>CM068368.1:139785681-141112253 GCA_034769895.1 Magicicada septendecula | reverse complement strand
ACAACGTTTATATTTAAATAACCCATCACATGTTCACCCTGGTCATCAGCGCATATAATAATCTTGTTCAACACCCATAACCCCCTTACTGTTTAATTAATAGGTGACTAAAACCCCCTTCCCAAAATTTCAATTAAAATATCCCAGGAGTGGAGCAGACATGCCCCCAAGTTTTAACAAGATAAGTGTTAACTGAATGTTCTCTGTAAGCCATGCGGCCCGCGCACAAATCCCATGCCGATATTTAATAAGCAATTAAATCCCATCAATTACTATAATGAAAAGTAGCATCACAAGGTCAACATGGATGTCCGGTTGCCTAACTGCATTTTATGTTTCTTTTTACCTTCAAAACAGAATATAGAAAAATAGTGGAATTTGACCACCATGAGTATTCATAACTGACATTGATCAATCTTGTGTAGTCTTATGGTTAACTAATTGTTATAGGGAGCAATTACAATTATGGTTACAAAATTTGCTATGGTAAAATACAATCTGTGACAATGGTAAATTTTAAAGTGTGCAAATTATCTAAACAGTGGAACAGAATTTGTAATACAGAATATAAGTCATAAGAGTATTAAGTCAGCTCACAGTGTTACAAAACTTGACTACCGGCAGGGTCAGGCATTGGACGGGATCTAGCAAGATCTGACATAGACAGGCTTGCAGTGGACGTCTCCAACGGGAGTCGACCACGGTTTAAAACCACCCCCCAGATCATGAATGAATAATAAAATACGTGTCCACATGGAGCCACATCGTTAACATAACCATCCCAACATGCTTAAAACAGAAATAGAATGAGATACAACTCTATCTACCGAACTCCCCTCGACCCGGGCGGTGCGTGACCCCGGCCGAGTTTTCACTCTCAGAACGAGATATACATGATAGTAATTGAGGAGGCGTAAACCTTACAAAATACAATTAAAATATTCCACCCATTGTCCGTAACTAACTGTCCACACTGGAACGTTTCATGAAAGTCTCACCGAGTACTTCGGCCACAAGGTTTAGGTTAAAAATGGTTAAATGTCACCTGGTTTGAAGGGTGCATGTTGAGGGCTCAGTAGTGGGTGTCCAGTCCATCCTTCCGGCTGACACAGCTGACGAAGGTTTTAAAGTTACATCGTCGGAGGCAGTTGTTCGGCCATCCTTCCAGAGCGGGGCAGATTCCCGGCTACCTCGGAAACCCTGCACAATTATATCTGGGATTACTCATAGGTTCATGAAACACACACACTACCACCTTTACCCACTGACATAGCATGGACAGTCCGGTTTATAAACTCGAAAAAATTGCCTAAGTCAAGAATCCCATTGAATGTGAATAATCACTTCAAAAATAACTCCATTAAATAGGTTACTATAGAATATGTCTAAATATAGTCACTCCATAATAATGATAATTTTAATTAACCTTTATGCAAAAGTTTTCATGACGCACTTACAGGAATTGGCAACTTTTAACAAGTTCGTGACATATACAGATCTCAGGAAATTACTGACTTACGCCCCATCTTAGTTTAGTTAATTTAGTAGAAGCATTACTGGATTAATATAAAACATAATTATATCCTTAACGTTACAATCAATTAACCAGGGTTGAGACAAAGCATACATAAAACAAATTATAACCTGAAACTCGCCATGCGCTAAGGATTCCTGCAATACATATCTCAACGCATCCACTTTGATATTAAATAAAACCAATTTGTTTTTATAAATAATTAAAATACATATTTTAATGGACTTACCGGAGGTCACGTAGCTTTCTACGTATTCATAGAAGAAGCTGGAAGACGAAAACTGTTCAATCTACTCTGCCAGCCGGGGACTAGAATGTGAAGCGCTGATAGCTAAAGTCGGACTGAATAAACCAGCTGTTGGAAAACCCGTACGTGCATAGATAGGGCGCGCGCGAGTCGGGCGGACAAGGGGCAGCAGCATGACAAAGTCCAACTGACCGTACCAAAGGACAACTTCTTTCGCGTCGACAAATACGTAATTTCTTTAATAAAGCACAATATAGATATCGGAAGATCGCCGCGTTTTCCAAAACGCGGCACACCCCCACCCCAAAAGGGCAACCCGGTTGCCACACCTTCAAACTCGGGAAAGTACCCTGCAGTGTACTCCCATCCTTATATATCAAACTCAAGTTGTTATCGGTTCTCCCATCAGTCATGGCACCCAGGAGAACAGCAATCCCCATGCGACCCTCTCCGCCACGCCAACCCCACGGGACCGCCCCAACACGTCACCCTCTCCGGTGACCACCAATTACTCCCACCGGTCCCACTCACATGCTCGTCCTAGGACCAAACAAGGCATCTCCCACCTCGGCATGTGAGCGACCGTACTACCTCTCGTCCCTCTCTCGGACCGACCAGCCACATGCACCCACAAGGCATCTCCAACCTTGCCATATGGCTGGCCCACTTCCCTACACAAGGGCGGACGGCCCCGCTTAGCCAGACAGAGAGGACCGCACCTAGGGCACACGAACATTAATCCAATCTCAACTCAACAAATACACCATAACTCGAGGGGGTTTTACTTCTCTACAGCACCGTCTACACAACCTTCTCTCGCAACAAAAAATTACACCAGGAAAACCGGAGAATGCGGCATGGCTCGGACCCTATAATGAACAACACCAACCTCAACAACTATTAACAATCAGCAACAGCACACCATCACTCCATCTAACCTTTAACACAGGGGAAACTGACGATCTCGAGGACCACACGCTAAGTCTCTCTCTAACTCCGTTTGATAGGGTTTTTTTTTTTTTTTACTAAGGGGAGTGGTAGGAAAATTGGGAAGATGAAATGGGGCAAGGATCATTAAAGGGCAATAGCTAGGACTGAGGGCAAGGACCTGGCTACCTCCGGAAATAAGGAAGAATGGAGGAAACCAAGGCTCGCGTGGGCAGGTGCGCAACCCTGAAATAGATGAACACCACTGGGAATGTGGGGAACATCTACCCGCTACCCGTTAACCTCTGCTTCTTACCTTTCTATGCCGCACTTTAGGTATTCGCTCCTTTCGGACACCACTCTCTAAGAAATTATCTCGTGTTGAGCTGTACTGACTGGTTTCTTCGGGATCAGAATCAAAGCAACTTACCTCACTACTTTCACTCCGCTTTGGATTATGCTCATCGTCTAACTCCTCTGCTACAATTTCTTCCCTTTCTACAATTTCCCCTTCTTCGTCCACATAATCCAAATCAACATCCTGACACTGCACCTCCTCAGCCTCTTCCCGTCGCTCCTCTGATCCATCTTCTTCACCACACGCCTCGCCAGCTCCTTCACGAACTTCTTGACTAACCTCTTCTCTGATCTCATTTTCATCAACACGTTCATCATCAACATCATCGCCATCACGTCCACTACCACCATTCGAACACTGCACATCCTCGTCCTCCTTTAGTTGCTCGCCTGGTCTACCTGAAACTTCTTTTCGTTCTTCGGAATCCTTAACACTACCTACAGAAGGCGTCTGCACATCTTCACACCCTACATCATTCTCACTCACACAATCCACAACGCTGCCACCAAATTTCTCCTCAACTTCTACCTCATCTACTTCTACCACACTTGCAGCATGGACATCCCCTTGTCCATCCGCAACCTCAGAAACACTTGCAGCCTGGACATCTCCGGGTCCATCCGCAAACTCAGACTCTTCAGTCTCTCTAACACCCACAACTATACTTCCCTGTGCAGCATCTGCAGACCGCTCTTCTGCCTCTTCCTTCGATTCCTGTCCTTCACCACTCTCAGCAACTACCACCTCCTCGACATTTTCCACCCTGGAATCCAGCTGTCCAGGTTCATGTGCAATTACTAAATTAATTTCTACTGGCGATGGTAAAGCGACACTCTCCAGTGACTTCTCACATCCCTGCGTAGACGATGATGATGTCACAGGATCTGGATCCCTCACGAACCGAGATGGAGATACCGGAACAAATTCTGCGGCCTCTGGATTCAACCATGACGTCCTCACTGACGCAGTATTAACAGACGTTTTCTTGTCGTCTTGTATTAATCCACTGAAGTTATTCCGCTTTTCTTCTTTCTCTTCACCTGCTTCACCCACAACTCTATTATGCACTGGTACTTCCTCTGGAACCTTTAAAGTTTCCTTACTCTCCAAATAGGAATAACTTTCTACCGGCTCCCTACTTGCCGCTGTTTGTTTACTAACATGATTTCTTCTTCCCCTGTTAATTTCATACTTCTTTGTTTTGTGTGCTGTAGCTGTTATTACTGTTTTCTCACGTGCCACCCCCTTGTAGCCTCCATTACTTCCGGAATATTCAGTTTTTCTGACTGTCTCTTGGGTTCTCCTCCAACCACCATGTTTGTCTTCTTTGGCTCTTCCTAATGAACCACTGGAGTATTGGACATCTTTAGCAGCTCTTCCCCAGGACTCGTCATTCGCCTGGACAGTCCTGGCATGCGCACACCACCGGTCCAGGTCTGCAAAAGAACGTGGAGGCTCTGCGAAAACCAGCCGGGATCTCTCTTGGGGAGTCAGACCTTCTCGTATTACCTGTATGACTTCTGTCTCGGGCAACCCCAGTCTTAATATACGGGCAGCTTTCCTTACATCATGCACGAAGTCCCCCAATGCCTCTCCGTTGGCCTGTGGACGATAGAATAACTTAAACTTCAACTGGTCTTGTCGTCGACGGGATATGAAGAAGTCCAACACCTCCGCATGGAAAGCATCAACACTGTCACCCCGACGCAGGGCCTTGGTGACCAGACCAGCCAACGTACTCCGGCAATACGGGTATATAAGATACAAGACCTCCCCATCGGACACCCCCGGGAAATCTGCCACCTGCAGGACCAGGTCCAAGAAAACCAACAGCTGATCCTCATCAAATCCATCCACCACCGGAAATTTCTGGAGAACGCCTGTAAGAGGGTGGGGCAACTCCTGATAGCATACCGCCGCCAGAATTGCACAATGCAAAACAAACAATCATAAAACAAATTCCCACTAAACACCTAACACAAACACAACCTACAAAAACATTTTAACAAGAATCGGAAAAACTCAAGTACTGTCCTTCCTTTGAGTAGACCCCCGGGCTCCTAGCGCTGCGAAAACCTGCCCCGCTCCGGAACTAACTCTCCGTCAGTCGCCAGACTCAAGAAGAAACAACATCAGACACTAACACCAACATACAATCCACACCACCTAACACTAACCACAATATACGACATTTCAACTACAACATTGTCACCATTACAATCGGACGATACCGACTTCCAGTCGGGCCATACCGCATCCCACTAATCGCACGCGCAATTACTTTCAAAAATTAAATACGGGAACCCATCCCCCACGCGCTCTCCGGCAATGTCCAATTTCAAAACAACAACCCAACTACAACACGTGCCCATGGCGGCCTCAGATTTACAATTCAAAACATTCAAAACATTTAACAATAATTCATAAAAAAAACATATATACTTCTACATTTCATGTCAACTATTAAGTGCCATTTTATTTGCCAGACTATCTCCAAGTTTGCAAGCCCCATCACACCAACGGACGCAAGGGTTCAGGCCTAGAATGAACCACGCTCCGGCTACCATTTGTAACCTCTCTATGCTTTTTATGCTTTTAGTATTGATTTTGTTTCCTTTTTTTTTTTTTTTTTTTTGAAAGAGAGGTTACAAGTTATTTAGAACTAGGCGAGAGCCTAGAAAAGCTAAAATTGGGCTGGGTCCAGTATGATGGGACTTGCAAATGAAACACTGAACTTAAGATAACAACAATTTATTGTTCTTGGCCAGTACAACCTATGAGCTTCTCAAGGCCAGATAAATAAGTCTTTTGATCGTTAAATATAATTTCATTAATATGTGCCTTGCCCAAAAGTTGAACAAGGAATAATAACTATTAACAGCACTAAGTATTGAATAATTATTAATAGTTGAACCATCATTGACTAACAAAATCATGGGATGTTACATAAATAACAAATTGTAGTTATAGAATAATACAATTAAAAAAATTGGCACATAGTTTCGACCTGCAAGTAATCACTTTTTATAACAAGGCATAAATATACAGAAATATACACAGGCATAATCAACATGACAAGTAACAATTATACAAAACAACACACACATATAATTAACATCAACAACGTTTATATTTAAATAACCCATCACATGTTCACCCTGGTCATCAGCGCATATAATAATCTTGTTCAACACCCATAACCCCCTTACTGTTTAATTAATAGGTGACTAAAACCCCCTTCCCAAAATTTCAATTAAAATATCCCAGGAGTGGAGCAGACATGCCCCCAAGTTTTAACAAGATAAGTGTTAACTGAATGTTCTCTGTAAGCCATGCGGCCCGCGCACAAATCCCATGCCGATATTTAATAAGCAATTAAATCCCATCAATTACTATAATGAAAAGTAGCATCACAAGGTCAACATGGATGTCCGGTTGCCTAACTGCATTTTATGTTTCTTTTTACCTTCAAAACAGAATATAGAAAAATAGTGGAATTTGACCACCATGAGTATTCATAACTGACATTGATCAATCTTGTGTAGTCTTATGGTTAACTAATTGTTATAGGGAGCAATTACAATTATGGTTACAAAATTTGCTATGGTAAAATACAATCTGTGACAATGGTAAATTTTAAAGTGTGCAAATTATCTAAACAGTGGAACAGAATTTGTAATACAGAATATAAGTCATAAGAGTATTAAGTCAGCTCACAGTGTTACAAAACTTGACTACCGGCAGGGTCAGGCATTGGACGGGATCTAGCAAGATCTGACATAGACAGGCTTGCAGTGGACGTCTCCAACGGGAGTCGACCACGGTTTAAAACCACCCCCCAGATCATGAATGAATAATAAAATACGTGTCCACATGGAGCCACATCGTTAACATAACCATCCCAACATGCTTAAAACAGAAATAGAATGAGATACAACTCTATCTACCGAACTCCCCTCGACCCGGGCGGTGCGTGACCCCGGCCGAGTTTTCACTCTCAGAACGAGATATACATGATAGTAATTGAGGAGGCGTAAACCTTACAAAATACAATTAAAATATTCCACCCATTGTCCGTAACTAACTGTCCACACTGGAACGTTTCATGAAAGTCTCACCGAGTACTTCGGCCACAAGGTTTAGGTTAAAAATGGTTAAATGTCACCTGGTTTGAAGGGTGCATGTTGAGGGCTCAGTAGTGGGTGTCCAGTCCATCCTTCCGGCTGACACAGCTGACGAAGGTTTTAAAGTTACATCGTCGGAGGCAGTTGTTCGGCCATCCTTCCAGAGCGGGGCAGATTCCCGGCTACCTCGGAAACCCTGCACAATTATATCTGGGATTACTCATAGGTTCATGAAACACACACACTACCACCTTTACCCACTGACATAGCATGGACAGTCCGGTTTATAAACTCGAAAAAATTGCCTAAGTCAAGAATCCCATTGAATGTGAATAATCACTTCAAAAATAACTCCATTAAATAGGTTACTATAGAATATGTCTAAATATAGTCACTCCATAATAATGATAATTTTAATTAACCTTTATGCAAAAGTTTTCATGACGCACTTACAGGAATTGGCAACTTTTAACAAGTTCGTGACATATACAGATCTCAGGAAATTACTGACTTACGCCCCATCTTAGTTTAGTTAATTTAGTAGAAGCATTACTGGATTAATATAAAACATAATTATATCCTTAACGTTACAATCAATTAACCAGGGTTGAGACAAAGCATACATAAAACAAATTATAACCTGAAACTCGCCATGCGCTAAGGATTCCTGCAATACATATCTCAACGCATCCACTTTGATATTAAATAAAACCAATTTGTTTTTATAAATAATTAAAATACATATTTTAATGGACTTACCGGAGGTCACGTAGCTTTCTACGTATTCATAGAAGAAGCTGGAAGACGAAAACTGTTCAATCTACTCTGCCAGCCGGGGACTAGAATGTGAAGCGCTGATAGCTAAAGTCGGACTGAATAAACCAGCTGTTGGAAAACCCGTACGTGCATAGATAGGGCGCGCGCGAGTCGGGCGGACAAGGGGCAGCAGCATGACAAAGTCCAACTGACCGTACCAAAGGACAACTTCTTTCGCGTCGACAAATACGTAATTTCTTTAATAAAGCACAATATAGATATCGGAAGATCGCCGCGTTTTCCAAAACGCGGCACACCCCCACCCCAAAAGGGCAACCCGGTTGCCACACCTTCAAACTCGGGAAAGTACCCTGCAGTGTACTCCCATCCTTATATATCAAACTCAAGTTGTTATCGGTTCTCCCATCAGTCATGGCACCCAGGAGAACAGCAATCCCCATGCGACCCTCTCCGCCACGCCAACCCCACGGGACCGCCCCAACACGTCACCCTCTCCGGTGACCACCAATTACTCCCACCGGTCCCACTCACATGCTCGTCCTAGGACCAAACAAGGCATCTCCCACCTCGGCATGTGAGCGACCGTACTACCTCTCGTCCCTCTCTCGGACCGACCAGCCACATGCACCCACAAGGCATCTCCAACCTTGCCATATGGCTGGCCCACTTCCCTACACAAGGGCGGACGGCCCCGCTTAGCCAGACAGAGAGGACCGCACCTAGGGCACACGAACATTAATCCAATCTCAACTCAACAAATACACCATAACTCGAGGGGGTTTTACTTCTCTACAGCACCGTCTACACAACCTTCTCTCGCAACAAAAAATTACACCAGGAAAACCGGAGAATGCGGCATGGCTCGGACCCTATAATGAACAACACCAACCTCAACAACTATTAACAATCAGCAACAGCACACCATCACTCCATCTAACCTTTAACACAGGGGAAACTGACGATCTCGAGGACCACACGCTAAGTCTCTCTCTAACTCCGTTTGATAGGGTTTTTTTTTTTTTTTACTAAGGGGAGTGGTAGGAAAATTGGGAAGATGAAATGGGGCAAGGATCATTAAAGGGCAATAGCTAGGACTGAGGGCAAGGACCTGGCTACCTCCGGAAATAAGGAAGAATGGAGGAAACCAAGGCTCGCGTGGGCAGGTGCGCAACCCTGAAATAGATGAACACCACTGGGAATGTGGGGAACATCTACCCGCTACCCGTTAACCTCTGCTTCTTACCTTTCTATGCCGCACTTTAGGTATTCGCTCCTTTCGGACACCACTCTCTAAGAAATTATCTCGTGTTGAGCTGTACTGACTGGTTTCTTCGGGATCAGAATCAAAGCAACTTACCTCACTACTTTCACTCCGCTTTGGATTATGCTCATCGTCTAACTCCTCTGCTACAATTTCTTCCCTTTCTACAATTTCCCCTTCTTCGTCCACATAATCCAAATCAACATCCTGACACTGCACCTCCTCAGCCTCTTCCCGTCGCTCCTCTGATCCATCTTCTTCACCACACGCCTCGCCAGCTCCTTCACGAACTTCTTGACTAACCTCTTCTCTGATCTCATTTTCATCAACACGTTCATCATCAACATCATCGCCATCACGTCCACTACCACCATTCGAACACTGCACATCCTCGTCCTCCTTTAGTTGCTCGCCTGGTCTACCTGAAACTTCTTTTCGTTCTTCGGAATCCTTAACACTACCTACAGAAGGCGTCTGCACATCTTCACACCCTACATCATTCTCACTCACACAATCCACAACGCTGCCACCAAATTTCTCCTCAACTTCTACCTCATCTACTTCTACCACACTTGCAGCATGGACATCCCCTTGTCCATCCGCAACCTCAGAAACACTTGCAGCCTGGACATCTCCGGGTCCATCCGCAAACTCAGACTCTTCAGTCTCTCTAACACCCACAACTATACTTCCCTGTGCAGCATCTGCAGACCGCTCTTCTGCCTCTTCCTTCGATTCCTGTCCTTCACCACTCTTAGCAACTACCACCTCCTCGACATTTTCCACCCTGGAATCCAGCTGTCCAGGTTCATGTGCAATTACTAAATTAATTTCTACTGGCGATGGTAAAGCGACACTCTCCAGTGACTTCTCACATCCCTGCGTAGACGATGATGATGTCACAGGATCTGGATCCCTCACGAACCGAGATGGAGATACCGGAACAAATTCTGCGGCCTCTGGATTCAACCATGACGTCCTCACTGACGCAGTATTAACAGACGTTTTCTTGTCGTCTTGTATTAATCCACTGAAGTTATTCCGCTTTTCTTCTTTCTCTTCACCTGCTTCACCCACAACTCTATTATGCACTGGTACTTCCTCTGGAACCTTTAAAGTTTCCTTACTCTCCAAATAGGAATAACTTTCTACCGGCTCCCTACTTGCCGCTGTTTGTTTACTAACATGATTTCTTCTTCCCCTGTTAATTTCATACTTCTTTGTTTTGTGTGCTGTAGCTGTTATTACTGTTTTCTCACGTGCCACCCCCTTGTAGCCTCCATTACTTCCGGAATATTCAGTTTTTCTGACTGTCTCTTGGGTTCTCCTCCAACCACCATGTTTGTCTTCTTTGGCTCTTCCTAATGAACCACTGGAGTATTGGACATCTTTAGCAGCTCTTCCCCAGGACTCGTCATTCGCCTGGACAGTCCTGGCATGCGCACACCACCGGTCCAGGTCTGCAAAAGAACGTGGAGGCTCTGCGAAAACCAGCCGGGATCTCTCTTGGGGAGTCAGACCTTCTCGTATTACCTGTATGACTTCTGTCTCGGGCAACCCCAGTCTTAATATACGGGCAGCTTTCCTTACATCATGCACGAAGTCCCCCAATGCCTCTCCGTTGGCCTGTGGACGATAGAATAACTTAAACTTCAACTGGTCTTGTCGTCGACGGGATATGAAGAAGTCCAACACCCCCGCATGGAAAGCATCAACACTGTCACCCCGACGCAGGGCCTTGGTGACCAGACCAGCCAACGTACTCCGGCAATACGGGTATATAAGATACAAGACCTCCCCATCGGACACCCCCGGGAAATCTGCCACCTGCAGGACCAGGTCCAAGAAAACCAACAGCTGATCCTCATCAAATCCATCCACCACCGGAAATTTCTGGAGAACGCCTGTAAGAGGGTGGGGCAACTCCTGATAGCATACCGCCGCCAGAATTGCACAATGCAAAACAAACAATCATAAAACAAATTCCCACTAAACACCTAACACAAACACAACCTACAAAAACATTTTAACAAGAATCGGAAAAACTCAAGTACTGTCCTTCCTTTGAGTAGACCCCCGGGCTCCTAGCGCTGCGAAAACCTGCCCCGCTCCGGAACTAACTCTCCGTCAGTCGCCAGACTCAAGAAGAAACAACATCAGACACTAACACCAACATACAATCCACACCACCTAACACTAACCACAATATACGACATTTCAACTACAACATTGTCACCATTACAATCGGACGATACCGACTTCCAGTCGGGCCATACCGCATCCCACTAATCGCACGCGCAATTACTTTCAAAAATTAAATACGGGAACCCATCCCCCACGCGCTCTCCGGCAATGTCCAATTTCAAAACAACAACCCAACTACAACACGTGCCCATGGCGGCCTCAGATTTACAATTCAAAACATTCAAAACATTTAACAATAATTCATAAAAAAAACATATATACTTCTACATTTCATGTCAACTATTAAGTGCCATTTTATTTGCCAGACTATCTCCAAGTTTGCAAGCCCCATCACACCAACGGACGCAAGGGTTCAGGCCTAGAATGAACCACGCTCCGGCTACCATTTGTAACCTCTCTATGCTTTTTATGCTTTTAGTATTGATTTTGTTTCCTTTTTTTTTTTTTTTTTTTTTTTTTGAAAGAGAGGTTACAAGTTATTTAGAACTAGGCGAGAGCCTAGAAAAGCTAAAATTGGGCTGGGTCCAGTATGATGGGACTTGCAAATGAAACACTGAACTTAAGATAACAACAATTTATTGTTCTTGGCCAGTACAACCTATGAGCTTCTCAAGGCCAGATAAATAAGTCTTTTGATCGTTAAATATAATTTCATTAATATGTACCTTGCCCAAAAGTTGAACAAGGAATAATAACTATTAACAGCACTAAGTATTGAATAATTATTAATAGTTGAACCATCATTGACTAACAAAATCATGGGATGTTACATAAATAACAAATTGTAGTTATAGAATAATACAATTAAAAAAATTGGCACATAGTTTCGACCTGCAAGTAATCACTTTTTATAACAAGGCATAAATATACAGAAATATACACAGGCATAATCAACATGACAAGTAACAATTATACAAAACAACACACACATATAATTAACATCAACAACGTTTATATTTAAATAACCCATCACATGTTCACCCTGGTCATCAGCGCATATAATAATCTTGTTCAACACCCATAACCCCCTTACTGTTTAATTAATAGGTGACTAAAACCCCCTTCCCAAAACTTCAATTAAAATATCCCAGGAGTGGAGCAGACATGCCCCCAAGTTTTAACAAGATAAGTGTTAACTGAATGTTCTCTGTAAGCCATGCGGCCCGCGCACAAATCCCATGCCGATATTTAATAAGCAATTAAATCCCATCAATTACTATAATGAAAAGTAGCATCACAAGGTCAACATGGATGTCCGGTTGCCTAACTGCATTTTATGTTTCTTTTTACCTTCAAAACAGAATATAGAAAAATAGTGGAATTTGACCACCATGAGTATTCATAACTGACATTGATCAATCTTGTGTAGTCTTATGGTTAACTAATTGTTATAGGGAGCAATTACAATTATGGTTACAAAATTTGCTATGGTAAAATACAATCTGTGACAATGGTAAATTTTAAAGTGTGCAAATTATCTAAACAGTGGAACAGAATTTGTAATACAGAATATAAGTCATAAGAGTATTAAGTCAGCTCACAGTGTTACAAAACTTGACTACCGGCAGGGTCAGGCATTGGACGGGATCTAGCAAGATCTGACATAGACAGGCTTGCAGTGGACGTCTCCAACGGGAGTCGACCACGGTTTAAAACCACCCCCCAGATCATGAATGAATAATAAAATACGTGTCCACATGGAGCCACATCGTTAACATAACCATCCCAACATGCTTAAAACAGAAATAGAATGAGATACAACTCTATCTACCGAACTCCCCTCGACCCGGGCGGTGCGTGACCCCGGCCGAGTTTTCACTCTCAGAACGAGATATACATGATAGTAATTGAGGAGGCGTAAGCCTTACAAAATACAATTAAAATATTCCACCCATTGTCCGTAACTAACTGTCTACACTGGAACGTTTCATGAAAGTCTCACCGAGTACTTCGGCCACAAGGTTTAGGTTAAAAATGGTTAAATGTCACCTGGTTTGAAGGGTGCATGTTGAGGGCTCAGTAGTGGGTGTCCAGTCCATCCTTCCGGCTGACACAGCTGACGAAGGTTTTAAAGTTACATCGTCGGAGGCAGTTGTTCAGCCATCCTTCCAGAGCGGGGCAGATTCCCGGCTACCTCGGAAACCCTGCACAATTATATCTGGGATTACTCATAGGTTCATGAAACACACACACTACCACCTTTACCCACTGACATAGCATGGACAGTCCGGTTTATAAACTCGAAAAAATTGCCTAAGTCAAGAATCCCATTGAATGTGAATAATCACTTCAAAAATAACTCCATTAAATAGGTTACTATAGAATATGTCTAAATATAGTCACTCCATTATAATGATAATTTTAATTACCCTTTATGCAAAAGTTTTCATGACGCACTTACAGGAATTGGCAACTTTTAACAAGTTCGTGACATATACAGATCTCAGGAAATTACTGACTTACGCCCCATCTTAGTTTAGTTAATTTAGTAGAAGCATTACTGGATTAATACAAAACATAATTATATCCTTAACGTTACAATCAATTAACCAGGGTTGAGACAAAGCATACATAAAACAAATTATAACCTGAAACTCGCCATGCGCTAAGGATTCCTGCAATACATATCTCAACGCATCCACTTTGATATTAAATAAAACCAATTTGTTTTTATAAATAATTAAAATACATATTTTAATGGACTTACCGGAGGTCACGTAGCTTTCTACGTATTCATAGAAGAAGCTGGAAGACGAAAACTGTTCAATCTACTCTGCCAGCCGGGGACTAGAATGTGAAGCGCTGATAGCTAAAGTCGGACTGAATAAACCAGCTGTTGAAAAACCCGTACGTGCATAGATAGGGCGCGCGCGAGTCGGGCGGACAAGGGGCAGCAGCATGACAAAGTCCAACTGACCGTACCAAAGGACAACTTCTTTCGCGTCGACAAATACGTAATTTCTGTAATAAAGCACAATATAGATATCGGAAGATCGCCGCGTTTTCCAAAACGCGGCACAAATCATTACATAGTTTTTGAACTTCGGTTCTCAATATTAAACGACTTGAAATAGAAAATAGCAAACAATACTTATCATGTTATAAGAATACCTAAAAATAATTGTTTAGTAAGATTTGTAATATAAATATTACATGTAAAATAGAGTTAACGTGTCACTTATATCGCGTTATGCACATTATACTATAATTATGTTTATAATGTACAAAAAATATTTTTATGGCACTAATGTTAATAAAAATTGTAAAACTATATTGAAAGTTATGAGTAAAAAGTAATGTCGGTCTTATAGTATAAGACAAAAACTTACGGTAATATCAGTCTTACAGACTGCCTATGTTTGAAAAGATTTCCATAGCTTTGGTTAATCGAGCAAGATGTAGACAGGGATATCTACAGGATGAATCTGACAGACGAAATTTACCAGGAGTTTTAAATGACAACGTGGTTGCAACTGATTGGTCCAAACTTAGTATTTCACACGAGCCTGCATAATAGCTACCGCACTTTTTCAAAAGCAGCTATTTAAGACTCTGTATTAAGATTATCTTCTTTAGAACAAAATAACATTACCAACTTTCTGTTACAACTTGGACGAAAATGTGTGCTTGGAGTCAGCATATTAAAACCATGATGCGTTAAAACCTTTCTGTTTTAGGTCGCGAAAAGGTGGATTGACTTATGAAGTGTTGACAGCAAGTTCCGCAGATGCACTGGCCACAAAAAAAGATTCAATTCTGATAAAACTGTCGTACTTTACCACTCTAAATGGGAGTCTTTTATAAAACTATATTTGTCATAGGATGTTTTCTGCAACGATTTTTCCATTAATTTATGCTGAATTTTATTATAAATTGTTTTATCAGATAATTGTGTAAGAATTTTTAACTTAATAAGCAGCGTATTATTGCTCATACCTAGGGCAACATTACTATTTTTAATTGGCGTTGTTTTTTTATTTATTATTATTTACTCGTTAAAAAAACAAGATTTTTCATTATTTTCTTGTTTCTCTGCAAACTATAAAGATTATTTTACAAAACCCGGATATATGGTGTTTACTTAACCATTTTTCTATTCACCATTCCATTTTTCCATTTTATGGCGTTTTTAATAACCATTTTTCTATTTTTATTTCTAGATTGTGTATAAATTAGTATTTTATATTTCACTATTCATCGTCGCATAACAATAATTCTAATTTTAATTGATCTTCATTGTTTGCTGTATTTTCTTTTGGTTGCCAATGCAGTTAAAAATATTGTTAAATTCCTGTAGTTACATAATATTGTAACGTCATACTTTTTAAATTGCTGTATGTATATACACATGGCCCTCTTCGTGTGCGCTAAAACTATTCATCATCATCACCTAAAGGCCATGCATTGTCGAGTTAACTACGTCTCTCTCTTCTCTCTCTCTCCCCAACATTGTCCTCTTTAAATCGTAGTACGATAGGAAGTTTGTATCATTTCCCATTTCTTTGGAGAACGCTGCACTTGGTCGTCCTCGTGGTTTTTCCCCAAAACCTTTCTTTCAAAAATGTTACTTAAAAATCGATTGCGTCGTAACACGTGTCCGATCAATTTTGCCCTTCTTCTAAAGAAGAATGATTTTTACAGACATTGTGTGTATCCTATCAAAAAAATGCTTCCTTTTGAACAAGATTCACCTGAAAACAATATTTATCGAGTTTTTCCTTATAGAAATATTTTTTCTACTTACTCACGTTGTTTAAGAGACATCAGATGTAAAACATGTTTGCTGTTTGCACTGTCGAAAGTGGTGTAGGCATATAAGCTTTTTACCGTGAATTCAGTCTTACATACACTCTCTTATCTGGGACGTGGTATTCTAGTATTTGTATTCCCCTTGCTAACAAACACTTGTCGTTATAACGAATTCCGTTTTTCTTGTTGTTTTATCAAATATTTGCTAAAGATTTTTGTGAAACGTTTATGTATTTTATATACATATTTCTACACATGTTAAGCACAAACAATGTACACATTTCTAACTTTCCTGGCACTTATTTTAATTGTTTGTACATATTTCTAATATGTAAGAATTACGTTCATTTATAATTGATACAGAAAATTAACAGCCACAATAAGACCACTTACTGTAATTATAACCCTATGTATACATCGGTTTAACTTAGCTAGTAAAATATACTTATTTAATTTGACTGCCATGCTATTTACAGGAGACAAACTAATCAACAAATTCTGAAGGGTCATCGCTTTTATACCTTTTAGATTTTGGTAAACCATGTAATACGTTTATATGTATAGTCTATTCATGTACGTATGTATTTATACATATCTCAGCATCTGACACGACTTACAAGGACCTAACCTCACTTGACCCTGGTAACCACAAGAATAAGTTGCTTCTTATATTTATATTATTTATTGTAACGAAAATTCTATTTTAACATTAAAAATGCAATATTTGTCTGACTTACACTAAACAAAGAAAATGGGGGCTCAACATGCCATCCCTTCCTCCTGCGTATGGGCGTGTAAAGTAGTAAGGGAGTTGTTGAACATTTCTGAGAACATGGAACACAAACATAGAATAGCCGGCACTGTAGTTAAAAACATACCCTTTTAAAAAAACTGTCTTCGTTGTTTACATTAAGTGTTTTAAAACACACATATATGTAGCAAGTACACAAAGGGATTGTCAGGTAAAAGTGTTCCATTACAAAATAATTGTTTCTCACTACACGTATCTCACCCTTTGTGAACAGTTAAACAAGAACCCAGTAATCAAAACACGCTTTTTAGGAAATTCATTGTAGAACAGCCAAAAGTAGTTTCATAAAAGTAAGGTATTGTATCCGTATCTCCGCAACAAGAGTATATTTGGAAAAATTATATATGTTAGTGGATAAAACAGTCTTCTGTTTTAAAAGGCAGTTTTGTAGACAATACTGGTGATTGAGATCTTATGAACTCGGGTAACGTCTAGGAACGCGTAGAACTACCGTAACCAATGTTTTACTGGCAGATTGTAAAGTTTGATAGTTGTAACAATAAGTGTGACTAATGGACTATTATGTAGGTTGTTTAGGGACTGTCAGATCAATTCCTAGGCCTAGAGTAGGTACTGAGAATTTTGATGAGAAAGAAGTGGTTAGGCCAAGCCGAAAAGTTACTCCAAAGGAAAGAGATGACAAGAGTTGATGTATGGGAAGTAGAGTATTGGAAAGGCCGATAGGAAGTATTATAGCGATGTGGGAGAACTGTAACCAATTAACAAGTATGCCGCATATAGTAAAGAAAAAGGAATAGGTTACGTGGAGAGCAGACTGGTGGAGAGCAACAAATTTTGAGCTGTTTAATAAAATGTAGTAAAGAAGTTCGACACATGAAGTTCAAATTTGTACACTTAAGAAATCACGTTTTAAACTGAAAACGCTACATTTTAAAACTTCAGGTCTACCTTCATATATTACTTGGACAATACTTAATCCTACCTACTCATACTTAAAAGTTACAGTTTCACTCATACGTTTTACGTAAAAGTCATACAGTTTTACTCAAGAAGGTCGCACATTGTCTTATATGTAAAATTAATCATTTCTAGTCTCAATACTTGAGAAATGTATTTGTTCTTACCATGAGTTTTACTATTCAGTGTTAAAAAGAGTAGTGAAACTGATAAGTGGTATATTCACAATCACGCGAGAATCAGGACCAAGGGGGAGGAGGAGCGGAAACACTCACGTCATCTGATTAATGGTGTTATGTATATTATATGTATTATTAAAAACTTCATTGTTTGAAATTAACTGTCTTCCTTGAAATACGTCACGATACGAGAGTCTCAACTCTACTTATAAGATGTCAATCAGTAACTAATTATGCCGAATAAGAGCAAGTTAATTAAATCATTGAATAATTGTGCAGAGATTATTGTGAACAAAAGAAACAGATTACTGCAAACATATATGTAGAGTTATTTCTCAACATTTAAATCATTGCTAATGTTTACACATTCCAGTTTTATTATTAGACTTTGTTAATAAGTAAATATTAACTGTCACTAAACATTGTTAGTTTATTGTGATCATTAATGTTAGCATAAATTAGTTATATATCAAGAATAAATTTTCATGACTGACGTCAATAAACAGTACTATAATTTGACCAAGATATTAGCAATAACACTGTTCAATAACAAAATAGCTAGTTTTGATTGGCACCCTCACAAAAAGAAAGTGTTGTTCTACTGTTTTCTAAATATAATTCTCATTTATTTTAAGGTTGAATACTTTATAAGTAAGTTAGGAATGTATAGCTTATCGTTTATGTACTTACTGACTTATTCAACTCTGTGTGTTGTGTGTGTGCGTGCGTGTGTCTGTTTAATATCTTAACATGTATATCTATCGGTACTGGTAAGATTTTTGGATGTTAGTATTTTACTAGGTATAGCAATAACATTTTATCGACCTAACACTCTTGTTTTGTGAATAGGAAACTTTTTTGTCACAGCATACTTTAACTATATATGTTATTTTCATCTAAGAGTAATTTATAGACACTGCTAAAATAATTAAACATGAAACATATGTCTGGTTACTCTGTCTCTGTCTCAAAAGACACAATGTTTTCGGACCAATTATTTTGTGTTCAGAACAGCGACATGGATGGTGTATCCCGTGGTTGTGTGTCATTGTCGGCCACCTAATACTCGACAACCTCCACTGCCTTCTCTATCCCCACTACAATCTGCGCGAACAGTTTTATGTTTTTACTATCACCTACACGCTTGAGAATAACCCATAATCGCTAACATACATCGCTGTTTGCTGTTGTTTACATTGCTATATGATTCACATCAAAATATACTAAGGTTTTACAAAGTTCATTTGGCATCCTTCATTACGCTGTTATTAAATTTATTCTATTGGTAGCCTAACCTTGTTGTAACAACTTTTTGTTATAACCATACAGTTTATATTTTCTTTTTCTATACTTTTGCAGCTTTACTGCAGTGTTCTTGTACATTTCCTACATGTTATTAATGTTGTTTATGTATTATTTAAATTTTCTAATTCAATTTGCCGATTAAATTTGCTGAAATATAAAGGCCTTTTGCATTGGTTGTTTGAATTAATTGTGTCAATAATATTGTATTTATCAAAAAACGTTAAAATTAATTATAAGCTGTTTTAAAATGTAGGCAGAGGGATTAAGTATCTTCGATTTTTCAAACAATTGTAATTTTGAAACATATTCCTCAGGCTTTCACGGCCAGTGTCAGTTGTATTATTCAAGTTATCCGGGCTGTTTGGCCGTAGTCCATGGTTTATTACAAACCAAACGTTTCAACAGCTCCAATGGACCACGGACCAAACAGCCCGGATAACTTGAATAATACAATTGTAATTTTGGCTAATATGGTGTATGGTTGAAACACTTCTTGTAATGACTATGTGCTTCACGGATATAATATACAGTTATTAATATCGATTATTGTTGAGGTAGGCCTATAGTATCGGAAGCTGACAGCATATCTGTTAATAAGATCATTAACACACCCTTCGCGTCTGTGGAGCGAATAATTGAATTGGCTCAGCTGGCAGCCATACGGAGAACATATTGCTATGCAATCACAGAACAATCTACGTGTTTGTCAAATGTGCCAGAAGAATCTCGCTTTAATGTGTGTGGCATACGTGACTCTAGACGCATTCGCGAGAGTTTTCTCGAAGCCGCCAGCCGCGCGGATTGTGTTAAGACCGCAACTAATTACGTAGTACACACTGGCGCTAAGACGCAGTTTAGAACGTTCTGGTCTGTGAGCGGAGGTATAAATACATGGCGGCAGCGGCCTTAAGTTTCAGTATAGTGGCGTTATATTTACAGTGCGGTCCGAGTTATTGTCGGGCGATTACAAGTGATATTACTCTGTGCGTTCAAGTGGTTAATAGTGAAGTGTTGTGATTTATAATCGGGCGATATATTGTAATACAATTGTGTTTTAATATTAATTGACATTTATGCGTGTGAACAATTTTTTATTTGATTTTTTGTAAGAGACTGTGTTGTTAATTACGAACTTTTTAGCTGTGAAAATTAAAGCTGGTGATAAGTGACTTCATAATTGGTGTCTTGTATTTAGTTTCCACTGTACCTCCGACGATCACGTAGACCGTCGTAACAATATTGTGCAAACTAACCGGTTAATTAAAGTACCTACAAACAGTTAATAGAATGTTCTCTAACGAGTTACTTAATTGGGTCACTGTACACGGAGACCAGCGTGACAGAAAAACATTCCCACATGTATCACAGGGGACCAGAAATACTTAGTAACAAAACTTAGTTTGTGTAATGCATATAATACAAGTATGTTATGATTTTCTTTATACTAAACAAACGTATTTTATGACATTATTTTGGTTAAAAATAACTTGTGGGTAGAAATAGGCTTTGTCAAACGCAAGTTATTTCTAATCGAAAATGAGATGATTGTTCAGCATTTGTGTATGTGTTATGTTGAAAGCCTGCGCAATTGTAATAACTGTCTATCGAAACGTGGTCCACAATGCTTGCCAGTAGCTACAAGGGTAACTAGCTCGTGGCGTCTATGAGCTCTATAATGTGGCATGCTGCCAAAGGAACATTTCCAACCAAAACACAATTTCCAGTGCATTGTAACTTAGTGTTGTCTACTCTTAACATAGGTCGTTTTATATGAACTCTCAGGCCTTTTGAACCCTATCGCTGTGTCTTACACACCCCAAGCGCGCGCCTATAAATGACTTACTGCGTTTGCATCTATTTCCATACTTAATAAACTTTACAAGTATAATAACTAATTTAGAAATAAATTAAGAATCGTTTCCAGTTTGTTGATTTTTAATGCTTTTACGTGTATTGGATTGCCAAGCAAAACTGATATCATTTTACAAATTTTTAATTGACCAGTTACATTGTTTGTCTTTTACCTATCCTTTTGCCTGGAAAAACAGTATGCACTTCCGTAATTGTAAAACGTTGAGCGGATTTATGCAACTTTCCTTTTAACAAGATATAGCTTTTTTTTTTCAAAATCTTATTACTTACTTTGGAGCCATTATCTTTACTTGACGAAATATTTAATTTAACGCATGCGAAAAATATTTTCCTGCGTTTGGTAATTAGTGTGATTTCATTTCATTTTTGAAGTTTCGTTTAGAAAAATGACATCGTTTACAGTATTTTATTAAAAATATTGTTAGAGCTTATTTACGGTATTTACCAAGTATTTGTATAGTACTTTAGTATAAGAGGGTCAATCAAATATAAATGACACTTCTGAAATTTACAGGAATACTTTAACGTTGTTTAATGTTGGCAACAATGTAGAGTGGATACCAATCATTTGACGTGACCAACACTATGCACATGTTTCTAACATAATTTTGAAAGATAAGTTTGTCACAATGACTGAACAGGTGGTGCGTGTGTCAGTTGCGCAGCGGGTAATTATTTGGTTTTTAGTATGCGAATATGTGGAACAAACTGACAATTTGCGCACACAGTACTGCAGTGACTCGTCACTTACATATAACTCACTTGTTAATTACTAGTTAATTATGGTAGTAATTAACACTAATTAATATAAGGTCTTTATTATTGCACTTTCCTGCAATATTCTTTCATCACCATATGCGTTTAAATGTCCTTAAATCAGTAAAAAAAAAGGACGCTACGGGAATTGTCAATATTTAACATGTCAAATACAATATCTGACATGTCAGTTTGCCGTCTATTATATATACTCTACGGCAATTTTGGGCGAGGTCAGACGCAAAAAGTTTCATACGCCGTCACTGTGTCCGTCTGTTGATTGATGTGATTTCATTATCACCATCATCTTCAATATACCACGATTGATAGAGGAGCACCTATTCATCGTCAACAACAGGCTATAGAATATCAAGGAGTCATCAGCATCATCATCATCATCGTCATTTTCATCATTTAGGAGGCGCACATACACGTACACAAGCAACGGTAACTTGGACAATACGCAGGTGACAAATGAACAAATTATATTTTTTTGCAAAAAACTCATAAAGAACAGAATACGAGATGGTACAGACTTAAAGACTTAAATGTAAATATTCAGAATAAAAGACATAATTGTAAATTGTTGTTAAAAAATAATAATTTTATTCTGTTTATGGGGTGTATCTTTATAAATCATAAATATTCTTCAAATAAATGTTATTTTTTATTAAACTATTAATAGCAACAATTCTATTTTATTTTTGTAAAGTTAATATTATTTTTAAAAAGGAGTTGCTATTTTAATAATGATTCAAAGTCAGACACCCATGCACTATAAAAGAATTGTATAATTTGTTCATCATACGGGTATATGTTTCGATATTTAAGACTACATGTTATTAGTGTGTTCTGAATATGGTATGTTTTGCAGAATGTAACTTTATAAAAGGAAATATTTAGAATTTTCTATTTTCAAATTTTAATAATCAAGTAATTTCTTTGCAATGTTTAATAAACCGTTAATTGATTCTTTTAATATGTTTTAATTAATTATTTCATGTCATCAACATCTCACTCCTCTACCTACCCGGTGTTTAACACTTTATAGTTGCGTTGGGTACATGGTCAGAAGTGTATTTATTTTATCATACTTGTACCGTGATATGTGTGTGTGTGTGTGTGCACGCGCGCATCTATGCCTGTATTACAGCAGTACGGTACGTAATATGTATGAGGGAACTACTAGTCTTATTAAAGAAGGGCTTAAGATGTACCTCTAGATGCAGTAAGGCAAGAGTGTCCCGTTGCATCTAATTTATTCAAAATTTACATTAATGCAGTCTTAGTCAGGCGGAAAAGACACTGTCATGTAATGGGGATCTCAGTAAATTTCGACTACTTCTGTATGCGGATGACACGTTTCTGTTCGCGGATGATCAGCTTGTGGTACTTTTTTCCAAAAAGAACTCCAATCACATGGTCGTAAAACTCTATAAAGACTACAATTATAGGGCCTGGATATAAATTCTGGAAATACCGAACTAACACAAATTCCAGAAAATTATTGTTTTGGGAGTGTTATAATAGTGGATTCACATATTATAAAAAATAGTACCTTTTCAAGTATCTTGGGATGACATTAACAAAAGATGCTAGAAGCGACAATGGTATGAGTGGAAGGTATCTTGGGATGACATTAGCAAAAGATAGTAGAAGTGATTGAGGTATAAGTGAAATAGTAAAACAAGTTATAGTTAAACAAGTTATAGAAAACAAGTTATTCTATGCTTTAGATGAGAAACCAATTCAAAAAACCAGGAAGATAATTTACTCTACCATCTTAGAAAGCATAGTCACCTACGGCTCTTAAACGGAGAAGATGAAGAAACTCCCAAAGGCTCTAGGCAGTAGCAATGGGATTATAGAGAAGGGTCTCGTGGTACCCAGGCTCCAGTGTATTAGAAATGAAGATATCAGGAGGCGAACTGGTATAGACAAAACAATACCTTAACACGAAGCACCTTATAGGGAAGTTCACGTAAAACAGCTCATGCCGAAAATTTATTAAACTGGGTTCTAACTAGAAAACAGAAACAGGGTAAACCTATGGGAAGTGGAAGTAAAAGTAGTAGTAGTATATATATAAGATGGGAAAATAAGCTTGCAGCAAGGCGATCGGAACAACAGGAGCTTTTTGCGTGCAAGATGCAACAGACAACAAAAATGTAGAAGTTCTCGCACACGGATAAATGGATAACAGAAACAAATAAACACAATTTGTGAACACTTAGTAGAAATGTATTAACTATACAACAAACAAACGTAGTACCAACTTTGATGCATATGCAGGCAGCTCATAAGTAATTAGCTGTGCTTCAATCTTCTCTCGCCATTAGGCCTTTAGAGCCAAGGAACATGAGTCTTTTATATGAATATTTTTTATTATTAATTAACAGAAACTGAACGGAAATGAGCTTATATTAAACGGTTGGTGCAAAACATCTCTTTGTGTGGCTGCAAAAACTGACAGCTTTCAGAATGGATTAAAAATAAGTAGAACGTAATGGAAATGAATTTATTAAAACAGGGAGAAAATGAGAGGCAAAAGGATTCGACAAGTTATGGGTAGAGATCAGGAGGTGACCGAAGAAATAGAGAATGGTATCGGCCACAAGAATTGTATTCACAATAGAGAATTGTCAATAACAAGAAGTAAGTAAAAAGGGGAACATCGAGACTGTGACGGAACTATGGATGGAATTATGGAATTGGGGAAACGTTTGGACTGGACTGTGTCTTCTGAGTTGAAGGGTTCAAAATTAATTATCACAAAAACGGGGTGTGTGTGCCCTAATCGCATACACATGAGTGCAAAATAGCGAGGCGATTTACTAGCATTATAATATAATTTGTTAAAACATTTTACTTATAATTTAATAAACACTACCGGTATACTTTACTTTTCCAAGTGTTGAAAGTGTAGAGTCCAATTTACATTTCTTAAGAACTTGGCCGCTGCATATTCAGTGCTGAAATGTTTCCTGAGCAGGAAACTTAAAACTTAAAACAATTTCTTTAGTCACTGCATTTTAATGATCGCTAAAGGAAAAGGTTTTAATTTTTCTATACACGATTGAACAAATACACAACACTTAACATCGTAACCCATTCAATTTGTATGGTAACAATTATTGTAGAGTTTCTATGGAAATTAATTTATTTTTAAAATTTGTTATAAAATATTAGCAGACGTAAGTAGACGCATTTTAAAACAGCTCTAGTAATTATTCATATTTCACAACTATTCATTAACATTTTCTTTTCTCTAACACAGAAAAATACTTGTAGATAAAATACACAAATAACTTGTGCAGTATTAGCATGGAAACTGTACAAATTACAATTTTGTATTTAATATATATATATGGTATTTTCAAATTGTTGATATTTTTTGTTCCAGGTAGAAAACGTGAAAAATGAACTTTCTTGAAAATATTACTACCAAGTCCTGTTTGGCAGCCCTAGCCGTCGCTGGAACGGCGGTAAGTAATCTCAATATCTGTAGTGTTCATAGTTTACACATTTTTTAAATCTCTATGTAGAGTAAAGAGAATTATTTCTCGTAATGGACAGTTTTATTTTTTTAGATATTTACGTCATGTGATAACACACAGAAAACACATTTGTGATTGCAATAACTTTGTTTGAATTTTCTTATAAATACTTATTTGTGTAAATACAAAATTTTAATTCAACTAGGGCTGCATATATAAGCCAATTTACCTTTAATTACAGAAAATAAGAACCTTCTAGAATATAGTACAAAGCTTTGCTTTGTATTAAGTTAGACTACAACCAATGGAGAAGGGAGTAAGAGATAAAATGAGGATCACAGGATTCGATTATGCCTACATATAGTCACAGTCGTATATAGGAGTCACAGTCCTTACACTAACACGAGAAGTAAACTCCGCGCTGAAGAAATCTGGGGACACATAAGAATTACTGTTCCCAAATAAGATCATAATTACTGGGGAAACACAAGATGCTACAGAAGAAATCCCAAATCGGTACGGTCAATAAAAGATTATGGATGAAACTACAGTATATTAAAGTAGCCACTTACGGATAAAGATACATATGATGTCACTTATTATATTAAAGTAGCCACTTACGGATAAACATACATATGACGTCACTTATCCATTGTGTATGTATACAAAATCCACCATAATTTCTAAAATTTTACAAAAGATGTGTAGTCACATTTATTTTTCTGTTTCAGATGGCTGGGGGCCTGTTGGTCGGTTTAGCCTACAGCAAGAAGGCGGCCGACAGCGATATGGCGACGGTTGAGGCGGTAATTATATATTTTAATTAAACAGAAACAATTCTAATACGACTGCCATTTGAAATAAAATTTTTTTAACAGTTTTTTTTTATTTGTCTAACATCATCCGCTATATTACTGGTAGATTAATTTGTGTGTAGCGTTATTATTATTGTTATTATTATTATTATTATTATTATTAGCAGTAGTAGTATTAGTAGTAGTAGTAGTAGTAGTAGTAGTAGTAGTAGTAGTAGTAGTAGTAGTAGTAGTAGTTTTATAGTTCTGTTTGTTGTTATTATTTTCATCACCATCACCACTGTAGATCATCTCTCAATAACTCGATAAAACGATGTCCTAGAATAAACATGGTAAGCCTAAGAGAGAGAAATAAAGACAGAGAGAGAGAGTGAGAGAGGGGGGAGAGAGAGAGAGAGGGAGAGAGAGAGGGAGAGAGGGAGGGGAGAGAGAGAGAGAGAGAGAGAGAGAGAGAGAGAGAGAGATCACCACTCTCATCAACATTATCCTCACCGTCATCGTAATCATTATTATTATATTATTAGTATTATTATTTTTTGTGGAGTACGTTGAACGATTACTTTTTTTAACTTGTTATTTTTTGTGGTTTTAAAGAAACTGAAGGATGATATAAAGAGACTGGCTAAAGAGAATGACAGATTGAAACAAAAAACTCGACAGATGGCTGAAGCAATGGTTAGATATAGAATGGTTATTGGAGAGTTGAGACTTGAGAACCGTCGCCTAGCCAGCCAATCAGGACGCTAAAATTAACCAGTGAATTACAGAAGATTGCAACAAAATTTTACGTGAAGAGTACAAAAAACAACAAAATTTTTGTGATAATACAAAATTTAAGTTATAAAATTTTTGTATTCTGCAATAAAGTTTTTACAAAACTTTAAACACGTTCATATTACTTTATTTTACTTAACATTATCATTATATCTTTATAATATTACTTCTTTTAGGCTTGTTACTTAATATTACTATTATTATTGTTATTTTCATAATTCCTCGTGCACTGTCACTTTACATCCTTTTTGGCACGATTTGGTGGTAATACCCTCGTAATAAGGGTCTCAATAAATGTTTGCCGTTTCAGGGACCCTCTCTCCTGTCCCTAATGCAATACAGCCTATAACGAATGAAAGTGAAAACAAAAACCCTTGCTTGTGCAAGTTCGTCCGTCCTTTTCATTGTAGACCGACCCCAAGGTTTTCGCCTTCAAAGTAGCTTAGGTATATGTTACTGATTCATTTTATCATCATCACCACCACTCCAAGGAATAGACCTTAGACTTGTTCCGAAAATCTATCACCTCCTCGGTCTACCGACATCTCTCTTCCCAGTAGGGTGATAACCCAAGGCACCCACAGGTAGACGGATGTCAGGCCTACGATTCAATTGTTCACACCATCTCCTTCAGTGGTCTTCAATATACCTTATCTTTCAGCTGCAATTTATGTAAACTAATGTGAAATCATAGAACACATGGTTCTGGAAAAGTTCCTGTTATCCATTACCTCTTTTAATTTTAATATTACTAGTATCGTCATTTCTGTTGTTTTGACACTTTGTCTTTTTTGTTTCTTTTTAGAATTGTTAATAATTTATATAGTCGAACCTTTTAACATTTTAATCTTAAGTTGCGTTCTTTCTTTTCACGTAGGTGCGCACTTTGACCATTTTCTCTATCTTCGGCGAGTATTCTCGGATTTTATATCATCATAACTTCTTTAATATTATCTTGCTTCACTTCTATTATCTAATCTCGCTTACTTTTCCTCTATTTCATTTTTCAATTCTAACTGCCCGTACGTTTTTCACCGGTATCATCTCATTTATTATTTTCATGTGCTTCCAGAGATTCAACCACTTCTTTTCAATGTACTCTCCTACAGGTCTATATAGAGGTATTCTCTTATTTATTCTGCGCTCCTTATTAAGTTTCTAACGGTTACTCCTTTCATTCTCCATAATTGTTTCCTTATCAATCGACTTGAGATTTTTTTTAATTTCTTAATTTGTTTACATATTTTTGTATTCCTTTCAGAGTAATTCCTGTATCGATTACATTCACCTACAGTTAAAGTGTGAAATTCATTGTTCCCGATGGGTGTTTTTTATGTTATATATCAATTTGTATAATGTCTTGCTTTTGTTGACTCTACATATACAGCTTTACTGATTTCTACTTCCGTTCTTAAAATTGCGTTTGCTCTTTTCTGATTATATTATTAAGTGTTTGATGTTTGTATCTTATAAATTATGTTTGTAAGATACATTTGTATCTTATTAACATTTGTCTATCTTAATGTAGTGTCTTTTAGTTCACTGTTTCTTTAAATAAATATTAATTTCCCCAATAGTTTTGTTTTATTTTTATCTTGTTTTCACACACTTCCCTTGCTGGCTTGTGTATGCATAAACATACACAAGGTGTTCCTTGTGTTTTGCATAAACCTGTAGGTGATCCATTCTCACTTTCAATTAATAGTGAATCCTGTTTGCTATGATATGAGTAACGCGTACTAGCATGTGCCAAGCCTTGCAGGTTGTTTCGATTTTGCTTTGATTTCTTGTTTTGTTTGTCCTCATGTTTCACCTTTGCTTTGCGTCACCTTTGGTACGTCTAGTATACCTTTTTGCTTCTCACGTCTAGTATTTTCATGTATGTATTTTGATCAGTTATTCTTTTACCGGTTATCAATTTTCTGCCTATTTTTGAGTCGTTTCAAATGTGTACATTTAGATCACTTTAAAGTTGTAACGACCACTGACGATGTTTACGTAACTGCATTGATCTGTTTCAACTATTGTTTTTGTTCTTATACGACTGCGGATCATTATTTATCATTTTTACTTTACATTACTGATATTTTGTATCACTATACTTCTCTTCCCTGCTCTGGCATTTACATTTCTTATAAGCATAGTTTTTTATCGAATTAACAACCCATCAAACCAGTTATCCCGAACCTGTCAGGTGGTCGCCTACTTGTTAGTCATAGCGAAATAGCTGCCGTTTGCCGTTATTCACTCCAGTCGGTCCACAGCTATCCATACAGCCTAGAATTTGAAAACACCAGGTACCACCAGACCATTAACGATTTCCTTACTACACACTCCACGCTATTTACCCCTCACACCGACCGACAGGCGACCATATTTACCCACTGGATCAGCCGATCACAGCAAAAGATATCAAATACAAACTCCATAAATGTAAAAACACAGGCCCAGTACCCGATGGCATTCCTAACAGGGAACTCAGATCACTTCAGGGCCTCCCAACTGAAGCCCTAGCCAACCTGTTTACAGCGAGTCTATAGCTTGGAAGCATGCCCACATCCTAATGATCTCAACCAAGATAAACAACTAACTATCGACCCCATCTTACTGACTCAGCGATCTGCAGGCTTTTTGAGATCCTCGTTGTTAGGCTTCACCCACGCCCACAACGTCTCCTCCAGCATTCCCCCGGCTTTCGCCCTGGGTAGTCAACGTCATCAGCGCCATCCACACCAACCACCGTAACTCTGGCACAATGGCCTGAGATTCAAAATCCTTGCATACCATTTCCTTCCTAGCATCACAAAATGGCTCTCCTATTTCTTAAATGGTCACATAGTGCAAGTCTGAGAGTGCCACAAACTCTCGCCATCCATACATATGAATGCTGGTGTCCCACAGGACTCCGCTATTAATTTGTTTTTGTATGTACCTACTAATCACGAAAGACACTCAACCTGCACACCAGCACTTTCCACACCCGACAGCGGGGATGCCCCAGTATGCTGAGGATACGGCCTACTGAGTCTTCGACGCAACTCACTGGTTGGTTCGATCGCGACTTTAGAAGATTTTGTAGCTATTCTTCAACTACTGTAGTACCTGAAGAATCGAGCTGACAAAACCAAGCTTTGCGTTTAATTCCACTGGACGAAACATGAGCCACTTCTTTCAGACCCCTGTCCGCGTAGGCCCTTCTACCATTATTCCAAAGCGTGATTGCAAGTATCTTGGCGTCACGCTTTACTACTACAAATTAACCTGGCAACAGCACATCAAAAGAATCACTGCCTAAACCAACAAACGGATTCGAGCATTCAGACTCCTCGGCAAAAACAATAGCTGCTCCAGCCAGATACTTTGCAGAATCAAAGCATGTCTACGCCCCATCCTAGCGTGTGCACACCGGATCTTGCTGACAGCCGCCCACGACCGCTTAAGGCCCTGTGAAGTCACAAAACGGCGAGCCCTTCTAATAATATATCGCCGTCCGTCCCAAACTCGCACCAATAAAAGATTACTACACGCTATAAATTCTCTCTTCCCGGCTCTTGATTCCTTCTTGTCTAAATTAAAGCGAAAATACGCTAAGAAGCCAGTAGCCGTGCCTGCATCAAGTCCACAGCAACCCTTATTAACCATCCCACCAGAAACACGAAACGCACCTCTTTTCTTACTAACCGCCAGCTACTGGCACTTTCCAAAGCACCAAACAGATAACATCACAGTTTCCTACAGTAACTTAAAAAGCCGGCAATACTCCAGATTCAATAATCGACTACCACACCCCGTAAATAGTCCACCGCCGAACTCTAGTGACACTCTGACACTTTTGACTCTACACTCCAGCTTTAGCTGCGCTGCTCAGCCTGACTGATACACTTTTCTATTTTGGCACTTACTCAAACCAATCACCCCCTCCTATCATAAATGACTCCCCTATACAAACAACCACACACGAATTCCACTTCTACTTGACGCCTCAACTTGCTCAACGGCCGGCCTGCACTGGAGTTTGTCTCCCACGAATCAGATTCCAAACCGCCTGAAGGGGGCTAGTCCCCAAAACAGCCCAAGTCTTGTTCAACGAAACAAACATCAAACAACATGAGAAAAGTTTCCTAGCGTTCCCAATATCACTGATAACTTAGTATAATTTTGAGGAAAACGTTTCAATTGTATCAAGTTGATCATTTATTGTGACCATATAGTTCTACCAAAATCAATCCGAGTCGAAAATCTTCCACATTAACGTTTATTGAGCTTTTATCTGTTGTTTCCTGGCTTTATATAGTCGTCTAATATTTCTTTTCGATCCGTTTCTTGATTTTTTTTTGCACTTTACTCCACACATATACGTAACCTAGAATTTTTTCTAGGACACTTGATCCGTTCTTTTTAGCTCCCATGAATACTTTTATCGATATCTAGATGTTCAGTATCACTCATCACCTCCTGAGTTTTATTTGCTAGCACTTCTGTATCCCACGTTCATATGTTAAGCGTCCATTTTTATTGTGAAAATAAATTTCTTCTAATTCCATTGTTTACCCGTAGTTTTTTTAGGCTTTTAAGCACTTACCACTTTTAACAGTGACTAAGAGATGGCCCATTTCCTAATAGAAGATCCTGTGATTGAGATATAAATTGAAAAGTGATGCTATTAAGGTGTTAGATTAGTTAGAATGCATACCGGAGAAAAGGAGAAGAAATAGGGAAGGCTGGCAGGAGGGAACACGTAATAATTGTTCTAGATCTTCTTCTTCTGCTCGAAAAGTATTAGGCACAAATTACACATTACCGGTACCCATCTCTTCCTTGGCCTTCCAAGATTTCTTTTTCCTGAAGCTATATAGTGCCATGCTTGAACTAGAAGTCTAGCTGGGTCCATTCTGTTCACGTGATCTATCACATTCTTCTGACAAGTAATAATCATACGTTTTAATAGACACTTCCTTCACACATTTAAACATTCTTACAATCTATATTCAGCTGTAACATATTTTTGGTATTATGAGTTGTCTATTTATTCCTTTAATATCTTATAATAGTTTGAAAAATCTACTTAAATTGTTTCAAAATTGCACTAAGCTGCACAATCATGTGAAACTGCATGATTGTAAGTCATTGAATGGTAAGCACATGCTCACCAAGTAACGTAAAATACGTTCTTTCAAAATGTTACATATTGCATAAATTAATTTAACTATCATTCAAGTTTCTAGTTTTGAAACCCACACATCATTTATTTTGTTATTTGATGGAATATTTATAAAACAAACTATTTTTTTAGTTTATACCATTTTATTTTTTACTGTGGTATAGGGTATTAGGGTGTTCTAGTATTCAATAACAAAAATTTGTTTTTAAAAGCTAAACCCATTTTACTTTTATTTTTATTATTTTACATTTTGTTCACGAATGACAAAGATATTTGGTTCAAATACTTCAATTATTTCTCATAATGTTACTCTTCAGAGAGTGCTGAATACACTCGATGTGAAGCAAGCAAAATTTCAGTTGCAGCTATATATTCAAGGCAGTACCTTGTGTAGAACTTATCTCTACAAAAATCTGTAGCGTGATGCAAAAACAAAACTGAGTAAACATGAAGGTTGTGCTTGTAAAGTGAGATTTGGAGATGTGCATTAATTGCAGCAGGTTATAACACAGGTCTCTGATGGAAAAATTGTCTTAAATGTAATAGGTGGTTTTTGGGTGGTGATTACTGCAAAAATAATGAAAAATTCTATCACGAATAACATATAATATCAGGGTGACCGAGCTTTGCTCGGTTTTCACATTTACTTATAAATATACAGATTAAAAAAAAAAACATTATTTATTATTAATTATTTATTTATTTTTATTAATTATTTATTTTTTGATATTTATTTTCATATATAAACATATCGATACTACGCCGTTTGCGTTTATCGACAGTTTCTGTTATTGGAATCACAATTATTTAATACTTGTTTCCATACAACGATTCTTGTATGGCGAGGATTTTCTGGTGGTAAAAGAACTTTTAAGCCACTTCGCCTTTTGACTCTGGAAAATGCTACATACAACATGCCGTGCATAAACACAGGAATTGATAAGTGAATTCCCACCACTTCAAATGTTTGACCTTGAGCCTTGTGAATAGTAATAGCAAAAGCTGCTCTGACGGGAAATTGATGCCTTTGCATAGTACACCCAAGCTGACTTTTGCTGGAATCTATTGTAATCCTCGGAATATGAACTTCTCGGCCTGAATATTCACCCGTGATAATCTTGGCTTTAATGTTATTACATAATTCAGTCACGACCAATCTCGTTCCATTGCACAGCCCTTCAGAGACGTCCAAGTTTCGTAAAAGCATTATTTACAACAACTTATAGAGAACACTTAATAGTTTAGATTATGTATATACCTCAGAGAATGCAAAAAACACAACAGCGTATAGAGAACACTTAATAGTTTAGATTATGTATATCAGATAGATTGTACAAAAATCGTTGCGCAGAAACCCACAATTGTATGTCTCAACTCTTATTTTGTTTATTTACAGTCATATAAACATCTGTTTATATTATTTATAAACATCGATACTGCGCCGTTTATGCGCCAGGTTAAAGACCTATAAAGACCCTACGGTATCGGTAGAGCCGTTTCCGAGAAAAAAAGGACATACATAGATTAGATTGTATGTCTCAACTCTTAGTTAGTTTATTTACATTCATTGCAACAGCTATTTTATATTATTTATAAACATCGATAAGATCTATTCTTTATGAACAGAATTAAATTAACGTTTTAATTTCAAATAAAAAAAATATTTTTTTAAAATATTTGTTGCTGGGTGACAGAGTTATAACAATAGCAATTGTTGTGTGAATATTTAAACCTACATGAATTAAAATGTATACTTAAAATACCCTACGGTTTAGGCCTTAGGCGATTTTTGCGGAAAATGAGACCAAGCCCAATCGATTTTTAGTGTCCAAATACGCTTAAGTACCAAATTTCGAGAAAAATCGTTAGAACCGTTTCCGAGAAAAAAAGGACACACATACAAAGATTGCTCGCTTAATAGTATAAGATAACAAATAATAAACTATTAATTTTAACGTAAATGATAAATTAGAAAGCACAGTAAAACTATTTATATAAACATCGTACATATATTTATACATATTAAATAGTTATTTGGTGTGTGTGTGTGTGTGCGCGCGCGTGTGTGTGTGTGTTGTTACGTAATATGGAAGTTCTTGTACAGTAGAGAACGTTGTTCTACAAGTGTCTCACTTAGCCCAGCAGGTGCGTGTTTCTTCAAGGCCGCATTAAGTACGCTCTACAGTTTTTGAGTGCCTGTTAACGCATATTATGGACAATCAAATAAACAACGTTACTCACCGTCAGAGGCTTAATTCTTATAATTGCGATGTTATATTAGACTCAACATGTTTCGGGACAGCTTGTCCCATCCTCAGGAGTAAAAAACATACTCTTCAAACCTCAATAGAGGATGAATCGTCGAACATTATAAAAATATCAAAATCCAAAACACACATTGAATAAATTAATGAAAACCACATTAGGCGCACGTATAGGCTCCAAGGTGCACACCTCACGCCAGCTGAACGCGCACTAAGTAACATCACTCATCGCTAAAGATGTCGCAGTGCGGTATCATATAAAGCATTCGACTTAAAGTTTAGTTGATCGTTCAAAACAAATGGCCTGGTGTCACTATTATTATAAGCTTTGTAAATCTCGAATTCTTCGAGAGCGTTCATATACTGTCCCTTATTGCAAATATGGAGGGGGACTAAGTTAGTCTTAAAATCAGTATAGCCGTGATTTTCATTGACAAGATGCTTAGCAAAACTAGATGTCATGTTTTCGAGGGCACGATGACTTGTGGGTGGCCTACGTTCAACGAACCTTTTTAAATAACCACGGCCGGTCTGTCCCACATAAAACGCGTCGCATTTATGCGTTCCTTCCCTAGGTGCCCTACGTGTGTTGGTATCCTTACGTTCCTTGCTTTTTCTGAGGATGCTGTCTATCAATGATTCCTTGTAACCGTTAGAGGACGCGATGTGTTTAATGATGCTCAACTCGTTATAATAATCTTACAAACTAAGAAGTACTGATAAAAGACGGCCGATCATACTATGAAAGGCGGCCATCTTATGAGTCACCGGATGATGGGATGTAGCATGAATAACGATATCAGTAGCAGCATTATGGATATTATGGATTATATCAGTATGGATTATGGATATATCAGTTGCATATTATGGATTATTCTGGAACACCTGTGCTACCTATTTCAACAACAGCAGCTGGTGTTGTCAATCAGTTTTATATCGGGTGATTTACTGAGTGCGTGACAAGTGATTATTAGTACAAAGTGATTATTGATCGAGACTCTATTAGTTGACATTATTATTTGCGTTTAGACAAATTTAATTTAAATTGTCGTACGATTTTAATCTTGTTGAATACCTTGTTGATTACAAACTGTTATTTGTGATTAATTAAACCTGGCGATTAGTGACTTCATTGGTGTCTGTATTTTGTTTTCCACAGTACCATACTAAGCTAAGATACTGATAATAATTAAAGGTAAGAAATCAAAGTTCCTCGTGCTCTCAGACTCACACACCACCTTGTCATCTCATACCATAAACCACATAATCACCTCGTCGTCATCATCGGCGTTGTAGTCGTCGTCAGTATCGTCATCACCATCGTCGGTATCATCATCATCATCATCACAATTACCAACACCACATTAACACCATTATTAACATTAACACCAAAATGAAAGTTTTTTTTCTATTATTGGTGTAAAACGTGTTTAATATATTCTGTAAACTATAACTTCACATTCGTAAATTTTAATTTATTATGTAATTTATTTTTAACGGTTGAACTATTATTTTGTGAATATAAATACTTACCTTAAACACAATATACTTAACCACAAAGTCGTGTGATACCGTCACCCATCACACATATAAACGAATGTTTTTGGAGTCAGCTTAATGTTGGTATGTGTTGATATTTTACTCAGGGAAGAAAAATAAATTTAAATTACTGTGAAAATAACAACAATGCGATAGAAATACATTGTTTAATTCCAGTACTCTATTTTTAATTGTTCAATAATATTACATAATGTAGGTATTATGTGCATGGCTTTGCTCCCGTATCAGGTAGTAAGTAATGGGACGGAACGGTGTTACGTGAGTACGGTGAATCCCATTGGCCGCAGCTGCGCCACGTCACCGCAAATCCCCCTTAAAGTAAACAATTTTCATTACAGTAGGCTCACTGTGTAGGTTAATCGGGTACTGCAACGTGAGTTATGTGCAGAGCCATGTCGCCGCAAACCCGTCCGCAACGCGCAGAATTGAAATAAGGATTTCTGAAAGTGTGAGACCGTCCTAAACCACACAAGTCTTACAGAAATTCTAATTTATTGAAGAGGTTACTCAATCACCCACACATACCCAAACGTACACACCACCAGCAGTATACAAACATATAGGGCCATTTACATATACAGTAAATCGTTAAGTATTATTATACGGTGAAACACGAATCCTTTACTCACCGTAAAACCAAGAACGACTCCCACGTCCCCAGATCAGTTCAACCTAAGAAATGTAAATTGAATAACTTTCAAATGCTACTAGTGAACCGTAGTGCTGGCTAAAAAACTTTTTTCTATACCAAATACCCTTTATCTACGTGGGCGGTAGGAAAATGAGCAATAATAAAAATACCGGTAATAATAATAATAATAATAATAATAATAATAATAATAATAATAATGATAATAATAATGGAAAATCTGGAAAATGTAGTGGGACAGATCTCGCCTGAAAATATCATTGGAATAATGCTGGAGATCAAACACCATTGGGATCAGGTAGAGAAGGTGCCAAGGCAAAAGAAGGAAGCCGAAGATGATCTTGCTGGGGCCGCTGACAAAATAGGAGGAAACAGGTAACGTGGACCCGCTGAAAGTTTAAAACAGATGAACGTCCACAGGACGTAGTACAAATGGCACCACCTTGAAGTATTGTTAAAGCTGAGTCTCGAGGTGGATCCACGCCGTGGACAACAGGGTTTGTGGTTTAGGTGGTTGCGAGTCCCACACACCGTAGGAGTGCAGACCCTCCTGCGGCGAACATTAGTTTTCCACAATCTCCCTCGTAAAAAAATATTATTATTATTATTATTATTATTATTATTATTATTATTATTATTATTATTATTATACTATTATTATTATTAATTTTGTTGTTAACATTATTACAGTATACGGTAATAGAATTCTATTCAACGTTTTAATTAACCTTATTTTTATTACAAAGCTATAAAGTGTTTTAATAATTTGCACAAGTTATTTTTGAATTATTCAAAATTTACTAAAACCTATGAAAATTTTAGGAGCTGTGTAATGTGTAATAATTATGTGTGTAATTTGTAATTTCATACGTTGAAGTTTTAATAATTCATATAAATTGTACAAATTAACATACATTACTGGTGTACGATCAAACAGTTAAATCATGACAAAACGTAAATTTTGAACATGGAAAACCTAAATTTTATTTTTATTGGAAAAATATTGTTGTACAGAAATCTTTGTTAACCTTAAAAGCTACGTTGGTAGCAATTTATTTAAGTTTGTCCCCTGGACGTGTAAGGGGTTGAGCAATTTAGTTTCAAAACAAAAACAAACTCTTCACAAACGCGGGGTAAGTCCTTTGTGTATACACTGGCAGATTTCCTAATTTAGACTTCAGTTTTTTCCAGATACCCAACAAAAATATACAGTTATATGGAAAACTAATCATTCTTTATTTAGCCGTGAATAAATCAATAAGAGACAAAATTGCTGAAAAGATTTTATTTGCCACCATCCATTAAAAATAAATAAACAAATCTGGTAAAGAATAAAGTGTTTGTCAACCCTCTACGGAATAAATTAATTGACTAATGGAGTTTTATATTATACGTTTCGTTACACATATTTTGTTTACTTTCGTAATATTTATTTAATTTGAATAAAATAATTTACGACTGAAACGTAGAGGGTAGTAAAAGCGAGTCTGATTAAAACCGTTCAATATAACTGGAAAGACATTCTGGTCTAGTATTTCGCTTAACCAGGATTGGTTCAGCAGGGAGATTTCGTTTGGTTTTTCAAATTCCCACCCTCAGTCCTCACTTACTGCTATTCTACCTACAATTAAAAATCTAAAAAAATGATGTACGTCACAATATTTGTCGTTTTCGTGGTATTTAAAACTAAACTGATTGATGTAAATTATGATTTAAGTCCGTTCCCGATTCACAGTTACAGTAAACAAATATTCAAACCAGCTAGATAGATTTAATAAAGTTTTTGCTATTAATTATATATTTATATGTTAATTATATATGTCGTTTATAAAAAAATATGTTTTTGTTTTGATATCAATATATGAATCCATATATTAATACGTGAAGAGAAAACTTTGTACCCCTTTTTAAGCATATTGCGAGCACGGAGGAGTGTGAGATTTGGCATAGTTAAAGTTTATATGGAGAAGGAGTGCAGAAAGCTAAAATTTATATATAATATGTGTTACAAATACATTAAATTAAATTAAATATAACATTCATTTGCACTTGAAAATTCATTTAAACTTTTTCAAACAATGGCAATTGTTAAAAATAAAATAATTTTGTTGCCAGGCAATAAAATTATAATTTTTTCATTTTAGTGTACGTTCATACTGCAAATGTCAAACACATAATAGTCGGTCGTTTGTTTACGTTCATACTGCCAATGTCAAACACATAATAGTCTGTGGTCAAACAGTCGCACAGAGTAGATATTGTCACCAAAGAATTTTAAAATGTTGCCAACAAATAATTACTGACAGATTGACTGAATGAGCTGTGAATTTTGTGTGATTTCAAATGTTCCTTTTTCAATAGTCTGTGGAGTGTATGTCAAGGCAAAAAAGCGTTTATTTATATTTTGTATATTAGATATCTGTGTTTTATATATTAATGTGCAGTTGAAAGTGAAATACAGCTTGCTTAATATACACCTGTTGCAAAAGGAAAATTTTGTAGCAGTAATTTGAATTGACTTACTCTCGCCTAATTATTGGTGGTTTCAAAAAAGTGAGTACATTTTATTATTTTTAAATTAACCCTGTCTAATCTTAGTTTCAGTAATTTCATTACATGTTTTTTTTACATTCAGATATTCGCACCTACTTCCATTATGCCTCGACATAGAACATTGACGGGTCGGAGTGAGAGACAAAGAAGAAGGAATATATATTCGCGTGAAAGTCAAAATGATAATAGACCAAATGCAAATTTAAATAGTGTAAATAGCATAACATTGACGGGTCGGAGTGAGAGACAAAGAAGAAGGAATATATATTCGCGTGAACGTCAAAATGATAATAGACCAAATGCAAATTTAAATAGTGTAAATAGTATACAAAATGATGAAAATATTTTGAGGGATACATTTAAATGAGCACTGAATGTCATTCCAAGAAATTTTAATACTTTTGATTGTGGATTAATGCATTTACAATGCAGGTTTTGCACGATTGCTTTTATTACATGTCTGTGGTCCAAAATCATTTGAGGATGTTAGAACATACAATGGAATTATACACACTTCTTTTGTTGAAGCGTGCCATGCTCGCGGCATTGCTTCAAATGATAATGAATGGCGCGAATGTTTAATTGAAGCAAAAGAATTACATTCACCAAAACAAATGCGAAATTTATTTGGTTACATTTGTGCATTAAATGTGCCAGCCAATGCATTGGCGTTATGGAATGAATTTAAAGTATATCTTAGTGAAGATTTTTTGAGAGATTACAACGAAGAAGTATCCTTTAACACAGCTCTATTAGAAATTGAAGATATTTTGAATGTTCATAATTTGTCATGTCAAGAACTTGGTTTACCAGTTCCCACGTATTCGCAGAGAACAGACGAAGCAAATGCTATTGATCCAATAGAACAAGAGTTTCTGTTTTGTGAGAATTATGAAACTGCAAATATTGAACACCGTAATCTAATTGATCGTGTGATTCGTGAAGGTTTGCATCATGATACTGGATCTAATGTTTTTTGTTTAACCGCTCATGCAGGTTGTGGAAAAACATTCACACAAACAGCAAGCATTCACAAATTAAATTCGCTTAATCTTAGTTGCATTGCAACAGCGTTCAGTGGCATAGCTTCAACTCTATTACTTGGAGGTAGAACTTTGCACAATGTGTTTAAATTGCTTATACCCATTTTGGAAAATTCTGTAGCGAATATTACCGCAAATAGTAGCTATGGACATTACATAAATTCATCATCATTGATAATTATTGATGAAATTTCTATGTGCCCACTGCAAGTGTTGAAAATCATAGATAGATTATTGCAGGATCTATGCGATGAAAATGATAAACATAAACCATTTGGAGTGAAAACGATACTTCTGTGCGGTGATTTTCGGCAAATCTTACCAGTTGTCCCACATGGATCACGTGCAACTTTAATTGAAATTGTGTCACGAGTTGGCATAAATTTGTTTATTTTCATAAAGTAACGTTTACTCAAAATATGAAAGCCTTACCAAGTGAAATAGAATTTGTTGAATTCTTGAAAAAAATTGGTAATGATGAAGCCCCAAAATTCCCTCAGTTTGGTGAAAATATTATTGAAATACCTCCGCAATTAATAGGAGATGAAATTAATTGCATCGTTTTACTGATCAGAAACTTAAATACAAAGAAAGCATTAGTCAATGGAACAAGAATGCGCATCAAGTGTATGCATCGTAATGCTATTGATTGCGAAGTTTTAACTGGAACCGCACGCAATAAGAGAATTTTGATTCCACGTATAAATTTAACATATTCCGGTACTGTTTTACCATTTAACTTTAACTTTGTTTTACCATTTACCAAGAACTCAATTTCCAATTATACCTGCATTTGCGATGACAATAAATAAGTCTCAAGGACAAACATTCGAAAAAATTGGAATTTTATTGAGGCAGCCAGTTTTTACGCATGGTTAATTGTACGTCGCAGCAAGTTCGATCATTTGATGGTTTGAGATTTTATATTTCCGAATATAATGGCCACGGGCATTTAGCAAATGATGAAAGAGTTTTTAAAAAACATCGTTTACACAGAAGTTCTGAATCATTAAATTCACTTTCAAACTATTTTAAGTTCAATGGACAACATTTATTTTTTTAACCGCCCGTTTTTTTTGATTTAATGAAAAATATATGAAAAAATACGAGGCACGTATTTTTTATTTCATTTTTTATTTTGTATTAATTTTTTATTTAAATTTTATATAATTCGAAAAAGATAGGCAAAATAACTGTGTAGCCTTGGCGAAACCTGGTCAGTATGGCAATAAAAAAAACCCAAGGAAATGTCAAAAAACGCGTTATTGCTTTTTAAATATGGCTTAGCCAAGCTAAACCTCATTTTTCCTATCTTTCATATTTTTCAAATAACTCGAAAATTAATGCATAGAAAAAAATTAAAAAATTATATAAGCTTTGTAGCAGATAATCTTCAAACTGTTTTCGAATTTTGTACCTTACCAAAAATGAAATGTAATCCACTGGAATTGAAAACAATGTATCTTATACTTCTATGAATGTCAAGTCTCATTTTTATTAGCGTTTATTTGATTCAATAATAACATGAAAAAATTAAAACTGACAATGAATTATATCAAAAAATAAATACGAATACAAGCTGTAATTGTGTTTTTTTCAACTGTTACTAACATTAAATTTTAAATTTCATAGGTATTGCAGGGAATTAAGGCAAACAACACACGCTAATGACGTATTTGTACACGCTCGCAGCTGACGTAATAGAACAAAATTCAAAAAATTATATGCAATGATTATAGAGGTATACTCTTTGACAAAAGAACCTCAATAACGTTAAAAACTTAAAAATTTAATGAATTACGGTCGAATTTCGACCACTGGGCGACCACTAGTCAATACAAATTTACCGTTCTTTTATTAATTCAATAACGACGATCAGTAGAGTACATAGATTGACGTTTTGGCTTCTTAATATTTGGTGACACTTTATATTTCCTCTTTATATTACAGGACACGTTGAACTGATTGAATATTAGGAAAATAGGATTAAAGAATGCTGTTCACATTTAACTTCTCTGAACATCAGTTAACGTAGAACGGAGATACAAAAAACTCATCATGGAAGAAAAATGTGATAAAACTTACAGGAAGTGTTAATTATAACAAGGAACGTGTACAACTGCAGTTACTGTGCTCAACATGTACAGACGTTCAGCAGCTTTAGACTGCAGTTAAAAGAGGCATTTTTGTTTTTTTATAACTTTACAGAATCTACGTAAGGCTAATATAAAGAGGAAATTGTCTAAGCCTTTTCAGCATTAAATGAAACACAGAATACATGCTCATTATGGGTATTATATAATGGAATTACTAGACTTTACATACAACAACAAAAATTTACTGTTGCAACTGTGTTTCACATTATTTTTTATACTTTACCTATTGTACAGCTACGTAATTTACATCACATCTTATACTTATGATTACGATAAAAATAAAGACACTTTATGAATTTTAATTTGTACTCACCTAGTTTTCCGATGTTATTTTTACAATATTAAAAAATGTCATTAACTAGTGTTATAAAATATTTCACTGCCAGTTTGGCACAATCACACAAATTATTACAATTTCCATGTGTTTATACAGTATCAATATTATATGTGTATATATCTTGTCTGTACTCCTTCTATCAGAGTGACATGCCTCTAATTCAAGCAGTAAATACCGTTTCAGATATGCCACGCCTGTTTGTCCACATCATGGTTAAACCAAGAACAGAAATAGTATACACTATGTTAGCAATACACAACAACAAAACATGTACATTTACTGCATATAAGTGAAAAACCCTTCATTTGGTGAACGCCTTATTACAGTTGTATATTTGAAAGTAGTAGTATATAATAATCTATGTACTTATAAAATAATATTGCACCTGTTATGCAATTAAGTATTTTATTTAGATAAGATTTTAGTAGAGAGAAAGTATGCTATAGGTTATACAGGATGTGCTTGTCAAGGATACGTTGCTTTACAGTACACACTGCGCTTTTCCAATCCTTAAAGTTAAGACTGATGACATATTATTTATTATTATTAAGCAGTCCTACACCGTTCTGAATACCCATCATTGTTAATAATATAATAATCACAGTTCTACCACTAAATCCCTGTGATCATATTCAGTTGAGTTAATAAAACTAAAAGAGTATTATCAACTACTATTTTGGCTAAGTGTGGATTCCACATGGGGTCATCAAAACTGACAAATATCGGATCTCTTACATTGAGGAAGACAATTTTTTGGCAGATAACTGTTATAATTTGATCCTTCCTTCTTCTTCTCCTCACACAACCATTAGATGTTTGATCCAATTCAAGTCACTGATTAACCCTTTGCCTTTTCACGCTGTCAATATTTCTTGTTCCTCTGATCTTCTTCTTCTCCTTCTATCAAGGACTAGGCAAATCACATGTTCCGGTCCCAAAGGAATATACACATTTTACCAATGCTTCCTAGATCTTCCTATACTTCGCTGTCCAACAGGCTTGTATTGACAAACTTCCTCAGGCAACCTGCCATCTGGTATCCTATTCAGATGAGCAATCCGACTCTTTGTTCTCTGCAATACAATCTTGGATATTAAAAATTGTTCAACTCTTTATGAACGTCTTCATTGTAGAATCTATCCCTTCATGTGCAGCCTTTAACAGATTACAAGAATTCTACTCCAATGCCTGTGTTCTGCTTAGATGTTTTGTTGTCAGAACCCAAGTTTCAGAACCATACAATACAATGGCAAGCCATTACCTTATAAAATTTTAGTTGACACTTTTTCCTTGTTTTTCTTGACAGCGCTAGACAAATTGTGCCACATATTGACTGAAACTTATCTACCTTATGATCAACATTGTAATCCACATCGTAAGTGATGTAACAACCAAGATAGCGGAAAGGTTACACCTGCTCTAAGTTCTTATTATCCAATACACATTTAGTCCGTAAGAAGTATTTGCCCACAAATGCCATAGTTTTTGTCTTCTGCACAGAAATTCCTCTGCATCCATACTGTAGAATTTATTTTGGAACAAGTTCATATAACAAGTGGTCCTTACACACTCATTTACACACACTTACTTATAATCTCATATTTTGTTGTTTAAATTGTAAATTCCAAGGGTCTCTCTGATTGCCTTGTTTCAAAGTCTATCCCCTCTTGACCTCCCCCCCCTCAGTGACCTTAGAAACCTCATCTTAACTGGCTGGACTCTCTCTACTACAAGTTCTATTTTATTTTAGGTGCACAGACCACAACCACAACTTTACAGAACTTCAACAACATGCCTTTCTTATTTTACCCTTAAGCAACATTTTGATTATGTTGCATATATGATTAAATTTCATTACATTAACTTCACAATGACAGTATACGGTATCACAGCCAAGGAGTCTGAAGGTACTGACTTGTTCTATTTATTATGTCTGCTAGTACCTGCTTTACATACTATTTATTATATTATGAGAGCCGTCTGGAAAGTAATACCCATTTCCACATACAGAGCGTCCAGTGGTTCCGCGCATGTCTACTCCTGTTCAGTCTAATTAGTCTCTGTGAAGGTTCATTGCATTCCAAATCATTTTGCTGATTCTGTGCATGTTTGAAATGCTTAAAAAAAATTGAGAATCCCGCTCCATGGGAAGTGATATTTATGATTGGATTTCTTCACGCAAAAAATAGGCGACCATGCGAGATTTACCGTCAGATTAATGAAGTGTATGGTGATGTGATGGATTAATGATCTGTACAGGGTGACGTTGTTGCAATTTTAATAAAGCGAGAGAGAACGTCCTTCACAAAGAATGAACAGGTCGTTCTTCCGTCATTACACAAACATGATTTGCTGTGTCAAGTTGACGAATTCATCAAACAGGATAGGCATGTCACACACAATGAAATAAGTGAAAATTTTTCATTTGTTTCTCGCATGGTTATCCATGAAATTATTACCACTCACCTGAAGTACAGAAAAATTTCTAAATCAGAATGATCACAGTTGCACACCACTATATAAAAATTATCCCGATTAGCGCTTTCAAGCCTCACAACCCATCGTCAGATCGGAATAGGCAGAAATTATGTGAAAACAAACCCTTCACCCCTCTCCACCACCCTGCTCACACACAACAAGCTATAATATAAATGACCCTTCCCCACCCCCCTAAACCCTGTCCCACCATCTGTACAGTTACATATTTTTCTAGCAAATTCCTTGTGTTTCAGTGTTGTGTGTGTGTGTGTGTGTGTGTGTGTGTGTGTGTGTGTGTGTGTGTGTGTGTGTGTGTGTGTGTGTGTGTGTGTGTGTGTGTGTGTGTGTGTGTGTGTGTGTGTGTGTGTGTGTGTGTGTGTGTGTGTGTGTGCATCCTTTTAAACTTACCCTCTTCCTCTCCACACACGTGGGTCAGTCACACACCCTTATTTTAAAACATCCAATTAGTACTATTAGGGTTAGACAATTTAATTAATATTAAAATTAAATTTGATAATGAAGAAATATTTTATAACATGATTAAGAAGTAAATGATAGAGGATAGATAGATAAGATTAAGAATTATATTGCATAGTACTAATTGGATGATTTAAAATAAGGGTGTGTGACTGACCCACGTGTGTGGAGAGGAAGAGGGTAAGTTTAAAAGGATGCGCGCACACACACACACACACACACACACACACAAACAACACTGAAACACAAGGAATTTGCTAGAAAAATATGTAACTGTACAGATTGTGGGACAGGGTTTAGGGGGTGGGGAAGGGTCATTTATATTATAGCTTGTTGTGTTTGAGCAGGGTGGGGGAGAGGGGTGAAGGGTTTGTTTTCACATAATTTCTGCCTATTCCGATCTGACGATGGGCTGTGAGGCTTGAAAGCGCTAATCGGGATAATTTTTATATAGTGGTGTGCAACTGTGATCATTCTGATTGAGATTTCAACCACTAACACAAACTTCTTCAGAAAAATTTCTGGGTGGTGGCTAGTCTTAGCGATGAACACAAAAAACATATGGGTGCTGCAATGTCTTTTTTGGATCATTACTCGAAAGAGGGAGATGAATTTCTGACACACACCATAAAAGGAGACGAAACAAGAGTTTCATGTGCTACACCAGACAGCAAACGTCAGTCTATTTTGATTATTGTGATTATTTTGATTAACGTCAGACAGTATTGATTATTTTTACAATAATCAATACCAATTAATTACAAAAAAAGTAATTTATTTTTTATCCGTTGTTAGTCAATCATATTTAGTCAATTTGTTAACTAATCAACAGCTTAAATTGTAAAAATTTGTACTTAAAAGAAGTATGTAACTTCAACAACTCTTACTCAGTTCTTTAATAATTAAATACGATTTGATGGTTTATTATTTCATTCATCAAAATTTGCAACGGTCAACACTTTTAAATAGCTTACAATTATTATTTCTTGTTTTGACACAGTATCTTGATAAAACACCATAATATCACTGACCAATACCAAAATCGTCCTTAAAATATAAATGTTACTTTATCAAGGCAAACTGAACTCCTCTGCTACAAATAACAGACCGAAACTGTGGTGCTAGTGTTTATATTTACTATCTGCACTTGTTGAACTTACCGTTTATAAATAGTTTTCATTACAAGTTGTGGCCAAATTATAAATGTCTCTACAAATAGCACACAATGAATATGGCATAAGTATTGTTTTGTCTTATGCTTTTGCGGACTTTTTTTCAATAGAACGTAATATACACATTCCCCAATATTTTATCAAGATAAAATGCCAAGAAAGTAAAACTGCAGAATTTTTCTTTTAAATATAATTGGAAATAATGAATGCTTGTTTTAGACGAATGGGAATAATTCAATATTTAGAACAGTGCGCCTAAATGATCGACATGACACTAAAGTTTCAGGTGTTTACAGACTTCTTACCCTTTGATTAAAATCAGGCTTTGCTTTTTCCAAAATCTGGAAAAGTTTACTTTCTTCAAGCAACTGCTAAGTTCGTCTAACAGCAAACGACGGCAGACTCGAGAAATTGCTTACAAGCCCTTAATACACTCGCAGTCAGGTCTGAATTCCCTGGTTTAATCAATTCTTTCTCGGTAAACACATTGACCTCGTGCTTGACGGTATAAGAATCCTGTTATCTTACTGGATGAGTAGGAAAGAGTGCATGTGTCTTGGTTCTCTCACTCAGAACCCACCTAGCAGCCCGCGCACCGTGCTTGCGTAACACCGTGTGGTACCTAAGTTCACAGGATCGTTGTTGATATCTCGCATAGTTTAGCTCCGAACAATAAAGCGTTTGTATGTCACGTCAGTAGATGCTGATGTTTAGCCTAAGAAGTCACAGCTTAGCTTAGGTCTACTCTTCTGTGTGAACCATCGTTTTTAAATGTATGGTCCTGTTATGGTAAACTGTTAGCATAGCAAATATTAGTTTACCTTGGTTTAGATTTTACTGTTAACCTGTTTTAATTCTTACAAAAATATGACAATAATAATTGATTATTCCAGTAAGAAGTAGATTACCTATCAGTAAATCAAATAATTAATAAATATTAGTGCATACACAACACTTATTGGTTCGGAAACTGGATATTAAAACCTGTGTTAATTACCAATTGATGTAGACTATCATTAGACTATTTAAATGGCTTCATAGGTTTTACGACTCTATTCATAATTTGCATGGGCGGTGTATGTCTTTATGTGTTTGGTCATGCTGTTATGCAAGTAATTGGCAACCATGAGATTTCATACAGACGACCAGGACATGCACGGGGCGTCTTGCGCCCTAGTTTGTGTGCGTTGTCCAGGCCGGAGTCCGATGAACCCTGTGTTCTAATCAGTGCATCTCGTACATCTCGGTCATTCACTCGGCACAAGGAGTTAAGATGCGGTCCACGAATACACGATGGGCGTGTATATGATGGGAACATCTCTGCAACCAGTCGCCAGGCCAGAGGCGCGTCTCTGTAACCGCCTTAAGGCATCACCCCCAGGAGCTTAGAGTAGCGCTGGTGTGGTCGATAGGCTCGACTGCCCGGAGGCGAGTCGTCCGTAACGCCACTACAGGACGGATGGCTCCCACAATTAGGCGTTCCTCACCTCGCTATGAGTCTTAGCCAAGCCGAGAAGGCAAAGCAGGTGATGACTGACATGAAATCTGTTCTTGTCTGTGTGGTCGGCAAGCAGCAGCCTAGGGATGTGACCGTCTATACTATTATTAAAATTTGTTTGGTATTGACGTTTGTACTGAAAGGGAAACAATGTTGCCAAACTCTGACCACGTGACTTCTACAAGTTGATAAACACAAAACAATGATTCACATACAAACAACTTACAACACATTCACGCTCAAGGTCATTTAATACGGATTTTCAAGACAAAACAGTTTATTTTTAAAACATGATATGATACCTCTTAATGTACTTTTAATTACAGTAAGGCATCCAGAGATGCTTTTGTAGTGAAGTCGCGTAGCTTATATCGTAGTGAATACGATTATTTAATGTATGGTTGCAATAACATGTACGTATTATACTGTGCATTGCCTTAATCATAGTGCACATTAATCTGTTCACATCGCGTAAAAAATCTTTTATTTTGTGAAATGACGTGAACCGTGTTACGCAAATTCTAGTTAAGTCCAACTATGGTAATATGAGATCTTACTTAATATTTTGGTATGGATTTAATATCATAATAATTTACTCGAAAAACGTGATAAATAATTACTCTATTATTATATCATGAACTTAATAAATACAGATAATTTGGTATTAAGCAAGCATAAATATTTGCGAATTCTTCATAAATGAAACTGCCTATAAATAGTGAAATATTAATTTATAATTGATAGAAATTTGTAATATTGGACTATAACATTTCGTTTGTTAATTTTTGTTTAGTTAAAGATAAAATTAAATATTTTTGTATTGCAATTTTATATTTAACATTACTTCTAACATTAAACAAAATAAAAACTTACGTTTATAATGGGTGAACTCCGCTTAATGTAGAATCACTATCTTCAGATTCAACTGATTCACTGTCACTCGAACAATTTACAGAAATGATCAAATTTTCTACCTGCTGTTCCACTATACCTTCATTTTTCCAAGCGTCTTCAATAATTGACTTGGTGTGTTCGACTACCTTCTTCCAGTCTTCTCCAGTAATCATTTGCATGGCTTCATTTGTTAATTTTTCTACTTCAGTCATCGTGAATTTTGTATTATTTATGGCAACGTATTTTTTAACCCTGGCCCATATTAGTTCTATGGCGTTAAAGTGACAATGATATGGAGGCAACCGGATGACTTCATGACCGTAACTTTCAGCCAACTCGTCAACAATATACACAGGAAACTTTGGTTTATTAAATAGTACTAATTCCATCAACTCAGCCTTTTTCATATCCTCTGTCAATGGAATGTTTCGGCGTTTTAACCATTCAACCATCTCTTCTTTTTTTGAAGCCATTGTTGGAGCCTTGTCTTTAATCACTGAATGATACGGGGCGTTGTCCATCACGATCACTGAATTGGGAGGAATATTCTTTAACAGGAATTCTTCAAACCATGTTTTAAATTTGTTGTGATTCATTTCTTCGTGGTAGTCAGAAGTCTTTTTCGATTTAAATACATAGAGGCAATTGGGAATAAACCCCTGAGAATTTCCGGCGTGGATAATTATAAGTCTTCCACCTTTTCCAATTCGCACTGGCATAGTTCCCGCCGTAGAATCATCCGACCAACACTTTTTTAAAGAATATCCTGCGTTCACCCATGTTTCGTCAACCCACACGACGTTATTAAAATTTTTATTTATTACACCCCTAAGAAATCTACAGCGAGAAGCTACTACGTGTTGTTGCTCCATTAATACTTTTCTACCCGAAACGGTAGTAAATTTAAATCCCAAATTTTTAATTACGGACCGTAAAGACGAGTGGCTACCAGTGAAAAGCTCTGCATCATGAAGAGTAACGAGTAGCTTTTTTATTGTAGGATACTCTTTACGACTGTAATACTCATATACGTGGCGACGGATCCCATCTTCTGCAAAAGCATCCAGATTAGTAACACGTTTTTCTATCCGTCTTTTTTTACCTGGTGTTTCCAGTTTAGAAGGGAACTTCCTCGCTTTGTTTACACTTCTCCTTACCTATCGTTACGACCGTATTTTTACTTATAGAGTGTGCAGCTGCTGTTCTATCAACAACTTGACCAACTGAAATCAGAGGCCCACCATGTTCCTTCTCTTTCTCGAAATAATCTCGTAGAGAACAAACGAATTCTCTGGACTGCCCTCTAATTGGTACTCCGCGACCGGAAATACGTGTTTTCTCTTTTACCGGGTGTATTCGCGGTCGACCACGCTTTTTCCCAGTTTCCTCACTTTCAGACATACCTTCTGTTTGAAAGTAAACGCGTATAGGTTAAAGCTGTTACGTATTTTAAAGAATTCAAAATTTAAGAATGTAGATATTTATACAAATTGTTTTAAAATAAAAATCGCACGCACAAAGTTCCGTAAAATGAACAAAATAAAGTAAATTTATACTTAGGTAAACATGTAATTTAAACATGCTTATGTTTATTTAGTTAATAATAGATTCACACGTTTTCACTACACTTAGTTAATTAGTCAGAAATTAGTTAAGTAATTAGAAATTAATTAGCAATAAACTTGTATCTGCAACACAACTATTTAAGTATTAAACTAACGTACACCCACGAATAATCAAACAAGTGTAACCGAGAACACAGCACTCTTAACAAACAGACTAACAGTTCACTCTGTGGCGCGACATTCCACACTGGTTTGAATAACAGCACGTGTGGGACATTATTGGCAACAGTGTGCGTTGCTACGGTTACTGTTTACAGTTTTGAGTACGGCGATTGGTTGAGAGGCACGTAGCAGTCAGTTGTTTAATCAACAGTTCCATCTGTCAATACCAAACAAATTTTAATAATAGTTATAGTTCAGGCACCATGCACGGAGTTCAGAAAGTAGGGGCACGGAGGGGTGGTTCAGAGGGGTTCTTGAGAAAATTATGGGGGACCTTCTAATAGCGCCCGAGGGCGCCTGACGCGACGAGGTGGCAGAGCGTTGTCCATGCTGTTCAGGCGACGGAGATGTGGCTAGTAGGATTCGCCGACCTTTGGGAAGAAGCAGTCGGTAAAGACCAAACAAAGACCTCAAAGGCAGGGACTAGAAGACCCCTGTGGATAGCGTCATTTCTGACAAACCACGGAGTCATCTTAGGTTATGACAAACCGAGAAGAATCTTAGAGTTCAGTTCTTGAAAATTGACAGAGTACACCTGTTGGTGACCGACAGGAGAGGCCACCAAGCGGGCGCCGCCCACGCAAATGCCCTTCGAAGGAACAGCAGATACAATGTCAGTTTGGTGAGGACAGTCCGGAGGCAGTTCCACGAAAGCATAGGAAAAATGTTTAGCTCTGACGTCACAAGCCTTGTTCAGTGCTTCGGGCAAGTGTTCGTAGAAGCTTAGGCGTCGGTCTAGCCGAACGCCCTGGTACTTCACCGTCACCCCTCTATGCAGAGGGACTGTATCCAGAAGTGGACTTACGAGAAAAGCAGGTCGCCTCGTATTTCTCCGTATTGATCGCTATGCGCCACTTTCTTAGCCAGTCCGGAAGAACGTCCACCTGGCCTTGTAACATAACACTCTTCTGCCAAGGCGATAACGAGCGTCCCTTTACAGATTCGTTTATTTTTTGTACTTATTTTAACTTTATTGCGAAGTCTTTTGGTTATTATACGATGTTCAAACGATCGGTAATTTTCTTATGCAAAATTGTATATTAATAGATTTTTCATATTTTAATTATTCTAACTATTATTCACTTTTATTTATACTGCATTTAAGTGCATTGTTTGTTTCGCACTAAATTTTGCACATGTGTGCGTCTTTATATTATTAATAACGTGGCGTAATTTTTTTCGTCATAACTTCTGCGCACCTAACAAAATTTAAATAAATTAGTTATTTAATTCACATTTATTCAGGGGTGACGCCACGCCGGATTCAACTGGCTTACACACACACACACACACACACAAAATACACTGTACAAAATCTTAGCTGTGTGTGTGGCGTGATCTGCATGTACCGACCTGCGTTCGCGTTCCCTAGTTACTCACAGCTTTCAGTACAGATGTTGACAATAATAATTATTTATACTAATTTAGCAGTTTTTTTAACTAATTACGACAATGCACAGTAACGTACGCTGACGTACTGTTGCAATGTGTGTGTGTGTGTGTGTGTGTGTGTGTGTTGCGTTAATTATACTCGGATGGAATACTATTTCATCATATTACGTAATGAGCTTAAAGCTTTTAGTTAGCATCATAAGTTACATTATTGATTTATGTTTATGTTTTTTAAAAGAATTTAAAATTAAATCCTGTTTGCTTATGGACTGATGGCGCAGCGTTTTCCTTTCACCTCTAATTACAGAAGACCCATTACACGTTTGGTAAATAAACTTGTTAGGTTGTTTGTCCAGGATATCTTTAGTTTGCTGCTCAAAAATGATAATACGTAAGGTATTAACGGCTTTGTCTTGCACGTCAAAACTCCCCAAAACATCTAGAATATTTGACTCCAGAATTACATCCAGTTTTATCATCTACAGTATCCAGAAGAAACATCTACAGTTTTATCAGCTGGAAGCGAAACAAAAACGATATTGCTTCATTTTTTATTGTATATTTTTTGGTAAATAAATCCAGTGTGTCATTTTATATTCATTTTATTTTGTTTCGTACCTTCCGACGTATCCTTAAACACAGTGGTGTTTTCCAGTTGTTTGTTTTTATTACTGGGGCAGCAGTGTAAGTTTTCAGGCCTTTGAAAACTCTAGGACAGTCTGAGTACTCTGACCCATCATAACCTCTTAAATCCAATTCAGTCACCACAAAAACTTATTACATTTATAATTAATGGGATATACTTTTTTATTCACTTGTCTCGTTCTCCTATTCATTGTGTTTTGTAATAGACACTAAATAATCTTCATCAAGTTGCTGTCTTATATTAATAGTTTGTAGAACTTTAAAAATTACCTAATTTTCTACGTGAGTTTGGAATGCTCATGTTTTAATTTTTGTTGTTGTGATGTGTCTCAAAACCTTTACACCGATCTTAGTCCAAATTATGTTTTCTCCAAATAGTAGGCGTACAAACTATGTACAAAGTGAATCAACAATAGGCTAATCTTCGAACATTACAAGCCATAGGCAAGAATTGTTGATAAACTTGTGATTCTCATAAGCAAATGCTTGGCAGGAAAGTATCCTCTCTTTAAAATGTAGTGAAATTATTGAATGTTTTTAGTAATAAGCAGTTTTATAAACTCGATTTTCCAGGTAATGTATGGTTCTAAGGAAATAACACTTAAAATAAAAAGACAGTATACACATGCAATATAAGAAATTAAAATTAACAATTTTAACTTTTAATTTTACACTGTTCCTAAATAATATTTGTTCCATGATTAGTTTAAATATATTTAATGACATTATAAATCGCTTGACATGTTTAATTATTTCTTTAAAAAATGTTTTTATATGCTCAACGTCAGCAGTTTGTATCTAGTATTTAATTCCTTGTCTTCAACCTTAATAGCAGCATCGCACAGTTCTCGTATATTATCAACAATAAGTACTCCGCTTATAAGAAATCTGTCATCTACTGATGAATAATATCAAAATGTAATTTCATGTTTCTGGATGACAAATCGTTCCCTGAGCCCTGGAAACTCGTTAACTTAGTCTGACTCTGGCTTTGAGGGAACAATTTGTCATTTGTGTTTGTGTGAAAAACAATTAGCGTATCTGTTATGTGTAGGTAACAAAATTCTAATTTAAAACGGGTATGTTTAACAAAATTTAAACACAAACGTATAGAACGGATGTTTAAGAAAACTGTAATATTAGTACTAAATTAAACACAAATTATAGTGTGTGCACGGAACTGTAACAAAGGAAATTAATGAGTATTTATCGTATATTTTGTTCACGATGATAATACGGTGTTAGTAAAACAACAAACTTCTCCAGAACAGTAGTTTGCTCCTTGGTCAGCGTATTTAACATGAAATCGTTGCGCTATTCAGCCAATGTACTGCGTCCTTTGACTTAGGTATAATTGAGAGAATTGGAATCATTTTAGTTTTAAAGCACATGAAAAATTTTTTAGAGTTTTGAATTGAGATAAGTGTCTTGATTACTCATAGCTTTGGTGCACATAATACACAGAGTCACACACGATACAAATTTAACAGATATGAAGGAATGTATCTCTTGAGTGTTATTTGGACCCCGGTTCAACAAATTAATCTATGTAAGAAATAGGTCTAAATTAAGATTTCTTGAAAATTATGTACATTAAGGATAAAATGTATATTACAAACAGTTACAGATCAGTATATGGGAACCGTTACTACTTAGAAATACTTAGGGTCAGTACTTGGGATAAACTTGCCAGCTCTAACTAGTTGTACTGTATGTATTAAGAAGGTCTACAATATCAGTATAAAATATCAACAGCTAAGCGCATTTAGAATAAACATCCACATGTAATATAGAATAAGATTTTTCTATAACTTTACGTTTAAAAATGGAAAGTCTAATATTCTAGAGACAACCTATCTAATTTTAAGTGGTAAAAATATACGCCGTAACAATTTTGATTTTTCCATAAATATGTTCTTACTGATTGCACCGTTCTCAAAATACAAGCTATTTGGCTACATTTGACTCTTGCATGGTTTGCGCAGTCAAGATAATTCTTGATTTATGTTGGAACTATAACATTATTCCGGTATAATATATCTTTAAATTTATTGACAGCTGAGTTCACGTATTTCTGTGATAAAAAAAAAATAGTATTTTTATAAATTGATAGTCATGGAATACTTACGTTTAAATTTGAAAATGGTAAGAATCGGTAGCCGTCTTCAACCGGTTAAAGACAATAAACAAATAACAAATTTATCATTTCAATGGTAGAGACTCACACGTGGACGACACCTGATAAACATTAGATATAAGTACTACTTTGAGTACTATATTGAATTATCTTGCGGGACTAGGTTTTAACTAAATAAGCGTGTAACTGCTCAAGATTGTTGCATGTGTATTCTCTGCGTGCGCAGCTGTGTGTGTGTGTATGTGCGCGCGCGCGCGTGTGCGTGCGTGTGTTTTCCGTCTTCGTTGAGAATACAATGCTCATTCGCTTGATACTGGATTTTGCAAGCTAAGTTAACATACTTACTATGTGTTTGGTAAGTATCTGTTTTTTAAATGTAAAAAAGAAAAAGCAATGGGCTCTACGTTCCTAGCGATACATTTATTTGTTATAATTCTAATATAAGCTATAACAATTGCAACAAATATAGATTTTTTTTCTGTCTTAAAGGGAGTTTGCTTCACTGATTTGTGAACTGATGTACCTTGCGCATTGATCTGCATAGTCACAGAGGTGACATTCATATGGATCATTCGATATTCTTAATCTACATGCAATAAAGGATTGGCCAATTCGGTAACGTTTTGTTATGTGTATAAAGATGTAATTTTAGTATCAAGCATAGTCTGTACTTAAATGTATAAATTATTCAGTATTATAAAGTTTTGTTTTTTACCAGTGTTATTATTGTTATAATTATTTGCTCACTGTTTTATCAGAAAAAGTGTTAATTTTTCAATACTTTGTATTATTGCTGCTGCGTGTCTTGTTGATACTTCCTCTTCATCAATAAATTATGGTATGTATTTCTTTATTGTTAAATTTATTTAAAATTTACTGGAAAACAAATAGGTTGATCTGGCAAAAAATTATTTACTTCTCGTTACAACATTTCAAAATGCTGTACACAACCTGGCTATAATTCGATATTAATAAAGTCGCAAACTGTCATGCAGCACTGATGTTGCTCAGTAATAATAGGCCAGGTATAAACGCGTACAACTTTACGATAGTAAACACTTATATAACTCTATTGTTACTTTATAGTACATACACGTGGCAGACGTATAAGTAGTATTGCCAGCGCAAATAATACCATTAAATACAACAGACAGATAATAAAAAGTACTGAATTTTAGTTTTTTTTTTTTCTTGGGTATTCTGTGTCAAGTAGAAACGAATCTGTAGTTTATTATTGTGGGAAGCTTTCACAGTGAGATAATGTAGTGTAGTCCTTAGTGCAGTTTTTAATGTTATTATTATCATCATCATTACCATCATAAATTACTCTTCATAAAGCCTATGGAAGCAGGGCCTTCACACAGATCTTAAAAACAATTAGAAATCAAGCCGACCCTGAGTAGACAGGTATGGGGATTCCTCCATGCGTTGAATTAGGTCTAAAGACGTGCTGCTCGAAATAGGCTCCAAGACATAAGGAGAGCTTGTGCGAGACTCTTAGGGGAGTCTTGCGGGATTCGGGTGCAGTTCGCAAACTGGAGCCCAGTTCGCAACCCTCGAGCTTAGAGACCCCGACTGTTTTACTGCCGAAGAGGAAGTTACAGAAGCCATCAGGAGAGACGCCGGGGACCCTGTCGGAGATGCCAAGGTCACGCTCAGAAAGGCAGATAACTGGGAACGGAGGATGGTCATCGTGGAGCTAAGCAGTGAAGACCCACTATACTCACAAGGCGGGCCTCATGAAGATCGGTTGGTTATATGATAGAGTGAGACGTAGAATCCTCGTGACGTCATGCTACGCCTTCTTTAGCTTCGCCTATCGTCAGGCGGACTGCAAGAGACCTGACAGGAAGACGATGGGTGTCTGTATCCAGTACGGAGGTGTGAGCCATTTAGGAAAGGACTGAAGGGCTGAGCCGAAGTGCTTTCTTTGCGAAGAACACGGTTCGCAGCGTGCAGCTGTCAACAATGTTTCCGGATCAAAAACTTGTGCGGGTTTCAGACTGTGTGGCTAACAGTCATCAAGAAAACGCAAAAGGAATGTGGTTGACGAAGATCCTCCAAGGAGGAGGATGAAAAATTCTTAAGGACGTCACTTCTATGAGCTTCTATCTAACAGCCAACGAGAGCATCCACAACTTTCGAGGGAAAATATGACACGTTGGAGTAGGTGATCCATGAGGTGAAAGGACTACTCCATCCGCGTCGGAGTGGTGCATGCCTGCGACGGACGTAAGAAGACAGTACGTACAAGAGATGACAGCAAGAATTGGATTTGCTGTTGTCATCATGGGAAGCGGAACACAGCCGCGTATCTGTAGACTGATGAGTTCGCAGATCTCAGATCTGATCTGATCTAATCTGAGATGATTTTGGTTGCGATCACGACGTAGTATGACTAGAGACGTGAGAAAGAACGAGTATGTTGCAGCTGAAGCTCACGAAGAATATTGAATTGCCAGGAAGCGATAAGTAGGAGCTAGAGGTTTAAGTGGAAGACAATCAGAAAAGACTTAGATTCGGATCCCTGGGTGTGGGGTGCAAGCTCGACATGCTCAGGTTTGCATCCCAGCCGAGAAACCTTATGATAGTTGAACAACAGATGGGCTTCATTGTTAACAAGCTATTACCTCCTCGCCCATTGAGGAATCAAAAACAGCATCGTGGTCCACTGGAGGAGGTCCCGTTGTTTTGCGAGGACGAGCTTTCATAGGCAGCTGGCTCTCTAAGAAACACAAAGGCACGAGGGCCAGACCGTATACCGGTATTCCAGCGGAGGCACCGAGGGCGATCGCTAGGTTTTGCTTTTCGTTGGTTCTGAAAAGGTACAACTGCTTCCTCAAAGACGGCTCGTGCTGGTCGGTAAAGTGTCAGGCGACCAACTTTTCCGTCAGAGCACAAACCATTCTTTATGTTGGATACGGCAGGGAAGCTCCTGGAGCGGCTACTCAGGCCCCGCCTAGTAGCAGATTTATCATAAAGGCTGTAGGGTTTCAGGAGGGTTTGGTCCAACATTGAGGGCTTGCTTCAAGAGACCTTGAGGATCTGACAGGTAGCTGAGAGTGGCTCATTAGGAGCGTGACATCACCTCCGACACTAGACGTGGAAAAAACTTCTAATTTGGCGAAGTAGATTGACATTTTAGCAACATTTGAAGACGTTTTTCCGAGCGACACAGAATATGGACCACGCAGCAAAGAGATAATGGGCGAGGTCTGTAGCTAGTCTATCCTAGGCCCCGAACTATGACATATCTTTATGGTGAGATCCTGGTTTTGTAGATACCAGACGTTCATGGTAGCGGTACGCGGACCCCTGGTGCAGTCTGAGCCATATCATGCATAGGATCAGCAGCTGGATGGAATATACGATCTGTACCTTGTGACCACGGAAATAGTCTTCCTCGCAAGAAGGCGGGTTCCCACCATGATCCATTTCCTAGTGCCGGACAAGCCGAATACATTTAATCGGCGGTCAATTACCTGGGAGTGCACTTAGATACCAGGCCCGGCGCTTTTCGAAGAAAGCCACAAAAATAGTTAAGGTATTGAGCAAACTGAAGGAGAATGTCGGAGGTTCTGCTGCCGGATATGAGGCGACTCTGAAGTCAGTGACAAACTCATTCCTCCTTTACAGGTCCAAAGTTTGGACTGAAGCGTTGAAAAAAGAGAAGTACCGTAAGCAGATGCCTTCGGTAAAAAAAGGGGGACCAGCTCCTAAGAAACGGTTTTGGAGCTTGGAGCGCTGGTCACCTATGAAGTTATGCCAATAGACCTGAAGGCTGAAGAGAGAAAGACGGTATACGAGGCCAACAAAGAACTTGGGATAGGAAAAGGAAGAATGGTGGCGAGGAAACACTCGATGCAGTGCTGAGAGCTAAGTTGGAGGTCAGGAGATTTGAGCCAGATGGACTGCGAGGTTAGTAGAGAACCTTACTCAGTGGGTGGATCGAAATCATGGCAAGGTGGAATACTGTCTTACCCACTTCCTTACAGAGAACTGATCATTTTCTGGGTAGGATGGTAGAGGTGGAAGATCCATCGTGTGCCTCAGTTTTTGACGATGCCCACCGCTCTTTGAGTGTAATCGGTTGTGTTTGGGGGAGACGAAGGCTTGAGATGGAGGTCACCCTGATGATGCCTGGTGACATTATAGGCGTTATGCTCGGTAGTAGAAGTGGTCTGGAACAAGTTGCAACTTTTGTGAGGTCCGTTCTGCGACTGAAGAAGCCGGAATTAGACCGACTTCCAAGATAAAATACAACAAGAAGGGTGTAGGAGCCTAGTATATGAGATATGAGGTCGTCTCTTGATTTTCGGGAGCATTTTGTGTCCCCAATTACATTTTTTTAGAAAGTCCTCTCTAGTTTATCTGGGAGGACCGAGCGTTGGATAGTGGTAGGCCTACCGTTTTGCCGTTTTGCCTTACTGGAAATGGCTGCAGTTACAGCTACGAGTTTTGTGCACGCCCTTCTTGGTGGACGGAGTATGCGACTTCAAACAGACCCGTCCTGACTATTTCTGTAGACCGTCTATTTGTCTGCCTTTCATAAACTTCTTTGCTTCCTTTCTCTGAAAAACTTGATACTTTGTCGCCGCCGGCACATTAGCAGACGATGTCGCAAAGATTTCGCCGTCAACCAAGGAGTAATGTCTTTTTCTCTTCACCGTCAGAGGGAGGTTTTTCCTGGACGAGGGTTTTATGGGATTCTTCAGCTACAGAAATATTTTGGAAACTTTACATGTGAGTCCCACGAGTACCGGGAAATAACCAGACCACCGCGGTAGAGCCCTCGAGTACCGCAGTTAGGACTAAATACAAGAGAGTGAGTCCTGGTGTCCTGAGGCCACCGTTCGCGAGACACTAGTGTGAGTCACCCACCCACTGCCACGATCGTCCCACCATTACGGTGTATTTTCAAGCGGTATGTATGTTACCGGCAAAGTACAAAATCAGGCATTTTATAGAATGCCTAGAAATTTCATACAATGCCTGAATCCAGCCGGCAAAGTATGAAATAAAACACATTTCATACATTGGCTAGGCATTGTGTAGAATGTCTAACGGCTTCTAGGTAATGTATAGAAGACAATGTGTGCGCTATTGTTTCATGTTCTGAAAAGTATGTAGAGTGCTGCAGAGATATGCGTAGTACGTGTGGACATTTTTTGAACACTAGTGGCAATACTGGAGATAATTATGACGATGGCAAGAAGTTGTGCACTCTCTGCTTCAAAGTAAAAATTTCAACTGAAGAATTAAAACGGTCAAAATCGTTTCTAGAACTTCAGGCAAAGAAGATGTAACCTGATTCTGACAGAACATTTCTTCTAGCTCCTGTGGGCGCGTCTGTTCGTGTTCCAATTCCTGAATTAGCCAAAGGGCACAGAGATCTTCGAAACATCCTAGCAATCGTCGTGCGTGTGACAGATGACGGATTTTACAAACTGAGAACCACTAACAAATTGTTAAAGCAGCTGTAAAAAAAGATCCCAGTTCACTGTATGCCCAAGACCACTAATGGGGATTGGAGATGTCCTGAAGAAGAAACCGCACTTCGTTCTGCTGCTACTGCCCGATCATCAGGATCCGGACAAGGGTTCGTAAAATGTGTGTGCAAGACTAAATGTCCAAATAAAAGGTAATTGTGTAAAAAATGAAAGAAAGTGTACTTCAATATGCCACAGCTCTCTGTCTTGTTGTAATAAGTAGAGTATATTCCATTTATTTAGAATTAATAAGCACCAATTGGTTAAAAAAATTTATATACAGTACAATTTTAATAAAATAGTATCTGAACATAATTAAGTAGAGAATAGATAATCTCGAAATGTCATACAAAGTCCTCTTTTGTGTAAAATCAAACAATTGTGTGTGAATTTGTAATAAAATGTTTTCATATTAAACGCAGTAAGCTTATTTTACACTTTGCCTAAAGAATCACTGGCATTATATAGAATGCCTAGGCAATGTACAGAATACCTGGGTAAAGTATAAAAAACATTTGAAAAGTATTCTATTCTATACTTTGCCAAAAATCTCCAGGCATTGTATGAAATGCCTAGGTATTCTATAAAATGCCTAGACTACATACTTTGCCGGTAACATATACAAACTTGTTAATACTCTGTTACCAGTGCCCTGATGGTCAGCTAAATAACGACAGCTGTTGCCCGCCCCCAAAAAGTCCAAGATGTAGTGGGCTCGGGAGTAGGATTGGATTTCTTGACGCATTATTATTATTGTTATTAGTACTGTTCTTGTTGATGTTGTTGTTGTGATATAACAGTTATTATCCATAAAACAAAACTAATGGCGTATTAAACGATTACTGTACAATTAAGTATAGTGTGGCCAATTTTAAGCGAGCAGTCTAAACCAAATTGCAATAGACAGCACCACCCACACCGTGTCGTGGTGCTTGGTAAAGTTTGTAATTTTCATATCGGTTTGATTATTTGCTTATATGTGTAAAGGTGTATAAATTTGTGGCCGGTAAAGTACAGAAAATTTTTCTACGTGTTAGTTTCCCATATTCAGTTTCCACTGACTCTGGGACTGAAGTAGTGAAGTACTGAATTTGGACTGAAGTTGTTGAGTCGTTAAAGTAGATTCTTCTTTCCTTGTTCTGATGAACACGTAATGTTTGGTTTTAACACCTCTGTATTCAAGTACGTGTGATCTAAGATAACTAAAATATTTTGGTCTTTTTTCTCATTAGTTGCTTCTTCCGACTAATACTCAGCGGTCTGTTTACATTTTAATATATTTTGTCTAAAATTGTTGGTATTAAAGTTAATTTTAAAATTAATGATTAAAATTCAAATTTGAATTAACGACACTCTTATTATTAATGATAGTGCTATTATTATTACTTATGAGGTTTAAAATTAAAGCAAAATTAGAAAATTTTGCAAGCCTCTCAAAACACACCTATAGCTTCTTATAGCCTATAAGATATCGTTTAAGTTATTTGTTTCCATATTCATGCTTTAGCTGAATAAATATGGTTTAAACTCAACCTTCCAGCATTGTCTCTGGTGGAGACATTCGTCAAATGTTGGAAAATTTGTCATCAAAATAAGTAGCAATAGTAATAGTTTTTTCTAAGAGGATAGGGTAAATTATACAATTCTACTCCTTAAATTATACGTTCCCAACACACTAGAAAATCACCTCCCTTTCCTCTTCTGTCGTCAAAGAAGATGGTGTGGTTGATATCGTTACCTTAGTTTAGTTTAAACATTCTGTCACGTTGCCAGACAAAGTGATATTCTTCAGTAGAATTTAACGAGGGAAAATAGCTTTCAGTATGCCAACTAATTAAGCTATAGTTTCACTAGATACACTTTTAGTGTTTACTGTGTTCAAGCTTAGCAATTGTGTTATAGCTTGATTCACAACTTAAAGTATACATTGCATACAAAAATTTGTCGAAAGAAATCTAAGATTCCATAACCGACATTATTGGCCGTAGAAGCTGAAAAACAAATATAGAGTGTGTACTGTGAACGAGACTCGGTAATGAGACTATAAAAAAACCATTAGGGCGTTTAATTCAAGTACTAAATTATTACACTGATCGAGTGGTCGCTCGGAACTTGGTAAAAGATTTTATAAATACTTTAGTTTAATAAATAAACACTTGGTATATTACTACAGTTACTTTTTTCCTGACAATTGCATTACCGGCTTCAGAGGTTTGATTTGAACTGACAGATTTGAAATGTATGTTTGATAGGGGGAGGGGTGGCGGTAGTGTATGACTAAGGGGGAATTGGATAGTCCTAATTAAACGGTTTAACAAAGGTACGTGTTGTACTGATTGGAAGAAGAAGTACCGCTACTGGATAATTATAAATTGTATAAAATACGGTTTTGTGTTAAGACATTGTCATAACTACATCTGTCCCTCCCCCGACACACATACTCGTACATTTCAAATCTGTCAGTTCAAAGTTAACGTTTGAAGCTGGCGTAGCTCGTGAAACAATTTTCAGAAAATTAAAAAGTATCTGTAAAAGTATAACAAGTGTTTATTTATTAAATTCAGGTATTAATAAATTGACGACACAGACTATATGTTTAGAAAATTGAAAGAAGAGTACGAGAAATGGGGTCTAAACATAAACACTACTAAAACAGAATATCTGAAAATAGGAGACATGTAAGAAGAAGACTTAAATCTTAATCTGCAAATCCATAAAATCGGAAAGTGTAGCGAATTGAGATATTTGGGAAGCATTATTTCACAAGATGAAACAACAAAGAATTACATCAAAAATAGGATAAAACAGGAAAAAAGGCTACTTGTTTGCTAAACTCATTACTTTGGTCGAACAAAATGAAACTTCAACCTAAACTGACAATCTACACAACTATTGTGGAGCCCGTTTTAACTTATGGCTGCGAATGCTGGCAACTTACAGATAAAGAGGAAAAGATGATATAAACTGTGGAAATGGACTTCTTTAGAAGAGCGTGTAATATTTCTAGAATGCAACATGTTAGAAACGAAGATATAAGCAGGAAAATAGGGCGCATATTTACAAAAGCAGAAAGAATAGAATCCAGAGAGTTGCTATGGTATGGACACGTAATGAGGATGGAGGAAAAGCGATGGCCAAAGAAAGCATTGACTTACACGCCACAAAACAGGAGAAAACAATGAAGACTGACAACACAATGGAGAACAGGAATTAGGAAAAGCTTGAGAGATCGAGCTATTGAAGACGATGACTGGAAATATAGGGAGAAATGGCAATCGAAATGAGGGATGCGGCATAGACTATAGGACCCCCGCTAATAATAAAAATTAATAAATTATATCAAGGCAATGCGTGTGGGCTGCGCAGTGATTCGCGTAGTACGATGATAAACCAGTGTATGTTATTGAAATTCTTACTCAGAACTGTAAGCTTTGAATAGCGCGTGGTGATGGATGGATGGATGGATGATGCGCTGGCGTCTTGCGCCCTAATTTGTGTGCGTTGTCCAGGCCTAGGCCTGATGAACGCCAGGTGCCAACAGGTTAGCGCGGTCGTTTGCTCTGCACAAGGGAGTTATGGTGCATTCCGCGGGTCCATGATAAATTACATGGCCACCACGGAGGCAAGCTTGAGCTTTTGCTTCAGCCAATTGTCCCGCCGAGACGCGACACCATGGTCTCCTCAGGCTAGCTTTGGGAACGTAGTGACGTACTGGCGAGGACAAGAGGCTCGAGCGCCCTAAGCCGTCGGCCGAAACGGTGAGGAATGTCTCCGAGACAGCCAGCTTCCGCAAGGAAGGCACTTGCACAACCTCGCGGGAGCCCTTGTCTCAGGTCATTACCCTGCCGAATCAGCAAAGCAGGTGCTGACGGGGATCTCAGGTGTCATGGTTTCAACCAATTGCCACGCCTGGGCGCGGCTACCTGGTCCCCGAGGGCATAGCCCACAAAAATTTAGAGGCGCGCTAGCGAGGACAAGAGGCTCGACCGCCCGAAGGCGGCGGCCGAGTCGAAGGGACTCTTCACCGGGGCAGTCGGCTCTCGCAAGGAAGGCATTTGCACAACATCGCGGGAGCCCCCTCCCGGATCACAGCCCTGCAGAATCGGCAAAGCCGATGCTGGCAGTAAATCAATCCAATCCAATCTGCCGCAGCATGATTGACTACAGTTTCGGCAGGCGTAGGAAGTGAATGATGCTGATCGTTTCAGTCTCCAGAAGGTTGGGGGGGATTCGTTTCTGGGGGGTTCATGTCATGAACTTAGGGGGGATCGTCTAACAGCGCCCTAGGGCGCCTGACGCGGTGAGGGGGCGGTGTATCCTCCATGCTGTTCAGCCTTTGGAGATGCGGATAAGGGGACTCGCCGGCCTTGGCGAACAAATTCGTTGCAAGGACCAGACGAAGGCCTCTAAGTTGGGAACACGGAGACCCCGGTGGATGGCGGAATTTCGCACAAACCACGGGGAGAATTTCGCATATACTTATTAAAGTATTTGTTCGAACGAAACGTTGTGATGTGAAGCTAGCGGACCAGCAGAGGATCATGGGATTCGAAAATGGCTGCTTCGTACTGCATATGTGAAATGACGACGGCTCGACTGAATTCTCTGCAAATAAATATCGCCTTTCCAAGTTTTCCTCGTCTCAGCAATGGTGATTAATCCCTCTGGTGATAGTGTAGTTGTCCTGGATCAGTGTTCAGTGATTCGCCTCGTTAAATTGTGTTGGATAATGTTTTTAATTCACTTTATGCCATAAGGTCGAGAATGGCAAGTTCCGTCTCACTATTCCGAATTATCGTTTTTATGTGTATTAAGAGTTAATTCCCTTTCTTCTGTTCAGTATTAGTTTAATTTACTAGTTGTACTGGTTTATCTCACTGAATTTAGTGGTTGTTTAAGTTTTTTCCAAAATTCGCGAATTCAAAATTATTCGACTTGGTTAGACTCTCGCCATGGTTTACTCCTTCGCTATATGTGAATATTTTGCGAGAGCTGGCTTAGATGTGTTCTGTTCAACGTATAACAATCAACTGTTCTATTTTCTTCTTCATCCAAAATGTCTTAGCCAATTTAATATTAAAAAGACATTGTTTTAAATTTCTAGCATTTCCGCTACATAACTGATTTTTACATTATATGATTGAATACATTTTTACTATTATTTAATTTTATTAAATACCTAATACATAATCTCTTTCTCTAGTTAATTCTACGTAATTTAATACTAAATATGATACATTTACAATGTTTTCCATCTCGAAATGCCCTATTTACAGTATTTTTAACAGGTAGGCCTAATATTTTACTTCCTGTCATTTTAAATGGTTTACAATTTTTATGAAGTTATTTATTATTGAACAAGGTCCCTGATTGAAATAAAATGTCTATCTTTCCTTAATTCCTTGTAATTTTATTAATTAGTTATCCTTTCTAAATATTATTCTTTAATTTGGGACTCCCCCCTTTGATTTTTCTGTTATTACATTTGCATTTTTTCCAATAATCTTTCATACCTTTTTCCAATATCCTTCTAAAATATAGTTTCAGTTATAATACCCTGTGTCTAATTTACATTATACAAATTTCATTAGTTTAATTAATTTACTTGACCTATTCATCAATTATAATGTTGTTGAGATTTACCATTAGTCCAAATTTTAGATTTGTTCACATATAATGTTTTATGACTAATACAGCTTGCTTATACCCCTTCTGACTTATTATTATTATATAATCTTAACTAAAATTCTCTTACTTAACTACATTAACATTTAGTATTGAATCCATACTATTAATACATAACAAATGTTTGAAAACAAAAAAGTTGTACTCTAACTCAGACATTTCAGTCTTGATTAATACTGGTAAACATATAATGAATATCTTATAATAAAAGAATTGTATTCCATCTGAGACACTTAGCCTTGATGGATACTATTAAACATAGTAAATATTTAAGAATAACAAAAAACATAATGCTCTATTTCCAACATTTAAGTATAGAGTTCTTTGACCTTAAAATAAATAACACATCTTCCCTTCATTATTTAAAGTAATCCTTAAAATTAAATTTATGCAGTCTTGGCTGTTTTTATTTTATTTTGGGGATGTACCCTTTGTCACTTCACTGATTTATTTCCTGCTATTATTTTCATTTTAATAAATGTTTTTAGATAAAGTGTGGCCCTCACTTAGAAACATTTTTATACTCTGTTTTCATAATAATATTCTACCATTAGACACTTTTGTTTATATCTACTTTACACATATTTTTATTTTTTGGTGTTATACTTTCATTAGTTAATTATACTTTCTTTTGGGGTTTGGTTTTTTTCTTATTACTGGGTTTGCTTTGGGTATTTCCCTACTTTAATTTATTCTACTCCGTGGTTTCTTCCATTTTCAGTCCTGTTATTAGGGATGTCGGTTTGTTCTGGGCTTTTTCCTTACTTACTCCTATCCTACCTTGTTTCTTCAAAAATGGTCCTTATATTAGGGGTGTCGGTTTGTTCTGGGTTTTTTCCTTACTTACTCCTATCCTACCTAGGTATTTCCTTACTTTATTTTAGTTTTTTGGTGTATTTTTCATTACTCATAGATGTTGCTTAGTTGTTTTTTAATTTATTTTTATTTCCTCAAATTTTGATTGCATTTTACTGTGGTACTTATTTGTTTGTATTCGGATTTTTCCTTGATTTCATTTTATTTTAAATTTATTTATGATCATTTTTCATTCATTACAATGTGGATAATCTGTCATGCTACAGATTGCTCTCCTCCAGAAGTGATTAGTTCAGAACATACCTTGAGTATGTATGAAATAATTGCTTATGATATTTTTTAGTTATTATATTTCTAGTCTTCCCTTCCATTTCTATCTTTGCTTCTTCACACTTGAACTTAGGTTTTTTTTAATTTATTTTTCCTTGATAGTTATTATTATCTGAGGTTTATTATTATTTACCTTTATTTTTTCCTTAACTTGGTGTTTTATCCTTGGGATATTCATTCCCTAACATTCCCTAACACGTGAGCTGGGGCAGTTCAGAGAGGCACTTGTGGCTACATATACTCTGCTGACCATACTACACTACTCATTGAGATCAGAGGAAATTCATCTCTGCTCAAAACATAATAATACTGCTGGAATTATCTACAGACAGTCATTAATAAAAATTATACAAGAATAGTCTATTTTTCGACTACAAAAAAACATCCTTGGATACCTCACTTCGTATTTGCTCAGATTTGTTAATATTTCTATCTCAGTTAATTTTCTTTTCAGTTATTCTTCTCATTTGTTAGCTCTGCTGATATATTTATTCTTATCATGGTTGGAAGCTCTTTTAATATATTTATTTTTCTCATGGTTGGAAAGTCTGTTGATATAATTATCACTAGTTATTGTATAAACTTTTTCATCTGAATTCTCTTTAATTCTTTTATTGTTCGTACCATCTTCTTCTGGTTATGGGTAGCATATATATTATTATATTTTTTTTCTTAGTTCGTATGAATTGTTCCACTGGATTTATGTTATTACAATTATTCTTCTAATTGTCTTTATTATTATTGAAATTCAAATTATGATCATAGTTATATTATATATTTATTCTTTTCAAAAAATTATTTCACTCTTGTTTTCATCCAAATTAATTCCTTAATTATATTATTTATGTGGTCATTTCTTCTATTTGTATTTCGTAAACGTTTTATTATTTTCATTCCAAAACAAGTTTATTCATTTTATTTGTATCAGTTGTACTTATAGTTTTTTAGAGTTTGGTAATTCAATAATTACTTATTATTAAATGCGGTTAATAATTGTGATAAGTTGATATTACTTTGCAGTGGTCATTCTCAATTCAGATTCTTCAATTCCAAATTATTTCTCATAAATAATTGGTTGTAAGTGGTTCTTACTTCCTTTTAGGTTTTGTGGTTTTATTATTCTATTCAAATCATTTCTGTAAATACTTGTTTTAAGTTGATTTTATCTTCTTTCTTAAATTTTGTTGTTTTATATTTCCACTCAAAATTAATTCTCATAAATAAACAGTTGTAAGCTGTTCTTACTTTCTTTTAGAATTTTTTATATTTATTCTAAATTTTATTTTTTTATTTCTAAAATTAAAGTTCATAAATAATTATTTGTAAGTTGTTCTTACTTTCTTTTTAGAACTTTTTATAATAATTCTAAATTCCTTTTCTTTATTTCCAAAATTAAAGTTCCATAAATAATGATTTGTAAGTTGTTCTTACTTTGTCGTAGAATTTTTTATATTATTTTATTCAAGTTCACTCCTCTTAATATCTTTTTAAGAAAGCCTGGTTATACACGCCTTTGATTTTTCCTGAAACCATCTCCTTTATTTCATATGTGTTATTGTTATTTACTTTGGATACTATATATGGTCCTGTATACAGTAGCAATAACTTCTTCATTATTCCTTCTAGCGTGCTGGGTAGTTCCCGATTTTTCAGCAGTACCTTTTCTCCTACTGTATACGTTATTATCTTTCCAATCGCCTTCTGATACTAGGTTCGCCGCTTCTCCTGGTCTTCGGCCACCTTGTTATAGAATTTTAACTTGTCGAATTTATAACCGTGATTCATGGGGAACGTTATGATTTCTGTGATCTCTCGTGGTGGTGGTTTCTCGTACATGGCGGAGTATGGGGTAATTCCGATAGCTGGATGGTATGCCAAGTTGAGGAACTTCTCTGTGGCTGCTAGAGATTCTTGCCATTTTTTCTGCTGATGGTGACAATAAGTCCACAATATCCTCCCCACTTCTCTTAGCACCCTCTCTGCCGGATTACTACTCGAGTGGTAGACCGATGTTTTGTACGTTCTAATACCGAGTGATAATAAGGTATTCCGCCATTTTCTCCCCTTAAATTGTGTGCCATGATCCGTTATGATCGAAGATGGTTTCCCTATGTTTGGAATATATAGTTCTGTTATTACTCCCAGAATTTTTAGAGTAGTTGCACGATTGACCGGGTATAGCTTTATAAACTTCGTGAAATGGTCCGTTATTATTATTAGGTATTTATATCGGTGTCGACCGCCACTACGGGGAAATGGTCCGCAGATGTCTAAGAACACCTTCTCTAACTTCGCCTTGGATGTTATCGGTATCATCATGCCTTCCTTCTTCTCGTCGTTAGTTTTCACCAGTTGGCAAATATGACAAGATTTGATGTACCGTCTCACCTTCCGGTTTATGTTCTTTATGTGACAGCTCTCTTCGAGTGCCTTTATTACCTTCAAGGCGCCCATATGGCCATACCGTGTATGATAATCTACTATTATTTCCTTTTCAATATTGGTGGGAATAATCACCTTCCAGGTCTCTTGATTTAATGAAGTTTTAATAAATAATATTCCTTTATTCATCTGGTAAAATTGAGCTACTGTTTCATCTTGTTCTTCCAATCGATTTTGTATGTTTTTCAACTTCGGATCAAATCGCTGGTGGATGCTAATGTTTATTAATAATGCTGCTAAATTGGATCTGGTGCTAATAATGTGGTAGATCTTGACTATGCTCTCCTTCTCTCCCTCAAAAGTTTGATTGTCCACATTAATACGTGATAACACGTCCGCTACGACATTCCTTTTTCCCGGGATGTATTTCCATCGTAGATAATACTCTTGCAGGGCAAGTATCCACCTGGTCAGTCTGCCGTGACTCAATTTGCATCTCCGTAGAAACGATATAGATTTATGGTCTGTTCGGACTGTAACTGGGTAACCCAAGATTCAGGTACGGAATTTACCACAAGCGAATACTACACTCAGCAATTCTTTTTCGGTGAAATTGTAATTCCTTTTGCATTGATTTAAAGTCCGACTCGCAAAGCTAATCACTAGATGTTGACCCTTCTCATCTTCTTGATACAATGTCGTTCCTAGGCTGATGTTGCTGGCATCGCAGTTTAAGAAAAAAGGTTGTTTACAATTTGGGTGTTGAAGAATTATGGTTTTTAAAAACTTGTCCTTAATGAGTTAAAAAGTCACGTCCTGCTCTTGATTCCAGATCCATTTGTTTTTGGAGGATAATTGTTGTTGAAACTTAGCTGTTAATCCTGAATATTGTTCCTGGAACTTCCTGTAATAATTAAAGAGTCCCAGAAATGACTGTAATTGTTTTCTGTTCTTTGGTTTAGCGAATTTCTGGATTGCTTCCACCTTTTCTGATGACGGTGAGATTCCTTGGTCATCCAAATTAAACCCCAAGAACTGGATTTCTCTTGCAATGAACTTGGATTTTTCTAATTTAAGAGTGATATTATTTATAGCCAATTTCTCAAGTACGTGTTCCACTCGGTAGCAGTGTTCCTCCCAAGTTTCTGAGGTAATCAGTAGATCGTCTACATACACAGTGGTAAACTGAAGTGCTTCCTGTCCAAGTATCTGGTCCATGCAGGCCACAAAGATGGCTACCGAATTCACGAGTCCGGAGGGCAATCTCTTGAATTGGTAATTGCGCCCATCGAATATGAATGCCAGATACTGACGACTCTGTGGGTGCAACTCCACCTGCCAGTAACCGCATACCGTGTCCCAGGTACTAATGTACTTGGTACCGTGAAATCGTTTCAAGATTTCTTCTATCTCACCGGGCTATGTTCTGTCATTTATGATCATTTTGTTTATCTCACGCGCATCCAAGCAAAGCCGGACTTGGCCGTTTTTCTTAGGAATAGCCACGATAGGGCTAGTAAATGGAGATTGGCTACTCTCTATGATGTCACTGCTGATCATTTTGTTTATTTCGGCTCTTACAGCCTCCTTTCGTGAATGCGCGATGGGATATGACTTCCGGTTAAACTCCACTGTTTCTCTAAATTTAAGTTTGCATTGGTAATTTTTTACCTTACCGGGTCCATCTGAAAATACTGAGCGATACTTCTCGTATATACTTATTAACTTATTTGCTTGGTGTATAGGTAATTTTTCCCTTGTGATTCCGCCCCGGAAATCCCTTAAATCCTGTATTTTTTGTGACCATAAATCTTCGTCCGTGTTATTGTATATTATAGGGTTAATTATGGAGTTATTTTCTATATAATTTATGTTCCGAAGTTGTTGGTGGATACTGCTGGGAGGTATTGTCTCGCTACCTACTAAATCAGACGTCCACGTTATACCTTCTGTAAACAGTGATACCTTTTCGGTGCGCAGATCGATGATAGCGGAGTTCCTCCTTAGTACGTCGCATCCCATCAATATATTAAAGGGCAATCCTGTCGCAATTAAAAATACCATGTTTATAGCTATACCCTTGCTAACAACGTTTACTGAAACTTGCTTTCTTATTGTTTTGTTTTTGCGACCAGTGGGACCTATTAATACAATGTTATTCACCGGTAATATTGGCAATGTTCTACCACATTCTTGTTGGATTCTTTCCAATTCAACAGTGTTAAATATAGAAACGTTCGCACCTGTATCAATCATTAATTGAGCGAAAATACCTCTACTTCCGCGTTTATGTATAGTATCTCGTTATTTGGACTATCGAGGCTGGTGTCGTTCTCCTCCAATAGTTCGTCTCGGATATTTTTTAGATAGTTACACCTAATGATTGTAATATTATTAGTTTCAGTTGCACCTTGCAACTCTTGTTGATACCCAGGAGATAGGAGCAGTGAAGGGTAGTGATCATTCATCACTGCCTCCTCCCGTTTAAATTATTATTTTCATTGTTATTATTGTTAGTTCCGACCGAGGTGTCAGTCTGGAAACTTGGAGCGGGTTCCTGTCGCTCAGTGCGACGGTCAAATGATTGTTCTTGGTTTGGTTGCCGTTCGGGATCGTCTAAACTGGTACTTCGTCTAGGTTGATTGTACCCTGGACCATCACGTTCTCCGTTTCTCCGTCGATCTTCATAATCGTGGAAACTGTTCCGCCGCTGATGGTTATATCTTCGTTGACTATCGTCTTCGGCCCGTATGAAAATTATTCTGGGTCGGGAAACCTTACTGTTATTGTGGTTGTTATTTTGTTGGTAACCCCGATTATTATTTCAATACCGTTCGGTATTATTTTGGTTGGGATTTCTCTGACTATTATTATTATTTGGGTTCTGGTAATAATTGTTTCGATTACTCGGGTAGCCATTGTTATTCCTATTAGGATTGTGGTTATTCTGGAAATTATTAATATTATTATTATTGTGGTTATTATTATTATAATAATTTGAATTGTTGCGGTTCCCTTGGTAGTTATTTCCATTATGGTTATTACTGTTATTGGGGTACTGATTATTTCTTGGTTGCGGCCGATCATTCCTCCTTCTACTTTGCCGATAGTAATCTTCGTTCTCATAGTTTCCAACAATTCGGTCATCGCTTGCACCGTCTTTATCTGGCTACCCCTTCTCGCTCTTATTATGTCTTCATGTAATGGTATGACAGCTTGTTCACTAGGCATTCTTCTGGTATGGCCGGTTCCAAATGCTTCGCAAGACACAACTTTCCTAGGAAATAAGCGGTCATAGTGTTACCTCCTTGGGTATTATATCTGCCATGACAGATGTTGTCCCGTATTAGGTTCTGCGTTGTCTCCGACCAGTACTTTGCCTGGAAGAGGTTTTTGAATTGCTGGTAGTCCGCGATCTCACTCCGGTTCGCCATCCACCAATTGTCCGTCATCTCTCGGAACGATTCGTCCAACAGTTCCCGGTTGTTACTCCACCTATTGCCCCGATGTTTGACAAAGTATTCTTCGATTCGGGCCAAGAACTCCATCGGCTTCCTTTTATACTGGCGGAAATTCAGCCATTCTCGATTCTCGTTCATTGTAATACCCGTAATGTTAGTGGGTCTGTTCCGAATTACTTCCATCTCTTCTTGGTTCTGCCGCACTTGACCGGTTATGTTCGTCATAGCAACTTACGTTATGAACGTCATACCGTCACTAATTCTTCTTGCGTTTCTCTTCGATTTTCTTCCGCTTTCTTTCTATTATGCTCTTCGATATCAGTGAATCTGGTGTTTACTTCTTCCTTAAAACCCTGTACTTCTCGCTCAGTCTGGCTACATCTTTCGTCAATTTCCATTATTTGTTGTTTTATTACTATGGTTTCTTCCTCTAATTTCTGTTTGTGGATTCCTTATTATCGTTGGGTTCCTTGCTCATCTCTTCTTTTAACAACTCCATCCTTTCGTCTAACTTGTCCAAATTTTCCTGGTTAACCTCCCTTAATTCTTCTCTTAATAGTTGGTTATCCTCTTTCAATTCTTCCAACTTTTCCTCCATCTTCTTATTGTTTTCATCTATTTTCTTATTGGTCTTTTCGATTTGGTGACTTAATTCTCCCAATTCTTCCTTTGTGGATTGGTCGTTTTCATCCATCTTCTTACTCAATTCTTCCTTTAACAGTTGGTTGTCACTCTCCATCTTCTTACTGTTTTCCCCAATTCTCTTATTTGTATTTTCTATTTTATTACCCAATTTTTCCTTTGTTGATTGGTTGTTTTCATCCATTTTCTTGCTCATTTGTAGGAACATTTCCATCATCTTATCTAGAATTGGACCTTCTGTTGTTTTGGATTTCTCAGGTTGTTCCTCTTGGAGCTTGACATCCCCTGTTTGTGTGGGTACCTCGGGTTGTTTCTCTGGTTGTGCGGGTTGTTTCGGTTCCGCAGGGTTGTGCGGGTTGTTGATCTTCCTTCTAAATCTTCTACCGGAGTTGCCTCTTTGTCCTCCATATCGATTTCTCTTTCGGCCTCTGCTGCCGTTTCTTCGATGTTGCTCGACGTTGCATTTTTCTTATTTTTCTGACTTGATAACAGCTGCCAAGCTAAAATTAGGAATTTGGCAAATGATAGTGGCCTGTCAATCGCTAATTAAAGTCCCTTCAGTTGGACGCCAATTTTGTAATAACTCGTCGATTTGTAATGAAATATTAATTTTGTTTAATTTATAAAAAAATATTATTATATATTTTTTTATTTATTATTTATTAATTAATTTTTGTATTATATTCCCGTAAATTTTAATTCGTTTATTTAATTTTTTATCCACTTATGTCACTTGGTGTATTTAGAATTATGTTCTGCGTTAATAGGATTGTCTCCGGTACTAATCGATTTGCGGTTCTTCTTCTTCTGAGGTTAGGCTCCTTCTACCTTGGTAATCGCTGTTTTCGTGTAGTCCGTGATTTAAATATTATCTTATTTTATTCCATTTATATGGTTTAGAAATAAATAGAAATCAATTTTGCAGAATTCCAAGTTTTATTGACAAATTAATTAAGGAAGATTGTAAATCGATTATTCAATCAGTTAAAATATCTAACTGCTATAATTTTTTATTGTTCGACTAAGCTTTTCGTCATTACTGACATCTTCAGGTCTTAAACAACTGTTGTCTAAGAACTGAAGATGTCAGTAATGACGAAAAGCTTAGTCGAACAATAAAAAATTATAGCAGTTAGCAAATTCATAAAAAAAATAATTAAAATATCGACTCGTTCTCTCATGGCGAACGATTATTTTTATACAAATTATTAAAATTAATTACAGGTTCTTTGAGCTGTTATATTATATAGTCAGAGAAAGGGCAAAGTCTGGAAAGTATAACACTTACAATTACAAGCTTAATTATCGAAAAATACAAAGATCTGATTTAATATATAATGTTTATTAAAGTATTTGTTCGAACCAAACGTTGTGATGTGAAGCTAGCGGACCAGCAGAGGATCATGGGATTCCAAAATGGCTGCTTCGTACTGCATATGTGAAATGACAACGGCTCGACTGAATTCTCTGCAAATAAATATCGCCTTTCCAAGTTTTCCTCGTCTCAGCAATGGTGATTAATCCCTCTAGTGATAGTGTAGTTGTCCTGGATCAGTGTTCAGTGATTCGCCTCGTTAAATTGTGTTGGATAATGTTTTTAATTCACTTTATGCCATAAGGTCGAGAATGACAAGTTCCGTCTCACTATTCCGAATTATCGTTTTTATGTGTATTAAGAGTTAATTAACTTTTTTCTGTTCAGTATTAGTTTAATTTACTAGTTGTACTGGTTTATCTCACTGAATTTAGTGGTTGTTTAAGTTTTTTCCAAAATTCGCGAATTCAAAATTATTCGACTTGGTTAGACTCTCGCCATGGTTTACTCCTTCGCTATATGTGAATATTTTGCGAGAGCTGGCTTAGATGTGTTCTGTTCAACGTATAACAATCAACTGTTCTATTTTCTTCTTCATCCGAAATGTCTTAGCCAATTTAATATTAAAAAGACATTGTTTTAAATTTCTAGCATTTCCGCTACATAACTGATTTTTACATTATATGATTGAACACATTTTTACTATTATTTAATTTTATTAAATACCTAATACATAATCTCTTCCTCTAGTTAATTCTAGGTGATTTAATACCAAATATTATACTTTTACAATGTTTTCCATCTCGAAATGCCCTATTTACAGTATTTTTAACAGGTAGGCCTAATATTTTACTTCCTGTCATTTTAAATGGTATACAATTTTTATGAAGTTATTTATTATTAAACAAGATCCCTGATTGAAATAAAATGTTTATCTTTCCTTAATTTCTTGTAATTTTATGAATTAGTTATCCTTTCTAAATATTATTCTTTAATTTGGGACTCCCCCCTTTGATTTTTCTGTTATTACATTTGCATTTTTTCCAATAATCTTTCATACCTTTTTCCAATATCCATCTAAAATATAGTTTTAGTTATAATACCCTGTGTCTAATTTGCATTATACAAATTTCATTAGTTTAATTAATTTACTTGACCTATTCATCAATTATAATGTTGTTGAGATTTACCATTAGTCCAAATTTTAGATTTGTTCACATATAATGTTTTATGACTAATACAGCTTGCTTATACCCCTTCTGACTTTCTATTATTATATAATCTTAATTAAAATTCTCTTACTTAACTACATTAACATTTAGTATTGAATCCATACCATTAATACATAACAAATATTTGAAAACAAAAAAGTTGTACTCTAACTCAAACATTTCAGTCTTGATTAATACTGGTAAACATATAATGAATATCTTATAATAAAAGAATTGTATTCGATCTCAGACACTTAGCCTTGATGGATACTATTAAACATAGTAAATATTTAAGAATAACAAAAAACATAATGCTCTATTTCCAACATTTAAGTATAGAGTTCTTTGACCTTAAAATAAATAACACATCTTCCCTTCATTATTTAAAGTAATCCTTAAAATTAAATTTATGCAGTCTTGGCTGTTTTTATTTTATTTTGGGGATGTACCCTTTGTCACTTCACTGATTTATTTCCTGCTCTTATTTTCATTTTAATAAATGTTTTTAGATAAAGTGTGGCCCTCACTTAGAAACATTTTTATACTCTGTTTTCATAATAATATTCTACCATTAGACACTTTTGTTTATATCTACTTTACATATATTTTTATTTTTTGGTGTTATACTTTCATTAGTTAATTATACTTTCTTTTGGGGTTTGGTTTTTTTCTTATTACTGGGTTTGCTTTGGGTATTTCCCTACTTTAATTTATTCTACTCCGTGGTTTCTTTCATTTTCAGTCCTGTTATTAGGGATGTCGGTTTGTTCTGGGTTTTTCCTTACTTACTCCTATCCTACCTTGTTTATTCAAAAATGGTCCTTATATTAGGGGTGTCGGTTTGTTCTGGGTTTTTTCCTTACTTATTCCTATCCTACCTGGGTATTTCCTTACTTTATTTTAGTTTTTTGGTGTATTTTTCATTACTCATAGGTGTTTCTTAGTTGTTTTTTAATTTATTTTTATTTCCTCAAATTATGATTGCATTTTACTGTGGTACTTATTTGTTTGTATTTGGATTTTTCCTTGATTTCATTTTATTTTAAATTTATTTATGATCATTTTTCATTCATTATAATGTGGATAATCTGTCATGCTACAATTTTCTTAACAAAAGCTCAGTCTAGTTGAAACTACAGAAAATAAAATAAACAATACAAATTATTTATAACTAAAGTGGGTGCTACTAAAAATGAAGCATCCAATAAAAGTATTAATACAAATTTGTAGTTAACCTTAACTACAATAATATTCATGTATGCATTTACAAAATAGGATTAGTTAAATTATGGCACAATAAGAAACAAATTTTAAAAATTATACATTTGGGTAATCATGAATTGCATATTGTACAGAATCTATAGCAGAGCAATAAATGTACGCAAGACAATAAAACTTTAATAACGTATACGAAAAAAATTAATTTTATAATAACTACTCCATATCAGAAATAAATTATGGAGTTGGTAATAGAACTTAACATTTGTTTGTTTATATACCACATAACAATATAACGTGTTTATTCATAACTCGTAATGTAACACGTAACGAAAAAATATAAGAATAGCATTCCATAGTACACACATCTTACAATAGTATTTTAATGAGACAACATTACATATGGCCTGTAAAAAATAAATTGAATTGATAGTATTCAATCAATAGTAATATGTTTAAATAATGAAACTGTAGGTGCTGTATTATAAATAGCAACAATAAAATTACTTTAATATCTAATTCGCTTACGTAACATTAAAAATAGTCATATATTATAGGTTTTAGATTACACAACAACCAACAACCTCACCCCCACACACAAACACATATCCATGTTTACTTACAATAAATATTGACAGTATAATTCATAAAAATAAAAAATACTTTATATGTTTGTGGAAAAATATGTTTTTATATTAATTTTTTTTACTTTGATTTGACAGTTTTCTTTATTGCGTAAAAGTGAGTGTAAATAAACACATACAAAGTCTTCTTTTTAAATAAGAATATATTCTTTTAACTCTTTAAAAAATAAAAGATAGCCTATTATATATATAATATATATATATATATATATTGCGACAACACAATTTAATTAATTTTTGCGCATAGGATTAATATGTGTGTGTTTTGTAAATCAATAAGTCTATATTGGAGGTATTAATTACAATTTATTGCACACCAAATTAATACTGGTTCATACGATATATTTTAGACATACACAAATTAAATGAATTCTGAATACTGTTTGAAAAATGTTTATATAAAGTTTAGATCTGTAATTTTTACTTGAATGATGATGATCCAATATGATGCGGCGAGATGGCTGACGACGATGCGTATAGGCATAAGCCTGTCTAGATAATTATCAGGGATTTTATTATACCACGCTTGAGTGAGTTTCATATAAAGTTTTCATATAACAAAATTCATACTTCACAGTTATTTGAAAATCATAGAAAATAGGGAAATTGTATCTAATATTTAACTTTATGTCTTGTTCAAGTCTCATGTCAGACGGATAATTATAACGGACACTATAGAAAAACGTTAATAACTCGCGCACCCGTGCACATTTCACAAACACATAACATAGAAAAATAACAAATAAAATCTTTAAGAGTTTGACCTATTCTAATTTCTTATCGGTACTACAATACAAAATTTGTAACTAAAAAACCAATTTGACCAAAAGACAAATTTAAACAGGAGAATGTCCGCCATCCATGCATAATACATAGTTCATTGCTTATCATGATCCTGTGTTCTATCGCAGGATTAACCCCCACCACGTGAAAAAAAAATTTTTTAACTTGTTTAAAAATATTTTTTTTATTTATTTTTTAATAATAATACAATGTCCAAGTCCTAAGAATAAATAATAAAACATTACCCTAATAATTCAAACCCAAACTAATAAATAACTTCTAATACTCGCCTTCCATAGCTGTCATTTTGACAGATAAACATAAACATATACACGTGGTTAAATTTGACAGGTAAACATAAACACATGCACGTGGGTGGCGTTTTCAATCCAAACACAGATAAGCATACACTTCTGACGTCATTCACTGTCGCTATTGTGTACGACCGTTCATTCACAGACTTATCCAATATGAGCATGTATTCTTACTAAGACATTTTACATTGATGTTAAACTTTCATTCACCCTATATCCTGGTATAATCCCATTATGATCTTTAAAATAATATTCCCTTAGTGATGAAGCGTGAAATTTGCCAATTATTTAAAACGTCGGCTAACTGCCTTTGTTTACATTGAGTTATCTGACTATTACGGGTCAGCTTGTTGTCCGCTATATTATCAGCGTAATTAAAGTGTGGCTCGTGTATGCGACCCAAGCTTTGACATCGCTCGATATTGTCGTACATGCGCCCGAGTTTAATTGTGTGTTACTTGTCTTGGATGCTACATTTCATCGTTTTGTTTGCACAATTAATATTTTCCACCCATTTATCTCTACAGTTACTATAAACTAACTCGTCTCTAATTTCAGCAGGATATAGGCCTGACACAACGTATACATCCTTATAATTAGATTTATTAACATTAGATCCATTGAACTGCTTTTTGTTATTGTTTTCTTTATTGGAAATTTTATTTGTGCCTTTTGCTGTGTTGCACGTACTCTTGCCGTGCAACCATACTCGCTTCTTTTGCGGCTCTTCATTTGAATTTACCTCAGTAATATCTGATACTCTATGTGTATTAAAATTTTGAAAATTTGTTTTATTATTACTTTGTTGTCGTTTTGTTGTGATTGTTGTTTTGTTTGTTGTGATTGAGGTTGGATTTGTTTACGCGGCGGTTCATTATTATTTACCATAATTGCTTCCATCTTATTGTCATCTGTGCCATTCACCTCCCTGTCCTTCATAAATACCTTATTATCTGATGTAGACTCATTTATTACCCCACCAGCATGAAATGTGTCATATATACCTGCACAGTTTGTATCAATACCAGTTCCAGGCTCTACTATTGGTTCAGTATTTTTATGTGTTATGCATATACTGTATGAATCAATAACAGTTTCAGATTCTACTATTCGTTCACGGTTCTCGCCCGTTATATCTGTTACATTATAAACTATCACCTCATCACAGCAATTACCTGAAATATGTTCTGGATTTGTAGTGTTGTTACTGCTAGTTTCACCTTTGTTATCTTCACTAGCATTTGATGCATAATCTAGATACTTGACTTTACAAAGAGATGAGTTACTATTTAGGCACTAATTGGGTTGTTTCTGTATAATCACTTTCAATTTCATCTACTATGCTACTGTTCTCCTTTAATCCTTCAGTTGTCACATCTTGGTTACCTTTCATATTACTTTCTTTGAGAGTATGTTCCACAAGAACCTTTGGTACTTCAAAATTATCACAAGGTACAATATTTTCAACAGTTAAGTCTAACTCAGTAGCAGCTGAAACTTCATTTACATTTTCAACTGTGTCTAACACAGCTTTCCCAACAAATTTAACTTTATGTACAGATTCAATGTCGGCGTGGATTTCATCCAACTTCTCGCCAATCCGTTCTCCCATGGCTTCCAGCAGCTGCCTGGTCTGTTTTCCCTGGTCGAGCACCGCGTTATAGAGTTTTTTATTATCTTCGCGAAGTGCTTTGGTCTGTTTACTTGCGTCCTCTTTTATCGATTGTATATCAGCCATATTTGCATCGTGCATCTTTTGCATCTTAGCCATAATCGCAGCCAACATTGTTTGTATATCCATTGCTGGAGCTTGAGATTCGGACATTTTAAGAAATTATTATACATCTTACAAATATTAAAATTTTCTTATTTATCGTACCGACCACTATTATTATCGCTGGATTATTATCGTGAAGAATGTTCAGATTATAATGTTTAAAGTATGCAGTCCAATATCACCAAATGTAAACAAACTTATTCTAACATAAACAAATAATAATTCAAACTCCAATACACCACTGATAAACTGTTCATATAACCTATACACGAGAATCCGCAAACATACGATATATATCCTCAGATAAAGCAATGAACAACACACACAAAGAAAAGTTAACAAATTAGTCAATACAAAATTTAGAAGTATTCTACAATCACTAAATGAATTATACTCCTAGTTGGCTAGTGCAATTTAATACTATGTAATGTGTTATATTTAATTTATTTCTTGTACTATTACTGCCCCATCGTTGCGAGGGCCATTTAATACTATGCGACAACACAATTGAATTAATTTTTGCTCATAGGATTAATATGTGTGTGTTTTATAAATCAATATTGGAGGTATTAATTATAATTTATTGCACACCAAATTAATACTGGTTCATACGATATATTTTAGACATACACAAATTAAATGAATTGTGAATACTGTTTGAAAAATGTTTATATAAAGTTCAGATCTGTAATTTTTACTTGAATGATGATTATCCAATATGATGCGGCGAGATGGCTGACGACGATGCGTAGATCACGCGTGTCCTTCCCTCGTAGACTCTGCTCGGCTGGTGTCCTGCTGAAACACGCTGAACCTGCTCGTCGAACTGCGACATTGCCTCGCTGCGACAACACTGAATATTGTTTGTTAAAAGTTTAACGAATGTTTTATATTGTTTTAAACAGTTTACGACTCTCAAGGTGTAATGTGGGTGTTAATTAAAAGCGGTGTATAAGCTCACACCTTCCGGCTTGTCTTCAAGTGTCCTCGCGTCAACCAGTTCTATCGCGGTCGATATGACTCCCTATGATGAAATCTTGAACTAACCTTGTAACTATCCGTATACAACAACAACAAAATTCACAATTATATTACGACAACTGAATTACTTGGATCTGTAGACAAACTCACACAGAGTTCCGAGTTTCCGTACACCTTTCGCACAGTTTACAGGTTCACGCAAGAGAAACTTCTTGAGCGCGAACCGCACGTTTTCTAAACGAAGGCTCAAGATGAACTAACTTTGATCTGCACATGGTGACAGACAATTTTCAATGAATTTGCTGCATTCTAATAGGCCAATTACCAGTCACAAGATAAATGCACACGGCCCGCATACTTGTTCATGCACCATTTTGCATGGAATAGGCATAAGCCTGTCTAGATCTATCAGGGATTTTATTATACCACGCTTGAGTGAGTTTCGTATAAAGTTTTCATATAACAAAATTCATACTTCACAGTTATTTGAAAATCATAGAAAATAGGGAAATTGTATCTAATATTTAACTTTATGTCTTGTTAAGTGTTATGCCAGACGGATAATTATAACGGACACTATAGAAAAACGTTAATAAGTCGCGCACCCGCGCACACTTTCACAAACACACATAACATAGAAAAATAACAAATAAAATTTTGAAGAGTTTGACCTTATCTAATTTCTTATCGGTACTACAATACAAAATTTATAACTAAAAAACCAATTTGAACAAAAGACAAATTTAAACAGGAGAATGTCCGTCATCCGTGCATAATAGATAGTTCATTGCTTATCATGATCCTGTGTTCTATCGCAATATATATATATATATATATATATATGTATATATATTGTAGAAAACGGAGATTCCTCGTGTTACATTAATAATTTCAATTTGAGTTTTAATGTTTAAATTTGCGAACTTATTAAGTCACAAGTCGGAAGAGTTCTGTGTGATAAAAGCGTCGTGTAGCCCCTGTCCTTACCTGTCCCTTCTCACTCTTTATTTCTTCCCGATAGGCGCCAAATTGTTTTGCCAGAAAACAATTAAAAGATTCTATCTTAGTTGTCTTACGGTGTTGTAGCATTCGATTCGAATTGTTCGCCAACTGACTGGAGCTCGAATCTCGCTTGAGTGGGGGAACGTGTTACCAACGTAAAATAATGTTGGTTAGTTTTACTCGCTGCTACAAAACACAACATACATAATATTTTGAAAATAATTACTGGACAGTTATTAACGATTCACACTTTTTTATTCGGCTTCAGAACTTGTTAATCTTCATTAACGCTTATACAAAATGTGGTTAATATAATGTGTTTAAGCCTCGGCAATAAATAATCGTTCACTCAGCGGAAGGCTGGGTTGGCAATACAATGTTTTTCTGTCGCCACGATAGACGGCGTTTATTACTTATACACAATAAATTTGCCAAATAAGTCCTTTTAAGTACGACAAAGAAGTTTTAAAACAAGATAATTAATTACAATGTATCACTTTATAATCGTGATTATTAAAATTGAACAAGGATTACATTAGATTCAAGGTTGTGGTGTCAAAGTGTGTGACGGTGTCATTCGTGTAGTACATAGGTTATAACAGTTAGTTAGTATGCATAAAATATGTTTTATTTATCAATCTTTGAAAAAATAATACCATCAGTTATAGTGAGAGTTCACAGTGTAGTGAGAAATTTCAAAGAGAATTTATTTCAGAGATTTAATTAATTCAGCAATACTTATCATCAGTTGCTTGGAAGTGTAGTGTCAGATAGTTAATGTAGGTTGGGTTCATCGATGTTGGTTCTTCGTTCTTCAAATATCTTGGGCTTCAGGTACGCCTTGCGTCTTTTTCTTGTTAATTGACATATTTTAATACATCTGGATTTAATTAAGCTGGTCCTTGGTCTGGGTTGAATGTGTCATCCCCTCGTCAATAAGTTCGGTCCTTCACTTCATAAAATATGGTCACTTTTACTATTTTTAAATCAAATTTGGGCCCTTCACGGCGTGGTGTCTCTTCCAGTAAGCGTCACTATAAGATTCTCACGTTCCTAACCGAAAAATCATCAATATCCTGCTGTTGTCATGGTAACTCAAAGATCCTGATTGGATAAACTTGACTTAAGACCATTGTTAGTAGATTTGAATTTTTATTCAAAAAGGTTACATATCTTCTGATTGCTATTAATCTTCAGTATTCTTTTTTAAGTATTAATTATCATCACCACTGTTGGTATTTTGTTTCAAAGATTAATTTAACATCCCATAAGGTTGGGTTTACTGATGTATTAACATTTGGACAGTTATGTTGATATTATTAAATACACTGTTTTCTTATTTTACATGATTACTTTAACATTTCTCTCTTAATATGATTACCTAATTGTCGTTTATTGTTTACTCGCCTTAGTTTTGCTAATGTTATAATTTAATTCATAAAATTTGCAGTTTTTGTTGTTTTACAGTTAGGCATTTGCCTAGGCCTAAACAGCAATTGGCTATTTTTTTTAATTTACACAGATTACATTTTATTTTTCCCTTGTATAGGTTCTGATTTGTTTTATACATGATTTGTTCATTTGTTGAATGGTTTTATGTCTGTTCTATAGTAATTGTATGTTATTTTATTAGTTTTCATATTCTGTCTTGTCTATTGTTATAACTGCTTTTTCAGTATCATTAGATTTGTCTGAATTTATTTTGTTTCTTATTTACTGCTTTTGTTTGTAATTTAATTATTATTTCTCTATTACTTAAAATATAACATTTAGGCTTATGGTCTGTATAATTCCCCCAGCCATATTCCTATTCATTAAACATCATTATTATTGCATGTCATTACTCACAATGTTCATTCTCTTCATCTCCTCATATTCTTTGGTGAGTTATAATTATTACATAATATAAAAGATAAAAACATAAACATTAATTAAACATATGAATACAATGATATTTCCTTATAACTTATTCCAAATGACATTAGGTCATTAAAATGAAACTTCAACAACAGTTTACTATACGATATTAAAATCTTTTTAACGATTATATTATTATTAAATGTCTTTTCATATCATTTTAAATTAATAATATCGGGTTTTACCTCTGTACATCAGCAATCATACATGCTGTGTATTAGCACCGTAATAGTCATTTTTGCTTAGATACATTGGTAATAATATGAATTGCCAACTTAGAATACTAATGGCTCACAAATTATAATATGATAGGTAGTCAATACTACTACTATCTGAACTCTATTAATTACTTAGTTTACTACACTTTGGTTCAGTTTGTTATGTACACTGGTGTTCACTGATAATTGCTGTTAATTGCCACAGTCCTTTCTGTGTTTTTGCAATTATTAGCTTTCACTCATTTTTACTACTCACTCTTAAATCTTTTTCACTGATTATTTAGTGTCTATCACTATCAATGGGGTTCTATTTAAATTGGGTATTTTAACACTATCACCTTGCACTCTCTATGTTTGATTTAAGTGTTAGTGGTGGGTATTGCTTACTTAAATTCTCTTTCTCATTTTACATAATGTTCATTATTACTCTAATTCCCTATCTCTCACTTTACCAAGTTCAATTATACCGTTAACAAGTTTATGTCGTATTAGATTGATTTATCATAGTTATCTCTGTTCACTTGGTTAGTGTACCTTTCTAAATTTAAGTTTGAAATTTGACACTCCTCATTTACATTGTTTGTTTGGGTTTACATTAATAATTATCATTTACAATTATTATTCATTGGTTTCTTTTTATTTGGTCTATCACTGGTGTTCTAGCTGGTTCCACTTATTCACTTCATTTGTTATAATTTATATATCCTTATGTTAGTGTTGTGGCTGGTTCTACTTTCTCACTTACCATCTATTGGGTTATTTGGTTAAATCGCCATGTATCATTGTTTTCAACGTTTCGGTCGATTGCTTGTTACTTTTCTCTTATCAGAGGTTACTTTTATGATTACTTTCATATGCTTGATCGTATTTTTATTTTAATTACCCTTTCTTTAATCTCTGACTCATCCCTTTTTCATCATAATGTTAAGTATTTAATAATTTATTCTTATCATGTTTCTTCATTAGCGTTTGTTGAAGATATGTACCATTACATATTGCCCTGCCACTAAAATTGATTATTTCATCAAATATCGTTCAGGTTTTTGATTGAAATTATCAATCATTATTTCAATTTATTTTCTTAATCACTGGTTAGTTTTGAGCTATCGGTTCTTACTATTTTATTGAGTATCAGTATTCTTCTTGATTTTTGTATTATATTTTTGTTTAATGTTCTTATCCCTTTGATATCTAATTCCCTAACATTTCTTCTCTAACATTATATTGAATCGGATCGGAGGGGTACTTTTTACTCCATTGCTCCGCCGTCAATTATACATATGATTGCTGGACTTATCTACAGTCAATCATTAACAAAATTATATAAGTAGTCTTAGTGCGACTATAAAATAAATATCATTTGTAGGATTCTCCACATTATTATTATTTAGTTTATACAATACATTATTTTAAATTATAATCTTTTCCTCTTATTCACACTCTTTAGCTCTTAGCGATGCGATATTATTAGTGGGGATGATACACATGATTTTTTTTTCTTCCTTTTTTACACTAGCCATTTATTAATTGGTTTCAGGATGTTTTTTCTTGCGTTTAATAATACTTTTTCATAGAGGATTGGTTATATGTCCCCTTTCTTCTTTGCTTGTTTGGGTCTACGATCTCATATGTGTTATTTTGATTGTCTTTACTTACTATATAGGATCCTGTGTACAATAGTAATAGCTTCTTGGCTATCCCTTCCATGGTGCTTGGTAATCCTCTGTTTCTAAGTAGTATTTGCTCTCCAATCTGATATTGTATCGGGTCGGTTGCATTTGCTTATATTTTTGTCTGATCTTGTCCGTCTTCTTTAGTATCTTATGGTGAAATTGCACGTTATCGAACTGATATTCTTCTCCATTGGGAAATTGAATTAAAGAAGTAATTTCCCTTGGTGGTGGTCTTTGGAACATTGCTGTATATGGTGTTGTTTCAATAAATTGGTGGTGCGATAAATTGATAAAGTTTTCGGCTGCTGGAATGTATTTAGACCACTCACTGTGCTGATCGTAACAATATGTACGGAGGATTCTCCCCACTTCTCTCAAGACTCGCTGTGCAGGGTTGCTGCTTGGATGGTACACTGATGTCTTGTACGTTTTTATTCCATGATTTAGTAAAGTGTTCTTCCATTTATTTCCCTTGAATTGCGTTCCATGATCAGTGATGATGCATTTGGGTGTTCCCAACTTGACTAACGTATGGTACTAGTATCAATTTTAAAGTTTTCTGGGTAGTGGCATGATTGATGGGGTAAAGCTTTGTGAACCTTGTGTATTGGTCGAACACAATAATGAGGTATTTGTATTGATGCTTCCCTCCACTACGCGGAAATGGTTCGCATATGTCAACGAAGACTTTCTCCAATTTACAAGAGGTGGTTATCGGTATCATTGTGCCCTCCTTTCTGTCATTGTTCACCTTCACTAGTTGGCAGATGTGATATTGTTTTATGGATTTCCGTACCTTTCTGTTGGCATCTTTCACGTATACATGCTCTTGTAAGGCCTTTACCACTTTTAATGCTCCCATGTGCCCATATCTCTCATGATAATCGAGAATTAGGTCTTTCTCTGTGGCTTGAGGTATTGCTATTTTCCAGGTGTTGAATTTATATTGTGTTTTAATGAAAAGTATTCCTTGGTGTTTGCAGTAAAATTGGGATACGTGGTCGTCTTTGTCTGTTAAGCGTTGTAGAATTTTGCTTAGTTTTGGATCTTGTTCTTGTTGTCGTTCCATTTCTTTCATGATTTTGGCCAAGTCAGTTCTGCTCTTAATTATGTGGTATATTTTGATAATGGTTTCCGTGTTCTCCTTCGTACGTCTGATCTTTAATGTTTACTCTGGACAGGGTATCTGCTACAACATTTTTCTTACCCGGGATGTATTCCCAATTTAAATTGTATTCCTTTAATACCAAACTCCATCTAGTCAATCTTCCATGACTTAAATTACAATTTCTGAGGAATGATATGGACTTGTGGTCAGTCCTTAATGTAATCGGGTACCCCAATATGTAGGTTCTAAATTTTCCACATGGAAATACAACGCTCAGCAATTCCTTCTCCGTGACATTATAATTTCTCTCATTGCTGTTTAGCACCCTACTTGCGAAACTGATTACACAATGATTCCCCTCGTCATCCTCCTGGTACAAAACGGATCCAAGGCTAACGTCACTGGCGTCGCAATTTAAATAGAATGGTTTGGTGAAATTAGGATGACGTAACATTACTGACTCAATGAATTTGTTTTTAGTCAGTTGGAGTGTTATGTCTTGTTCGACTCCCCACGTCCATTTGTTCTTGGATGACAATTGGTGTGAAAATTTGGCTCTCATTTCAGAATAATTCTTTTGGAACTTTCGGTAATAATTGCACAGACCGAGAAATGATTGGAGTTGTTTCTTATTTTTAGGTGTTGGAAACTTCTGTATGCATTCAACCATTTCTTGTAATGGTGTTATCCCATTTCCTGACAAGTTCAACCCTAAAAATTGCACTTCGTCAGCCAAAAATTTGTACTTTTCCAGTTTGAGGGTTATATGGTTATTTGATAGTTTTTCTAGCACGTACTCTACTCGGTGACAATGTTCGTCCCACACATCTGATGTTATTAATAAATCGTCTACATAGACTGTTGTAAACTGTAATGCATCTGGTCCAAGTATCTGGTCCATAAGTTTTACAAATACTGCTACCGAATTCACCAATCCGAAGGGTAGTCTTTTGAATTGGTAGTTCCGTCCTTCAAATATAAATGCCATGTACTTTCTACTGGATGGGTGTAACTCGACCTGCCAATAGCTGCAGACAGTGTCCCATATACTGATGAATTTGGTCCCATAGAACTTTTTCAGGATCTCTTCTATTTCTCCTGGGGACGTACGATCATTTACTATGTGCTTATTGATCTCACGGGCGTCTAGACATATTCTCACCTTCCCGTGTTTCTTTGGAACTGCTAGGATAGGGCTGGTGTAGGGTGAGTAGCTTGGTTCAATTATGTCTTCTGCTATTAACCGATTGATCTCTGTTCTCACCGCTTCCTTTAATGAAAATGCGATCGGGTAAGATTTTTTTGTCAAGTTGACAGGCTCTCGGAATTGAATTTCGCACTGATAATCTCTGACCTTCCCAGGTGTATCTGAAAATACGTGCTTGTATCTATTATACACTTCTATCAGTTGTTCAGCTTGTTGAACTGTTAATTGTGCGTTCGTTTTCTCTCTCTGGTAAGTTCGGGTTTCTTCGATTTTTTCTTGCCATAGTTCTTCATTGTCTGTCTCGTCACAAATTCCATTATTCGGTGTCTGTTCCCCAGTATTTCGGTATTTCTGGATATGATACATGGTTTTATTCGGCTGTATTTCGTCACTATTGGTCAATTCGGTTGTCCATTGTATGTCACCCTTCTTCAAAATTAGCTTATATTTGCTCAAGTCAATTATGGCTGAGTACTGGCGTAGCATATCGCAACCAATTAGCATCTGGAATGGTAATCCGCTGGCTACTAAAAACGTCATTGTTACTGTTTGTCCGTCGCTTGTCAGTTCGAGTTGTACTTGTTTTCGGACGGTTCTATTTTGTCGTCCGGTCGCTCCTACAAGGACAATGTTGCTGATGGGTAGCGTAAGTATAGTTGTCTTACTCGCTTCTTGGATCTTTTGAAGTTCGATACTGTCGATTAACGAAATATTTGATCCCGTGCCTATCATGATTTGTGTCGGTACTCCGTCAACTTTTGTTGATATATAAGCAATTTCGCTGTGTTTATTATCAGATTGGTTATTACTTTCCTCGAGCAATTCTTCTACAATATTTTTTAAATAATTGTTTCGTACGATCGTAACTGTGCGTTCGTCGTTGCAATTTAACCCAATACACTGGTTCAGTGAGGGTGTAAGTAGCTTTTTCACTGCCGCTCCTAGTTTAACGTCGTCTCGGACTGTTCGTTACGCCTGTCTTGTTGACTTGTTGGCTGACTTCCGCTCGTTGACGGTCGGGGTTCAGGCTGGTTATGATCCTCTTCGTATCGGTCACGCCTGTATACCTCTTGGCTACGACTTCAGCCCGTGTTGGATGTATTATCACGTCCGTAGTTGCTATTACTGTACCGGTGTCCGTAAGCATTTCGGTCGGCACTTCGTCGTCCCTGATAATACGACCTATTTCTCCCGTCACATTCGGCCCTCACATAATGTACTTGACGATAGCTACGATCTGGGTTGTTACGATTCCTATTGTCATTGTTGTTGCTGTTGAAATTTGGCCGGTTGTAGTTCGTGTTATTCGGCCTATAGGGTTGATGTTGTTGATTATTTGGCCGGTTGTACTGATTATTTTGATTGTTTGGCCTATTGTTGTTATTATAGCCGTTGTTTGGTTGGCTGGCCGGAATATTATTTGGTCTATTATGTGACTCGTTGGGTTGGATGTTCGCATTATTACGGCTATTATAATTTGAGCGGTAATTATTGTTGTTATATTGGTAGCCGTTCTGAAAATTTTTGTTATCGCCCCTGTCGTCCCGCTGTCGACTCCTACGGTAGTATCGCTCCCTTTCATAGTCTTCTAATAGGGCTGCCATGGATTGTATGGTTTTAATTTGACTGCCCAGCCGCGCTCTGGAGACACCCTTTTCTTAGAGAAAGGCGAGTTTCGTTACTAAACTTTCTTCCGAAATTTCCGCTCCAGATTCCTTGCCAGACATACTTTTCCCAAGAAATATGCCGTGAAAGTCGTCCCTCTGGTGGCGTCATAACCTGCCGAAACATATACTATCTCGCACGATGTTTTGTGTTGCCTCCGACCAGTATTTCCTTTTAAATACGTCTTTAAACTCCTCGTAGTTCGTGAGGTCGTGTCTCGTAGCCGTCCACTAATTATCGTTTATGTCACGGAAGTACTCGTCCAAATACCCTCGGATAATGGTCCATCTGTTCTCCCGCGTCTTGGGCCAGTTGTTCATCCACTCTCTAAAAACTCCATCGGGTTTCGCCTGTATTGTTTGAAGTTAATGACTTCCCGGTTGTCCATGTGCTGGTATTGTGACATTATCGGCGGTCTGTTGTTAATGTTGTTAATGATTTCCAGCTCCCCTCTGATTTTGGCAATCTCTCGTTTCTGGATCTCTTCAATTCTTTCTTTATTGTGTTGACCTTGTCCGCGAACTTCGCTTACGGCGGTGTCGACCTCCCGGCATTTCTCTCCAAAGTCTGTCCGTACCTGCGTTATGTTTTGTTCGGTTGCGGTTCGTATGGATTCTATCCGAATCTGGCTATTTTCTTCCATGTTAATTATTCGGTCGCCGAAGTCTTCCTTCGTTTGTTGCAGTTCATGGCTCGTATTTACACATTTTCCGTGTATCTCGGAAATCTCTTGTCGTATACCCGTCATCTCCTCCTCGATCTTCTTATTAATCTGTTCATTATTATTTTCAATAGTTCTGCTCAATTCTTCCTTCAACTCCTCCAAGTTTTTCTGGTTGTACTGTTTCAACTCTTCTTTTAAGTTTTCCATGTTCACTGCCATTTTCTTACTATTTTCGGCCATCTGCTGGCTGTTGTTGTCTATTTTTTCTTCCATGGCCTTATTGTTTTCGTTTAAGACCTCCATATTTTTCTGGCTGTCTCTCTTCAGTTCATCCATTTTTTCATTAATTTCCTCTTTATTTTTGTTCAATTCTCCCTTGAAATCTGTCTTTAATGACGTTATCGCCCTCATTATTTCCAGTAAACTCCCGTCCTCTGGTCGTGCGGTTTTTTCCGGTTGATTCTCTGGCTGCACGTGTTTGACTGGTTCCATGAGAGGTAAAATTGGTTGTCGACCTCGACCGAAGTCACTTCCTTCTCTTCCACTCTAACTTCATTTTCGACCTCCTTCGTCCGCCTCAGTGATGATGCCCTCTTCATCTTTTTCGTCTTCTTTCGTACTTGCCGCTAGATATTAATTATCTTGTAAATCTAGCCTCACTAGTTGGTGCGCCACTTTGTAGAAAGCGGAGTTTCCTCGTGTTATATTTATAATTTTTATTTGAGTTTTAATGTTTAAGTTTGCAAACGTTATTAAGCCACAAGTCGGACGCGTTCCGTGTGATAAAAGCGTCGTGTAGCCTGTGTCCTTACCTGTCCCTTATCACTCTTTATTTCTTCCCGATAGGTGCCAAATTGTTTTGCCAGAAAACAATTAAAAGATTCTATCTTAGTTGTCTTACGGTGTTGTAGCATTCGATTCGAATTGTTCGCCAATTGGCTGGAGCTCGAATCTCGCTTGAGTGGGGCAACGTGTTACCAACGTAAAATAATGTTGGTTAGTTTTACTCGCTGCTACAAAACACAACATACATAATATTTTGAAAATAATTACTGGACAGTTATTAACGATTCACACTTTTTTATTCGGCTTCAAAACTTGTTAATTTTCATTAACGCTTATACAAAATGTGATTAATATAATGTGTTTAAGCCTCGGCAATAAATAATCGTTCACTCAGCGGAAGGTTGGGTTGGGAATACAATGTTTTTCTGTCGCCACGATAGACGGCTTTTATTATTTATACACAATAAATTTGCCAAATGAGTCTTTTTAAGTACGTCAAAGAAGTTTTAAAACAAGATAATTAATTACAATGTATCACTTTATTATCGTGATTATCAAAATTGAACAAGGATTACATTAGATTCAAGGTTGTGGTGTCAAAGTGTGTGACGGTGTCATTCGTGTAGTACATAGGTTATAACAATTAGTTAGTACGCATAAAATATGTTTTATTTATCAATCTTTGAAAAAATAATACCATCAGTTATAGTGAGAGTTCACAGTGTAGTGAGAAATTTCAAAGAGAATTTATTTCAGAGATTTAATTAATTCAGCAATACTTATCATCAGTTGCTTGGAAGTGTAGTGTCAGATAGTTAATGTAGGTTGGGTTCATCGATGTTGGTTCTTCGTTCTTCAAATATCTTGGGCTTCTGGTACGCCTTGCGTCTTTTTCTTGTTAATTGACATATTTTAATACATCTGGATTTAATTAAGCTGGTCCGTGGTCTGGGTTGAATGTGTCATCCCCTCGTCAATTAGTTCGGTCCTTCACTTCATAAAATATGGTCACTTTTACTATTTTTAAATCAAATTTGGGCCATTCACGGCGTGGCGTCTCTTCCCGTAAGCGTCACTATAAGATTCTTACGTTCCTAACCGAAAAATCATCAATATCCTGCTGTTGTCATGGTAACTCAAAGATCCTGATTGGATAAACTCGACTTAAGACCATTGTTAGAAGATTTGAATTTTTTCAAAAAGGTTACATACCTTCTGATTGCTATTAATCTTCAGTATTCTTTTTTAAGTATTAATTGTCATAACCACTGTTTGTATTTTGTTTCAAAGATTAATTTAACATCCCATAAGGTTGGGTTTACTGATGTATTAACATTTGGACAGTTATGTTGATATTATTTAAATACACTGTTTTCTTATTTTACATGATTACTTTAACATTTCTCTCTTAATATGATTACCTAGTTGTCCTTTATTGTTTACTCGCCTTAGTTTTGCTAATGTTATAGTTTAATTCATAAAATTTGTAGTTTTTGTTGTTTTACAGTTAGGCATTTGCCTAGGCCTAAACAGCAATTGGCTATTTTTCTTAATTTACACAGATTACATTTTATTTTTCCCTTGTATAGGTTCTGATTTGTATTATACATGATTTGTTCATTTGTTAAATGGTTTTATGTCTGTTCTATAGTAATTGTATGTTATTTTATTAGTTTCCATATTCTGCCTTTTCTATTGTTATAACTGCTTTTTCAGTATCATTAGATTTGTCTGAATTTATTTTGTTTCTTATTTACTGCTTTTGTTTGTAATTTAATTATTATTTCTCTATAACTTAAAATATAACATTTAAGGCTTATGGTCTGTATAATTCCCCCAGCCATATTCCTATTCATTAAACATCATTATTATTGCATGTCATTACTCACAATGTTCATTCTCTTCATCTTTTCATATTCTTTGGTGAGTTATAATTATTACATAATATAAAAGATAAAAACATAAACATTAATTAAACATATGAATACAATGATATTTCCTTATAACTTATTCCAAATGACATTAGGCTATTAAAATTAAACTTCAACAACAGTTTACTATACGATATTAAAATCTTTTTAACGATTATATTATTATTAAATGTCTTTTCATATCATTTTAAATTAATAATATCGGGTTTTACCTCTGTACATCAGCAATCATACATGCTGTGTATTAGCACTGAAATAGTCATTTTTGCTTAGATACATTGGTAATAATATGAATTGCCAACTTAGAATACTAATGGCTCCCAAAATTATAATATGATAGGTAGTCAATACTTCTACTATCTGAACTCTATTAATTACTTAGTTTACTACACTTTGGTTCAGTTTGTTAAGTACACTGGTGTTCACTGATAATTGCTGTTAATTGCCACAGTCCTTTCTGTGTTTAGCAATTATTAGCTCACTCATTTTTAGTACTCACTCTTAAATCTTTTTCACTGATTATTTAGTGTCTATCACTATCAATGGGGTTCTATTTAAATTGGGTATTTTAACACTATCACCTTGCACTCTCTATGTTTGATTTAAGTGTTACTGGTGGGTATTGCTTACTTAAATTCTCTTTCTCATTTTACATAATGTTCATTATTACTCTAATTCCCTATCTCTCACTTTACCAGGTTCAATTATACCGTTAACAAGTTTATGTCGTATTAGATTGATTTATCATAGTTATCTCTATTCATTTGGTTAGTGTACCCTTCTAAATTTAAGTTTGAAATTTAACACTCCTCATTTATATTGTTTGTTTGGGTTTACATTAATAATTATCATTTACAATTATTATTCATTGGTTTCTTTTTATTTGGTCTATCACTGGTGTTCTAGCTGGTTCTACTTATTCACTTCATTTGTTATAATTTATATATCCTTATGTTAGTGTTGTGGCTGGTTCTACTTTCTCACTTACCATGTATTGGGTTATTTGGTTAAATTGCCATGTATCATTGTTTTCAACGTTTCGGTCCATTGCTTGTTACTTCTCTCTTATCAGAGGTTACTTTTATGGTTACTTTCATATGCTTGATCGTATTATTATTTTAATTACCCTTTCTTTAATCTCTGACTCATCCCTTTTTCATCATAGTGTTAAGTATTTAATAATTTATTCTTACCATGTTTCTTCATTAGTGTTTGTTGAAGATATGTACCATTACAATATATATATATATATATATATATATATATATATATTACCACGCTCCCTTTTATCTAACACAATTATCTAATATTTTGAATGTTAGATAAAATGTTACTTACCCGTGATATTACTTTACCTGGGCGCCAGAACAAATCCCAGATACAAATGACACGGTTTCAGCTTAGCTCAGCGCATGGAGACACTCTTTCTCAGGATTCGTTCAGTGATTGTGGTTTTTAAGTGGAATCGTTACAAATAACACTTTAATATTTGCTTGATTATTTTAATTAACGTTTTAATCAATTATTTTTAAACTTGAAAATGCTAATGGTAGGACTTATTTCTACCCTAACACTTATAATTACTGAGTGAGTGTGAAAAGTAACGATTAAAACGTTCAAACGACCTATGGCTCTTATCTGGTTTAATTAAGATATTGCTATCTCCCAAACCAGTGCTAACGAACAGGTCTGCAATAATTTTCACGTCCAATACTACACCTCACTTTCCATTCAACACTCCTATACTATGTTGGAGCTAATCTTATAATTAAAATACAAAGTGTGCAATTCTTAGTGTCTTTTAAAATTTGTTTATTGTTTTATTTTTTGTTTAGTGCTTATTTCATTGATCAATGAATCCATTTCTTACTGTTTGATGCGTTGACCGAAGATAGGAATCCGTAGGGGTCCTCCTTTTGATGGTTTTGCACAGAAGAATTGATGTTGATCAATGCTGTAGAAGATGCCCTGGCAATTACAAATGCTGTAGCCTTCTGTCGCACAGGTCCTTCACGGCTGATGATTAATTAATTAATAATTTAATTAATCAACGTTGTTTTACGCAGCGAGAGTTGTTGAACGGTACTAGTTCATCTTCACTGCGGACTACTTCTCGAATTTGAAACTTAATTACGCTTTTGCGTGATTGAAAAATTTCTGTACGTAATTTATACACGACTAGCGCATTGAAGAGCCGAACGAAGAGTGATGCTACCCCTCGCTTTGAGTTGGCGTCAGTTTTAAATACGGGATGCTGATTGGTTGTTCAAATAAATCATCCGTTTTTCCAGTTTTGACAATCTCGAACAGATCGACGAAACACCCCGTGACAGGTTTGAAACTGCAGAGAATTTCTAGTTAAAATCGTACTTCCTGTGTTTGCAAATCGATTGATTACAGGTATTTGCAAACGTGTTTTCAAAAATCTGACCACAGAATATTGTTGCTTAGGTCTTTATCTGTGTTTGTGTGAAAACACCTAATTCCTACGTAGCATAATTCTCTCGTTATTCCTTTTGGCGTTCGTCTTCCGTATAACTTCTTCAATTGTTAATTATATTAACTGAGATTGCGGCTACTTATAAATCTGCACTTGCTGAATAAAATGCTGTTTTCGGAATTGCCGTATATTTATTAGTTTTTAAGTTGTCACAGGTTGAACTGATAATTTGTATTGAGTAAATTTTCATGTTCGTACCAGTATCGGATGTCGCTGTGACGCGGTTAGAGTGAGATGGCTGCGATTGTACGCTCTCTCTCTTGCTTACGCTGCTATACTCCCTCCGTCAGACACTTTCATATAACGCTCAGATAGGACGCTAATATGAATCGTTATATATACCCCCACTCGGTATGAAAAAAATTGATTATTTTATAAATCATTAATTTTTTTTCTAATGTACAGTTTTACACTGATAAAAAATTTGCACATATTCTATCGCACTTTTTCCCTCACAAAACTTGCACTAATACAATTTTCCTTACATCTATCTTATAACTAACGATTACAATGTTACTTAACCTAACATGGTACATTGGAAATTTATATGACCATTAATATTTTAATCATCATTTTGGCTTAATTAATGTCAATAATTTAAATAACAATACTAACATTTATTTAAATAAAATTTATTATTATTATCATTGACCTTGATTCAAAACAATTATATATTTATTTTATTTGACCATGTTTGACTCACATACCTTATTGGCTCAAACTATTATTTCTTTATGGGTCAATATTTTGTCTATTCTTCCTCCTATTTGAACATAGCTTATATAGCTTACCGTCATATATGGAAAATCCTGGTTTGGAGTTGGTAACTGCACTCCTCCAAGCTACACTAATCCTAGGGTCTTGTTGTTGATGAGTCCCTATTTCCTTAAGTCGTCTAACTACTTCAGGTTTTGTTATATGTTTTACCGCGTAAATACCAATATCATTGCTACTACATTTAATGTTATCTGTTTCCATGTTGTTTTCTGATGGTGGATTTCTACTGAGTACATCTGCTACCAAGTTGTCTTTCGCTTTACAATATTGTATTTCAAATTGATACTCTTGTATAGCCAAGATCCAACGAGTCAGACGAGCACCTAGCTTTTAACATTTTAATAAAAATACTAACGCTTTATTGTCGGTGATTATAGTAAGTTTAGCACCCAGAATATAACTTCTAAACTTTGACAGGCTATGCACTATCGCTAATAGCTCTTTTTCTGTCGTAAAATAGGTTAATTCTGCCCCTTTTAGTGTGCGACTTACAAATCCTTATACCGCTTTTTGGCCCTTCTCATCAATCTGTTACAAGTGTGCTCCAATAGCAATATTGCTGGCGTCTGTTTGCAAGTAAAATCTTTCTCCTACTCTTGGATGATTTAATACAACAGTATTTATAAAAAGACTTTTCACTTGTTGCAGCGCTTCATCGTGGTCCTTTGTCCACTTCCATTTAATCCCTTTGTTTAACAACTTTAACAATGGAACAGTACTTTCCGCGTATTTACTTGTAAACTTCTGATAGTAGTTAGCTAAACCTATAAATGACTTTAGCTGCTTGCAGTTCTTTGGAGTTGGAAATTCTTGTATGGCTTTTACATTCTCTGGGTCCGTGGTTATGCCTTCCACTGAGATTCGGTGACCTAAAAACTTAATTTCCTACTTACCAAACTCTGATTTCCGTAGATTCAGCGTCATGTTTGCTGATCTTAATTTTTCAAAAATATTCTTTAAATGTTTTAAGTGCTCCTCGAATGTTTGTGACACACACAGAATATCATCTACGAACACTAATGTATACTTCTCTACCTCATTACCTAAGGCACTGTCTAAACACCTTACCATTGCAGCTAAGCTGGTGCTCAGGCCAAAAGGTACCACTTTAAATTGATAGCACTTGTTTTTATACAAAAATTCCGTATACTTTCTATCACATTTTCAGATGGGAATTTGCCAAAATCCTGATGTGAAGTCCAGTTTGGTCATATACTTAACCCTATTACATTTTTGAAACAATTCTTCCACACTCCTAGCGCACTCGTAATCTGGTACTAATAAAGAATTTAGTTTCCTAGCATCTAGGCATAATCAGATACTCCCGTTCGGCTTGGTGACAACTACTAAAGGGTTTGTATAGGGACTACTTGCTCTCTCTATAACACCACTCGCTAACATCTGTTGGACCTCATTTTCTACTTCATCTCTATAATGTAGAGGGATTGGATAAGTCCTTTGTACAAATGATGCGTTTTCAGTTAGTGTTAACTGATGTTCATAGAACCTAGCTCTTCCAGGCTCTGTTCTGAACACATCACTATACTCACCAACGAGTTGCTGAATTTGGTTCTGTTGCTCGTTGTTCAACTCCGTCCCAGTGTTGATTTCTGGAGTATCATCAATACAGTGCTGGTCACTCCTAACGTCAACTACAGGTTTCTCTCTATACCCTTTTATGACACTTACCGAGTTCCAATGCTTAAACTCTTTAATGTTTACATTTATTTTATTTGTATTAATTTCCATCGTAATGGTATTTCTTTTAAAATTTATTTTTGCTTTCCATTCAAGTAACGTATCTACCCCAATAATACAATCATGAATGAGTTTCGGGACTATAAGAGCTACAATTTGGGTTTGGTTACCATTTATACTGAAAGGTAAATATATTTGTTCAGTTATCTTTTGCATTTTGGTTCCAGTGGCTCCCTGTACATTACAATGTTTTACGGGTAGTCTGGGACAATTTCGCAACTGACTATTATCTACAAACTTTGAGCTGACACAGGTAACTTCACTGCCGGTGTCTATAAGCGCTCTTACTAGTAGATTACTGATCTTACAAATTATTTCCGGACATTCAGGATAATGGTTTCTACCCACTTCTTGCTCTTCTTTTAACAAGAACTCCCTATCGCTCACTTGTTTTATATTATGTGCTACGTTCTTCTTACCTGTTTTCTTTGGTTGTTTCACTGCAGGTAATGGTAGGTTTAGTTTTGTTTCTTTTCTACCTGCAGTGGTTTCCCGTTTCCCGTATTCATTTTCTAGTCGACGGTTGCTGCTCGGTAGAGGTTATAGTTGTTTTACATACTTTATACCCTTTATTTGGTTTGTTTTCTACGCTCCTACTTCTACCCTTCTCCTCCAATTCCGGCCGATTTTGGGGTTTATTACCCGGATATGGGGTAAACCTTTTTTCTTTCGGGCGTTCATTGCCTATCCTCTTAGTTGAGTAGAAAGTTGGTTCTTGATGATCGCCTCTAGAGTAGTTACTCAGCTGATTACTTACACGCTGTAGGTCCCTCTCTAAATCTTGACACTCATCTACAACCATTATGAACTTTTCTAGAGTATCCACTCCTGTAGTAGTGGTTGCTACTCTAGTGCGTTCTGAGAAATGACGCGCTAGCTTATATACTAGGTCTCTCTCTTCTATTGGTGGTGTTAGATGCTTAACTTGCGCCTTTACGTTTAGCACATAATTGGTGGTTGTCATATTCATTGACGGGTGATACTTACCAAATTCTAGATGACCGCGTACCCTTCTTTGTATCTGAACGTTCCAGTACTTAGCCAGGAATTTTTCTCTGAAGTCTGAGTAGGTTTGGACTCTGTCCAAGATGACTTTCCACCACGTACCTGCCCAATTCTTGAGAAATCGGCCTAACATATCCTTCTTGTCTTCGTCGTCCATCAGTGGATTTACACGAGCTACATAAGCCTTAAACAGCATTAGGAATTCCACAGGATTCTCATGTGGTTATCCTGAAAGTGCAAGGTTTTCCGGTTCTTCCTTATAGCCGCCACACCTCACTACTTTAGTTTGCTGTGACTTCATTGCTTTAGTTAGATCTTCCCGCATTACCTTCAACTGCTGTTCCACCTTTTGATGTACTTCGTCACTGTTAGCCTTACTCTCTACCTGTTTCTTAACTTCTTTAATATTCTCACCCAGCTGTGTACACTCTTCCCTAGTATTCTGGATTTCTTCTTTATTTAGAAGTGTTTGTGTTTTTAATTCAGCTGTTACTTCGCTGAATTGTTGATTAATGAGGGTTACTTTCTGTTCTAACCTTTCATGAAATTCGTTTCTAAACTTATTTAGTTTTCCGTCTTGTCGGCGAAAATTAGCGTTTACTTGTTTCCTAAATTCCTCTAACGTAGTTTTAACCTCTTCGGTATGTTTATCAAACTTATTATTACTCTCATCTATTTTACTAACTAAATTAGATATTTCTTCATCTATTTTAAATGTAGCTTCCTTAGGCCTACTACTTTTTTCTATTTGGCTAAACAAATTTTCGTTTATTTGTTTCATTTCGCTAGACAAGTATTTATTAGTTTGCTCTATTTTATTATTAACATGAGTTATTAATTTTTTATTACTTTCTTCTAAACTTTTATTATTTTCTTCAATTTTCTTTGATAATTCACTACTTGTAGATTCTATTTTACTATTTAATTGCTTTATTAAATTTTGATTATTTTCTTCTATTTTATTATTTAATTGACTACTTGTACTATCAATTTTATTATTAGTTTCTTTTATTTCAGTTTTAGTTTCATCCATTTTAGTGGTCAACTGCTTAAACATTTGCTCAACTGCTGCCATATCTACTGCTGATGATTTAGCCATTTTTTGTTATTTATTTTTACAAATTAATTTAACAATTATTTAACAGTTATTTGTAACCTTGAATTCCACTTCTTTTCAAATATATTAATATTACAATTTAACTAATCACTTGGGTAAAAGCAACGCCAAATTATATAACTTTCTTTTGTGCTAAATTTGGTGATTTAATCGAGCTTCTTAGTTGGCCGCGCCAAATTTATACAAAACTTATTTCTATATATAAATTTGGTGATTTACTCGTGCCCCTTAATTGCGGCGCCAAATTTATACCACGCTCCCTTTTATCTAACACAATTATCTAATATTTTGAATGTTAGATAAAATGTTACTTACCCGTGATATTACTTTACCTGGGCGCCAGAACAAATCCCAGATACAAATGACACGGTTTCAGCTTAGCTCAGCGCATGGAGACACTCTTTCTCAGGATTCGTTCAGTGATTGTGGTTTTCAAGGGGAATCGTTACAAATAACACTTCAATATTTGCTTGATTATTTTAATTAACGTTTTAATCAATTATTTTTAAACTTGAAAATGCTAATGGTAGGACTTATTTCTACCCTAACACTTATAATTACTGAGTGAGTGTGAAAAGTAACGATTAAAACGTTCAAACGACCTATGGCTCTTATCTGGTTTAATTAAGAGATTGCTATCTCCCAAACCAGTGCTAAAGAACAGGTCTGCAATAATTTTCACGTCCAATACTACACCTCACTTTCCATTCAACACTCCTATACTACGTTAGAGCTAATCTTATAAATAAAATACAAAGTTTGAAATTCTTAGTGTCTTTTAAAAATTGTTTATTGCTTTTATTATTTGTTTAGTGCTTATTTCATTGATCAATGAATCTATTTCTTACTGTTTGATGCGTTGACCGAAGATAGGAATCCGTAGGGGTCCTCCTTTTGATGGTTTTGCACAGAAGAATTGATGTTGATCAATGCTGTAGAAGATGCCCTAGCAATTACAGATGCTGTAGCCTTCTGTCGCACAGGTAAAATAATATTAATAGTAATATTAAGAATTATAGTAATGATAATATGGAATGTACTTACATTTATGCAAATCGCTCATAAAAAAACCACTATGTGTGAATGAATGGACAGTGTATTAGATGAAAGATTAAGAAAAAAAACAAAAAACTATAGACATTGTTGCCACATTGCATAGTGTTAAGAAAGACATTAAATGAAGAGTTAAGTACTTTTTAGTTTGTGAAGAGTTCTTATTATGTTTTGGATTATATTATGCGTTTAGAAGGTTATATAAGAAGAATGTTTTAAGTGTAAAAAAAAAATTAATTTTCCAAGAAAATACATTTTTTTTTATTTAACCTGGAGGCTTATGCAACGTGACAAATGGTCTTAGTATAGATGAATATAAAGAATAATGTGTATCAGCTATTATAAGTGTCCCAATGAATAAATGAATACTTGAAAATAAATAGTATTAATAAAATAATTAGGATTAATAGAAGAAAATTAGAAAATAAGACAATGTAGAACCATTAAAATATAATTTTACATATGAGTGAAGTGTTGTGTAGTGTGAATAACGAATAGAAAGTTAGGGAAATATATTCATATGCTACAAGGTGTGTTCTAGAACATTCAAGACAGAGGTAGTTGGAAACACGTGGCTGAGATTAAATACATTGAAGTAATTGAAACGACGCCTACGCGCATAGCGGTGGTGACGTCACTCAGCAACGCAGAGCTTTACATTCGGCTGCATTATAAAAGGCGTTGCCAGTTTTCTCGAATCTCTCTCTCCCTGAAAGTCTGTGATAACTCTCTGAAGTCTCTCTGAAAGTTCGTCAGCGAAGGTGGTCGCAGTGGGAAGCGATTCCAGCCGACGCTAATTCCAGACGTCCTTGGGTCCGTAGGGTCGAGTGAGCGGCGATTGTCAACGGGAAACTAGCACGGAGTCTGAGATAGTCAACTACCGTTCCTGGGCATCGTTTGCTGATCGTAGCGACTGGAATACGGAGACCTTAAGTAAGGCACTACCTGGAGGCGATTGCTGGAACGTGGACCGAGACGACGGATCGCTGGAGGCCGGATCGAGATCGTCGACCGGGAGGACTGAGAGGACGACCAAACAGAGAAGCAAAAATTAAATCATTCTCAAATTGTAAAATTTTAGAGAGCACATTGAAGAACATTAATTTTGAACTAATTTTATTAATAATGGAAGACTTTTGAGCATTTAAATAAATTCATAAACTTGTGTAAAGGAAGAAAGCATTTGTCAAAAGACATTACAAGTAAAATATTTTAACAACAACAAGTTAATTGTATATAAAACGTTTAACGAACATTTTAATACTAAGTGTACAAGAAAGAACAATAAATGTATTAAATTTTCACTAATTGTGCATTCTTTTCTCCAAGTCTGGTATGGGCTTGAACCTGTTACCTTGCAATATATATACACGACTAGTTTTCAATTAAGATATACCGTTTTATTTATTTGGAACATGTTTTAGCCATCAAATAGTTTGCCCATTCTCAGCAAACTTACTTTTTATTCTTGTAGAATGTTTAAGTACATACATAAATAATATATGTGTACATACAGATGCCACAGTATATACAAAACACACAACGACTGTTTTTGTATATACTCCTAGATGTGAAATGAAAGACTAAACACATGATGAAAACAAGGTATAACTTAAGGTTATCTAAGGGCAGGTAGCGTTGTTTCATTAGTTTGTTTAGGGGAACGGATAAATTTCAATGAAATTGAAAGTGGTCGTATAGCTAAAGCTGTGTGTGTATTTGTAATTTCCGATCCAATTCAATTACCAGCTTAGAAATGAAAGGACGTATACGCTTTGATTTAATGGAAAGTACAGGGCGATATATGAGAGCAAAGAAAAAACTGAAGTCTAAAGGAAAACGAGAAACTGCTCACGTCGCGTACGTGCTCAAGCAGAGGTCACAAAAAGTCTAAGGGAGTGCTAAGAGCTGGGGTTATAACTGTATCAGAATCACTGACAAAAAATTCTATGCATCTGTAATGTGAATTTACATATGACATTCTAAAAGTTTTCCAACTTTTCACGTTTATACCTTTTTTATTATCTCTAAACTGCAGTATTTTATTTTTATATTTACACTTTCTTATCGTTATGTTAAAAAGTCTATTACATTTTATATTCAAATAAAGAGTTGTTAATATGCACGATGTGAAGCGTATAAATCATATAATTTGCACGAAAACCAAACAGTTTAATGTTCTGTGTTATGCTATAAATTACATCGTACATATTCGTTGAGTTTTATTGGCGTATTTTACGGCCGTCATTGATAATATTTGGTGTCATATGGCAATATATATGTTCTTGATATAAGATTCGCATAAATTACATTTATAAACAAGAATAGCAAATATTATTTAATATTCTAAAAACAGTAAAACCTGTACACTACAAACGTACTCTGTGTCAGCTCGGATGTGATGTTTACTGCTTGTGTGTGTTTTAAGCCAGCGCTTGGTTCACAGTTCAGCTCACACCAGAGAGGAACGTGACAACAGGACATACGAACCGATTCGTACACTTATGTAGTTTACCGACATACCCACACTGCCATTTGTAGAACAATTGTGGAAATAAGGCCCACTCCCAACAAGTCAATTTCACAAGTAGGATTAATCAGGCACTGGTATTGCTATTTACCATACACTAATTCAAAAGGAAACATGGACAGATAGATAAAAAATAAAAAATTGAATAAAAAATCAAGGAAGAGACAAGTGAATAAGAAAAATGATTAAAACATCAATAATAATACTGTTCACTTTTACCTTGATATAAATTATATCGTCTTTTCATTTCGCGGCTCTTAATCAAATTCAGTGTTCTGTTGAGTAATGTTTCCCGATAGAGAGTAACAAAATTTTGTAAAACGTTTAGCATTAAAATACCAATTCCGAAACACTTAGGAAAAGATAATTAATTTAAAATTTTTCGCTTGCAACACTTTGACGAGACGACTACAGTGTAAAAAATATCGGTATGGAGACCCATACATAACTTCCATATTCTAAGATTTATATTTAAAAGCACTTACTTGAATTCGGTTGGATAATTTCTATAAAAAAACTATCCCTCACCCTCAAACTATTTTCACTATTTATGTATATGTCTGTTATTATGAGGTAGTCGTTTAATATAATGTCATTTTTGAGTCACTTTATTTGCAAAAATTTATAAAAATAAAAATTACTTTATTCTTATAACGAAACTGAACTACGCAGATAATCATCTCTCCTCCTCAACCGATCACCACCATTAATGATGTTTACATATTCATAGAGTAATAATTTTATCATATGTAATTGCCAAGGTATCTTATCCTTCAAAATTAAATACTCGTACTATACTTGTTATTACAAAGTAATTTTCAAAAAATCACCCCCTCACCCTTCAACTACTATCTCCATTTATAGATCTCCATTTTTATCTCCATTTTTATATGATTTACCATTTTACAGTGGATTAATATGACTTTTGGGGGGGCACTTATTTATTAAAATTAAGTACTTTACTCCTGTTAAACATACAACAATACAGGTAAACTACCACTCCCCCTTAACCGAAAACCCCATTTTTTATGTTTACAATTTTATTGAGGAATATTTTCATTACATGTAATTACTGAGGTATCTTACGCTTCAAAATGAAGTAGTTTATATGAAATCAGGAAGGTGAATTTCAAAAAATTACCCCCTTTCACTTCAATTACCGTTTCTATTTAGAGATATTTCATCTACCTTTTCACAATGGGCTATTATGATCCTCTTTTCAGGACACTTTATTAAAATTAAGTACTTTACTCTTGAAAACACAAAACATTGCCGGTAATCTACCCCTCTCCCTCATCCAAACAACCCTATTTATGATATTTACAGTTTTTTTGAGTAACAGTTCCATTATATGTAATTATTAACGTCTCTTATCCTTCAAAATGATGTACTTTATTCGGCATCAAAAACGTTGTTTTAAAAAAATTACCCCCCCCTTCAACAACCGTTTTCTTTTATGGATATTTTGTCTACCTTTCTACAACCCTTTCATGATACTTTATTTATCAAAATGAAGTACTTTACTCTTGTTAAAACGTAAAACGTTGCAGGTTAGCTACCCCTCCCCGTTAACCGATTTTTACCAAAATCAATGAGCCCTGAGTCCTCTCCAACTCTGCACATATCCAAAAAACTATTTGATTCTGTTAGAATTTGCTGCAGTTGTCGTTTGCCATAGAAAAAAGTCTACATACAGGCACACACACACACACACACACACACACACATACACGCACATACTTTTCTTTATGTTTTGAGGGTAGTAGAATCAGAATCAGCCCTTACCTTGAACACGATTTTTTAGTAATCACCATATTTCCATTTCTTTACGGAACATGGAAGTAAAAACGGATCTGATTCGTTGCACTGGATATGATTTGGTTTAATCTTTTTTCGGTTTTTTATTACGTAACGCTTATCATGTTCATTGTTCATATTACGCATCCTTTACCTGAATATTCTGCTATTATCTGAAATACATTTTACATTTAAGTAGTAATGATCTAATTGTGTTCTATTAACATTTTAAAATAAAGAAATGATTATTTTAACTACAAACTAAAGCACTGTTATACAAAATTGTGTGAAGCAAAGAAGCACAAAATTTGTTAATTTTGTTAAAATATTTATTTGGAATTGTACACGTCTTTACACTGTGCATCTCATTGCAATTATTTAGTGTCTGACGACTGCAAACCGGATTGGTTTGATTTTTTTTAGTCTCTACAAGTCGGAAGGAAGAAGATCGAGTCAGAATAACTCTTGGAAATACTGTTCTCCAGGCAGTTAAAGTATACAACTATCTAGGAAATAATATCACAAGTGATGGACGTAGCAGTAAGGAAATTATAAGCAGAATTAACCAGGCTAAAATTGCTTTCAGCAAACAGAAAAATCTTTTTACTTCAAACACTATCAGCCTAAAAATAAGGAAGAGTCTAGTAAAGACATACGTGTCCAAGACAATTGGAGAAAGTGACAAGAAAAGAGTCCAAGCATTTGAGACCAGGTGCTACAGAAGAATATTCAGGATAAGCTGAAGGGAGAAGATAACGAATGAGAAAGTCTTTAGAAGAGCTCAGAAGCAAAAGATCTTTCTACGAAATTTAAAAGCAGAAGAGCTAATTTTATAGGGCATATACTACGACACAATGGGTTGGTTATGAGAATAATAGAAGGAACATATGAAGGGAAGAATCACAGAGGACGACCCCGTTTAGACTACATGAAACAGCTTATGGTCGATATGAACTGCACATCATATTGTGAGTTGAAAAGAAAAGCAGAGAAGCGTGAAGAATGGCGAGCTGCTGCCGACCAGCCTATGGGCTGCTAACGTGGAAGAGAAGAGTCTCTACCTTAAATTTTCATTCCTGACATTTACCCATAGGGAAAACATTCTGGTTGGACAATTTTACTATTATGTTTGACACGATTGGAACAGCAAACCATGTGTGTACACCGCGAGCGCAATATGCGCGCGCATCCCAGAGTGCGTGCTGGAGTCCACCGCGCGCACTTGTATTGGCCCCAAACCCGCAGACTGCAATGTCAGCTCAAGCGGTGTGGTGTGAGGGTAGCGTGCTCTGAAACCCAATGCTGAAATCATGACAACGCCCATACTGATAAGCCCTTGTTCTGTGCGCCGAGCTTGTCTATGCATCATTAGACGCGGTAACACCTGGCTTCATATCTGTCTGTCCGTTGTTCTGCAACTCCGTAGCCAACACTAGCGGTCCTATGAGAATTTGTACAATTCATTGCTAAAATACATTATCACACCACTAGTAAGCTCCCGGAACTGCAGAACTCTCTAACTGTTTTGAACGAAATACATTTATTATTAAGTTAGTTAAATTTCAATAATAGTTAATTTTTATACTATTAGAAAAATTATGAAAACCCAGCTACGCTACTATTTATCAGTAAAATAGAAACTGTAGAGCAGACTATCATTTTTAAAATTTCCCAATTTCCGCATTAAAGTTTTAGTTAAGTTTGTAACCATAATACTTAAACGACAATGAATACGTATGTTTCCATAGATATCTACAGGTCTATATCTAACGTTATGTAAAAATACACATAACTGATAACAAAATATTCTGGTAAAGTTTGTTTTATGACATAGTTCACAAACTATTTGAAAGCGATCCAAAATAAGTGTTGGGACACACAATTTTGTCAAATTACTATACATACAAAACACAGAGACTACAGATACAGATTTTGAATTTTCACTAAAATTCCTCATAACTTTACCCCCTCCCCAAACAAACTTTCACAATTTTATTAAAATTTCGAGTTTTATTTTCGGCCCTAGGTGCTTCCAAAATTAGCTTCTGTTTTGATGTACGTTTGACACGCTGATGTTTTTCCTTTGTACAAACCCAGAACGTAATGTACTCATTTGAACGTTTCACCCTGTACTGGTATCTCTCATGAAAAGGGGAAACTGTTTTTTGTAATTAATGACTCCATTTAGATCAAAATTCACGACTTTATTACTACTGTGTCATAAAGATTGTCAAACCATAACTAAGGGAAGGTGCGAATAACAAGCTCATCTACAAATCGTATAGTCAGCGGATTTAAGGTATGCGGCTAGATGACCATACTAGTTAGTTTTGCCTTCCTTATCAATCCGCTTACATTGCACATCCTGTGTTTACGCATATATAGAACTCAGCTCTCCGTCTCATAATCGTATTTTCATTTTTTAATTACAGTTGTACGCGTATTTAATCACTTTCATTTATTCTCTCCTCAGATTTGTTCGTCCAAACCAAATGAGAAATCCTGGTAATAAATAGGATTGATTATTCGCTAAAATATGGTGCAAAGGCATCATTACTGCATAATAAAATCTTTCAACGTGAAAGTTGCAGGCTTCTCAAAAATGTATAAGACAATATTCATCCGTTCCCTTTAAACAGCAGTAGACATGAAATACTTAATACTTGACTACTTTTAACACTTCCGCAGAAATAAGTTATTTTATTTCTCATTGACACACACACACTTGTAGTTTGAGAATGACCCTGTGATTTCTGTAGTAAAGTGTAGGCCTATAATTATTAAATAATATTAAATATACTAAATAATAATAATAATAATAAAATTCTTAATTTAGTAGTGACTATATATCAATAAATTTTTAACGATGGAAGATTTAGCGAGGATCGGTCAATAAGTATAACACAAATCTTACATTGTTTGTGTCATAATCAGGACCTGAGTATGGACAATAGAGAACAGTCAAATGTACAACCACCAAGCAGATCACACCCTACTGCCTTCTAATACGTGTTCTTTTAATTACCTTCACAGGTCAAACGAGCGATGTACAAATGTCTTGTGGTTTGTGTTTATAATAGGTTACGAGTATGTTTTAAGTTCCTCACTCATAATCTAGTGTCAGTTAGTATCAGCGTAAGAGTAATTTCAGTTTGTTTTAATAATGACACATATTCGATTAGTTCTAAACTCGATGCAGTTGTCAGACCGCGTCTTGCATATTTTACGGTTTCGTAGAATACAAAGTTTATATGTATATACCTGTGTGTGTGTGTGTGTGTGTGTGTGTTAGACTGTGAGTAAGAGTGAGGGGGAGTGGGGTAGAGTAATGGAGAGAGTGTGAGTGTTGGAGTGCAAGAGTACGAGAGAAAGAGAGAGAGAGAGAGAGAGAGAGAGAGAGAGAGAGAGAGAGAGAGAGAGAGAGAGAGAGAGAGAGAGAGAGAGAGAGAGAGAGATACTAAGGGAGCATGTGATTGAGAGGTGGGAACAGTGTAAATGTCGACGACTACATAATTTTACGATATACTACAAGTAGGCTACTCTGTATAGACCATATACTGGTAAATATTATTTGACAAAAATATAATAATAAGTAATATCTATTGTCACATGATAGAGTGGTAAACACTCTATTGTAACAATTATTGTCACATAATTTTGTGTTTCTAATATTTCTAATTCTGTTATTTTGTACACAATTGATTCTCTAGTTTATGGATAAGTGTGTACAATACCAGTAATAATAACTTTTAAATATATAAGCCTAAATTATTGAACATTTTAAAATCTCTACTCAGCTATAACATATTTTTACACATGTATAACCTGTACCAATTCCAATATACATTCAGTGATTACTGCTTCTATAATTATGTATAAACATAAATGATTATTGTATTTTTCAATAATTTAAAATAAAATATATTGATTAGACGTTTGGAATATTATAGCTATCTATTTAAGTAAAACAATATGAGTAAGAAATGTAATTATTTTGCCAATGTAAAACAAACTGTCTCACCACCGTACACACACACACACACACACACACACATTTACTTCATTTCTTGATTCGGTTATGCCTTTGACTTTTCTTTGTTGTTCGTACACAGGTTCTGACAAATAATATTCATCGATAAATAAATATTGTTGAAACTTCGACACAAATAGGCCTAATGTGAAATTTTTTATTTTACTTATAATTATTCCTATTGCTATACTTATACTTCTGTGATGCTCGCTAAACCTTCCATTGTATAAAATTATTATTATTATTATTATTATTATTACTATTATTATTAGTTTTATTTTTATTAAATGATAACAATAATAATAATAATAATAATAATAGGCCCTACTATTTAAACAACGTTAAAGGTATAACATTAAAATATCTTATTATTGTTATTATTATCATTTTTGTTATTATTACTATTGCTATTGCTATTATTGTTATAATAAAATTTAGGAAAAAGGAAAAGTTAGTATAAAGTTTAAACTATTGGACTTTTAACTCTAAATGGTAAATTAGAAATATGAATAATGCCTGGTTAGATTACTACAAAGTACGGACAGCTGACATACATATGTTGTAATGTGATTTACACGAACAATTTTCATTGTCTAAGCAACTCCAGAAGACAATATAAGTGAGCGCTACAAGCACGGTCAGTTTGTTGATAAGTGCTCAGAACACGGGCGCTCTGAGCACGAAGCCTGTCTGAGCCTGTACGCGAGGGCGTCACAAACATGGGAGCGCTTGCACTGGCTCCAACATGCAGCTGGACGCCAGCATGTGTCCGCCAAACGGGTGTATGTGAGTGTGATGACCGCGTTATAATCAAGACAAACTTAATACTAAAAAACGCCATCCCTCAAGTATTTCATAACAGTTAAATTGGCCCACGAGATGAATTTATTTGCAGAGACGTCTGTTGAGAAACATCAGTGATTGTTGCTGGTTTGAATTAAACTAAATAATTTTGTTAAATTTCGATCTGCTGCTTAGTAACGAGTAAACGTTTTTAACAATTACAAGAATATAAATTTTAATGTATTTTTCTAAATGATTTAGTACTAAGAGAATTAAGTTATATTTGAAGAAATTTGCTTTTATTAAGATGCTTTAAAATGTTCATAAAATAATTCTGTAGAATATCTGTCTATAAAAAAGTGGTATGGAGAACTATACATGACTTCCACGTTCTAATAATTAATTATAAAATTATTTTTAACATGTACACTCACAACGAAACTAAATATGTCAGCATGCTTTTGGTAAAAACGCTGAGAAAGATAATCAAAATACGAATTGTACATAGTTGTTAATATTTTAAAAATAAAGAATTAATTTGAATAAATTATCTTTTATTTAAACAACGCTAAAGAAAGCGAATGGCGCCAAGCGTTTTTAATCTGAGAATTTCGAACAACAACAAATTATTTTGTTTACGTGTGCGTGGTTACAATATTTTGTTTCATGGAACGTTGTCATTTGTTTATATTTTTTGAAATTTTTTTAAGTTTTCGGTCGAATAAATTTATAACATTAATACAAAAAAATTGCCCTATCTCCCTTCAACTACCCTTTACATTTATACATATTTCATCTACCTTTTTACAGTGGATTATTATGACCTTCTTTTCAGGATACTTTCTTTATCAAAATTAAGTTCTTTACTCTTGTTAAAACGTATAACGTTGCAGGTAAACTACCCCTTCCCCTTAACCGATCTTCACCAAAATCAATAGGCCTTGAGTCCTCTACAACTCGGATACATATGCAAAAACATATTTCATTTTGTTTGATTCAATTATCATTTGATTTCTGTTTGAGTCCGTTTGAGTTCCGATTCGTCTGATTTCGTTTGATTTGTTTGCGTTCTGTTTGATTTGATGCAGTTGTCGTTCGCCGTAGAGAAAATTCTACACACAGACACTTTTCGGAAAATGACTTTTATTCATGTTTTGAGGGTAGTACTACAAATCAGGGTTGTGCCCTTGTCTCGAACACAATTTTTTTCGCGATCACCATATTTTAATTTCCTTACGGAACATGGAAGTAATAGTAACTGCACAAAAAAAGTGACAAATGGAATTATTTGTATAAGGACTTAGTAAGTCTATGAATAAATAAAAAACTTTTAATTACATATGACCACTTACCAGCAGCAAAATAAGAATGTGAGAAACAGGAAGTGTTTTTGATTGACACTATTACATAATATTTTTACTGCAAAACAATTTTTAAAGGAAAAGGCAGCAGAAAAAATCCCAAGCCGTCTCGTGCGCAGATAAAGTAATCATTTTTAAAAGTAAACAGCTGAGCCACTTTTTCGGTTCTTTTAACTTAAAAATGAATCCTACACTGTGCATGACGTTTTAGTCAAATATATATTATTTTGTTTTCTGAATACAAAATACTAAACTATGATGAACAACTCGATTTCCTTCTAGACCATTTTTTTAAAGATAAAGTTTCATCGTATTATTTTATGTAAATGGTATTTCATCGTCTTCTTCTTCAAAATTTTTTAACTTTATTCACAAGAATAACATTTTTTCCAATTTGTGTTTCAAAATAAATTTCGTTTAATAGATTGTTTTTTAAAAGTGCGTTCTCTTCAAACTCTTGTATAGAAGACTTTTACCTTCGAAAATTTATTAAAATTCCTTTGCACCAGAATTTAACTGTAATAACTAATATAGGCCTACTAAACAACAATTAATTTCAACTGCAAACAGGTCATCAGCATTAAAATATACTCGAGCTTGATTTTCTTGTAGTTAACAAAATTAATACTACTGTTATTAAGATTTGATGTTTTTCTTTTTGACTGTGTAACTAAAGCTTATCGGTAGCAGACTGTTAGTCTCGATTGTCGTTTAATCCTCATTTATTTAACATTAAACTCATTGTTGACATTTTGATGCTATATAGTATTATAATATTAATATTAAAATGGTTCTAACTGAATTTACTTTTTATAGTCCAGACTGTAATTGAGGCTAGGAGAAAGTGTGACCTAATGTGTTTTTCTATGACCTAACGTCATTCATCATTTAAATTAATGTAAAGCAAGCGTCCGTAATTCACTAGAGAAGACAGTGTTTGATATTTTCTCACGTTTCCGTACATTTACTAATGTTTTCAGTAACGTTTTCATCATTGATCGTTAAACGCAGCATATTATTATATCACACTTTTTCTCTGACCGTATCCTAGATGCCGTGAGAACTGTTGTATTTGCCATTTATTCGTCACCAGCTACCATCTGAGAGCGTTATGTAGTTCTTTAATTAACGATTTCAGAATATTATTTACATACAAAATGATGAAGTGACTCGCGTTATAAATTGTCCTCGTGAAGCAAATCTTAAAGTGTACATTTCAAACGGAAGTACGTTCTCTGTTACATAAATCTATGAGTAAGCTATACATAGCTACACATCTATGTAAGCTGTACATCTATGTATAGCTATACATGTGGAGCACATATTCCAGACTTTGCCCCCTTACTTTCATGTACAGTAGACAACTGAAATATCAAAGACTTTATGCAGCGAACGTAATAATTTAACTGACAAGCTAATGTGACAAGCTACACATAAAAAGGTATAAAGTAGTAAAACGATGCATTTTAATAGCACTTAAATGTTTCCCATATCAAAAGTAAATAAATAAATACATAAATAATTTAATACTATTTATTAGATTTACAATATCATAATATTATCAATAAATAAATTATATATCTCCCATATAACAATATTTCTAATATGGTGATATTATGCAAAAACTATATTATTGCGAAAATTAATTAAAAGGCAAAATGAAGTTTCGATTAAGAAATTTAATAAGTGATTAAACAATTCAGAGTACAAAAGGTGTACGTAAACTCAAAGCAAGGTTGATTGGTTAATAAACACTTAAAAATTTTATCAGTTTCAGAGTAAGTTTTCTAAAAGATAAGACTCATTTAATCTCTTGTCAAATTTAATGTCCTAAAAATAACGCAAGAGCTACATACAAATTTTTGAAAAAGTAGCACTAATGCAGACGAGACAAAAGTTTATTGGCTTATCGACACTCAACTAAGCATAACTTAAATACTGGAAACCATGGAATTATGGAAACTAAGCTATATCAGGTACTGGGATTCAATAACCCTAACGCAATGACTGAATAAATTTACGATTTAAATACACTGACTATTAAGGTAGCGTACATTCAAACTAATGGTTGTAGAGGTTCATTCGATCATTACATTTAGTGGTGCATAGACTCTAATTTATATGGAGAACAAAATGGTTCAGAAAGTACAATAATAGGTCTTTAAACAACATAAGGGTTTCCTATTTAGAGTGACCAACTTCAATTTGTAACTACCAGTTGTGAAATAGCCTATATATTGCAACTCTTGGCTGTTGCTTTTACACATTGTGGCAAAAGAATTTTATGTCACTTCAACATACATCTTGGAACTGCTCAAGCAAACCATTTGCGTCCGTAGTGATATCCTAAAATATGTAATTTTAGACTTATATTTAAAGTTGTTATTACTGTACACAAGAGACACGTTTATATATTTAATAGAATCAAGAGTACCTCAGGTGTACCCCAGCTGTTGAGTTAAACGACCTAAGGTGCATTTTTTGAAACAGTGAATTAAGGTCTGTTTGAACAATGAGAAATACTGTAGTTTCAACTTACGTTATTTAACGTCTGCTATCAATTTTAGAAATTAATTTTATTAAGTAATGATAATATATTATGTTAACAATATTTATTATCTAGGAAAGTAAACTGCACGCTACTCGACTACTGTTGTAAACTATAACAATACCGACTGTTGGAATATGTTAGAGTAAACATTCATTAAGTCACACTAAAGAGCTCAAACTAACGGTGTTTAATTTATGAATTTTACCTGTAAGGACGAAAAAAGAATAATAATGTATCCACTGAGTTGTATTAAACTCAGCAGTTCTGCTACATATTCTGAATATCTGCGCTCTGTTTATATTACAAATGTAATATTATAAAAAGAAGTATAGCCGCACAATATTAATAATGTTCATTACCCGTTATGCTATTTCAGTACAATCGTCTATAGATTGCGTGTTATTAGTTGGCAAAGCACGAATATGGACAAAAATAAATTAAAACTTGTACATTGTATAATAGAGTAGACTGTTACTAATGGTTCTAATACGTTACATATAATGTAGATGTAGTTAAAAATATTACATTATATGTTTAAAACGTTCATTACATTTGCATGTCCGTGTGTATGTGTATACAAAATAAAATTAACGATGTTTGACAGTACTAATTGTTAAGTGGATATTAAACTATTTATCTTTTACTTATGTAATTTACATTTTAAGTAAAATTTGAACCAAATTAAACAATTTCTCAATTTAGACAGTTAATCACTTTTTTTACTTAGGTTCGTATTTACTCCTGTTTGTTCAAAATAAAGCAGCACAAACATCAATTGCGTATCGCACAGTTTTTGGAGGGTAAATAATCAAAACTGTACTGAGTTTAGTTTACCAATTTTCTTTCTTCCGTAAACTGTTAGAATTAACGTAGTCGGGAGGAGACTGAAATCGATCTGAGACAAAATTGTTTATAGCATACAATCAGTCTTTTATGTTGTTATGGATAGTCCAAAGATCATCAATGGAACAGAATAAATGACACCAGATGGTATTGCTATATAGAAATTTAATCAGAATTTAAATATGTTAAACAACATTAAACACACGTGCACAAACAATTCTTCAAGCTTAAGATTGTCCAACGCACAGTAATGACAGACTATAGAACAGACTGACTGTGTGTTGAACAGTCACAATAAACGTCATTTATTCAATAGTGTTGCATTGAATAATACAGGTCATTAATTACAGATGTCTGCATGCAATAAGTTACAATCACTATAATACTAATCTTATAATGAATCGCCTTATGAAAAGTTAACTCGGAAGCGGCGCCCACTTCGTCTCAGTGGTGTAATTCTTGTGAAATTTAGAGTAGCTGACGGTCGAACAATCGACAGACGGCTGGAAAGAGTATTTGTAAAATCGAAAGCATTGCGGAAACCTAGTGCTCATACAGCGCGTGCAATACGTTCTGTCCAAACGTAGCCAAACACGCGACTCAGCCTAGCAGAATATATGTACTTTGCCTCCCACATTTGTAGCCAAAATTTCATCATCAGCCGTAGCTCTAAAACCCTTGGTGGGTCTTGGGCCGCTCTAAAAGTCGACTCCATTCTTCCCTATTGCGTACCCTGGCTTTCCAGTTTCTTATTTTCGGCTTTCTGAGGTCCTCCTCTATTTGATCTTTTAATGTACTTTGGGGTCTTCCCCTTGCTCTACTACACATTGGTTTCTGGTGGAAGATGATTCGTAGGCTGTCCTTCCTCCTTTCTCTCTATGTGTCCAACCCACCTTAGCCTGATAATCTCGATTAACCTGACAATATCCGGATCTTTGTAAAGATGGTATAGTTTGTAATTATAGCGCCTGCGCCACAATCCATTTTCTTGTACTCCTCTAAATATTGTTTTTAGAACCGACCTTTCAAAGCAACCTAGATGTCTCTCGCTATTTTTTGTCATTGTCCAGATTTCTGAAGAATATATATCATCACTGGCTTCATAAATGTTGTAGCCAAAATTTAAATGAAATAATATGTTAAAATGAAAATAAGAAGGTGGTCTGATTATATGTCGACTGTTATGGACAACAACTATCATAGTTGTTTGGGTGCGATTGTTTCAGCGAATTGTAGTTAAATTTGTGTTAAAAAACTATACTTTGACGATTTTATGTATAAGCCTACCTGTTAAAAACCATCAAAATAAAATTGCCAGAAATGGCTTTCGTGTTTCAGAACTATGAACTATTTGAGAATTATTTCGTATTTAACTTTTGTATAATTTTGTATATTTGAGAACTAATAACACACCACCAATGGTACAGTATGACTGTTCACAGTTTACTGTTGCATGTGGTCTGTTGCAAAATGATGTTATATTCTTTGTGAATAATATTGTTGAGCGGTTTAATGTAGTTCGCAATTTCATGTAGACGCCGCTGTGTTCCTGCGTCCATGTATACGACTGCAATCAACAATTATTATGTTCGTCAATATGCAAAAATCAAGAATGGAAAATTTGCATCCCCCTCTGCTATGGTAATATTTGCATGTGGGTAAAATTGTAAAATTTTTGTTTTCTTCCGTTCGATTTGTTTGTTTGCTTCTATGTATTTTTGTAATATAAAACTCAATCTGTTTCATCTATCGTATAATTTTACGTTCATTGATGTAAGTACCGTATTACGCGCGTGTGTGTGCACGCGCGCGGTTCTCTATTCGATTGTTTATAGGCATTTCAATTTAGAATTTGCGCAAATATGTTGTTAGTATTTTATACAGTACACAATGATAGTTTTTTACCTTTTTTTATTGTTATATGTCTGTAATATGTACAAACGTTTAGTAAAATTTAAAATTTTAAAGGAAAATATTGTGTTGTATAACAATATTTTTTAGAACTGATTATTTTATAGCAAATATGACTTTAAGATATTTTAGATAATATGAATTTAAAAAAACATTCTAAAAATAATAAAAGTAAAGTATCTTACACAAATCTACATACAGTGAAGATAAAGTGAAGATAACATAAAATGAAGATACACTCTACTTAATTCTATACTGACAGCTAATATAAAATACATATCATGTCAATAAAGGCTGTAAACTCCTTTCTCATTGTGAAAGTAAACGTTTTTATTCTCACTAACCTATACATCACTATTATCAATTTTTGTTTCAGTATTACTCCACTTGGTTTTCCGTTATTCTGTCTATTTTTTGTAGTTACAACCGATTTATACAATGTTAGGTATATTTTACTTTGAAATTCATCAGTTGTAGAGTAAATATTTGTGATTTCAGCCGACGAGGTGGCGCGTTTTAACTGAGAGACGTTTAAAACTCCTCTAACTTTAAAGTTGTAAGCGCAATATCTCAAATTTAAAAATGCGCGCAAGTTTGTAAACCACATTAACAGTAAAAACGTTGCAAATTTTAACGCTGTTTTACCGACATTTTTAAGAGTAAAAGCTACATTAACGATGTAATTAGACATTTCGGTGCCTGCTAAAGTCGTTAGTGACTGAAAAAGTTGAAATTAACACGTTCAGTGCTTGTTAGGGTTCTAAAGTGAGTAATAAAATTTTACACTCATAGAGATTATATTACCCGTTGAAATTAATTTTTGTCTTCACAACTTTAGCTTTAAAAAATAAATTACGATGAATAAAATTGCAAAGACAGTACGGTCTACTACTATGGATACACAAAAGATATTATTCTTAATTTAACTTATCTCAGTCCGGAGAATTCTGCATTACAGTATTGTGACATCAGGTTTTAATTTTGTTGTCTTGTATCCGTCCGTCGAGTCAACTCCGTTTATGCAGCCTCCAGCTGATTGAAAAACGTCTTTTACGTACCAGCCACCAAGTATAAATTCATCATCAACCTATATTTTAATACGTAATGCAATACATACAGTGTTACAGTTCCTGCACCACCAAACTGTGTTTTAAACGTTTTTTGCCCTTTCACATAATGTTTGAGCAGTGCTGAGTAATGTATGAAGTGCAAACATATTACTTGGAGGCACATTATTGTAAACAGATACATTAATTAAGGTAAATAAGTATGACAACTCGGATAATGCAGACGATTTACTCTTTGTATATCGCTGATAGCCCTCTGTCAATGAGAAACCGCTGAAATAATTCAATGTTTTCGATGACAAGAAAGAATTTCTAGACTTACGTTTCTAATGAAATCTTTTTATCATAACATACGCATTCTAATCCCCACCATGTGCAAGAACAAGTAGTGAACCGTTTCCTCTGGCTAAAAACCGTCTTCCAAACGGGCTGATAATAAGGTTTTGGTTAACATTTTTTTTTGAGATCAGGGTATCTGCTATTCAGCATAACAACATAAACATTTAAATTGATTCTGATATATATCATTATACGTATTATCATTGATGGTTCTGAGTTTATTTGCTTACTTGCCTTTCCATATTGTTTTTAATTGTCTATACATATTTTACAGTTAACAGTTTGTTAGGTTAGGTTAGGTTAGGTTAGGTTAGGTTAGAATAAATGATCGTTAGTGAGAATAAATGATCGGGTTTATATCAGAATAAAAAAACTTCTAGCCCAAGAGAAAGAGAATTATCATTATTTTAGTCAAATTTAATAATTGTATGAATAATAGAAATTAAAATTTTTATAACAGATGAAGTTGCTGTCATAACTTAATAATAATATAAAGAAACGGGTGAATATATTTTTGAACGAAATAACCAATGATTATAATTATAACACCTAAGTTAAATAAATAAGTAAAATAAATATTATATAGGCCTATAGTCTATCTAATCAGGTAAAGCTAAGGGACGGCGAAAGTGTTGCATTTTTGTATTTAGCCAATAATTTACGTATATAAAAGTAGTATATAAATGGGAACGACGGGACAAGGTCATCCCCGCTCCCCCTCCCCACGCATAAGTACCGATAGGTCATTCACTCCCCCACAATGTTATCAAAACAAACATACGTCATCAGGTCATCGTCCCCTTGTAAACAAACATACGTCATCGGGTCATCGTCCCCTTGTAAAACAAACATACGTCGAGTAACATATACGTCATCGCACGCGTTGTCCACGTGATCGTAGCATGATTTTATCTCTTGACACAACTGTTTTTATCTTAAAAATATATTGTCGGCTCGGTTGATTTCATAAACATAAAATAAAAGAGTATTATTATTTATATTGTTATAGTGCTGGTGTTAAACGATCTTTTGAAGAAAACGAGTCAAATTGGCGTTTACAGTCTACTCTCAACAACAATAAAAACAAAGATAAGGAATATGAATTGTGGCAGTTACATCTTTCTCAGTTCCACTAAATCTTTTTTTTTTTTTTTTTTAAGAAATGATTTAGATTTTCTCATCGGTTTAGTTGAGCAGTAACACCGCATCGAGATGGAAACTAATTCTCATCTTTTAAAATTCTTTTAATTTTTAAACGTTTTAAATTAAAAAGAATTCGGTGAAGTTATTAAAAGATTTTTTCGAAAACGAAGGTTTTGATTTTACAGAAGATTCGTGTGATATTGTGTGTAATAATAATAAATGTGGTTTTGTAACGAAAACATATCATACTATAACACATATTCAGTTTATTCACAAACTTTCACACCCGAAATATAAAAATGTTCGTTATATACCATACAAATACGAAGACTTTGCCAAATCAAAGAATCTATTGAAAATTATTCAGAAGCGAAAAAGTGTGTTGCTATAACTGAAGAAATGATGGTGTCTACATTTTATGCTTGGCCAAAACGTGCACCACCAGTTGATAAATTTGTGTCAGCCGGATTTTTTTATACAGGAACCAGTGATGAGGTTATGTGTGTAGAATGTAAAGTTCTTCTATATGATTGGATCCGTGGATTGAACATGAAAAAGCGTCACCGAATTGTTTATTAGTTAAATTATACAATAATCAGTTTTAGATAAAAAACAGCGTCATTATTTATAATAAGAATTGGAAAGACGGCTGTAATTACTCTACCATGAAGTAAACACGGAACTACAAATTCGTGCGCATAACTAACGATAATTGCATACTTCACCTTGATCAAGTCACGCGCTCAGAGTTGCAGTTTGTTTACATACGGAAACTGGTTTGAAAATAATGAGTTTTGCTGCGCTCAGAGTTGCAATTGATTACATACGGAAACTGGTTGTGTCGTATACACTGATTGTTAAATCTGTTTAATGTAAAATGTGAGGAAAGATATAACTAAAAAATAATATGTATAATTTCAATTTAGTTGTACTTATTTTTCCCCCCTACACAACTATTTATGAGCGAGAGAGGTTGGGCATAAATAAAAAAAAATATGTTTTTTTTAATTAATTTTATTTATACATAAATACAATTATTTAGTGAAACTTTTTAATAATTCCACTAGTTTATAAATTAATCGGTTACTTATACAATTTATTCCAAATAGATTTAAATCATATTTTTCAGTTTGTTCTACATTTTTAAATTCATTATATTTGTACACATAACCATCTTTAAAGAAGTAAAGAAATCCGTCAATGAATCTAAATACGGAATCAATATTTTTTGGAACACCAGGAAAGTCGTCGTATGTATAGCCATGTTTTTTAACTGAGAAAGAACATTCATCCAGTTCAATACAATATTCATCATTATAAAATATAAAAGTACGTCCTGTATATGTGTTAACAGCTCCATTTATTTTGGTTGTCGAATCAAAACCAATACTATTTGTTGAAACAAGAAAATTATTAACTAAACGTAATGATTTTATATCAAAAATATAAATATTATTATCAACAAATATTACAACCTCTCCCGACGGTCTCTGGTACATCGCCGATATATTAGCAAAATTCGGCGGTAGAAACTTTAAGCATTTTGTAATATTTTGAGATTTTCCATAAGATTTTTCTTTAATATTAAACATCCAAAATAGTTTATTCTGTAAAATATATCGATGATTGTTGATTACTAGAAATAAATGGGATCCATTAACTTTGCAAATATCAAATTGTGAATCTGTCTCTGTTTTTTTATGAAGCGGTGGTTTTACAGTTGTAGAAGACGTTGTAGCGTTCGTAGTTGGAGTAACCGATGGAAATGGTGAGGGTGTAGGTGATGGTGGTGGTAATCCGTATAAGCGTTGTATACCCTGTACATCATCCTTTCCTAAATCAATATTTTGACCATTATTCAATGTGTAGAATGGGAACATAATTGAAGTATTATCGCTCGAATGCCCGAGCCCCAACGCATGACCAATTTCGTGCGTTAAAACAAATAATAAACTAATTTCATCGCCAGCTAAATTTGAATCGTTGTTATAATACCATTTTTCTTCAAAATCCAAATGAATTTCAACATGTGCACGGTGGGGGAGAGGATAGAAGGCATGACCAAGTACTCCTCCTCTACCATCAAAATTGTTATCACAAAATGAAGACGAATTTTTTATACAGCGATGGTGAGACCATCGAAACGAGATAAGTATGTCAGGTTTCTGTTGATCTCGATAAAATTTTAACGCTGAGTGTTTCTCCCATATATGGGAAGCTTCTGTCGTAAGTTCAATAATATTTTTTATGGGAGATATAAAATCCCAGCTTAATATTCTTTTATTCCACCTCGATGTTGCACGAAATTCTCCTAGATCTTTATTTCCACATCTCGGTTTCTTAATTAGATTTAACGTTTCATTGTTTAATTTACCATCATTCGGTAAATCATAGTATTCTTGAAATATTGTAAGGTATGAGGATAGAGACGACTCGTTTAACACAGAAAGTTCATCAACATTGTTTATATATCCAAAATTTGAAAGATAATATAATTAGCAATATAGTACAAGTCGGTCTCGTTCTCGGGCCGAACACTGGAAATAGCAATTAAAAGAGGTATTAGAGTTTTAACTAACCACATTCTGATATCTCTACTGAACACATCAGCTTTTTGTCGTTTAATATATAGAAGTTAGCATCATTTTACTTTTTGGAGAGGGGGAAAAATATTTGTAAATTTTCGGTTTTAATATTTACTCAATACTGTTGTTAGGTAATGTATAATATTTGTTAAAAGTAATAATTGAATAAATGATGCTTTGAAATTTTTTTAATTGTATTACATCTGTAATTTGAATCTGAATTATTGTATGAATCTTTCAATATATTAAATTCTAAATTTAAATACTCTAATTTAGATTGAATAATTTCTGATTAAAATTTGTAGATCTAGGAAATGAAATGAATACATTTATTTACATTTTCTTTAATTTTATTAACAAAACCATAATCTTTTTCTTTTATAAGATATTTTAGGTATTCCATCCATTTAGTATGACCCACATCATCTTTCATGTTAAACATTTTTTTAAATTTGAATCGCATGATGTATTCAACTAAGGCCAGTGTATGTAGTGAAGTGTGTTTATATTGGTTCGTATGTTTTAGGTTTAGAAGGTGGTATTTGTTACAAAATTGTTTAAAATATTATAATGCGTTGTACAATATTTATATTTTGTGTATTTATAGCACTGCTTCCCTGTATTAAACAAACCACATCACAACGGCCTGCTTCACCCCACATTTTTTTTACCAAACCAACACCGTTTTTTATTTGTTCCTCTTGAAAACCTATTGAATTTTTTTATTTCCATATCTTCTATTTACAGACATTTGAAAAAACCAAACAGGAAGAAAAAAATAATAATAAAACAATAGAAATTTACGAAATTAAGTTTTTATTAGTTATAATAATTTTTACAATACATTTATCTTTTGTTATAATTTAACTTCAGTTTTTACTATTATATTTTTATCTATTCTTTTTTTTTAGAGATAGAACATTCGAGCTTACGAGCTTAGTTACAGTTACAGTTTCTATGCCAATACTTATACCAACCACATCGTTTTTACAATGTATTAACATTGTAATTTATAACATTATATACGGTATATAATATAATTGTAAATGTATAACATTTATCTTTTGTTAAACAAAATATAACATTCAACATATTTCAGTTTTACTACAATATTTCACTAGAAATTTTTATTACAGATAGAACATTCGAGCTTAGTTACTAGAGGACAGAGGAAATGATAGTTATTACAGTTACAGCTACTATACCAATACTTAATTATAAATTCAAGAAATATTTGCACATTTCTTTTAGCACAATATTCTATATTATGTGGAAATGAACAATCATCAAGATTATCTTTCAGTTTTTCTTTTAATTCAACCAAATTACTACCACCCAAGTCATCAATATTTATAATTTTCATACACCCCGGTCGACTAAAAATGTTGTTGAGAAATTTTTTCTTTTCACTACCTTTCACATAGATAGTGTTACACCGTTGAGATAATTCAAAATATATTTCGTATAATTTATTATACTGTTCGAGACCGTCAGACCATGAAAAACCATGAATGTTTATTTTCACCCAAAACGCTTGTTTTTGCTGATCTCGTGACAACTGTTCAAAGTTAAAGGGTGGTAATAACAAATAGTGATTTACATTAACAAATTGTAATAAAAAAAATTGTAAAATGTAAACAATATTTTTCAATAAAGAATTTATTTATGTATAGTTGTACATATATTCTATGTTCTCACCTTTTATCTTTTTAACAACAAATATCGTATTTTGCATTTACAGGATAATTAAATGAAACAAGAAATAGATATTAAGAATTTTTATTGAAAAAAAAATGGTACATATATTTTACACAAATGATTTTCTTTCAGTTCCACTTAACGGTGTATATTCAAGTACTGTATCATAGATAATCGTTACAAACTATTTTATCGAAGTTACGAATTCGCAACCTTTTCCTCTGACGCACAAACTCCATTAATAAAGATTTCATTTTTTTGTTAAGCTTTATATTACAGTACTTTTATCAACGCAGCTATTATAATATTTGTCATAACCTTTCCATCGCACAAGTAATTTATCTCCTTTACGTCTCAATACTTTTTCAATCAAATATACATCTCCAAATTTTGTTTTACTAATTTCCTGTTCATAGAAACCGTCGGATAAAATATTACCTTTATCATCTTTCAATATATATGTTTTTGGGTTAGTAGCTTTAATTCTGTAAACGGTAAAAAGTTCGTTAGTCCAATTAGGTAAGTACCCCTTAGTGAACATTTTCTTGTATTCACTGATTCTTACTCTATCACCAACTTAAAATTTGAAAGGTTTTAACTTTCGATTTTGTATTAATTTTGAATGTATCTTGTTTAATATGATTTTTTCATTACTCAAGTTTACGTCAATCGGTTTCATTCCAATAGTTCTATGAGGTGTATTATTATACAATTTAATCAAATCTGGTAATATATTCACCCATACATAACTCCCCAATTCTGTCATTTTTCTCCACATTAAATTTTTTAATGTACGATTAAAACGTTCAACAATCGACGCTTTCTTTTCCGAAAAAGTTGAATAATGATTTATATTATAATTCTGTAGTAACTTTTTCACTGATGAATTAAACCATTCTTTACCTTGATCCGTTTGAAAATGTTTCATTTTATTAGATTTCAATATTGGTGTAAGAGCTTTTACAATTTCAGATGCTGTTTTTGTTTTCAGAGGAACGGCGAACGCGATTTTTGAAAAACAATTAATCATAGTTAGTATATATTTAAAACCCTTATTCAACTTTGCAAACAGAATCATTTCTACAAGGTCGGCTAGGTATAAATCATTAATACCTTTCAACTCAACATAACGAGTTTTAAAATTTCTACGAGCCGGCTTATGTAATTCATAAGCGATATGTTTTCTTATATCTGTCATCCTCTAATGCATATAATGAAATAAAAGAAAAAAGAAGAATAAGGTATATTAAAGGAAAAAACACCTGACTCATCTGAAATATTGTATTTTAATCAATATACAAAAAATACATTGTTACATTGCTTTAATTATAGCACATATCTCATCAGAATAAGGATTTGTTACAATCACATCGTAGCAGTTCTTCAGTTTATCCTTCAATCTCTCCAAACTGATAGCACATGGTGAAATAATTCTAATTGTTAAATGAATGTTGCTGGTTATTATTTGAGCATCATAAAATTCTACTGCAAGCATCAAACAAAGATCTGTATAAGTTAGTTGCTCACTAAATGTTGGTTCATAATGTAAACACCAATCACGACTGCTGAAATCCATTGTAAATATATATACTGTGTATACATCTGGTTGACCGATGGGCCTGTGTCTACCTGCGGCCACGGTATAATCCCTTCCCGCCTCGGACTGGGCTGCAGCTGTCTCGGCAATGAGTCACCTACTGGTTATGTTCCTACGAGGCTACACTTTTTTTTACAAAGCATAATTTTATATTTTTTAATAAATATTTGGAACCTACTAAAAAATAATGAAAAATGATACCAAACTCGACTATGGTATCATAACATTTAATATGATTATGGCAACATGTAAGATTCAAACTGGGAACTTGTTTTGGTGACTAATACTAATTCTAAGAAGAATGAGTAAGTAAGATTTCTTTTGTGAACTACAAAATGTGGCCAGAGTTGAGTGAGTGACAGTGGAGGAACCTTACTTAACCTTGTGTTATGTGTTGACTGTGCTAGTGTGGGGATTTATTTTATTAAGGTTTAGTGTTTTTTATTAAAATCAATCCCAGCCGGCTCCACAATAGTGATGGATAACACACCGTACCATTCTCGGGTGGAAAATCCAGCGCCAACAACATCCTCAAGAAAAGGGGAATACATTGACTGGTTGGGGGAACGTGGAATTACATTTTCGCCAGATATGCGCAAGCCTCAGCTGTACAGTCTAGTCAAACTACACAAGCCTCAACTTACATCTTATGTCATTGATAAAAGAGCTTCTGACCTGGGGTTTAAGGTTATAAGGCTCCCACCCTACCATTGTCATTATAACCCAATTGAAATGGTATGGGGACACTTGAAGCGACATGTAACATCACGGAACACGACATTCAAGTTGAAAGACGTACAAAAACTGTTCCTGGAGGCGGTGAACTCTTATCCTCCCGATACGTGGAAAAAATGTGTCGTTCATGTTAAGAAAGAAATGGACAATGATTGGCTAAGTGAAGGCCTCGATGACAGCAGTGTGCAGGAGCTCATAATAAATCTGGCCCCAGGGGACTCGGACGAAGATGACAGCAACTGGGACAGTGAGGAGGAAGACGACTTGGGAGTATCTCAGATTGAATAAATAAGTTATTTTAGTTAGTTAGTTTGTCAGTGGACAAAAATAGATTTCATAATTAGCCTATATTAGAGGTTAATTTTAAAACATAATATAGTCGAGTTTGGTATCATTTTTCATTATTTTTTTAGTAGGTTCCAAATATTTATTAAAAAATATCAAATTATGCTTTGTAAAAAAAAGTGTAGCCTCGTAGGAACATAACCAGTAGGTGACTCATTGCCGAGACAGCTGCAGCCCAGTCCGAGGCGGGAAGGGATTATACCGTGGCCGCAGGTAGACCCGGGCCCATCGGTCAACCAGATGTATACACAGTATAGTTAAGACTGATGTTATCCTGATAAAGCTTGTAGACAAACTGACTAATGAAAAAAATATTGTTGTTAAAAATAAGCTTTTTTAATCGATTAGAATTTCTTAACTCAAGTGGGAGGACTAATTAGTAATTGACGTGAATAACCTACTAATCTTTCGCGTAATTGTCGACGAGTAAAGTTTACATCTGCACGCATAAAAATAATTGTCCTTTCAATGTTATTTATTAGAATAATGTCGACATCAGGAAATCTGGTTATCACTATTTTACAGATTTCCTCAAAACAATAATAACCATTTAAATAAGATAGACACCATTGAGTTGCGGGGGTATTATCATCACAACTGATTGAATTCATTCTGATTTTTTTAAATAGAGTAAAAAACTAATGATATTAAATGAATAGAATAGCTACAAGACCGGAATAAGGATTAAGCGGTGCATAGTAGTCAACACTTTCATGAGTCTCTGGCTCTTCATAAAAATCACATCGTTTGGTGTGAATACATTCGGTATTCAACAAACGATTAGATGTTCTCCAAAAGGATAGATTAGGCTCTTCTAGTTGAGCACAGCGGGTACACTGAGAAAGATGTAACTCCCACAATTCATATTCCTTATCTTTGTTTTTATTGTTGTTGAGAGTAGACTGTATAAACGCCAATTTGACTCGTTTTCTTCAAAAGATCGTTTAACACCAGCACTATAACAATATAAACAATAATACTCTTCTGTTTTATGTTTATGAAATCGATCGAGCCGACAATAGCATAAATTGAAATGAAGAACACCGGACATCTGTGTTTCATATAAATTATTCACTATATTTTTATTTCTATGACTTAAACGTTTTTTGCGTTCGAAAAAGTAGCGATCAGCACACATTGTTACGATGGAACGAATATATATACAATCATCGTGCCGGAAAGTGTGTTTCAAGGTAAATCACTATGATGAAACGGTCTATGTTGCAACAACTATGCAAGAAATAAAATCATGCTACGATCACGTGGACAACGCGTGCGATGACGTTACGTTACTCGACGTTTACGTTACGTTTATGATGCGATGACGTACACGATACTTGACGTATATGTTGTTTACAAGGGGACGATGACCTGATGACGTATGTTTGTTTACAAAGGGACGATGACCTGATGACGTATGTTTGTTTTGATAACATTGTGGGGGAGTGAATGACCTAACGGTACTTATGCGTGGGAAGGGGGAGCGGGGATGACCTTGTCCCGTCGTTCCCATTTATATACTACTTATAAACAATGTTTTGTTTCTTTCAGCACACCCTGTCAGTAAAAAAACCTCCCATACAATGGAATCTTGTTTGATTTTTGTTACTTTTAGTTAAGAAAACTGTCTTGGCTTTCTTGTTTTCAGCTGGCACGGCTGCTCATGTGTTAAATTATATAGCGTAGTAATTTTTAGAAACTAATTATTTCATTTAAATCTGGCAAACTTCCGTTACTCGTTCTGAATATTCTTGTTTAGTATATTGCGCACTTGATAAAATTATGCATAAAAACAATTATTTTCTAAATAGATAATGTATTGCTTGGCCAAAACGGTCACGCGAATGTGCGAATTTTCAAATGCTACCTTACCCACCGAAGGCAAGTTGAACTGCGTAGCAAAACAATAACCCTTCCCAACGAGAACAACAGAATCCGACACACTACAGCTCCCGCCGTGTAACCACAACGCAACATACAAAGGACAGATTTTGCGCATGGACCTCACACCACTCCCTTAGCGGATCTAGAGTATGGTAAATGGTAAGGCTGGACACTGCCAGAATGGACGAATGAAGATGATAGGATAAGGAATTAAATTCTCTGTGTTGTTTAGATTAAATATCTGTGTTGTTTATATTTAAAATAATATAAATTCAAATTAGGAACAGCGGGTGTACGAGCGTGTATTCATTACTGGCGTCACTATAAATCCTCTTTGAATAGGTTTGTTCTATACCCAAATTATCTTTAATTTAACTTAAATTTTATAACCTTTCAACATGTATTTTCAAGTGATCCTTCAACTCGCATTCCACTACAAATCTTCTTATCCCTTCATATGTTTGCTGGAATTCAAGTTTTCTGCAATATGTCTGGAATCCGTGCATGTTAAATAAGTGTGCATCACATCGATAAATTACATTCGATTGGTTACGAATTGAATTTTTTGTGTTTTGTTTTTAAACCTTTGACGAAATGTAGGAAAATTTTATTGAAAGTTATTATTGTTTATTCTAACAGAAGAAGTATCTTTAAAAACATTTCTTATATACTTTACTTTCGGCAAAGAAGAAAAGAGACAGAAAAAATATCAAAATTTACAAAAGTACCGTGCATTAAAAAAAGTCGAGCAAAACGTTTTAACCTTTTGTCTTTGCAAACTGCAAGCTACAGAAGGGAAAAGACAAGGTGCGACTACATTATTATTTTTAAATGCACTCACACAAAAATGTAAAATAAAGTAGTTGATTAAATAAAGAAAACAGACAGGAGAACTCAGCAAAAAATCTTATTATAATAATAAAATTATAAATGAATTATAAGAAAATGATAATAATAATTGCTATAATTATAATAATATTCAAAAACTTACGGTAATAGTTTCCGTCAGTGACTTTCTTTTTAACGCTACGACGCGTTTCAAGACTTATGTCTCATCATCAGGTATTTCACTCCACAGAAGAGGTCGTCAATTCATTAAAATAAAATAAATAAATAAACATATAAACACAAGCGTGAACTGAACATATTCGGCCGGTGTGCACGGCGTTGAAGTCAACCCCGCACTGTTGTTATTACTGTACGTTATTTACTCTGTAGTCCGTGTGTTTTCAATCTTATTTTGGATATTAATTACTATGTCGTATAGTGAGTTTGATTGAAACTGCAGTTGATCATTTAATAGGAACTCGGGGATATTCTTACTATTATTTGTGCCACTACCTTTAATTTTACTGAGAATTTTTTGTGCCTTATATATTTCAAATTCTTCAGCAGCGTTCATGTATTTGCCGTTCTTACATATATGCAGGTGTCTAAAGTTGATCTTGAAGTTTGTGTAATTATGATTGTTATTAACTAGATGGCGTGCAAAGCTGGAATTTAGTTTTTTAATGTTTTGTTTGGGGAGATGTTCTTTGAAACGTTTACCAAAATATCTACCAGTTTGTCCGACATAATATCTATTACAGTCGCTACATCAAATCTTGTATACCCCTGTCTTATCTTCTAATGGTGTGGGTTGTTTCGATTTAAGTATTTTGCCAATGGTATTAGTAGTACGGAATGCCATTTTAATATTTTACTTGTTGAACACACAATTTAATATTTTCGGTAAGGTGTTTCCATATTCACATAATATATATCTTATATTATCTAGAGTTTTACGGGGCGTACCGTTCTTTTTCTTTCTTTTTCGATGTAGCTTGACTAGTTTTTTAGGCTAAACGTGACATCGTTGCTTGACTAGACATCGTGCTTAACTGATAATTTTTCTTCTGGAATGAAAAAAAATACGTTCTTTTGTATAGAAAATAATAGATAATTCGAGATAATACTTGGTTGTGATTTTCTTAAGTGTCGATTAGAAAGGCAAAGGCTGTAGTAAGAATTATTTAGGAGACAGGTCTTATATAACAGATTTAATTTAGTTGAGTAGCTGAGCAAATTTAATCTATGATGTACAAACATGAATACATAGACGTTTGTTTCAAAAGTTCAGTTATTAAAATTTAAGCAAAATTCTAAAGTTAAATTAAAATTATAAATGTAAAATTTTACATACGTTGTAATAGTACATATCTTCCTAACAAAGTTAACAACAAAAGAAAAAGAATGAAGCACTCATAAACTAACACCAGAACACCTAAGAAAGGAAGGATAACTAAGTAACTGTGTACAAAGTATTATATAAGGTTCAAGAACTGAATAAAACAGTTAATGTAATTAACTCAGTAAACCAAAGAACAATAAGTAGTGATAAAGAAGAAAGTATAGAAGACAAATTAATAATGTGATTAACCAATAGATATGGTAAGTGAGAGGACAAAACTATAGTACAATGACATTCAGCATTAACAAGAGACTGAAGAAAATAAATAAACACAAGCAAGGTAACAAACACAGAAGAATTAACAAATGTGCCAAATAATGTGCCTAGTATATGTGTCAACAGAAAATGAAAGTAATAAAACCAAAAATCTACAGAATTAAGAAACTGCAAAGAGACACAGACATAGACAGACAGTACCAAAGACAAACCATTACAAAAACTCTTTATTCTAATAAAAGAATAGCATTAATTAAATAAATCAAACCCATGAAAAGAATAATGAATGATAAGAATAGAGTAATTATCTTAATAAGAACAGTGTACCAGGCATACTTTTAATACTAGCAAATTCAAATAAAATAACAAAAGGCGAACCTAGTAATCACCTGTAGACAGGTAGAAATCATAAAGAGATAGTAAATAATAATTAACAAGTGTAAAAGTATCAAATAATAACCTGTAAGACATTGAAACCAGATAGCCAAAACATAGTCCATTGTTGTCTATAGGGGAGTCCCAGTTAACCTCAACTTGGCTATAAATCAGCTTATAATTAGTATAAAATAAGACCAAAACGATGTAAACTAGTGTAAGTCATGAAAAAATGATAGAATACATTATAAAGACGAACCTAGTGATACAATTTTATTAATTGAAAGTGGTATGTCTGTGTATTATTTAATGCAAATACACAGACTGAAATTGGACAGAAAAGTGTACACGTTAAACACACTCAGAATTCCTATAATAATATAAACGAGTGAAGAACAATGTCATAAATATGCAATATAATATGTATTACCACTATTATAGTATACAATGATTATTATAAAAACTAATTTAGTCAGAATTAAGGAAAATTGAGGTCACTGTCTGACCATACTAGCTGCAAGAAGTATTGGTGAATTATTAACAACATCACATGTAATTATAAAAGAACAATCATTGCAAAACAACATGTACACTGCAAAGACAATTTATACTTAAAAGAACCACATAAAGATGAGTATGTCATTAACTCAGAATTAAATCATAATGACCTGGGATACTAAGACTATGAACAATAAATGTTACATTAAAAAAAAAAGCAAATGATTGTATTCTAATAAAAACTAAGCTGCCCAGAAGTTGTAATGGACATTTTAGAATACCTATATCACTGTCAAAAAGTGAACAGGACAAATTATGTCAATAAATAAAGTAAATCTAACTGAATATACTCTAGGCCATAGAGCATATTCAGTTAGTGTCACGACACTATTTTTAGTGTCGTGTGTTCAACTAAAACGTTTATATTATAGCAAATGCAATTGCCCAGTGTACAATAAAGTGACAATTGAAGTGAAATAAAAGGGAGTATAGTGTGAATTAATTATTATTAATAATTAATGAAAAAACAGAGATTTTTCAGATTATAAATTTTAAACATGGAACCAACCATAATAGAATAAAGAGGTTCATAGTGAACAAACAAACTGACAAATAGTCACTCACAAACATTAATGAACCAAATATAATATTGGTTTTATAGAAATAAATGAGAATTTTATTTATTTATTACAAGTTATCGAACCCAGTCGAAATAAAATAATCAATGACAAACTACTAATGAGAGGTTATAAATTGTTTGAACTACTAGAGCGCTACATAAAATAGACAATCATAATTGACAAACATTTAAATGAATTATTCTTTCTTAAAATTATGTAACCTTTTTTGAGATTTTAGATTAGATGATACCCGATTTTGGGATAGTTAATGTTTTATTTTAATCCATACTAGTCAGTCTGATAACCATGTTCTTTATAATATAAACGTTCAATGTTAATTTTATTTTTTTCCAATAATTGAATTAGTATGCCTAGAGGCAAGCCAATGTTGATCACAATCAATTCTACGACTGTACGTCATAATTTTGAAACCGTTTCAGGTTAATTGTTATTGTAAGGATTATTTCGTTATGCGTAAAACCAATATAGGATTGACCATAGTCGACTATATTATTTATTCAATGGTAACGATTTAGAAAACCACTTAATATGTTTATTGTTTTTTGATAATTAACGCCGCCTACTAAATGTTAAACAGTAGTGCCGACATTTGTTCTTGCTTTTATTGTATTTTGCAGGCTCAAAGGAACCACTGAAGAACTATAATCATAACGAACCAAGGTTCTAAAATTATGGTGAAATTTTATGTTAACTATTTTAAATGATGTTCAATAATGTTCAAAACCCTGAGATCAAGAGCAATTTTAAAATAGTAAAGGTCAATGTCTGACTAGGGAAACAGCCTGTATTACATTTTAAAGTAATTATCAAGAGTGTTAATAAAATTTAGATTTCATAACAGAAAAAAGAGTTGACGACTATTTATTACTTAGACAGTACAGTCAATAGCTATATTCAGCAATACTTTCACAGGTGACACCGTAGAGCGCTGACCCGATTATCTACGAATTGGTCAACCGCCGAGAACTTCAATTACAGTAAGTAACTAACTTGTGTTTGTTTTAGCAGGAACAGAATCTACGGCGATCTACGAATAACCAGGAAACACTGCGAGAGAACCAACAACAATTCGTCGACAGCTTTTTTCACTTTAAACTAATTTTTCCAATTTTTTACAATGTTAACAAAACATTATTTTAAAAAAAATTTTAACTTGAACAATTAAATCCGAACAAACCACCGGATCTAACCATCATATTACAAATTGGCGCACCAACGTAAGAGGCTCGAAATTATGGAAATAACCGACGATAATAAATAAAATAATAATAATTAAAAAAAATTAAATTCGACTAATTTCGTGCGGCAGCTGCAATACAAGAACCGAAAATGATACGGCGAGCTACGTCAAAGAAACGAGCGGCGGAAGCGGAGAGAGAGGTCAACATGGACGATACGGAGGCAGCATCAGTCGAAGGTAGCGAAGAAACATTACCTCCCATGGAACCTACCAGACCCACACAACAACAAGAACAACCTGAGAAACCCACACAACCAGGGGACGCTGATCTCATGGAAATGATGAGGACTCTGATGGAAAATAACCAGAAAAAGATGGAAGAAATTTTAAATAAAAAAACGGAAGAAACCAACAAGAAAATTGACGACAATAAGAGAGAATTAAAAGAAGATTTTACTGTAAGAGGGAATTAAAAGAATTAAAGGGAGATAACCAGAAATTAAGCCAGTAAATGGTCGAAAATAATATGAAAATAGACGACAACAGTAAGAAAATGGAAGAAAACATGGAAACTTTAAAAGAAGAATTGAAACAGAACAACCAGAAAAACCTGGAGGAGTTGAAAGAAAAATTAAGCAAAACGATCGAAAATAATAACTAACAAATAAATAAGAAGATCGAGGAGGAGATGACAGGGATCCGACAAGAGATTTCCGAAATGAACGGAAAATGGGAAAACACGAGTCAGGAATTACAACTGACGAAGGAAGACTTCGGCAACCGAATGACCAACCTTGAAGAAGACAGTCAGATTCGAATGGAGTCCATACGAACCGCAACCGAAGAAAACATAAACCAGGTACGAACAGACTTCGGAAAGAGATGTCGGGACATCGAAACGGCTGTCAATGAAGTACGAGGACAGGGTCAGCACAACCAGGAGAAGATCGAGGAAATCCAACGACGGGAGATCACCAAGATAAGGGAAGAACTCGATATAATTAACGTATTAATACAACGATCAGCGATGACCCGGTAAGCAACATCGTACTCGTGGGAGCGACAGGGCGGCAAAACAGAACCGTCCGAAAACAAGTAAGGCTGGAATTATCAAGCAATGGCGAAATCATTCCGATCACATTCCTAGTAGCCAGCGGATTACCATTTCAGATGTTGACAGGCTGCGAAATGTTAAGGCAGTACTCAGCAGTTATCGATATGAATAGAGCCAAACTGTCCCTGAAAACAAACGATATAGAATGGATAGCGGACTTAACAGGGAGCGACAGTGCGCCGTCAGACCAAACAGTCTATCACATTAAAGAATGTCGAGAGAGCAGAGAAATTCACACGAATGACGAAATATTATATGAAATGGACAACGAACAGCTGTGGAACGAGAAAATCAATGAGATACGGAATTTCAAAAGGGAGAAGACAAGCGCTAAACTAACTGAAGGACAAGTGGAACAGCTCATCAGCGTGTGCAGCCGTTACCGACACGTATTTTCAGACACGCCCGGCAAAGTAAGGGATTATCAGTGCGAAATAGAATTTCGCAAAAAATCTTTAACAAAAAATTGTACCCAATTGCATACTCGCTCAAGGAAGCAGTGAGATCGGAAATCAACCGACTGATCGACGAAGACATAATCGAACCAAGCTATTCCCCTTACACCAGTCCGATCTTAGCCGTCCCAAAGAAAAACGGGAAGGTAAGAATCTGTTTAGACGCACGTGAAATAAACAAAACCATAGTGACCGATCGAACATCCCCGGGAGAGGTGGAGGAAATACTTAAACAATTCCACGGAACCAGATTCATTAGTTCGTGGGATACCGTCTGCGGCTATTTGCAAGTCGAGCTGCATCCGAACAGCCGGAGGTACATGGCATTCATTTTGGAGGGGCGGAACTATCAGTTCAAACGGCTACCCTTCGGACTTGTTAATTCTGTAGCTGTATTCGTGAAGATAATGGACCAGATTCTCGGACCAGAGGCACTCCAATTTACAAGCGTCTACGTGGACGATCTATTAATTACGTCAAACAGTTGGGATGACCATTGTCGTCGAATCGAACATGTATTAAAGAAACTATCGGATAACAATATATCTGTCAAATTAGAAAAGTCTAAATTCATTGCGGACGAGGTGCAATTTCTTGGATTTAACCTATCGGAACACGGGATTACTCCATCCCAAGACAAAATTGAGTCCATACAAAAGTTTCCGACGCCGAAGAATAAAAAGCAACTCCAATCTTTCCTTGGCCTGTGTAACTACTATCGCAAGTTCCAGAAGAACTACTCTGAACTGACATCCAAATTCTCCAAACAATTATCATCGAAGGACAAGTGGACGGGAAATCACGGCGTGATTAGCTTCGCCAGCCGAGTCCTAAATAGTAGTGAAAGGAATTATAACGTCACAGAGAAAGAACTGCTAAGCGTCGTGTTCGCCTGTAATAAGTTCCGGACGTACGTATTGGGATACCAAACTACTGTGAGTACGGACCAAAAGTCCATATCTTTACTCAAGAACTGCAAGTTAAACCACGGGAGATTAACCAGATGGAGTTTAAAACTTCAGGAACATAACCTAAATTGGGAATACATCCCCGGGAAGAAAAACATTGCAGCCGATACCCTATCCAGCGTCAACATCAGAGATAAACTTTCGAAGGAGAGAAGGAAACCATCATCAAGTTGTACCACATAATAAAGAGTAGATCCTATTTGGCTAATATAATAAAAGAACTTGGGCAACAGCAAAACCAAGATCCCAAACTAAATAAAATCCAGCAGAGACTGAGGGAACAGTACGACCGAGTCACACAATATTACTGCATTCACCAGGGAATACTATTTATTAAAACGCGATACGATTATAATAAATGGAAAATAGTAATTCCAAGGACCATAGAAAAGGAGATAATTCTAGACTACCATGTCAGATACGGTCACATGGGGGCCTTAAAAGTTGTAAAACCACTACAGGAACATGTTTATATAAAAGACATCAATAGGAAGGTACGAAAGTACATTAAACACTGTCTCATCTGCCAACTGGTAAAGATCAACAACGATAGGAAAGAGGGAATGATGATACCTATCGCATCATAAAAGAAGTTAGAAAAAGTTTTCGTTGATATATGCGGCCCATTTCCGCGTAGCGGAGAGAGACACCAGTACAAGTGTCTTATAATTATATTTGATCATTATACCCGATTACTAAACTCTACCCTATAAACCGTGCGACCACGCAGAAGATTTTAAACATCATAATACAGCAGTATATCCGCGAGGTAGGAACACCTAAGTCAATAATAACACATCATGGAACACAATTTAAAGGGAATAAATGGAAGGACACTCTACGGAACAACGGGGTAAAGACGTACAAAACGTCAGTATACCACCCGAGCAGTAATCCCGCAGAACGAGTATTGAGGGAAGTAGGGAGGATTCTCCGAACATATTGTTATAACCAACAACGACGTTGGACAGAATATTTACCAGCAGCGGAAGACTTTATAAACTTATCGCACCATCAATTTATCGAGACAACGCCATATACAGCAATGTTCCAGAGGCCACCACCCAGAGAGATAACCTAGTTAATCCAATTTCCAAATGGAGAAGAATGTAAGTTTGATGAGATAAAATTCTATAATAAAACACTAGAACAAACTGAGAAAATAAAAAGCAAATACCAGAGGCTACAACCGAAGCCGGTACGATACCAAGTAGGAGACCGAATCTTATTGAAAAACAGAGAGCTACCCAGTACAATGGACGGTGTAACAAAAAACTGTTATTGTTATACACCGGACCTTACACAGTGATGAAGGATAATAATAATAATAATACGTACGAGATCATGGATCCCAGTACACAGAGGAAAACGGGGACTTACAACCAGTCATCCATGAAAAAATACTATTAAACAAGTAAAAGAATGATCATTGAACCAAATAATAAATTATAAATGTGTTAAACAAGAAGAGTGATAAAGAAAAATAAGTTTTAATATAAATAATAAGAAGTAAAGATAAATAATGCCCATCAACAATATTGTGTCACTAAAGAGCTATAAAGTATGAGGAAAGAAATCAAACGAAGAAAGATATAATGTAATCTATACAATAATAATGTGAAGAATCCCAGAATGTTTATTATATTTTAGTCGCACTAAGACTACTGTACGGTAGCGCGATGATTTTATTTTCTAGGTTGGCTAATCTGCTTTATACTTCGCCTCAATATTCGCGTTTTTGTACTTTGCACAGTGCGTATCAAACGCTCGCGGCGGTAGTACCGAGCCGAGCACACCTTTCGCTGTCATTTATTCTCGTTTTAATGTAGGCCGTAGGCCGCACATTTGTACTTATGGCCAATTAGCGCCATAATTATCATCAATTAAATAATACACAGTGCGTATCAAACGCTCGCGGCGGTAGTACCGAGCCGAGCAAACCTTTCGCTGTCAATTAGTGTCGACATTAAATGTAGGCTTTAGGCCCTTATATTCTCGATTATGGCCGACTAGGCCCGCTTCATGTTTATCTAAATTCATAATACTCGCAACGCAGTATTAGCCAACCTCATTTCAACAAATAACATATATGTAATGTAACGAAGTCAGACATTAAATTTATTCATATACAGTCCACTTCTTGTCATTTTCTACCTGCAGAGGCAATGCATTCATTTCACAGTATTTTTAACTGACATGGAAGACCAGCCGACAGAATATTTAACTCAAGAAGTATACATTTAGCCCACTTGGGCCCACTTTCTTAACTTTCTTGTCCACACATGCTGGATCATCATTCTTATTCAATTTTTCGGTCCACGTGGACCGGATACTAATCATTTTTTTGGTCACTCCGGACCTGGATTTCCATTCAATATTTTTTACATCTTTTTCTGGCCATCACGGGCGAATTAGCACGTCAGCTAATGCGACCGTGGCGTGATTAGCATCGCCATTTCGCTCGTCATCTTCAGACAACGTAGTAGCAAGTTCCTGCCGGCTACAGTGCTTACTCAAAGTGGTCATCTTTGCCAGCTGTTCACCATCTTCACCAAGGAGCCGACGCTGCAGGACGTCGCCAACCAGGTACCACCAACAACAGTAAAAAGGTGCGTAAAAAAATGTCTGAAGAAGGCCTCAAGGTGCTGACCAGAAAGAGAGGCGGATTAAAGTCCGCGATAGTGCGGATACAATCCGCGGTAAATTCATTCGATATTAATTTAAGCACAAAACATTTTCTGACTGTAAGACTGGAAAGTCTTAAAAGCTTGGCCTCGAAGTACGACGAGGTGCAGTCTGAGATAGAGCTTATCAGTAAAGACACGAGCGTTGCTCAGGCAGACCGAGTTGAGGTTGAAGAAATGATATACTCAACTGAGGCAAACATTTTACAACTTCTTGACACTTTTAATACTCAGACTGTGCCTCCTGTATTATCGACGCCTATGCATTTAAAGCCGATAAGTTTGCCCTGCTTCTCAGGCAACATACTTGAGTGGCAACACTTCTATTCAATTTTCAATTATCTAGTGCATTCGAGATCCGACTTAACACCAGTGCAAAAACTGCATTATTTGCATTCTTCTGTGAAGCGTGAACCATTAGATTTAATTAAATCATTACCCATTTGTCAAGAAAATTATGTAATAGCGTTGAACTTGCTGTCCGAAAGGTATAACAACCCATTTATATTAGCCAAATACTATGTACAAAACCTACTTCCGTTTAAGTCCACAATAAAGGACTCAGTCCAGAGCTTGGCGGAGTTTACGAATACAATAACGTCTTCCGTTAATTCACTGGCGGCAATGAAGCTGTCCGTGAATTCATTTGAATTTATTACCATACAGTTGCTCTCCACCAAACTTGACCCTATTACTTTAAAACTTTGGAAGGAGTCAATAGACCCTGACAACTTGCCCAGCTTTCAAGACTTTACGCATTTTTTGAACTTACGCAGACAGCTTTTAGAAAATACAATGCCTATTGAATCCGGACAGCAATTCAACAAACTTAGCGTAAAACCCAACAATAAATTTGAGAAATGTAGCTTAAGAAATACTGCTGGCAGCAATACCTTTAAAAACTATCACGCAGCGGCAAAGCATTATTCATGCGTGTGTTGTAAATCTGACCACCCGCTTTACATGTGTAATAATTTTCGCATATTAAGTGCCGCTGAGCGGGGGCAATTGGTTGCAAATCATAAATGTTGTATCAACTGCCTTAGAGCAGGTCATCTGATAACGAATTGTAAGAGTAAACAAGTCTGTAAAATTTGTTCAAAGGGGCACCACACATTGCTGCACGCAAATTACGTGCCGAAATCAACAGCTGCCAGCAGCAATTATTGCTCATTTAAATTACAGTGTAAAAACAATGTTCTTTTATCCACAGCGGTTGTATATGTCGTCGATCAGGCTGGCAACACGCATAAAGCTAGAGCGCTTCTGGACGCCGGTTCCCAGATCAATTTCTGTACGAAATCATTTGCGAAAAGGTTGCACCTTAAACTAACCAAATCTAATATTCCAATCACAGGAATAAACAACACAGCGTGTTGCGCTACTGACATTGTTTCTATACGTATTATTTCTCGCTATCAGAGACATAGTTTCGAGGCCAAATGTGCCGTCCTATCTAACTTAACTCACAATCTGCCTTCAATCTCGTTTGACATCAACCGGTTCCACATTCCAAATAAAATTTTTCTCGCCGACCCAGATTTTAATATATCTTCACAGATCGACATACTATTAGGGGCACAATTTTATCTGGATTTAATATTAGCCAATAAATACACACGCGGACCCAACTTCCCTATCATTCAGGAAACAAAACTAGGTTACATTCTCGCCGGCAATCTGCCCAAACACTGCCACACCCAGGGTCCTGCTGTTTCGTTCCTGGCAAGGAACAATGACAGCCAAATTCTGCAATCTCTCGAGAGATTTTGGGAGGCAGAAACAATCCTGACGATACCCCTGATAGCGAGTCGGCTTGCGAAGAGCATTTTGTGCGCTCTACTCAGCGCAACCACGAGGGTAGATTTATAGTGTCTGATAATCCCCACTTGGGGGAATCTTACACAAGTGCCGAATCAAGATTCTTAGGTTTAGAGCGTCGATTTAGGCGCGATCCCAAGCTCGCTCGCGACTACGCGGACTTTATCAAGGAATACATGGATCTTGGGCACATGACACTCATCGATCATGGCGCTATCAATTTAGTAGCGTCACACACTTACTACATATACTTATGTGTATACTTATACATACTCATATACTTAATCTGGCTTTGCAAGACTGGTTGGGATGAACCAACCTCCGGCCAGTCATGTTCGGATTGGCATTCTTTGTGATCTAAATCTCGCGTGGCTCCCCTACGCCAGGTGTCATTACCTCGCATCGAGCTCTGCGCTTGCTTGTTATTATCGCGACTTGTATCTAAGGTTATTCCTGCTCTTTATTCGTTTATTGATGGTGTACATTTGTATTCTGATTCCATGGTTGCTCTTTACTGGATTCATGCGCAATCTACGCGTTGGAAAACATACGTCGCTAATCGAGTTGCTGAAATTCAGCGTCGTACGCAAACATATACCTGGCATCACATTGATTCGCGACGCAATCCTGCTGACATTATTTCTAGAGGGTGTTTCCCTGACGTTTTGCGCGATTGCTCGCTTTGGTGGCACGGTCCTAGCTGTCTGTCTCAATCGTCAGAGTTCAATTCCTTCCCATCTTTCGTACCGGCCACTCAGTCGTCCTCTGAAGTTACCGCGGAAGAGAAAACTATACATAACCTGTCGCTAATGTCTACCCTGGCTGTTGACTTATCTTTGGACTTTTCCTCGTTGCACCGGCTGACACGTGTATACGCTTACTGTTTTCGTTTCATCAGAAATATTAGGCACTCATTTGCGGACAGAATTTCGGGCGATTTGACCCCTGTAGAAATTCATCAGTCTCTCAATTTCTTCATAAAACAGTCCCAGTCGATCCATTTCGCAACCGAAATTAATTGTCTTCGGAACGGATCTTCTGTTTCCGTTAGGAGCAAGTTGGCTTCTCTCGACCCGTTTCTTGACGATTCTGGAGTGATACGCGTGGGCGGACGATTGCAGCATTCCCAATTACCCTACGATTCGAAACATCCTATTGTATTACCCCCATCGGCGCATATTACCCGCCTTATCATCGAACGTGAACATATTCGTTTACTTCACGCTGGTGCTCAACTCGTGCATCATTCACTGCGTCAACGTTGGTGGATTGTTAATGCCCGGCTGGTCATCCGTTCCATTATTTGTAAGTGTCTCAAGTGTATCAGGTTTAGTGCCACACAGCAGGTTCAGAGACTTGGTATTCTGCCATCCCCTAGAGTCACTCCTTCAAGGCCGTTTCTATTTTGCGCGGTTGATTATGGTGGTCCCTTCATGATTCGTCATGGCGGGCAGAAGTCTAGAACTCTTACTAAGGCATATGTATCTTTGTTTGTTTGCTTAGCGACTAGGGCTATTCACTTGGAATTGGTGTCCGACCTTACTGCCAGCGCATTTATAGCCGCTTTACGTCGTTTCATGGCACGTCGGGGTATACCCAGTCAACTGTACTCCGAAAACGGCACAAATTTCAGGAAGGCCCGCACCATCTTACATGATATTTACAACCTTTGGCACAATAAGGATGCCATCTCCTCGATTAAGTCATTCACATCCTCTCAGGGGATATCATGGTCATTTATTCCGCCCTCCTCACCTCATTTCGGTGGCCTTTGGGAGAGCGGCATAAAGAGTTTAAAATTTCATCTGCGCCGCGTAGTAGGCAAATCTATACTAAACTTCGAAGAGTTCACAACCGTTTTGTCTCAGATAGAGGCATGTCTGAACTCTCGACCTTTATTTGCTATCTCATCGGATATTAACGACCCGGTGCCACTCACACCGGGCCATTTTTTGATTTGCGCGCCCTTAACGGCGATTCCGGACCCGGACCTTTCTCACGTTCCTGTTTCTCGCCTTGGTCGTTGGCAACTCCTTCAGAGGTTTGTCCAGGGCATTTGGAAGGCGTGGTCTCGCGATTATTTGCACCAGTTGCAGCAGCGTCACAAGTGGAAGTTTGCCAAAGATAATGTTTCCATTGGTGACTTAGTCCTGCTTATTGAGGATAACTTGCCTCCATTAGCCTGGAAATTTGGCGTGATCATCGCCACATTTCCCGGCCCAGATAACTTGGTTCGTGTCGTGGACATTCGCACGCCTACGGGTGTTTTGCGGAGACCCATACATAAATTATGTCTGTTGCCAGCGCGAGACGAGATTTGACATTATGATTACTTAGCACAATGCTACTTTATTCAGCCATTGGCTTACTACTTATTACGACCATTTGGTCAACACAATCGTGATGAATCATCACAATATTTTTCTTGTCAATTTTGCGTCATTGCACGCTTCTAATTATCACAGTTTTGGTGGTATCTTGATATTTGTATTGTATGTTAATTTGTGTGGCATACTATGTCTTACACATTTTCATTTGATGTTATGGGGTATATTGCATGTTTTCGGTGGTCTCATTTATAAAATGTTATTGCATAACATTTGCATGTCTTGCTGTTAGCAATCATGCATTCATTTCTTTATATTGTTGCTGATAAATATGTACTATTCTGTGAATGTCTTTAAATTGTTAAATTGTCTCTGTAATTTCAGTATTGTATTGTTATTTGACATTGCAATTATTTATTTTGTAATTATTCAAATTATTGTTACCGTATTCGCATAAATTATGTCTATGCAAAAAACTATTGTTAGCGTCTGCCGTATGTAACTGCCACGTCTAGGTTCATTGTATATTGTACTTTATATTTTATTCATTTTGCAAGTAAGCATGCACAATTCTTACTTAAAATTATGACCTACATGTCATAACTGGGCTTGCATTCAGCATCTAGCTTGTTCATATGTCATTATATTGTAAATTCCTGAAACATCAGGAATAGCATGTCTAGGTCAATACATGCCGCCCTGCTGAATATACAATAGAACATGTAACTACAACATGTTCAACAACAATTTTGTTCATGTAATAAACTCTCTGTACAGGTCTACGGGCCTCAAGTAACTTTAAGGTAGCCGTCTATGACTTGCATAGGACTACCAGCGATCGGTCCATCATGTGATGAGCTTCCGATCATGCATTAAACATTGTATAATTATGTATTTTCTTTCATGTTTTATAATGTTTTAGACTGCACACACTTGTGTCAGTAATACTGGTCAACCAGACTTATTCATATATGAAACAGCTGTTCGCAAACTTGGCGTACAACCGCCTATCTCTAGTCTCATCTTATGCATGCTTATCTCTAAACTAGTAACGGATTGCCGTTATCTAAGCTTATAACTCAAGGTTCAACTTAGCCTTGAAGCTAACCATTGTTAGTAAGAACTGTACTCTTTAAATTAAATTGTAAATGTATTATAATTTATTAAAAAATGTATTAAAAAATCTTTTTGATTTTTGACGGGCAGCTTATGTACGGTAGCGCGATGATTTTATTTTCTAGGTTGGCTAATCTGCTTTATACTTCGCCTCAATATTCGCGTTTTTGTACTTTGCACAGTGCGTATCAAACGCTCGCGGCGGTAGTACCGAGCCGAGCACACCTTTCGCTGTCATTTATTCTCGTTTTAATGTAGGCCGTAGGCCGCACATTTGTACTTATGGCCAATTAGCGCCATAATTATCATCAATTAAATAATACACAGTGCGTATCAAACGCTCGCGGCGGTAGTACCGAGCCGAGCAAACCTTTCGCTGTCAATTAGTGTCGACATTAAATGTAGGCTTTAGGCCCTTATATTCTCGATTATGGCCGACTAGGCCCGCTTCATGTTTATCTAAATTCATAATACTCGCAACGCAGTATTAGCCAACCTCATTTCAACAAATAACATATATGTAATGTAACGAAGTCAGACATTAAATTTATTCATATACAGTCCACTTCTTGTCATTTTCTACCTGCAGAGGCAATGCATTCATTTCACAGTATTTTTAACTGACATGGAAGACCAGCCGACAGAATTCATCAACTAAGAAACATATTTTAGCCCACTCGGGCCCAATACATTAACACATTTTATGGTCCACCGTGCCTGGATTCTAATCAACATTTTTTAGTCCTCACGGTGCGCATCATCCAACTACTTTAAAGTTTTTTGATGATTGACTGTAGAATGATCCAGCAATCATATACCTGAGCAGACGATACGTTCCTCTGAACTCAGAAGGTGTAAGATGGACAGCGGTGAATCGGAGCCAAAAGTGCCCGCCGACTGGTACCAACGCACATGATAGGAAAAATAATTAGGGAAATTAAATATTTAAGGGATAAAACACAAAGAAGGAAGATAACATACTAAATAAAGCAAGGAGATAGTGAATTACATGAAGAAGGAAAGGGAAAATTAGAAGAAATCAAAGAAGGAAGCTCAAGTAAAGAAGTGATTAAACCAATAAAATGATTGATAATTTCATCAACACCTGCACAATATTTGCTGAAATGATCAAACTTAGCGTTGGGGAAATATGTAATAGTACATATCTTATAGTTCGTATAAACAGGCAAATGAATATTTGTTAATAAACAAAGCAGCGAGACAGATAATACGTGTCAGGAACAAAGAGTAAAGGACAATTAAGGGCAACCAATTAACATTCGCTACGTGAAAACAAATTGTGGGTATTTCCGTTATTATTTTATACCTGTCGCTGTGCCTCAATATTTATATGACGATTTATCTCCTTGCGTGACTCTACTGATAATTGCAGGGGATGTAACGTGACTTGAAAGTTCACTTGCAGATATAGAAAATTATCTATGTACGAGAATTGGGAACTTTGTAGTACCACAGCAACGATATAATATGTTATTTGCGTTTAATAAGAAAATAGACAATTGCGAAATGTAAAGCATGATTTAATCGACTTAGAAAATAACATAAATGATCACATGAATAACATTTTAATTTTTTTAAGGAAAATTGAATTTATTTTTATCACATAACCCTTTCCTTCTGAAAATTATTTGTATATGAAAGTAGTTTACACGTAACTAAGCTCACACGGTACACGTTCAAAGTACAATAGCATACGTCCTAACTAAACAGGGTCCACACTCGTTAACCTACAAAGTACCACCGTACCATGAACATTCGTAACGCGGCCAGCATTACGTATTATATGCAATTCACCTCCGTGTTTGCGTGCAAACAGCAATCTCAATATCGACATTGCAATATTTCGAAACAGAAGAATTATATCTAGTTCTTCATCCACGAAGGCTGCTGCCTCATCTTATCACTATTTTGAAGACTGCTTCCATGTTTTTATCGGCCTAGTAGATCCACAAATCCCACCTTACTAGTCAAGCATTCCAGCTATTGTCTTCAGCTTGTACTATCCACTACGTATTCTAATTTAAAAATACAAGATTGTCCAAAGATGTCTTTATTATAATTTGTTGCAATTAAATATTTTGTTGTCTTTGTGTAGTTTAAAAATTTTACTTACCCTTAAAAGTAAAGTATATAATATCGTAAATGCTTATTATTCTAGTCGAAATTATTTTAATTTACGAAAACTGTTTATCCTCGGTTTCATGGTATTATAAACATTGGTTTCAGATCTATTATTATATACGTTTCTTTAATTATTATGTTCGAATTAGCAAAAGATTTATGTCATTATCAACAATTAAAATTAGACCATCGTCACCATCATCTAGACATAGTACCTAATAGACTATATTTGGCTTACTGAAAGGTATAAATGTGAGTGAAGGGATATAGGACTATAGATTATTTATACAGAAAAAAATGTAAGCTTCGTATTAGCATTTTTATAAAATCTTTAAGTGCTTCTGTTTGTACTGTTAGTACTGTCATCTTACTACTAGTGTTGTTACGACGGTCTACTGATCGTCCTATGGTACAGTGGAGAACAAAATACAAGACACCAATTAAATCACTAATCAACAGCTTCAATTACCACAGTTTAACAGTTCGTAATTAACAAGACAGTCATGATAGTCAGTGATATTACGTAACGTTTTGTATTTGATTACCCATAATAAAATTTCTTGATAGCAATATTTTGCGATCGCCCATAATATTACAATGAATTCATAATTGTATCTTCAGCTGTGTGGATTTAATTATGTTTAAAATTTATTTTTGTTTCTTACGACTGGGTAAAAACGTGTCCATTTTTCAGAGCTCTCCTGTAAAAATAAACTATTAACTATATGAAATTTTACATACGAATTTATACAAAAACTTTTACACTTAAAAAGAATTTATTCATTTCCAAAGAACCAAGAAGGACACGAATAAGAATTAGTGCAAAACTTAACTTCTTACAAACAAAATAAATAAATGATTATAACACTTGATAAAGAAATCTGACACTTTTTTGTTGTGAAAAAATTCGTGTCTAAATCAAAGATGCACATGAAGTTAAAATTTTGTTAATTTAATCTCAAGAGAAATCTATATAAGAGGTTGAGCATCACAGTTGCAAAACAAAAGGAACGACGTTTACTAGTGAGGTTGTGTCTTTTGTGTCAACAGTTTTCTACTTTAGATTTCTGCTTTTATAAAAGCGAAACAAGAAATAAACACTTACTTGAAGTGTGAATACTGCTTCATTCAATTGTGAATTCCATAACATTTGGCTTATTTCATATAAAATGTATTTTTTTAAAGTTAATATAACTAAATAAAGCCAACCATTTTCTAATGAATTCTTGAAGTATTATAGTTTTTATATGATACTTAATTTTGTGTGAGTTTAATTTCACAGGTACCCTTCAGGTAAATGACAGCTTCTATACACTGAACATAAATAGACTCATTCGCATGTAACAGTTATCAACACATGTGACGGAAATTCAATACGATAGTATTGCACCGTAAATTGTTTATGCTAATTCTGTAACATGTAAAAATGTATCAAAGAAGGCTACAGATTAGTCAGTGTCTACGTAAAAGATTCACAGACTATGCTATGATTATGTTTCACACACTGCAGATTGGAAAGTAGAGGCCTATTAATTCAAGGTAAAATAACAATACATTGATTCCATCAAATTATTAGGGTAACAAAAAATACCTGAGGTAACAGACTTTAAAACTTCCCTTAGATTCACAAGTTATTTAAATGAAGTTTATTATAAACATAAGAAATGTTGGCACAGTAACCTTATTTGGCTACTTCCAAAAACGAATGGAAAATGCTATTATCAACTTTTGTTGCAAAATGTAATAGGTTTGTGGACATTACAAAACATATATTTCACATATAATATTAACAGCAATAGTAAAATGCAGCTGCACGGCTCTTACACTCTAAAGTACACTTTGTAATCAGAGGATTCGAATTAATATTTATTCCATAATCTATTTCTTTGTAATTTTTAACAGAAGCTACTGCATGTGCTTTTCAGTATATCCAAACTGAAAAGGGTTTTCATTTGATTCTTTTTATCTGTTTATAAATCTATAATAAATGTGAGAGGAACACTCCACAGTCATCTGTGGCTTATGTTTCAATGCTCCAAAAACTAAATGCAGTCTGTAAATTTATTTTTAATAAAGTTGTATCATTAATATTACACAGATATCAACACTCAGTATATAGTAAAGTATCATTTTATTGGTGTTTATTTAAATAGGTATAGTTTTAATTTCACAAAAGTATTTTAACTGAATGATACATCAGTAGAATTTGTAAGATGTATTTTGAATTCAGTGGCATGGTGAATGTAAAAATACGTATTAATACGGTTCTCTTTTGCGAATCAGTCAGATTAATAAAGCTCAGCATCTGCATGAATTGATTCTTTACAATTACTCTTCTGACACATAATGTGTGGCTTAATTATAACGGAACATGAGTGCTACTCAATTTTTCTAACACAAAAATAATTAAAAAGATGTTCTCAAGAACTGCAAGCATTATTCTAAAACGTATTATTGCAGTGGCATGGAACGCCATTGGCAGAGCAAATGCAGATCCTTTCTATAACGTCAGTCTCCTGCCTCCGGACCTTTCATACCCCAATTAGTTCATTGCATCATAAATACGCTTGATTAAGTACACTTCAAAAAAGTAAATTAATTATTTTTACATGAGAGGAACAAAACGGCTTTAGGAAGATTAGACTTTGTATAGACACAAATTTTTGAGAAGCATCGCGAGTTCAATAATGAAACATTTCGTTGATTTTGAAGAGGTCTGATAGAGTAGACAGAAATTTGTTGTGGCAGATATGAGGAGAACGGGAATACACACAACAACTTATAAGAACTGTACAAGGTCTATATAATGAAACAAGAATAGCCGTAAAAAATAATTCTAGGATATCTCAACAAATACCTGTAAATCAAGATTTTAGACAAGGATGCAGTATATCATTTACTCTTATTAATATTTATATTAACAATCTAGTAAGGAAGTGGAAACACTATATTATAGTGAACCCTGCTATTAAGTTATCACGAGACAGATATTTGAATGTTCTGTTGTTTTCTGACGTCTTCCTCGTACTTCAAAGTACAGAATCAGATTTGTAAGAATCTATTCTTAAGTTTCGTCAAATTGGAAAACAATACAATATGAAAATCTCCACTATAAAAACAAAGGCAATGGCATTTGCAAGGTAAGGAGCCAGTAAGAACAAAAATAATTAATAATGGTCGAATTTTAGGACAGGTAAACTGTTTTAATTATCTGCGAAATGATTTTGTCTACGATAAGAATTATGACACAGATGTTAAGTTAGGTAAGTACCATACCATCTGCGGGATAAAAACCGAATTTTTGAAAAAAACAAGGTACGCCGATATACAAACGTAAAGTTTTAGAAAGTTATAACAGTCTCTGTACTGTCCTTAGGGATGCATTATAGACAACAACTAAGAAACAAGACAGTAAAATACAGGCCTTTTCTTAGGAGGAGTTAAAAGGCGTTCTAAATCTGACCGTATAAACAATGAGACCATAAAAGTACAAGATTCTAACTTGAATCAAAAATTAATACTTTACAAACAACGGTGGAAAGAACACTTAGAAAGAATGTCATATTCCAGACTCGCCAAACAAGTCTGGAAATACAAACCTATAGGACACAGGTGTGAGGGTAGATTCAAGAAGAGATGGCTGGAGAATCTTCGAAGGCGGAATTACGAATCATCGTTTTATAAAGCTTGTTTTATTTAAATACGTATTTAAGTCAAAATAAATTTTATTCTCTTTAAAGTTTACCGTTTGCGTATTTATATTTATTTTTAATATTTACAATTATAATACTGATAATTATTAAAATATTTATATATTGCAACGTTACAAGTATTTATACACAATTACACAAATACATTACCATGTACTCAACGCAACTATAAAGTGTATTACACCGGCCAGGTCGCAGGATTTATTTTTCTCGTTTCGTCAAGTATATGTAGTTGCACAATAATTAAATAATTTTAAAAGAGGAGTGAGATGTTATTGACATGAAATAATTATTTAAAACCGTTTCAAATTAATCATTCTATAATTTATTAATTAATAGAAAAATATTCCAATATTAAAAATTCAAATAGTAGATAAATCAAATATTCTCTTTTATAAGCTTCACAAATACAATGTAACCTGCTATGCTGTTCATAACATATAAAAAAATAAACAACCATATCATCTTACTAGCTAAACAAACATGTTAAACAAGTTATTTAAATCCTTTTTATTTCAGTGTGTCTGACTTTAACTTAAATTTTAAATAATAATACCAACTCATTTACAAACAAAATAATATTAAAATTCAAGAATAAAATTAATTGTTGCTATAAACAAAATAAAAATAATATAACATTTACTTCAAATCTATTATTTATTCCTACTGACACACCCAAATTTTAACATACAACAAAGGATTAGTATTTCTTTTCTAACTTTTCTTGTTAAATTAGATTCTTTTATTTAACTACTATTTAAATTTAAGTCTTTAATTCTTTACTGTTCATAGGTAAGTTCTTTTTGAGAGCTCTCTTGACAACAAAAATATAATTATTTATTCATCACCTGCGTACATCTGCCTGTTACCGTTGTGTGTGTGTGTGTGTGTGTGTGTGTGTGTGTGTGTGTGTGTGTGTGTGTGTGTGTGTGTGTGTGTGTGTGTGTGTGTGTGTGTGTGTGTGTGTGTGTGTGTGTGTGTGTGTGTACAGAATCCTGAGAATTTGATGATGATGATTATGCTGATGCTGTGTTCTCTGTCTCTACGGTTTGTTGTTGGTGATGCTCCAGAGTTCCTCCATACGTCTTGGTGTGTGTGGTAAAGTGTGTGTGTGGTCATGATTGATCCCCAAACCGGCAGCGTGACGTTGTGTGAAGATTTCTTGAGTCTGAGTGTGGTACCGCCCAAAATTGCCAGTGGTATTTATACTGAACGGCGATCTGACAGGTCCAGGACTGTTTTTGACTTGTAATATATTGTCAGTTCGTGAAAAGCGTCCTTTCAATTACAAATTTTTTTTGGTTCGTTTTCGCGATTTCGTAAACATACTCGTAGCATGAGCGATATCATTGTTTTCGTAATTTTTTCTGGTCATTCACATATACCACATTTCTTAATCATTATTTAATTACAATAGTAATTAACATTAAATGAGTTAGCGTTTTTATTATTGCACATTTATGCAATAATTTTATATCACCAAACTCGTTAAAAATTCCTTAATGTAATGGTGTCTTTATAATTGGGGTAAGTCTTTGTTCACAGATTTAAAACGTATTAATTAGTTTATTTTAATCCTGTTAAAACCTGATTAATTACAAACCAACAATTCGTACGTGTCTCCCCTTCTCGTCATTCAATGCAGGTCGGAACTGGCATACACACACATACACACAAACGCTGTATTTAACTCTACCAGCAGGTGTCACTTTCGAAAGGCCCCCTGTACTCTCCCGCACAAAATTGTTTAAGAATTCGTCGTATTCTTTTTACACTAATTATTTACAAAACATACCGCCCTGGGCAAATATGCAAATATATGTATTGTTGCAATAATTAGAGTTAATTCTACTAAATGTTTAAAACTGTTTATTTAGAAACTAAATTTGTAATTTTACAATAGAATTATTTTAGTATAGCTCTCAAACAGGGTAAAAGGTAGACCTATTTGTAAATCAGGCCTATTAGAATAAAAAATGAAGGTACAGTTGTAACATTAATACGTTGTATAAGATATTGGTAGATTAATTATAAATACCGAATATATTTTGAGATCATACTGAATGGTAAAATTAGAAATGCTACTAAAAGAAAAAGAGATGTACGCCTAGGAGAAGAAAGGTGTGTTCTGTTAACTCCTAAAAGCAGTGAAATGCTTAATTCGACAACGACGGATTTATATACACAGAGTAGTAAAATTCTTTCCTTACTGCCTTATCCAGTCGAGTTCTGATACCTTATGATAAATTTATTAAGAATGTTTTGGTAAGTTACAAAAATTGCATACCTTTGTTTTGGAATCAGCGTATTTGGAGACAGCATTTACCTTTTTGTAACAACAAACAAAACGTACCTTACAAACAATACGTAGTATATTTCTCAAGGTGTATCTGTGAGAGCATGTTAGCTCTGTCACCTCGGAGAATAGTTTCGTGTCGTGAAGCAGAGAAACGCACTCCGATAAACTAATTTTTATAAGTTTCTAGTTTCAAAAGAATAACGGAAGTTCATTTTTTACTTTTAACGGGATAAGTTACATGTTTCTTCTAGAATAATGACGAAACAACTTTGTAGCATAAAGTTCCTACTTTACTGCCTTAACCAAAACTGATTCTGAGACTTGAGATGACAATTTACAAACACTATTTGTCTTCCTATGGCTTTGTACAAAGTGAGCCCTGAAAAATAGTTTGCAGTCAATTCATCTGTTTTCGGTTAGTAGATTTTATCTCTCTGTTTCTCTCTCCTCCCCATCTTTCTCTGTATCTCTCTATAATTTCTTCCCCTCAAATTCAACAACTCATAGCTCGTTGTGAGCCCTGTCTTATCAGACGGTCGTTCTGCGACCGGCAGGGGACCAATCCAGTCGTCTCTGACCTCCTCTATAAATTGTCTCTATGTATTTATTTCTGTGTTTACCGTCTTTGTATAGCATAGTTCAGAGAGTAAATGCAACCAGCACACTTTGCGTCTGCTGTGGTCAATTAACTTAGCGTTTTAATTTTAAACTAATGGCGGAACATTGTTTTCAGATGACTTATAACTTTTGGGTAAGAGTTTTTAAGTCAGGTTGTTAAATGTATTTACAATTAAATGGAAACAAATTTTATACTTAAAAAGTACGAATTCAGATTTTTAGTGTTTAGTGTTTCTTAGGTTTTTATTAGTATTCCTTTCGTATGCCCTTTCGTTGCTCACTGTAGTAATTTTTATATGAAAATACAAATTAGAAATTTTAACGTGTAAAATGTACATTCTTAAAAGAGTGCTCGTCATCATTTTTGTCGAAATTAATAATTTTCTTAAGTTTCTGACAATTCTGTAAATTAGGTATTACTTCAGTTTATATTATAAATGTTTTGAGCAATGTGTTCACCAAAAACAGGATAGACAGCGCTCCTAGCGGTAGTCTCTAATGAAGCTTGCAAGTAGCGAAAACTGGTTCAGTCACTGAGATAAAAATTTTTAACCAAAATATTTGTAGTTTCGTACCGTAATAATATATTTTGGTTACTGACAACACTCAGACACATTATGGACAACAAAATCCAATAAATTAAATGTGTTTGTGTTACTACTTACAAAGCGATTAAAAGTTTGATTCTGTAGAAGGAACGAATTGCAAACAAGTGGAATCTTATATCTCGCATTGCCGACAGACATTTACACTAATAATTGTGTGCCAATTTCAATATGCTTTGCATCATAAATTTATAAAATTAGGAATATTTCAATTACCCGATTTTATCCGTTCTGTTACTTATTTTTGTGTTAACTACAACACGTTTTAAGGTACACGTCTCAGGATTAGATGTAGGCCCTATCATTTTTGGTAAATTTAAATTTTATTTTATCCACACATGTGAATTCAATACTCATCGACAACAATATAAAATTTAAAATATTTTCTTAAATTTTAGTTATGTACAATTTAGAAAAAATAGTTTGTGGCTATTGCTATCTATTTTTAGCATTCATTCGAGTATAATAAATTTACACAACTAAGAATATTCTTTATTTGAAATTTTACCACTTTTTATTGTAATATAAGGCTTACGAAATCCTAACCTGTATTTAAAAAAAATCTTTATATGGCTTGTTCATGCCACGGTGTATTATAACCGTGAGCCCACATATGGATGGTTCTGCACACATATAAGCAATTCTATTTATCAATAGTTTTTTTAAAAACCAATTAATTTGTTTTCCGCTGCTTTCTGTTTTAAAAACAAAAAACGTTTAATATAGCGAGCTGTTTTAAATAGCTACAAATTTTATTTCCTATTTGGCATTTGTGCAATATTTAGAGACTAAAGTTTTCCGAAAATCTCTTGCTGTTGATTAACCACACACAACATTGAGGTGCGGTTCTTTTGTTAGGAGACCTGTTAGCAGACTTTTCACAACCCGCGTTAAAAAGTAATGGAATTTTGTAGTCAGATGTATGTCACTAAGACAGTTTTTATACGTTTACAGTGTTGATAGGGGCAACAATCAGAGGAACAGAGGGACTTACGGATAATGTATAAACTAATAATTTAGCAGGAGAGAATGTTAGAAAATTGTTTATATTTATTAGTCAGTATTGTTACGACGTCACAGAACAATCTACGTGTTTGTCGAATGTGCCAGAAGAATCTCGCTCTAATGTGTGTGGCATACGTGACTCTAGATGCATTCGCGAGAGTTTTCTCGAAGCCGCCAGCCGCGCAGACTGTGTCAAGGCCGCAATTAATTACGTAGTTCACACTGGCGCTAAGACGCAAATTGGAACGTTCTGGTCTATGAGCGGAGGTGTAAATACATGGCGACAGCGGCCTTAAGTTTCAGTATAGTAGCGATATATTTTCAGTGCGGTTCGAGTTATTATCGGGCGATATTACTGTGTACGTTCAAGTGGTTATTAGTGAAGTGTTGCGTTTTATAATCGGACGGTATAATTGTAATAAATTGTGTTTAATATTAGCGGCATTTTATTGCGACTGAACAATTTTTATTTGATTTGTTGTAGGAGACTGTATTGTTAATTATGAACTGTTTAACTGTAAAAATTAAAACTGGTGATTAGTGACTTAATTGGTGTCTTGTATTTTGATTTCCACTGTACCTACGACGATCAAGTAGACCGTCGTAACTGTGGTGTCAGAAGTGGGATAGAACGGTTAACAGTGGAAATAGTGGACACTTTGTACAAGACGAGTGTAATTCATAATTAATCGGAAAACAATGGATGCCAGTCAGATGATGGAAAATTTCCAGGCGCTGCTGTTGCAGACAGAGCAACGACGCCGACAGGAGGCGGAAGAAGCAGAAAGACAACAAAAAGAAGAACGAAGACAAGAAAGAGAAGAAGCAGAAAAATGACAGGATGAGAAACGCAGGCAGGAAAGAGAAGAGACAGAGGAACGACGACGACAGGAGGCAGAGGAACGGAAGCATGAAAGAGAAGACATCAAAGCATTAATAGGAGCAGAAACAGATTCAAGAACATAGTACCGCAGAATTTGGTCTCCTACGAGGTGAGCTTAATAAACAAATTACTAAAATATCAGAGGTACAAGAATCAATGCCATTAAAAATAGCTGAAGTAGAAAAATCTGTCTCGAGTGTTGGAGAATCGATGTCTAATAAAATAGCTGAAGTAGAAAAATCAGTCACGAGTGTGGAAAAAGCTATGTCAATAAAAATAGAAGACTCGATTACAAATATAAAAGAGCAGATTAAAAATGAAGTCGAGCAGTGCCTGGAGTTACAACCAAAACAACATTGAGAACAGACTGTACCAATGATAAAGACAGAAAAAGACGCAGAAAATAAGTCAATAGAGAAACTCACTTCGCCTGCAGTAGGGACAGTTCATGTCAAAGCTCCAACCTTTGACGGAAGCAGGCACTGGGCGACGTATTTACGCCAATTCGAAGCTGCTGCATGCGCAAATAATTGGACAAAGAAAGACAAGGCGGTTTCACTCGTTCTTGCATTAAAAAGACCTGCGGCAGAATTACTACACAAAGTGCCACATGACAGCCAAAACACCTATGCCGAAATGATAAAAGCTCTGGAATTACGGTATGGTGATAAACATTTGCGAGATGTGTACTGCACCCAGTTGAGAGTAAGGCGACAGCATGCCGGGAAGAACTTTCAAGAGTTTAAAGCAAGTATCGACAGACTAATTAGACTGGCCTATCCTGAAGCGCCAGAAGATTTTCGAACGAGTTTTGCGATGCAGACCTTTACTGCCCGTGTCCGAGATAACGAACTACAGCAAGTGTTACGAATGGCAAGACACCAGAACAGTGCGGACGCACTGGTACATGCTTTGCAATTTGAGGCCACCAAATGAGAGTCTGGTTGGACAAGACATAAAGTGCGCGCGGTAAAAGATCGCGACGGCACAGACGATGAGGAAGAAGAGCAAGGAACAGAGACTCGACGGTCGGCGCCACAGAATAAAATAAGAAAGGATGGAAGACCGAAGTGTTATAGAAGTGGGAAACCTGGACATCTACAACGAGATTGTCGGGTTTGAATTCAGCAGCAGGGAAACGAGCAATAGTCGGTACAATGGGGCGTGTGCTGACTAACTGGAGGAACGAAGCCCCTAGACAATACGCGATTTCTACACTTCAGAAAAACAGCGGGAGCTTGTTAGTTACCGGATTTGTTCAAGAGAGGCCAACCTCGATTACAGTTTACACAGGCGCAACAGTTTCTATTGTGCGCCCCGACGTGGTGAAAGATCTCAAGCCAATCTGGTGCTCTTGCAGCTTGCCTTGCGGACAGATACTGGACGGCCTATAAAAGTGTATGGAAAAGTGGAGATACACCTACGCCTCGGTCGAGCTGAGTTTAATCATCAAGTACTTGTTGCAGACATTGTGAATGAAGCAATTCTTGGTGTGGACGTTATGAACCCATACGGATTCATAGTCGACTTCAAAAACAATGTCTTGAGAATCGGAGGAGAAGAGGTAATGCTGACGACATCAGAAAAATCGATGGACGTCATAAACCAAGTGGCCATAACTGTTCCGCCAAACTCCGAAAAATCATCATGGTTAGAACCGAGGTAGATACTAGGGGCAACCAGTGCTCTATATTCGAACCCCAGGTAGTCAGCACACCGGGCATAATAATTGCCAGACGTTTAGTAAAACCTGACGAAACCGGAAATGTACCTATTAGAGTGGCGAATATTTTGGATGAAACTGTCACTTTACAAAGCAATACGCTCCTAGGCAAATTGACTCCTGTGGCCTGGGTAGCCGGAATGACGCAACAAAGATCCACTGCTTCGGATACTACCAAATTACCAGAGGAACTGCAGGAATTATTGAACAGAGCTTCTAACGACCTCTCAAGTTGTGAGGTAAAAGAACTCAGACAGTTTTTACATGAATTCAAAGATTGTTTTGCAGTTCGGGGACAGTCACTGGGAAGAACCTCTCTTGTGCAACATTGCATCAATACCGGGGACACAACACCGATACGCCAAACTCCATATCTGCCTTGGTTCCGAAGTGCTGAAGAGCTACTGGGCACAATGAGAATCTCTCACCTTAGAAAACGGATTGCTGAAAAGGGCTTGGGAAAGTGCAGATACACCAGACGTGGTCATACAGTAGATAATTCCCCGAAGTAAAGTGCAGTCTGTATTGAAGGAGATGCTTAAGGCCATCTTGGCGTTAACAAAACCCTTGACAAAATACAGAAGCGATCCTATTGGCTTCATCTTCGCCACGACGTAGAGGAATGGGTTTGGACATGTGAAATGTGTGCTGCAAGCAAGGGCCCACAAACCAGAATCAGTGGTAAAATGAGACAGTATAACGTTGGACACCCTTTCGAGAGTATTGCTATAGACATTGCTGGACCATTCCCAGTTACTAATGATGGAAACTGGTACATTATGGTTGTAGGTGACTACTTTATTAAGTGGGTGGAAGCCTACGCAATTCCAAATCAGGAGGTCACCACTGTGGCAAAGCACTTAGTTCACAACTTCTGTTGCCGTTATGGAGCCCCTATGGAATCCATACGGATCAAGGGAGAAATTTCGAATCAGGACTGTTTAAAGAATAATGCCGTCTACTCGGAATTCGAAAGACCAGTACAGCGCCTCTGCATCCTCAGTCGGACGGGATGGTTGAGAGATTCAATAGAACACTTGAGCAGCATCTTTCGAAAGTTGTTGACGAGAACCAAACAGACTGGAACTAACGTATTCCACTATTCCTCGTGGCGTATAGATCATCAGTACACGACACAACCGGCATGACTCCAGCAAAATTGGTGTTTGGGCGGGAGATTCGTCTTACTGGGGACTTAATGTTCGGATCACCTGAGACTCAGTCCCAAGAGCCGCAGAACTATTCCTCGCATTTAGAAAACCAATTGCGAGAAATGAATCGCTTGGTAAGAGGACGGCTGAAGATTGCCAGTGATAAAATGAAAATTCGGTATGACATTCGCAGCAATAGTGTGGGTTTCCAAGAAGGAGATCAGGTCTGGTTGTTCAATCCAAAGCGCCGTCGTGGTCGCTCACCTAAGCTTCAGTCTAACTGGGAAGAACCCTACACTGTAAAAAAAAGGACACAACGATGTTGTTTATCGGATTCAACAGGAAGAACAGCGAAAGCTCAAGGTCGTCCACCTAGATCGCCTGGCTAAGCACTACTTTAGAGACGGTTTGCCAGTTCGGGTCGAACAGGCTTAAGGAGTGGGAAGTGTTACGACATCACAGAACAATCTACGTGTTTGTCGAATGTGCCAGAAGAATCTCGCTCTAATGTGTGTGGCATACGTGACTCTAGATGCATTCGCGAGAGGTTTCTCGAAGCCACCAGCCGCGCGGACTGTGTCAAGGCCGCAATTAATTACGTAGTTTACATTGGTGCTAAGACGCAATTTTGAACCTTCTGGTCTGTGAGCGGAGGTATAATTACATGGAGGCAGCGGTCTTACATTTCATTATAGTAACGATATATTTTCAGTGCGGTTCGAGGTATTATCGGGCGATATTACTGTGTACGTTAAAGTGGTTATTAGTGAATTGTTGCGTTTATAATCGGACGGTATAATTGTAATACAATTCTGTTTAATATTAGTTACATTATATTTCGTGTTAACAATTTTTATTTGATTTGTTGTAGGAGACTGTGTTGTTAATTACGAACTGTTTAACCATAAAAATTAAAGCTGGTGATTAGTGACTTAATTGGCGTCTTGTATTTTGTTTTCCACAGTACCTACGACGATCAAGTAGACCGTCGTAACAGTATTTTTAATAATGTCTGAATATTTCTATTTTCTTCATTTATCACATTCGTTTAAGAAGTTTGTATTTAACTAAGAAAACTCATGTCTTTTTTTGAGGGTGACTACATTTTGATAAGACTGTATGTTACTAAAGTCATATACGTCACGTTCACACAAGATACTCTTTTTGGGGATACTTTACGGGTCCTTTAAAAATAAAATTGGGTGCCATTTAGAGAAACAATCATTTTCTATTAAGCCTAGGTTTGTAAGCAGAAATTTGTGTGTGCTAAAATTTGTAATCAAATAACTGTAATAAAATTACTTTCGAAAGACATGCGTTTGATCATTTATGTCAATTTAAATTTGTGTAGCAGCAACACGGATAAATTAAAATTAATGTAAATTTGTTTACCACTTTATCCTTGTATTAGCAATTTATTACCCATTGCATGGCAGGGCGATTATCAACTACTACGTTATCATAAGGTTTCTTGCTATATTTAACAAATATCAAGAATGTCTTGACATATACCTTTGCAATTATGACAAAAATTATAATAAAAACAATTTTTATTAATAGTATTTATAACATTAGTGTTAATAATATAACTTGTGTTTTGATTTATAAAATGCAACACTATATAAACACTTTTTATGGGATGTTAATAATGTATGAACATTAAGATATTGGTATGATTGTTTCAAAAGCTAAAAACATAATAAAATTAAACAAAAATATTATGATGAAAAAGAGAACACTAAATAAGCAAGAACAAAAAGAAGGAAAGTGGAAAGAAAGAAGTCGCCATAAGCGTAATATATAGCACTCGGGAGAAAGGAAACGTAGTAAAGTTTCCTGAACAGTGTATTATTGAAAGCAGCTTCTTCTTTTCACAAAACCGTTTAGAGATTGTTTATACATTCCTAAGCCACAGGCATTCCCTCCTGTTTAACTGCGCTAAATGATGTTTTACTTTTACTGGTGAATAGGATATAACATCGCCTAAGTATTCTATGCCCTAAGATTTTTAATTATTTTTTCTTATTTCTTTGTTACTGATAATATCCAAATGTTTTAAATCTCTAAACAAATAGCAAATTAGTTTCTATAAGTTGCAATGGAACATCGCAGAAAAGGGTCTTTGCGGCTATGACTACATGCTTGTATACAATTTATGACGTTATAGACATGTTGAAAATTGATTTTGTTAAAATTTTGTAAAATAGCTGTAAGTTTTGAAATAAAAATAGGGTAATTAACTGTTGTATGTCACAATGCCCATAAATTTATTTTCTGTCATGTCAAGTGCAAATTTTGTGCGCGAGTGCTCGTGTTATTTATATTTACATGAATAACCTTTGAGTAAATTAACGTATCGAATTGAAACTTAAACAGCTCATACTTCTGAATTAGCGCTACATTTTTCATATGTCATATACTCAAAACATATTATTTTAATACGTATTTTTTAAGAGAATTCACATTTTTAAAGAACCCTTATCTTCTGAAAGTCATAAAACTTTTAGATAAAATCTATACATGCGTTTCCAGTCTTCAGCAAAATTTAGCAGGACATATGTCTATCTATCTAACCCATCAATCACGTGCTATGGGTTTTAGCCAATCAGAAGCTCCAATTTTCATTCAGTTTTGTCCCTTGCGGAAGAAGTTTCGGTCAGTTCTACCTAACAGCTCGGCCTTAACAGACGTTGTCTCTGTGCGAGTTTGTCGTATCAGTATACGTTCTACATAAGGGTTACGAGTACTGGCTCTTAGCAACGAGTTGCCCGTTTGCTAGATCGATTAGGTATTAGAACACAAAATAATTTAATTATAAATTTAATAGTGCTATCTTGCGATAGTCAAGATTTTTCCGCATTGGAATCAGTGTATTTGCCGAAATACATCTGCGTGAACGCGAGGACACGTCACGATACCGGAAGGTGTACGTTAAACACACCGAAATTCAACTAATAATAGTTAAACCCATTATCGAGCACGGAGATAAATGAGATAAACTATATCGGTGATAAACGGCGTGCGTGCGTGAGTCGCGAGAGTTCTACGTGTCATCATTGCAGCTGATCCAGCAGGCGACGAGTGCAGCAGCAGAGCAAGTCAACGGTTCGTCAATGGAATTCGTCGAACAAGTAAAATAGACTATAAGAAAGAGAAAAGTTCAAACCATTTTACAGACACTATTTAAATTTAAGAATAAATAATTTATGTTCAAATCACAGACTATATTAAATTTGTTTTAAAATAAATATCTAACTCCAGATAAAAGACTCTGATATTATTTGTTCTAATTTATTATGCCTTCTATTTGTTACGTTGCAAAGTATTCCAAACAAATCTGTTAAACATTTAGATGATCAAATAGTAGTTTATGGTAATTAGTCTTTATAATTTTGAGATAAATTTTAACTGTCAAAAGAAGATAATACGGAAGTGCTGAAGAATACCTAAAGATATTTTCACCACAACACCCAACCAATTATATCTATTTTTGTTGTTCTTGACCGTTTTCATTTCTATTGACAAACAATAGGAACTATGAGTTTCGTAATGTCTGTTCCATGTAGATCATCTTATCATTTTCATTCCAGTCCTGTTCAACAGTTGAATTTTATTAAACAATTATGGTTCCCAATCGTTTTATAAACACCAAGTAATTTGCTTTTTTCTGCTTTCTGTTTAAAAAAAAAAGAAAGAAGAATTTCGCAACGAAGCATGATAATGTTTTTAGGCTTTTGAAACGTATAATGTGCATAAACTGCAGACTCTCCGGTTCAGCGAGAATTTAGTGGTTCTAACATCCCCTGGAGCGTTACATTTTTCGATGACGTTACACATTTTGCATCACGCATTTTGTGGAAAATATTATCATGTTTTCTATATAACTATATAACAAATATTTACTACATAACAAATATATTTACTATATAACAAACATTATCATGTTAAAACGACAGAGACCGAAGATTTCTAGACTGTGGGGAATCGCAAGTGTGGAAAAAATATAGTATTACATCACCTGGAGTGTTACATTTTTCGATGACGTTACACATTTTGCATCACGCATTTTGTGGAATGACCCCCAGCCTAAAAACATTATCATGTTAAAATAAAAACACGTCTAAATAGTTGTAATATTTAAAGAAAAATATGTAAGTTCGTCTATATTCTTGGTAACTTATGTAGTTATTCTTGTTAATAAAATCCAGGACCGTAATAATATATGAATTTTAAAGAATTTTTAATTATATTTTTCTACGTCAATTAATACCATAAATTTATAATGTTTATACAATACTTTTCTATTTAGTATTTTTATATTTTCACTAAAAATACCTTTCTCAAAGAGAATTTTGTCCAAGAGTGTCCTGGCCTTGTTAAAAATATAACTGTAAAAATGACTGTGTTCCGATAGAATTTTGTATTTTCTGTTCTCTGGCATAAAAGATTACAATCCTAATAGTTGCTCTAGTAAATTTCTTGATAGGAATTACAGAACTTAATTTTTAATCATCCAAAGAGTATATATTTGAAACCAGTATTTCATTTAGAATACTGTGCATTATAGTTTTAAACTTATTTCTAAAGAATGCAACTTACAGTAAAACAGTCAGAAATTGAAACTTATTGCTACTGTAAAGATATAAATATATGAGTGTAGGCGTAAAATAACTCAAACTAAATATTTTAGCTGAACAGTGTAAGTTTTAGACACATTATCCTTGAAAGTTTTATGTATTTTATTGTATTGTTGTTTCTTATGAATTTTAGTAGGCAATATTACGTGGTGTTTTATTCGCAGTATCTGTGTATCTGAGATTCTTATAAAAATAAATCTTTCTTCTTGGAGTCGAATTATACCACACCACGTACAAGAAAAGTACTCTTTCCATTTTATAAATTTAGATCATAAATAAATTTTCAAAATAATACAAAAAATTAGGTATTAAATCAATTTATTTTATTGTTAAATATATATAAAACTGACTTTTTTCAATAAATAAATAGTTTTACAATTGATACATCACCACTGTTTTTTTGTCAAATCTTCATTCAATTTGGTACACAGAATCGAAGCATGTCACAGATTATTAATTTACTGATGGCAGTGTTATGCAGCAAAGACGAACGTTTTAACTTTTAACGTAACGTAAATAATTATATAAAATATAATTTTATATATATACATATATATATATATATATAGTCACCGGACAAAAGGCTTGTCACATGATAAATGGCGCCATTCGTTCAACTCTTCGTTATTTTGATGACCCTAAAAAGGGCCGTGTGGTAAAAACGCTGTGATGTTTGTTCCGCCCGAGCCGCGGTGAGATGGTCGGCGGCTGTTCGTGGCGTACTGCAGTCCTCCTCTTCTTTCGGCATCGGTGTGTAGAGTCCGCTGCCGGCCCAGCGAAATCCATCACTGGTGCGTTACAGGGCGAAGAATGCGAAGAACGTCCGTTCTACTCTTCGGCTGTTCCTCCCGGCTGACTCCGCGTCGATGTCGCCCGATAGAGGATAGGAGATGAAGTGAGTCCGATAGCGTGGCGATGGAGTGCGCCAGAAAACACGACGGGGGGTTGCGAAACACGCGCGAGGCGCGAGTTGCGAGTTGTGCAGTGTCCCGAGTCTCAGTTAGGACTCCTGCCACTGGGTCGTTTGGAGTTCAATTTATATTATTTTCTATTTAATGGAGGGCCTGAAGCGACCCTCGATGGTGGATTATACCACCGGGGCTAGTATACGGGGTCGCTTTTTAATGGGTCTAAATTTATTTAATTATTATTGTGTAATTTCGTAAATTCTATAGCATGTAAAGATGAGGCCCCTTTGAGGTGACACAAAGTCTGCAGTAAATGAGTCAGTAAGTTCCATGGCCTTATATGGTCATGGTTAAATTATTAATTTAATAGAAAATCTATTTATAGCCAGTGACTAATTCCACCAGTATGTTGTTGACGAGAAACAGGAAATTAGGAATGGAAGAGGTGAAACGCAACTCAGCGGAACATTATAATATTATAGGCGAGATGTACGGCGGGGAGCAGGGTGAAGCAGTGTACGACGCACCAAACGGAAAGTTTTGTAACACGGAAGTCAGTCGACATTCACCTCTCGCTGTGTACAGCAGCATTACTCTCGCCCGCATACAACAGAAAATGTAAATTTGTATATATTTCAAATTACAACCAGTTTGTGGCTAAATATTCATCCATAATAGTGACTATGTGCAAAATTGACAGTTCGACCATAAAATGGGAAAGTGCAACAGTGAAATAAAACAGTTACCGTGTAAACCACGAATTGACGCCTATGTGATGAATTTCTACGCATTTAACAGGAAAGTAAACATTTCAAAATATAATTAAACACTGGGGCGTTTTCAAATTGAGCTCAATAAAATAAAAAAGAAATGTACAAGTGTGAAAGAGAGCGTGATTGAGTGAATAACCAAATATAGGCCTAAAAAAGAAGTGTTGAGTTTGCGTAATTTGATATACGTAGTAGTAATATGATATATGTAGTTCATGAATAATCAGTTTTATACTTTAAGGCGAAATAAGTGTGTTCATGATCATTTCTATGTTTCTCAAAGAAAAATAAATAACGTTATATTTTACTTGATTTGCGTATTGTTATTTGTATTTGCACACCGTTCTCTGCCTGAGTACACTAAACGTTTCCTTGGACCAAACTTAACACATAAAAACAATGTTCAATTTAATTACTAATTACTGAGTAACACTTCAGTCGACGCCCGAAACAGGGACGAATTTAAATATTTTAATTACTAAACACTTCAGCTTCCAAGTCTCACCTGGTCTCGGAGTGTATTTACCAAGTCCGGCAATGAGGGAATTGTGGGTCACACGTGCTGATCGAACGTAGAATCTACGCGCCAGGCGTCTCACGGTGTTATCAAAAGAGCGGACACCGAGTCCTCTGCTCAAAAGACGAGAAGAGTACCTCCGGGGGACTTTACACGCGAGCTTAAGTCCCCGGTCGAGAACGCGCTGGAGCGCTGATCTATGACATCGAGCAAGGTATCCCCAAACAGGACAGGTACTGGTGGTAATCACGGGCAACACGTACGAGTTGATGATGAGCTTACCCGGATTACAAAGCACGGGCCAAAGTCTACTGAGTTGCGCCGAAGCGCGTTGTCGGATGTATTGTGTATGGGTTCGCCAGGTGAGTCAGGAGTCCACGTGGAGCCCGAAGTACTTGACGCTATTTCTCCAGGGCACCTCGACGCGGTCTACTTTAAGCAGCCCGAGGCCGCTTGCGTTTGCGAGAGAATATTAACGCGGCGCTCTTGGAAGTGTTGACGGCAACTCTCCACTCATCGGCCCATCCAGTTGGAGCTGGAGCTTGATTGCCGCATAACTTGCGTTCAGCTCTGAGGCAAAAGCCGCACTGTCGTCCGCGAACAGCGACAATCTTACCCCAGGAACTCGGGGCGTGTCGTTGACAAACAGCGAGAACAGGACAGGCCCAAGAACGCTTCCCTGAGGGACACCAGCGGTAATACGCCTCTCCGAAGAGAGAACGTGGTCTACTCTCCCTCGGAAGCTTCGGTCTCGCAGTAAGCTGCCGATCAAGTGAACGTAGCAATCAGGGGGAAGGACTTCCGTGAGTTTGTAAAGGACACCCTCGTGCCACATGCGGTCGAAGGCTTTCTCTTCGTCTAGGAAGATCGCTGTCGTCTGTTTGCCCTGGCAGCCAGCCTCGGTAATGAATTCCACGAGTCTCATCAGCTGATAAGTCGAGTGCAGCTCACGAAAGCCGAAGTGTTCGGGGATCAGCACGTCCAGTCTTCCTAGATGGTCACGGACCCTACGCTGGATCAAACGCTCGAAAACCTTAGACGTCGCGGAAAAGAGGCTGATGGGTCTGAGATATCCTCGCGAGAAGAATTTTTTCTCGGCTTGGGTATCACTATAACTGTAGCCGTTTTCCATTTCGCCTGAAAGTAGGCCAGCCTGAGACAGACATTGAACAGTTCAGAGAGGAACCGTATTGCTCGCTCCAGAAGGCGGTGGCGTGGAATTCATAACTCCGTCAGGGCCAGGCGCCTTCCGGGGCTTGAGCTGAACTATCTTCTCAGAGACCTCCTCCGGCGTGATAGGCTCCGGCTGGACTGTGATACCGGCCGATAGAAAGCTCTCTACTTCGCGACAGATTTGCTCAGTGAAGGCCGGGTTCTTGGATGGTTTGGGAGAGAACTGCCGCTCGAAACTCTGAGCCAAGAACTCTGCCTTCTCGAGGGGGCGTCCAAGGGGTTGACCGCCGGATCCTTCCAGTGCGGGGAGAGGCGCGCGTTTACGCTTTCCCATTAGGGCACTGGGAACCCGCCAGACATTACGGTTCTCGACAGGGCCATCCATCTGTGCAACAGCCAGCTCCCAGCTACGTCTACGGAACGCCAGCATGTCACGACGCAACTTGCTGGTCGCTCTGTTAAACGCAGCCTTGTCGGCCGGGTCACGAGTCGTGTGCCAGCGTCTCCGGAGGCGATTCCTCTCACAAGCGATCTGAGACACCTCTTCGGGGATCCGCTGATAGTCGTGCGTGAGCCCCGTCCTTCATCCGGGAGGACACGTCTACCGCCGAGACTACGGCTGTGTAGAACAAGGTAACAGTCTCGTCGACATGCTGGGTGTGTCGAGTGGTATACGCTCGGGTAGGCGGCGACTAAACGCCGGCCCAAAGCGTTCCCACTCGATTACCCGCCGCTCGTCGCGGACGGTAGAGTGCTGGGTAGCTAGATGCACACTCATGGGGCAATGGTCCGAGGACAGTTCCGAAATGACGAGACGTGGACCGGGCAATACACGCCCCTGACCGCAGCAATGTCCAGTACGTCAGGGCGGGAGTTAGCCCTCGGGGGATAGTAAGTAGGCCCGGTAGGACCCATGACTCTGACCCGAGCCGCATCAGCGTACCTGCGTAAGCGGGCCCCGTTTGGGTTTACCAAACGGCTCCCCCAGTCATGGTGCTTACAGTTCAGGTCGCCCGCCAGGACTACTCTCCTGTGTGCGCCAAAGACGGCCTCCAGATCGTTCGACAGGAGCTCCGTTTGTAGAGGCTTGTATGCGGAAACCACGAGTAGACCGCCGAGTATGGAGCATGGAGCTCAACCGCGTTGCACTCGAGGTTCTGCCGCTCAGGCAGGACAACGCGGTGATGGCGAAGAAACCGCGATGTCGGTGCCCCCTCCTGCGCGACCTGATCCCGGTAGCACACGTAGTTGGGTAGTCGGAATCGACGATGCGTGGTCAGTCGCGTCTCACTAAGAAGAAGCACATCGGGCTTGTGACGGGCAACGAACTCTAAGAGCTCAGAATGCCGGGAAACGAGACAGTTGGCGTTCCACGCCACGAGGTCGAGGTCTCGCTTGAGGGATTGCCGTGTTTGTCCGTTGTTCATAACAGACCAATAATACGGCAGGCTTCCACCAAGAGGAGGAACTTGTCCTTGGTACAGTCTCACTCGCTTGGAGCTTGACCGATGCGATCTCTGCTAGCGCAACGACCTTACGGAGTCGGCGACTAAAGCCGATAATGTCCCTGACGTTCGTGACGAAAATCGGCGGGATCCGACCTTCGGAGGTGCGGCTTGCGCCAGAAAATTCTAGCGGCGCTCTTTTTATGCCGTGACCGGGATCCCTGATTAGCTCGCTCCGAACACGTCAGGCGTTACCTCACGTCTCGTCTCGGCTGCTGATCCCTGATTGGCTCGCTGCGTATTTGTTAGGTGTCACGCGCCGGCAGGTGTTCGCGGTGACTTCTCGGCTGGTACCGGGGAGCAGATGTTTCCCTCGCTGCTGTCACAATATATATATATATATATATATATTTTAATAGTACATATCTTCACCATAAAGTTAACAACGTAATTAAAGAATGAAACAATCATAAACTAACACCAGAACATCTAAGAAAAGAAGGATAATTGAATAACTGTGTACAAAGTATTATATAAGGTTCAAGAACTAAATAAAACAATTAATATAATTAACTCAGCAAACGAAGGATAATAAATAGTGATAAAAAAGAAAATGTAGAAGAAAACATAATAATGTGATTAACCAAATGACCCAATAGATAATATCTATTATATATATAATATATATATTATATATAGATAATATCATATTATGGTAAGTGAGAGGATAAAACTAACATATAATGACATTCAGTATTAACAAGAGACTGTAGAGAATATAAATCAACACAAGCAAGGTAACAAACACAGAAGACTTAACAAATATGTCAAATAATGTGCCTTATTTTGTTGTTAATATATGTGTTAATAGAGAAGGAAACTAATAAAACAAGGAATCTACAGAAATAAGAAACAGCAAAGAGACACAGACATAGACAAACTCTTACCAAAGACAAACCACGACAAAAACTCCTTATTCTGATAAAAGAATAGGACTAATTAAACAAATCAAAACAATGAAAGAAAATAATGAATGATGAGAATGAATTAATTATATTAGTAAGAACAGTATACCATGCATGCTTTTAATACAGGCAAATCCAAGTAAATTAACTAAAGAGAGCCTAATAATCACATGTAGATAGGTAGAAATCATAAAGAAATAATAAATAATAATTATCAAGAGTACAAAAGTCAAATAATAACCTGTGAAACATTGAAACAGAAAGCTAAAACATAGACCATTGTTGTCTGACAAAAGGGGTCCCAGGTAACCTCAACTCGGTTACAAATCAGCTTGCAATTAGCATAAATTAAGACCAAAACCATGTAAACTAGTGTAAGTTATAAAATAATGAAAGTAGACATTATAAATACGAACCTAGTGATACAGTTGTATAATAGAAAGCGGTATGTGTGGTGTTTAATGCAAATACAGAGACTGAAATTGGGCAGAAAGATGTACACATTAACACAATCAGAATTTCTATAATATTGTAAACCAGTGAAGAACAATCACATAGATGTGCAATATAATATGTATTACCACTAATATAGTATACAGTGATTAAAATGAAAAGCTAATTTAACCAGAATTAAGGAAAATTGAGGTAACTGTCTGACCACACTAGATGCAAGAAGTATTAGTGAATTATTGTCAATATCACATGTAATTATAAGGGAACAACCATTGCAAAACAATCTTTAAACTGTAAAGACAATTTAGACCGAAAGGAACCACATAAAAATGGGTATATCATTAATTCAGAATTAAATCATAATGACATTTGGCATACTAAAAGTGTGAACAATAAATGAGATTAAAAACAAGTAAATAATTGTATTCTAATAAAACCTAAGCTGTCCAGAAGTTGTAATGGACATCTTAGAATATCTGTGTCACTGTAAAAAAGTGGACAGAACAAAATATGTCATAAATAAAGTAAATCAAACTGACCATGCTCTAGGCCATAGAAAGCATGGGTCAAATATAGTAATTTTATTAATTTTAGACAATCATTGTAATAGATATTGTCATAAATGAACTTAAAAGGAACCATATGATGAAATGAACCATCATTTGGTCAATTTTAGTAATTAATCATGTAAAACTACAAGAAATATGTAATAGTCATAAGTAAGTAATTAACTTTCTTATTATTAAACTCACACATGTCTTGTGAGGACTCATTTTAAAGAACAGATTAATTGTAATAACATAATGTGATTACATTAAGCATTACTCATATAACAAGGACGTTAAACCAATTTTAAAGGAATTATATTTATTTTGGGAAAAAGGAGAAGGCAACAAACGATACTCTCCAACCCAAAGTCGTTAACAATTTTCTGTAAAATGATTTAATTCGCGAGGGGGGTGACCTCGCTGGATAGAATGTCAGCCTTTTTAACCAATGGAATCGATAAAAATCGACCGGGGGGTATGTGCTCCCGATATAGGAACAGCGAAGAAGAAAAATACTTTTATTATTCTACCTCAGACTAGCGACGCGAGACGACGGCAAATTTCTGTGCGCGAATACAGTCGTTTTCAAGATATCAGCAGTGCGGTTATAAACGTAAACAGAAGGGGGCATCCTAACCCCGAAATTTTTAGTGTCGAGTGATTAAATAAAACGCTTGTATTATAGCGAAATGCAATTCCACAGTGAATAATAAAGTTGCAATTAAAGCGTATTAACAGGAAGTATAGTGTTAATTGATTATTAATAATTAATTAATTAAAAAACAGAGATTTTAAGATTGTTATTTTTTTTGAAACATGGAACCAACTATAATAATATTAACAAGGTTCATAGTGAATAAACATAATGAATAACAGTCATTCACAAACAGTGATAAACCTGATATAATTATTTTTATAGAAATAAATAATAAATTTATGACCGATATTACAAATGCCGAACCAAGTCGAACTAAACAATGAATAATAAAATCTCGGAAAGAGAGGTTATAGGAACTTTTGAATTCAATTGGTATCAGACATAAACAATCAATTAATATTGTGATGAACACTGAATAAGTAACAAATCATAATTGGTTGAATAACTAGAGTGCTACATACAATGGATATAATAATAATTGACAAATATTAAGTGATTTATTGTCTAAATACTGCTGTAACTTTTTTGATATTTAGATTAAGCTGATACCTGACATTTTGGAATACTTAATAATTTATTGCAATTCAGTATGCCTGAAGTTGTTCTAATATTGACAATAGTCAATTTAATAACCATGTTAATAATTGTGTAAACTTCTAATGTTATTTTGTTATTACGAGTAAATATTTGAATCAGTATCCCTAGAGGCAACTCAGTGTTGATAATAGTCAATGTTACGACTATAGGCTAATAATTTTGGAACCTCTCCAGGTCATTTTTGTCCTAAAGATTAATTCGTTATGCGTAAAGCAAATGTAAGGTTGACCATATTTGACGATATTTATTCCATAGTAATGATTTATGAAACCATTTAATATACCTATTGTTTATAATAATTAACTCCACCTACTAATGTTAAACAGTAGCGCAGACATTTTTTCTTGTTTTTGTATCTTGCAGGCTCAAAGGAACCACGACAGAATTGTAAACATAATGAACCAAGGTTCAAGAATTATATTGTAAATTTTATGTTGAGTAATTTAAATAATTTTGTATACCCTGAGATTAAGAGCAAAATAGAAAGTTAAGTTAATGACTGACTAGGCAAACAGCCTGTGTTAAATTCTAAAGTAACGATTTGCAAATATTATCAAGAGTTGTTAATAAAATTAAAATTCGTAATAGAAAAACAAAGAGTTGACGACTTTTTATTACACAGACAATACAGTCTCGAGCTAGATTTTCAGCAATACTTTCACAGCTGGCACCGAGTAACACTGACCTACTGTATGAGGATCGAGTTACCGATTCAATTATTTACGAATTGGTCAATCGACAAGAACTTCATACACCGTAAGTAAATAAACTGTGTTTGTTTTAGCCGAATCAGAACCTGCGACGATCTACGAACATCCACGGACGTCTGCGAGAGAACCATCAACAATTCGTCGTCAGCCTTTTTCACTACAGATTTTCACCACAGACTATATTAATACACTAATAAAATAACTGAAATAAACGGGTAGAACTCGTAATATAACATAAGGCGCCGCAACTCGGGGCTTCAATATACTCCAACGGGATTAACGTAACCTACAGAGCAAACGTAATATAACAATATATATATATATATATATATATATATATATATATATATATATATATATATATATACCGAGTAACACTGGCACCGAGTAACACTGACCTACTGTATGAGGATCGAGTTACCGATTCAATTATTTACGAATTGGTCAATCGACAAGAACTTCATACACCGTAAGTAAATAAACTGTGTTTGTTTTAGCCGAATCAGAACCTGCGACGATCTACGAACATCCACGGACGTCTGCGAGAGAACCATCAACAATTCGTCGTCAGCCTTTTTCACTACAGATTTTCACCACAGACTATATTAATACACTAATAAAATAACTGAAATAAACGGGTAGAACTCGTAATACAACATAAGGCGCCGCAACTCGGGGCTTCAATATACTCCAACGGGATTAACGTAACCTACAGAGCAAACGTAATATAACAATATATATATATATATATATATATATTGTAACAACCAGACTCTGTACGGTCTGAAAGTTTCGTGTTATTGTAGTTAATTTGTAAGTAACACGAAAAATGTGTTACTCTTCGTTATTTTTTACGTTGCGTAGTAATTACGTTACTACATTCTTACGTCGTATTTGACCTCGCCAATACCTGAATAACTGTTTTCTTTCTTAATGGTGATTTTCCCGTTGATAGGCGCCAAATTGTTTATCCAAAACAATTAAAAAGTTGTCGTCTACTGCAACCGTATCGTTCACTGTTGGTCGGAGGAGAAATTCGAATCTTTTTACCCGCGAAGTCGTACCAACCTGTATTTCTTGTAGGACGAAGTCTATGTCAATGTCAATGGATTAAACACATAAAAAATTACTTTATGAAATAATGCACAGGTATTAAAATAAGTATCGGTTTATTAAAGGTCAATTCTGCTTTGGATAATTACGCTAACATGAAATTATTAAAATTATACTTGTTATGCTCCGGCTATGAATAATTTATCACCCAGTGGTTGGCAATGGGCAGTTTGACGAAAACGGCATGAACGCTGATATTATTTATTGTTTTACTCAATTCATTCCGTCAAAGAGTTCTTTTGATTCTGGAAAAAAAGTTTACAAAGTGATTTTTTGAAAATACAAACCTTGACATTCAAATAATTAAATATAATAATCTTCTTTTACAACAGTTTACTTATGGTTTACAACAATATTGAATTCCCCTTATAACATAGGTTGAGTTTGACTTGTGTATAAATCGTCTCTTATTTCTTAAAGTGTTATTAGTGAGTTTGAACAATCTTTTAATACTATTTATCAAATATTTGAATAATTATTCAGTGTTTATTAAGTTTGAACCAAGTTTTGATATAGGCCTAGTGCATAAACTCGTGAAGTGTGTAACCTGTACAAATAAATTGGATAATAGGTTAAATTATACCTTTGCTCGAACAAGTACAAATTAAAGTAAACTTGTTCGTTAAACCTTTATTCTTCGTTAAGCCCCACTGTTGTGAGCGCCAATTTGTAACCAACCGCGTTTTATTACGCTGTTACAAATAAATAATTCTTTGTGTTGTACAAAGAACAAAAAATTTTTAATTTAAAAAAAATTTTATGTTTTTTATAGTTCTAATAATTTATAAATAATTCTTGTTCTGTGGTTTCGTTAAAATTTTAAAATTCGGTGAGTTGATTTGGTTAATATATGCACTTCTGGTTGACCTTAAATGAATCTGGAGTTAATCAGATTGTCTTACTACAATAATCGATTTGCGATTTTCGGCTGTGCTCCAATATATCACTTTCCTTTAATATTTGTCGTCTACCAGTGAGTCCTGTAGTTAACTCAAACTTTTATTTTAATATGTGAAATAATTTCAAATCCAGTTACTTGAATTAATTTAATTTATTAACAATATTTCTGAAAGATCGATTTAAAATCGATATTGTTTAAATTTTCGACTCTTTCACAGGGTTTGGTCGATTTTACAATTACAAGTTATATTATATAAATGTTAGAATGGTTCTTTTAGCGGGTATAATTATATAGTCAGAGAAGGGAGCAAGCATAGAAAGTATAACATGTAATAATAATTCTTAATAATTAATAAATGACAAATGGATAACAATTTATAATGTTTACAATAGTTAATGATTCAGACCAATCCAGTTGGCGACGACTCTCGGTCGAGGTACACTTTGCATGACGGGAGCTCAAAATGGCGGCACGTCTCGTAGTTGAAGAAAATTCAGAATCGATGGTTATAAATTCTGTTAATAAAAACGCCTTCACTACCGTTTTATTGTCTCCGTAATACGGTATATTGTCTATGGTGATGTTAAAGGTGTCCTGAAGAAGTGTTCTGTGTTCACTGGCGTTAATTGTCTGGTGTTAGGTGTGTTCAATTGTATAGCATATATGTTGAAAAATGTTAAAGTTCGTTGTAGAGTGAATTATCAATGTGGTATAGTTTTAAAGGTTGAATTCACTTATATTTTGATAGGTATTGTTTGTTTTCACTTTTTGTGTTGGTGTAGTACACTGATTTTATGTTTAAAGTAAATAATTCGGTAACTCTCGTTTTCAATTCATAACCTTATACGCCATTACTCAGTACGTTATACAGATTCTTAACGCGATCGAATATCAACCGTTCGCGTTGAATGTTAATAAAGAACTGTTTTACTTCCTTCGTCTTAGGAAATATCTTGCCAAGTTAATATGAAAAAAGTATTGTTTAAATATATTTCACTTCCTATTCATGTGAATATAAAATACATTATATACAGAATATTTTTAGTTTATAGATTGCTTTAGTAAACTATTAACAACATAATTGGTTTATTTACCTCATTCTGTTTAATTTGATATGTCATAGTCCATATTTATAAAGATTTTTGTTAAAATTGCCATATTTCTGTCTTTTTGGAAATATAGGCCTAAAAATCTGCTTCCTGTTCTTGTCCAAAATAATAGCCATGTTTGGTGTTATAAATATGATTATAATAACTTTTAGATTGATATAAATCCCAACCTTTCCTTAATTTCTTATAAATTTGTCAAAATCAAAATTCTTATAAGTTTATCTGGCTTTTAGTTATAATTCATGAATTTACTATTCCTCTTCTGAAATAGTTAGTTATTACATTTTGAAAATTTTTAATAATTTTATAATCTTTTTATATTACTCTTTTGAAGTATAGGATCAGTTATAGTAGTTGGTGATCAATCCACCTTACATAAATCTTATTAGTTTACATGGTTCATTAGACTTATTTACTCAATTATATTAATTTTTGGGAATTCATTATTTGGCCTAGATCTTAGTATCTTACATATATTGTTTTTTCAAATAAAGTTATTTCTACACCTCCTCTGACTTTTTAAAGTTAATATAACATTAAATAAAATTGCTTACATAACTATTGATACCTGTAGCATATTATTCAGGCTACTAATACAAAAAATAATATTGAACATTAACTAGCAGTCACCAAAGTTAGACATGTTAGTTTGAACTATTTTTAACATACATAATAAACATTTTATCAACTGGTACAGCATCCATACATAAACATTTTAAGCTGTATGCACACTGTTATGTAACTAAACATTCTTACACTAAATATAAATCTTATTCTATTAGAACTCTTTGAAAAGTGGAGTTCATAGGCTCTAAACATAATTAGCCATTTAAAATTTTTTAATTTTTATTAAACTTAAGTCAATCACAGTCTTTTCTGTTTATATTATATTTTAAAGTAATCCCCTGTTTGTGTAATTATTCCCCCACATACTCTCTTTATCCTTTGCATTTCTATGAATGTTTTTAGATAAAAAGTGACCTCTTTTATGAAACATTAGAAATATTTTTTCACTTCAATATTTCATCACTTGTTAATTCTGTAATTATATAAAATATAAAAGTTATTTAGTAGCACCTTGTTTAAGTAATAGTTACACATTAACTTGAAGTTTATTATATTTAAAATCACTTACACTGGTACACATACACTGTTGGTTCTGACTTATATTTGAGTTTTACTATATTCGCAGACCAAACCTTTAGTCATAATGGACTGTGAAAATTTGTTTAATTTACTATATATTAACTTTAGTTGGTGCACGTCTTATCACACTACTAAATACTTTTGTCTATAATTAATTTACAATTTTATGAGGTTTTGGGGTGTTATACTTTCTTTGGTGGTATTAACATTTGGTTTGGGATTCATTGTCGTTAATAATAGGTTTATTAATGGGTATTTCTTGTAGTTCTTCCACCCTATATCTTCTTTTCTTCTCTTTTTCCTTCTTGGGTTTTCCAAGGTACTTTGGTTTTATTTTGTCCGTTGGTTGGTTCGGGGTAGCTTCTTTATTATCTGCTCCTAAACTTCCTGGGTATTCTCCTGATTTATATACGAGTTTCTTTAGATTTAAATTTTCTTGCGTTTTAGTGTTGCACTTTTATTACTTAATTACTTTTTTCCTTTTATAGTGGTGTTTTTCTTTGAAGTTTAAATTATTTTCATTTGAAATTCTTTGAGTTATTTGTAATTTAAATGTTTTTATGATCTTAATGGAATTAATTTTTAGTAGATTTTCTGTCATGCTACAAGTGTTGTGAAATGTCTTGTGGATGTAGTTAGGTAATTTAGGATTATACTTTACAATTTTATTGACGTTTGGTGGATGATTTTCAACAGCTCTAGTGTTTGAGTCTTCCTCCTCTAATTTTGGGTTTTATTTCTTGTAATTCGGGTTTAATTTTGTTCCAATATTCTGTCAATCTTGTTTCTTCCTTGTTAGTCAGTATTTTCCTTCATCTATTTGGTTTATTTAAACTTATTTCTGCGAATTGACAATTTTATCATCTGGCCTCTTGTGATGCTAAAAATGGACTCCTATTTCGTTTTTTGACGGTTTTAAAATAATAATGTTTTGTTGTCATAGCTACCAAATTACTCTCTATTGGCTGGAAGAATTTAGTACTCATTGTTATGAAGTTTGAGTTTTTGTTCAAAATGCCTAAATATTTTCTAACTAAGATATTTTCTTGGTCTTATTACCAATCTGATTACTATTATTTTCATTGAATAGCTTTTTTGGTGTAGTTTATTTAGACATCACACATGATTATGTTTTGTTATCTCTGGCCTATTTTAACATTTGGCTGTTACTATTCTTTTTACTTAATTTGGTCATTATGTTATATTATGCACTTATTATATATTTATATTGTTTCTTGGTTTGTTATTCTATGTTTTCTTATCTTTTCCTCTCACTGTTTACTGCCATTTGTGGATATTTTAGAATTTTGGTTTACATAGTTTGAGGCCTATCCTTATTACAATGTTTTTATTTCAATTTTACTCTTAATAATAGTTTTTATCGGTTTGTATAATACTCTGATATGTTACTGCTTTCTGTACTTAATTTTATAATTTTAACATGATTTGTTCCTTATACTTTGATCATCATCAATATAACTTATTCTTACTACTAATTCAACAACTTTAAACATCTGAACAATCCTGCTATCACTATCACCTTCTCTTTACCTCCTTATAACATCATTACCATTACTTTAGACATTTAACATATAACTTTTGCATTTAAACATTCATTTCTCTTAATCCTTATTTCTAACTAAAAAACAATATTATTTGGACTAATCTTTAATTGACTGATATTAGTTCCTTTTTATCATTAAACTTATTCAACTATTCACTTCTTTGAGTGTTTTTACATAGGCACTCTTACTTCTGGATGAGTTCTTGCTTAAAAGTAACTAGGTTTGTCTATCGTTGGGTTACACTGGCACTTAAGGTTTTCACATTACTATTTAGTGTTTACAGTGGTTATTATATATTATTTTATTTCTTTTACTCACTTCACTTTCGTGTATTCACCCTTATTATATTGTCAATTGGTAAAGCACTTCCTAACTACTATTATGCACTCTTTGTTCAATCTGAGTTTAGTTAGTCTTATATTATTCATTAAAATTTTAAATTGGTTCTCTGTATTATGGTTTGTGTGTTTTATTGTTTGTTCATCTTGTCTTTTTCCATTCAATATTTACTTAATTGTTAATACAATATATTAATTGGATTTGTACTTTCCCTACTTAAGGGTACATTTAATGTGTTCATTTCATTATTTCTTTGGTCATTATTTCTTTTGTTATTGGGCCAATCACTTGGGTTGGGTCATTGTCATTTGTCTCGTCATAGTCATTTTATTTTCCTTGATTTAACATTGTTAATTCCTTATAGTTCTTCTCTGGTTTTGGGGCTGCTTTTGGTGTCGTAACAACATAATATATATATTAGTGTATAAATAATCAGTCTCTACCTCATCTATAAGGTGAATTGGCAAACTTCGTACCAATCTTAGACACTGATGATGGTATCCGATGTTTGTGGCCAAAACGTTTGCCACAGTAACAACTGCCCACAATCTACTACCGACCAGTTGCAATTTAACAATTGCATATAATCAGTGAATTTGTCCTTTTATTGTTGCGCTTGACGAAGTTTTACGCTTTCTAGCGCCGTTAATTTTAATTACTATAATGATGTCAACAATGTAAACAAATACCCGATTATCATATGCAGCTTGATGCTTATAAGTTCCGAAAAAGTTATATGCCATGTTTATTTCACATGTCACAAATACACTTTCAAACTTGTTTACTTTTATAATGTGTTTTACAAAAGTGTATATTTTACAGTTATTTACTTCGTGTTTACGTTTTCATGGTAGTTTTTCACAAGCCTGATTAGTCTTACAAGGGAATGTATTTAGCTGAATTCCAAAGGTGTTATCTTAAGTGCATTAATAATTTTCCCTATATTATGAGACTTCTTTACGTTCTTCAGTATAACCATTTGTTGTTTCCTATAGTACTTCCTTTTAACGCATAATGAAACTATAATCAATTATAGTTTAACGCATTTCATTGAATTCTTTTGATGGTATTCTCGTCGTTCTTGGTTCTGTTACAAATATTTCTACGTTGCCTTTCCTTGTGTCATTCACAAAGACTATTTGTAATTCTGAGTGATGTAACTTTAGTTACAGAAATTAAGACAGCAAAATTTGTCGTATCAAACAAGAAACAAACTGCCGTAGGTGACATACAAAACAATAAATCTAACATAATAAACAATGGCGTACTAAATAATACAAATCGCAAATTACAGATGTAGGGAAACAATAATTTACAAATATCTCTTTATGCTAAACGAACATTGAATTACACACACACACACTCGTCTATTTACGTATTTTGCTAGTTTATTCAAAGGTATTGTAAAAAGTAGTTACGTTTGTGTGAAAATTCCGGACACCTTGTACTTGGGCTGATAAAAAAGGCTCTTACCTTGTTTCAATGGCTTAGTGACTCCACGCAGTTCAATAAACAAACATTTTAGAAATTTCGTTCATTATATTGTTTTAAACAGTCTACTTAGTTATAGTTTTGTATGTTTTGCTCAATTTACAAAAAAAAACTTGTTCGACATTGTTGTGTTATAATGCAATTAATCTGGCTAACGTGGAAGCAATTGTGTTAAAATTAGACGTTTCATTTTGCAAAAAAATGCTAGTAAATTAAAATAAGAAACAAACAAGATGTTTTGGCGATTCGAGTCTCCAAACAGGAATAGAGAAGATGGTAGCTGATTAACCAAATTCTGCAGACCTTCTACACGCCATTTGGGAACCAGCGTGTGCAGTATATCGTCGTCTATACTGGCTGTAGCAAACTGATAGCTACTGCTTGCAGAGACGTTGCAGATCTGCGAACTTTTTAGGAAATGTGTTGCTAAGAAATACAAAAACCCTTCCTGTGCAACATCAAAGCGGAAGCATTCATATCCCCTCATATCAAAGAGTTCTAGTCGCCTAAGATATGTTTCGCACAGACAACACACAAGATGGTTTACGTCTCGCTAACAGCATCTTCAATTGTAACAATGCTAAGTGCAAACGTTCAGCTTCCATTCAAAGATACTCCCCATATTGAACCTCAAAGAGTCAGCTGCTGCGGCAGTGCTTACATTCCTCGCTTCCATTACATTCTGTTTTTGTGTAAGTTGCCAACCTCTGTCAGGTCGCCACGTTCGGTGAGTTAGTTGCCAACCTCTGTCAGGTTGCCACGTTCGGTGAGTTTACTCGCGCTTCTTATCTAGAGCTAACTGCCTCGTCGTCGTGGATATTTCATGTCCCCTATTCATATTTTAAAAGTTCTCCCGGGTATATTTGCGAGGACGTAGGGTGAGCGGCGGCGCTCGACGATTTTCTACCTCTAGAAGTGGCTGCGATCGCAGTTAGTGATGGGTTGAGACCCCTCATACCACTTATGTACATATCTATCTCCACTTCATTGTCACTGATAAATTCTGGTTTTCTGTATAACTCAGTTAAATAAAAACTGAGTATTCATTGAGTATAACTCAGAGAACCATATCCCTGGAAATAATATCTGTTACCCAATAGGAGCAGGTGATATCTAGAACTGACAGTCCGTTCATAGCTGAATTTGCTCTTATTGTCAGGAGACATAAATTTCTTAACATAAAGGTAGTTAATTTTTTTAAGTGGCCTTAATTCTTGAACAGCTACCATCGTTTGCAAATGGGAAAATTGCGTGAACTAGATGGGTGCCGGCCAAAGCAATTCTCACATTTCACAACCTCTGCCGAAGGGTCAGCGCCACCCCTCGATGCGTAAAACGAAGCATTGAGAGCACTACATTGGGTGAGTGATAATTCTCACGATCATTCTGTTGTGACCTGTTCTTATTTTCTCTGGTAGAGTAGTTATATTAAAGATTAATAAATGGAGCGGAAGTGGAAGCGTCTGTTTATGTCTCTGCACTATGAGTCTCCAACATAATATAACTCCTTGTGGAGCGAGCTAAGTTTTAATTTTCTTTTTCATACAGTTGAGAAAGTCCTGCCATTCTATAACCCCTTTGTTGTGTTTAGATGGTAAGGAGGCACATTTACATCTACGGCTGTTCCAGCACAAGCTGACAGCTTTTTTATTGTAAAATTACTCAATTTGTGAATTCGGTGAAGTACCTTCGTTTCTGTTCATGAATAAATATTTTGGCACCGCTTCTTAATGGCTACAAAAGGTGACAGGAAACAACTGTGTATTGATGCTGAGAGAAGGATGCACTACGCTGTAGTAAATGCAGCGAAAGTTTTGGCAAAGTAATTTTCAATGGAACAGGTTTTCAAGATCTTTCTTAAGCACCAATCTTTCATGATCTGAAGTAAATCTTTAGTATATGTTAAGGGATTCAATGTATCCAGAGAATATACTGGTAACACGAGTATAAAGATTATGAATAAGAGGAATTAATTTAATCCTCTCTACAGGCACATGTTCAAGTATCTGCTGTAAGCATTATTCATATCAAACATTTGTTATTTCTCATAAAATATGGGATTGAATTACATGTATCGCTAGATTCAAGAAAGGCTTTATTTATAAGATTTATTATTGTTTTACTTGCCGCATTTTAAATAACAAATTTAATTAATTATTAAATTTACCAATTTTTTTTGTATTAGTATAAATAATTCAAGTGCCATTTATATTTGCATATACAGAACTAATATTGTCATTTTTGTAACCGTATGCACGTTTGAATAGTTATGAATTTTATTGTAGCAAAATATAAATTTTCTTTTAAACCTGTTCGATAGAGTTATTTATATTTTACACATCCCTCATTATCCCGTTGTCTGTCCCCCCTGGTCAAACAAGCCAAAAAAATTCCTCAGCCTTCTGCCTAACGTCTTGCTGCCGAAAGGTGTTTGCAACTTTCTATCTTTTTTTGTTTTCCAGCCGTACGTCTGCTTTTGTTAATAATAGGAACATATATATATATATATATATATATATATATATATATATATCAGTAACAAAAGCAGGTTACTTTTGTACCTTACATTTATATAAGATTTTATTATGTGAAGAATATTGACTTGTAACGCTTATTAAAACATGCATACAGTTTTTATATTAGCATATATAAATTAAATTTAATATATTTACCCGTAAAAATCACATATTCACATTTATCACGGAAATACTGGTAGAATAACTGTAATTTCTTATAAACGTAAGCAGTTGATTTACAACGATTTAAACGCACAAGTATTTTTATGCTACAGGCAAGTACATATATTACGTTTCTTAAAATGAACAAACTCTTTCTTTACGGCTACGCGTATATGTTTCTTCCTTCCTCGTATTTATGTACATGTCTGGCTGTTGATACATCTGTCTGTCTGTCACTCTCTTAAACATTCTCTCTCTTCTCTCTCTTCTCTCTGTCTCTCTAACACATACAAACGCGCACACGCGCAAAATATAGTAGCACAGACGTGGACAAACGAAAACATCATTCTCTCATCACCATTAGTGTTAGACATAGCTTTACATATGTTTATTGCCCTTTTTTGTTAACTATGACAAAGCGAGTTTCTAGCCACCCTGCAAATATCGTCAAAGGAAATCCTTCGTTATTTTCTGCTTACGCCTTTCCTAGTATAAAACATTAGTACAGGCATTCTGTTTTTTTAGATTTTGAACTAAGTGTAGTCGGTATGACGTAAATTATTTATGAAAGTTAGAATTCTTCTGCATAAAATTTTCAGTTTACAAAAAAACGTCCTGTAACTTTAACTTTCATTTTCACTACGGGAAAAGTTCGTCGACAGGTTAGAAAATATATTAATTTCAGCTGCTGTAGCAAGACTCACAAAAATGGTAGAAACAAGCGGAATATTGGATGATGTTCCCGAAAGTTACCGCTAGTCAGCGCCACTTGTCGGAGCACACTCTTTGCGTATACCATCGTCGTATTGTAAAAGTTCGGTCTTTTTTTAACACACCTCGTATTAGTGAAAGAAATCTATATTAATAAATCTGTAGGGGAAGCTGCGCTAATTTCAGAAAATACTGGGACGACCTGAATGAAACATTGCAAATTATAATAGCGACTTTAAAGGAGGTTTGAGACTTTGATTCATTTTGATATATCAAGAAGGACCCGAGTTACACAATGTAGGCAAATCATCTATTGCAGCAGAAATGGTCATGAGTTCAAGACCCAGCAATTTATCCAATATTGTCAACACACAATCATGTGCACCGTTTACATATGCAAACTAATCTATGCAGCAACTTCGATCCTCTCCCCCACCCCCTAACCATTATGCCAGTTATTAGGAGTAGTGAGATATACTCACTAGAGTATACTAGTGTTATATAATTAATATAACATAAGTAAATCAATAACTACAGGTAAAATTTACGTTTGTGTTGTTATTAACAAATTTTGAAATTCAAGTGTATTTCCGCCATTTCACAAATGTTAAATTACTATGTTTGTTTGTCTAAGATACTTGAATGTTTTTACTTTCACAACATGTATACTCTGCTTAATTACATTTTTGATGCAACTTTTCTCAAATTTGATGTCATTTTGTGTCTCCTGTCTGTCTGTCTGACTGTCTCTCTCTGTCTCTGTCTCTGTCTCTGTCTCTGTCTCTGTCTGTCTCTGTCTCTCTCTCTCTCTCTCACTCTCTCTCTCTCTCTCTCTGTCTCTCTCTTTGTCGCGCGCTCTCTCTCTCTCCCTTGTCCTCGTTTTCTCTTACTGTGTCTTACATTCTTAATGTCAATAACTTTTACAGCACATGTGAATCTGTACTTCTTAGTCACATTTGACCTTCAACTCGTTTTTATTTCGGTAGTGGAAATACCATTCTATTGAAGCAGTAGCAAAATGTAAAAAAATATTTTCAGGTAGTCTTCTGCAACAGGATAGGTTGCTTCAGAAGCACAGTATTTGAAATGTGAAAAGCTATATGCTGACATTCAAGTAACTTCTCTGAGATTAAATTAAAGTGAATAAGAATATATGTTTCAGTCTGGTAATACACGGATTACGCAGTAGGTGTCTGTAACGCTATAAACAATTGTTAACGTTTATTAAAAGATTTAAATAATTAATTCTGTAGCTTGGGAATTTTTATCATGTTATTACAATACCGAGAAATGTTTATCGGTGTAAGAACCAGTTAGTTATTCCTCTCAGTTTACTCTTTTTTTTTTTGTAAATTGACAGTTTCATAAAAACATTGAGTAACCAAAGCCACACAGCAAATTACTAAAGGTTAGACTGCTAATTCGGTACAAGTGACTTGGATACCAAACCAGACATGAATACTACAATTGTAACGGAAGCCTGTTATCAATATTGTAACGTAACAAAGTTTAGGTCCCAGACGTTACATAAAAACCTTGTCCATAGAAACTCAAACAATACCCAAGGTATGCCATAATTAAGGTCAGGAGGGCAAACCTCACCTACAAAATGTATTGAGGATACCTAGTAAGGTTACTAGGTAATAAAATAGTAAAAATGTATCTAAATATAAAATATGGAGTGATCAGTGGAAGATGTAAACTATAAACACAGTGTCTAATGAGATGAATTTACTATAGACGAGTTTGAAAATAATAGGCTGTTTAATTGATATTTAATGTTTTATAAAGATCTACATGTTGTTGTGGTTTATCATGATATTGTGTTTACATGATATTTATTCTGTGTTTTGTATGTAGCAGGTGTGAAGCCATTGCTTTAAGAAATGTAAGAAATAGTATTAAGTAATGGATACTAATTTCATGCATGTTAAACTTGTATTTAAGTAATTACAAGTGTATTTATTATGTATGGTATCATGTTAAGTGTATTTACTTTGAATAATTAATGAAGATGTCTTAAAATAATATTTGTAAACTTGGCCAGGAAGACAATAATTGTTAATAAATTGTCAAGTGGTCATTATAATTATGTTATAAACCAATGAAGGGTTCAATGATAATATAAATAATAATAATAAATTGAAATCTGGATAAATTAAAATTAGAATAATTGACCATAAGCCAGTGAATCTTTGTACAGTAGGTCAGGTCAGAAAAGTTAAATTAAAAACAAAAAATTACAACACATGTAATAAAACAAATAGGCCTAAAATTAGTATTTTGTAAAAGGAAAATACCTTTTAAAATAAGTTGAGCAATAAGAAAATGTAGTAAAATGTATATGGTTTAATAATGCATATTAGGTGGAAGTTTTATGTGATTTAATGTAATTATAATAAGGGAGTATTTTATTAAATAAGTGTAAGAATATTTCCTAATTACGGCTCTCGGATAACAAATATTATCCAATAACATATAAGGAAGATGGTTGTTAGGGACAACAAAATGCAAGATATCTTGTTGATTTCAACATTCAATTGTTATATGTTAATGGGTAAAGTTCAGCATACAATAGAAACGGAAGAAGATAGACGGGAAAAAGAAGCAGAGGTAGTCACAGACACCGAAATGGAACAACAGGCGGGCGATAAAGAGGAAGCCAGAGGAGGATTAAATTGGGAAAAATTAATGGAATTAATGAGTAGGATGAAGGAGGAAAATAAGGAATTAATGAGTAGCATGAAGGAGGGTAATAAACAAACTAACGAGAAAAACAAACAAATGTTAGAAAAGCTCTAAAATAAAATAGACTGTATAAACGAAAATTCAGAAAAGCTGGAAAATAAAATAGACTGTATTAACGAAAACTCAAAGAAACAAAACGAAATTTTTGAGTGAGAACTTAATCAAACTAATGAATGAGAAGTATGACAAAAATAAAGAGGAAACTGATGAGAATAACCGGCTGATAAATGAAAGCTTAAACCAAATTAATGAAAGGTTTGACAGGAACGACGAGAGCTTAAGGCAGATTCAGGAAAATAACAAACAAATAGACGAGAGAATTGAAACCAGTAATAAGGATTTACGCAAATTATAAATGAACAAAATCAAGCGTTGAGGGAAGTCATCAATGAAAGGATTGCAAATGTCAATGAAACACTTAACAAAAGGGTGGATGATTATTAAGAGGGAGTAAGACAGCAAATAACTGAAACTATGGTAGGTCTAGAAAGGCAGATGAAACCATCATACAACTCGGAGTGGAAGTAGAAGCCAAAATAAATCAAGTAGAAAACAATAACAAACTTAGAATAAAAGAGGTACAATTAGAAACCCAAGGGAAATTGGACGAAGTGCAAATTAATATTGCTGGTAGAATTGAAATAGTTAACAATGAAATAACGCAAATAAAAACCCAAGTGGATCAAAATAAAGGGACCGTTGAAAACACACAGAATCAGGAGTTGATTAATATCAAGGGGTCAATAGAAAATTTACAAAATCGACCAATGTACCTGGCACATCACATAGCCCCTGAGCAAAAAGAAAACATCAATTTCAAAATTTATAGAGGAAACCCCATAGAATTTTTAGAGAGAATAGATGAATGGTTTGGTAGAATTAAAGTGACCCGATGGAACATAATAAAAAATTTTTTGGATGACTGTTTTAAAAGCATAAATGATAATTGGTGGTCAGCAGTTCGAAACGAAACAAGTAATTATGAAGAGTTTAAGAAGGCTTTTAGGTCAAAATACTGGTCGGATTCCGTACAGAACATGATTAGGGACAATATTAGCAACGGTAGATTCAACATTAATCAAGAGCAGTCCCCAACTACCTACTTTTTGAGAAAGGTGTATTTGGCGCGTCATTTGGAACCGCGAATACCAGAGGAATGTTTAGTGAATAAACTATCTTACCATTTCGAAGAAGAAATAGTTCGTGCCAGACGCAGTGGACAAGTGAAGATAGTAGGAGCAATGGAAACCTTGTTAGCCAGCTATGAAATGGAAGACTATTATCAGAGGTCTCGAAGAAAAAGTGACTATTCAAACAATAGGAGCGAGGAGCAAAATCAAGAGTCGCGTCAGGGAATGAATAGGTATAACAACAATAATTATAACCGAAATGTTAATGACCATTATATGAATAATCGCTACCGAAATAATCATTACCAAAACAATTATTATAATAACCCTAATAATAACCGATACAGCACAGGCCGCAGGAATTTTGATAACGGGAGAGACTATTGGAATAGTAACCGAGGGAACGATGAGGGAAGGAATCAAAACAGAAATAGGAGCGTCGAGAATGATGGAGGAAGCAGGGAACAAAGGAGAGACATACCCTCGGAAAATCAAACAAGTAATGACCACGGAACCCATATAGCTCGAGTAAACTATATCATGGCTGATGAGAGGAATAACCAAGAGGACCATCGTGGAAACCGTAAACCTAATCCCGATTCTGGGAATGCTGAGGGAAGGAATAGACGGAACGAAGAGGACATAGAACCGTATGTCTTTGATCCATACTGCGACGATGCCATTGAAAGATTTACAACTGCATATAATCTACGGAATCCACCGGAAAACCATAGTGGTAGAGCAGCCCGAACAGTGGCCAATACAAAATAGTTAAGATAAATTAGTTGGAATCAATTTTAAAACCACAAAATTCAAAAATAAGTAAGAACACCTTACTATATAATACAGAAGAAATTATTTTAAACTAATAAACATAAAGGAAGAGAAAGAAGTGTTAGAAATGAGTTAGATGAAGAAAGAACATGCCATACAATTTATAAAAAGAAAGAGATTCAGTGTTTAATTGCAGAAGTAAATGGGAGTGAATTAAAAATAGTAAAATACGTATGCTAAAGAATAATTAATTGACAGCACGGAACTAAGAAGAATTTAAAATGAATATTGAACAGCTTTAACTACTACACTGCTGAATAATATGATACATGGAACTACAGAACAACGAGATAAATAAGTTGAGAAAAGTATTAGGATACCTCAGAAATAATAGTAATCATCCGTTGAATATAAGTTTGTAGCGAAAGAGCTACCTTATAGGTAACAATTATATGTATTGTGTTGTGATAGTGCAACGTTTATTTTTTTTCTGGACAGAGATGAAGTTCTTCTGATCTCAGAAGATATAGTTAGGGAAACAGCAGAGTAATGAAAGCCAATAGTGCCCGTCTGATTCCGTACCAGCTATGATATTAGGGAAAAATGTTAGGGAAATATAGTATTTTAGGGATTATACACCAAGCGAGGTAATTAAATATAAATATGATAATAAGAAATGATGGCGTAATAAGCTAGAAGAAGTTATGAGTTTCAGAGAAAAGGACAGGTCTACAACTGAGGGAGGTACCAGTAGAAAATTAACGACAAAACATACAATGAGTATCAACACAGTTTTCAGGTGCAATTAAAAGTTTAAGGAATACAAATAGAAAATAATCCTCAAAGAACCCATTGAATTGCGTACTAAAGCAGAAACAATGAAAAACTGAAACCATTATAAATTGATAATTTTATCAAACAAATATTCCAAGGCATGAAGAAACTATAAGTTTATTTCAACTAAACTATATTCAGCTAAAATAAACTTCTTCCGGAGGGGGAGTATTATGTAACGTAACAAAGTTAATGTCCCAGACGTTACATAAAAACCTTGTCCATAGAAACTCAAACAATACCCAAGGTATGCCATAATTAAGGTCAGGGGGGCAACCCTCACCTACAAAATGTATTGAGGATACCTAGTAAGGTTACTAGGTAATAAAATAGTAAAAATGTATCTAAATATAAAATATGGAGTGATCAGTGGAAGATGTAAACTATAAACACAGTGTCTAATGAGATGAATTTACTATAGACGAGTTTGAAAATAATAGGCTGTTTAATTGGTATTTAATGTTTTATAAAGATGTACATGTTGTTGTGCTTTATCATGATATTGTGTTTACATGATATTTATTCTGTGTTTTGTATGTAGCAGGTGTGAAGCCATTGCTTTAAGAAAGTATTAAGTAATGGATACTAATTTCATGCATGTTAAACTTGTATTTAAGTAATTAAATACAAATGTATTTATTATGTATGGTATCATGTTAAGTGTATTTACTTTGAATAATTAATGAAGATGTCTTAAAATAATATTTGTAAACTTGGCCAGGAAGACAATAATTGTTAATAAATTGTCAAGTGGTCATTATAATTATGTTATAAACCAATGAAGGGTTCAATGATAAAATAAATAATAATAATAAATTGAAATCAGGATAAATTAAAATTAGAATAATTGACCATAAGCCAGTGAATCTTTGTACAGTAGGTCAGGTCAGAAAAGTTAAATTAAAAACAAAAAATTACAACACATGTAATAAAACAAATAGGCCTAAAATTAGTATTTTGTAAAAGGAAAATACCTTTTAAAATAAGTTGAGCAATAAGAAAATGTAGTAAAATGTATATGGTTTAATAATGCATATTAGGTGGAAGTTTTATGAAAATTTAATGTAACTATAATAAGGGAGTATTTTATTAAATAAGTGTAAGAATATTTCCTAATTACGGCTCTAGGATAACAAATATTATCCAATAACATATAAGGAAGATGGTTGTTAGGGACAACAAAATGCAAGATATCTTGTTGATTTCAACATTCAATTGTTATATGTTAATGGGTAAAGTTCAGCATAAAAATTTTAAAAAAGAGAAGACAAAATTACGTGAATAAAATTAAATAAATTAAATGTCATAAAAGAAATCCTTTTAAAAGGAGTGAGTAGTAACTCCTGAAACTATATCTCAGCAAATATAATCCTGCATACCGTTAAAGTTAACTAAATTAAAAAAATACTCATTCAACCTACTTACAGTAAAAGCGTAATGATGAAAATGAACTATAATTAAACAAAGATGATCCATAGCGGAGGAATGCAAAATTAATTAAAATATATATTAAAAAACAAACGAAGAACTTTTGTATTGAAGTACCAAACCTCACTTTCAACAAACAACGAAGTCTCAATACTGCACAAATTCCATTGGGACCGGCAACTACCAGAACCGTGAAGAATAACGAAGACCAGAACTGAAATTTCTACTACATTCTGGGACAACGAATCCAACTTTTATTGAGAAGCTGGATGTTGTTTTTATTCAACAGTTGCATTGCCATTCCGTTCTCGCCTCGTCGTAACCAGACACTGTCACATTAAGTATCTGATCCAGTTTGGTAATAAACCTGCTTATGTTGAATTTTATATAATATGAGTTTATAACAATATTGTAATACTTAGTAACCTTAAAATTGCATTACCTGACCTTCCTAATAGTTAAAAGAACTACATGTACCCTGAGATAAAAGACAAACTGAAAATTATAATTAAATTGTAACATCTAAAACACGAGTTCAATAACAAATCGATTCTGTATTGTGTGGTCGATATGATGTATTAGTAGCAGGAGGAAGCAGCTGTTGGAATTTAAACATATATAAAATAAAGAACCCCTCTTGAATTTGACGATTTTGTGTTACTTGTAGAATAATTAGTGTATTTCGAATAGGGTGTATTTTACAGAGAAAGGAACGTGAGAAACGCATCAAGTGGAACGACTTAACCTATAATAACGGGTCAATCGCCAATCACAGCGCTCGCTTGTTGACAGCTAGTGAATACGGGAGAATAGAGAACTAACTTACGCTCTTCGCTCTCTTCTCTGTCCAATTCAGATAATACATACCGACTAGGGTTGGAGACAAATACTGAATTTTTCACTATAAGAACTGGAATATAGAGTTTTTCTCTGGTAAAACACTTGACAACCATTTAACACAGGTCTATGATCAAGAACTGAATAATATCAACCACATAATATATAATTTTCTTTGTAAATAAATTAACATTGATTTGCAGAAGATCTCATCTGCAGTAAAATTTTACAAATCGACGCATTCAACAGTGGAGCTTTCGAACACTATCTAATTCAATAAGTAACAACATTTCATTTGTTACAAATTGGCGCTCAACGAGTGGGCTTTAGTTAAGTAAAAAATCGACTATATCGCTATTACTTAACTTGAACAGGCAACTATTAGAGGCACAGGAATGCATACAAGAGGTGTTTCTAAAAGGACAGCGAAGGAACAAGAAACGGAAGAAGATAGACGGGAAAAAGAAGCAGAGGTACTTACAGACACCGAAATGGAACAACAGGCGGGCGATAAAGAGGAAGCCAGAGGAGGATTAAATTGGGAAAAATTAATGGAATTAATGAGTAGGATGAAGGAGGAAAATAAGGAATTAATGAGTAGTATGAAGAAGGATAATAAGGAATTAATGAGTAGCATGAAGGAGGGTAATAAACAAACTAACGAGAAAAACAAACAAATGTTAGAAAAGCTCTAAAATAAAATAGACTGTATAAACGAAAATTCAGAAAAGCTGGAAAATAAAATAGACAGTATTAACGAAAACTCAAAGAAACAAAACGAAATATTTGAGTGAGAACTTAATCAAACTAATGAATGAGAAGTTTGACAAAAATAAAGAGGAAACTGATGAGAATAACCGGCTGATAAATGAAAGCTTAAACCAAATTAATGAAAGGTTTGACAGGAACGACGAGAGCTTAAGGCAGATTCAGGAAAATAACAAACAAATAGACGAGAGAATTGAAACCAGTAATAAGGATTTACGCAAATTATAAATGAACAAAATCAAGCGTTGAGGGAAGTCATCAATGAAAGGATTGCAAATGTCAATGAAACACTTAACAAAAGGGTGGATGATTATTAAGAGGGAGTAAGACAGCAAATAACTGAAACTAAGGTAGGTCTAGAAAAGACAGATGAAACCATCATACAACTCGGAGTGGAAGTAGAAACCAAAATAAATCAAGTAGAAAACAATAACAAACTTAGAATAAAAGAGGTACAATTAGAAACCCAAGGGAAATTGGACGAAGTGCAAATTAATATAGCTGGTAGAATTGAAATAGTTAACAATGAAATAACGCAAATAAAAACCCAAGTGGATCAAAATAAAGGGACCGTTGAAAACACACAGAATCAGGAGTTGATTAATATCAAGGAGTCAATAGAAAATTTACAAAATCGACCAATGTACCTGGCACATCACATAGCCCCTGAGCAAAAAGAAAACATCAATTTCAAAATTTATAGATGAAACCCCATAGAATTTTTAGAGAGAATAGATGAATGGTTTGGTAGAATTAAAGTGACCCGATGGAACATAATAAAAAATTTTTTGGATGACTGTTTTAAAAGCATAAATGATAATTGGTGGTCAGTAGTTCGAAACGAAACAAGTAATTATGAAGAGTTTAAGAAGGCTTTTAGGTCAAAATACTGGTCGGATTCCGTACAGAACATGATTAGGGACAACATTACCAACGGTAGATTCAACATTAATCAAGAGCAGTCCCCAACTACCTACTTTTTGAGAAAGGTGTGTTTGGCGCGTCATTTGGAACCGCGAATACCAGAGGAATGTTTAGTGAATAAACTATCTTACCATTTCGAAGAAGAAATAGTTCGTGCCAGACGCAGTGGACAAGTGAAGACAGTAGGAGCAATGGAAACCTTGTTAGCCAGCTATGAAATGGAAGACTATTATCAGAGGTCTCGAAGACAAAGTGACTATTCAAACAATAGGAGAGAGGAGCAAAATCAAGAGTTGCGTCAGGGAATGATTAGGTATAACAACAATAATTATAACCGAATGTTAATGACCATTATATGAATAATCGCTACCGAAATAATCATTACCAAAACAATTATTATAATAACCCTAATAATAACCGATACAGCACAGGCCGCAGGAATTTTGATAACGGGAGAGACTATTGGAATAGTAACCGAGGGAACGATAAGGGAAGGAATCAAAACAGAAATAGGAGCGTCGAGAATGATGGAGGAAGCAGGGAACAAAGGAGAGACATACCCTCGGGAAATCAAACAAGTAATGACCAGGGAACCCATATAGCTCGAGTAAACTATATCATGGCTGATGAGAGGAATAACCAAAAGGACCATCGTGGAATCCGTAAACCTAATCCCGATTCTGAGAATGCTGAGGGAAGGAATAGACGGAACGAAGAGGACATAGAACCGTATGTCTATGATCCATACTGCGACGATGCCATTGAAAGATTTACAACTGCATATAATCTACGGAATCCACCGGAAAACCATAGTGGTAGAGCAGCCCGAACAGTGGCCAATACAAAATAGTTAAGATAAATTAGTTGGAATCAATTTTAAAACCACAAAATTCAAAAATAAGTAAGAACGCCTTACTATATAATTCAGAAGAAATTATTTTAAACTAATAAACATAAAGGAAGAGAAAGAAGGGTTAGAAATGAGTAGATGAAGAAAGAATATGCCATACAATTTATAATAAGGAGGAGATTCAGTGTTTAATTGCAGAAGTAAATGGGAGTGAATTAAAAATAGTAAAATACGTATGCTAAAGAATAATTAATTGACAGCACGGAACTAAGAAGAATTTAAAATGAATATTGGACAGCTTTAACTACTATACTGGTGAATAATATGATAAATGGAACTACAGAACAACGAGATAAATAAGTTAAGAAAAGTATTAGGATACCTCAGAAATAATAGTAATCATCCGTTGAATATAAGTTTGTAGCGAAAGAGCTACCTTATAGGTAACAATTATATGTATTGTGTTGTGATAGTGCAACGTTTATTTTTTTTCTGGACAGAGATGAAGTTCTTCTGATCTCAGAAGATATAGTTAGGGAAACAGCAGAGTAATGGAAGCCAATAGTGCCCGTCTGATTCCGTACCAGCTATGATATTAGGGAAAAATGTTAGGGAAATATAGTATTTTAGGGATTATACACCAAGCGAGGTAATTAAATATAAATATGATAATAAGAAATGATGGCGTAATAAGCTAGAAGAAGCTATGAGTTCCAGAGAAAAGGACAGGTCTACAACTGAGGGAGGTACCAGTAGAAAATTAACGACAAAACATACAATGAGTATCAACACAGTTTTCAGGTGCAATTAAAAGTTTAAGGAATAGAAATAGAAAATAAACCTCAAAGAACCCATTGAATTGCGTACTAAAGCAGAAACAATGAAAAACTGAAACCATTATAAATTGATAATTTTATCAAACAAATATTCCAAGGCATGAAGAAACTATAAGTTTATTTCAACTAAACTATACTCAGCTAAAATAAAATTTTTCCGGAGGGGGAGTATTATGTAACGTAACAAAGTTAAGGCCCCAGACGTTACATAAAAACCTTGTCCATAGAAACTCAAACAATACCCAAGGTATGCCTTAATTATGGTCAGGAGGGCAAACCTCACCTAAAAAATGTATTGAGGATACCTAGTAAGGTTACTAGGTAATAAAATAGTAAAAATGTATCTAAATATAAAATATGGAGTGATCAGTGGAAGATGTAAACTATAAACACAGTGTCTAATGAGATGAATTTACTATAGACTAGTTTGAAAATAATAGGCTGTTTAATTGGTATTTAATGTTTTATAAAGATGTACATGTTGTTGTGCTTTATCATGATATTGTGTTTACATGATATTTATTCTGTGTTTTGTATGTAGCAGGTGTGAAGCCATTGCTTTAAGAAAGTATTAAGTAATGGATACTAATTTCATGCATGTTAAACTTGTATTTAAGTAATTAAATACAAGTGTATTTATTATGTATGGTATCATGTTAAGTGTATTTACTTTGAATAATTAATGAAGATGTCTTAAAATAATATTTGTAAACTTGGCCAGGAAGACAATAATTGTTAATAAATTGTCAAGTGGTCATTATAATTATGTTATAAACCAATGAAGGGTTCAATGATAAAATAAATAATAATAATAAATTGAAATCAGGATAAATTAAAATTAGAATAATTGACCATAAGCCAGTGAATCTTTGTACAGTAGGTCAGGTCAGAAAAGTTAAATTAAAAACAAAAAATTACAACACATGTAATAAAACAAATAGGCCTAAAATTAGTATTTTGTAAAAGGAAAATACCTTTTAAAATAAGTTGACCAATAAGAAAATGTAGTAAAATGTATATGGTTTAATAATGCATATTAGGTGGAAGTTTTATGTGATTTAATGTAATTATAATAAGGGAGTATTTTATTAAATAAGTGTAAGAATATTTCCTAATTACGGCTCTCGGATAACAAATATTATCCAATAACATATAAGGAAGATGGTTGTTAGGGACAACAAAATGCAAGATATCTTGTTGATTTCAACATTCAATTGTTATATGTTAATGGGTAAAGTTCAGCATACAAATTTAAAAAAGAGAAGACAAAATTACGTGAATAATATTAAGTAAATTAAATGTCATAAAAGAAATCCATTTAAAAGGAGTGAGTAGTAACTCCTGAAACTATATCTCAGCAAATATAATCCTGCATACCGTTAAAGTTAACTAAATTAAAAAAATACTCATTCAACCTACTTACAGTAAAAGCGTAATGATGAAAATGAACTATAATTAAACAAAGATGATCCATAGCGGAGGAATGCAAAATTAATTAAAATATATATTAAAAAACAAACAAAGAACTTTTGTATTGAAGTACCAAACCTCACTTTCAACAAACAACGAAGTCTCAATACTGCACAAATTCCATTGGGACCGGCAACTACCAGAACCGTGAAGAATAACGAAGACCAGAACTGAAATTTCTACTACATTCTGGGACAACGAATCCAACTTTTATTGAGAAGCTGGATGTTGTTTTTATTCAACAGTTGCATTGCCATTCCGTTCTCGCCTCGTCGTAACCAGACACTGTCACATTAAGTATCTGATCCAGTTTGGTAATAAACCTGCTTATTTTGAATTTTATATAATAAGAGTTTATAACAATATTGTAATACTTAGTAACCTTAAAATTGCATTACCTGGCCTTACTAATAGTTAAAAGAACTACATGTACTCTGAGATAAAAGACAAACTGAAAATTATAATTAAATTGTAACATCTAAAACACGAGTTCAATAACAAATCGATTCTGTATTGTGTGACCGATATGATGTATTAGTAGCAGGAGGAAGCAGCTGTTGGAATTTAAACATATATAAAATAAAGAACCCTTCTTGAATTTGACGATTTTGTGTTATTTGTAGAATAATTAGTGTATTTCGAATAGGGTGTATTTTACAGAGAAAGGAACGTGAGAAACGCATCAAGTGGAACGACTTAACCTATAATAACGGGTCAATCGCCAATCACAGCGCTCGCTTTTTGACAACTGGTGAATACGGGAGAATAGAGAACTAACTTACGCTCTTCGCTCTCTTCTCTGTCCAATTCAGATGATACTTACCGACTAGGGCTGGAGACATATACTGAATTTTTCACTATAAGAACTGGAATATAGCGTTTTTCTCTGCTAAAACACTTGACAACAATTTAACACAGGTGTATGATCAAGAACTGAATAATATCAACCACATAATATATAATTTTCTTTATAAATAAATTAACATTGATTTGCAGAAGATCTCATCTGCAGTAAAATTTTACAAATCGACGCATTCAACAGTGGAGCTTTCGAAAACTATCTAATTCAATAACTAACAACATTTCACTTGTTACAATATATATTTAAACCCGTATTGAAGAACTAATTAATTTTTTATATTTTAATTTTCATAATATAATGTTTTAAATATATTAAATGTTTTAACATTTTCCCCCTTAATTAATGAAGAATTGTTATTGCTCATGCGATCTGAAAGGAAGCTACAAATAATGGCTTACTTTTAATGATTAGGCTTTTTAACGTCTATTTACACATTACATTAGCTTAACGAAAAGTGTACTGATAAAAAGTTTAAAAACTACACTAAAATTCTATCTGAAACTTTTATCTACAAGAAATTAACTAGAAATGAATTGTTTAAATTCCTAAATTCGTGGCGAGTATCCACTTTGCGTAGCAACCAAGGATTCAGTTAATTATTATGAGACCTAGCGTAAAATCTAACTTGCATAGTTTTGCATAGTCTAACTTGCGTTACAAACCTGTTTTTAAAGTAAATTAAGTCTAATTCAGATGAAAACAAAATGTCTTATCGAAATAGCCTAAGCCATTCAACGATAAATCACAACATTAAGACTCTTAGTACTAAAACAAGATTAGATTTAAACTACAATCCCAAAAACTTTAAATTTACGAAACATTAAAATAAAAAATATTTGAATATCCATTTTCCCGACTTTGGCACAGGAAATGGTATATAACAAGTATAGCTTCAGCAAAGTGCAATAGGTAATAATAAAACTGAAGGTTCATTATACCTCGATTATACTTAGAAATTACAGAAACAAAAATATTACGCGTTTTTACAGCGGTTATTAGAAATGTCTTCACTCCCCAAAACCAGCAGTATCAGATAATAAAAACGATTTGCATTAATATGAATCTCATTCATATAACTATGAATCGTTTCTGATATAGTGGTTAGTATATTATACAGGAGCAAATTACATTAACAATTTGACCACACTTGTACCACATGAGACTGAAGCTTGAATTTAACTGATAAATCTTCTAACTTTACGACTCGGCAATAATCCTAAAAGTGAAGGTGACAAATGCCACCAAAAACCTTATACTTACGTTTCAGCCATTGACATTTCGATGAGAAATTTCTTTCCAAAATCTATTTCTAATATTAAACATTTATTAAGTCTAAAGCAATAAATTTTGAAGAATATTACTAGTCATTATTCAATCTGAACCGAAATAATAACATGTTACAGTTAAACTGAATATTATTTAATAATTTTTCAATAATTCTGTACATTATTCCTATGTTAGTAGCCTACGGAATATTAATAATCATAATTAGTATAAACCTTTCAAACTTTACTTCTACCCAAGCAATATTAGTAGCTATAAATTTTATAATATCCGTGTTTAAAATGCAAATTGGATTTCGATAATTTAACTAAATCATTGGTATTTATTTTGTTACACTAAAAGAGTGCTATTGCTGCTACAGCATATTTGGCAAAAACAATGGATTTGTGACTGTAGGTTACCCATGTGCCCGTATTGTTATAGCCATTCCCGCATGCAGAAAACAAAACTGGCGAAAGTAAATACGGTGTTATGAGGTTTTCAGTGAGGGAAGTAATTAAACACACAAATGCCTCTGAACACATATATAGGGGGTTGATAACTTGATATTCTCTCTAAATAGAAACATCATTTATGCTAACACAAGATTGAAGGGGTGGACATTGATGAATATTTATTGTTCAATTTATTCTTTTCCAAATGTTTTTCAACGCTTACTCTGTTGTCTCTGAGATTTTTGTCACATTTTTATTTAGCAAATATGTTAACATTTTTTTAAACTTTTTGACACTGTGTGTGTTATAGACTTCACTTAATGGGTGTAGTTTTACAATAATAAATGGCTTTTAACTCATCGTAATCGTACAATTTTACATAAATATAATTTACATCAAAATAAATCAGGTATTTTTACAACCCTCACCTGACTCATAAAACGGTCTTTACCTGACATATTCTTGATAATTTTTATATTTTGTCACTACTCTTTAACCTGTCGTCATTATACCACCCTTTCGAAAAACAAAAATAACTACTACTGAAAGCTATCAATTATTATTATCAAGTATCTTGCTTCCACCTTTTTAAAGGATGCGCACTTCAAGAATAATACAAACATATCAGAAGCCCTACAGAAATAATATGAAGGAAGACATTCTTGATCAACTGTAATCAATAAATATACTCTGTTTACCGGGTCGTCAGAATGTCCCTAGATATGATTGTGTACATACGTGTGATAGCGCATTCGTTAATTATAAATTTCCATATCCCAACTTAAAAATTAGTTAAGTTTTTAGAACAGAACGTGTCTGTTTGATAAAAGGCAAAGGAAATGTTTGTTGGATTATAGGTTGCATTGTGTGTTGTTTTAAAATGTATAGCTCGATTTCCTTTATAAGATACTTATAATGAAAAGAAATATCACTTACAATTTTGAGAACTGTAAACAAAAAAATTGTGTAACAATTAATATATGTATCAGAGATATTATATCTTGCAATTTCATAATTATATGTGTAGTGTATTACAGAGCATATCAGTACGCGTTTCAGTACTTTTATTATAGTAAACTAAAAACGAAATTTAAATTTCCAAAGCAGACTCAATAAGTTTACACTTTGTCACCGGACAAAAGGCTTGCCGCATGACAAATGGCGCCAATCATGTACACTCTAGTTACTTTGGTGGCCCTAAAAAGGACCGAGTGGCGAGAACGGTGATGTTGGTAGTGCCGCGCTGAGATGTTCGGCGGCTGCGCCCGTTGTTCGTGGCGTACTGCAGTCCTCCTCTTCTTCCGGCACCGGTTGTAGAGTCGGCTGCCGGCCAAGCGAAATCCATCGCTGGCGCGGAACTGGAGGGCGAAGACGCAAGAACGCCGGTTCTATTCTTCGGCCGTTCCTTCCGGCTGACTCCGCGCCGATGTCGTCCGAGAGAGGAGAGGAGATGAAGTGCGTCCGATGGCGTGGCGATGAAGAGTGCGCAAAATTTTTTTTTTTTTTTTCGCTCTGGGCTTTGCGGTTATGAGTCGCAGAGACGAACCGCACGGTAACTGAGTTCCGAGCTACCTTCTGGAGCTCCTGCCTCGTGGCCCTGCCCAAGTAGGGCGCGTGCTCTATAGCAGGCCGATTCTCGGCTGTTGTGCTAGCCTACGCTAGCGCAGTATACACCGAGGGCGTTTCCACGAATCACCTGGGCGTATACGGTACCTTCCCAGCCCAGTCACTAGAGGATTGCCTGGGAACCTCGCCGCACGTGCATAAAATTTGCGTGCAAGCCGCCTGAAAGTGTCGTCTAAGGAGCGGACGCCAAGTCCTCTCCTTAGAAGGCGAGATGAGAAGCGACGGGGGACTTTGGCCGCTAGCCGAAGCCCCCTGTCGAGGACGCTCTGCAACTTCTTTTTATGCATTGCGGCGAGGTAACCCCAGACCGGGCAGGCGTAGGTAATGACCGGCAGCAGATACGCGCCGACGATCATCCTACCCAATTTCCTGGTCATGGCTGAGCTGATCAGGAGTGGAAACAGTGCGCACAGGCGAGTGGATGCTCGCTTAAAAACTGTCTGTGCGTGGGTACGCCAGGTGAGCCGACGGTCAAGGTGTAAGGCGAGGTACTTGACCTCGTTGGACCAGCGCAAGTACGTTCTGCCGATACGTAGTTGCCTAACGGGGTTCTTCCGTCGCTTAGAGAATTCGACGGCTACACTCTTGGTAGCGTTGAGTTGCACTCTCCAATTCTCAGTCCAGTCCACGAGCGTGTCGAGCTGGCGCTGCAGTCGTAGGACGGCCCTTTCCTCATGACGATCGGCCGTGTCGTCAGCGAAGAGGGCCATCTGGACTCCAGGCTGTCTCGGCACGTCGTTGACGTAGATCGAGAACAGAAGGGGGCCTAGAACACTACCTTGAGGGACGCCGGCCGTGATTCGTCTCTCGGAAGAGACAGAATCGCCAACTCTCACGCAGAAGGTCCTCTCCGTCAGAAAGCTAGCAACCAGATGGAGGTAGCAGTCCGGGAGCTGGACTTCCCTAAGTTTGAATAACAGGCCATCATGCCATACGCTGTCGAAGGCTTTCTCAACATCTAAGAAACAGGGCTTCCGTGATGCTTTCCACCAGTCTCATCAGTTGATGAGTGGTCGAATGCCCCACACGAAAGCCGAACTGTTCGGGGACCAGCACGTCAAAGTTGGTTAGATGTTCTCGTACACGACGCTGTACGAGGCGCTCAAAAACCTTGGACGTAGCGGAAAGTAGGCTGATAGGCCGGAGGTTTTCCGAGCGGGTGGTATCCTTTCCCTGCTTCGGGATCACGATAACCGTCGCCTTTCTCCATTTCTTGGGAAAGTAGGCCAGTCCAAGACACGCGTTGAACAAATCAGTCAAGAATTGAACTCCAGGCTCGGGAAGAAGTCGTAGAGCGGTGTTGGTAACACCGTCCGGGCCTGGAGCCTATCTTGGCTGAAGTTCAGCGAGCCGATCTGAGACCTCTTCCAAAGAGATGGGTTCGGGCTCCGCCGTGATCGGAAGAGACAGAAAGTCTTCCACAGCCATCTCGACTTGTTCGTCGAAGTCCCAGTCCATGGGCGGGTTGGGAGCGAACTGACGCTCGAAACACAAGCCCAAGTACTCGGCCTTCTCCTCCGGGCGACCCAGGAGTCGACCGAACGGTCCAACAATGGCGGGAAGTGGAGGTCGGCGCCTCCGTCCCGTCAATGCGGTAGGTATTCTGTACGGGTGAGATTGCGGGTCCGCATCCCCCGTTCGGGCCACGTCGAGTTCCCAACAGCTACGTCGGAACGCCTTCAGACTGCCGCGCAGTCGTCCGGTGAGCCGATTGTATGCTGCCTTATCGGCCGGATCACGGGTCCTCTGCCAACGTTTCCGGAAGTAATTCCTCTCGCGAGCGAGAAGAGAGACTTCGTCAGGGATGCGTTGGTAGTCAGGCGTGAAACCAGCTCGCGTACGTGAAGACACGCCTATAGCCGAGATGATTGCCTCTTCGATTCCCGCAACTGCTTCGTCTAGGAGGCGAACGGAATCGAGTGGGGCCGCTGGCGGCAATCTACGGCACAAGGCCGGGCCGTAGCGATCCCAATCGATAACCTTCTTCTTCTCAGAACGTGTATAGGCGTGCTGGGTAGCGACGTGGACCAAGATAGGGTTGTGGTCGGATGTCAGCTCCGTAAGTGAGAATACCTCGACCGGACAGACAACTCCTTGGGTCACCGCGATATCCAAAACATCGGGAGCTGCGTTAGGTCTTGACGGAAAGAACGTGGGTTGCGCTGGACCAAACACCATCGCCCGGCGCGATTCAACAAAACTGAGCAAGCGCCTCCCGTTCGGAGTAGTCAGGCGACTATTCCAAACGCGATGCTTGCAATTCAGATCGCCGGCCAAAATTACCCTTCGATGGGAATCGAAGATGACGTCCAGGTCGCCGACAAGGAGTTCAGCTTGTGGGGGCTTGTAAGCTGAAACCACGAGGACGCCGCCAAGAGCTCCGTGGACCTCAATGGCGGTGGCCTCTAGGTTGGTAAGCTGCGGCAGAGCGACACGATGATGACCTATGGAGGTCCTCACCGCGATCGCCGTGCCGCCTCCTCGTCGGCCAACTCGGTCATCCCGATAGACCACGTAATTTGGTAATCGAAACCGGTTCGCCGGGGTCAGGTGGGTTTCCCCGAGGAGAAGTACGTCGGGTTTGAACCGAGCCAGGAATTCAAGAAGGTCGGAATGCTTGGAACCGATGTTGTTAGCATTCCAGGCTACGAGCGAGAGATCTCGTCTAAGGGCTCGGTTCATAGAAGACCTATGACTTCGCAGGCTTCCACCAAGAGCATGAATCTCTCAGTTGGGTCAGCAGTTTCCAGGCGGTCTCGGATGGACCTGAAGGTAGATGCGACTTTCTTGAGGTCGTAGCCAGACAGAAAGTCGCGGACGAACTGTGCGTCATCGGAAATGACGGACTGGGCGGTTTGCCTGGAAACTGAGGCCGCGTAAGAGCGACCAGGTTTAACGGCAGATCGGGTCGTGGTGGAAGCCACAGGACCAGGGCCAGACGGTTTTGAATCAGCGGCAGGAAAAGTACGCTGTTGCGCTTCGTCGGACTTATACCGGGAAGCAGGACTTTTCTTGGGCTGTGGGCCGGCAGGAGCTCGGGGCCGAGCATCCGGTGTGGTTATCCCTTTGTTCCTGGGTTTTGTGATGCTTGCTCGCGGAAATCGCGGAGGTGGCAAGGGTGGCGAGGCTGCCTCTGGTACAGAGGCGGGAGTAGGAGGTTCCGCGGAGGTGGAGGGTTCATTCTCCGGCTCCAAAACCGAGATGACGGCTACTGGGCGTGTCTCTGCTTCGGAAGGAGACGCGGTACGTTTGTTTGCCTTTGCAGGGGCTGGAGGTGGAGCCGGAGAGGGCGCGCGCCGTGCCGGTTGTGCCTGAGGTTGAGGCCTTGCCTGAGCTTTAGGCTGTCTCTGGGGTTGGGGCTGCATAGCTGGCTGCCTTGGCTTCGGGAGGGGCCCCTGCGGCCTTTGCTTCCGCAGGAGCTCCGCCTTATAGACCGGGCAGTTTACATTACTTGCTGCATGGCCTTGACCACAATTGATGCAGCGGAATTTGGTCTTGTCTGCCACAGTGCAGGCCTGGGTTGAATGTCCCAGAGAACAACGTAGACAGGCCGGGGCATTGCGGCAGACGTCGGTGTGATGGCCGAACCTCTGGCACCGGTGGCACTGCGCGAGCTTGCCCTGGGGACGACTGGTTTCCACCCTGACGCGGAAGCCAAACAGCCGCGTCAGTTGGAATATTTTGTCAGCTGCCTCGCCCTTCTCGAGCTGGAGACGGACGAGCGGGAGAGGTACTCGGGTTTCTGAGTGCGTGAACAGGCGGAAAATTGCCTGCACTGGGTACCCGAGGTCACGGAGTTCCACGAGGATCTCCTGGGGATCTGTATACGCGTCAAGCCCTCGCAAAATTACAGACAAGGGCTTGACTCGCTTAGGAGAAAAGGTATGGTATTGTAGGCTGTGCGCCTGCAGGAAGGCCTCGACCAAGCGATGGTCCTCGAGCTGGCGGACGACAATCTTGACCGTATCATCGCCAAGCAGCTTCAGGCCAAGCTTGTCGGCCGACAGGCCGTGGGCCGCGATCAGCCGTCTGTATAAGGCGGCGACGTTGGACACGCTATGGACATACAGGGGCGGCGCGCGACCAACAGCGGCAGCAGCCGGAGCTGCTGCCGAAGCAGTCGGAACCGCGGCCTGTTGGCCGTGAGAAGGTCCGATGTCCATGGCCGAGGTACTAGAGGAAGCGGTTGGGTGGATCCTCTTGGGCTTCTTAGCCGGGCGATTACGCCGACCAACGGTCGCGAACTCGCCCGACTCGTCAGCCGGAAGAGGAGGAAGCGGGTTAGGGAGAGGATCATCCGTCTCCATCGCCCGAGGTGATTCAGGCGAGTCGCCCAGATGGGGCAGCAAGGCTGGGCCGAGCGACTCGGCACTTGAGCCGTTGCCTGTGGAAGGCATGCTGGCCAGGTGCGACGGCTGCCGGGCAGAGACTGCTAGGCAGTCACTGCCAGACGCCAGGGATCTCGGGTCCGGCCGAAGCCGGATTACCCGCGCGTCTTCCTTGCTCACGACGATGCGGGAGGAGCTGGGCTAACGACCAGCTTCGTTGAATACCAGTCCTTACCAAGACTGGTGTCCACTGGCCCCTTTACCCCGGTGATATCCTAGCTCGCTTACCACTGGTGGGGGCTTGCAAGGATCGTCCGGGGCAGCGCTACCTAACAGTCGTGAGCAAGTTAGGGTTTATGCACTGATGCGGCACTCACCAGGTGAGCCCAGAGCAATCCTCTTCTATTTTCCGCCAGCAGATGTTATCCGGCGCAGGTGGTCCTTAAAAGGTCAACTTCGGCCAGCTACCACTTGTACCGGCTACTTAATTCACCGGCAGCAGCTGGCTCCTTGGTCCGTTTCCCACGAAGAGAAGGCGATAGTTTGCCTCGTCCAGCGACGAGGTGGCCAAAACAGCAAGCTGTAGCACGTCCAGCGAAGAGAGCTGAAGAAGAGCAGTCAGAAGAGCAGTCCTGTTCAGTCCGAAGCTGGAGCAGAAGTGCATGTGCCTGTGTGCGCAAAATTTTCTGCCGGCCCGGGTTTTATTATCTAACCGGGATCGCTGATTGGCTCGCCCCGAATACGCAGTTGGTCACGTCTCGGCGGCTGCTGATGCCGGATTGGCTCGCTCCGAGCACGTAGTTGGTCACGTCTCGGCCGCTGGTAACGGAGAGCAGATGTTCGCATACCGCTGCCGTCACATCTTATCAATTTACCGTAATTTTCATTAAATTGGTTTAGTAATATTACGTTTATTCTAAAAAAAATTAATTTTTGAATAGTAGGAAGTTCCTAAAACTCTTATTAACACCATAAAAATTACGCGGTTGCAAAAAGTGTTTACTTTTTCAGCATAAAATTAATATCTCATTAATTGAAAGCATGTAATTAACATGAATGGAATAGGATTATAAGCTTTCTATTTTGATAATAAATTCTAAGACTCTTTAATGAGCGTAGAAGGTGATGTTATCTCCTTTGCACTCAGTAAACACATATTGCTAACTTCTCAACAAACATTTCATGCATAAACATTCTTTACATTTTTTACTACCCTCATCTGTGTAATTAAAAATTCAGAATAAAAGGAAAGTATAGTTTATACGTAGATATAATACAATATTATAATAGGTAAAATAATTTTACAATGTTGATTGAAGACTCGATGGGCACTTTGGTGAAACGTATTATTAAAAAGGTTTAAAAACACAACACACAATTTATTCTTATACAATTGCTTCAGCCTAATAGGCTATTCTCAAAGTTCATAGCATCTTGTTGACAATAGTGAAAAAGAGTTACCAATTACCCGGGAGGGACTGAGATTGTGGCTGACGAACACTGATATTTATGAGTTAAAAATCACAGCTCAGATTTAAAAAACACGTGATTCACAGTCAAAAAGCCAAGACATCTGTCAATTATAAAGCATCAAAAACTGCTGTTATGTGTCATCAACGAATTGTTGTCTATTGAATGGTGACTATCCCAGTCATAAGCCAATCGAGTGACTAAAGAAAATGTAATTTGGGGGAACCAAAATACTTACAAAAATGTGTCAGTGTCTTCTCAGAACAAAAGCAACGATATTTATATGTAAAAAAAACAAATAACATCACATTTTATACAAGTAACAGATATTTATATAGTTTTTTAAGTCTCTTTTGTGATATCAAAAAAATAAATAATAGAATTAATTTATTTAATTTTATTAATAATTGTTTAGTAATGTTACTAGCTACGTTAATTAATGGAGTAAATTTAGCAATTTTTAGTAATTTCAGTAATTAATATTTAGAAATTTAAATTCAAAAATGTCTATTTAAATTTCATGGTAATTACTACATGACATCGATGCAGTAGTTATCAAACAAAGTGAGCGGTTTGTAATCGTGTTTACTCCATTCACTGTACGTATTGCAGAGCCTCATTTATCATATGACACTTGAGTGTGTGTACTGCTACGTCACAAACTCATCCATTTTGTTGTAACTGTGTCCTCGTTTTTTCGTGCTTGAACGGCTCTCTAAAATCACATGCAGTGAATTCAATCTCAGCAAACACACAACTTATATTAATACATTATGTGATACTTGTCACAAATATCGGTTACTTGTTATTTGTATTGATGCGTAGAAAATATGTGAAGACTCTAGATTGGATTTTATTATTAAACGTAGTTTTGAAAAACAGAATAATTTGACATAACAATTTATACGGCTAAAATCCCTGGGAAAAGTAACTGTAATTTTTAGAACAATAGTTTATATAATATTTAAAGTAGCTGTTATTTTTTGCATCAAGCGACGTTATCGGGTTGTTATTTTTCCGCAACAACATTGGGTTCAAGTACAAAATGACCAAGGTAATTATGGTTGTTCGTACAGTAATAATTATTCTTTATTTCAAAACCTAACGCAAGGAAAGAGTGACAGATTCATCCAGACAGATTAAATTGTATGCTAACTACCATCTGTTATTAGTACAGTTTCCTCACCATTTGTTATTATACTACTCTAATATATTATTACACTCAGTGATTAGGGCGTGTAAAATATATTTACTTAAAATTCGTCACTAATGTAGATTTTGCAAAGGTTTATTACAGCAATGCTTGTTGAAAAGTTAAAAAGGTCCAATGTTTACTGTTATTCCTGTTAATCATGAAATGACATTACAGAGAACACACTTTTTATAAAAGACTTGGGTTACGCAAGTGTGAACATGCGCAGGAAACAAAGCGTTGGAAAAACAGGAAACACCTTTTCTTGGATTCAATAGGCTATATTCATTTCTATATATTTTTCATTGTTTTTATTTACTTCGTTGACCCAAAGGGATTTCTCTAAAAATTAGTTTACAAAAAGGTGGAAAATTCCCTGACTTTTGAAAAATAAATGACCAAAGCAACCTAAAGACTTCTGTAAATAGGAATGGAAAAATTAGACTTTATTGGGGCAAACGGGAATACAACACTAATACTTGACGAGAAATGTACTTTTAATATCTGTTTAACTCATGCAGGTGTAGATTTAAGTTGCTCACCAAGCTACTGCGACAGTGGAACTTATGACTTATACACGTTATAGTGTACACGTTTTTTGGATTATGGTTACTTTTGACGTCATATCCATAAATAAAAAAATATTACTCATATAAAAACATTAAACTTATTGTATGTTTAAAGAAATAATACAGACTTTCTTACTGGTAGCAGTGTTAAGATTGAGGAACACACGGATGTTTCAGTGATTAAAATATAATGTGTATTCTACGAAAATTATGAAATCATTTAAGGCCTTTGAGTTGAGGAGTGACAAAAAAGAGTTAGATTAGATTAGATTAGACAACTCATACAATTTAGAAACCGTCCCACTCAATCTCTCACACTTCTCTCTTCTGTATTGCAATGTAAAGGTGACGCATAAAATAATTAGTCGAGATATATGTTATTGGAATGAAGTGGATTTATTAATGATGCCATTTTTTATGGCAATATACTGAGATTTAAATACAGTTTATAAAAAATTATTAAGCTGTCTCTGTTGTTCTTTGTAACATCAACTAAAAATTTTACATTCTTTACAATGACATTTTTGTCTTATTTATTATAAAGCTTTTACACATTTGACATCGTCTTACTTTTAAATATTTCTTTATAATTACACATAAATAATATAAGTTCACTTCCCTTTAATTTTGAGTAGATCCTTCAGACGACGGTTGATCCTGGATGATCATCGATCTAGGTGAGTACGTGGATTGATAAACTCTGTCCGGCCTCAAGGTCGCTTTCGGGTGGTTTTCTCACCGCTGTACTCTAGATATGCTTTACACTCTGGTACATTCCATATACAACTAGAATATCCATTACACTATATATATATATATATATACTTTTTTTATTTATTTATATATTTCTTCAGATATTTTACATTTTGTGATGATAGTAAACATTCTCAAAACATTCTAATTTACAAAATAATAAAAATATATTCTTGTAAAAAGTTTTGTTGTTATTAACTAGGAGTGTCACTGACACAAATTGGCGGAGCATTTGATATTCCTAATAATTTATTTATCAGTATTTTTACAATCAACCGTCTTTGATCCGTTAGACAAATAGATTCGTAATAATTTATTTATCTATATTCTTACAGTCAACAAAATATATACACTTTTATGATACACACTTTTTATTGAATACACCACGTTATAGTACAATATACATTAATTGTTATTAGACATATTCCACAACCTTTGCAACTCATCTCTACGATCAACCATTGGACTTCAATCTTCTATTAATTTTTAGCAGCCTATCAAAATATAGGATCTTGTGCAAAACGTCGGTCTTTATATTGCATCAAAAACTGAAAACATTCAAGTACTGTAAGTTTCATACTACTTGCTCGAGTATTATCGTTTACTTCACCAGATCCGTAAGGTAGTAAAGCGGGAAATGCCATGCTTACGTATCCTTCGCAAGAAAATTCATTTATGATATCAGTACCTTGTGGCCGTGGAATTACATTATTCACTGCAGATTGGAGTCGATCTACTTCTGTGATTCCAATATTCTCCAGGATCATACTTTCATAAGTTTCTTCAGAAAAGTTCTCTTCATCTGTATTCACCTCAGGTAAATCAACAGTGGATATCGTTCCTTAAATACTATCATTTAATGGACGTTGATATATTTGTTCTATGTCAATGATAATAGAATGGATTATTCATTTTCAAAAAATTGAGTGTTTCTAAAATTTTGTCACGTCTCACATGAAAATTCCGATGGCCATTAACACTTTCTTTTCTTATAACTATAGTGCTCAGTGAAGCGGGTGTAGATGGCAAGGAACTAACAATCTCCGTTATATGTTGACCAATATTTATAATATTTCCCTTATAACCATACTGACCGGGAATGCCTCTCGATTTCACCCTATACACACGCATCACTGGTTGTACTCTTGCTATCAATTGTTCTACATAAGTGAGATCCATCAGTTCTATAGGTACATCTTTAGGATCGATACGATTAACTGCAGTAAACTTATTTGGGTTTCGCTTACACTGCGGACACATATCAAAACATGTTTGGTGCATCAACACTCGAGAACAATTTACACATTCATAGAATTCTAGAGATCATAAATTATCTTCAAATTCATTCTGAAGATTCCTATATCCTGTGTTGTTTTGATTATATAACACAAGATTTATGTTATGTTCTGCAGGGTCTTCAACAGTTACTGCAGCAACATTTTATCGCTGTCTAATCCGTCTTTGATTTGTAGTTAAACAACCAATATTTGGACCTCTTCTCCGTCGAGGCATACTATAAATATTACTACTATATACTATCCATCAGCGTGTGCTGAGTCAAAAGATTCAGCGCTAAGTTCAGTCATTTTATTGGCAGTTTTGACGGTAAGGACAGTACAAAAATTAAAGTAATAATGAGTGCTGCTCTCTACCCGCGGATAGGAGAGGCTACCGTTTTCGATTTTACACTGTTTGATCGGTGTTGCCGTCTGCTGAGTTTTTCCAGCAGTTTTAAACAACAGTGCTGCAGCCTGGTGAGATTTTCGTTACCCAAACGAGTACGGCGTTCCTTTTTTTTGTCTCTACAGGAAAGCCTAGCTGATTGCCTCGTGGTAAATCTCTTCGGTGGAGAGAAGTGTGAATTACAGCATCTTCTTCTTATAACTATGAGATAAGTTTCTTAAACGACTGCGGTGAGTTTTGATTTCATTATATTATTTATATACTAAATTTCACGGGAGAAAACGTTTTTTTTAGCAAGCTTGAGTAAGCACCCACTTGTTGAAGCATGCATTGTGAGATACGTAATTGTTCGTAAAGTTTTTATAAACCAATAAAACTTGATTATTGGAGTGTCAGAATCTCGGCCTTAATACCTAAAGTACAATAACCACAATATAATTAACTTTGAACTTTCATTAACGCTGATGTAACGAGATTCGGTTGAGCACTTAACCTATTACACAATGTGTCGTCATTAAGTGGTATAAAGTTTGCTACAATGACAGTAAAACTTTATACAGATATAATTGGGAACTTACTCAGGCACGTTTTAAACGTAAATCATGTCTCGTTCAAAGTAATAGTATTCTCAGATTCTATGGAGTAAAAAACTATGTGTTTTAAATAAATTCCGTACCACGTGGTAACCTCAATTTCACTCAAAGTAATAAGTTCATAAGATGTTACATAGCCAAGATAAATTATTATATTGCAAAAGCAACTCACATTCAGTGAGGTTCAGGTTATAAAGGGTTATAAAGAATCATTGTTAGAGAGTTTTTTTAGTAAGGCATGTTGGCCAAAATAATGTTACCAAGTTTTATTATGTACAACATAACTAGATGTTGTTTTTATTTATGTATTTTGGAGGGTGTCCAAACTGTGGGGGCATTTGTGTGTGGTCTCTCCCTAAAAATGTAATGTGTGAGCAGGGTTCACCGAACAGAGACAAGTCCTGCTACATGACTGAAAGAATGACATCTTAAAAGCTCCACACTCGACACCGAAGAGAATAAGACCACAACAACATGCCAGTCATAAGATCGCCACGTTACAAATAAGAGATCATCCTTCTGGGCACATTAAGCAGGTGAAAAATAACCATTTATAATTCACACGTAGAATCAACATGGCACCAGTTATACATAATCATCAGTTTTTACCGTTCAAGTATACATTCATTTGGATCCCCAATTGATGGGACAGTTTAGTGTGAGCACTAAGAATTAATTGTAAAATTTCAATATATGTATAGTAAATTGTCAGTTCAGAGACTGACATGTCTACAACACAGCATCCAACTTAGATTTCCACTCATTTCTTTATAGGGCTTTCGCTACAGATTTAAAGTCAGTTTTGTTATTAGTAATTTTCTCAAGTTTAATTTACTATGCATAAAAACATATATTTTCTCTTATTTTTAAAATCAGGTTATGTCATTTGTATAAAAGATTACTGGGGAGGTAGGCGTTTTTTTTTAATTAGTTTCAACCAAGCTGTGCATGTCGAAACACTTTTCAACTTGTTTGTCGAAACAAGGTTGTTGAGACAAATTTGTTGAGACTGGTCATAAGTTGAAAGAACATGTCCGTCTCTGACACACAAATGTATTTTTTTTTTTTATATAAGGTGCTAATATTGTGCAATTTTCTCTTTTCATTAATTGGCCCTATTTTAGTCTATATAAATTCTTTATATTAATCATGGTAACTGGGGGGCGTTAATTATTTTAAACAATTTTTATTTCTCACCTTACTTAAGTATTTTAGCACTTAGCCACTTAGGCACTTCTTTTGAATTTTTATTAGGTCCTGGGGACATTTGTATGCAATACATTATGATACACATGACGTGCAATTAACCCACACCATGGGGGTACATTTATAGAAATAAAGCTTTAATCCTAATTGGGATTCCTATAAAGAAGAAGTTTAGAATTTATATACACCAGAAGGGTAATATAAAAAAAGGGCGTGGCAAGAGACCTTTATGTATTTGTATACTATTGTATAATGTAATTCGTCTTGTGGAACATGTTATGTCTGTATATTTCTGTGTACATTTTGGGGGATATATATATATAAATATTATGCATTACTGTACTTTTGGTGGGATATAGGGATTTATTATTAGAATTTATATACACCAGTAGACGAGTATTCTATCTCAATAATCGTGGCTGATCATTTCTTTAAGAAAATTAATTATTTTATTTAACAAGTATAGTAAGTGTCACCTTTAAAGTTCATTTAATTGGATGAGTAATTATTTTAATTATTAATAGTAACTGGGAATGAAATCATTTATCTTCATTAATTTATATACTGCATTTTAAAAGAAACATATGATATAAATTTTATATTTTAATAAATAGTTTAATGGGAGTTTTATTTTGAGGTTAATGATTATTTTAAATTTTAAATTCATTGATGGTGACATAGCAATTATTTTCGTGGATTCAGTTAATATTTTTCAGGTGGCCTTGTTGAGAGGGTATACTTCTTTAGTTAACCATTTAAAAGGGGAATTATAAATCACTGTTGGTTTTTTTTGTTATTTTGATTATGAGATAGAATAATAAAATGGCATTGTTAATTATTTAATTCTTGAGTTTTCATTGCAAGTCCCGTCTCACTGGATCCAGCGCAATTTTTAGCTTCTCTAGGCCTTAGCCTAGTTTTAATTAACTTGTAACCCCTCTTTACAAAAGGAAATATTCTTTTTGTTTTAACTACTCAAAATGAAGTAGGGGTTTCAAGCGACTACATAGATTCTCGTCTAAAAATTGACACTTGTTCGACACTTAAGTCCAATCCGTACATATGGCTACTACCAGTGCTCTACTACTGTTTGAATTAAACACGTATGAGACACGAGTACTAAGTGTATACAGCAAAATCTTATCTTATCGGGCGACAGCCAGCGCGGGTGGCAGTAGCCGCACACGCACACTCACAGGCACGCGTGCCACGATATCTCTATCTCTCTTCCTCTCACACCAAGCTAAGATTTTTAAAAAATCGTAATATCTTTAGAGAACTAAAAATTACAAGTGTGCACTCTACAATACAGTCCGGATATGTATGCAAAATTTTATAACATTCGGTTGAGTAGTTTCGGAGGAGTTCGCGGTCTAAGTTGTGCACCGAGTCAGGGAGGACTACGCCTGATTTCGCTAAGCTCATAAGGCTCCGTCGAATAATAATGTAGAATATATAAGCAATACAAATATGAGCATTTATCAATGTGTGTGTGTGTGTGTGTGTGTGTGTGTGTGTGTGTGTGTGTGTGTGTGTGTGTGTGTGTGTGTGTGTGTGTGTGTGTGTGTGTGTGTGTGTGTGTGTGTGTGTGTGTGTGTGTCGTTGAGACATTATAGTGTCCCTTTATTACCTCTTTATTACTACATTTAGTAAGATATCCTAGTTGTTATTCTCACAGAAACTTTCTTTATTTCTTGAATTTATTTTTTTAGTAAGTACTGTATTTTAATTGATTTTCTACACTCTGCGTACTCCAAACATTCATTGTATGCAATGACTTTATTTAACTTAGTTCTTTGTATTTTTTAAGAGGTCGCTCTGCTTGTTTTTACTTAAAGAGTCGAGTAAAATAGTCGAACATCAGGGAGATCGTAGAAAACAAGTTTGGTAATAGTTTAAATTAACCAAGACATTCGTATACACAGCAATTCCTCAAGTAAACGATTCTCCGATGCACAAATTAATGTACCAAACAATAAATGCACGTAGTTAATATATCAGAAAGAAAAATAGGCCTACTAGTTAACAATGTAGTTTATTCAATGAGGCGTAAAAATCGGCAAAACTAGGGAATTTTAGAAAGTCTCCATGGATTTTCGTAATTTTTGTATTGTCTTCCTACAAGCTTATACAGCAAAGTTAAAAAATTGTTGACCGCTCTCACCCCTAAAGGGTTGAAAAACGTCCCTAAAGGGTTAAAAATATTAAAAAACGTTAGGACACCGTTTAAAGCCTTCGACATGGGTATATGTAGGTTTTTTGGGTCGCTGATCACGATTCCTAGGTTAGACTGCAGGTGTGGTGCAAAGGGGTGGTTTTATGGGCGAAAATAGCCAAAATTAGGGGTTGATAACATAATATTTCACTCGAAAGCTCTCGACATGGGTATATATAGGTTTTTTGGGGTCGCTGATCACGATTCCGAGGTCAGACTCCACGTGTGGTGCAAAGGGGTAGCTCTGGTAGCGGAGGTAAGTCAAAATAAAATACCAAACTGTACTGCTACAACTGTTTAAGTCCTGAAACTATAAATATTGTGAGGAAGAGTTCCTTGAGGTCGAGAGGTCAATTGAACAATAACGTTGACTGTATACTCCTTTTCTATAAAAAAACTATATCTATAAAAAAGAAAGCATTTTTATTAAAAAGTCCTTACAAGCTGTCATATAAAAATTATGTACATAAGATATATATTTAGTTTCATATTCTTCATCGCTGTCACTTTCAATAACGTTTTCTCCGTTTACATCTCTTTCATCGACTGGAGCTGTATTGAAACAACTAACTCCATTACAGGATGAGCAAGTGTCAGTGCAAAATAACCCACTTCTCCTACATCCACATGCAGATCCACAGCATGTTTTGCAAGAGCAAAATATCATTTTTAGAACGTTATCTGGGGCGGCTGGCTAAGTCATTTTAATGGGGATAAATAATGATCTGTTTTTTCCATCCCCAATTTAAGGGTGAAAGATTTCTACCCAATCATAACTGAATTTGCAGGTATACTCTCTTCAAATGCTCGAGCAAGGCATTTTCAGTACGTACGACAGACTGTAATTTGACTGAACTCTTTTCCGTTGTTCCTTTAATAAATGATTTGTATCGAAGAGACTGTAAATTTTGTTCTTTGGGCCCCCCGTACATAGCCATAGTCAGGATTATTCCGGAAGCTGAAATATTCTCTAACTTCTGATTTTCTTCTAATAATACATTGGCAGCGTTTTGCAATTTTTGGCCTTTTCCAGAAGTTTTGCAAACTTTTTTCCCTTATTAAAAAACATGACGTGGTATCTGATCCTGTAAACGAATGTAAAAAGAGAATAATAATATATGGTTTACAGTTTGGATATGTTGTTTTTTTAAAACTTTTTGAAGAAAAGAATTGTGCTGGGGCTTTATTTCCGCTTGGCTTTAAAAGAAAGATTTCTTTGTTCTCTGGTGTTAATGCAGTTAACAAAACCATTACATCAACATCTTCAGAGACAATAACAACTTTTTGACTATTAGAATTTATTACTACATTGATCGCAGTCTCAACTATTAATCTGTCAGCATCTCCGTCATCTTTGAAACATAGAATTTTATTTTTAGCTAAGTATTCCGACAGTCTATCTGTCAAGCGGCTTTTATTAAAAGTATTAGCTAAAAATGCTTCTTGCGCAATAGTATTTACTTCTCGCGGGTCAGTCTACTCGCCGCTCCCCAAACGAAGGCGTGGTCGACTTCAAGAAACTCAAGATATGAGTCCCATCGATCAGAGTTTACGTCGCGCAGTAGCTGCTGGACGTAAAGAGAGTGGGCCTGAAAGAGCCGTTTGACGCCGAGATCACGGGTGCTGCGTTGCCATCTGCGACGGAGCTTGCGGCGTAGCCAGATGGCGTGGAAAGTTTCCGGACGAAGGGCCAAGCGTGGATGATTCACCTCGAGAACGTAGGTGTGTCGATCCATGACACCGTGGACTAACTCCTGAAGATGAGTGCCTCGGAGATCCAAATCGTCACGAGTGACAATCGGGTCCGCAGGGAGCGATGGAAACCGCCGTGAGAGCTCGTCATGGTAGGAGCGCAGTTGACTCTCCTAACAATCTGAGCGGGAGGTCGGGTATGTGTTTGCCTGAGAAGGCCCACTTTTATAAACTTTTATACCAGGACGATCTAAGCTGAAAACAGCATCAACCAATCAGCATCAAGTGCTATCTGATTGGCTTGGGTGCACAGACAAGGAGATCATATTCAATAGGAGGCTTTCTCCCCTTGAATTTTTCGCAACGGAACCATGTTTGAAGATTTTCAATGACTCCATGTGCAGCCGAGGGTAGTAAGCACTCTTCGAGAACCAGATCTTGGTCTCCTCAAAGAGAACACGATGGACACCGTTGGATAGTGCATTCTTGGCCACCGCAAATTTATCCAGCTGCCTCAAGGGACAACAGCGGCTGTGTTCACCAACGCGTGTATGGACGTTGCGCTTTGTGGTGCCAATGTACACTTCGCTGCACGAGCAAGGCACATTGTATACACCTTCCGATGAGAGCGGATCCCTTACGTCCTTCTCCTCTACCGAGAGTGGTTCTTCGGTAACCTTTACTCATGGGTTGATACAAATAATCAATATTTTTGTTCAAGAAGGCTTCCAAACAGAACAATTCTTCTTCAAAAAACCTGACGATTTTTACGACTGAAATTATATTTTCAAAACATTTTTACTTAAAATATACTTACAATTAGTTACTGGTTTTTAAAATAATATTGTAATTACTTAGGCCTTTTTATTACAGACATTTTGAAATAAATCTCATCTAATATTTCGCATAACATTAAAGTTATTTAAATTAACGTGTTTTTTATGAATATCCCGAAAAATAATTAGGTAACTTTGCACACGCGCACTCCACACGCGGCTAACATTGTTTTGCACCATTTCACAGCACTTAAAATTTTTCACAAACATAAAAATACTTAAAACTAATACTTTTAACAGTGTTCCTTATCAACTAATTTATAATGTTTAAACCTCTAGTCTCTACTTTGTCACACAGTGTCTTTACATGCTATCATATGCTTTTACTCTCTATTACATTATATATGCATGTAGATTTATGTCCATTGTAATACACACACGCGCGCGCGCGCGCGCAGGCACTCGTGTATACACACAGATATATAAGTAAGTTACATGTAATAGTTTTCATATTTACGACAATACATTACTTGAACACAGCTGCTTGGAAAACAGCATTTATCACTGTTCCTTGCAACATATCGTACTGTATATGCATAATGCATTTTGCGTGGGAGCGAGAAGCTTGGAAACCGAAAGGAGAAAGTTTTAGTTGTTGTCTCTGTCGGCGAACGAGGTAAACCTAAATATATGTACAATCTCCAGTGGCTTTTATGTACAATTTCATTATTTCATATATATGAAAATGTATAATTTACTAAACGTGTAAAATGTATTAATCTCGTGAAACAATCCATCATGCGGAAGGGTAAGGTATTTCAACCACTAAGTATATTCCGCTTGAAAACTATACCGTAGACACAACGTTTGTATCTATAGGGCTATATATTGTACATTAAATTTTAGTAAGTTATAACGTTTTGTATTTTGTGAGCTGGGTAGCGGCAGATTAATTATAATACCTATTAATTCTCAGTTGTTTACTTTCAATTTCTTAACTGCAAATTTGCTTCTGTGTTTGTAAACATTTGGACGTATTTATAATTTAACCAAATTAAGTTAATAATGTTACCACAGACGTAGGTCTAGATTTGTCGCCTAAACCGATAAAATCTGTATACTCATTTTGTATACTCGATGAATTCTTTCACGAGATTAATACATGTTACACGTTTAGTAAATTATATATTTTCGTATATATGAAATAATAAAATTGTACACAAAATACTACTACTCATTTTGATATAGTTAACCGAATTTTAGGATTCGAGTTAATACACTATACTTGTATTATGTCAGTGGATCATTGAAATTAGGCTTAAGACCATGTCATGTACAAGTCTTAGCTGAAATTGTGCAGACATGTATCCCTCTCATATTATTGTTGGTATAAAAACTTTGTGTTTGCCTATTTCTATGTTTTTTTGAATAGCATTACTACATTTTACTTTAAACAACAAAAATATTATGACTTTCTGTTATTTACTAAAGCATTTACACTTTTACCTTCTGTATTTTTCTGTATACGATATAACAGCTTATATCTGCTTGCGTGAAACTCTGGCGGCCTCTCCTACACCAGGACAAACGTACAGTTTTCAAAGTAATTCTGCAGAAACTGTACAAAGTAATTCAACGCTGTACAGTACGCATTTATGTTCGTAGTTGAGAAAAACAGTTAGTTATAAAACAAAACAATTGATACTAACTACACTGGAACGAGGATGTCGTACCTGTCAGGTAAAAGGGACGTATTGGTTACGAAACACCACGTGCCGTGTTCCTATTATATGCACAGCACTAAACTCTACAGGAGGCAAACACTTTTTTTATATTCATTGTTTAGTGCACGGTTTACATATGTAAAGCCAAAATTAATTTTGAAACAGTGTCTTTTATCAATGCGCGTGTCTGTTTCAAGTTCCAATACAGGTCCAAATATTGCTCGTCGCCAACGACAGCTGTAGATGAAGATGACAACGATATTATACATGATCAGCACAATATTCATTTACACAGTTATATATTTGCAAATACCGTTTCAATACCGGGGGTATGACACATGGTACCTTAATAGGCCCAAGCCGTCGGAAATGTGAACTCTACTAGATTCACTAGGTCCATTTATCGGCATTAAACTTAATCTCTCCGGCTACGTAACTGGAAACGAACAGCGTAATATAGGGCACACGATTTTTATACTAGAGACTCTACTAGCTAGGGACAGCCAACTATTCGGTAAAGTAGGTAACGGTGACCAATGAATTCGACAAGTTCGAAAAAAAGTTCCGCTTTGAAAGCAGATAGAATGATGTTATATTGTAACGATATTGATATAGGTCGGTCTAGTAAAAAGTTATATAAGTATGTGCGTTTCATTCCACCTTCAGATAAGGGAGAACTGTTATGTTATGTTATAAGGGAGAACTTTTATAGTATAGTAGACACTGTGAGCTGATTGCACTTAAGATTAACATCTACGTATAGAAACTACCGACAGTTTTCGTATTTCTTTTTCTTCTTCTTCTTCTTCTTCTTCTTCTTCCTCCCCAACAAGAACTAGGCCTTGATGACCTGTTCCCTGGCTTCATAGGACTTATTCCCATCTTTTCTTTGGTCTCCCTACGCTTCTTCTTCCGGCTAGTTTGTATCTACTTGCCGCTTTTGGTGATCATCCATATGCTCTAAATGGTCCTTCCAATATGAACTTCTGTGCAACTCTGTTTTCTCATTTAAGTTGTATATTTCCAACTCTTCATTTCTAAATCGATATTGTGTAGAACAACCTTTGACCAATCTCAGAAATTTCACTCCGCTGCTTGTTTGAGACTTTTATCTCTCTTTCTCATTAGCCATGACTCTCTTCAATAAAGAATCATAGGGACAGCCTTTACCTGTAAAACTTGAGCTGAGCATATTTTTGCGTCTTGTTTCTTAGTGATCTTCTTATAGTGCTACACAACATTTGAAACTTATGTAGTTTATTGTCTATGTCTCTATTGTCCTCATATGATATATCATACCCTCGGCAGATAAAGCGGAAGACTTGTTCAATATTTCACAAAGGTTAAATATTACAGAGAAGCGTAGAACATAACATTCTGTAGACATGTAGGCTTAATTCCAAAACCTCCGTATGTGACATACAGAGTGATTCAAAATTGCACGGCAATCACTTGGGAACTGATTCTATAGCCAAAAATAAGAAAAAAAGTCCATATAATCTTAAGTACAAAAATGGTTCGTTCGCGAACCAGTTCGCCCTGATTTCTGCTCTCAAGGTAAAATGACCCCATACTGAAATTCTTGGAGCATAAAATAAAGGGTAAATTTAGTGGTTTCTTATGGTTTTGATCTGAAAAATTGAATACAAATGGTCCCAGAGCTCTACCTTAATTATTTTTTAATAAAAACTGTGTAAAACACAAAACATTGGAGTCGAAAAACACACTTTTTTAGATTTGGGATAAAATAACTTCGTTAATTTGCCAATAAACAAATACATTTCACGTTTGAGTATGCTAATTTTTCATCAGCCGCAGCGAACAGTTCGGGTTTCGCAGAGAGCCCTCGACCATACTTCAATTGGTCCGCGTTATTACGCACTTGTCAGACGCCACCAACAGGCGAACGGTTACGACCGCCGTCCTGTTGGAGGTGACCAAGGTCTTCGACAAAATCTGGCACGAAGGTCTTCTCTTCAAACTCGTCCATTCCCCTGTACCTTCGTCCATAGAGTTTTTCCTCCGGTCGTATCTTAGCGACCGCACCGTCAGGGTGAGCGTCGATGGACCCTGTTCTACAGTTCGACACGTCACCGCCGGCGTATCTCAGGAATCTGTCCTCAGCCCCGTTCTGTACCTTGTGTACACGAACGACCTGCCTCTTTTGCCCTGAGTCACGTTGTTTTTGTTCGCTGACAATGCTATGTATCACTGCAGCTCCCTGTCCCCGCGCTTTGCGAGTACAAAGCTGCAGCGTCAGTTGAACCAGCTGCCGGACTGGCTACGAAAATGGCGGGTGACGATCAATACAAATCCATCTCCCGATGCCAGCCCGTCACCCTGGAAGGGAGGCCCATCGCCTACAAAGAGTCGGTGAAGTATTTACTCGTTCGGTTCGATCGGCGCCTTTGCTTCTACGCCCACGTGACGGAAACCCTCGCTAAGTCTCGCGGCGTCAGAGCCAAATTATCTCCATTTCTCTCTTGTCGCAGCCGCCTGGCCAAGCGCACAAAATTGAATATTTATCTGCTCTTTCACAGGTCAGTACTGACGTATGCAGCTCCCGCATGGTGGTCTCTTTTGTCAACCACCAACAGATGTAGGCTGGAAACTTTCCAGTCCCTCCGATCATTGTCCGGGTCCCCTTGGTTTGTAAGGAACGACGTGATTCGAAGGGGTCTCCGTGTTCCTATATTGTCTGCCTTCGTCCGGTCGCTGGCTGTAACTCTCTTTGCTAGACCCTCGACCTCCACCTTCCCATACCTAAGAACCGTCAGTGCATCAGAACCCCCACCGCCCATACTGGTCAAGCGCCGTCGGGCGCTTCTTGATGACCCGCCATAAAACATCAGTCCTTAGCCCGGAGTTCACCAAAATAAAACTCTCCTTCTCTCCTTCCTAACCACCTCCTCGTACGCTGAGTCAGCTGCTTGTCGTTGTTACCTTCATCACCGGCAAGGCGTCTGCTGGCTGGACTTGAGACGGGCAACACCTATTGCTCGAATCGGTACCAGCGGCAGTGCTACAAAAATCAAAAAGTTTTCTTTTCCCCCGCCTTCTCAGTTAACTGGTTGGCGGTCTCCTTTTCCAGTTTTAGGTTATCAGTCGACATGTACCAGCACTACGTTTATCTACTGACAGCCATTGGACTCGATCCAGATGCTGCAGTCAAGCCACGGGAGCAAAGACACCCCGCACCCACAATGCAATGCAATGGAATGCAAAACACATAGTCTCTAATCATCTCTGAGGTAAACTGGCTGACACCGTACCAATCTAGACACTGATGATGGCCTCTGATATTGGGGCCGAAACGTTTGTCAATAACGACAACTGTGGACCACGGCCTAACAGCCTGGCTCATAATAATTTCAACAATATTTAGGCCGGCTGTGAAAGCTCAACAATGTTTAGGCCTGCTGTGGAAGCTCAACAATGTTTAGGCCTGCTGTGAAAGCTTAACAATCTTTAGGCCTGCTGTGAAAGCTCAACAATGTTTAGGCCTGCTGTGAAAGCTCAACAATGTTTAGGCCGGCTGTGAAAGCTCAACAATGTTTAGGCCTGCTGTGAAAGCTCAACAATGTTTAGGCCTGCTGTGAAAGCTTAACAATCTTTAGGCCTGCTGTGAAAGCTCAACAATGTTTAGGCCTGCTGTGAAAGCTCAACAATGTTTAGGCCTGCTGTGAAAGCTCAACAATATTTAGGCCTGCTGTGAAAGCTTAAGAACTTGCAAACGTATTAAATATTTGTAACTTAATTTATAGGTTTTACTCAACATAATGTTAGATATGTCAATAAAATGTGCTACTATTTTGTACCCGCTTATAAAAAGAAATATCATTATTACCTGAAAAATGCATTCCTTATAGACGTATTATAAAATTCCATCTACTCTCTTAATGGAATGAAGAAACGTGTACAAACACTGTCACAAAAGTGACTCCATTTGGTATGTAAATGATAATTCGTTTTATTTATAAAGATAAAACTTCTCTTTTCAGGATAACATTCCACGAAGTACATTATACTTGTAAATAACCTAAATACAACGATACGCTCAGCTCAGAAGATAAATAATTCTTGCTGAAAACACTAGGGAAAGTAGCAAAATATTTCAAATATTTGTTAAATGGGCAAAATGAGCATTGTTATTCTAGCTTGTTGTACACAGCTTTTTATGCTGTCTCAGACTCAGCTTGAACATTGTAATATTTATAGCAGTTACAAATCGCACCAACTTACGTACAGTATGTTAAAGACCGGAGTTGTTACAGACGGTAACAGGCTACTATTATTCATTATTAATATCTTGTATTAGTTGACTTATTAAGAATTGGTAATGTGATGTAAAGTACAGAATCATATTTATTACCAGAGTTCTATAAGTATTTAATGATGTGAAGTGTAAACGATGTATAATCGTTTATACCTCATGCAAATAGTTTGTATAATTGCGGGTTTAATGAAGTTTGATCCTATAGTCATTTTAAAAACATTCATAACATTTCGTACAAAGGAACATTTACATTGTATGTATGAATTGATCTATTGAAGCAAATCAAGAAAGCGGTGGTCATAAAAAACGGTTCATAAAGTCGTATTCACATAAACAATAGCGTTAGTTAGGACCTGACAACATAATGAAATACTTATATTGAAAAACAAAGATGAAAACATATAAGGGATACATTTCTGTACGTTCGATGCCAGAAGTACAAGCTGCACATAAAAAAATAATATATTAAATATAAAACCGAACACACGTGACAAAATATGAAGGCGGAAATATAAAATTTTAATTACACCTTTGGCAACTAAACAAATGGAATTTTCACATCATGGCAATCGGTAACGAAGAAAATCCGAAGTCGAGGTGCGACGAAATAAACAGCGTGTTCGGAACATAACGGTGTGGTCTTACGTTCAATACACGGTGCAATAGAGCTAAAACACGGTGAACACACGGTGAAAATGATAAAATACATAAAATAAAGCTCAAGAAGCTAGTAATTGCAATAAGTTACTATTGCCCCTGAGAGACCAAACAAATGGCACACGTAAACGATGATATAAAATGTAAATAAAATATAAAAGTATTATAAACGTTAAATTTATTATACGGTTCTCTATACGAGAAACAGAGAATTCAATCGCCATTTTAGAGAGCACACCGTGGTTCTCTTGTGACCATGGTTCTCTTGACTTCTGTAATTATTGGAAGAGTTGTCACATTCAGAAAATTTGAAATGAGTGTTCAAGTTTACACGTAAAAAACTAGACATTTTATTTGTGTACTAACTGCAATATTCGAAAAATATTTCTACCACTTCAGAAGCAGTTAAATATTTTGTGTTGTGCTATGGCTACCAGCTGCAAACAATCGGAAAAATTAGTATACTCAAACATGATTGAAATGGGGCTGGAAGACCACAGTTTGCGAATCATTGTAGATGACAGAAACGTAAAAGTTTCTTAGTGAGAATATATAGTGGATTACGGCAATGAGGCCACAGGTTTTTAACGACAACCGCGTTATTAGGCCAATATTAAAAACAAATTACGGTTACACGTTAAAAGTTTTCCTTGACAATGGGTCGGGCCGCAGCTTATTCGGCCCGCCCAGTAACGATTTAATTTTTTTCAAGAGACAAAGAATACGTTTTTTTAATACTTGAGTATGTTTCTTCAAGAGTACAATAAATAGGCTTTTGCCTTTTGTGTGTGTGTGTGTGTGTGTGTGTGTGTGCGCGCGCGTGTGGAGAAAGAAGAGAGACAACAGTACACATTGCATAGATAATAGCCAAAGTTGAATATATTAATTTATAACAACCAGAAAGTAGTAAAGATTAATTGAACACTCTGTACGATATTTACCAATAACCTCAGGCAGTTGTGAATCACATGAAGTGACGTCAATAGGACTGAGATCTGTGTATAGAATGTAGGCCTACTTGTATATTGTAAAGACCTATATTGAGTGGAAATATGATACGCGCAAAAACTAGACGTTCTTCGTAAAATGTGCAAAACTGGATGATGCTACGTGAAAAACAAATTTTACGAACGGGTAATAGACAATGTTACGAGACCCTAAACTTGCAATTGTGCAATTTCGCATATGAATACATTGACAGAGTAAATATTTGTTCATATCTTCTTTCATCACCACCACCATCTGCAAGGATTAAACCGAGAATGGTTTGGTCACTCCAACGCTTCCTCGGCTTATAGATCAATAGTTGTTTAGGGATGCGGCAGTTATCCTACCAAAGATGGCAAAGATGTTCCTACCAATTCAACCGATGCTGGGAAATCCAGTTAAGTATACTCATAATATTCAGTTCCTGCCGTATATCTGTGTTTCTTCTGTGATCATTGAGAGTAGATCGTGCCACGTGCCTAAGAAAGCTCATTTCATCTGCTTGGATTGGACTGGCCTGGGCTTTCGTTAAAGTCCAATTCTCAGAACCATAAATAAATGTGGGAAGGGCCATCACCTTGTAGAATTTATTCGTGTTTCTTTACTTGGTGACTTAAGAGTTTGCCAATAGTCCCGCACGTAAAGTTACACTTACGCAACTTATTCACAACGTCGTCGCTTGTATTATAAGACACACTGCAGCCCAGGTATTCAAAATTGGTAACTCGTTCTAGGACAGTACCATCTATAACAATTTTTCCCGTACGTGATCAGTTTCACGAAAAGCCATTACCTTGGTCTTAAGTGTGGATATTTGTAATCTTTTTTAATAACATAATTAAAATTACTTTTTTATTAGGATTGCGCGAATAGAATAGAATGAATGAACGGTTCTAAACATGTTTTCCTTCCGAAAAGCAATCGTAATAATGTTTCCTGTCTTTTACCTATTAAGCCAAGTTTCATGGATTATTTAGTTTTTACTATGAACTTCCGTTATCAGCTGCGGTGTATACTGAAACGTACACATCATCACAGAGGAACTTATTTAACAGTGGTGAAACGTGCTAATGTGTACGGTTTCCTATGAGAAATGCCTAAGAAAATGTGAGAAAATAAGAAAAGGAACGATGTAGTAATGAGAAATATATTTTTCTGCCTATTCCTTTCTCTGTTGATAGTATTAGAGCTGTGTATAACGGAACTAGTAATTCTGAAGAATAATTTTGGCCATCTGTAATAAAAGCATAGACATTTGATTACATGATATACTTTTTCTCATTTTAAATTCAATAAAATATCTTCTCTGCAATATATTTTGATAACCAAAAACGACCCTTAAATGAATCCTAATTCAATTTTAATGTGTGCAGGGCAAGACTTAATATGTAACCCAGTCGTTATTCAACATTGTCTGAAATGTATAATTTTGGTGCCTGTCTACACTATCCAAACCCTCATATAATGCAAGATTGTATATAAATAGATTACTACACGTCTGATGAACATAAAATCTATCTCTTTTCGGTATGAGAGAGAATACCATAAATGTTTGGAGACTCCTTTCCGCTGTGAACGTCCACTGGTTTCTACGGGAATAACTTTGTCTACACATCCCATCACTTTTGTAGCCATTCAGAGTACATCTTCTTTGAACAGTACTCATTTCTACTCCTCAGCAGTATACGTAGTTCCGCGTTAAATTTGGGAAAAGTACACTAGCCTATTTCGGAAATTTCTTTCTTTTAAATGACTTGTTTTATCTTCGGCTCCTTTTAGGTGTACATTTAAAGTATTTTCAGCGTGCTGAAACCTTTTTAAGTCGGTCTACAAGTTATGCTAGTAGTGCAGCGTAACTTGGAGCAAGGGCGGGATAGGGACACGTATGTTACAAAATATTTTGTTCCTTTCAGCACACCTTACCAATAAAAGAATTGAACTATTGCAACTGTTACGACTATGAAACGTGTTCACTTTCTTGTTCGAGTTTTGTTTCGTTTCAGCTAGTCTGTAACTTTTCAGCCTTTTGGTGTTTCCAGAAAAGTAAAGAAAACTAGAAACAACATTTTGAGATAAAAAGTATTTTTAAAACATCTGTCACAAAACAGCTCTCATTTTTCTAGGATGTAGTCAGAATAAAAAAAAAACAAATATCGGCAAGAGTGATGTAGGAAATGGCAAATGAAAATAGAAACAAAAGGAAGCGTAACAAGTCTAGAAAACCGTAGAACAACAAACCATAAAATATATAAAAGCAGATAACAGCAATGAAATACATTTTAGTTAATAACTTCTATTCTTTCTTATAAAAGGACTGAATTAATTTAATCAAAACCTTATTCTGGACGACTAACGTTTTTTATCCTTTAACCTTTAAGACCTTGTTGCGTTAAGGTTCTATGCACTTTAAATAATTAAGTATAAAAATTGACTTAATAATTGAATATTTATTTGTATTTGTTCTGATGAAACCGTAAAAATGTAGGTGGAAAAACTCCACGGTTCAAAGCGCGGATAATATTAATGAGACATAAACTTGAAATTAAAGAAGGGGTTTGAAATTTTGGTGCCCTAGATTGTAATATCCAATTCCTTTAACGTGAGCAGGCGAAGCGAGGACTAGTGAGAACTCGTTCCCTATATTCCTCGAAACATTTAATCACATTTTGAGCTCTGCAGATAACATTACTACAGATAGGTGACTTTGGTTTATCTATATGAGAACTATAATAATTCACTAACCCAACCAGCAACGTGTAAACAAATAGTTCACGTCGTAATTTTTTTGAGAACCGCCAACATAATAATGTCATTCCAATTCTCAGATAGTTGGTGAGGCCACACACAGTGAAGTTTTAAAATTATTCTTTTAACTTCCTTGCGTAGTTAGAGGTTTTTACGAAATATTTTTACAGCTATCAGTGTGAACAAGAATCCGCGAGTTCGGTTTTCATTTAACATTAGCCAGTGCACAATTTGCATAAAAGACATCGAATGTTATTTTGTTCTCTACTGAATTTTATTTAACTTACTGAATGATCTTTTTTGTTGTCTATAATAGATAAAGGATAACTGTACAGTATTATGAGTAGAGATTTTGTGGTACAAGTGTGAGTGCTTCATACGAATAATTATAAGAGTAGTGAGCATCAACTTTTCTGGTGCTCAATATTAAAATCAAGATTTATGGAATCCTCTTGACAATATTAATAGACTTATATTAGCAAAATATTTACATTTACAAGTTATAATAAAGTGATTATTTGTGGCAAACCTGAGTCACGTTGGTAAGGAGCTTTTACACATTACGTTCAGAATAATTTTCTCAGCAAAAAAAATAACAAATAGGCCTAGTATATGTGTCGTATTATAAAGAATACTATGCGGTAGTTGGTGTACCTGCATATTACAATGATTTCTGAACCAAATTATATCTATATCCTGCTGTAAAGATACGTATTACCGATGAACAAACGTTTTAACCGATAATTAAGCTTTCCTTATAAATCAAGGAACATATTAAATAGATTTAGGAGTAGATTAAAACATGTAATATTTTAAACGGGAACTAGTACCTAACAGAATACAATTAACCCTAGAAAGCTAACGTGTCTATAAAAAAAAGTATTTGTTATGTTCAAAATTTCTTTAATTATATTAATAATAGAAATTTATAACGTTTAAAATATTTTTACAAGACTTATATTTTTTCAGTACATTGAAAACACCACTTTCCTTGATGTTCTCCACACATTACTTTGGTACAGCGCCCGCAAAAGTATTTTGTCATTCGTCTTTTCTTCCTTCACTGGACAGTATGCACATATTTTCTTTCCTTGAGGTTCTATAACGTTGCTCTGAGGTGTAGAAACAGTGACACTAAGTAGCCTATATCAGCAATGGACTGGCGAAGAGGGCGATTCAGATTTGTCACTTGAACTCAGCGCTGTAGCCATGGTCGTACTAGTTCGCAATGAATGTTTTTAGCAAACATTCGTCTACAAACTGGCTTCCCCCGATTTTTAACAGCGTTGTTCACATAAATAACATAACTGTTCACTAATATGATGTTTATCATTCCGTAAAACACGCACAGAGGCCATCTTATAGTTTTTCGGCTGCAAGACATCTGATTGCACATTTGGTCCAAAGTGTCTACAGCACCTTTAGTGGCGTTGTAACATTCAATAATTTCGGGTTTTTTACTGTATTCGTTAATTTGTGGCGTTTCGTGACATGTGGACATTAATAAGACAACTTTTTTTTTTTGTCTTGTAAGATACCATAGTTTTGTGGTCATCAAAACAAAATAATATTGATATTCCAATTGCTCTCAAACCAGGGCTTTTCATTTCAGTAGGTATTTCAGGCTTGTCATGGCGTATTGTCCCAATAGTTGTTAATTTATATGGAGGGGAAAGACCTTCTGTTGCTAAAGGCATTGACATAAACCTGTTCTCCATTGTAATGTTCCTGTTAGAACCATGAACACTCTTCGTAAGTTCCCTCACAAAATACAGTGCCTGTGGAATCCGACGTGCTGTTGTGCCCTTTCCAAGGTATGGCATTGCATCTACCATGTATTTTGTCTTAGTGTCACACATTATCACAATTTGTATTCCGTACTTTGATGGTTTATTAGGAATATACATCCTGACTTTGCATCTGCCCCCAAATCCAAGTAGTTTCTCATCTATATTTAAGTATGAACTAGGTCTGTAAGAGTCTCTACAAGACGACACAAACATGCCCCACACTTCTCTGATCGGAGTGAAACAATCTTTTTTCATTCTGTCTTTTCTAGATTCGCGATCATCAAATCGAAATGCTTTCGTGATGAAATCAAATCGACCACAACTCATAGTGGCCACAAAGCTCAGAGTTAAACAGTTCTTTAGAAGGCATCTGATTGTCTTTCTGTGCTGCTGACAAAATTAAAATTCCTAGGAAAGCGTCAAATTCTTTTTTTGATATTTCAGAAACTGTTGAATTCTGAATTGTGTACTTCTTCTTCTTCTGTGCAATGGGAAAATCAGTGTATTCGATAATTTCGTTCTCCACGTTATCGGTAAAGAAGAGGGGGAATATATCTGATAGGGTAGTGTTCTCTTTTGCAAAATCCTTTGGTCCTTGAAGGATATGGACAATATTTCTGGCTGCAGTACAAACACAGGAATTCTCTGGAAGTTTAGTGGACTAAATATGACCATTTTGTCCCTTGAAATTTACCTTATCATTGACAAAAATATGTGTATCGGCCAATGAAGTTCTTTCTTGGACTGAAGACACACTACTTGTGCTTGGTCGAGAATCATCAGGTTGGGTAATAGTAGTTACTTGAGTAGTTACAAATTCATCAGTTTCTTCTTGATGTACAGTAACCCCGATTTTAGAGACTTTAACACAACGTGCTTTCTTTCTTGGTATTGGAGAAATCTGTTCTTTATCCGAACTGGAGTTAATCTGAATGTAGTCTGGATCTTCATCCGAATTATCAGTCTCAATATATTCCTGCTCACTGTTTGAGAAGTATGATTCCGGTTCATCTTCGTCAGTTTCTGCATTCAAATATTGTAAAATTTCTCTTTCAGTGAGGCACTGCGAACATTTTGGTTTTTGTTTCTGCAAATCCTCACACATAATCAACGTGGTATAATCAAAATAAATGCACAAAATATTTACAACTAACTACAATGTTTCCCCTTTCACAATACACAAAAAAAAACATGAAAATAAATTATAAAATGTACTTCCGATGTACTCTCGGGCCACTCTCAAGGGCAACTGAAGCTAGCGAAGTGATCGACACAATTTATCAACTGGGAAGAGTGGGGGGCACAAAATTATCAGACGCGTAGTATGACAGACGAAGCCTTAGCCTTCTAGGGTTGACTGGCCTACCTTAATTTGGATGCGGTAGTATGCGTAAAAAATTGCATTAGCATATGTATTCTGCCAAAGTAACGCTGGATGATTTAAAGGCATTTCGAATGACAGAAACTAACATTATTCTTACTGAAATAAGTGACAAGGAATGTTCGCCATTCCATGTCTTGAGTCGTTTATATTGTATTCTTGTGCCCCAAGTATTTAGTTGATCATTCACTACAACGCGTGATTATACAATAAAACGTGACCAGAATGTTTATTTCCTGATAAAAAATTATTTGTTTAATTACAATTTTCCTAGACAGATAGAATGGAAGCCCTATAATTAGAAGGCTACTAATTATAGCAATACAATTACATTTTGTATTGCTATTTTTATGATAAATAAACCTGTTAAGAAAAATAATTGTCATTAATAATAGTAAAAAAATTAAGAAATTCCAGAAATATACAAATAAATTGACGCAATATTATTAACCAACGATCTGCTGAACTCTGGTTTCTTATATTCCTTTTATTAGATAATATAAATATAGAAGTAACTAAACTTTGATTCTAATTATATTTTGTATTAGGTTTGGAGGTACGTTTTATAGGACTTAAATCTTACCATTTGGCTACCAGTAAAATTGCATACCCATGAACACTAGCAATGTATTTCAGCCATCCTTAATGGATTCTCACAACCTTGTGCTGTAGGTTTGGCTGCAGGCTACGTTAATGTAAATCAAATTCAGCATTCATTGGTAATATACATATAAGTACAGTGTTATACATCAAGTTGGATATAATTTAGTTTGGGTGCAAGAAATTCATTTGCAGAATACTTATGTTTAATACCCAGGCCACTCAGCCTAACAATTAACAACATTAGAGAATTATTTACGCTGTAGTTTCATCACAGGCGTTATAGTATGAGTTATATTGATTGAAAATTCGTTGAAAACTTAGTAAAACATATTACTATGAATTTTTTTAAAACACAAAATCTTGGTTGTCTTACAATTTATTCTTAACCTTATTCTTGTTTCTGACTATTAGGCTACTTCCAAAGAACTGCTAAGAACAACTAAATACAAACAATGTGTAAGGGGGTGAACATGTGTTACGGCTGTGTATATGGACATGTGTGTGGGATGTGTATGGTGGAGGAGGTGGAGGAGCTAGTATAGGGAAGGTAAAGTGACTGTAAAAAACAGGTGTAATAGCAATGCAAATTCTAAAACTTAAGTGATCTAAATAACAACTTTTGACAAATGAGATACAAAGAATTCTGTCTGTTTATTTGTTACTCATTTGTTAAATTTATTTGATTTCCTAATTTCTAAAGTTTCCAGTAAATCCATTTTGTTACTTTTTTGTATGTCAGGTAGTATTAAGTTTTTGTCTCTAAAAGGTGGTTTGGAACAGATCTCAACACTGAAAACCAAGATAATGGCTTTTCAGAGAGCTGATCCCATATGGGGAAAATTGTTTTCGTAGCACTGTTTTGAAACAGGTCAGCAATTTGAATATCTGGGCTATAATGTGTCTATCTGGATCTGGCTGCCGCATTCCTAGGCAACTATTGTATTATAAGCCGAAAGGTCGCATAAGTGTGGAAAGTCCGAAGAGGCGTTGAAGTGATCGGCTCGAGTTTATCTGCTTGGGCCTGGAGCAAACCATTTATAGTTTATTTTTTGTTGAATATGATAAAAACGATTATTTCCAAATGCCTACTTACAACAAAAATTTTGCTTAATTTAAAAAATAATAATAGTTATGTAAATGATTTTAACATCTGTAGTTAGTAAAATCAAACAATAAATACAACAAAAACTATTTCTTTAATCATGTCAATACACTCAAAATGTTGTATGTGGTTGCGAATTTATTTAAAAATTAAAAAATGTAGAAGGAGTAATAAAGCAAACACTCAACAAATGTAAAAACCAGATGATAACAAGTAGTGAAAACCAAATAAATTAATTTTATTTATGATAAATACACCAAACAAAAGTCCTGTTCAAACATTGTAACTAAGAGAGCTAAACAGGATTACTTTATTTTTGTAAAAAGGAATAGACTATAAATAGTATGAAGGAGATTATGTAGAGTTGACAGTTCTTACAACCAGACTACATGGTTGTGAATCATAAACGGCAATGATTTGTGTTAACATTTATCACAATAACAAAATAAAATTGTTGCTTGCCATCACAAATATCACATATGTATCAAAGAAACTGTTTCACACCCTGTACTGTAAAAATATTAAATGCTAATTGCTTTACTGTTAAACTGGGACAAGTGATTATTCCTTAATATACATATGCTTTGTAGACTGCATTGGGCTTTAAGTGAAAATCAATTTGCTATCATATACAGCAGATTTATTTACAACCATAGAAATATGTTTTAATACCAGTTTTTGCTTTACGCAGGCTTCAAACAAGAATGTAGTCACGATTTCAATGCATAACTTGAACTGCTATTTAGGGAAAAAAATATTGATGACAAATAAATATAAGAACTAAAAATACATATTCTTATTATGTATATTCTTATTATGTATACAAAATGTATATTCTTATTATGACGGATAACCTACATGAAAATCCCTTGACAAAAGTAAAACTGGAAGATGTAAATTTTTTTTAAGTTTGATTCACGGGGGAGAACCCACACATAAGGGTTGAAAGCCACAGCTTGTACAACAAAACTAACGGGAAGTTGACAAGTATGTCTTTTGTGTATACGTTGGCAGGTTTCCAATACTCAGCTTTCTGCTCTTGTGTAAATACTAAACGCAAAATATATACTTACTTAAAACAAAAATGCCGTCTCTGTACAGGAAGGGCACATGACTAGAATCAAGTGCTGTATTAACTATTCAATTTTTCAACACCTATACAACTAAATAAAATTCTAGAAGTGACTTCTTATGTACTACAAGGCTTAAACATAACAACAACGTATTCTCTGTTTATGTATTCTGTGTACACCTTTATTCTCTGCACTGATAAATGGAATACTGTTTTATATTATATAAATTATGTGTATATGTGTGTTTTTTAAATATATATTAACTCTAAACAAATATAATGCTTCCAAAGAAAATGTATAAGTTTTGTTTGCCAATCGTGCAAACACCGGAGATTACTTACTTTTTACATGAATGTGTAGGCAAATTATGACTCCACCCTTGTAGTGGAATTATCTTTTCAAATTAATTGACTGTTTAAAAAGAGCGTTCGGACGTGGTAAACAAAACCAAAAAAACGTGTAATTAAACGTGACAAATTTACCCGATAAAATGATTTTGAACTGTTATTTTTGCATAAATTATTCACAATGGTAAAGTTTTGCACATAATAACTGTAGGTTGAATTGTTTAGTTATACACATTATGTCTTTTGAGTGTTTACACATTTTTCGTAAATCTTTTGATATATTCAAAACAATAATGTAACTACAAAAGTTTTGCGGGAATCTTCTACTTAGTACTTTCATCACTGGAATTTATCATTGACAAATCGGTGCTATGCTTTATGCGCCACGCGAACAAAACATTACTTCACCAGCACAAATGCAATTAAAACTCACTGTATTCATTATTTTTGTATGTGTTATCTTTTGTCTTGATAAAATGCTGTAGACTCTCGTAAAAGGTATGATAGAGAGCGAGTTCAAGACATTTTCTTCTTATAGAAAAGAAGAAATGTCTGAAATGTCTAATGAAAACCGTTACATCAAGTTGGAGATTGTCGATTATATGGTTAAATAATGACGAATTTAAGATGATTAAATAACTATATACTACTACTATTATATAAATAATTACTGTATTTCGTTTTTACACTGGTTTTTACAACTTTGAATACCACTATCATCTAACTTAATTAGTGTTAAACAAATTGAAATCCTCCGCTTGTCAGTCAGCGTAAAAGAGTTATTACGTTATAACTTTTGTAAGATTGCAGTGCTTAACTATTCTTCTGATACATGTTATCAATCTGTTTGTAATGTCAATATCTACAGCTATACGCAACTTGATTTTAAACGTTCATTAATTTTACTTACACATCATTTGATGAAAACACTCTAATATGAGGTAACGCATTGTCTACATGCAGACAAGAGTAGTCATGCGATTAATTCCATCAACCCCCAAATATAATGAAACAACCCAAGGCTGTCAGCTGATGGCGCGCCCCTTTTGCTTCGTCATCTAGCCGTCGGCTAATAGGAATTTTTACAGTACATATAAGATGAGAATACATTTACTAATAAGAATATTGTAAAGATAAAATAAAAAATAACATGTAGAACCACTACAAGATAACAGCTAATAGAACTATAATAACAACGATCACGGATTACTGGTAACACTTAAGCAGATAGTAAAATATGTCACCGGCTTTTACAGATATAATGCTGGCATAACACCTAAAGCGTTATTCATAGAACCACGTGGAAAGCTAATCAAGTCTTGCGTAGCGTAGCGTTCGTCGTCTATGCGTTGTAACTATACTTTAAGACCTGGGTGGGAAACGAATCGGAAGTTTTGAAGTGTGGTACATGAGAAAGTCGCAAAAGACAAAGAAGGCAAACAAAATGTAAAAGGGTTATTAGAAATAGGGAAACGGAATAAATGCTCTTGACTGGTGCGCCGCTGAAGAAACTGATCGTATGACGTGAACAGATGATTAAAAAGAAAATAGGAATAAAATGGGCAGGCAAAAGTTGGGGAGAATTATGCGATGAGCCTACTGATGAAACAGGAAAAAATATTTGATATAAATAACATAACTAGAACTTATACACATTGTAATTATATAGAAAATTTATGTTATGTACAAGCATAGTTAATTAATATTACCAGTACATAGAATAAAATGATAATTTATTGAAATTTAATTAAACGGATAACGGTTTAAACTAATTGATCTTACTAGTAACTGACTTTACAAGTTAATCTGTCAACTAACAAAAATTAAATAAAACTAATTGTTCTTGATAGGTTTTATATACAATTTTCAGTCCTTTAAAGTTCTTTTAAAATTTATGATTTTAATGTTAATATCACTGTACTCTAATTTGAACTGCCTTTTACGTAGACTGAAGATCCTGATGATCTACAATAATACTTCCGGCAGGCGTGTTGTGTGCCCGAAGAAAAAGCAAGTGGTAGAGTTTCTAAATGCCCCTTTCGGATTGTTCACAGGTACAAAAGTTCACGGTTTAAACTTGAAACAAAATATCGTCTCGACTTCGGATGTATTAAACTTTCAGAAAATCTAATACGTTTTGAGTGTCTTTCTAAAAGCAAGTGCTGACAATCTGAAAGCACCCGGTTTTAACTGCGGTCAAGAAATACTAGTTAGAATTTTTACAAATGCGTTGGATTCGCAGACTTGTGACCCTATTTTTAAATTTAACGTTTGGAGAGAGGATAAGATGCGTCAAAATTGTATACCCGAAATAAACTGATATTATACCAAACTTTCTCAGGCTACGACATACATTATAAATCACAAATTGGCCAACTGGTTACTGCTTTTTTACCGAAATATAAAATTAAGTGAGGAAATCACAATGAAATAAATAGAGTATTTGTATTCTTTTATGCTAAACACTTTTATGTTAATACAACATATTATAATTCTCTATTAGTAAATTTTGCTTTACAAACTTGAAATTTTATTATTAAAATGCATATGTTATCCAGACAAAAATGGACGGTCTATTAAATTGGGCCAAAGTGTACCGTAAGAAGATACCAAGTATTCAAATATGTAGAGTGTAGATTTAATATATTAGTAGGAAACAACTTAAAAACATAGAAAAAAGTAAAATATATAATAAATTTGTTTTAGTATACAAGCAACTCAGTGTTAATAAGATACTACAAAGATTATCAAATAGTGAACAACTTATTAATTTCTTACTGTCTTTTCAGTTTATAAACTAATTTGTTTGAAAACGTGTAACATAAACTTTGTACGGGACTAACGATTAGATTATTAAATTGTTCCTTTTGCTGTAAAAGCTGTAACGTTTTATACAGTAAATAATTAGGTTACTAATATAAATTATTAACTAAAGTCAGATGTGTGTACTGGAAACAAAAGCTGTCGTATTACGATTTTGTTTCTTTTACACAGCTGTGAATGTACGAAATCTCATTCTCATGGAGCAAAGTATAAGACCCATCAGTAGTTTACTCCTTTGTAAGAAATTGAGTTCACGGTGAGAATTAAAATTGGCTGTAAAATACTGCAGAATTTCTTTTCCCGCTCAAATTAACTTAGTTACGTGAAGAAGCTTCCTAATCTGGCACTAAGCCATCTATAAAAACCTAGGTGATGAACCGTACAAACTTTAAGCCAATTGATTTTTTTTGGCTAATTAACAAACTTTACGTACTCTGTAGTGGAGTTTTGCACATTCTGAAACATAAGGCTACTAGCAATAAACACAATCTCAAAAAACTGAACATTATGAAAACCTATTTTATGCGCTTTTTAAAATTTATGTTTTGTCTAATTTTTAATATTTTGTATCACTAAACAGCATTAAAAAATTTAAATATTGTAACGAAACAGAAAACTGTATGACTAATTATAAATAATAAACTGTGGAAACTCATTCAGGAATAGAACCAAGCATTATGATCACCAGCTAATAAAATGAAAACCCCAAAATCGAAGATAATGAATGGACCAAAATTAACTCAACAACACCAACCATTGACCTGACTATGACTAACAAATAATAACCAGACATTACCCAGTTAGATAGGGCAGTAAATCAGTAAAAAGTAAAGATATACACAAGCATCAAATAAATAAACAATAACCAAAATAATAAAGAGTACAGCCACTTCATAGCATAAAATGTGTATTACCTATCGGACTAAATAGGCAAATAAAAATCTTTCTTTTTGTAAAATAAGGTGACCAAAGGGGCACAAAGCGCTATAGTGACATAAGTGAAAACAAACACATAAAAGGTGCCATAATAATAATCACACAGACTATAGTTGAAAGGTGTGGTCTTATTTAGTATTAATAAGTGATATTCAATCAATCATAATTGACACTAGTGATTTAGAAAATAACACACAGACAATTGTTTAGCAGTGTGTAACCAGTTAAATGTAGTAAGTTATAATTATTAAGATAAGGAGTATAGTTAAAAGTTTTGTTTTACATTATAAAAAGTTCTTGTTATTAGCAGATCAAGGTAAATTAATATTGTATCAAAGGGTCATAGTCAACTGTCATCCATCATTCTAAATTGTGTAGTAAGATAAATGTAAAATCCACAAGATACTAGTTTTTACATGACCAAACCAGGCCATGTTTGGTATCAAATGATTTATAATTTCATTTGGATTAACCACATATAAATTGTATTAAATATTATTGTGTTATGATAAAAAGGTAATTTGAAGGCAAAATATAAAATGTAATGTATTTTAATGATCATGGTAATGTAACACTTGAACTTTGCACTATGGGCCAATAAGAATCCGAGAAATTTTGGTCAGTTTCTGTGAAAAAAAAGAAGAAATTAAAACACTTGATTGTTAACCACGATTGAATACGGTTGAGGAGTGCGGGTAAAAAAAATATTATGTAAAAAATTTTAAAACAAGGAACCAAATTCAGAAGAATGAATTACCAAACAGAAATATCATGAAGTCATTACAATAAGTCATCTAACCCAACATGAACGACTACCAGTGAAGTTAACGAAAATATAAAGTGATTGACAAGAAGGAAGCCTAAATTAAAATTAATTAAGGAACTGTATGTATTCTACAAAAATTTAACCAACCAATTCTTGTAATCCAAATACGAATAATCACCAGCAACACCAACAACTCACACCACATTAGTAACTGATAAAACATTTTATAAAAGAAAAAAAGAACAGAATATAAGAAATAGTGAACACTAAGTGACAATATTTTATTAATATACATTGAGAATCAATTTACACTAACTAGCTGGTCAATCGTCGGCCATAATTATGACGTCACTCAACAACCAGCATGCATTGCGCACATAACGAAACGAAATATTACCGGCCATACTGTTCAAACATTAATAGTTATTTATATTATAATGTTAGATAATAAGTATTAATCTATTTCCATTGTAATGTATTCTTTATTTGTTTTTTATTAATTAATTGAACCTTGCGTAGCAGCCAAAAGAATTCACTTTTATATACTTAATTCATTTGACAAATGACCCTGAGATAAGAATCGATCATTGCTAATGTTAATATCGAGATAACAATTTTTACTAAACCTGAATAAAAATTTTAAAGATTAAACATTATTATTACCAATATCATTTCCATGTGTTTTATTTCTCGAACGTAAAGTATATTTAGAATTGTTCTATACGCACGAAGATCAAGAAAACATCTGCGAGTTGTAAAAATAACAAAAATTACGAAACCGAAATTAACCTCAACGAATACGTTTGAGATGGAAATCAAACGTATTCATTAAGAAATTGTTTCGGGATGATATAACCGCTACATTCAAATATTGAAGCAGACGAACTGAAGAATTCTCTTCAGTTAATTCTAGAATTAACCGATAAAGAAGATTCATCCATAAAATGAAATTATAATTAAATAGAATTAACATATATACGAGGAATAAGCACGCAACCAATAGTATCAACTGACAAAAACAGATACACCTAGAGCAAAAGTTTTTATTAAACAACACAGTTTTTATTACATATTAACATTATTAATACGTTTAAATACAAATTGGCACACAAACGTGGGGCTTTAAAAAAAGTAATTAACCACAATAAAAAAGTAATAAAAATCATGAATCTCGTTTAAATACAATATATTTAAATAAACTTACTTTAGTCTTAAATCTGATCATGTTACCACTGACGGAACAGTTTTTAAAAGTTATTTTTAAATAAATAAATGTGTGTGTGTTTGTGTGTTTGACTGTTCAATAAACAATGCAAATAAGTATAACATAAACCTCAACACTTGATTAAAACTCAAACCTGATTCAAAAGAAAATAGTTTTAAATAGTGTTACGACGGTCTACTTGATCGTCGTAGGTACAGTGGAAACAAAATACAAGACACCAATTAAGTCACTAATCCTCAAATTTAATTTTCACAGTTAAACAGTTCGTAATTAACAACACAGTCTCTTACAACAAATCAATACAAATTGTTCGCACGCAAAATAAATGTCTACTAATATTAAACACAATTGTATTACAATTATCCCACCCGATTATTAAACACTTCACTAATCACACTTGAACGCACATATTAATACCGCCCAACAATAAACTCTCGAACCGCACTGTAATTTATATCGTAACTATACTGAAACCAAGGCAGCTGCCGCCTTGTATTTATACATCCGCGCACAGACTAAAAGATTCCAAACTACGCCTTATCTTTAAACTACGACGTAATTGATTGCGGTAAGTAATCTTTAAACTACGAAGTCCGCGCGGCTGGCGGCTTCCAGAAAACACTTGCGAATGCGACGAGAGTCACGTATGCCCCACATTAGAGCGAGATTCTTCTGGAACATTCGACAAACGCGTACATTGTTCTGTGATGTTGTAACACTGTCCCCTCCTTAAGCCTGTTCGTCCCGAACTGGCAAACCGTCTCTGAAGTAGTACTTAGCCAGGCGATCTAGGTGGACGACCTTGAACTTTCGCTGTCCTTCCTGTTGAATCCGATAGACAACATCGTTGATTCTTTTTCTCACAGTGTAAGGTTTTTCCCAGTTAGACTGAAGCTTAGGTGAGCGACCACGACGGCGCTTTGGGTTGAACAACCAGATCTGAAACCCACACTATTGCTGGGAATGTCATACAGAGTTTTCATTTTATCACTGGCTATCTTCAGCCGTCCTCTTACCAAGCGATTCATTTCTCGCAGTTGGTTTTCTAATTACGAGGAATAGTTCTGTGGCTCTTGGGACTGTGTCTCAGATGATCCGAACATTAAGTCCCCAGGAAGACGAATCTCCCGCCCGAACACCAATTTTCCTGGAGTCATTCCGGTTGTGTCGTGTACTGATGACCTATACGCCATGAGGAATAGTGGTATACGTTGGCCCCAGTCTGTTTGGTTCTCGTCGACAAACTTCGAAAGATGCTGCTTAAGTGTCCTATTGAATCTCTCAACCATCCCGTCCGACTGAGGATGTAGAGGCGTTGTCCTAATCTTTCGAATTCCGAGTAGACGGCATAATTCTTTAAACAGTCCTGATTCGAAATTTCTCCCTTGATCCGTATGGATTTCCATAAGGGCTCCATAACGGCAACAGAAGTTGTGAACTAACTTCTTTGCCACAGTGGTAACCTCCTGATTTGGAATTGCGTAGGCTTCCACCCACTTAGTAAAGTGGTCCCCTACAACCATGATGTACCGATTTCCATCGTCATTAACTGGGAATGGTCCAGCAATGTCTATGGTAATTCTCTCGAAAGGGTGTCCAACGTTATACTGTCTCATTTTTCCTCTGTTTCTGGTTTGTGGCCCCTTGCTTGCAGCACATATTTCACAGGTCCGAACCCATTCCTCTACGTCGTGGCGAAGATGAAGCCAATAGAATCGCTTCCGTATTTTGTCAAGGGTTTTGTTAAGCCAAGATGGCCTCCAGATATTCCATCATGCATCTCCTTCAAAACAGACTGCACTTTACTTCGTGGAACTATCAACTGCATGACCACGTCTCGTCCATCTGCACTTTCCCAAGCCCTTTTCAGCAATCCGTTTTCTAAGTTAAGAGATTCCCATTGTGCCCAGTAGCCCTTCAGCACTTCGGAACCATGGCTGATATCTTGCCGATCCGGGCGGCGACCTTCCTCTTTTGCTGTCAAGATCGGTCCTATATCTTCATCAATCATCTGTTTTTGTCGACAGTCTTGTGTTGTTCAGTCGTCTGCCAGGAAATTTACAGTGATGGCTTGAACATTTTCGCTTGAGTTTTGTTCTTCCTTTCTGTGGCAATGTCGGCAGTCTTCCGGGCACGGTCTTCTTGATAAGTCATCTGCATTACCATGCAGGCGCCCCCGTCGATGTTGTACCTTGACGTTGTACTCTTGCAGACTTTCGAACCACCTTGCCAACTGTCCTTCCGGATTTTTAAATCTCAAGAACTATGTAAGCGCAGCATGGTCGGTACGTAGTGAAAACTCTCTTCCATAGAGGTATTTATGGAAGTGCTCCAAAGCTCTGACAATTGCCAACAACACAATCTCTCCTTGTAACACAATAAATTCTCTCTAGTTTAGAAAGCGTCTGGCTGTAATACGCTATTACTCGTTCTTCACCGTTCTGCACTTAAGACAAAACTGCTCTAGACCAGTATTGCTTGCGTCTGTATCTACGATGTACTTCCCTTCGGAAGCTGGAAAAGCGAGACTTGGCTGCGAACATAATGCAATTTTCAAAGTCCTAAATGCTTGGTCACACTCTCTCGACCACTGGAAGTTTCGTTTATTTTCCGTTCACATGTAGTGGTTTAGCAATAGTAGCGAAACCTTTCACAAAACGTCTGAAATATGAGCATAACCCCAGGAAACTCCGAACTTTGTGTTTACTCTTCGGCACTGGCCAGCCTCTTACGGCGTCTACTTTATTAGTATCCATTCTAACACCCGCTGCCGAAACCAGATGGGCTAGATACTGTACTTCCTTCTGGAATAGAGAACACTTCTTCGGGCTCAGATTCAGTTGGGCACCGTGAATTCTAGTTAGAACCTCCTTAAGGTTTTCCAAATGGTCTTTGAAAGTCTTCTCTTTGACTATGACATCGTCTAAATAAACAAGGCAAATTTTCCATGACAGTCCTCGGAGTACCAGGTCCATCAATCTTTCAAATGTTGCCGGTGCATTACAGAGTTCAAATGCAAGCCACTTGGGGTCGAGAAAGCGGTATTTTCCTTGTCTTCTTGATGAAGACCCACTTGCCAATATCCACTCTTCAGGTCCAAAGTAAAAAACCACTGTGCTCCGGACAACGTGTCGAGAGTATCGTCAACGCGAGGTAATGGATAGCAGTCTTTCTTTGTAACGTCATTTAACCTCCGTTAGTCTACGCAGAAACGCAATCCACCATCCTTCTTTGCTACCAGCACTGCAGGAGAAGACCAAGTACTTGACGAAGGTTCGATTACTCCCTCTGTCAACATGTCCTGTACTAACCGAGACATTTCCTCTTGCTTAGATAATGGATGCCTTCGAGGAGGTTAGCGTATCGGTGTTGTGTCCCCGGTATTGATGCGATGTTGTACAAGAGAGGTTCTTGCCAATGACTGTCCCCGAACTGCAAAAGAATCTTTGAATTCATGTAAAAACCGTCTGAGTTCTTTTACCTCACCCTTGAGAGGTCGTCAGAAGATCTGTTCAATAATTCCTGCAGTTCCTCTGGTAATTTGGAAGTATCCGCAGCACAACTGGATCTCTGTTGCGTCATTCCGGCTACCCAGGCCACAGGAGTCAATTTTCCTAGGAGCGTATTGCTTTGTAAAGTGACAGCTTGATCCAAAATATTCGCCACTCTACTAGGTGGGTGCATTTCCCGTTTCGTCAGGTTTTACTAAACTTCTGGCAATTAGTATGCCCGGTGTGCTGACTACCGAATATAGAGCACTGGTTGCCACTAGTATCTACCTCGGTTCTAACCATGATGATCTTTTCGGAGTTTGGCGGAACAGTTACGACCACTTGGTTTACGACGTCCATCGATTTCTCTGATGTACTCATTGTGGAAAGCATTACCTCTTCTCCTCCAATCCTCAAGAGATTGTTTTTTAAGTCGACTAAAAATCCGTATGCATTTATTACGTCCACACCAAGAATTGCTTCATCCACAATGTCTGCAACCAGTACTTGATGATTAAACTCAAGTCGACTGAGGCGTAGGTTATCTCTACTTTTCCAAACACTTTTACAGGCCGTCCAGTAGCTGTTCGCAAGCTCCAAGAGCACCAGATTGACTTGAGATCTTTCACCACGTCGGGCCGCACAATGGAAACTGTTGCACCTGTGTCAACTGTAATCGAGGTTGGCCTTTCTTGAATGAATCCGGTAACCACCAAGCTCCCGCTGTTTTACTGATGTGTAGAAATTGCGTATTGTCTAGAGGCTTCGTTCCTCCAGTTAGTCAGCACACGCCCAGTTGTACCGACTATTGCTCGTTTATCTGCTGCTGAATTCTAACCCGACAATCTCGTTGTAGATGTCCAGGTTTCCCACATCTATAACGCTTTAGTCTTCCATCCTTCCTTATTTTATTCTGTGGCGCCGACCGTCGAGTCTCTGTTCCTTGTTCTTCTTCCTCATCGTCTGGGCCGTCACGATCTTTTAGCGCGCACTTAATGACTCGTCCAACCAGACGCTGATTTGGCGGCCTCAAATTGCAAAGCATGTATCAGGGCGTACGCACTGTTCTGGTGTCTTGCCATTCGTAACAATTGATGTAGTTCGTTATCTCGGACACCGGCAGTAAATGTCTGCATCGCAAAACTCGTTCGAAAATCTTCTGCCGCTTCAGGATAGGCCAGTCTAATTAGTCTGTCGATACTTGCTTCAAACTGTTGAAGACCCTCCCCGGAATGCTGTCGCCTTGCTCTCAACAGGGTGCAGTACACATCTCGCAATGTTTATCACCTGTCACCGGACGACATCGAGGCGGAGTCAGCCGCTTGTCACCGGACAAAAAGCCTTGCCGCATGACAAATGGCGCCAATCGTACACTCCAGTGTTTTTGGTGGCCTTAAAAAGGACCTGGTGGCGAGAACACTTATGTTGGTCGTGCCACGCTGAGATGTTCGGCGGCTGCGCCCGCTGTTCGTGGCGTACTGCAGTCCTCCTTTTCTTTCGGCATCGGTTGTAGAGTCGGCTGCCGGCCCAGCGAAATCCATAGCTGGCGCGGAACTGGAGGGCGAAGACGCAAGAACGCCTGTTATATTCTTCGGCCGTTCCTTCCGACTGACTCCGCGTCGATGTCGTCCAAGAGAGAGGAGAAGAGATGAAGTGCGTCCGATGGCGTGGCGATGAAGAGTGATCGAAGATACACAACACAACTGGGGGTTGCGCGGGTCGCGAGTAGTGTAGTGTCCCGAGTCTCAGAAAGGACTCCTGCCACTGGGTCTATTGGAGTTCATTTTATATCTTTTTACCTCATTGTGAAGGGGTCTGAAGCGACTGCGATTAGTGGATTATACCACCGGGACTAGCAAACGAGGTCGCTTCCAGGACTCACCTGGTCGCGGGGTGTATTTACCAAGTCCGACAATGAGGGAATTGTGGGTCACTCTGTCGGAACGAACATAGACTCTACGCGCCAGGCGTCTCACGGTGTCATCAAGAGAGCGGACACCGAGTCCTCTCCTCAAAAGACGAGAAGAGTACCTCCGGGGGACTTTGAACGCAAGCTTCAGTCCCCGGTGGAGTACGCGCTGGAGCGTTGTTCTATGAGCACGAGCCAGGTATCCCCAAACAGGACAGGCGTAGGTAATCACGGGCAACACGTACGAGTTGACTATGAGCTTACCTAGCCGGGGGTGATCGAAAATATCTACCGGGTCTGGTTTTATGCACTAACCGGGATCGCTGATTGGCTCGCTCCGAGCACGTCAGTTGTCACGTCTCAGCTGCTGATCCCTGATTGGCTCGCTGTGTCCGCCGCTGGTACCGGAGAGCAGATGTTGGCATACAGCTGTTATCACACACCATACCGTAATTCTAAAGCTTTTATCAACTCGGCATAGCTGTTCTGGCTGTCAGGTGGCACTTTGTGTAGTAATTCTGCCCCAGGCCCTTTTAATGCAAAAACGAGTGAAACAGCCTTGTCTTTCTCTGTCCAATTATATGCGCATGCAGCAGCTTCAAATTGGCAGAGGTACGTTGCCCAGTGACTGCTTCCGTCAAAGGTTGGAGCTTTGACATTAACTCTTCCTACTGCAGGCATAGTGACTTTCTCTACTGACTTATTTTCTGTGTCTTTTTCTGTCTTTATCATTGGTACAGTCTGTTCAGAAATTTGTTTTCGTTGAATTTTCATTAACTGTTCAACATCATTTTTAATTTGCTCTTTAATATTCGCCATTGAGTTTTCTACTGCAGATATTTTTGTTGACATAGCTTCTTCCACGTCAGATATTCTGGTAATCTGATTATTAAGCTCACCTCGTTAGTCATCTACGTCACCACGTAGGAGACCTAATTCTGCTGTAGTATGTTCTTGCATCTGCTTTTGCTCTTAAATTAACGTTTTGATGTCATCTGCTTCATGCTTACGTTTTTCATCCTGTCGTTTTTCTGCTTCTTCCGCCTCCTGTCGGCGTCTTTCCTCTGCTTCCTCTCTTTCTTGTCTTCGTTCTTCTTTTGTCTCTTCCCGTGTCTGCCGCAGCAGCGCTTGGAGAGCTTCCATCATCTGACTGGTATCCATTGTTTACCGATTAGTTACGAATTACCTCGTCTTGTACAAAGGGTCCACTGTTAACCGTTCTATTCCATTTCTGACACCACTGTTACGACGGTCTACTTGATCGTCGTAAGTACAGTGGAAACAAAATACAAGACACCAATTAAGTCACTTATCACCAGCTTTAATTTTTACAGTTAAACGTTCGTAATTAACAACACAGTCTCTTACAACAAATCAAATAAAAATTTAAATATATGAAAAATATATTATACTAACCGTCTGTGACTTCCCTTTTGATGTCCCTTCTTATTACGACACGTTTCAAGACTCTTGCCCCATTGTCAAGCATAAAAATTGAAACATGTCGTAATAAGAAGGGACATCAAAAGAGAAGTCACAGACGGTTAGTATAATATATTTTTCATATATTTAACGGAAACGTGGCTTGGTACTAAAAACAGATTTATTCCTACTATAATACAAATAAAAATTTTTCACACGCAAAATAAATGTCCATTAATATTAAACACAATTGTATTACAATTATCCCACCCGATTATTAAACACTTCACTAATCACACTTGAACGCATACAGTAATACCACCCGATAATCACTTGTAATCGCCCAACAATAAACTCTCAAACCGCACTGTAATTTATATCGCAACTGTACTGAAACTAAGTCCGCTGCCGCCTTGTATTTATACATCCGAGCACAGACCAGAAGATTCCAAACTACGCTTTACCTTTAAACTACAACGTAACTAATTGCGGCCTTGACACAGTCCGCGCGGCTGGCGGCTTCCAGAAAACTCTTGCGAATGCGTCGAGAGTCACGTATGCCACACATTAGAGCGAGATTCTTCTGGAACATTCGACAAACACGTAGATTGTTCTGTGATGTCGTAACAATACTTTTTGCCGTATGCTAATTTGAAAAACTTTAAATAACTCTAAATGTTTAAAAAAATTTAAATTATTATCAGATTTCCTTTAAATATTTAACACTTTGAGTATTACTTTTCATTTAAATAAACAAGGCTAGCATGCATTTTACAATAGGGTATTGTATGTTTTGAAACGGAACGATAGAGTGGTAAAAAGAGGGAAAAGTTTGAGAGACAGAGAAAAGAAAATCGTGGAGAGGTTGGGACCAAACAAGTCAGTGGATTTAGAAGCTTGTTAAAACTTTGTTCAATTTAGAGCTTACCGTCAGACACGGCTAAATGAGCCGGATGTACCGCTAATATCTTCCTGTGTTTCTTTCTCGCAATTACTCTTTCTTTCTTCAATGAAATAGGTTTTCAAGCTCACTTTAATTTAATGAAACTAATTGCTTGTCGCTTTAAAGTTTCTGTTCATAACGTGACTTTATAAAATTTCCTATTTTTAGTGAGATCTTAAAAATCGTTCTATGGTTCGTCTTTTTTGTCGCATTGGTGTAAAGACTTGTTAAAAAATAATACAATATATTAGTAATGGTAAATGTTTAAAATAGTTACGTAAACCATTAAAAATTTACTGTGGATGAAATGTATATTTTGATATATTTATAAAATCGTCGTTTGATTCAAAGCGACATGGTGTAGTATACGCCAATGCTTCACCAAGCAAATACATATCTGATTCAAGTAATCACATGAGTGTAATTATTCAAGTATCTTCTTCATAAATAACAGACACATATAGCATAATCAATATAAAGATTTTATTCTTTTTGTAGCTTGTACATTGAGGTGCGTTTAATATGAAAGTCTATATTTTGTAACTTGGTGGTAACACGGTGGAATGCTGTGTGACACATAGTTTACAAATGAGGATAATACACAAAAGTGCGTAAAAATTAATTTTTTCATATCTACTTTAAGGCTACAAGGCTCTATTAATGCGATTAGAGTTAAGGAGATAAAATTAACAGGTAAAAGGTGACAATAGAATAAGGTAACAAGTTTTATAATTTCCGCTCGTCAAAAGGAAACTCTAGAAAATTTTTCAGTACGGAAATTGAAAATATTTAATAATCAGCTGTAAACAATTAAATAAACGTAAAATGAACACGTGAATTTATATTAATAATTATAATTAATGCCTGAGGTATAAAAGAATCCATTCTGTGTAAAATAATTGGTGTAGTGGTGTCTAGTTGAAGCAACATTTTCTAAGACAGTGTAACTATGATGTGCTCAAGTAGTCAAAAAGAGTTTGAAAGCCTGAAAGCCAGTTAATTAATTAAGTCAAGACTGAAGTAGAAAAGAAGTTGAGGTTGTGCTAATAAACCGTAGCCTCAACTACAGCACTCTCTGCACATACTCCTAGTGTTGTATTTGTACTGTACACACGTAATCCGTTTCTCCTCTCTATTCAGACTATACATTTAGAATCCTAGCTACCTGTTTTCATATTTTGTAACACGATAACTAATTTTAAAACTTACACTGTTTTCTGAAACCTATACTGGAGAACTTCACAATCGTACATTAGCTTAATATTGAATTTTAGTGTTGTTTCCAAATGTACATTACACGTATTTTTCAAATTCATGCATTTCAACGTAGCTAATTTAGCGTGACCTACAAGAAATACCAATAGACAATACAAGGGTCATTATATGAATAGAACTACTTCTATTATAAGAACCTGTAAAGTTATTACACGCGTCACTTCTGTCTTACCACTTTTATTTTAACGAAGCGTGCCATGGAAAACGTGCAAGATTCGGGTTAATTACATGGATAGGCTACTCATCAGTGAGATTGTAATAACTCATTACAATTAATGATTACAATAAATGAAAGCAGTTAATGACTTTCAAATTTTCGTAATGGGATTTAATTAATTTTAGTAAAATACGTTCTCTAAAATTATTTTTCTTGTCATAATTTATTGGTAGATATTTCCTAATTACGTGTTATCATGAAGGACACTAAACAAAATTTTACCTTACATATTTACAAACGAGTCAGTGTGGTAATTATATATATAGTCTATATATATATATTATAATTTAGCGTAACAAAGGCCGCATTATTTTAAATGAGTATTTAAAAAGGGATAATTTAAAAATGGTAAAGAATTGCGACAAGTGAGAAAAAAGAGTTTATCTAAAAATGTGTACTATCCAAAATTGAGTGTGAAGAATAAATCAGTGTTACACAAAAAGAGCTTACTAAAAGCATAATAAATTTTAAAGTACGTTCTTATTTAACTTTTACGAAAAACAAAAAACAGGCTGCAATAATGTTAATGTTATTAACTTAAGTTTGATTAATTTAAAATGATTTTTGTTACACGGCGTCAAATTATCAATGTTGAAATATAGGCCTAAAATAAAAAGAATTTGTTTCTTCTTAAGTTGCATATTATATTAGATAATAAATATAAATCTTTGCCTTTTACTTTACCAAAAACAATTTAAACGTTAATTTTTTAATAGAGTAACATTTTATTAACTTTCTGCAGCAAATTAACAAATAAACTGGCAAAAATAATAAACATTTGTCTCAGTGATGAGTTGTGTCATGTACTCCATTTGACTTAATTTGTGCTAAATTTACTTACAGAAATATTTAAATCTGCAGATCACAAATTATTTGTCTTTATTATGATAAAGTACAAATTGTTAGCAAAGTTGAACTAGGATTTCAAAGTACCAAATACATTGATTAATACCGCAAACAATTGTTTGACGCAAAACTCAATTTTGCCAAATAATTTACTTTTACTTTATATTTTTGAAGTACCTCTAATCAAAATTAGCTTTTACCACACAATATATTTGTAGGGCATGCTAATAACAAATTTTAAAATAATCGGAAGGTGTTTATTAGAAAATTGTAGTTTGAGTAGTATAGGTGACCAAAAATGATATTATATTAAAAGAACTTTAAAACAATAGTTTAAGTATGCTGAAAGTTGATAATATTTTAAACAATATTTCAACTTTGCATCATGAAATCAAATGACGTTATGTTGCATTAGGTTATTATCAAATTAGTTACAGTTCAGTGAATAGATTATTAGCTGACCCTTGTAGATTACACAGGCGTTAAATTAATTTCTTAAATGTACACATTAAAATTATTTGTTAAATTAGTTGTGAAGTAACATTTACCGCGCTAACCTAAATAAGTAACAAATAAAACGTATTTTTTAATTTTGTAAAATTTTGACAATTTAAAAAAAATTGTTTCGTAAAAAAAAATGTATTTTAGTAAAACTCATACAAAATGGTAACAATTTATCATATCTGATAGTTTAAATAAACATTTTGATATCTGCCCCACATTTATTCATACATGCGTAGGAAAATTGTTCCCTGATAGACACAGTTAATGCTATTATGTAAAGCAGTTGGCAGTTGCAAGGTTTTAACCTGTAAGGACCTCTTGTATAATGGATAGTATTAAAGCCATAACTGTGCTGATAGTGTTCTTCATAACATATCATACATTTTTACGTTGAATGTGGCAAAAGATTTAATCATATAATAAGACACTGAGAACTTCAATCAACTTTTTGACTTGTGCAATAACGTTTTCTGCTAAATTCAGTAGTTAACAAAAAAACCTAAGGATATGCACATTCATAACTATGTCACATATTACTCTCAAACATAAACTTAAAAGAAATATAGTATGCTTGGCTGTTCACGACTACGAAAAAGGGTAAGCTTTTTCCAGATTCATGATTCAACTTTATAATTATTTAATGTTATACCGTATTGTCTCAGTGTTTATGATAATAGTAATAAAATTATAACTGAACGTAGTCAACGTCGATTTAAAATTTTTATCAACATTTAACATACCGAAAAACATAACCTGATGTATAATTATTTATTCTTAAAAAATATGTTTTCTTGTGCATGTTCCTGCAAATGTTAACAAAATGCAGTCTCATGAAATCGATTGTATTACACCAAATACAAACGTTACGTGGCATGATTCACATAAATATGCTTTCCATGTCATACAGCTGTCGATTTATTCACTACCACTTTGTGAACTGTCACAAACAAGTTCCAATTATTATAATTGTACTTAACCGTAGATAAATTGCATCAACCGTAGATTGTTCTATGTATCATTAACAACAACTATACTAGACCAGTTTACTTACATTTTGATTTTTAATCTTAAATGGTTATTGTACAAAACTATTAGTTTTGTATCCTGCAGCTAACGTGACCTCAATATGAATAATACAATACGTGAACTAAAAACGTGTTTCAGATAAATATTACGACTATCGTTGTTAATACTCCAGTTTTTGTTTTGCCGAATTTGCTGAAAACCCCAGTTTTCTATATTACTTACTGATTCTCCACATATCACACTGCATATTTTACATAACTAAATTCTTTCGATTTTACCATAATACCCTTAAAAAGTGTTGTACAAAAATGTTGATGATTTCTTATAAGTAGCTTAAGTTTTGAAGTCTGAAGAGCAGTTGAATGATTCTCGTTAATCTTTTGACTCAAAACTTAGAAACTGGAGAGGTAGATCTTCAGCAGGAAAGAGGAAACTTATATTTGTCCATAAAAGTACAAATACGGACAAATACATGGTACATTTTTCCGTAAACGGCAAAGAAGTGGTGTATTTCAGTTATAGTGACAGCACTCCATTTACCCCACAATGAATTCGGCCTAATCTTGTTTTGCCGTTTCATTCTTTGAATACATGAACCACATAACGGTTAGTCTCTGTTTTGATTTTATTTATGCTTCTATATTAAAAAATGTTATAAAGCAGTCTAACTTGCTACTCTCTGAATTTATCGGAACATGTACAGCAGTTTGTTCTTCAAAAACTGGAAGAGTAGGTTGATTGTCATCACTTGACCAACCATCATTAGGACAAATTTATCTCTCCATCTACATGTTCTAACTAGAGCTGTTGACGGACCAGACCTTAAACAGCAAAGAAATCACCAAACTAGTACTAGGAATCTTATGAGAAAAAGTAATATTTTTAACTGTTTGAAAATATAAAGCATAAGAAAGTGACTGCTAACCTGAACCGACAATATCCTGAGTGTTCTGATTAGGGGGGTTTTCAACAGCCTTAGCATCATTATAATGGCTGTCATTACCATTTTCTGTAATAATATATTTAATAAATGTAATATTCTTTACATTCTTTACAAACTTAAACATAATAAAATGTTTTTTTTTTATGAAAGTTTCAACCATATTTTGACACAAGAAACTAATTACCTGAAAACAAACCTGAAACAAAGAGATTCAGTGCACACGACTGGAAGTCATTTTCAAGTATAACATCAACCAGGGAGGTTATGGCAAGGCTTCACAACGTTCGTTGCCACAAACATTCACTTTGGTGCTGCACACAATAAATTTTGGTACTGTACGTTTATCCGATCCTGCAGTCATTTTCGATATTTCGATTAGCAATTGTTTGGATTCGATCTTTAATGAGTATCGCACATAATTGTATGTAGGTAAAAGAATTATACTAATTTTAATTTTGTATGTTGCGAAATAGTTGGCTGGCGATTGTATTTGGTGGTCATAGTCCTTTTTTTTTATTAAAAATGATTGTAACAGTAGTATATTACAGTTACGTACCTGTGACGCAAAAAGTTGGTGTTGTTAGGTTAACATGAGAACTGAAATTACACATGGAAAGCGATACGTGAGTAATGTAAAACTCGTTTTGTTTGCAGAAAGAACGAAAAATCCAACTCGGAAGTAAGGCACCCCTTGCCTATACATGTCACTTTTTTGTGGCAGAACTCTCGTTTTTTTCTTTTTGTAATATTCGCTTTCCAATAAGTACTCGTTTTGTGGCTAACCAAAAAGGAACGTCCATTTGTACAATATGCAGAGCATATGTTGTCATTCCTTAATACATTGTTTTTTGTGTTTTCCATTAAACATAAATATTTGTATTTTTCAGTTTGCATTTGCTGTTGTAGTTTTGTTAATTTGTCAACTCAAAAACGTTAGGTTCTTTAGTTAAAGTATTACTGTGTTATAAGCATTGTATATAAACATTGAACGTTATTTTTTCCTCAACCATGGCTTTTATTTATTTTAGCAGTAAATTAAAAACCCAAAACCATTTTCATCTAGCATCACAAACGAAAACTATAAGTATTTTCGATTAAGAAATAGGACAATTTACAATTAGTACACTTCTTCTTTTCCACAACGTAATATATCGACAATATCGCATATAAAAACATCGAAAATGAACTGCAGGAACGGATAAATGTACAGTTCCGAATTTTTGTGGAACTAAAACAAGAATCGATCTTTCAAACGGTGAAAACTGCAATCTAATGCAGCTCGAGGGGAAGAAGTTATAACCTTGTAAACGTACGCTCGAGCTGGACTCGACCATAGACCGGAATGTGTTAACAAAATGATAAATACGAATGATAAACAACGTATATCAATATAGAATCATCCACTAGGTTATTCTTGTTATTTACACTACTGGACAAATCTTTTGATAATGGTTTGTAATAGGCATGTGCAATTGTGCATTTATTATATTAACATTGCATATCTGAAGATACAAAAATGCTTACTTTTACGGGACTTAAAACTCTTACTGTCACGTATTCTTATTTAATGTATAATAAAAAATTAAAATATAGAACAATGTTTTTAGGATTTACTTTGTCTCCTTTAAAACAAATATGCCTTATATAGCCATATAAGTGTATATGGTTATCTAAGTTTACGTACGTTTATCTTATGATGAGCCTTACCACGTACCTGTGGAGACTAGTGCAAGTAATTTTAAAGGAATGGTTTGCTGACTTGAAGAAGTGTTCAGTTTTCATTGTTATCACAGTGCCATTATTATAATTGTTTCGCTGTGTTCCCATACAGTAATTTACCAACACGCATACTTCTATTACTGCTGTATATACTTAATTTAGCTTAGTGAAAACTAGTTTATTTATACTGCTGTACATCCGGCATAGATATTGTACGTTGAACTATTTCTACAGGTACACCTCCACTTTAAACTCGGCTACTCGATTCATTTTCTAAAATATGTATGTTTTATACTATTCTATAAAACGTAGATTTTTACTCTCTTCACGCCCATATTTAAGAGCGTTTAACCAAGAATTTAACGGAACTTTTCTTTTGGTACGTGTTAGAGTACATTATTTTATATATGTCAGCAATAAAATCTTCTAACTTTTTTCTGACCTGCTTGTAAAAAGCGATTTCTTTATCTAGAGTAAATCAACATAGTTAAATAACTTCATTGATCTATGGCTGACTCTAGAGACGTCCATTAGAGACAGAATATAGAATATAGATTTTAGATGGAATATTCCGGCTGTAGAAACGGCCACGCCTAGTCGGTGTATTAAAAGCTGCACAGATCTCAAAAGATTATCGTGGCTGATCTCAAAGTTTGAGTACTCGTAAATATTTCTTTGTGTACTTATTACGGTTCCGCTGTACATTCTTATTATTATTACTTTATATAGTACACAGTATTACATTATTCATAATAGTAACAAGTTATCAAAAAGTAGTTTGAAGATAATGAATTACGACTGAAATTTTTAGCTCCAAGTCATAAGTAAAATTATGGGCAATTACATAATAGGTTATAGTGACACAAGTAACTTACACATTTAAAAGTATAAGAATAAAAAACCTGTACAACCAGTAACAGTGTTGAAATCTGTCTGGCTTTAAGTATACCAAACGCTTTAGACCTATTAACAGACTTCTAAAACATCCTGTCATGGAAAACGAAGCTCAGAAAGTTATACTTTATAAGTACAAGCTGAGTTTAAAGGAAAAGATGCAACATGTGTTACGCTTTAATGAAAATAGTGTACAGTATAGAAAATTAATTCCACCCACATTCCGCCTTCGAATCTCTGCTGCATATAAAAGATACAAGTTTTAGTAATAGAAAGTAAAAAGATAAACAGTTATATATTGTTTAAAAAGAACATATTGAACCAATACAGCAACAGAAATAGAGACATTGTTGAAGTTCTACTAAAACAATACCACCGTTTATCAGAACAAAACATTGTAGCAAGTAAAACAATGAAGTTCATTATTCAACGCACATTTATTAGCTAATGCACGTTTTAGCACAAATATTAGCTAACGATTTGCGTGTTACATGATCAGAAATTGTTTTGTGTATATCGTTTTTGAGTTTTCGTATTTGTCATTCTAAACCCGTTACTTTAGAATTAAAAAATTTTAAATTTGACTGTGTAAGTGAATTTTGCTGACTACATAATAATAAAATAGTGTTCACGGCTTAGTTCTTGTTAGTAATGTTTTGTAAACGTTTTGACAAACATGTGACCTAGATGCTGATTTATGTTGGGAAACGTATTAGTTAAGGCTGATTTTGACTAATAGAGTTGAACTAGTAGAAATTGTATCGTCTGAATTGTGAAATTTATGAAATTTTGGTTCTTACCATATTTCGATACGTCACATATTTTCTAGTACTTTTGAGTATACACTTGCGAGTAGTAATTTCCTGGAAATAACGTTTAGTGTTCAATACTTTACATTTTCAACCTATAGATTACCTAAAAGAATTCTGAATACACTGCAATTCCATCGACCAAACTACACGACAGAAAACATGTGCAAAGGTATAATTAAAAAAAAAATATTACTACATTTTACACTGAGCTTTAGTAGTAATCGAGAATAACGATATTCTCAATGACATTTTACAGATATATGGTGAGCCCTCTACTTTCTCTTAAAAAAAGAATTAAAGATTGAAAAGAAAGTGAAAATCCATTCTGAGTTTTATAATAAACGCAATTGACCGAAATTCTAATGAAACGTTTACTATAAAAATTATGTAAGTTTAGTGGCACCGAGGACCAAAATTGGAAAATAAAGTTTAGAAAAACTATAAAATTGTTTGTGCAGTATCAAGTTTAATGAAATTGTATTCAAAATACTGTTACTAATAAATTGAAAAATTTATTATCTCTCAAACACGTGTCTTCCAGAAAATTCTGTATTGCTTTCACAATGTTTGTAAGCTATACTTTTGTAAAATAGTTTTTCATAACTTCATTAGTTGTATACGTTTGTGAAAAATTTTCAGTATAGCCCGACAGATATCTGGGAAAATACAGTTAACTTACAAGATGAAACTAAAGTAATTGTCCTTTAGACATCATGAATACAAATTTTAAAAAAGCCAATGCAGTAGTTTAGAAAATGTTGTATACTATACTGTGTTTGACGCACAATATGCAACATATTCTTTATCTATGTAGGTAAAATAAAAATTTGGAAGCTAATAACATTTCATGGTACAATATAAACTCGAAAATAAGTCCCTACTTCCCAACTCATAAAGAATAATTAAAACAAAATTGCCTATATATAATGATCGTAGAAAATCCTATTTCTTGTTTTACGTTGTGTAAGAGTGTAACATTTCAATGCACAGGAAGGAAAACTGTAGCAGACAAAATGGTTACTAAAGAGGTTTCCACTTCCGACATTCATTACGCTTAAAGGTAATGCTTAAACGACAACAATTTTCTATGAACAGAGTAGACAGCGCAAAGTGCTCATTTGTTTGAAGTTTTAAAAATTGTAGTAAATTTTTTCTTTCCTTGTTGTTAAGTACGGAAAGAAGACGTGAATAGATGTATAATGCTGTAGTTTAATCATCAAAATAAAGTACTCAGTCTCTATGCGAAATAAAAATAATATCTGCTTTCCTTATTATAGTTCTATTTAAGTTCTTTATAAGTATAAATAATATTTAGAGTTTGCAAATTTTACGACACAAACTATTGAATTTTAAGACAAAACTCTATACCGCGTAAAATATATAGTTACTGCTAGGTTAAACATAAGCCTGTAAAAGGAAAAGAACCAATTAATTGTTTTATCTTTAAATTTGATAAAATAAATCTAAATACAAGAAGTTCAAACATGTTTCTTTAATATTTTTTTATGACTGTAGTCTTGTGAAATCAGAGTAGCTAAACCGGTTTAAGTGAAACAAATTTTCTTTTTTAATGGTAGTCGTAAGTAAAATTTGAAGAGTTAAAAGTAGTAAATCATATACATGTTTATCATAAAGTTATTATAATTTATTATTCTTACTTCTGTATTATTTAAATTTTCCTTGTTTTGTTTTATTTTTATGTAATTTTCCGAACAGTCTGTGCTAAAACATGTTGACGTTTGTTTAAATGAAATTGAAAAGAAGAAATTCTACGGATACGCTTTCTCGTTTATAGATGACAATCCATTCTAATCTATCTTACAGAAATATATTTTCCATCAGTTGCTTCTAATAATTTTAAAGTTTACAGTTTTAATATTGATAAATTAAGTTAGTTTAAATTACTGTAACGCACGTCATTTATCTTTAACCTACTTGGTTTTATTTTGATATTAATTTATTTTTAATTCTGTGTCAAAACATCCTATGACGTTGTCCGATGCCTAACCTCCATTGTTGTCTATCATTAATAATGGTGGTTGATGTTCATTACTAACGGAATATAATACGCGTGTAATGAAATGCTTGTAGTACAATTTACGTATGAGACGTGATTCGGGCATTAGTTATACCCGTGTGTACTGTGGACGCCGCTTTTGTAGAGTAACCTTCTTCTAACGTTACTGTGTGTTGTGCAAATTTAACACACACGATTTTAACGTCAGCACAAAGCGCTGTAACCAAAGATGGGCGCACAAATAAGCAGTCACAATATTCCTCGTAAATTAATAAAACCTTAACGCTTTAACTGACGTCTGGCACAATGCTAGTGACAATTCTAATCATAGTAATAAACACAGATATTAGTAATTAGCATTTATAACATACTCGGAGCTCTTATGATTTTAAAATGAAAAAGGCTCATAATCCATACTCAATTTACACATCTTTTTAACACTCATTTAATTTAAAGAATAAATTCACTAATTTTTAGTATTAAAAATGATCTTAATGTGTTCTACTAATTGTTTCTTAGTTTCAAAATTGATGCAGCACAATGTATAGTATAATTTAAAATCCAAATCGAAATTGTCTAATATCCATATTTTACTTTAAGACTATTCTAAATCAGTACTGGCTAACAGCTAATAGCAGCCACTGACTAAGAGTTGCTATATCAAAGAAAGTTGTTATTATATCCTTAAGTGCTAAGGAATAAACAAAGCTCTACTAAAACTACTCCTCAATAGATAAAGGAATTCGTTAAAATAACGACACGCTATGTCTTATTGTTGGCAAACTAGTTTACACCCAGATATTATGAAATATATGTAACTTGTTTTTAGAGATTGTCACTACCAATTTTGTTGTCTACTTTTGGCAACAGCGTATCCGTGTTTATTAAGTGAAACTGATAATTTTTTGGGGAAAATTACGTGTTATAATTTGTAACTGTATAAGTGCAAGGTGTTAAAAGCGTTGTGAAACTGGATACAATTATTATTTTAAAAGTTTTAAAAATTCACCCAGAAAAATTAAAAACAATATCTAACACGTAATGGAAATAATTCAAATGTGTTGAAAAGCTTTTACTACGTATTTCTGATTAAATTCTGATGTAAAAAAAGTAGTAGGCTCAACAAGCCGGTAGAAAAAGAATAAAGTAATCAGTAAGTACTACCTAAAACCAACCGTTTCCATCAACGATAAACGAAAAAGTTGCTTTTCCTTAGGGAGCATATCACTTTATCATCTCCCCCAGTAAAGTTATACAGAAACCATTTGGGCGTTTATTTACTTCACAGTCTAGAAGAAACTTTCTATCGCTAATTTTCTTTTTCCCTCATTTATTCTTTTGATGCACAGAAATTCTTATGAAATTGCTATATATTTGTTGGATTTGAAACCTTTGTTGCCTTTGAATGGTATACTAATAAGTCATCATTAACTGAAAACGAGAGTTGACTAAATTATCGATATTATTTTCTGCTTTAGATAATGTTTATTAACAATAAGCAGTATAAGAAGAAACCCAAAATTGTTCTTGTCCACCCTACGAAACAAATTATTTTTGCAGCAAAATCAAAATGTGAACGATATTGCAAGGAATTGGAAGCTGAGTATACCAAAAGGCGTGACTTCCTGCTACTGACCTTGGTTATGTTCCGGGTATGTAATAGAGTCAAGGACGACTAGAGTCCAGGTCCTAAGACGAAACTAGTCCATGCAATTAAGTACCTGAAAATAATATTCTAGATCAACTAAAGCTTAGTTCTGGCCACAGTACCTTTCTTGTTTACCTAATGGCTCACTTAGTCAGCCTATCTGTCTCTCCAAAACTACAACGGTGGTACAAGTTTCAGTTGTTATGATTGCTATAACTATTGTATTGTTACATCGGTCTACTAATCGTCGTATAGTACAGTGGAAAACAAAATACATTACACCAATAAAGTCACTGAAAACCAGCTTTAATTATAACAATTAACAGTTTGTAATCAATAAGTTATTCAACAAAACTATTTTCGTTCAACAATTCAAGTTAATCTGTCCACACAAATTAATAATGTCAACTATAAAGAATTCCGCACTGTAATCATCTTTTCTAATACACCACGTAAAACGCACTGTGTACGTCACCCGACAATAACTCAAACCTCATTTGAATAAATGCCCACTTTAAAATGAAACTAAGCGTCGCTGAATGCTTACATTTATATATCGCTGAGATTCCAGGATAAGCCATAACACGAGTCAACACTATTAGAAAACACTAGAGCGTAATTGCTTGCGGCCTTGAACACAGTGCGCGGGGAATGGTAAGGTCCGAGACAGCCTCATTAACGAATCTTAAAATCACGTACACACACAAAATTACAGCTGGTTCTCCTTTGATAGCCTAGAAATAAGTTGAACGTTCTGTACTGGCGTAACACTGCCCCCTCCTTAAATCTGTTCGTCCCGAACTAGCAAACCATCTCTGAAGTAATACTTAGCTAGCCAATCTACGTAGACGACCTTGAACGTTTGCTGTCCTTCCTGTTGAATCTGATAGACAACATCATTGATTGTTTTTTTCACAGTGCAGGGTCCTTCACAGTTAGTCTGAAGTTTAGGTGAGTGACCACGACGACCTCTTGAACAACCAAACTTGATCTCTTCTTGGAAACCTACAATATTGCTGCGAATGACATACCAAATATTCATTTTATCGCTGGATATCTTCAGCCGTCCTCTTATCAAGAGACTCATTTTTCGTAGGTGGTTTTTCTAATTGCAAGGAATAGTTCTATGACTCTTGGGACTGAGTTTCAGGTGATTCGAGCATCAAGTTCCCAGGAAGACGAATCTCCCGACCAAACACTAATTTTGCTGGAGTCATGGCGGTTGTGTCGTGTAACGATGATCTAATGTAAACATGTAAGTAATAATTAATTAATAGAGATAAAATGTACAAATGTTAGACGTAGTTAATAAGTAAAAGACACTTGTTAGGTCACAAGCAATAGAGTAAAACTATGAGGTGGTGTGTGTACCTCAGACAGTTATTTTGTAGCATTGAATCACAGACGGTGAATGATATAATTTTTACATATATAATCATATCAAATTATGATTACCAAAGTTATGTTGTGTAATGGTGATAGAAAGTGAGAAAAATAGTGACAAACGGTAAAAAGAAAAAAAAAGTGTCTAGTGAAAGTGTATCAACCCAATTATAATGACCATCGTTGAATCATATAATTTATATGAGAATACTATATAGCCCGCGTGGTATGAATAAACAAAGTGTAAATAACTAAAAAGGGATAAATATTAAGTTACGAACTCACAATATCATCTAGTGAAGATAAAATAAAATACAAGGGAATAATATTACTTATAAAAATGGAAAATCGAACCTGAGACCCAAAAATATGACCAAGACCTTGACTTAATAAATTAGAGTTTTGGGTAAAAGAGAATTGTTGTTGGAAAAAAAAAGAACCAGGAGAACATATTAAATTTACTACTAAATGTATATTAAAATTAATGACTGATCAAGGATGAAATGGTCCAGAAAAACCATTAGAAAAGCTAGAAAAATACTAGTTTAATCTCAAGTACAAAAGAAAATCTGATGTACTGAATTAAAAAATCAAGAAGGAAGTTCTCAAGAAAACCACAGATTGGTGAGATCATTCCGATAGGCTAAGCCAGATATTTTAACAAACATTATAACGTTTTAAAAAGAGAGTTACAGTGAACAATTATAAAACAAACAATATAAACAATTTAATAATTAATTTTATTTAGTAAACTCTAATGATTAGTATTAAGAGTTCAGTTTTAGTTATCTTTTTGTATGTTCCAAATGACCTACTACCACTATTCAACATACATTAAAAACATACAATTACAAAACATTCATTATAAATAATGTGTTTTATGTTATGTTATGACTTGAACAATACTTTGACATGAATTTTACTTTAACCCTGAGATTATAAGAGTTGTCATGTTCTAGAATTGAAATGAATTACCAATAAATGAAGAGACATTGAATGTTAACACCATTAAAAATTGTCAAAGAGAAATTTCAGAAAAAAATATAAAAAAAGGAGTTGTTTATTTTATTTTAACAATAATAAAGTAATTAACCGAATTAAATTATATATTTTACCATACAAGAAACACACAAATTAGAGGGCATAATCTTAGTATTTTTACAAATTGGCACCAGCAACTTGGGCTTAATTGAAGAGGAATTTGGTGAATTTATACAAATTGCCGACCAACGTGAGGGCTAGATTATCATTTCTAGCTGGCGATCATACAAAAAACAAACAAAAATAAGTAACTTAATTCTAGCAAGCAGCTGCAATACGAGACAAAAATCTATCGTCGAGCTACGTCTAAAAAACGCGCAGCCGACGCGGAGAAAGAAACCGATACGGGAGATAAGGAGGCCCAACAAGCACCTGAAGTGGAGATGATCGCAGGGAATACAATCGAAAACCAACCTGAAAGATCCATACAAACAGAGAACGTTAATTGGCAAGAAATGATGAGGTTCATGCAGGAACAATTCAGTCAGAACGCTGAAAAGAACGATAAAAACCTGGCCACCTTGAAGAAAGAATTAAAAGAAGAATTAAGCGAAAAAATAGATGACAACAGCAAGAAGATGGAAGAAAAATAGATGACAACAGTAAGAAGATGGAAGAAAATAGATGACAACAGTAAGAAGATGGAAGAAAAATAGATGACAACAGTAAGAAGATGGAAGAAAAATAGATGACAACAGTAAGAAGATGGAAGGGAAAATAAATGACAACAGTAAGAAGATGGAAGAAAACAGTAAGAAGATGGAAGAAAATATGGAAGCATTAAAGAAAGAATTAAAACATAATAACCGGAAAACATGGAGACCTTAAAGGAAGAAGTAAGTAAAACTATCGAGGATAACAATGAGCAAATGAACAAGAAAATCGACGAAAATAATGAAAAACAAATAAGAAAATAGAAGAGGAGATGACCGGAATTAAACAACAAATTTCCGAAATACACGAAAAATGGAACCAATCAAGTCAGGAGATGCAACAAATAAAGGAGGACGTCAACACACGCATGAATAATATTGAGGAGGACAATATAATCCAAATGGAGGTGCTACAAAAAGGGAATCAAGAAGAAATAACACGAGTAGAAGCACGCTTCGTGGAGAGATACGAAAACATGGATACGAAGGTGAATGTCGTCAGTGTTCAGGTAAAACAAAACAAGGAGAAGATTGACGAACTACGGGACAAGGAACTTGTAAACATACACAACGGACTAGAATTTTTTCGGAACCGACCTTTCAACTTGTCAAATATTTCGAATAAAGAAAACCGGGAGGGTATTAACTTCCGAAATTACAAGCGAAATCCCATGGAGTTTTTGGAACGTATCGACGAAACCCTAACGAAACATCGTGAAACCAGATGGACATAAATACGCGGAATGCTTAATGAACATTTTAAGGACATGAACGACAATTGGTGGACGGCGACTCGGCACGACATCACCGATTACCAACACTTCAAAAATTTATTTAAAGCAAAATACTGGTCCGAATCAACCCAGAACATCGTACGTGACAACCTCTGCAACGGAAAATTTGATTCGACCCGAGGACAGACACCGACTGCATATTTTCTAGGGAAGGTGTATCTTGCAAGAAATTTGGAACCCCGGATACCTGAAGAATCTCTCGTCACCAAACTGTCCTACCATTTCGAACAAGGAATCGCAAGAGCACGACTCTGTGGCCAAATCAAAACGATTCAGTCAATGGCCGCACTCCTTGAATATTACAAACATGAGAACTACTATCGTAGAAGCCGACAAAGGAACGATAATTACGAGGGGAAAAATAATAATAATGTAACAAATAATTATAATAACCAGAACTACCAACATAATAATAATGACAATAATAACTGTCACAACCAAGGAAATCGGAATCATCATCCCAATAATGCAGATAATAACCGAAATAATAACCATCCTTTTAAAAATAACAACCGAAATTATCAGACCCCAAATAATAACAATCCCAATCGCACGTATCTACCCCGAGTAAATCATGTAAGAACAGAAGAGAACGGACGTAGAAGACACCAGTACCAGAGACGAAGGAGTTTCGGTAATGATGACGACCGACGGGACCACCATGAATTCAATAATTCCCCGAGATACCACGAACGAAGGAGTCGAAGTCAGGAAGAGAATAGTAGGATACGACCCTACGATAATTTTGAATACATTCCAAATGCGCGATCTGAGTCACCACTAGAGAATGTAATAAGTCAACCAAACGAACAAAACAACACCGACGACAACACTTTAAACGAGAGGAGGCAGTGAGAACGACTCACAGCCCATCACTGCTCCAATCTACTGGGTATTTAAGACGAACATACGAACCGTTGAATAAAAATACAATAACGATCATTTATACTAATTATCTACGCAATCTAAGAGAAGAATTATTAGAAGAAGAATGTACCAACGCCATAAGCAATAATAATAAAATCACTTATATAATCACCAAGGTAGAAGGAATTACAGCACGAATTATGATCGATACAGGGGCAAATGTCTCATTAATAAATAGTACAGAATTCGAGAGAATACAAAGAGAATGTCATAGAATATTACCTACCCTACCAGTTAATAATATTACTTTGCTCGGAGCAACGGGACGCCAGAACAAATCAGTTAAAAAACAAGTCTTCCTCGATCTGAACAGCAACAGTGTGAACATAACCACAGTATTTTTAGTCGCAAGCGGCTTACCATTCAATATATCGTTAGGATGCGATGTGGTGAGAAAATATTCAGGCATCATCGACCTGAGCAGGGAGAAGGTATCTCTGTACTCAGAAGACGTAGTGTGGACGGCGGAGCTAACAGGAAGCGATAGTGCCCCTCTGAATCCATCCAGCTACCATGTTAAAAAATTAAATTATGTAGGGAATCACACACTAAGCGAGAAGACAGTATACCAGATCGACAATGATTATTTATGGAAGAAGAAGTTAGAATAAATCCGGCAATTCCAAAACGAGAAAACAGAAGCGAAGTTGACTAAACAACAGGTAGAGAATTTAATAAGAATCTATGAGAAGTATCGACATGTATTTTCAGAGGCGCCAGGAAAGGTGAAAAATTATCATTGTAAGTTCAGATTCAAAGAACAAATGGAATTCCACAAGAAGTCATATACAATTGCTTATTCATTGAAGGAGGCGGTACGAACTGAAATTAACCGGATGATAGACAACGACATCATAGAACACAGCCATTCTCCTTATACCAGTCCGATAGTGGCAATTCCCAAGAAAAATGGACAAGTAAGACTGCTTAAATGCGAGAGAAATCAATAATATGATCGTGAATGACCGTACTTCTCCAGGAGAAATAGAGGAGATCCTTAAAAAATTTCACGGCACCAAGTTTATTAGTACATGGGATACGGTTTGCGGTTACTGGCAGGTGGAATTACATCCACACAGTCGTCAATACATGGCATTTATATTTGAGGGCCTCAACTATGAATTCAAACGGCCATTTGGTCTAATCAATTCAGTGGCCATTTTTGTCAAGTGTATGGACCAGATCCTAGGTCAGTACGTACTTCAATTTACCACAGTTTATGTAGACGATCTACTTATCACTTCATCCAACTGGGAGGAACATTGTAACCGAGTTGAACAAGTACTACACAAATTATCAGAAAACAACATAACTCTGAAATTAGAAAAATCCAAATTTGTAGCGGACGAAGTCCAATTTTTAGGTTTTAATTTAAATGAACAAGTGATATCTCCATCACAAGAGAAGGTAGACGCCATCCAGAAGTTCCCAACACCCAAAACAGGAAGCAGTTACAGTCATTCCTCGGAATATATAATTACTATCGAAAATTTCAAAGAAATTATTCCGAATTAACTGCAAGATTTCAGCAACAACTTTCTTCGAAGGACAAGTGGACGTGGGGACCCGAACAGGACGCCACACTTCAATTGATCAAAGACAAATTCCTGGAATCCGTCATACTACATCATCCCGATTTCTGCAAACCATTCATCATAGATTGTGATGCCAGCGATATCAGCCTTGGCGACCGCCTTATATCAAGAAGATGAGGACGGAAACCACCTTGTCATCAGCTTTGCCAGGAGAGTATTAAATCAATGTGAACGAAACTATAATGTGACGGAAAAAGAACTTCTAAGTGTAATATTTGCCGGTAGTAAATTCCGCACCTACATTTTAGGGTATCAAATTATGGTAAGAACTGACCATAAATCTATCTCTTTCCTGAGAAAATGCAAACTGAGTCACGGCAGACTAACGAGATGGGTGTTGGCCCTACAGGAATACGATATAAAATGGGAGTATATTCCTGGTGAAAAGAATATCGCAGCCGATATACTGTCCCGTATTAACATAGAAAAGCAAACCTTCGAGGAGGAGAATGAGAAGATAGCTAAAATTTACAATATAATTAAGAACCGATCAGACTTAGAAAACATCATTAAGGACATAAAACTACAGCAACAGACAGATACCAAACTCATCAACATCAGAACAAAACTAGACGAACGGGATGATAGAGTACGTCAATTCTACTGCCTACATGACGGAATACTATTTGTGAAACCAAAATTAAGTCAAGGTAATTGGAAGATAGTGCTACCAAGAACCATGGAAAAGGAACTAGTCCTAGATTGTCACATCCGATACGGTCATATGGATGCGTTGAAGGTGATCAAGGCACTGGAAGAACAGATTTATATGAAAGACATTAACCGAAGAGTCCGGAACTATATTCCTACATGCCACATATGTCAACTCGTCAAGAGTAATAATGACAAAAAAGAATGAATAATGATACCGATCACATCTACCCAGAAATTTTAGAAGGTCTTTTTAGATATATGTGGACCGTTTCTTCGGAGCGGAGGACGGCACAAATATAAATACCTCGTCATAATGATGGATCATTTTACTAAGTTTACTAAATTATACCCGATTAACCGGGCGACAACCAAAAATATCATCGAGGTAATTACACAACATTACATACCCGAAGTCGGGAGACCAATATCAATAGTTACGGATCATGGGTCGCAATTTAAGGGAAGACGGTGGAAGGACAAACTATTGGAACAAGGAATCAGAACCTACAAAACATCAGTATACCACCCAAGCAGTAATCCGGCAGAGACAGTACTACGAGAAGTGGGGATAATCCTACGAACTTACTGTTACGACCAGCAACGAAGGTGGAATGAATACCTAGCGTCCACCGAAGAATTCTTCAATTTGGCTTACCATCAATCAACTGACATTACTTCTTACACTGCAATGCATGAGAAAGCACCACCCCGAGAAATCTGTGAACTAATAAATTTTCCTGATCACCCAGCATACCAATTCGATAAAATAAGCTTTTACAATAAGATTACAGGAAAACGCGAAAAAAGAAGAAATAAGTATCAGAACAACCAGACTAAAGCAATACATTATGAAGTAGGTGAAGAGGTATTATTAAAAAACAGGGAGTTACCTAACACACTAGAAGGAATTACCAAAAAATTATTACTACTCTATACAGGACCTTATGTCATTACACAAAGCAAAAACAATAACACTTATGAGTTAAGGAACACAATCTCCAAGAAAATCAAAGGGGATTACAACCAAGTATCAATCAAGAAAATTATCGATTATTTATAATTATTTACAAATTGGCAACAGCAACTTGGGCTTAATTGAAGAGGAATTTGGTGACTTTATAATTTTGGAGAAATATGTTTTTTTCTGCAGAAGAATTGTTTAATGATTTTTTTAGCGGCTATTCATTATTTTTACCCGCAATGTTTAAATTGAATATATAGTAATTTGTAGTTAATAAGTTTAGATAGAAAGAACTAAATTAGAAAAATCTAAAAATAAATAATATTAAAAAAATTAATAATAGATAAAACAGATTTAATACATAGATAGGTTTTTAAATAGATATAAGAAAACGACAAGGCCTCACTGGCCGCTGTTATTAAGTGAAGCAATTGTTGTTTAAATACCAGTATCAAAATTTCTCTCTTACTATTAGCGGCTGTGAACATACTCTACACGAAAATATCTGCCTGCATGAAAATGTCTCTCAGGCCACTGGAGGTAGCCACATACGTTTATAATCCTCGGAGAAACCACAAGCCTACATAACAATAGACGTGTCAGCGAACAATATCATAAAATAACTTTTCCTGGTTTTACAACCAGTCCAGGTACGCGGCGACTTCTAGCACCCTTAACCCCAATTAAAAGTTTGTAATCAACAAGTTATTTAACAAAATTATTCTCGTACAACACTTCAAATTATTTGTCTACACAAATAATGTCAACTGTAAAGGATTCCGTACTACAATCACTTTTTACCAGTACAACACTTAAAACGCAGTGTGTAAATCGCCCGACAATAACTTGTAACTCATTTGAATAAATCGCCACTTAAAACTGAAACTAAGCGTCACTGAATGTTTATGTGTATGCTCTGCTGAGATTCCAGAATAATCCATAATACGCGTCAGAACACCAGAGCGTAATTTCTTGCGGCCTTGAACACAGCGCACGGGGACCGGTGAAGTCTGGAACAGCCTCGTTAACGCATGTTAAGAATCGCGTACACACACAACATTACAGCTGGTTCTGCTGGGATAGCCGAGAAACATGTAGAACGTTCTGTAACGGCGTAAGATTATAAATAAATTTAAATATTACATGAAGTTTTACCATCATAAAAATTACAAAAACACTTATTATTCTATTTATTTGTTAGAAAAATAACGATTAAAAACCAGACGATCATACACTAAATACTAAAAATTAGAAACTACTGCAGTGGGTTTTTAGTTAAATTTACAACGATAATGCCTAAGTAACAAATAATTTATATAATAATAATAATGGATCCCATGTGTACCACCGAAGCTGCTTAGGAGTCAGGCAGGGTAGGCTGCCATATGCGAGGCGTACGGCATACAAGGAAGGCAGTGTGGCCAGCACTACGCTTCAGCCGCCCATTATTATACCAAGGATGTTATCCCAGGTACTCATTTTCAACAGGCTGAGTCGACCTGGGGGCTGAAAAACGCACCTTGATTTTATGGTGCGTGCCCGGGAAAAATAATTTATACCTAAATAATTTATGTTCATATATGTTTCCATATATATCTGTAGGTATACATCTAGTACTTTACACATTGAACTCACAACTGCTGAAAACGTAATTTTTTTCAAGATTGCTTAAAAATTTTCGAAACCGATCCAATATTTGCAAAGACTGTTGAGAGATAAATTACAGGCACTCTGTAAAATTGTTAAAGATATCGTAATTTTATTTTGAATAAAATTTAGCATAACTCTATTCCTTACATACAATTTTACAAATTAAATTTATTTTTATGCCATAGTGCCTTAAAAGTCATAAAGTTCGTCGTAAATTCTACAATCGAATTTAAGCTGAAATTCCTTTTAATTTAACACTGGGCTGGCGTATTACAATTTTATAAAACGTTTGATCCATTTTTAAGACCTTAGTAACAAAATCGTTTAAAATTCCCAAAGATGTGTTTTATAATTTTGATTAAAAATCTCTTTAATTTTACAAATCACATTTGAACTTTAGCTGTTCCATAAAATTTTGGATAGAATTAAAATTTTGTCCATGTAGTTCCATAACTTTTAAATTTTCAGAAATAAAGACAATATTCAGTTAGTAGTTAAAATTTCTTTTAATTTGATACTCAACATGGATTATTGCAATTTTTCATTTAACTAATAATAAGTGACAAACTAATTCTAACGACAAAACAAGAATGTACAATCGCCCAACTCATTTTGCATTTTGAACGATGATAATAATCTTTCAGCTGTGTTAAGTGAACGTAAGGTTTTACGGCCGGTATTTACACTCACAATTTATGTTCTCTTACTAAATTAAACGAGTAGTTAAACTTTTGATGTTTAAAAAAATTTGTACTTCAGAATGCTTTCTGTTAAAATATCTAATTTATGTAAAAAAGGTTCCTGACTATGAAAAATTGATATTAACCAAACATATTTATCTGCTATACGATGTTACTAAACTTGTTAGTCGTACGTGACCAACGTTCATTAAAAAATTATAACTTAGTGTAAGAAATAAAAACAACAAACACTTCATGTGATTACTAAATGTTTTATTAAACGTTGGTTAAACAGAGATGTGCCTATAAATGAACGCTGAATGACATAACGTTGCGTGACAACAGTTGTGCGGCCGTGCGAGAACGCCTCAGTTTTATATTTACCGTACATATTGTTGTTAAAGCGCATTGTGTGCACTTTGATAATCGTTACACTATCGTCTGTTTCAGTACTGTAATTTCCCCAAAGGGGAGACAATGGCTGTGGCATCCTAGGTAAGGAGAGGAAAGGTCAATGTACTTTCAGAATCAGCAAGTTAGATGTTAGAAAGAAATGAGTGGGGGTTTTCGCTCTTGTTATATAGCATCCAAAGTAAAATTAAACACATACACACGGGCAGCATACGTATATACACAATACGGTCACCAGGATTAAAAATAATGATTTTTAAAAGTTAAAGTTTACTTATTAAAGTAAGTTTACATTACATTTTTTTAACATGATAATGTTTTTAGGCTGGGGGTCACTCCACAAAATGCGTGACGCAAAATGTGTAACGTCATCGAAAAATGTAACGCTCCAGGTGATGTTAACACTATATTTTTTCCACACTTTCGATTCCCCACAGTCTAGAAATCTTCGGTCTCTGTCGTTTTAACATGGTAATGTTTGTTATATAGTAAATATCAACATAGAACATCGGTGAACAGGAGAGTCTGCAGTGTATGCACATTATACGTTTCAATAGCCTAGAAACATTATCATGCTTCGATGTTTCTGTTTCGTCGAAATTCTTCTTTTTACTCTTAATTTGTTTACAGCTTCTTTATTTCTCATATCTATGCTATTAATTTCTTAACTTTCCACCTCGGTGACCCAGCCAGGCGTTATTAATGAATGGCAGCGCACGGTTGTCGTTGGTATTAAATAAGATCGGGATCCACACCAACAAGAGAATACCGACCGTCTTGCCTCTGCGGGTCGGGGACGTGTTCGTCGAGACGGAGTCTGTGGTCAAAAACCCCTAGGTGGTATTTGACACGAACATGAGTTTCATCATCAGATACGGCCAACGGACCTGTCTGACAAGGCTGCTAAACCTGTCTCAGCGCTCAGCAGTTTGATGTCTAATGTGGGTGGATCCAGACCTTCCAAGTCACCTTTTGCTGACGGCGGCCCAGTCAGTTCTCTTGTTGAGGAGCGCATAGTGTGCGGGGATGTCCTGAACACATGAACAAGAAGATATACCGAAAGCGGCTGGCCCAGGTGCTGAGGAGGAGAACGTTGTGGCTAGACTTTGCTCACCGCACCGTCACCAAAACGGCTGTTATGGTAATTGCTGAGGTTATCCCTATCGATCATCTTACCAAGGAGCTGATTTGTGCCTAAATGCATTTCCCCTTCGTTACAAAAGTTATTATTGTTATTCTTAGTAGAGGTGATTATGCTTTGGTGAGAGTAGTAGTGGTGGTAGTAGTGGTAGTAGTAGTAGTAGTAGTAGTAGTAGCAGCAACAGCAGTAGTAGTAGTAGTAGTAGTAGTAGTAGTACAAGAGCTTTACTAACCACCAGTGGTAGGACTGTTACCCCACTTTCACCAGAACAGTCATGCGAGTTACTTTTCTCCCTTGATTTACAATATCAAATGCCAATTTAAAATCAGCTGACACTGTTTAACGGCATTCAGACGAGAATAATACGTGATGACACAGTTGAGTGTGGAATGAAGGCTGGCAGTACGTGTGGGTCTGTTCTAAAACTTATTAGCTTCTTTTTTTCTTAAATTATTTTTTTGTCTTCCATATTGTTGGAGCAGTCTGATTGTGTCTATACTACTACGACTTCCTCAAAGTGGGAGGGACATGGTTGTCACGGTGATTACGGTTTTGAAGTGTACAAATGAATAACGTGTCTGATTATTGTGTAAAACTGTCACAGTTTAAAGCTTCATCGACCTAATGTGTTTTTGTCCACTCCTTGATATTATAGATTGAGTATAAAATTTATTATATAAATACTGTTACAGACGGAATTTTTATATTCCTGTGGTTTTGTTACTAGTCTTATATTTTGGTGTCCTTAGGGGACCCGGTATAGCCTATCTTCCCCATGTTAACATAATGTACCTTTTCTCAAAAACCCTGTACGTTAGAGAGTTAATGTTTTCTTTATTTCAAATTATTATTCTTTGGACACATTTTAACGTAGGGGTTTTTTGAAAAAATAATTTTTAAATTTTTTACAAATTTTTAAAAATATGTCTACAAAAAAACCTTTTTTGCTAGCCGTTTTTATAACAAAACTCGGATGATTTTTAAAATATTACAAAAAGGCTGTGTTAAAGTTGAAGTAATTGTTGAGTAATATGGATACCAAATTTCAGGCTTCTAACTAGTCAAGAAGATGAGGAAAGGTACATTTTATATTAAAAAATGTATGTTTTCGGCAAAACGCATTTAAAGTTAAAAAATAAAATATTTTTAAAAAAAGTCTTGAAAACTACCTTAAAACAATCCATCTCCATAATCTGGGTTATCTGGGTCTTCCATGCTATCTGCCAGTCTCTTCTTAGCTTGTCTTCTTGACTGCCTTGCCTTTTTCTCATACTCGGATACATTCCTTTCAGCATTCCTAAGTCGCTCTCTGTCAATCTGCAGCATTGCCTTCTTTGTGTTGATGCCGACACTCATCCCAAACTGTTTCAGTACCCTACACCTTGTAATGTTCCCCTCATTAAAACATCCAACTGCATCGTACACTCCCACCATAAATGCAGATAATCCAACAAAAACTGTTTTGGGGAGCCTGGACCATACCACACTATTCACGCTCTCATTAGGATTTTGAGTCCTTCCGTGGGTGCATTTTTTCATCAGTAGCTCAGTATTAGCAAGATCTCTTATAACAGGTTTGATTGCAATCATAACAGCTGAAGGGAGACTACGGTTATGATGGTAATGCTCACCTTTAGCTTCAGCTTTTCTGAATTTGCACCAGCTTTCTTCACCGGGTGGGCACAGACCATGTTGCTGTTCATCATCTGTTGAGCACATGTGAAAATACATTGCCCATACTGCCCTTTTCATGTTTTCTACATTGTTGGAATGTCTTCTGATTGCTAAGCCATAATAGTTTTGAATTTTGTCGATGATGGCATCAGTTAATCTGTTTTTTCCTGATAATGGCTTTCCGTCTGCTAGTTTTATGGCTTTTAGTGATGTTTTCAAACGCCTCAATCGAGTACCCATTCGTTTCTGTATATGTCCAATGCACTCTAATTTTCTGATTTCAATATCATTTCCATATACTTTTAATTCATTTACTTTAGAAAAGGCTTTAGAATCTCCATCTCCTAAATATTCTAAGTATCTCACATTATGCTTTTCTTCTGAACGCTGATAGATTGATATAGCACCTGCCACCTCCATTCCACCATTCACAACTTGATAATTAGCAGTTCACATTTCGTCATGATTATCTTTACTTTTGCACCTGCAATGTTTTGTAAGGACTTGTATATCTAATATTTTACCAGTATATACACTTGTACTGACGATGCCGTTTAGAGATGTGTGGCCTCTCTTCTGCCACGACCCGTCAAAAGCTACACGTAAATCACGGCTACCATCGTTTGCTTCTACAGATTCTTCAACAGCACGTCTCATACTTAATTCAGCAATGTCTTTTGTAGCTTGAGCTATGATTTTATTATATTTTGTAAATCTAGAAGGAGGAGTCAGTAAATTCAAAATTTCACATAATGATTGGGCAGCTGCGCTTCCCTTCCCTACTGCTCTCAATCCATATGCCAATCGCATATTACATTCAAATAGTACACCCTTCTCATTTAGTCCATGCTCAGAATCAGAGTCAACATGTTTATTACTTACAGCTTTTGAAGTAAAAAAGGCAACACTGTAATCACAAGTATCACAATATAAGATAATTTCAGTAGCCAACCCAATACGATTTTGAGTCTTTAGTTGTAGTCCTACTTGACTGCAATGTTTGCATGCGACATATACATTCAAAATATTAAAGTATATTCAAATCAATCAGCTCATAACCTAACTTTTCAGTACAATCAACTTCATCATACAATTCATTCAACCCACTCAATTTCCTTGCAGATGCACTTTCCGCTCTTCCATCGCCACTTTCTGGTAAATCAACTGTTACTTTTCCTTCAATTTTGGATTTACACACATTCTTTCTCTTCTTAAAAACACTTGGTACATTTGGTCTTGGCATTATCACAAAATCGTGAAGACAACACAAGTACAAAACGTAAAAAGTGAGTACTTATAACCTATAGTCACAATATTAGTCAAAATTCACAACTAAAACAAACAAACAGCTACTTATATAGAATAAGTATATGTTTATAACCTGGAACATTAGCCACAACTCACAACAATACAATATATAACCATCTGACAGCAACAGCTGATGTTTCCAAGCTATTTCACAGTACACAGAGTGTGTAGGCACAGCTGTTGCAAAGAGATATAAAATACTAGGCAGAGTTTCACAAAAAAATTGTTTTCACCTTGAAAGAAAATTCAAACCATCATGTGTCATACATCATTTTAGAGAGAACATTCCAGAGAATGTTTTAAAATTAAAAACAAAACTAATTTTTCGATTAATTAATTTTCGATTTTTGCCCTACCGGGTCCCCTAACTGTTGACTTGGTTCTCTATTCGTGTTAAATTTGTACATGGATTATAGTTCTTGACTACTTTTATGATTTGAGTAAACATTCTTTTACTATACTATAATTACTTCTAACAAGACTTTTCAACGCTCTCAAAAGTAGAAACAACAAGAAACAATCTTTCTTAAAATTACGGAAATTGAGTAATTAATAGACAGCTCAAAATTTAAAGGACTACAATTTTTTTATTACTCCTTTCCATAAGAGTGTGCTCAGTTTTTCTATTTTAGTGTAGTGTCACAAAAAAGTTTCTGATAAACTTTTTTCGTCTGTGTAGTTTGAATGTGATAACAGAAAATAAAATAATACAAAACATAGTAACATAGTACGTATGTATTGCTTAGCCATTATGCTATAAAAATATTTTCAGATATAGGTTATGCTTCGTAGATCAGCTCAGAAAACGTGAACGAGTAATGCACGATGAAGTCGCCACATACGTTTGCGTATTAGCAAAAATCTGCTTACCTAAGAACTTTTAACGGATTGTGGCAAAAACGTTTCCCATATAATAAACTATAAACTTAATAGTTTATTTAGGGCATTTGCTTTCTGCTTTGTTTTGTTTTAAATAACTTATATTTGTTATTTTTGTTTGTTCCAAATACTAATATATATATATATATATATATATATATATATACATATATGTGTCCGGGTGTTTAGATTTTGTACCCCTTAACAATTAAGGAAAATAAAGTAAGTAAAAGTTGACGTCTGAGAGTGAAATGTTGCAGAACGAAGTGTGCTTTCTGTGGTAAATGTTTAATAGTTACAATATTGTACAGTCAAAATATCAGCATAGTAACAGTGGATGTACAAAATATATAGACGTTAGGATCCCTAACTGTTTCAGAATTAATTATGTGATGTATTAGGTAGACCAACAAAAATATAACAAATAATGTATGATGAGATCACATAGTTGATTACTATATTATTGAACATTAATAAGTAAATAAACTGTAACTTAGGGTTTCATAAAATAAAGTTTTAGCGCTCAAACGTATATCCGATTTCAGTATGAAAAAAGTAATAGGCCTACGTGTATTTAAAAAAAATCTGTTTTTAAGTGTCGTTAATTTTGGCGAATCATCCAGTTGCTGAAACAGATTATAGATTCTAGTTCTACTTAGTTTTAATTTTAATACCAGAAATTCTACGTTTTATAAAATTAATTTATATTCTAAATTCTACGTTGTTCTACTTTTTCAATACACTATAACTAGTTTGTCTATATAAAAATAATTAATCTTAACTTATTATTATAGGCGTTCTCATGGACGTCTTGCCAAACTCAACTTACCACCCTTGCTCCTGATGCGTTACTGTTGATGTATTCATAAACCTGCAACGCAGAAACCTGCAAGGACGTTATAGTTAGGAGATCTGATCTGTATAACAGTGGACAGTTTAGTACCAACATTTGTTACGAGAATTCGACTGCATAGATAATATACTTTTCATCCAGTTGTTTTTGTTTAGACATGTTTCGTAGGTAAAGAATACACAGTTAAGTGTGGTTTCGTATGTCAGCAATCTGTGTGATATTCCAAGTTGCATGTTAAACATACTGGTATGACATCATAAAGTGAAGTGTACGCGAATAGGGAAGCGGATAATTAAATTGGATCACAAGACGTACGTCATTGGTTACTGGCAGCAACTCCCTGCTCTCACTGAAACCGTGCCACTATGATCTGACTGTGTTTCGTTCATCTTCTCTACTGCCATGATAATTACATCTTTTAAATTTTACATAAATTTTTAAAAAAGCTTTAGTAAATAAAGTGCACCAACAAAGATGTACATGAGATTATTTCACCTACTGACAAACACACTCCAATCTGTCATCTATTTTTGGCGTTCTACGATAATATTAAAACTATTACTGTCCTAATAAAAACTAAATGTAGGTTGGTCATTTACGCATACCACATGCCTCTAGATGTTATTTTAATCAACTTGAACAATTTTAATTATAAATTAACACGTCCTCTAATAACGTAAAAAAATATATGTTACTCTATACTTAACCTTAAATCAGCACAATATACCCACTCTACCATTCTGTTAATGATGTTAAATGAGTTAGTCTAGCTGTTTGTTAAAATTGGTAACACCGATAACTCGACAGTTTTAGCAGATAATATGAATGACTGACTATGGTCATGCAAGCCAAAGAAATGATTAGTTGGTAAGAAAGGTCCTACAAAAGTAGTTAAACTTAACATAACATTTTATTTATTTAATTATTGTCTGTTTGATTTTCCTAACATTTTTACAGACTAGAGAAAAGTGGCTTCTTAGTGTTTGAAGTAGCTGTTGTAGTAGTAGTAGTAGTAGTAGTAGTAGTAGTAGTAGTAGTAGTAGTAGTAGTAGTAGTAGTAGTAGTAGTAGTAGTAGTAGTTGTTGTTGTTGTTGTTGTTGCAACATAAGTACAGTAATAAAAAAACATCATTTTGTGATCAATTCATACACTGAATTTCAGATATGAAACTATGTGGTTATGTTATCAAAATTGAGAGGTGAACGGCACCAAGGAGGCTTTTGTAAATGTTGGTGGGTGGAAAGAGTATGAAAATTAGCATTTAATTTGCGGAGGTAGATATTAGTACAATTGCAGAATGGTTTCGGCAAGATTGGGCGTTAATAAATTTGTCGTTGTTTCTGTTAGAGAACAGAATAAGACAGCTATAATGAGAAGCTGCCTTTGTGGCAAATGATATACAGAGTTTTAGTCCTCTTATTCTAAGAGGATATTCTTGAGAGCTTTGCTACAATGCTGTTAACTAGTCCCGGGCTAGGCGAAGTTCACTTAAAGTAATACATATGAACCAAATAACGAAATTAAGTCTCATGGGTTGAATGGAGAAAAAATGTTTTCTTTTTAAACCACGTAATGTGAGGAGCAGGATTTATGAAACATAATGTAGAGACAGAAAGAGAAACAGAAAAGGAGAGAGAGAAAGAGCGAGAGAGAAGTAGTGCTTCAGGTATTGCCTAAGTATAAAATTGTAGCCCTTATAACTATACAGTTCCATTTCTTCTTATGTCATTTTCGCGATGAGTATATATTTGCTTTCGAGTACTATTAATGTCCGACATTATTATAATAGTAATATTCGTGTTTCGCGTAAATGACCCGTGAAATATATTGTTACGACAGTCTTACTGATCGTCGTATGGTACAGGGGAAAACAAAATACCAATTAAGTCACTAATAACCAGCTTTAATTACTCACAAATAACAATTTTGTATCAACTCGTATAATAATTCCAGTTACATTTGTCCACATGCAGTAATAAAGTCAAATAATAGAGTTCCACACTAATTATACCACAATAACACTTCTCACAATACTTCGAGAAACACTTGATCCGCAATAAAGAAAATCGCTCAACGAACTGACCTGACAAAGCCAGCCTCTGCTCTTTATACGTAGCGCAGGTGTTCTAGAATTAACTTTCCATCCTTAAAGCGGTGTGCCAGCTAATGCGTATTTCAAGGACTCTCCTGAAAAATCTGGAACATATTTGAACGCGGCCTTGACTGAGACTACACCTGCGCGACTAAGAGAGAGGGTGGAAGACGCACTCGGCACTTCCATAGGGTTCTCGTTACAATATCTATCTTACTTACATTATTTAGTCGACGCTCTTGGAATCGTGGACTAACCATTTAGTGACCTTGACTGGTGGATATAATCAGCATCTTCCGTCTGTTCAGTTATGTAAGTAAGAAATCGTCAAGTGTCACGAATTAAAATACAGAGTTCTCCCATCTCTTGTGTTAATAGTAGTTAGTATACACTGGAAGTTGCTGATTCATAAAATAATTATAAAGCTCACCATATTAACGTTAAATCTTTTCCCTGTAATTGCCAATGTAATACCTTAAGTAAATAATGTTCAACTTCTCTTTGATAAAATTATTATGAGTGGTGCCTGGTACGTCCCTTTAGAGTAACTCCCTTGCAAGCCGCATCTGCTCCTGTCTTCATCGAATAAACTAAGTCTTTAAAGTAACAAGTCAGAACATCCTATAACTTGCCAAAGTTTGAGCAATTCGTACGTATCTTACAGAAAAAATTAGTTTCTTTGCAAAATAATGTAATAATTAAATTGAAACCAAATCTATACCAGGAAAATCTTTCACTAACACGTAATAGCACTTGAGTATTTTATAACTGGTAGTTCACCCGCTTGGTTCTAATCGACAAACTCGAAAAGAGTCCCAAGACTTATAGATGCTCTAGATTAAACCATTTCGAACAAGAAAAACTCTTGACGAAGAGCACACGTTCACTAGGCAACGGCTTCCGATGAACTGCCTCGAAGTACACCTGACCACCGACGGATCTGACTGAATTTAGGGGCTTCTGATTAGTCAATCAACTGTCTACGTGGTAGATTGGACAAAAGATAGACTCGTTGCAGGCGAATCTTTGTATAAATCTGCGAGTGCCTGCTTAGATTTTATCTAGAAATTTTATTACTCTTCAATTCATAAGCGTGAAAAGTTGAGTTTTCAATTAGTAAAAAACCACATTTAAACAATAGCTCAGAACAACAGAGTATATAGAAAATATAAATATTTTCATAAATAATTCACTGTCCAAGTCTCATGCCGATCGGATTAAAACGCGGAAGATATAACACGAAGGTTCACCACACGCGAACGCGCGCACATATTCACAAACAAAGTACATGACATTATAGAGCAAAACGTTACAAAGAATTTGGTATAACACAAGTCATTATCCATCACTAAATATAAAACTTATAGCTAAATGACAAAAATTGTATAAATCAATCTAAAACATGCTAATGTCCGTAATCCATGCTCTGATATACTTATTATAGATCATCATCCTGTGCTCTGTTGCAATATATATTGCGACAGTACAACCGTATACAGTAGTGTGCATTGCAAAAATAATCAAAATAATTAATAAATAAAAATAAATCTATGGTTAATAGACATGATCCAGATTGTAAGCTAGATTGTTCAAAATATAGGGAACGCACCGTTCAGACATGTCTGGCCACCTGTCGCTAGCAGTGTGTACATGTGTACTTTGTTTGTGTGTGTGAAGCCTGTCCGTTCCTGGGCAGTAATCACCCCTATTCAAATGATGTTAGATTTTAAGTATAATTTTAATTATAAGAAAAATATGTATTATAAAGTAAAACAAAAGACACCAAAGTGTGTATTTTATAAAGACGCACAAAAGGGTTAAAAAACCGTTTAAAAATGACATAAGTGAAATTATAATGAATAAAAAGTGAATAACTCCCTGAATAATTACAATAAAGAAATGTAAGTTGCATATAATAGACATATGAAAATTAGCGATCGATTGAGTATCGTGTAGTGTAAAACAGACTTCGCAATTCACGAAGATAAGCGAAATTAGTGAATCGGACGAGAGTGGGAGAAAGGACGCGTCGACAAACTCTGACAAGACAGATATTGTTCAGACAAGAGCTTTTGCACGATGTGGCTATAAATACCAAGTCGCGCTAATAAAGTTTCTTCTTCTATATTCAACCGTTGCCGTAGGAGGCTATGTCAGTCAACTACGCGATCGTAAATCTACAGTAAACGTCACCTGACGAACTGGGAGGCAGAACAGAAGTTCGATGGACACACCTACAACCCATGATGTGAGCAGAGACAACAACAACTAAGAAAGACAAGCAGTGGAATCCTGGAAGAGGACCCGAGGACCCAAGGGCACGAAGGACTGGAGCAAAGACTGGAAGAGGACCCGAGGACACACTGATAATTTGCCACATCAAACGAGGTGATAAAAACCCATAATAATTACAGACAATTAAAAGACAATATTTAAACTAGAATGAAAGACATTCAAAACTGTTGCTAACTGAGTTTAATTTGTACATAGTACTCTAAAGTCTAAATTGTTCATTTAAAATAATGTCTCGTGTATAGGAATTATTATTGGAATAACGTAAATGCTATGAGAGAGCAATGTTTGATTTTAAATTGAAGTAAATTAAAATAATTAGTAAAGTCTTTAATTGATAAAAGAGAAATGCATATGCAGTAGAAAAGAATTAAAGCCAAGTAAGATTAAAGAAATTGAAATAAAAGTAAATTCATTGTTGAAATAAATCGATAAGCAATTGCAAAGATGGCCACACTAAATGAGTAAGCCGAGAGCAGAAATAGTTATAAATAAGATTAGATAATAAGATTTATGTATAACGTGTTTAGATATAAATTGTTCACCAGAAGACACATACATAAGATCGCATAAGCGATGAATAATGAATTTTTGTATTGCCGAAGTAAGTAAAGAGGTTGCTAAATAAACAATGTAAAGATTTGGAAAATATCTTACGCATTCTTGTTATTACGATTACACCTAACATCATTACTTTGTAGTGTTATATAAATTTGGCGCTCCAAAAGCGTGGGGCTTCTCAAATTAAATTACATTAAATTTGTTGTGTTATATAAAATATATATATATAAAATTCTATCTGTTGCGGTTGAACTTGCTGTCCCCTTGCGTAGCTCGGGGTTAACGGCTGTTCACACTTTAAACCATAGGCTGGGTTTAATCAAATATAAAACGATAAAAGTGTACTGTATAAACGATTTATTACAAAAAACAGATTAAATCATACTTATGCGATTCTGCGAATCCGCGCGTACCCGTACGACTGCATATCTAATAATTTAGGTTAATTAAAATTGAATTGATTATATAGTTAACATATTGACGGCCGTGAAGTAAATTTGCGTAACACACGCGCGGAATAGGCTCTTGCCTGTTGCAGCCCCGTGAGCTGACTGCTAGATTGGAAAGGGGGGGGCGGACCGACCTTAGCTCGTCCGGCAATAACGTGATATGCAGCCGACGTCACAGGCGAATCATGGTTTGAACACATTTTATTCTGAACATACTGCCCGTCAAAAATCGAAGATTTAGATTTTTCCCGAGCTTAATATAGTGAGCAGTTTACTCACCCATGACGCCAACAGCGACTACATAAATTGGTTTTAACACATAATTGAATACAATACATAAATTGAATATAATACATAGATTGACTGCAATGCATAAATTGAATAGCATGCATAAATCACATAAATTGAATGCAATACATAAATTGAATACAATACATAGATTGAATAAAATACATGAATTGCACAAATCACATAAATTGAATACAATACATAATTTGAATAGAATACATGAATTGCATAAATCACATAAATTGAATACAATACATAAATTGAATAGAATACGTGTATTGCATAAATTGAATACAATACATAAATTGAATAGAATACATGAACTGGATGAGTATGCAAATTGAATAAAGTCCTCTGCACAAGGCAACATTACTGAGGACCAGTACAATAACACGCCTTCGCATAGAGTGAAACCCACACGAGTGACGACAATCCTTATTTGTTGGACACAGGTAAAGCGCACAGCTTATGAATAGGTCGACGCAATATACCACGGGGAGTGCGGACGTCAACGACGCGCACCAACTGGTCGTCGCCCATGAAAATCTTAGTGACCACACCCAAACTCCCGTGTAATGGAGGGGTGTTATCCTGTATAATTATGACCACATCACCCTCCGCGAGGTTCCCCTTGGGTGTCTGCCGTTTATTACGTTGTTGAAGCTGGTGCAGGTAGTCCTTGTACCACCTGCTCCAGATAGATTGTACAAATTTCTGCAGCAATTGCCAGCGTCGCAGTTGGTTGTTGCATGGAGTGGCTGCAAGGTCAGCGTCGGGGAGGGCTGTCAAGGCCGAGCCAATTAAGAAGTGTCCGGATGTAAGGGGCTGCGGATCCCTAGCATCAGATGAGATGGCAGAAAGAGGACGGGAGTTCAAACACGCCGCCTCAATTTGAGTAAGGATAATGTATAATTCCTCAAAGGTAAGAATGGCGGCGCCAATGGTGCTGCGCAGATGATACTTGACGCTTTTTACACCACTCTCCCAAAGGCCGCCGAAGTGCGGTGAGGAGGGTGGGAGGGTGGAATGGACGACCACTTGAAACCTTGGGCGAGTGAGAATGAGTGAATACTCGTTTTAAATTCCTCAGAGGTGAATAATTTGTATAACTCGCGTAAAGTGGAACTCGCGGCCTTAAAATTAGTGCCGTTGTCAGACATCATTTCCCCGGGAATGCCGCGGCGGGCAATGAATCGTTTAAAGGCGGCCATAAATGCCTCAGCAGACACCAATTCCAAATGAATCGTCTTCGTAGCAAGACAGACAAACAAGCATAATGTATGCCTTTGAGGTAGTCTTGGATCGCTGCCCACCATGACGGATTACGTTAGGGCCGCCGTAATCTACAGCAGACGAAGAAAAGTCCTTGGTCAATACCACTCTTGACGAAGACAACTGACCAAGTTGCTGCGTCTGCTTGTGGGTTCTGAAGCGAAAGCATTTGATGCACTTACGGATGACAGAACTGACAACAATCTTGCCGTTGACGATCCAATACCTTTGGCGAACAGAACTATGCGTTAGCTGAACGCCCGCGTGAAGCAGGCTCGAATGCTCAGTCTCTATTATTAATCTAATGAGGTGGGCCTTTGGGTGCAGAATAAGCTGATGCTTAGTATCGTAATGCAAATCGGAATGTTGGAGACGACCTCCAACCCGAAGTAACCCCGAATCGTCGATGAATGGATCAAGAGAGATAATTTTGCTAGATTTGGATAGATTGCCATTCTTTATCGCAATGATCTCCTTGTGAAAGTACGTCAATTGAGATTGGCGTATAAAGAAATTTAAAGTGTTGTTTAATTACTCCCTGGACAGTCGCAGGTCATGTCCCGAACCAGGGGAACTCGATCTCAGATTATAGATAAATCTGAAGCAATAGCTGATAACGCGTATCAATCTCTTAAGGATGGAAAAGTCTTCACTTATATCGGTAGCGACGACGCTAGCCATACATTCAAGAATTGCCGATTGTTTTTGTTCAGATCGGCACTCCAGTATGGTGGTCGAATCATTTGTGCTGAATTTGGGGTGGCGAATTGGATCTTGCAAAAGCCATGCCGGACCATGCCACCACAATTGGAAATTCCGCAATTTGTCTGGATGACAACCACGAGATAGAATATCGGCGGGGTTATACTGGGACTTCACATGATGCCAGTCAGCGTTATTGGAACCCTGCTGGATTTCAGCCACACGATTAGCGACGAAGGTCTTCCATCTGGAGGACTCACCGTGTATCCAGTGGAGGGCGACCATGGAGTCGGAGTACAGATGGATCTCATGAGTATGTATGTTTAATGCACGAATAACCTTTTGAAGCAAACGGACAAGCAGAAGACAACCGCATAGCTCAAGTCTGGGCAGTGTAATTTGTTTTAGGGGGGGGGCTACCCTGGATTTCGAACACAGTAAATTAGATGAGACACGCCCATTATCATATACAATTCGTGCGTATATGCAACAACCATAACCCTCACAGGAAGCATCCGCGAACCCGTGAATTTGAAACGATCTCGTGTATGGGTTAGATTTTATGCAACGGTTCACATTAATCTTGTTGACCAGATTTAGTTTACTGTACAATTCCCTCCATTTGGGGAGAAGAGAATCTGATAAGACCTCATCCCAATTCGTTTTTGTTTGCCAGCTGCTGCATAAAACGTTTGTATAGAAAAACTACGGGACCAAGTAGACCCAACGGGTCATAAATGCCCGCAATTACAGAAATAACAGTTCTTTTGGTAAACGCCTTATGGCAAGGTTTGAGCGTTGTCTTATAAACAAACATATCGGAACCGTTGTTCCATAGTAGCCCTAAAGTGCTCACATTATCACCGTTGTTTAGGGGTATGGCAGTGCCGCCTTGGTTTATGATTTCTTGGCTGTTGGAAGACCATTTGTGCAAGGGAAACCCAAATTGACGAAGTAATTCGCTTACATCCGATCTCAACCGTTCGAGCTCATCTATATCATCGCAGCCGGTAATTAAATCATCGACGTAGAAGTCGTTAGAAATAACTCGGCATACCAAGGGAAACTGATTGAGGTTGTCATTCGCAACCTGAAATAGACACCTGGTAGCAAGAAATGAAGCGCTGGCTGTGCCATAAGTCACAGTCTTGAGCACGAAATGTTTCAACTCCAAGTCGGGGGAATCCCGCCAAAGTATTCTTTGGACGTTACAATCGCTTGAATCGACCAAAATTTGTCTATATATCTTCTCGATGTCGGACGTTAAGCCACAGACGTGGGTCCTAAGTATAATAGAAAATATGTCCTGCTGTATTGTCGGCCCCACCAGTAGCGTGTCATTAAGTGAACGGCCATTAGCGGATTTTGCGGACGCATCAAATACCACGCGGAGCTTTGTAGTCAGACTTGAGTTCTTCAAAACCGCGTGATGGGGTACAGCTTGGAGATATGAACCAAATTGTCGCTGGGACTGAGTGGTGACATGTGCCCCACCAGTTGGTACTCCTTGATGAACTTGGAATACTCATGCCTCAACCCAGGATTCCTCATGAGTTTACGCTCAAGTGTCTGAAAACGTTGTTTAGCATGGGCAGTCCTACGGGGCAACCTAACAACAAATCTACCGTCACCATTTCTCAGCGTATTATGCACAAAGTGTCCCTCACATGACTCGTCGGCAGCTGAGGGCAAATCAACAGGATACTCCTCGATCTGCCAGAATTTCTCAACCATAGAAGTGAGCCCTTTATTGTCATTTCTTGCTATAAATGACGAAGCACGATAAGGAGATTTAAATTTGAAAGGAAGATTTCCGGACACAATGTAACCCAGTCTAGTTTCCTGAAGAATGGGGAACTTCCGGTCCCTGACAAATTTGCCGGGCTTAATCAAACTTAAGAAGAATTGGGCGCCCAGCAGAACGTCAATGCTCGAGGACGTGCTGAAGTTTGGGTCCGCTAGGAACATACCCTCGGGCAATCCCAACTGCGCAAGATCAAAAGATTCCGTGGGGAAATTGTCAGTAAAATACTGCAAAGGTGGGGTTTACCAGAACTGTCTAAGGTTTTGCATAACTAAAAACTAATAGGACAATAGTATGTTCCTATTAGTTTTTAGTTTGAGGGCGCAGTAGGTGCCCTGTTCTGTATGTATTAAGGAGTGATGCTTCTTAGAGCAAGTTTTACAAGTGTGCTAATTTTTACATTCTTTTACAGAATGGCCCACCCGCAAGCAGTTAAAGCAGCATTTATTTTTAATTAAAAACTCCTATGATTAACCCCTCAAATTGTTTACACGTATATAAGTGGTGGTTAGCATTGCACATTGAAAGTTTTTAGAATTAACATGATAGCTGACCAAATTGCCTTGTTTTGAATTGTTTACATATTTTATCAGTTGTTTAGGCCTTGCCGAGTTGCCTGCCCGACCACTCTCGGAATCTGCCGCCACGGTTTCCAGCACCTATCTCCTATTGTTTAAAAACTCAATCAAACCTTCAAAATCGGGAAAGTTGTTTTTAGAGAGTGACTCCTTCCAACGTTTGGAAGTATTCGGGTCCAATTTCGATGCTAATAGCTGAGTGACAATAAGCTCATAAATATTTACAGGTAACGCCATAACCTTGAGCGTGTTTATGGTTGCGCTTATTTTATTAAGAAATTTAGATATGATACCCACCGATTGCCTATCGATAGAATTGATTTTCAGTATATCTTCGACATGGTGGATGGCAATAATTAGCTTATTGTCAAATCTAGTCTTGAGTAACCCTAGGGCTACCCCATAATTTTCACCAGTTATACCAGTTATAGGCAGCGATTGTATAACTTGGAGCGCTTCATCCTTTAATGAATTGTGTAAGTAATGGAACTTTTGTATGTTGGTAAGATCCAAGCGAGAATCTACCCAGTCTTTGAATATGTGTATGTAGTGTTTCCCCTCCATAACATTTCCGCTAAATTCTGGGATTTTAATGGGCTCCAGTTGCGTGACATAAGCGAATCTTTCCTTTCTACTGTCATTAGCAGTAGTATTAGAATTCTCGGTAAGATTAGTCGAGAATTTTTCTATAATGTTGTGCAGTTTGCACTCGATTGTACATAAATCATCTTTGACCTGGATTCGATCGCTATCCGCGTCAAAAACAGCGTCCTCGGACAACTTGAGTTCGGATTGAATTGTGTCATATTTGCGCTGGAGCTCCGCCAGCGACCTTAATTTGACATGCAACGTGTGGATGTCATTTTTTGTTATGTCGTAAGCATCAAATATTAATTCTTGTTATTGAGGCCTTAATAACGGCCCTTTGCCTTATGAGCTGTTTGCTTTCGGCCATATTGGGCGTATTAAAACGTGGAACGAAAGTAGAACAGGCAACTCAGTTCCCAGCAGTATAACTACTTATAAATAGTTAAATAGAATAATTGCAAACAAATAATACAACATAACATAATGAGTGAATAATAGTTCAAAACATAAGATGGCAAAAACGTCTTGCTTGAATTTCCACTGATTCGAGATAATAAGTTACATACGGTTGTAGAGATTATCATCTGATGGCGGATAAGAGTTGGATGACGTAGTTGGCGTTGAGTAGAACTGGTTGTTATCTCTTGAGATAGCGGCAGTTCGTGACGTCGGATTTCTGCAATGCGGTGAGATAAAGATGCATCTGTCTGCCTCTGCGTAGGTGTGCCGTACCTGTCCAATTCTGTCTGTGCTGCATGTTATAGATTGTCCGGTAGACACTTGCGAACTTATTGCGAACCGCAATTTTACGTATTTGATTTACAGTTTAAATGATTTTGCGGAACTTACGCATAACAGCTTCAATGCCCGAATAATACTCGGACGCATACAACTATGCCACACTAGTATCCGAAAACGAGCACGCACTAACTCCCATACGACGCTTAAAGTCCGTCACTCCGAACTGCTCGTAAGTTTTTCACGCACCTTGAGATCGAAATTAAATCCGGCCCTGGTGGACCATATAATGCGGTTAAACTTGCTGTCCCCTTACGTAGCTTGGGATTAACGGCTGTTCACACTTTAAACCATAGGCTGGGTTTAATCAAATATAAAACGATAAAAGTGGACTGTATAAACGATTTAATATAAAAATCAGATTAAATCATACTTATGCGATTCTGCAAATCCGCGCGTGCCCGTACGACTGCATATCTAATAATTTAGGTTAATTAAAATTGAAATGATTATATAGTTAACATATTGACGGCCGTGAAGTAAATTTGCGTAACACACGCGTGGAATAGGCTCTTGCCTGTTGGAGCTCCGTGCGCTGACTGCTAGATTGGAAAGGGGGGGGGACCGACCTTAGCTCGTCCGGCAATAACGTGATATGCAGCCGACGTCACAGGCTAAACATGGTTTGAACACATTTTAAGTCTGAACACTATCCTTTTATTTATGATGCAGTAAACCAAGTAACTCGTGTATCCTGTATAATGACAGTAATTTTTTAAGACGTCCTAAAATTTCTTGCTTCATTTTATAGCTCTGTTTTGTTTCCAAATTGATTGGAGCGAAAGCTGAATAATAAATAATATATGGAGGTGTATAAATTTATAATAGTAAGATGTATGTATTTATAAAGAATTAGACGTCTACATATAGAATATAATTAGCACTTTAGGTTTAAAGTTACAGATTTAGGTTATTACTGCCTGAAGAATAAAATGAATCATGCAAGTTCATTTATGCGCCAACAAAAAACCAAATATACCTTAAAATATTTATTTCCAGTGACATTTACGTCAAGAACAATTACGTCTGTTGGAAAGACAAAGAAGAGCCCTAACGCTACTGTATGTACTTACTTAGATAAAATTAATTCCTTTACCACGCAGGTCCTTGCAGAGCGTGTTAACCACTTTCAAACACAGTAATGATACTGACAGCATATTGTTTATACAGTAGCGTATCCAGAAGCTACTGTAATCCGACGTTTCGTGCGCATCACACAAAAACGGGAAAACTATGGATTAGGTTTAAGAATGTAGGTTATCTCTTAAGGTAGGCGTACCATGTTGTTCCTTGTTGTACCATGTTCATTTTATAAAAGGAAGTAAATAATAACGATATGTCAAATATGCCAGGGATGCAGAAGACTTCAATCTCCAAATTAATTTTCCTTTAAATACTAATCCTTTAACTCCAGGTACGTACATACCCGTAATACGTATATGTTAATGGTCAACAAGAATAATATTCTCCTACGTTAAGATAATTAAGTAAAATTGTGTAACTGAAATTTTAGAAAAAAGTGTTTCAATTTTTGTCAAAAAGTATCGTACGATTGCTAAATGCATTACGTTGCTACATTTTCCAATTTAATAGTATGTTGTAAATTCTCTTTCTGTCTGTAAAGAGCTATTGATAAATTTTCAAAGAATAAAATTTAAGTATTAAACTACATCATATTACTTATAATCCTGTTTATACACAAGAAGTTTTATATTATTTAAACTGATTTTTTATATTAAATAATTTATAATATTAACTATTTAAAAAATATAGCTGCAGATACTAAATAATTCATTTATATTAAGTAGAGTTAATTAAATGTAAAAGAAATTAAAATGTTCAACAGTGTTGTCCAGCAAATACATTTTATGAGATTAGAAGCAAATACAAAATAACAGCGATTAGACAACAACATTTATTTAAATTACTTTTTCCTACAAAAACAACATCGGCACTACTGGGTAATTTTTGTTGAAACATGAAATAAGTTTAAGAAAATACAAAATTTTAACTGCGATTGAAGTAAGACAACGAATGATAACCACATTAGTACCTTTCTCAACTATTAATTGAAGTAGACACCCAAACAGCATACAAGAAGTTTTGTAAGCCATAATATTGTTGTAACAATAAAAGAAAAATACCGTATTGCTACTAGCTTTGCAATAAATGTTTTGCTTTCTTACAGTCTTGTTATGTCAGCCTTGGGAGTCACTTGTAGCTGTTTCTTCCAAAGTTGCTTCTAGCTCCTGATATAAAAAGAAATTTCACACTGTCCCTTAAACTCACTTTTAGTACAGAGCAATGTAAAAACATGGAAAAACATGTTATTTTACTTTACACGATTAATCTAGATCTATAGCTTAAAATATTGCTTAGTATCGTGTCATAGTATTTCATAATATTTATGAAATTTCCTTCACATTAGTTTTTCTTGACACTTCATAATAATAATTGTTTTTTAAATAAATGTAAGAACGAATTATTTAATAGTTACGTGTCTGTAACAGATATTTTGTGTTATATAAGCTTTTATTTTAAACGCCAATTTTATCATTAATGCCAAACGTTTGAACGGGAATAGCAATCACTGTAAGAGTTGACTGTATGAATTGTATAAAATGTAACCTGTTTAATAAAATATTTGATTTTGTGGGTGTGTATAATAGCAACTATTGTGGGTGTGTTATATGAGTAATCAAAATTGCAAGAATTTATTACAGAATACGGGTTGCAGTATACTAGAACAAACTGGCCGATGAGCCGACGACCACACACAGAATAAAGTCAGACAACAAAAGACGATTAGTCATTCTAATTTAACAAAATTTGTTGTAAATTAGAGGGTGGCGTTATCCGTTTCAGAGTATTCAAAGAAGAATTCCCTAGTACTTATCCTCTAGCTGACTAGACAGATTGTACAATAATTTGTTGTTGTTTTCTATTTAGCCTATATAATAAAATATAAATTTAACAAGAAATAAAACCATATGAAACTTGAAGGCGCTTGTACACATAAGCATAAAAACTAATTTATCTCTTTATACGTCTTAAATAAAAACACTATTTTATGACTAGACTACTTAAAACCTTAAAAATTTTGTTTATAGATACATTGATCTATCTTCTTTGTTGACTGTTGTTGAGTGAATTATAGGCGTGTTTGTTCACTTTTACAGTATCCAAGTATGATTCATTGATTTTAATAATCTGGACTTCAGCTCGTTTCTGTAGGTATGTGTCAGGTTGTTGATGATTTGGGTCAGCTTTACTTTATCTTTTCTTTGTCTTATGATGAATCTTATGATATGGGTAAGCTAATAAATACTTGAAGCGTGAGCATGCAGAGAAAGACATAATAAGCAACAGAAGCCATTGGTAACTACTTCTGTTGAAACGTATTATTGACTATGAAGGTTTTTATTGGATTTACCACATACCTCAGTAGACACAGGAAACGTTATTATACAAGAGAATACACGCTTACGGATGTTGCTTTGATTTGTCAGTAGAGATTTTCCATCAATAAAGGAAAAAATATATAAAAAATGTAATTTTATCACACTTCATATAACGAATTTATGTAAATTAAAATGAAATCTTTACTCTTTTCTACACAAATCAGTTTAGGCTTAGAAGATACAGATTCATTTATAAGTTAAATGCTTATATTTGGTATCTTGTTTTTGACGTTTGTTGTAACTTATTATAAGTTTCTTATACGCTGCTATGTATTTCTCATACTTTCATTAGGTAAAGTAATATTTTTACAAAAATGTATCTTACAGTAACAAACCATTGTAACCTAATTCATACCACTAATATACGAACGTTAAAAATTTGGGTTTATATTTATGTATATTTATCAAAAACTCTTAATCATGTAATGCTAAATTTATAAATTGCCATTTTCTGAAAACGTTGCTGAATTACATCTTATTGGCATTTTGATGTAGCCAAATTTTCTTTGTTCATAATTCCTAATTACAAATAGCTTTGTAGGCCTACCTCTTAAGTTTGTCAAAGAAAACGGGTTTATATAATATAATAAATATATTAAACTTTAACTTAATATTGTACTACATTATAAATTAGGTAATGTGTTCTAATGATAAAAAATAGATATTTTGAGGCAGCATGAAAGTCATTAGTAAATAATAAAAAGATTAAACCATTAAACCCATAAACTGGTTTGTTTTATCTTTAAGAGCACTGCCATATGATTATAGTTTGTGTGGCCTACCTAAAAGAAAATGTGATTTACAATGTACGTATAGCCTTTCAGTAACTCTATGCCTTCGTCATAAGACACTCCAATTCTACTCTGCCTTCAAAAAGGAGGATGCTTACATAAACCTCTTATAGGATTATTGAGAAAGTGCGCTCTGACAGAAACGTTTCACTGCTTTTAATTACTGCTGTCAAATTAAATTCACTATGAATATTTTTTTAGACGTGAATACTTAATGGCCGCAACCTGCGTTTAGAAAATACTGTCATTCAATTACAGAAACGTTAATGCGATTGCTACGACAAGTTATGTATAAAACAAAACGTTTATTCATAATTTGACAAATACAATGTGCATAAAATTTTAAGTTTTACTTCTGCTAATCATACAAGTTTTTCTGGAAAGACTATATGTTTATTTTATTGTTTAAAATTAGTCACAATAACCGACTGGGCTACAATTGCTGAGGGAATAGGTCATTACACATTATCACTCCGTATTGTATTTGGTCTATAAGTGGTGCAGTATCTGACTAATGTAATTTGTAAGTTTTAATACGTACAAGCATTAGTACGTATTTAATTTTGAATTTAATAAACAAATATCAAACAAAGAACCAGGTAAAATGGTGACAAACATTTGTATATTTTATTTAGCACTACTATTTAAATGCTTACAAAAATGAGGATAACAAGTAATCTACTATGAAATTTATTGTATCTTTGTGATCCTATTACGGACACACGTTTTACCGGAAAGTATCCCAAAAGGTTACAAGCTGTCAGAACAAAGAATACAAATTCAACCTTTGAAAATTAAATAAAACAGTTGAAAAAAGTTTTATGGTTTATTTTTAATTTTTTATAACATTACGTAGGAAGAATCTCTATAAAAGCGGAGAGTTTCCTTCTTTAGCAAAAAAGGGTACAGCTCTGTTGGGTAGTCTCTTTGGTGCACATGTCCACATTTTAAAAACAAATCTAGTGGATATTGAGTGGAGTAGCTTTGTGTGCAATATAGCTTAAACATACTATAAACGTAAGTGAAATTTGAACCAATATGTTACCGTACTGTAATAGACTGTAATGAACACCAGTCTAAATTGTACCATAATCACTCTACAGAAAGCAGTTAATCAGTCTAACGTTCGAGATTTGAAATGTTCTTATTAACAATATAAAAGAATTTGAAGACAAACATTTCTGAATCTAGGGTGTTTTTTAAGGTAAACATTATAAAAAGCAGTATACGGTATCCTTTAGTACATCTTGTTAAAGCTGCGTGAATCCTCAACGTGAAGTTGTTTGAAGAACATTACAAGCAACATGTAAATTCATTAGCCGTGAAATTAACTGAAGGCAGCAGAGCATACTAAATAGGATTGCTACTTTGACCGCTATGCAACTACCCTTGTTTACTACCCACAACACTTTAAATTAACAAAATAGTCACAGTACATGTGGAAATTTTGATCGTTGTTATAGGAAACATGAATGTCCGTTGCTTACATTTGAAACAGACAGGAACGGTCATTTATACTTTCTAAACAGACTTAACAGTTCCAATAGACTTAACAGTTCTATCAAACTTATTCTTTCTAAGTATTAAAGAGGGACATTTATCTTTTCCCTATATTTAAAGTGTACACTTGAGGTACCTTTGAGAAATGGATGAGGATGCACGTTAACTAATAATGAAATGATCGAAACAATAGGCTTCTAACTTACACATGGTTAATTAGATCTTGAACAAGATATACTGTGAGGTTTAAAAGAAGTAAAGTAATTTGAAAACACAAAAAGTAGACATTACAGCTACTTGTAGACATACCCCTAAGAAATACATATCCGGCATGGCGTGTGCGCCATATGGACTGGTGGCGATTTGTACAAGGTCGGCATCGACGTAATATCGAATTAGCCATTGCTTTCTAGGCGCCTTTGGATACGCGTTTATTGTTAACGAATCGGTTAGAAAGAGATTGAAGAATCTCGCAGCCTGGGGGACAAGATAAGGAGGCAGTCAGTCAACTGAGATCGCGAATCATTGTTAGGGCAGATAGTGGTCTAACGTAAAATGGCTATTGCTTGCGGTCATGTGGTTTGGTTTGTTTGTTACGATAATGTTATTATGTGATATATATCCTTTTGTTACATTAGTGTGTGCTGGTTAATCCTCAACTTGAAGAATTGTTGTATATTCATGTTTACTGTTGTTTTCTATATTGGCCTGTAGTTAAAGTTGACATTAACGATCTCACTGCCGTTCAATTATTTAATTTTCACTGTTCAAGTACAGTGAATCCGTGCGAGTATATGTTCTAGTATATGTGTTATACAATAACTAAACTTGCATAACTTATATTCCGTATATAAATTTTAACCGTATATGAATAAATTGAACAGAAGGAATATAAACATATTAAATTATAACATATAAAGAAATATAATTAGGTTTAAATCTGAAATATGAATATACGGAAAAGGACACGAAGTGCTGTTAACTAAGCATCATATTTTTGCGTCCAGTGTTGGCATTACGTTTTCCTTTTACCATAAGTAGCAATGACGTACATATCTTTGTAGATTTTCCATAGTACCAGACCTTAATCATCAGTAAACCAACTATCATTTTGAATGTTTTGGCTTCTATAATGTACTTAGTATTCACAAATTTTAAACGTAAAAGTAAATTAAATAACAAATCAAAAAATGAAAAAAGTACTGTGTAATCTCTGCAAATTCGTAGAGGTGTTATATATTTTATTTTAGTATGTGTTTCCAGTGTTTTTCTAATACTTCCTTTTACCTTATTATACAGTATTTCGTTGTTTTTCGCTTTTTATTCTCAAAATAAATGCGCCATATTAATAAACTGTTTGTAAAATCAAGTCTCATTTTATTGAACTGTTAAAAGGCAATTTATACAATATTTCTTGAAATTTGTCAATTTAATTTCCAGTAACTAAAATTACATGTCGTACTTTACCCTCTCACTTCACTTACTAGTAACGATTGTATTGTCACATTCCTCATTTATAGTTTTATAATTTATCATTTTTATAGTATTACCATTTATATAGTTTAAAATATTATATTTAATATGTTACGATTATTATTTTTATTAAACGTTGTATGTATTTAATATTTATAGCAAAAAATATGAGTTTGTTAGTTATTATTTAATATTTCAATATTTTAAAATATAATTGTTTCTTACTATGATCGTTATAACAAAGTTGTTTCCTTATTAAGTGATATAAGAGTTTACAGACAGTTACTTCATTTACAGACGTTATGTTTATATTCAGTGGAAAAACTATATGTATATAGCCTCCATGTCAGCCTAATTTAAGCTTATGCCATAAAATACAGATTTTACTAAATTAGCTATATAACCATATTAAACCTCCCTAACAACTTAATAAATACTGCAACATTTACTAATTTTTATGCATTCAATATTTTTCATATCACTGTTTATTCTTCAAACTCTGAAGCCACCTATACCGAAGGGCACACTGCATGAAGTGTGTCCAAACAATGTTTCAGGATTTTACATTACTTTCATGTTGTCGGTACAAATGTATTAATTTAACAGATTTACACATTCAGAAGTTAACTTATAGAACGCGCAATCTATAGAACGTCTTTTGTATAGACGTAAGTACCTCGGTCTAGTCTTAATTCCACTTTTACAAACGTGCTGACTTTTGGAGGTTCTTTTCATTATCGCAAGCCCGTTACTAAGCTTAAAATACAGCTTTTTTAGGATAATTTGATAAAAGTATACATTAGGTTTAGTACTACAGAGTGCTGTTAATTTTGTTCTATGTGAATTAATAAAATGTATATTTTTTTTAATTTACAAACACAAACACAGATTAAGTATACAGTTTGTCTTCCAGGAGAACTAATAAACATATCAGGTACACGTGACAGATACTGAATGTACAACTCTACATGTGTGTAAAATTCTTATTTATTCAATAATCATTATTGGAATTTTTTTGAAAATAAATAATATAGACATACGTTTTTCTATATTTTGTTATTAGGCCTACATAAATACATACTTTTCACCTTCAGCCTGCTTTTACCCATTTACCACTACAGGATTAAACTCGTCATTTGAAATATGTACTGTGAGTTATAAATCGTCACGTAGACAATGAGTGTTGACTAATGCACGCAGGCTCAGGGGAAATGAAAAGGGTGACGGGTGGGACTAAAAGTTGGGACACGATTTCCTTCGGAACCCCGACGGGTCGCAGAGAATCAAGATGTGTAGGGTAGGGGGTCCGTCGTTCACGAGAGACATTGTAAAGTACGGGACGTCCGCCTCGTTCAAGCCCCGTGTTGGAAGCCAATTTGTAAACTTACTGTGTGTACGGCTACGGTTTTACTCTGTAAAATGTGGATAATGTACAATTTGTGTGTAATGGGTGTAACGTGTCTTCTCTATCCGTAGTTCAAATGCGTGCAACTTCCGCAGATTTCGTCCGTTGCGAACGTACGAATAACCAGGTCTCGATGTTCTTACCTGTTGTTCACTAGGGGTGAGAAAATCCCGGTGGCGCCAAATTGTTTTCTTAAAACAATTAAAATAAAATTCAAAGGTGTATGACCAGCGCAGCTCAGGCGGTTTGAATAATTCAAATATTTCCGCCCGCCTAGGCCAACTGTAGCGTTCAGCAATTCGTTGCGTGGGCTGTGTAAATCGTTAGTCGTCTGCTGAAATGTACATAAAATATTGTGCACCTCCTAATGAAATTATAACACCGTGGTTACACTCAATACTTATACATTTTTTATTAGTGATTAGTTATTCATTTAATACAAATTATTCTACTACAAAATGCTCCGGTTATTCATATGAGACATCTACAGGGTTTGACAAATCGATATTTGAATTGATAACCAGACGTTTAATAATGGCGTCTGTTGTGAATAGTACACAAGTTATTAATGTTTGTTTGTCATAGGTTCTTGAGATTACGTTAAAAGGATTACAAATGTTTAAAACAATAAAAATACGCACCCTTACATCAAGTAAACTTAACTAACATATTGTGTAGGTATAATTTGTTTAGTGTAGTGTAGTAAAAGTGTTTACAAGTTATGGATAATTAACAACAGTTTATATTGGTTAGTTTATAAATTGACAGTGACTTAGTATTCTTTTTAATCTTTGAAAGTAATTAATTTCAGTTTAGTGAGATTTCGACCTTTAGTGAGAAATAATTAACGTGAGTTTATTTATAAATTTTGGGTAATTTAATAGTTACTTATCACTTCCGTAGTTATGGCGAATTCACACGATCTGTGATTAATGGTTATACTGCAGTCCTCTTTAATTTGCATTGGTTTGGGACATCAGGCAACTTTTCCAGTTTAATTGGTAGGAATTTATTTTCTTTTTTCGTTAATTTGGCCTCAACTTCAGTAATATGGTTCCAGTCCTCGTCTTACATCTTGGTATTCACTTAGTAGTAACTTCTTCTGGTATTTTCTATGTTTTAATTGACAATTTTTGGTCACTCGAAAATTAGCGTCTATACCATTAAAGCGTCATGCATTCAGTAAAAAAATCTAACGGTATTTTTTGCTTGTTACTCCACAGTTTCCATGGTAACGTAATTATTCTCCTTGGTTGATCTCAAAATAAACACATTGTTATCAAATTTTGAATTTTTTCTTTAATTTGAATAAATATTTTATAATGGCTATATTTACTTGGGGATAATTTCAATGGTTGTAATCTTTACATAGATGTTCCTATTTTCTTTCAAAGATTAGTTTGATATCTTACAAGATTGGTCTAAGCCATGTATTAATGTTTTAGTCCAAAATTGATAATACTATGTTAATACATAATTTACTTATTTCTAAGGTTTAATATAATTCTGCCATGTTATTTTTGTTAGTTGTTGGTAATTACATAATTTACCTTGTTTTGTTATTTAAATATTGTCTTCAATTGTTTACAATTGGGTTTCTTAACTTCGACAGCTATGTCCTGTATGGGCATAAGTTGTTACATCTTAAATTTCTTATTTTATACATTACTTTCAATTCATATTACTGCTATTATTTTGCGGTTTTTGTTAAATTTATGTCATTACTATTTTTATCTCTACTCCCATTTCTCACCCACATCGTTAACACTTACATCTATTAATAAAACATAACATATAATTAAATTACTGGTCTGTACATAGTTCAGCCATGTTCCCTTTCGTTACACATAATTATTATATTTTGCCTGTTATTTCTTATAAAGGTATTGCTATTATTTTCTTTATAAATTCCTTACTTACTTAAAACATACTAACATATTACTGTAAAACTATTTCTTCTGGTATTTATTGCCTTAAACATTAAGCCAATAACTTCTTTCTTTAAATTAACAAATGAACAAATTTGGTGAGTGTTATACCTACACCATCTCTTTTATAACAATAATCACCCTGGTGATTTTTATACTGAGATAATATTTTTTCTGTTTTTTACATTCACAATTATTCTGTGTCTTTCAGTCTAATATACTTAACTTAATTGCTCATTTAACATGTGCTTATGTTTTGGGTTTGTCACACTTGTTCAACTCTTTTTTCTTAAGATTATATGTTGTTTATTTTATTACACTTATCATTTCACTGTTCATCTTTGTCACTCCCTACCTATCTCTAATTACCCTTATATTTCTCACTATCTCACTATCATTACACAGTTTTTGTATCTAATGAGTTCATGTCTCTTTCATTAACTTCAGACTGTCACATATCATTTTATAATATTAAAACAACATGGTATTGTAAACACATCTTTCAAATAAAACATAATTTTGTATACATTGTGTCATTAAAGTGATAAAAATTGGTTTGAAATGTCATAATTAATAATAATAACAACAATTTGATGATGTTAAAATATATTGTGTTAATTGAAACATACTACATCTGTAGCAATAGCAATAATATTAGCGAATAAATAAACTCTCCAAAACCTTATACCTTCAAACACATAATGCTGAAATAAAATACATACTGCTGAAATAATCCTAGTAAAAGTTTCAAAGTATATAGTAGGCTATACAATTTGTTCTCTGATTGAAACACGCACACATTTCTATTCCCTGCCTGTATGAGTGTACTTTTTTTTCTTTTTTCTTCACTGTCTTCTTGTCTCGCTTTATTTAGGTTAATATCTGGCCAATCTCTGGGGTTGGGTCAATGTCAGTTGTCTGTCAGTCTAGTTCGTATTTCTTCTTTAATAATCACCTTTGGTTTACTATTCACTCTTAATTATATTTACTACTCTCATTCTTGTTATTATTTATTTATCAAAATATATTATTTCTTAGCCTTTTTTTTTACATACTTATTGGTATCAAATGTGATCAGAGTTTGGCAATGTTATATAATGCCCTTCCACCAAAATTGATTATTTTATAAAACGTGATTCTAAGTTTGATGAAATTATCAATTGTATCGTATCATTTTTTTTCAAATTCTCCTGCTTCTCATTCATTTTTTATAATTAATTCTGTATCTTTTAATTCCATTCTTCTTAGTCTTTTCTTCATTATTTTCTCATATGGTGAACTGGCTTATTGATTTTTTATTATAACTTATTCCCTATAAATCTTATTTTCCATCAAAACTACTCTTATACTGATATCAGGGGAACATCATCCCTGCTCAGTAAAATGATTGCTGGTTCATTCAACAGACAATCTCAATTAACAATTCTTAAATATAGTCAACTCGTGACTCCAAATAATAATAATAATCATAATCATAATATTTGTTGGGAATCTTTTACTTATATTCTTCATTATTGCTCAGTTCGAGTCATATATTGTTTCATCTTTCTTTATATATACTATTTGATACTATTCGAAGCATTGTTTTTTATTGATACAATTCACATTTTTATTCATTTTTAATTACTCTTTGTTTCATCTCATCTCCCATTATAATTCTTAGAATGTTGATTTCATTTATATCGTTTTGTGATCATTGGTTTGGGTAATTTTACTTCCCCTCTTTCTAAATTGTTGTGGAAGCTGATCATTTTTATTGATATTTTTTTTTCATAATTTTTAAATATCATAGTAAGTTATGGCTTCTTACTAGTTAGGAATTTTTTGTAGCTTATTCCTTTATAGTATGTTATGCTTTTCATGCCTCATTTTTTGGCTAAATATTAAGGTAATTTAATCTTATTTTGTAGGAATGTTTTGTGACTACACTCCTCTATTATTAATTTTTTTATTTAGATATTGTAGTAAGTTGGTTGCTCTTACTTTATATGAATGCCTTGTAACTTTTATCTCTCCATTTTTAATTGTTCTAAAATATTATCGAGATATTTGGGTAAGCTTTTCTTATATATCTTTGTTGATTTTTTACAATTTTTTATTCATCATAATGGTTTCTCTAATGCTTAATGTAAGCTGTACTTACCAATGTTTTGGAATTTTGACATTCTTTAGAGAGCTTTTCTTTGTGACATTGGCAAACTTGTTTGTTTGTGACGTTATTTTTTTTTCTTCATTTAAAATATTTTTGTTGGTTTTTTACTTTAAATTGTTTTTTACAGTCATTGTTGATTGTCATAATATTTCTTAATTGAGGCTTGATTGTATACACCCTTTATTTTCTGGGTGACAGGGTGAGTGATCTCGTAAGTGTTATTGCCCTTGTCTCTTGTTATAGTGTATGGTCCTACGTATAATAATAGTAACTTTCTAGTGATGCCTTCTATGGAGCTGGGTAATTCTCTGTTTTTTAAAAGTACCCTTTCTCCTACATCGTACTTAATAGTCTTTTTCTGGTTCTTAGCGTACTTATTCTTTTGTTGCTCTACCTTTTCGGCTATTCTATTGTAGAATCTTTTTTTCTCGAATTGATATTCGGTGTTGGTGGGGAATTGGATCATATCAGTTATCTCTCTAGGCGGTGGCCGCTCAAACATCATTGTGTATGGAGTAGCTTCCGTAAAGTCGTGGTAAGCTAAGTTTATAAATTCTTCAGTGGATTTCACGTAATTGTGCCATTCTCTTTGTTTATCGTGGCAGTAGGTTCTCAGTATTCGACCCACTTCTCTGAGTACTCTTTCAGCTGGGTTGCTGCTTGGGTGATAAACGGATGTTTTGTAAGTTTTAATATTATGTTCACAGAGCTTATTTTTCCAGAGATTTCCCTTATATTTTTTAAATAGTTAGTACATATTATGGTGATCTTCTTGTCATGTGTTGTCTTATATTCCCCAAGAGATTGGTCCAGTGATGGGCTGTTCACAGTTCTCACTGGCCTTTAAGCGTTTAAATGAGGGTTGACCTCATTGCCCCTAACATCATTAGTGTTTGATGGTTGGTTAGCGTTCGGCTCCTGTTGATTATTCCGGCCATCCACGCTGTTCCTGTGATCTTCTTCGAATGGGTGACTTCTCGTATCGGGTACCTGGTTAGAGTACGTTCGCCGATAGTTAGATGAGGGATAGTTTCTTCTTGGACTCCTTTGTCTTTGCCCCCTCATGTAATTTACCTGTGGCCGGTATCCTGGATTATTGTTCTGTTTATTGTTGTTGTTTCCAGGGCGATAATTGTTGTTGTAAACATTCGATGGAAAGTTACCCCTGTGGTTGTTCCTGAAGTTGTTATTATTATTGTTTCCACTTCTGTTAAAATTTCTGGGCGCGTTATTGCCCCGTGTGTTCCCTTGGTAATTGTTAGGGTTATTTATCGGTGGCTTATTATCTCCCTGTTGATTCTGTGACAATTGTCCTTCATTGGTTCTATTATTCCTGAAACTGTACCCTCTATTTTTCCTGTACTGCCACTCATGTTCATGGCTTTCCAATAAGCTAGCCATATCTTGGATGGTCTTTACCTGGCTGTACATCCGTGCCTTTTGGATGGCGTCGTCGTAGTGGTAAGATAACTGTATTACCAGACACTCTTCGGGTATACGTGGCTCCAAATTCCTGGCCATTCAGATCTTTCCCAAGAAGTAGGAGGTAAGGGATTGCCCATTTTGATTTTCATACCTTCCATTGCTCAGGTTATTGCGGACCATGTTCTGAGTTGATTCAGACCAGTATTTAGCCTTGAACTGGGTCTTGAACTCTTGAATTCTTTGGATGTCTGGTCTGGTGGCAGTCCACCAGTTGTCATATGTCTCCTTGAACATTTCGTCCAGCATCCCTCTTATTGTAGTCCATCGAGTCTCTCGATTCTTGATGATTAACTCTTCTACCCTCTTCAAGAACTCAATAGGGTTTCTTTTATAATTACGGAAATTAATAGTATCTCTGTTGTCTGTGTCCATGACATGATTATTATTACATGGTCGGTCACGCCAGGCATCCACTTCTTCCCGTAATGACTCTTCTATTCGGTGCATTTCATCAATCCTCTGTTGGTTTTTGTCTACTTTGCTGTCTATTTTATTTAAGTTGCTGTAAAGTCCTTCTATCCGTTCTCCCAAGTCTGTTCGTACAGCTGCTACCGCTTTCTGGTTGTCTTCCCGGACTTGGTGTATGTCCTGGTCTATCTGGGTACATCTTCTGACTGTTTCTTCATGATCTTCCTCAATTCTTCTTTTATTCTCTCCTTCGAGATGGTTCATTTTATTGAGTACTTCCTCGCGGACTCCAGAAACACTTTCGTTGGTCTTCTCTAGCTTCTCCAACGTTTCCTCTAATTTGTCATTTATTTCCGTAACCTGCTGCTTTGCTTCTTCTCGGTACTCCATTAATTGGTGTGCCATCTGCAGCTTCATTTCTTCTTTATTTTTCTCGTGGTCCTCCTTCAGCTGTTCCTTCAATTCTTCCTTTAATTCTTCGTTTCTTTGCTGAATTTCCTCCATCAATCGTTGTTGTAATATTTCATTATTCTTGTTAATGGTTTGTCTCAATTCTTCCTTCTGTTTCTGAAAATTGTCCTCCTGTTTTTTAAAATTTTCGTTTGTTTCTTTCTTCATTCCGTCAAATTTATTGGTCATCTCCTTCAAACTCTCTTCATTCTTGTCGAATTTATTGTTCATCTCCTTCAAACTCTCTTCATTCTTGTCGAATTTATTGTTCATCTCCTTCAAACTCTCTTCATTCTTGTCGAATTTATTGTTCATCTCCTTCAAATTATTACTCATCATTTCCATTAATTTTAGTATGTTCGGGTCTCCTCTAAATTCTCCCTTGTCGCCCGCCTGTAATTCCGTTTCTTCGTCTTGGCTTGGTTCTGTTGTGGTTATTATTGTCTCCACTTCTTCAATCAGTTTCCTTCCTCTTCTACCCCTCTGTTTTCTTCCATCTCCTTCTCCTTTGCCAATTTTTTCGACAATCCTCTGGTGTGCATATTGTAACCTTTCGTAATCGCCGCTAGAATGTCGTATTTCTCTCTCTTCTAGCTCCACCGGTTGGTCGCCAATTTGTAAAGTACGGGACGTCCGCCTCGTTCAAGCCCCGTGTTGGAAGCCAATTTGTAAACTTACTGTGTGTACGGCTACCGTTTTACTCTGTAAAATGTGGATAATGTACAATTTGTGTGTAATGGGTGTAACGTGTCTTCTCTATCCGTAGTTCAAATGCGTGCAACTTCCGCAGATTTCGTCCGTTGCGAACGTACGAATAACCAGGTCTCGATGTTCTTACCTGTTGTTCACTAGGGGTGAGAAAATCCCGGTGGCGCCAAATTGTTTTCTTAAAACAATTAAAATAAAATTCAAAGGTGTATGACCAGCGCAGCTCAGGCGGTTTGAATAATTCAAATATTTCCGCCCGCCTAGGCCAACTGTAGCGTTCAGCAATTCGTTGCGTGGGCTGTGTAAATCGTTAGTCGTCTGCTGAAATGTACATAAAATATTGTGCACCTCCTAATGAAATTATAACACCGTGGTTACACTCAATACTTATACATTTTTTATTAGTGATTAGTTATTCATTTAATACAAATTATTCTACTACAAAATGCTCCGGTTATTCATATGAAACATCTACAGGGTTTGACAAATCGATATTTGAATTGATAACCAGACGTTTAATAATGGCGTCTGTTGTGAATAGTACACAAGTTATTAATGTTTGTTTGTCATAGGTTCTTGAGATTACGTTAAAAGGATTACAAATGTTTAAAACAATAAAAATACGCACCCTTACATCAAGTAAACTTAACTAACATATTGTGTAGGTATAATTTGTTTAGTGTAGTGTAGTAAAAGTGTTTACAAGTTATGGATAATTAACAACAGTTTATATTGGTTAGTTTATAAATTGACAGTGACTTAGTATTCTTTTTAATCTTTGAAAGTAATTAATTTCAGTTTAGTGAGATTTCGACCTTTAGTGAGAAATAATTAACGTGAGTTTATTTATAAATTTTGGGTAATTTAATAGTTACTTATCACTTCCGTAGTTATGGCGAATTCACACGATCTGTGATTAATGGTTATACTGCAGTCCTCTTTAATTTGCATTGGTTTGGGACATCAGGCAACTTTTCCAGTTTAATTGGTAGGAATTTATTTTCTTTTTTCGTTAATTTGGCCTCAACTTCAGTAATATGGTTCCAGTCCTCGTCTTACATCTTGGTATTCACTTAGTAGTAACTTCTTCTGGTATTTTCTATGTTTTAATTGACAATTTTTGGTCACTCGAAAATTAGCGTCTATACCATTAAAGCGTCATGCATTCAGTAAAAAAAATCTAACGGTATTTTTTGCTTGTTACTCCACAGTTTCCATGGTAACGTAATTATTCTCCTTGGTTGATCTCAAAATAAACACATTGTTATCAAATTTTGAATTTTTTCTTTAATTTGAATAAATATTTTATAATGGCTATATTTACTTGGGGATAATTTCAATGGTTGTAATCTTTACATAGATGTTCCTATTTTCTTTCAAAGATTAGTTTGATATCTTACAAGATTGGTCTAAGCCATGTATTAATGTTTTAGTCCAAAATTGATAATACTATGTTAATACATAATTTACTTATTTCTAAGGTTTAATATAATTCTGCCATGTTATTTTTGTTAGTTGTTGGTAATTACATAATTTACCTTGTTTTGTTATTTAAATATTGTCTTCAATTGTTTACAATTGGGTTTCTTAACTTCGACAGCTATGTCCTGTATGGGCATAAGTTGTTACATCTTAAATTTCTTATTTTATACATTACTTTCAATTCATATTACTGCTATTATTTTGCGGTTTTTGTTAAATTTATGTCATTACTATTTTTATCTCTACTCCCATTTCTCACCCACATCGTTAACACTTACATCTATTAATAAAACATAACATATAATTAAATTACTGGTCTGTACATAGTTCAGCCATGTTCCCTTTCGTTACACATAATTATTATATTTTGCCTGTTATTTCTTATAAAGGTATTGCTATTATTTTCTTTATAAATTCCTTACTTACTTAAAACATACTAACATATTACTGTAAAACTATTTCTTCTGGTATTTATTGCCTTAAACATTAAGCCAATAACTTCTTTCTTTAAATTAACAAATGAACAAATTTGGTGAGTGTTATACCTACACCATCTCTTTTATAACAATAATCACCCTGGTGATTTTTATACTGAGATAATATTTTTTCTGTTTTTTACATTCACAATTATTCTGTGTCTTTCAGTCTAATATACTTAACTTAATTGCTCATTTAACATGTGCTTATGTTTTGGGTTTGTCACACTTGTTCAACTCTTTTTTCTTAAGATTATATGTTGTTTATTTTATTACACTTATCATTTCACTGTTCATCTTTGTCACTCCCTACCTATCTCTAATTACCCTTATATTTCTCACTATCTCACTATCATTACACAGTTTTTGTATCTAATGAGTTCATGTCTCTTTCATTAACTTCAGACTGTCACATATCATTTTATAATATTAAAACAACATGGTATTGTAAACACATCTTTCAAATAAAACATAATTTTGTATACATTGTGTCATTAAAGTGATAAAAATTGGTTTGAAATGTCATAATTAATAATAATAACAACAATTTGATAATGTTAAAATATATTGTGTTAATTGAAACATACTACATCTGTAGCAACAGCAATAATATTAGCGAATAAATAAACTCTCCAAAACCTTATACCTTCAAACACATAATGCTGAAATAAAATACATACTGCTGAAATAATCCTAGTAAAAGTTTCAAAGTATATAGTAGGCTATACAATTTGTTCTCTGATTGAAACACGCACACATTTCTATTCCCTGCCTGTATGAGTGTACTTTTTTTCTTTTTTCTTCACTGTCTTCTTGTCTCGCTTTATTTAGGTTAATATCTGGCCAATCTCTGGTGTTGGGTCAATGTCAGTTGTCTGTCAGTCTAGTCCGTATTTCTTCTTTAATAATCACCTTTGGTTTACTATTCACTCTTAATTATATTTACTACTCTCATTCTTGTTATTATTTATTTATCAAAATATATTATTTCTTAGCCTTTTTTTTTACATACTTATTGATATCAAATGTGATCAGAGTTTGGCAATGTTATAACATGGAGGTGAATCTGATTGTCACTCGACTTAGTTATTCAAAAATAAGAAATAATAAAATAAACGAGTGATTTGTAAGCGAGTTTTATAATAACTCAGAAGGCTATATACACTCACTACCTTTAATTATTATATTTCAGTATAATTAAAATAAGTATAAATATAAATAAGGCTTTAATATTCGTCATAAGATATTAATTACGATGAATTACAATCCATGCCTTTAACTATACGGTTTAAATGAACTTTTCCCTAGTTTTTTAATTCTACTTTTCCTTCAGTTTTTCTTTACTGTGCACTTCACTGTACACTAAGCATGTACTTAATTATCTAGGACTCAATGTCCTCCTTTCAAGTGTTTCAATAATCTTCTGTTTTCTTGCATCCGTAGTAAATCTTAACGTTTATAACTGTTTCTTTCCGTTTTGTCTTCATCATTCTTCTAAACAACACATTTCGAAAGCCCAGGAGTTTTTCCCGTTCTCCTTCTATCAATTACGTTTCATTCTCATTTAACAAATCTTCCCTCCCATACTAGCTGAGATGGGTAGACACACACACACACACACACATATACACACACACACACATATATATATATATATATATATATTGCGACAACACAAATTACTAAACTGTTGGCGCATAGGATATGATAGTATGTGTATTTCAAATTACAAGTCTATATTGGAGGGTTTAAGATTATTTATTGTACAAACACAAGTTATAGTTTATATGGTATATTTGAAATGTACAGAATGTAATGTTTGATATAGAGTCTTTCTTTTAAAGTGTTAAATAATGTTCATACGCAAGACGTGATACGTTACATAAGAAGACTCCCACGATGATGTTGTTGAAGAGAAGGGCCGGTCTTTGCGGTATAGATGGATCGTCAGGTGTGGCTTACAAATGACAGACGTTTCACCAGAAACGTTTACAGCTGGGCTGGCGTCCTGTCACAGCTTGGCTGATGTCCTGTAATAGCTGGGCTGGTCCTATAACAGCTGGGCTGATGTCCTGTAACAGCTGGGCTGATGTCCTGTAACAGCTGGGCTGATGTCCTGTAACAGCTGGGCTGATGTCCTGTAACAGCTGGGCTGATGTCCTGCAATTCCCACGATGAATCCGACACTTCGCACACACAACGGTACTACGGATTTTATCACTCGCAAAACTTATATAGAGTTTAAGACCAAGTAATATCTCAGGTGACAGTGAGTTTAATCAATAACGGTATATTGAGCTTATACCTCTCCGGCTTCTTCAAGTGTTCTCGCGAATAACAAGGTCTACCTCGATCAGCAGACCACCCTATGAGGAAATCTTGCACTAGCACGGAAACGTCTTGATGGAACTATTGCGTAACAATTAATACTACTGTCACTGCGGAAAATCTCGCACAGTGATACAGTTACACTCACTTCTTACACACGTAAGACTACAATATTAATATCGTGTGTAAAGATATAAAATCAATTGTTATGCGTCACACGCATTACTAACCCCGAAAAGTCTTAACAGATCCTTGCAAGCGGTAGAGTCTTGTACAAGGATTGTATGTACCGTTCGCGGTAGCAGCAGTGAAGAACTGCTTGTAATTTTACGCACAATGCGTTAAAACACTGATGTGTGCAAATGTACTACACACACAGTTCTGAGTCTTCCCGTGTCACTAACGACGAATAGTCTTTACAACACCTTGCAAGCGGTAGAATCTTGTACAAGGAGTGCACGACCCGTTCGCGGTAGATGGCGTAGAAGAACTGCCTGTGTAACGACAGGCTTAAGAAAATTTCCAACCACCAGTCCGCATTCTATTGGTGGATGGAAGTCACATGGTTAGTAAAAGTGACAATGCACTTTTCATGCATTAGAGTGCATTTACCTTGTAACAGCATGCATAGCGGTAATCAGACTACTCGTATCTCATGCATGCTGCCTACATATTAATAATATACATGAACGTAAACAATAGTCCGACAGGTATAGGGATTGTAGCGATACACATGTCTCAGTTCAGTTAATGGCCACACAACGATAATACTTCACGCGCCACCCGGGAAACGTTTACCACTCGCGCACGCGCGCACATTTCCACTAACACAGTACATGGATCACCATAAATAATAATGCACAGTCTTCTTTAAACTAAACCCTTAACCTTACTAAATACAATTGATAACAACCAAACTTAACCATCTACCAATATAATACGAGTGTCCATTGTCTGTGTAATATATGACTTGCCCCGCCTATCATGATCCTGTGATTCGTTGCAGGATTAACTCCTTCCCGCATAAAAAAAAATTTTTTTTTTTTTTTTTTTTAGTTAACTAACAAAAAATAAAATTTTTTTTTTTCAATATACCCAAAACAACTTCCTAATCTTGAAATAATAATAATACCCTCAAACTAAAATCAAATAAACATCCTCAATTAATACTAACATTTCCACCTGTCACTTTGACAGAAGCATCAATTCACAAGACACGTGGTAACCTTCAAACCAAAACAAACACACATGTTCTTGACACACAGATAACGAAATCTTATGCAGGATCATAGCGTACACAGACAACATTCCTTATCTAAACTAGATTATTGTTCACTCTCAGAGTCATCTTACATACAACATTTAAACCTGAACTTGACATATTTAACATCACTACACATTCTTACCCCTATATCCTGACATTTATTTCTGAGTTTACGGATCCTTTGTATAATACTTCCTCAATGAGGACGCATGGAATTTACCAATCGCACGGTTGGTATTTGGGTTGGTTAAGATAAAGGTATTTTTCCCAACTTGCTCCGACAGGGTATACGGACCATTATACAGCCTAAAAAACTTCGCGGCTGTGTTGTCCTCCCTTCTTCCAACATTTAATGCTCGTAAAAGCACACTCTCTCCAGTCTTGAACTTGACTAGTTTATGTTCCGCATTAAATTTCTCCGTGCGCTCCTCGGCGCACTTTTTAATGCGTCTTCTAGCCTCGATTTTCTTTATCTCAACTGGTATAGGCATATTATGTGTCGCTATCCTTTCAATGTGTTTACCCCAGACCCGGCCTGGCATTTCTCCGGTTTGGAGTTCATTCGGAGTATACCCAGTAGTAGAATTATAATTTCCATTTATGGCATACTCAAAAAATTCTAGGAATTCCGGCCACTTACTCTGGTTAGTATTACAGTACGTACGGAACAACCGTCCCAACTCCTTGTTGACCCGCTCGGCCAAGTTACCTTGCGGTCTCCGGATCGCTGTCAAGACCGTCTGGACCCCGTGTTTCTCAAGCTCGGAGTGCCACTTGGTGTTCGTAAATTGCTTACCTTGATCTGAGAGTATCTTCCTTACGGGACCATTTTTCGGCATGTATTTATTTAGCATAATGTTTATGACAGCCGACGTAGTAGGTCTACCAATAGCATATAGGCTAACATGTTTGGTAAAGGCATCCGTAACAACCACCAGGTTCTTCATTCCACGTGCCGCCCGAGGAAGTGGACCCAAAAAATCAATGCATACAAGGTCATTTTTATTACGGACGACAATGTTACCCATTTCAACCTGTGTATGTTGGTTCGGATATTTCGCTGTTTGGCAGATGTGGCATGAGCGGAGTATGGCCTTTATTTTCCTGGTCATATTTAGCCACACAAAATCCTCCCGCATTGCCAGGTAACATTTATAAGGCCCAGCATGAGCCAGACTCTCATGACACATCCAGGTGAGGTCTTCCACCATGGCGTCCGGTACCATAATCTTCCATCCGCCATTGATAATTTTATACACTACGTCTTTATATATTCTGTACTTAGGGTTTTCTTGTATCCGGATAGCGTCACATATCCGCTTCAACTTTGTGTCACGCTGCTGTTCCATACCAATATTTCTTAGCTTATTTTTGAGACTGTCTTCTAATTTATATTTGACAGCTAGAATTTGAACCTCCTGGTTATTAGACGCATGACGTTCTTCCACCATTGGAGGGTATCGGCTTAACGTGTCAGCTGCTTGGTTCTCGCTTGCCTTACAGTACTTAATGGTAAAGTCGTACTCTTGGATGGCCATGATCCAACGGGATATGCGAGCGTTCGCTAACTTGCAGCGCAACATGAACGATAAGGCCTGGTTGTCCGAAAGGATTTCGAAGTGTTGTCCAACCAGGTAATAACGAAATTTACTAATGCAGTACACAATAGCCAATATTTCTTTCTCCGATGTGAAATAGTTACGTTCGGCCCCTTTTAGTGACCTACTACTGTGCGCAATTATTTTGTTTTCGCCCTTCTCATTCCGTTGGTAGAGTACCCCCCCAATGGCATAATCAGAAGCATCGCAATTCAGGACATATGTGCCCCTTTTCTCAGGATGGAACACGTGCAGGTTTCTACTATACAAATTTTTAGTCGCGTCGAAAGCATGCTGATGACGCTCCTCCCATCTCCATTTATTCCTCTTACGAAGTAGTTCTAACAACGGCTCAATTGTCCCAGAATATTCTGGAGTAAAACGTCTGAAGTAACCAGTCAATCCGAGGAACGCTCTGATATCCCTGGGTTTTGTGGGTTTCGGGAACTCCATGATCGCATGTATTTTTTCCGGGTCCGTTGTTATACCTTCCGCTGAGATAATATGACCCAAAAATTTAATTTGCGATTTCCCGAATTCACACTTTTCAAGATTGAGAGTCAGGTTAGCGGCTTGCAATTTCTGAAATACAATCTTGAGATGTTCAAGATGTTCTTCAAATGATTTGGATATGACCAAAATATCATCAACAAATATGCTGACGAAGTCCTCCACCTCGGGTCCCAGAGCTAACTCCAAACATCTGACCATGGCCGCTAAACTAGTAACCAAACCAAATGGAACTACTTTAAACTGATAGCATTTATTTCGATATAGAAATGCTGTGTATCTTCTCGACTCCTTGGCAAGGGGAATCTGCCAGAATCCACTTTTGAGATCAAGGCGAGACATGTATTTAACCCCTTGACATTTTATGAATAAGTTCTCCGCATTCGGAGCACAGTCGTAGCATTTTTTTGTAATAGAATTTAGATTTCTCATGTCGAGACATAATCGAATGTCGTTATTTTTCTTTTTAACAACAACCATAGGATTTAAAAAATTGCTATCAGTTCGTTCAATCACACCATTCTGAAGCATACTCTTAACTTCGGCATCAACCTGTTGTTGATAGTGAAGGGGGATGGGGTACGTCTTCCGTACAAATTTATTTTCATCCGTGACCTGAATACTGTGTTCATAAACATTCGTGACGGTAGGATTTTTGGAAAACACAGATTCAAATTTATCAAGCATACTTTGCAGCTTATCTTGCTCATTGCTCGTTATCTGCCTGCTGTGAGTCCGCAGATTATGTGTTATCTTATCGGCAAGTTGAACCGCTGGGCGAGTTATAGTAATAGGTTCACAATCAAACTCCGTCTTACCCCTCCTGCGTCCTAACCTGATATTGTGTTTATTATTATTTACTGTACATTTCAGTATTTTATTTGGAAAATCCATGGTCGCGTGCAGTTTATTTAATGTGTCCACTCCCAAAATAACATTATACACGAGTTTCTTGACCATAAGCACAGTGACCTCTATTTCCATTCCCTGAATGGATACTGTTATCATAGCTTGACGGTCAACCCTCTGAGATTCACCCGTCGCTGATTTTATGATTTTGTGGGCTGCCGGCAGAATCGGGATTTTTTTAAAATGTTTCCTGTGCCTCTCTAGGAATCGCTCATCCATTAACGAAATTTCTGCACCGCTGTCAAATAAAACTTCGCCGACACATCCGTTAATTTTCGCGTTGACAATGAGGTCAGTGTCATTTTCAACGCTAATACCTTTCTCATTTTCCTTACTATGGTTATTGCAAATTAAACTATCTCTAATTACAGCAGGATACAGGCCGGACACTACTAATTTTCTCTTATAACTAACATCTTTCACATTTGAATTATTGAACTGCTTTTTATATTTATAACGGGCTTTTAAGACTTCATTCATCCCATTATGTTTACACCATTTCCGATTGGTAATTCTATTAGGTATTTTATATTGTTTTGGTGACTGTGTGTGCTTGGTTTGAGTTTGATACTGAAAATTTTTATTCTCCCGTCCATAAAAATTTTGCTGTGAGCTGACGTCATTTAAAGTCTTATATACATACTGGGTACAGTTTAGAGGTGACGAGGTACTTTGCAATCGTGACACTTGCTGTTGTAGTTTTTGAATCCGCAGGTCACGTTCGGCCATTAATTCATTTATCGTAGATATGTGTTGCACTACTTGCTCTGCCGTACCAGAGAGTTTCGCTTCATATTCACTAAGTCGTGACTTATTGACTTCCAAATTTGCCTCTATATTGGCCTTCATAGTTTCCACGGTCTCGCTAATATGCTTTTCTGCCGCTTCTACCATTTGTTTGCTTTGTTCGGATTGCTCCTGTATGGCCACGTATGATTTCTCGTTTTCCTCATGGAGTGATTTGTTTTGTTTCCCGGCTTCTGCTGAAAGCTTCTGTATATTCACTTCCATCTTTTCTTCCATAGTTTTCATATTAGCTAATATGGCCGCTAAAGCACTCTCTATCCCTTTTGACTCCGCCATAATGATTAAAATTTAATTTAAAATTTAGTAAATTTAAATTTATTGATTTATACGCAAAGCAAGTTATTATTATCACAACAAGATTAGAACATATGGTAACCAGTTTATACACACACAGAAAAAGCAGTTCAAAATATCAACATGTAAATACCTTATCTAACATACAACAACTAATAATCTACCTCCAATATACTGATAAAATCTGTTCATATATGATATACAAGAGAATATGCACTATTGAAAAATTATATCCTCAGCTTTTCACATGAACAATACACATACAATTATTACGTTAATTATATTTATACGTCGGATTTTTCCAACAAATTTTATATTCATAGACAAATATATAATAGCGTAAAATTACCGCTATTTACGAGCCCTACGTTGCTAAGCGCCAAAATATCTCTATGCGACAACACAAATTACTAAACTGTTGGCGCATAGGATATGATAGTATGTGTATTTCAAATTACAAGTCTATATTGGAGGGTTTAAGATTATTTATTGTACAAACACAAGTTATAGTTTATATGGTATATTTGAAATGTACAGAATGTAATGTTTGATATAGAGTCTTTCTTTTAAAGTGTTAAATAATGTTCATACGCAAGACGTGATACGTTACATAAGAAGACTCCCACGATGATGTTGTTGAAGAGAAGGGCCGGTCTTTGCGGTATAGATGGATCGTCAGGTGTGGCTTACAAATGACAGACGTTTCACCAGAAACGTTTACAGCTGGGCTGGCGTCCTGTCACAGCTTGGCTGATGTCCTGTAATAGCTGGGCTGGTCCTATAACAGCTGGGCTGATGTCCTGTAACAGCTGGGCTGATGTCCTGTAACAGCTGGGCTGATGTCCTGTAACAGCTGGGCTGATGTCCTGTAACAGCTGGGCTGATGTCCTGCAATTCCCACGATGAATCCGACACTTCGCACACACAACGGTACTACGGATTTTATTACTCGCAAAACTTATATAGAGTTTAAGACCAAGTAATATCTCAGGTGACAGTGAGTTTAATCAATAACGGTATATTGAGCTTATACCTCTCCGGCTTCTTCAAGTGTTCTCGCGAATAACAAGACTTGCCCCGCCTATCATGATCCTGTGATTCGTTGCAATATATATATATATATATATATATATATATAGTAACGAAAGATACTAAAATCAAGGTTCTAAGTGGAAAGTTTCTGGATAACTGTGAATGTAACATCAATTTAAAGTCTATTAACATGTTAACTGTGTGTTGTATGAGAGTGATACTAACACTGCGAACACGTTTTCTTTGTCAGTACACATTAAGCTATGCAAAGTATACGTTACTGTTGCTTATTGCCAATTTACATTAATAACCAGAGAAGGTACCTTCACATGTTACCGTACTAACGTATCTGAGTACATGTCAGTAGTGTATCGGGTACGGGACCAAACGTGTCTCGCAATTTACCGTGTGTGGAATGTAAACCAAACTGTAACAAAATCCATTTACGGTCCGTTAAAACAACCGTACTAAATCCCGCTTCTTACAAACCCTAGAGACCTGATGCGTTTATTGCTATGTATCGTAGAACTGCCGTTTGTTATGTTCGCTTAAAGGTCAAGAAAAAAAGAATGGAAAGAGGGATAGAAGGGAGCGAGGAAGAGAAAAAAGGGGGCATAGAGAAATGGTTAGAAATAAAAGTTACAATTGTATTATCTTTAAAATAAAACGTTTTAACAAGGGACAGTTATAATACCACGTAATGAGCTATTATACCATGACAATATGATTAGAACTTTACTACCTAGGCGTACTACTAAATGATGTGTTACTTTCATGTCTGTATCCTCTTTCAGTTTCCATAAATAATTATAAGTTTATGTAAGTGTGAGAGCATTCATTGTCATCAACATTTGCTCAAGAATAACGTCTATAAATTCCGGTCAAAGAAAACGTTACACAGATTGTGTAAAAGTGATTGGTTTAAATATTACCCTCTAATAAAATAAAATATTGCTTCAAATTGAAAGGCAGAATAAGTTATTTGTACATAATAAGTAAACAAATGACGGAAGAAACAAATTTGTTTTTGATGGATAGTTATTTTACAATTTATTTAGGATTTAACTGTAGAATACGTTAAAAAATTATCAGTTCCCGTTATAGTAATTAATTTATAATTAACTTATATGAATTTACATTATTTGGTAATTTTAAACTGTTGAGGTGAAAATTGGCAATAGAATTTTGGACTTCCGTGCTGGTTCTTTCTCCAGTTACAGTAACGAGATGTGGTACATCGTAGTTGTAGACAATTAGTAATAGGACGAAAGCTTATATAAATCAGAAGATAAAGACTGTAGCAAGAGCGTGAGTTTTCAATTCTGATTTTGTTGTGAAATTCCAATAGATGCCCATACGGATATATAAAACATTTGTTGGCCTGTTGATATTTTGTCACCTCTCTATTCTCAGTGTGACGGAATGGTCGAGAGATTTAACCGGACTTTGGAAGAGTACCTGACGAAGATTGCTGCCAAACACGCCTGGCACCAAACATAATGGGAATCAAGCACTGCGATCAGCGTATACCAGTAAACGTCATCAGTAGAAAACTAATGTTCGGGCATTACTGTAGGTAGCATTCTGAAGATAATGCGATAAATAAATCCGTTGGGAAGGTGACGGCTAAAGACTGCATTGACAGAGTACAAGTAGTGTACGATACGGTCAGTAATGTCAGCGTCGGATTTGAAAAAGGAGACCGACCAGATTTAGTTGTGTGAAACAAAGTGCAGTCACCGTTGGTCACCGAAACTCCAGGCTAAGTGGAAAAGCTCTCACACTGTGAAGAAGAGCTTCAATTATATTGTTTATACGATACAGGGAGGAGACCAACAAAATTTTAAGGTCATTCGTGTGGACCGCTTGAGAAATTACTGAAGAGACGATTTACTAATATGGAGAGAACAGGTGTAAGGAAAGAGCTGTGTAACGCAAATGCGACGTACAGCACTGAAGGAGTAAGCAACATATGCATTGCGTAACCAACATGACCAACCAAAACAGCATATAGATTCATGACCTTGCCCGATTATTCGCCAACCATGTGCTCGTAAACATTATAGGTAACAGATGGCCCAGAAGATTATACGTACAATAAGAAAAAACCAACAAGGGGAAGTTGTGGTTAGTCGGAGTTGAGTTTTTGGAAGTTCCTGCAAAATAGACTGCGAGTAGTTCAGTCTTAACTCGGTATTAGGAAACGTGACAGGTATTGACTATTCATTTGTATTACGGACTATTGCAACTTCACGTTTTGATGACTTATTGGAGATCTACCATACTACAATACTACAACCGTAAAACTACAAGAAATTAGTACGATTTATTGTACTTACGTGTCTACCAGAACTTAATGTTACAGAGTGATTATTGTAAAACTTATACTATGACATTGTACTAACATTCAGTTACCGTTCTGCTGAGATAATGAAACGTATAGTACAGCATATGTCGTTTGATGAAAATTTTTTAAATTACAGGCACATTAATTGCTCAGTAAAAAATACACTGGTAAATCATATCTTATCCTAAATATTTGATTCCCTTTTGTGTACCTATCCTCTGTTTGTGTTTGTTTCAAAGGAAGTGAATCATGACTCAATGTACTGGTCTGTTTTCCGTCAGAGTCTTTGCTTTCAGGATTCTTGAGGATTTAAATTATCAAAGTTTAAGATTTAAATTATTCTTGGCGAGTAAGTTATCTAGTTTGATCTCAACAGAGCATTCTGCCACAGTATCTACCTCTACTTTTTTCAGCCGGGAGGTGAAGTTGATCGCCTGCACGAGGTGCCCCCTGCGTAATCTAAACGATCGACACGAGATTCGCCTTTCAACGCGCTGACTAAAATGAAGATGGCTTCAAAAAACCTCACACAAACACAAAACAGCTCTTTTAAGAGCTCTGACACTAGCCTCCGTATTATTTATTGGAATGCAGGAGGCCTCAATGATGTAAAATATTTGCAATTTAAACGAAACGTCAACCACTTAGACGTGGATCTATTTTTTATTGTTGAAGCAGGAGCCGCTACTGAAACCCCTGATTATTATCAGACGAATGGCTACACCGTTACTATGATGAGGAGATCGAAACAGATCGCCTCTGGCATCCTAATTGGTGTTAAAAATAATCTAACAATAAAACTACAAGTTCTGCATGAAATGGAGGCGGATGACAAGTTGGAGGCCGTCCTGGTCGAGGCATGGAAAAACAAGCAACAATTTAGTGTAATAAATCTGTACAACCCACCCGGCAACGTACCCTCTTTAGAAGTGATTGAGAGGACAATACAGGCAAATAGCATAATTGTCGGAGACTTTAATAGTCAGTCACCAAGATGGGGATACTCAAGACGTACTGCATCTGGAAAATGCCTGGAGGAGTTAATCGACAATAACCAATTGTATGTTTTGGATACACTTCCAACTTTCCTTTCCTTTACGTGTCAAACGTCAAGGCCAGATTTAGTCATCACCCACCCGCACATCTCCGACAAAACAAAAGTCAGATTACTTGACGACGCCGGCGGGCATGGCCATAGAGCCCTCCTAGTCACATCACTTACTACAAGGACACCCTACAGTAACTGCAGGGCCCCGCGCTCGAATTTTTTAGAAGGCAAATTGAGCGAAATTCCGCACACTTACAGATGAAGCTCTTTCCCTCACGTTAGTATCAGACTCTCCTGAGAAGACTATTGTGGCGGTAAATAAAACATTGCTCGACTGTGCTCTCCAATGTATACCCCGTGGACAGGAAAAAAAATTCCAACCTTTTTGGAACTCTACTCTGTCCTACTTGAAGGGAAAACGAGACCACTGCCGCCGCACAGCCGAACGGACGAGGGCAACTGAAGACCTCATCTCCCTCAGGAGACACCAAGCCAGGCTGCACGCAGAAATAAAGAGTGCTAAGCGCTCTGCCTTCAAGACTTTTATAGCCAAACTTGACTTTAGGAATAACGGCACCCAAGCCCACAAATATATCTCACGGCTTAATAACGACAACCCGCCAAAGGCACAACAACCATTGCTCTGTGCCAACCGCCCACTCACCGATCCCTCGGACATCGCCAATGCCTTATGCAAGCACTATGCGAATATAAGCCGAGCACACGGAGATAAAACCATAGCCAGAACTCTGCTAAAACGACCCTCGGCCACATGTTTAGATAAGAAAACCCAAGACCTCTCCTATGATCCTTTTACTATTGTTGAGCTGGAAAATGCCCTTGTGCAAACCAAAGAAAAGAGGTCTGCTGGCGTGGACGAAATTTTCCCCGAATTCCTCACACACATGGGCAATACAGCCAAGAAACCGTGCTAGCCGCCATCAATTTGACATGGGAAAAACACGTGCCCCACATATGGAAGAAGGCCGAAATCATCCCTATCCTAAAAAAGGGAAAACAAGCAGACTCAGCAGAAAGCTACAGGCCTATCTCCCTGACGAGCGTCCTATGTAAACTAGCAGAAAAGATGATCACAAACCGTTTGAAACAACTAGTTGAGGCTAAACAAATTGTTGACCACGCCCAAGCCGGATTCCGCAGACACCGCAGCACGATGGATCACGTAACCAATTTCACACAATACGTCAAAGATGGGTTCCACAGGAAAATGTCAACGTTAGCAGTGCTAGTCGATATAAAAGCTGCATATGATACGGTATGGAAACCATGCTCATCCATAAGCTGGCCATACACGGAATATCTGGCAAACTATTCAAATGGATTAAGTCGTTTTTGTCCCAAAGACAAATCCGAGTCCGATATTCAAATTGCACATCGAAATTTCGCATCCAACAGCAAGGACTAGCCCAAGGAGCAGTGCTGAGCTGCTCGCTGTTTAATATCATGATCGACGACATTCTCGAAGCAGTAAGAAGTGTGCCAGGCGTCAAAGCGCTCCTCTATGCGGACGACCTTCTCATCTGGGCAACCAGTGGAAACACACTGTCACTTGAGGCGTGCCTGAACGAGGCCTTAATAAAACTCGAGATGTGGGCAAAGCGAAACGCAATGACAGTAAATTCTGGCAAAACCACCTTTCAACTGTTCTCACTCTCTACAAAAGTACCGCCAATTAGCCTATTTTACAGCGGGACAGCGCTGGAAGAAAGCGCCATTTCTAAATACCTGGGAGTACAATTGGATAGGCGCTTAACGTGGAAACCTCATGTGGACCAAAGCGCAGAAAGGGCTTTAAAAAGAACACGACTATTAAAGAGATTGACAGCCACTAAGTGGGGAGCTAACCAAGATGTCCTAAAGACTACCTATAAAGCATATATTAGACCCATGCTAGAAAATGGAAGCGAAGTCACCGTCACAGCAAGCGCCAGCGTACAAAACAAACTCGATCTCGCACAAAATACAGCCCTAAGAGTAATAACAGGCGCTACAAAATCCACCCCCATCGAGGCCATGGAGGCACAAACCCAGATAGAACCATTACAGTCATATAGAGAAAGGACAGCACTGCGATTCTGGGAGCGCTCCAGGCGTGTCTACAAGCGTCTATGGAACGACTACCGACAACCTACTCCCAGGCTAAAGACACAAATAACCCCATTAACCATGTACAAAAACATCGCCGAAAAATACGATATTGCCCTCACAGAAACAGCCCCGCTGAATACCCATCAGGACTTCTTCAGTCTTTTACCCCAAGCCAGCTACCATCTTAAGAACCACTCAGCACCTAAACATGCATCCACAGATTTAGAACTGAAGCAATCGGCTTTGCAAACCATCCACGAAGATTATCCCGAGCAAGAGTGGATCCATATCTACACTGACGGCTCATCAATTCCGGGCAATGGAAAAACAGGAGCTGGGTACTATAGCCGCCTTTTCCAGGGACACTTAGCCGTGGGCAGCCCCCTTAGTAACTACGATGGGGAAATCGAAGCAGTTCACGCTGCCGCTGATGAACTGGAAAAAATCACTCCCCCTTCAAAAGCCGTGCTCCTAGTCGACTCGCAGGCCGCAATACGCAGTTTATCACGGAACTCTCAAACCGACTGCCAAAGAACTATAGACTGTAGAAGGAAACTGGAGACCCTGGCGAGCCGAAGGTGGATCCTAAAACTCCAATGGATACCCAGTCATGTCAACATCTGGGGCAACGAGGAGGCCGATAAACTGGCCAAGCAAGGCACAACCCTACCCCAGCCTACCCGCCTGCAGTCCCTACAATCTTCCAAAGCTCAAATAAACTCCGCCGTCAGCATATGGAATAAGCGAAGACTGTCTGAGGCGGCCGCCGGAAAAAATGGGAAAGCCTCGTCACCGACGGTCCAATCAACCCCAGCCTCCCTCGTGCAGTGTGTGTCGCCAACTTCCGACTGAAAACCGGACACGACTATCTCGCTTCTCATCTGCACCGCCTCCACGTGCTGCCAACCCCTGAGTGCCGGCTGTGCGGCCACGCGATGATGGACGCCGACCATCTGAGAGACTGCCCGGCCTTGGACCACACCCCATCCAACGAGGACACCGAGATCGCCGAAGCCCGACGCTACTGGTCAGCGCGTCGCCTAATAGCTCAACAGCCAAGGGTGGGCGTTGGCTAGTAAGTAAGTACTTTTTTTCAGCCGCTTACACTTAGATAGCTAATTTCCCTGCCCCTCCTCACCGAGAAAAGACATTGTTAAGTGACTCATCAAGCAAACCCTAATGTTATTCGATGAACATTTGGAACGTAGACTGCGTTCCTCTTAAATTTCTGGGGAGATTGCTTAGTATCGAGGCACATGTTTTATGAAGAGTATGTTATGAAAACATGTTATCTGAAGCCTTTCTATTGCGGTGTTTAATTTTTAGACATTCAATCAGCTTACTAAACTTCAGAAAAACCTGTATCAGAAAAAAATACTGTTGAAATAAATTATCAATCATCAACCGTGGCTCTAAAACACTTTTGGTGGGTCTTGGCCTGCTCCAAGAGTCGATTCCATTCCTCCTTATTGCATGTCCTGGCTTTTCAGTTTCTCGTGTTCAGCTTTCCTAGATCCTCCTCTATCTGATCTTTGAATCTACTTCTGGGTCTTCCCCTTTTCCTACTACCCATTGGTTTCTGAATAATAATTCCACAGTTTTAAAGACAGTGCAAAGATTATCTTCTTGAATGGCTCTCTAGGTTTCTACTTTGAGGTTTACTTGTGCTGTAAGCAGTTTCGAACGTTTTTAAAGAGTAATTAATTGTTTTCTACGCCATCCGTTTTAGTATATGAGCAAAGTGTTATTCTACATCGTATACATTAATTGTATGGGATACTATCAAATTTTATTCTCCCATAAGGGTAAAGGTATTTCTATGATCAAGTGTTGTGGCTTTATTGTTCACAATATGTACATCTACTACAAGTTTACTAAAAGAATATAACGTTAACACTTTGTACAATCCGTAACTTATAGTTAACATTCCAACAAAATGGTACTGAACATTTTGTAAAAACTGTGAAGTTTAAGTCAGACTTTCCCAGCAGTTTGTCTCTGCCTCAGTGTATGTACTTCAGAAAATTATGATTAGATCCAGATTATACGTTTCCTGGTACTGTTACACACATCAGCCAACGCACGTACATCTACGCTGAATTACCGTACAGCACTGATCTGCCTGCTTATTTGTAATAAATTATATTAATTAAGATAGTGGTTATTTTTCATCGTGATTATAAAAAATGTATATAATATAGAGGATCTTGTTTATATAGTAATGAACTCTAAACAGCACGTCACAGAAAATTCCTGAATCTGTACTGTAATAAAAATATCATTGTTTTAATGAGAATTCAAGAGGATCGGTTAAATAATAAGAGAGATTGAATTTTATAGAACTATATAAGATAGTATAGGTGGAAGGGACCTGACGAAGTAGAACAAATGTTGACGTGTATGAGGTTTATGGAACATTAAACAAGGAATGATAAAGTACGATGAAGAATTACAGGGAATGATGAGCATCCAATGTTAACGGAAAATGAGTGAAGGAAGAATTAACTGACCGCGTCAGAGGGAAGAAAAACTTGAGGAAGACCCAAATACGGTTAATAAACAATGCTGAGTTGGATTAGAGAAACATACAAGTCGGACAATGGAGAAGAGTGTCAAAGTGGAGGGTGTGGTGATTGTAAGAAGGCGCGTTGTGATGAAAGACACAGCTTTACATTGAGCTGTAGAGCTAAAGAGTTTTGTTTTACTATATCCAGTAACAATTTAATATTACTACACTGAAGAGCGTGTATACGTAAGAATGTATTTAATAAACACAACAAATAAATTAATAAACTTCAGTGTGTTATTTTATTACACAATCATTTAAACTCAATATTCTTAAATAATTGCGAATTTATATTAACATACTCTACTGTTGGTTAATGAGTTAAGTAAACTTTTGAGAAGACCTAACATAAGTGAACTCTAAGCTGTTCAATTGAAAAGTGACCATAATTACCTGTCAAGTAACAAACAGTTGAAAATGTCATCTGTCCTCTCTATCAAAACACATAAGCTAACAGAAACCGCCACAGGTTACTAATCGAACAAGGCTCACATCCCACGTATATTCTGTTAGTAACGAATGGTGTGGTTTGTGTCCACGCTCTCGGGCCTCGCGGAGTTGAAGAAAAAACTTTGCTTTATATGATGATACAATAACGTTCTGTGGATTAAGTCCACGCCATTACCCGGCCAAAAACAATTTGTATAATTTGCTAAATAGTTGACGTTCTTGCTTGTTTCTTCACAGTAGTAACATACGCTCCATATTCTCTTGCAGTTATAACTTTGAATTTGTTGCTACTAAAACTTAACAATATTTATTCTTGGTAAAAAAGATTTAGATTTTGATACACTACACCTTAAATAAACATGTAGTACAACTTAATATATCAAAGGCTAAAACGTTGAGGTAGTTTGGAATATGTAATACGAGTAACATAGTAAAATATTTTTGGTGGATAGATATTAGTGATACTGTTTGTGGAACTTCTGTGTCAACTTGAAACGTGTAGTGCAAGCGTTGTATGTCTATTTATTTGAAATTTATTTTAATTAAAAAGGCAAAATGAAAGTGTATTTATATATATGCATCGAAAAGCTTTACGCTTCACTCCACCTATATGTTCAATCCATCTCAGCTTAAAATTGTAGTCTCACACGTGTTTCTGCACGCTAGTTTATACTTGAAGCGCTTTACAGAAATGTTTTCGTAAGGTTACTTCACAATTAGGTAAAATTAGCTGATCTTTCCGTTGACTAGAGATAACAAAGCACTGATTTATTACTTAGACACAAACTGTAAAATTGGAATTCTTTTGTTTGGCCTTTATCTTTTTTCTGTTATTTTCTCTATGTTAGCAGTCTTCATCACAACTTTGTCAAATTTTGTTGCTTCCCTGCTATATACACTTTTTCCTCGAACGAGGCCTTTCGGTTTAGCAAACAATATCAAGTTCTTCCTACAAATTTATCTTTTTGTTGGTTTCTTCATGTTCTACCTTTATTTTTTGGCTTCATTCAGATAGGTTGTATAAATACTTTGGTTTGCTTGTTTTTCTTATTGTTATCAATAAATTCTCCATTAGACAAATGTATACGTTATTACTAAAATAAACCTTATTCTAAATAAAATTTAAGCCTCAATAGGCTCACAAGAATGTGTTTGTACGTATCTTTTTTATATTTGTTTCTGATTCTTTACTTTATCCTTTTAAACACACACACACACACACACACACACAATAATTTATCTCCTGTTCATTGAGAAACGAACAGTTATTCCCTTGATTAGCATTGTAGAGTCAAAAGGAAAACATGTAGACGACAATTTAAAGAGTATGGTTAAAGAATGGTTAAATATCATTTTAAAATTTTCAAACTGACAAAAATACCATGACAATGTTGAGCGACTATAGCTCTGACTCAACACAAAACATGACAGTCACAAATAACAAATTCAGAAGAAAAGATATCTGACAGAAATGTGTGAAATGAATGTTGTTTTGTCTACGAGAAACCTGTCGAGCATGAGAGTGGTGTCAGTAATTTCATTTACTGGTCTGAAAGTGGTTTGATCGACTTACACCTTCACCTTCCCAAGTATCAGATTGGATGGTTTAAATGACATTTTCAAGATGCGCACAAATGTGTGGACAAGGCGAAACAGAAAAAGTAAATTACACAAAATAATTACAAAAGTTTTAAGCAGTAAATTAATCTGTATTAACACACAAAAATTATAATTTCAGTCACTCATGGAGTGATTTACGTGCAGTCCTATTGTGATCTTCCCCTCTTATATGGAGAGCATTAAGCAAGCGTGGTTAAAGCATGGTTAAAGTAACTCAAAACATATCCCAAGGGGTTTTAATGAAATTTACAAGAATTATATTTCTAATGCAGGCAAGTACACAAGTCAAATTTAAGGGCTAAAATATTGAAGAGAAGGGCATCAATTCGTGGTGGGTAATGTATATTATTATTACTACAGCCGAACAGTCTGCTTGTGGCAATAATGACGCTGAACCAGCTCCTTATTTTTGTGAAGGATTGCTGGTGTATATTACTTCCAACCTAGCACGCTTGTGAGATAAAAAAAATTAATTATTAATAAAGTTTAGAAATGTCTGATGTAACCAACTTATCGTACATAAAAATGTCTGCATTCATAAACAATATTTCCCTAATTTATGAATTTACGTGAAGATCTTCAAAAGAAGTCGTAAGTTTGCTGTCCTGTTTAAAATTGTGACGTGAAATTTAACATACAAATTTGTTTCTATAACTACTATACGTTTTGTAAATTACATGATCCTACCTAACATAAATTAAAAACACTTTCTATTGTGTAAGAATAAGTTCTTTTTATGATTGAATTTAACATGTTAAAACTGGTCTGTAAGACCAACCATCAACTTATTTCTTATACATCTTAATACTAAATACATATCAGCCAAATTAAGTCTAATGACACCCTTTAGTTAGTTCTGGTGTTCTTAACTACACACTCTCACCTGCGCACAATGCTCAGCTTTTATAACACAAAACACTACACAAGTTCAAATGGCTCTGTTCTCTTCAGTCTTCGGAACACGTGTTGATTGTCCAGCAGCTGAAGAACTTCTGCATTTTCGTGGAGGTAAAGCCTTTCTTCATGCTTCTTCGCAAATCTTTTAATCTGTTCTTTAATTGTTGGAATACCTAGATCTCTGTGGATATCGGCGTTTCTAACATACCATGATGCATTCACCATGATCCGCAAAACTTTGTTTTGGAATGTTTGTGTTATTCTGATGTATATGATATATATTCTGATGAATATCTTTCACGCACCCACAGAGTTGAATTCCATACAGCCAGGTGGGTTTAATTATTTGATTATATATTAGAGTTTTACTGTATAAGAAAGGTTGGAATGTTTTTCTATGAGCCATTTATATTGTCGGAATTTTATGTTAAGTTCCTCTTTTTTCTTTTTTACATGCTCTTTCCTTCTCAGTTTGGTATCCAATCTCATATCCAGGTATTTGGCTTTGTTTTCATAAGGAGCTACCGTTCTATTTATGACCAATGATTGAAAATTATTATTCAATCTTTCATTGGTGAAATTAGTGTGTGTCGATTAGCTTCGTTAAGTTTAATTTTCCATTTTTTTGTCCATTCATATATGGTATTGCTAGCTTTCTGCAATAATCGGATTGGAAAAACCTCATCTTGCCCTGTTGTAAGCAAAGCTGTACCATCAGCAAAAGTAGCCAATTTTGCTTGTTCTAAGTTTGGTATGTCACTGGTAAATAATACACACAATACAGGTCCAAGAACACTGCCCTGTAGTACTCCCGCCTGCACGTATTTTAGGTCTGAATATGCTTCTTCCTGTTTAACTCTAAACAATCTATAAGATACGTACAAGGTAAGGATTTCTACATATTGTCTAGGTAACATTTCATTTAACTTGTAAATTAATCCTTCGTGCCAAAGGCTTGTGCGACATCAAAGAATAGTGCAGAACAAATTTTTTTGTTTTTTCTAAGGTGTTCTCAAATACATCTGTAATTCGATGCACCTGGTATATTGTCGAATGCCTTTGTGTCAAACCGAATTGATGGTTAGGAATTAGTTTGGCATTCTGTATAATTGGTTTTAATCTCTGAAGAAGGAACTTTTTAAATACTTTTGAGATTGCTGGCAAAAGCAAAATTGGCCTATAAGACTTCACTTTATGAGGTGTTTCTCCTGGCTTTAGGAAACATGATAACTTCTGCTACGTTCCAGCTGGCAGGTACATGCTTTAGTCTAACAGCTGCATTAAAGAGGTATGTTAGCATAACAATTCCTTTTTGTGGTAATTGCTTTAAAATTTGACCAGTGATTAAATCAAATCCCGGTGCCTTCTTAGGATTCAGATTTAATTTTATTTCTTCTGCTACTTCTTTGGAGTGACAGGAGTAAATTTTTCTGTTAAAATAGTATCAATTCTTCAAGGTTGTTATTATTCTGCATATCATTTGAGGTAAAAACTTTCTCTAGATATTCAGCGAATAAATCTGAATTTTGTTTATTCTCTCTTGCCTAGTCTCCTTGAGCTTTTCTTATTGGAGGAATTGGCATGATTGGCCTTTTGATTCTTTTTGTGACTTTCCACAATGAATAATCAGTCTCTTCATCGGCTGTTTAATTTGTTAAATATAATTCCATAGATTCCTTCTTTTTGGAATTACACCTGTTGCTCTAGCTTCCAAACGATCTAGTCTCTCACCAAACTGGTTCATCATTTGCATCATCTGTTGCATCATTTGGGCTGTATCTTCATTTGGTTCGGGTTGCTGTGAAAGGTTATTTTTGTAGAAAAAGTAAAAATTATTTGCTCTTTAACTATTCATATTTTCATCTTCGTTTTGTTGTTACATAGACACTCTACAGTGTTCTTAACTGCTCAGAATTATAAGTTGTAAAAATATTATAAAAAAATTATAAAGGAAAAATGATATTTGGTTTCAAGAGATACAGAATGTAGTCATATTATAACAATGAAAATTTTAGTGCCGTTTTTAGCGATTCATAAAATTACTGGTAGCGTCTAAATTAATCTTACTTAAAATCACTTATTTGCCGTGGTTTTAAACAATTATTTATCTTTATTAAATGTGTCTTCATACAAAAGCCTTGCAAATGCTCTCTGACCAACTGCTGTTTTATGCTGTGACGTTATGCGAACCTTCTGACAAATTGAGACACCCATCTATTTAGTCACGCTATGAGGAGTAACACGAAGTGATTACTACTGTCTTCGTTTCTTATAGTTTTCGAGCCCCACCTATAATTTACAGACTACGAAAGTAGGGTAATTTATCACATTTCTCTTGTATACCGCATGGATTTCGAATATGCCCAAATAAATACTAAAAATTTAAAAAAAAATTACATTACCTGTGACTACCATGAAGCAATATCGCACAAGTGTTGTGAATATAGATAAATCAAAATGATATTGCCCACCACAAAGTTCCTAAATGAATAATTATTTGACCATATAAACCAGTGACTTCCACCTGGCTGCCCATGACATTATATTGAGGAAACAAATCACAAAAATGTTAATTTTGTATTAAATATTACTTTACGTTAATTATTTAAAAATTATTGAAAATGTTTCAAACGTTTAAAAAAAAGAATTGGCTTATTTAGAAGCTGTCGGCAAATAGCAAAACAATATAAAAGTGATGAAGCACATGATTTACTCGGAATTTGGTGCAAATATTCAAAATGTCATAGACAGTTTTTATGAAAGAATCCAAAGTGCCAAAATATAGGGTCTCCCTCCTTAATAATCCTATAGTCACTGTAGTCACTCTCACTATAGAACAGTTGGCATTAAGGTAAAATTGTGTGATTTACAAGCTGGTCCTTCATGCAGACCAGGTACAAAATGGGTCGGGTCTCTTTACGCTGAACCAATTCCAAAATCTGCAGATAATGACATCCATGTTTGAAAGTACATGCATCTGTGAAACCGTCTTATCCACAATGAAATTAATCATTATCATTAATCATATGTTTTATTATGAGTATACATGCATCCCATAAAACATGGTGATAGAATTTTTGATTGGAACACACACCCATCCACAACACGCGCATATATAGAGTATAAATAATAATATATTCAATTATTTAACTATTTATTATATAATTCTCACGATGACAGTATATTATAAAACTGTTAAAATATTGTAAAAAGAAACAATAAAATATATATTCTTATTTCAAAATATAAAATATTATTATTTATATAAATTAGAAGAACAAGAATAATGTGAGTAATTATGAATTTTTAGGTGTGTCTGTGTGGGGGGGGGGGGGTACTGTAAAAGTGTATTGTCAATGTTTTTCGCTTTCCTAGACATTTTTCCAGCTGAAATCTAGACATCGTCAGAGGAAATTAATGCTGGAAATGTGGCCATTAAAACGAAATGTGGCCATCTTTCCAGCACTCATTGAATCAATATTTTGGAATAAAAGTAAAACGTTTATACAAGTATCAAGGGATACATTGTTACTTTTCCTACAAATGTAATTGAAGCAAAAATATTCAATTTCACTAACTAAAGTGATAGTATTAATTAGCTAACATATCAAGGAGAGCGATTGTAGAATATTTAAAAACAAGTTAATAAATATGGAAATATGAGGGAGTACGAATCAGGTTTTTAATTTTATAAGGTCATCACCTAGAAAAGATAAAAATGTAATGCAATCTACAAGTTTTTTAAGCTTTTAGAAACTTGTCTAAACTTACAATGGCAGTACTTGTGTACCAGAGCGAACGAGCGCAGAGGTATTCAGACCCTCCTCCTTCATTTCCTGATCAATACCGCCTGCCATATCCGTGAAATATGAGTCTGTTGAATTTGATTATCTTTACCTTAGATTTGAAAGGTAGTGCCTAGTGATTCATGCGCTATTTCAATTAATATTCTGCTTCCACATTTCTGTTTCTAAAATGTAATCTTTGTATTATTAAATTAAAAATCTGTTATCTAACGAATAACAAGACTGTTAGCTTTTACTCATACTTAATGATAGTCGCTAAATCTAATAACTGAAAGCTTGATTGTTTATAAGTGCTACTGCGGCTTCATACAGTCTTCGTTAGTTTAATCACAGTGATTTTTTATGACGAGGGTGTAAATTAGTCAAGCTCTACATCGTGCTTGAAAAATTACTTCTACTTCAGTTATACGATATCGTAGTGTAGGCCTACTTGCTTTTATTTGTATTTGCAATAGTATTTGTCTGGAAGAGTATGGATTAGCTGTGTTATGTTAGAAACGGTGGCGCTAGTTTCAAACACAAGCTTTCCCCTCGTTTATAATGATCAGATTTCTAGACTATTCTGTTAGCGACCAGCCAACGCCCACATTGACCTCAATCAAACATAACACTAATTAAGAACGATTTTTCAACAAAGAAATTTAAAACATGCGACATAAGCTACAAAAATTTTCCGCTATGCTAAAATATGGTTTCTGAATATTACTTGACCATTAGTTTAAAGTTATATTTCTAAATCACCGAGGAATATTTATAAATCTCTAAGAAAACAATATTGTGTTGTTTCTTTTTACTGTTCTGAGAAACAACTGAAATTTATGGAAGTACAAAATAATAAAAAATATTTTTGTATTCACAATGCGCGCACGCGCGCGTGTGTGTGTTGAAAATAACATGATTACGAGAGAGAAATGATCAGAAATATACTTTTGGAACCGGATCGCTCAAATATTGCATTTGCTAGGTATATAGTCCACGCTCTGTTGTTTGAGGGGTTTCTTGAACACAATTCAATCTTATTTGTCTCTTTCCAAAACAAACGTTTAATACTACATTGGGTTTTTCCAACTGTACGTTCGAGAAATGTCCTTTCATATACTGATAGAGTCGTTTCCCTTGAAGAGAATTGGATTGATTTTTGCGTTAGCGTCTATCTTATATTGTAACGGCAAGGTAGTTTTAAAGGAAAGCAAACTTACATTAATGTACTTCATATACTTTCCAGTCAAAAAACAGGCTTCCTTTGCGAGTGATTAACAATTCTCTCACTCTTCAATATTACTAACTATAAAATTTTTGAAAATACCTGTATTTGAGTATCGGACTTAATTATTGCATATCTTGACCCCAGCATAACACTAAAACAACCCTCACTAAAAGTAAAAGCAATCCAGGATTCTTGATTTGAAAACATTTTATACAATAAATATTTCTTAAGAAGGAATATGTAAATTACCAACACTTTAAAATTGTCCAAAAATTTAATAAATGTTAAAGTATTTAAGTATTTACTATATTTACTTGCCTAATATGGACTACTATTCCTATTGGAAGCAATAATGTATAAAATGTAATAATATTACGTTCTGCAGATAATCTGAGTGTGTATCTCTCAGTAACAAAGCAACCGATTTTTAAGATCCTTAACAGTTTTTTCTAACTTTTATTGTCTTAATCTATTTATAAAAAAGTATATAAACACTATAAACTGTACTAAATTTTATAACAACTCATATAGAGAATTAGTACTAGAAATTTTCCTTAGTACATAGAATTAACCTTTGTTTGAAAAACAAAATAACCGTGTACTTCATGTCTCCTTTCAACAAAACTAACAAAACATAATATTCCATAGAACAAAATGCCACTGTACAAATTATTAACAACGTTGGTCGACTTTAACGTAAGTGATTTGGTTGATTTAAATGATTTGAAAATTACTCATTCTCTTTTTAAGAATAGAGATATGCCCAAATTTACCAGGACAGCAAAACGTTTTAGATAAATTGTCGACTACGTTATTGTAATTACAAACTTAGCAGACGACCTTAGAGACACGCAGGTACATAGAAGCTATGATCTCAGTTCAGATCACTGTACTGTGATTACTAGGACAAACTTTCTGGCAAGATGGAGGAAGCCAATGAAAATTAGGAATCATCTAAAAGAGGAAATGTTTAGGTGATAACAAGTACGCTATCACAAACACGTCCTGCCTGATATAAAAATCTGATAGCATATTTAAATTTAGCATGAAAAATACTTCTAGAGTCTGTCATTTTTGTTCTTGTGAAATAAATAAAGTTCACTTTTGTAGATCAGTGTTCCAGTACGAAATTTACTCAAAAGGCTATATACGGTTTTACTCAAGGCAAGTAGACGCTTGGCCGAAGTAGATACATTAATTAGAGTTGGTCAGAAGTAGTTATGTTTATTAAACCGCTAAATTGAAACTATGCCGGAGTTTGAATTTTCCCAGCGCGGTGAAAGCGATCAGTGCCGCCAACCGCATAGCAGCTGTGCGCCACAGCTAACTCGATTATTAAGATGTGATTGCCAAGACTGGCAACGCAATCTAGCAGGCCTGGTCAACTGTATCAGCTGTTCGTGTACGGTTAGTAAGCAGCTTACAAAAGGTTATGGTCGGCAAATCGGAACAGGTCGATTTTATGTAGGAGTGGGACCAAAGAATACAGGCATCACTCTCATTCCTTCCCCAATCTTCCAATAGTGTTCGATGGTCTGATGGCCCAGGGTTAAGTACTTCGTAGATCTTTCCATATGACTTCGTAAGCCAGTAAAGGGTTTTCAGGGTCCCCGCACCAGCCGGAAGAAGGGAGTAATGGGGATGGTAGCATCGGCACCGGTCACTATCTGCGGAGCGGTGCACCGGGATTCTCCCCGAAGCCGTCAGATCCAGGAATATTCCTCCAGCAAAACACTTAAGGACCCACATCTGCCCGGAATGAAACTCACTGGAGATTCAACACACTCCAAGGACGGTCTGCAGTACTCATGGCACACTGGTCGGCATGGTACCGGTTGAGTTCTTCAACCAAAGTACAGGTGGGAGCGTTCTAATTATTACCATTCAGTCAACATCTACTCAGTAAACTGGCCACCGGATGTTCACGTTGAACATCTTGTTGAGAACTCATAATTTAGATCAAGAACTCCAGGTCTTTAAAAGACTTGTAACTGAATATTTTGTGATAACTTAAATTAATGTTCTTAAAGAAAATGTTACTAGAATCCAGCTGTTTAATGAAAAACCTGTAACTGAATATTTTATGATAACTTCAATTAACTTAAATTAATGGTCATACAGTGTGTTGCATGTTAGCACTAATAAAAAATTGTTACTGGTTACAAGAGTGTTGATTGCAAATCGTGTCACTCTGGGCTCCAGCACACTTTTCGCTTCCTCTAGGCCAAGTGGTCTAGTTTTTAAATTTTGCGTAACGGCTTAAGTGGCCGTTACAAAACAGCAGTTTCTATACATAATTATAATGCTGGCAATACCTTAGAATACATGTGTCACTTCGACTTTACTTAGTGAATAATTAAGCCTGGTGACCTACAGGCCTACACATGGATTTAAAAACAAAGGTATCCGGCTGAACAGATGTATACTGTAACTAAACATCGTGGGTACAGCCACTATGGGGCTGGTGTATGGGGTATAACTATACTCTATGACAGTGGTTCCCAACTTGTGTTCCGCAGAACCCTAGGGTTCCGCCAATAAAATTTGGGGTTCCACAATAAAATCGTTCAGCAGAACAATAAATTTCGTTCAACAGAAATCTCTTCTATTTTCCAAGTGCATCACAAAAGCACTTATAATACAGCTGGTTCTTTATCAACTGTTTTCTGTTGTTACTTTTATTTCTAGGAAAATTACTCAACACAGATAGCAACCGTGTGTGGCTTATATAGCGATGACTTGCGAATATTTGCCTGGCAAGTGCGAATATTTATATGGCATGGTAATGTGCGACAACGCTTAGTCATCGCTACATGAGCAACTTTACCGCATGTTGTTTGTTAATGTCCCATTATCTGTAGTGTGTTGGAGCGCAACGGTACAGCGTACGAGCGGGCATATCAGTCAAAGGTTATTAGTGTTTTGCACTGCAATCGTTTTGGGATATTTTAAGTATTTTTCAAATAAAAATATAGTGGGAATCTTATAAATTTATAGTGCTTTTAGTATTGTGTATAACCAAATTAAAATATCATGGAGCGTTGGCTGAGAGGAGTTTCGAAGAAAAATGTAGCAAGTACTTCAAATGTTTCTAGTGACAAGGAGACCGAAAAGGCGGATACTGACGAAGGCACAGATCCAGGCACTAGCGCTACTTGTACAGCAGACGAATCGAGGAAAAGGCAAGGTTTGTTTGTCAATACTAACACATCACCAAGTCACAAAAAACGTAAATACGACTCGAGTTAATTTTTACTCGGATTCACGGCCACAGGAAATTCTGAGGCCCCCGATGCGTTATGCATATTATGCAATAAAATTTTATCAAACAGTTCATTAGCACCAGCTAAATTGCGCAGACATTCTGAAACGAACCATTCAGAATATAAAAGTAAAGATATCAAATTTTTTGAAAGAAAGCTTGAGTCTCTTGAGGAAACTAAACATTTTATGTCGAAAATGTTGTCAGATAATGAAAGGGTAACAATGGCTTCCTACAAAGTAAGTTACCGGCATAGCGCTAGCAGGTAAAGCGCATACAATTTCTGAAACTTTAATAAAGCCATGCATCAAAGATGTTGTCCAGTGTATGTTCGATGAGAAGTCCTGTCAACAAATTGATAAAATTTCTTTCTCAAATAATACAGTTTCTCGCAGAATTCATGATATGGCTGAGGATATTGAACAGGAACTTATTTTAAGACTTCAGTTATGTGATGAGTATTCTTTACAATTAGATGAGACAACGGACGTTGCAAGCCTTTCAGTTTTATTAGTTTTCGTTCGTTATTACTACAATGGTTCTATTGAAGAAGACATGTTACTCTGTAAAAGTTTAGAAACCAATACAACAGGAGAAATGATATTTAAATGTATCGACGATTTTATGGTGAGTCGTGGAATACGTTGGAAGAAATGTGTCGATGTATGTAGCGATGGTGCGAAGTCAATGAGTGGACCTGTGAAAGGGGCAGTAACACGAATTAAAAATGTTTCTAAAACTTGTACGAGTAGTCACTGCGTTCTTCACAGACATGCCCTGGTCGCTCGAAAAATCCCTTCATCCTTAAAATGTATTGTAGATGAAGCAATAAAAATTATTAACTTTGTGAAAACACGGCCGTTAAAATCAAGATTATTTAAAATTATATGTGAAGATATGGGTAGCCAACATACATCTTTGCTGCTACATACGGAAATTAGATGGCTTCCACGTGGCAAAGTTCTTGTCAGATTGTTTGAATTCCGAGAAGAGCTCGCCACATTCTTACAAAATGACAAATTTACATTAGCAGATCGATTTAGAAAGGTTTCGTGGTTGATTCAACTTGCTTATTTAGCAGATATATTCACAAAATTGAATGATGTTTCTCTCTCCCTTCAAGGAAAAAATGTAAACATTTTCAACACCAAAGATAAATTACGATCGCTATTACGAAAGTTACAATACTGGACCGTGGCTGTTGAAGAAAATAATATGTATCCTTTTCCAACTTTCAATGACTTTTCCCAAGAATCGAACTCTAAGATTGATGAAGAAATTCGAAAAGAAATTATTTCTCATCTGAAATCAATAACGGCGGCATTAAATGAATACTTTCCTCAACTAAATGATGATACCAACTATTGGGTTTTCAATCCTTTTGATATTAAAGAAAAACCAGACGAACTATCCACTTCAGAATACGAAAATCTTATCGACCTGACATCAGATGCCCAAATAAAAATTAGATTTAATCAACTTTCATTAAACTAGTTTTGGTGTGATTTAAAAGAAGCATATCCAAATTTATTTAAAAAGGCAATTCACTGCTTGTTGCCGTTTAGTACTACATATCTGTGTGAAAGCGGATTTTCGCTCTACACTGCAACAAAAACAAAATACAGAAGTAAGTTGGATGCCACACCTGATATCAGAATTCAACTGTCCACAATTAAGCCAAATTCTGAAAAAATATTGGAAGAAAAGAAGAAGTTTAACCCTTCACATTAATTATTATTTATTTTAATGATATTATATTAATGATTATATTGATTATATTAAATCTGTTTTCCTTTTTTGCATTTTCAATAAATAGTTTTTGGTGTTTCTATTTGCTGTTTTATTTATAATAATTAAAAATTGTCAGGGTTCCAACATTTTTTATTAATCAATCAGAATGATCACAGTTGCACACCACTATATAAAAATTATCCCGATTAGCGCTTTCAAGCCTCACAGCCCATCGTCAGATCGGAATAGGATTTGCTATTCCGATCTGACGATGGGCTGTGAGGCTTGAAAGCGCTAATCGGGATAATTTTTATATAGTGGTGTGCAAATGTGATCATTCTGATTGTGATTTCAACCACTAACACAAATTTCTTCATTAATTTTTTATTAAGGTAAGAAGGGTTCCGCGATAAAAATAAGTTGTGAACCGCTGCTCTATGATATCGTCGGCCATCATCCGCTGAATTTCTGTTCTTACTGCATTTTTTAGTGAATATGCTATGGGATATGACTTTTTATGAAAGTCTACGGGTTCTTTAAAATTTATCTTACCGATAACCTTTAACTTTACCAGGGGGATCGGAAAAAACGTGTCGAGATTTATTGTAAATTGCTATTATCTTTTCCACTTGTACCTCACTTAGTTGTAGACCTGTCTTCTCTCTATTGAATGCTCTAATCTCTTCTAATTTTCTACGCCATAATTCTTGATTGTCCTCTTCATATTTAATCCCCTAATGTGGTGTATACTCCCTACAATAATAATTTTTACTTATATGGTATTTGGTCCGGATCGAAGGGGCTCTGTTGGCATCCATTAATACATCACATCCAATTAGCATATTAAAAGGTAGCCCTATCGCTACAAAAAATACCCTGGGGATGATTATTCTATTACCTTCGAGGTCTCATAATATTTCTTTCTTAACTGACTTCTTTTGGCGTCCTGTAGCTCCAATTAATATAAGATTATTTACAGGTAGGGTGGGTAAAATGGTTCGACACATATTTTGAATTCTTTCTAGTTCCGTGCTGTCAATTAATGATACATTATAATCCGTATCTATCATTATCTTTGATAAAATCCCGTTTAATTCAGCATTTATATAAATAATTTCGTTGTCATAATGGGGCGTATTCATAGCTTCCTCTTCCATGAGGTCTTCTCGAATATCTTCTTTTAGTGGTTCTATATTTTTATTATTCTCTTCTCTAGCTTTCAGATTGTCCTCTTTCAATTCTTCCATGTTTTTATTTACCGTTTCAATGGATTTATTTATGGTTTCTTCCATTTTTTCTTCCATATTTTTACTGAAAGCTTCCAGATTTTTCCTATTATCTTCTTTTAGTAATTCTATTGATTTATTGGTGTCTATTAATTCTTTACTATTATTATCGATTTTCTGATTTACTGTTTCTATTGATTTATTGGTGTCTTTTAATTCTTGACTATTATCATCCATCTTCTTATTCATTCCCATCATCATCCTTATCATGGTTTCCTGGAAATTGACGTCCCCTGTTTGTGTGGGTTTCTCTGGTTGATTTTCTACTGTATCATCTGCTATCACCTCCACTTCAGGCGCTGGTTGGGCCTCCTTTTCTTCCATGTCTGATTCGGTGTCTGTGTCTTTGGTCTTCTTTTACATGTGGCTCTACGTTGCATGTTTGTTTTATTGTAGTCGCCGAGCTAAAGTAGAATGGTTAAAATAATGTACTGAAATATCGTATCCTCCTATCTACTTCGAGCCACACTAATTGGTGCGCCAATTTGTAACTAAACGGAGTTCCTCCCTTTCACTTTATCTATTTTTTTTTTTTTTTTTAATAAAAAATCCTTTATTTATTAAATTTATTTTAAAGTGTTTAATAATGTAATATTTAGTTATAATCTGTTAATTGCAATCGATTTAATTAATGTTGAGTTCACTGTAGAATAATCTTGACGTTCTGTCGCAATTCTGTCGATTGTATTGTAGTGGTAATTTAGTAATGTTGTTTTAAATAGTTTATAACACACTCACAAGTTGTACGTACCTTAGGTGTAGGTCGTGTCTATCTGTCTGAAAGGGTTACACAATTTTTGAATGTATGTAATAAAACAATTAATAATTTAGAACAGGCGGTTTGCACTGTTTAACGTTAAGTGAGATTAATTGAAATTTATTTGGGCGCCACATGGAATCTATATTACTATTCCATAAAATTATTGTTAATAAATAAAAAAATAATTTAAGTTGATGATTCTATATTATTCACTTGAATGTAATACCAATCTTATTTAATCTAATGATTATTCTCTTGTTGTCTATTTGAAAATTTAAATATAGCTGGCGCTTCACTCGTCCGTGGTGCCAACGTAACTGTTTGAGTGGCTTGAAAATTCAACTCTTTTAAACAAGAAAAAATTATTTAAATGACTTCAATAAGGTTTTACACTGGTTTTGGACTGATATATAATGCTTTTATTTCTCAATTTATGCTTTTCTATTTTTCTAAACACAACTAAACAATTATTAATTTGATTACAATAGACCTGGCTTATTTCTCTGTTAACCCAGCAGGTTGTGAATATTGACTCTGTTAAAATTATTTACTTCAAATTTCTTAAATCTCAAGGGTGAATCCTTTGGATCTACAAAATAAAACTAACATGCCTCGAATTACGATGCTTTACAAGTAATTTATTATTAGGTTAGACACCATTAAAAACTTAGAATTAATAACAAATATTCGTTCGACTTTTCCGAATTTTGAGGTTATTTACGGTTAACTATTATTACTATTCCTTGAATGGAAATTAATTAATTACTTCTTAAAAAAGTATTCACAATAATTATTTGCGATTGTGTTATTGTATGGTGAAGCAGTACATAGATGTATACAATTGAAAGTAGATTTAACAAAAATACAATAATAATCGAACTATGTTCAATTATGATTTACACTTTACTCCCTGTTTAATAATCTTTATTGATTATTTTTATTTCACTTTCGATCTTATTTAACTGATCGTAAAACTTTCACTGTTTATGAAGAACGACTAATATGCTTCCATATATTGACTTTGTTTACAAGCCCACCTAACCTCGTTCTGACGGTTCGCACTTCTTGTTTAAAAATACTGTTATTATAGGAATTCACTGGTTATAGTGGTTAATTAAACGATATTACTGTTTCCTATATACTTTAGGTAAGTTTCACTGCTGCTATTATAAAATAATTACTTCCTTTTGTTTAAAATTTTCATATGGAGTAGCGTGGATCTTTCTTCTGAATCGGCCGAGATAAAAATAAAAAGTGTGTCCTCGCTGCCTTGCGCGTGTTCCTTATATAGTCGCTCCAGATTCTAGTCGGCCATCTTTCTTTTCGTCTGCAATTAATTTTCTGATTGGTGCAAAATTACGTCATTATGCGGTCATTCTAAAAATAACTTTTAAATAAGCTTCTGTTTTCTTCTTTTTCTCCTTACTTCTCAATTTCTAAAATTCACAAATTGTGTATTATTAACATAAGTTTCTCTTCTATGCTAATTACAAAGTTCAATCTATTATTAGCATCGTATTGCTTGTTTCCTGCTGGTTAATTTGAGACTAACAGCGGCCAGTTTTGATACATTTTTAATTAATAAAATCCATCTTAACGATGGCCTATGCTAAGGCATAGGTTTTACAATGAATGTTTTCTGCTACAATTTGCAGTTTCTTTTGCTATGTATCTTTTAGTAGTCAATGAACAATTACTTTTAACAACATTTATTTAAATTATAATACTTAATTTAGCAAACAATTCAAAAATGCTGTATTCAGCTGAACCTTGATAATTCTTATAACATATTTACATTATTACCATTAAATGGCCTGGATATTCTATCATTGAACAATTCATTTTTCAGCTTAATTCAACTAATCATTCTTAATTATGTATTTGGTAATATTACACCTTTTAATTCTTTTCATTTATTATATCTTCTATACTTAGTATGGTATGAACTCTCTATTACATCTGATTCTTAGTTTTATAATCTTTTTTATTATCATTTACTTGTCTGATTATTTCATATTATTTACTATAATTACGACAGTTCTTTATGTATGCATAGTGCATACTTTGTCATGGGTCATATTATTTATTAGGTCTTTATTTCTTTATTTAATTTAGACATTTTGCTATTTGCCATGATTTTCTGATAAATCATGTGCTTGTTATTCGACAATAATATTATTAATTGACATATTGGCCTTAGTCATTATTCTGATCTTTTACTACATTTTTTATCACACATTAAGTTACTTTAATTCATCTGAGGTAACTCTATTACTCTTCACAATTCATAATTAGGTTTTGTTCACCTTACATTCTAATACATGTTTTTACAAAATTAATAGGTTTATATATTTCTAAGTACATAAAGTTCTCTACATAACTTGTTTCATTAGACATAATTTATCCTTAGGAACTATACAATTTATACTTTCAGTATTTTTTCTTTAATCATGAATTATTATGCCTTAGCATACCTCTCTTTCAAGTTTAAGTTATTACGTTGTTGATTATACTTGGTTAACCTCATTCTATTTGTTCAATTATCATATCTTATCAATTAATTCATTTACTATTTATTATTATTAACATGATACTTCAATTTATTTCTTATGATAGCTATTCTTTTTCCATTGTTCAGCTGAAATGCTGGTCACTTCACCTTAAGTTATTTTTAAGTATAAATCATTCTACTTTTCATTTATTTATGGTGTTTTAGTTGGTCTATCTCTTATTTATTCTCACTCAAATAATCTATTGGCGAATTAGTATTTGTCAACGTCTCAGTCTATTCGTCAGTTTATTTCATGTGTTGTCATAGAATGCTGTTTGTAGATTTACTACTTTACATGATTTTCTACACTCCATTGCTTATACGTTTTATTTGTGTCATTTTTCCCTTTTTGTTAACTACTTGTTTTCATCACTTCTTACCCCTCAGCTAATTTATTACTTCTCTTGGCGTTTATTTGTATGGAAAATTTTGTACTGTTACAATACTTACGCAGTTAACAATAAACTTTACATGTTGATAATAAATTTAAACTGACCACACATTTTTAATAAAAATTGGTAAAATATTTTCGTATTAGTACTGGCTAGGTAGACAGTATAAAACAAAATTTTCGAGTAATTAGAAAATTATTACCTATTATTATATTACCTATACAACTTAATAGGTGTATAAAGTCATGTGTACAGTTAAACAAAACGTACAATAATAACAATATTATAAATATTTCCTAATTTAAAAGAATGATTTATTTGTATAGGCCTAAGTAGCTGTGCGTGTAACATGATTGAGACGGATACTCTTGTTCTTGCGTTTGTGTGTAACAGAGAGATATGAGAGAGTGGGAGAGAGTGAGAGAAAGAGAGAGAGAGAGAGAGAGGCTCTGTTTGTCAAAGAGTGATACACAGAGGAAAATATTTGTTTATTGTGAGAGACGGAAAGTGTTTTCTTCTGTACACGAAATAACGTGATTTTTATAAAACCTTTAAATAAACATTCCCGCACACGAGTAAGATGTTTACATTCATTGTAATATTCAGTTCTGTATGCAAACGCAAATATTCTGAATTTAAATAAGTTAGCAGAGAGTTTGATGATAAATAACATTTTTAAATAATTGATAATTTATGCTTTATTTATTACTAAAGTGAGTTACGTGTACAATACTAAAATGCATGTGAGTGTAAGATAAAGAGAGACAACGTGGTTTACTTGTGTAAAACTGTTTTCATATTATTCAATTTAAGCATTACTACAGACGGAAAGAAACGCAGAGAAGAAAGACATATGCTCGACAGAAGAAAACAATTTGCTTGTAAGCGTATTTAGAATGTGTTCGTTGCAGTATGAGTGTGACAGAGGACATTTAAAAAGAAGAAAAAAAAGACAAAACAAATTATTCGAACAATCAGCCAAAACTACATTAACACAGAATGAAAACTAGTGAAATAATCTTACATGTACCTATGTAAGCTGTTAAACATAAAGTATTGTTACGACGGTCTACTTGATCGTCGTAGGTACAGTGGAAAACAAAATACGAGACGCCAATTAAGTCACTAATCCCCAACTTTAATTTTCACAGTTAAACAGTTCGTAATTAACAACATTGTCTCTTACAACAAATCAAATAAAAATTGTTCACACGCAATAAAATGTCAACTAACATAAAACACAATTGTATTACAATTATACCGCCCGATTATAAAACACAAAACTTCATTAATAAACACTTGAAAGCACACAGTATCGCCCGACCTGACTGAACTGAGGTATAAAACCACTTAAACGCACACAGGGACTGAAGTGAGCGTCCCTGCGTACCTGTATTTATACCCCGCTGAGGTTACAGAATATTCGATAATAGGCGTCTAGAATAAAACACTAGAACGTAATTCATTGCGGCCTTGACACAGTGCGTGCGGCCGCGCGAATTCTGGCACAGTCTATCAAATGCGATGAGAATCACGTACCCCACAACATTCAGCCTCTGGAACATTCGATAAACACCTAAATTGTTCTGTTATGTCGTAACACTTTCCCCTCCTTAAGCCTGTTCGTCCCGAACTGGCAAACCGTCTCTGAAGTACTACTTAGCCAGGCGATCTAGGTGGACGACCTTGAACTTTCGCTGTCCTTCCTGTTGAATCCGATAAACAACATCGTTGATTTTTTCACAGTATAGGGTCCTTCCCAGTTAGATTACAAGTTAGGAGAGCGACCACGACGGCGCTTTGCGTTGAACAACCAGATCTGATCTCCTTCTTGGAAACCCACACTATTCCTGCGAATGTCATACCGAGTTTTCATTTTGTTACTGGCTATCTTCAGCCGTCCTCTTATCAAGCGTTTCATTTCTCGCAGTTGGTTTTCTAATTGCGAGGAATAGTTCTGTGGTTCTTGGGACTGAGTCTCAGGTGATCCGAAAATCAAGTCCCCAGGAAGACGAATCTCCCGCCCAAACACCAATTTTGCTGGAGTCATGCCGGTTGTGTCGTGTATTGATGATCTATACGCCATGAGGAATAGTGGTATACGTTGGTCCCAGTCTGTTTGGATCTCGTCAAAAACCTTCGAAAGATGCTGCTCAAGTGTCCTATTGAATCTCACAACCATTCCATCCGACTGAGGATGCAGAGGCGTTGTCCTGGTCTTTCGAATTCCAAGTAGATGGCATAATTCTTTAAACACACTTGATTCGAAATTTCTCCCTTGATTCTTATGGATTTCCATAGGGGCTCCATAATGGCAACAGAAGTTGTGATCTAACTACTTTGCCACAGTGGTAACCTACTGATTTGGAATTGCGTAGGCTTCCCCCACTTAGTAAAGTAGTCACCGGTAGTAACCATGATATACGGTTTCCATTGTCAGTAACTGGGAATGGTCCAGCGATGTCTATGGCAATTGTCTTGAAAGGTAGTCCAACGTTGTACTGTCTCATTTTCCCCTGCTTCTGGATTGTGGGTCCTTTCTTGCAGCACATATTTCACACGTCCGAACCCATTCCTCTACGTCGTGGCGAAGATGAACCCAATGGAATCGCTTCCGTATTTTTTCAAGGGTTTTGTTAACGCCAAGATGGCCTCCAGACGTCGCATCATGCATCTCTTTCAAAACAGACTGCACTTTACTTCGGGGAACTATCAACTGCATGACCACGTCTCGTCCATCTGCACTTTTCCAATCCCTTTTCAGCAATCCGTTCTGTAAGGTAAGGGATTCCCATTGTGCCCAGTAGCCCTTCAGCACTCCGAACCGTGGCAGATATCTTGTCAATCCGGGCGGCGACCTTCCTCTTTTGCTGTCAAGATCGGTTCAATGTCTTCATCAGTCATCTGTTCTTGTCGACAGTTTTGAGTCGTCCAGCCGTCTGCCAGAAAATCTACAGTGATGGCTTAAACATGTTCGCTTGAGTTTTGTTCTTCCTTTCTGTGACAATGTCGGCAGCCTTCCGGGCACGGTCTTCGTGATAAGCCATCTCCATTACCATGCAGGCACCCCCACCGATCCCTTGAAGTTGTACTCTTGCAGACGTTCAAGCCACCTTGTCAACTGTCCGACCGGATTTTTAAATCTCAAGAGCCATGCAAGATCGTCATGGTCGGTACGTAGTGAAAACTCTCTCCCATAGAGGTATTTATTGAAGTGCTCCAAAGCTCTGACAATTACCAACAACTCTCTCCTTGTAACGCAATAATTTATCTCTGGTTTAGAAAGCGTCTTGCTGTAATACGCTATTACTCGTTCTTCATCGTTCTGCACTTGAGACAAAACTGCTCCTAGACCAGTATTGCTTGCGTCTGTATCTACGATGTACTTCCCTTCGGAAGCTGGAAAAGCGAGACTTGGCTGCAAACATAATGCAATCTTCAAAGTCCTAAATGCTTGGTCACACTCTCTCGACCACTGGAAGTTTCGTTTATTTTCCGTTAGCACATGTAGTGGTTTAGCAATGGTAGCGAAGACTTTCACAAAACGTCTGTAATATGAGCATAACCCCAGGAAACTCCGAACTTCGTGTTTACTCTTCGGAACTGGCCAGTCTCTTACGGTGTCTACTTTATTAGGATCCATGGTAACACCCGCTGCCGAAACCAGATGGCCCAGATACTGTACTTCCTTCTGAAATAGAGAACACTTCTTCGGGCTAAGCTTCAGTTGGGCACCGTCAAATCTAGTTAGAACCTCCTTAAGGTTTTCCAAATGGTCTTTGAATGTCTTTTTCCGATCACTATGACATCCTCTAAATAAACAAGGCAAGTTTTCTATGTCAGGGCTCGGAGTACCAGGTCCATCAATCTTTCAAATGTAGCCTGTGCATTACAGAGTCCAAATGGCATGACGTTAAATTGCAATAAGCCACTTGGGGTTGAAAACTGTTACGGCCACTTCGTTTATCACGTCCATCGATTTTTCTGATGTAGTCATTGTGGAAACCATTACCTCTTCTTCTCCGATTCTCAAGACATTGTTTTTGAAGTCGAATAAAAATCCGTATGCGTTTATAACGTCCACACCAAGAATTGCTTCATTCACAATGTCTGCAACAAGTACTTGATGATCAAACTCAAGTCGACCAAGGCGTAGGTGTATCTCCACTTTTCCATACACTTTAACATGCCGTCCAGTAGCTGTCAGCAAGCTGCAAGAGCACCAGATTGGCTTGAGATATATCACCACATCAGGGTGCACAATAGAAACTGTTCCGCCTGTGTCAACTGTAATCGAGGTTGGCCTTTCTTGAACGAATCTGGTAACAAGCTCCCGCTGTTTTTCTGAAGTGTAGAAATTGCGTTTTGTCTATGGGCTTCGTTCCTCCAGTTAGTCAGCACACACCCCGTTGTACCGACTATTGCTCGTTTCCCTACTGCTGAACTTTAACCCGACAATCTCGTTGTAGATGTCCAGGTTTCCCACATCGATAACACTTCGGTCTTCCATCCTTTCTTATTTTACTCTGTGCCGCTGCTCGTTGGGTCTCTGTTCCTTGCTCTTCTTCTTCATCGTCTGTGCCGACGCGATCTTTTAGCGCGCACTTTATGACTTGCCCAACCAGACGCTGACTCTGCGGCCTCGAATTGCAAAGCATGTACCAGGGCGTCCGCACTGTTCTTGTGTCTTGCTATTTGTAACACTTGCTGTAGTTCGTTATCTCGGACACGGGCAGTAAATGTCTGCATCGCAAACTCGTTCGAAAATCTTCTGGCGCTTCAGGATAGGCCAGTCTAATTAGTCTGTCGATACTTGCTTCAAACTCTTGAAGGCTCTCCCCGGAATGCTGTTGCCCTGCTCTCAACTGGGTGCAGTACACATCTCGCCAATGTTTATCACCATACCGTAATTCTAGAGCTTTTATCAATTCGGCATAGGTGTTCTGGCTGTCAGGTGACACCTTCTGTAGTAATTCTGCAGCAGGTCCTTTTAATACGAGAACGAGTGGAACTGCTTTGTCTCTCTTTGTCCAATTATTTGCGCATGCAGCAGCTGCAAATTGTCGTAGATACGTCGACCAGCGACCGCTTCCGTCAAAGGTTGGAGCTTTGACATGAACTGCTCCAGTTGCAGGTGAAGTGACTTTCTCTGTTGTCTTATTTTCTGTGTCTTTTTCTGTCTTTATGGTTGGCACAGTATGTTCAGAAATTTGTTTTGGTTGCGTCTTCATGAACTGCTCGACTTCATTTTTAATTTGTTCTCTTATGTTTGAAGTTGAGTCTTCAACTGGAGATATTTTTTTCTGACATTGTTTGTTCTACATTTGATACAGATTTTTCGACTGTAGACAATCTTACCTCTTGACCATTAAGATCACTGCGTAATTCGCCTAAGTCGACTCAAAGGAGTCTCAACTCTGCGTTAGTATGTTCTTGCAACTGTTTTTGCATTGCTTCAAAAAGAGTTTCTGTTTTATCTGCTTCCTACTTACGTAATTCTGCCTGTCATCATTCCGACTCAAGCAACAGTTCTTTTTGTCTTTCTTCTGTTTCCAGCAGTAGTTTTCTATCTCTCTTCCGCTTTCTCATCCTGTCGTTTTTCTGCTTCTACCGTCTCCTGTCGGCGTTTTTTCTCTGCTCCTTCCGCCTCCTGTCTGCGTGTCTCATCCTGTCGTTTTTCTGCTTCTTCTCGTTCTTGTCTTCGTTCTTCTTTTTGTCGTCTTTCTGCTTCTTCCTGTGTCTGCCGCAGCAGCGTTTGGAAAGCTTCCATCATCTGACTTCCATCCATTGTTTTCCGATTAATTACGAATTACACTCATCTTGTTCAAAGTATGCACTGTTTCCACTGTTAACGGTTCTATCCCACTTCTGACACACCTGTTACGACGGTCTACTTGATCGTCGTAGGTACAGTGAAAAACAAAATACGAGACACCAATTAAGTCAATAATCACCAGCTTTAATTTTCACAGTTATACAGTTCGTAATTAACATCACTGTCTCTTACAACAAATCAAATAAAAATTGTTCACACGCAATAAAATGTCACCTAATATAAAACACAATTCTTCGTATTGTTTAAATTAGCAGCCATCCTTACTATTTCTTTTATGAATTTGCTAACTGCTATAATTTTTATTGTTCAACTAAGCTTTTCGTCATCACTGACATCTTCAGGTCTTAAACAACGCCAGGTTGTTTAAGACCTGAAGATGTCAGTGATGACGAAAAGCTTAGTCGAACAATAAAAATTATAGCAGTTAGCAAATTCATAAATGAAATAAAACACAATTGTATTACAATTATACCGCCCGATTATAAAACACAACACTTCACTAATAACCACTTGAACACACACAGTATCGCCCGACAAATAACTGAACTGAGCGTCCCTGCGTACCTTTATTTATACCCCGCTGGGGTTCCAGAATATTCGATAATAGGCGTCTACAAGAAAACACCAGAACGTAATTCATTGCGGCCTTCACACAGTGCGTGCGGCCGCGCAAATTCTGGTACAGTCTAGCAAATGCGCTGAGAATCATGTACGCCACAACATGCAGCCTCTGGAACATTCGATAAACACGTAGATTGTTCTGTAATATCGTAACAGTATTATGACACAAATATTCACTGGTGTGTGAAGTAATGAGCAGTTTCTGTAGACATGAATGACAATATTTAGGTAATATATAAATGTGAGTAGCGCATCTAATAACCCTACATAACTTACGACATTATTAGTGTTTGTTGATACTAAGCATTATCTGCATGGAGTTATCTTGCAATAATAAACATGCAACATGTCGCAAGCAAACCATTCAATTAAACTTTGAACACGGTACATTACATAGCCTATAGGCCTACGTACAGTGTATCACAAATCCATAACTCATCGTGTTTATAACTATGACAGTAGTAAAACTGTATGGCGAGCAGTCTGTTCAATTTTATTACATTATATAGAATCTGTTATCTAACAAATGCCTAACAGCTTTCCACTTTATGACCATGTAAACTTAAGCTCACTCTGGCGATTTATGTTTGCTTTAAAGTAAACTGTATTATCACAAAATAAATGGAGAGAAAAATAAATGTACAGTCAAAAAAATTAAATAATTTGGTATCTCAAAATTACTTTTTTATTTTAGTCCGAAAATAATTCTGTAAATTAATAACAAAATTATTCTTATGTTATTTGCATAACGTATGGGTAGATCTATGGTTAGACATTTAATAAGACTGCTCACCGTAAGACACCCTACTATAGTATTATATCTATCTTAATATAGTATAGGCCAACTAGTAATTACGTTTTTGCCAACAGTTGATTCTCTGAATTGCTCGTCGGCATATTACGACTCACAACAAACTTTCATGACACAGTGAAATGTAGACTACTTTAACATCAAATTATGAATTAATTTTAAAATGGTTTAAACAATAAATTTTTAAATATCTAAAACTTACATAATGCCTAATTTAAGATAATAAAAACTTAGTTTGACAGACTGATTGATAAAAACTAAGACAGACCACGGGTTGTGATATACTGGAATATGATTTAGGTCAGTTACTTTAAGTAAAAAAAAAAACAGTTCAATAAAACAAAACTTTACAAGACCAAAATGTCCAATTGTACACAAGATCCAAAGAACACATTGCTTAATTGTATGTACACCTATAAATTCTAATATAAATTCCACCTGTAATATCCAATAAATTCGGAACTAGAAAATTTAGATATCTATCAATTTGCACGCAAACACATCAGATTCAGCTTGCACATGTAATAGTGAAAAAATACATTTTAAACATTTACGAGTACTTGTGAAAGTCTGAGAAACAATAAATGTTTAGTCCCCTAACTAAATACTACTAGGAATCATTCGAGTAGAGAAATTCAAGATCAACCTGTTTTGGCAATCGCCTGAATTGCGAACAATGAGATGTGTGTTCTTGGATTATCGTAGTGTAATTGTACGGGATTAATATCTACATGCCGTTTCTCTTTCTCCATGTCTCTCTGTTGCTTCTTAAGTGTAGTAATATAGGTTTAGGTGTTCAGCGTTGACGTCCATTATAAAATCCAGTGAACAAACGCCTTCTGTGATCACAAATGTCTGCCACAGCACGTTATGTTGATCTGGGGGACTTGAAATCTTTGGCGTAAAGAACAACTAAATCACTATTCTCTGGATTGTACTTTGCTCTGCGGGAATACAGGTAGGCTTTTAGCACGTTTTGTCTCAAGTCCCAAGCACTTTTAATGAAGTCCTGACTCTTAGCTGTAATAAATTCATTCTGTTGGCTTCATAGTACAATGTATTGGCTTACTTGAAGGAAATGTCAACTGACAATGTATATTTAAGAAATGGCCTACGACCGTATACAAAAACGTATTTGGGCTTCCAAAATCCGGCTTTGGAAGTTTATTAAACAATGCCTTATAAAAGAACAGAAAATTTTCAGGACAAGGTACTGTGCAGTCTACTATGCATAATAGTGACACTTATCGTCATACTCGAATAAGTACTGATATCTGACACTGATATCTTTGACACTGAAGCAGTGATCTAACTGTTATATTCATACTATACTGTAAGCAAATCAAATGGTGAGGCAATATAGCAATTTGACAGTGACACCCTGACTAGAATATTGAAGAAGGCCAAACCTTTCCAACTAGTTTAATTACTATAGTAAAATAGCTTACTGCTGAATTTTTTTTTAATGAAACCAGACGCTGAAACTTTAAGTAATGAGCAACCTTTAGATTAAACACTTAGATGTAGGATTAGGAAAAATCGACTACCTGTCTTTCACACCAGTGTTAATGACAAAAATCATTGTTTTCCTTTCTTCAGAAAATAGGCATAGTGCTTGTAATAATATAAGGTACTTTACAATGAAATGTGATTGCACGATGTGTAATCAGTCACATGCGGATTCAATGAATTTAGTTAGCACCAGCAGCGAACAAAGTTCTGACCGTGTTTGAGTTTAATTATGTTTCCTCTTTCATGCATCGCTTCATCCTGTAATGATACTTCGGTGTATTCAATTAAGTAAATGGCGATATCACATATTTTGTCAACATAAAAAAAACGTAACACATACGTACACGCGCTCTTAGGTAAAGTTTATTGAGATATACATTTAAACATTCACATGATGCTTCAAAATGTAGACGAGTCAAAGCGATAATAGATACAGCTCAGCTTTAATAGATACAGCTTTAACTTTAGAATACTAGACGTATTTCACTGACGTAATATACTGCAGAAAGTTTGAAAGAACGCGTTTTATTGCCATGGCTTTACCAACCATTTTTCTCATAACAGCGCTCCTCTGAAGGCTCAAGTTTTTGAATCAACGGAAAACACCGGTACAAACGCACTCCCTCAGTAGGCATTCAAGAAACACGTTTATTACATTTACACGCGTAACTCTAACATTAAATGTATTTACCAGCTCTCCAGTAACATGAGAGACAGTAAATACGTTTTCAAACGTACGTTTGCGACATTACTTTAATTAATGAGAACTCGTTTTTTATTTTTATCACTGTTTTATTTTTTTTTAAATAGTTACTACAATGTTTAGAAAACTTCGTAATTATTCTACCTTGAGTTAGAAGCATCATAAAATGTATAAGAAAATTATTAAAAGCATTGCTATTTATATTTCTGAAAACCTTAGTTATTGTAGAATATAATGAAGAAAGTTACAATTCGAAAAATAGGTATTTATTAGAAAAAATATGGATAATTATTTGTGTTATTCGCGCAGTACGTTATTATGTAACTGAGTAACTAAATAGTGACACCCAGGTCTTAATCAAACAACGGCATTCGATGTTTATTTTATACGCACACGGGTAGACAAGGTGATTTCTGTTAACGGTCATACACCTCCTGCTGTGTGGAAGTTAAAACCATTGTTGGCAGTGTATTTTAAAAATTAAAATAGTTAGAAACTTTCTTTGACATATATTTTAAAACTACCAAATCTGAAGGAAAATGTTTACTTCATGTATCTTCATTAGTTGTCCAGCTTTGGTCATGATTTCTATATTACTATAAATAGACTCAATCATAATTAAGACAATTTTTTCCATAAAACAGTTGTAATAGCGGATACCTATAACATTTATACAACTTTTATTGAATTTGAAAGTTGTATTACGTCATGTACGCAATTACGGTAATCAAGTAGGCAGCTTTGCAGTTTACAATAACAATATTAATGACAGGAAACATTTGCACTTTACCGGTTGACACTGACCACTGTCTACAGTTACGGGAGTTGGTCGCAATAAATAGTCAAGGCAATTATCTTACTACTGCTGTCCTGCAATAACTGTACGTTACCGAAATGTTTCTTCATTTTATCGCATTCCATGTCTAATAACATTAATTCTGAATATCCAATACGCATAGGAAAAATCGTTAGTCACCATAGTTTGCGACTCATAATCGATGCTTTGTAACCACATTTGCTAATCAGCCTATAAGAGTTGCATTTGCACTAAAAGGCTTAGACCTACTGCAAGACTGAAGTGGAAATAATCAAATGTAAACTTAAACAAATTGTAAAAGAATGTTTACTATTTAGTTTTAGAAAGTTTTATTTCCCTTTTCCTTTTTTTGAAGTTTAATTATGAAAGTTGTGTTAGTGGTTATAATCACAAACAGAATTATCACTGTCGCATACCACTACAGAAAAATTATTCCGATTAGCGCTTTCAAGTTTCTCAGCTCATCGTCAGATCGGAAATTTCCATAGTGACGATGAGCTGAGAAGCTTGAAAGCGGTAATCGGAATAATTTTTCTATAGTGGTATGCAACAGTGATAATTCTGTTTGTTTTCCTTTTTAGTTTCCCCGTTAACCACATACACATACCTAAGCTTTGATTTTTGCCACTGCTAGACAATATTGGTGTACTGAAATATCAACATACATCAACTGGATTTAATCGAGTTTAAATTTGTAAAACGTGTAGAAATAATCTCATTTGTATTCACTTTACGTAATCGGTCAGATAATTTGCAGACATGCCTGAGAACAGAGGTTATTGGTTTTGAGTGGCTAACATGTTTGCTTCGTGCATCGCACAGGACGAATTTACCCATCCATCTGTATTATCCATCTGTACATATTTTTTTCAGTTCTTCCTAGTTCTTGGATAGGTTTCCTATGCTAATTTCTCAATTATATTCAGTTTTGAATTTAAATTACTTAAAACTTGCGTTGTGTATTTTCATTAACCAGATTTTTGAGTTTGGTTAGCCTATACAGTACATAATTTGAATACAGCTTACTGTAGTAGTGCTTAATCCAATAATATTTGTTCTGTGTTTACTAATTTTTAAGAGTTACTGTACTTTTAAATTGAATTTAAATTTATATTTATATTAGTTTTTATTAAATTGTATTGTTTCCTAGGTAATGTAACTCTCTCATATTAACTAAACTCAATGCTCTCTCTTGCCTGAGCTTAAATGTAGACTATGGTCTAGAAAAATTATAGGTACTATAAGAACACAGCGAAATGTTCATGTTTCTGTGTCAACAACCTTTATGACTATTACAATTAGTATGAATGTCTTTACGTTAATTTTATTTGTAAATTGGAAACAAATTTACAAACATTTACGTAAGTAAACGTAAGTGAAAACAAGATTTCGTTTTTTGGCTGCTACGTATGTTTTTGACATGTTCATCTTAGGACTGCTCAGAAAATTGTAAAATTGTATACATATAATTTCACATACAATTGCATTATTGTCGAATGTACTGCAAAACACAACTACAAAGTATTCTTCAACGTATCCAATGACATAACTATACAAATTCATCTCAAGTTTATCATCTATACTTAGAAAGGCTCCTTTAAGTTGTAATACATAATTATAGATTGGTAATTACCTTTATCTAATTCCTTCCTTGCAACTTAATTATTTGCGTAGCCACGCGTTTCAGGATCACAGTCCCATCATCAGGTTATAAAATTAAATCATGCACTAGTCACTCGTCGTTAAGTTTTTAAAAATTATAAAACCACTGCACAACATTCGTATTCGCGTAAACACATAGCTATGTGTATTCACTCACGTGTATTGTAAGTGTTCTTCTAAAGTGAGCTTCTATGAAATAAATATAATCATTTATTTATTTTTAATAATGGTCCTTCCAAAAACGTTTCGTTCAAACGATGTCATGTTAAGACATATTTCAGTGTATGAGCATTATTTAATGAATTATTTAATTATATAAATAAATTGCTGTATAGGTTTCAACTTTGATAATTCTGGACATTTCGTAGTACCCAACGTCGTAGTGCGTAAAGCAATCTGTTTGCTAAAACAGTTGCGGGAGACCGATTTTATGCTTTCAATATGACATAGTCGGGGACGTAGGACTTGCAAACGGCTCGTGCAATCCCTAAAGCAGAGTTCACTGTTAAATTTTATCCCTGCGCCAATACAGACGTTACGTTATGCATGCTTGAAAGATCACCTAGTCTGTTCTTTATATTACAGCTACACCTGTTCCGCATATATAAGTTCAATATTAACATGATTTTGTCGGGAACATTTTCATATTTTTATATCTCCAGCCCTCTTTCAATGTTACGCAAGTTTCTAAAACATATCTCAAAACACACGTAAAAATAACAGCCATATGATTCTGTCTGTAAACCTGTCCTGCACTATTTCTCTCTCTGACCCTCACAAAACCCCTTTTTTATATACACACGTTTCATATCATCTCTAATACGCATGACGTTGTTAATTAACACCAAAACGGATAGTAAAATACATGTTTGTGTATTTAACATAATAGAAATAGTTGAGCGAAAAGTAGCGTTAAATAATCTACGATTTATTTTAATTCATATGATAATCTGGCTAAAATGTTAGTGCTACAAGTAAGTACAATATTTCCAATTTTACTTCCTTTTAAGAATATGCTTTTTCAGCTTGTCATTTCTAATAAAAATTATAAAGGAATAAGGTACAGTCTACTCTATTTCTAATCTATATATATCTTTAATCACTTAATACTTTTAAGCTGGTCACTGAACATAACTGTCTCAGTAGCTCTGATCTCTCACTTTCTGATTTTCAAAATATTGTAGTAACTATTTGTTTTAACTAAAATAATGATGAAAATAAAAACGAGTTTTCATTCATTGACGAGTGACGCAAACGTTACGTTTGAAAATATATTTACTGTCTCTCATGTTACTGCAGATTCCAGAGTATCTGATAAATATGCTTAACATCAGATTTACTCATGAAAATAAAATAAACGTTTTTTCAGTAAATGCCTATTGAGGGAGTGCGTTAGTACGGGCGTCTTCCATTGTCTTATCATTTAGCAAACATTAGCCTTCAGAGGAGCGTTGTTATAAGAAAAATGATTCGTAAAGCCATAGCAATAAAACGTGGTCTTTCAAAACGTCTGCAATATATCGCGTCATTAAAATACGTTTGGTATTCTAACGTTAAATGAGCTGTATCTATTATCTCTTTGAGACATCTACATTTTTGACCATCGAATGTGAATTTTTAAAATAAGTGTTTTATTTGAATAAACTTTACCTTAGAGCGTGTGTAATTGTGTGTGTTAAGTTTTCTTTATGTTGACGAAATATTTGATTTTCACATTTACATAACTGAATACACCTGAGTAACATTAGGGTATGAAGCGCTGCATGAAATGGGAAACATGTAATTTAGCTCGAACACGGTCAAAACTTTGTTCGCTGCTAGTTGCCAACTAATTTCAATGAATCTGCATCTGACTGATTACAAATCATCCAATTGCATTACAGTGTAAAGTACTTCATATCATTACAAGTATCATGTAATTTCTGAAAAAGGAAAGCAATGATTTTTGTGATTAAAACTAGCGTGAAGACAGGTAGTCGACTTTTTCTGATCCTACATCTAAAGGTTGGAAATCTATAGGGTGCTCATTACTTAAAGTTTCACCGTCTGGTTTCATTAAAAAACCCAGCAAGATGCTATTTTACTATTGTCATTAAACCAGTTGGAAAAGTTTGGTCCCCTTCAATATTCTAGTCAGGTTGTCATTGTCAAAGTGCTATATTGTCTCACATTAGACGTTGCTTATAATACAGTATCAAAACATTAGACCACTATTTCAGTGTCACAATTATGATAACTATCACTATTACTGGTGACTACATAGTTCCTTGGTCTGAAAGTTTTATATGGCCTTTTTTGATAAGCGTTCAAAGCCGGTTTTTTTAAGCAGTAATAAATTTTTGTATTCGGTCGTAGATCGTAACCTTATTGTATATTGTCATTGGCATTTTCTCCCAGTAAGCCAACATATCTTACTACGAATCTAATGGAATGGATTACAACTGAGAGTCAGGACATCCAATAAAAGTGTTTGTGACTTGAGACAAGACGTGCTATAGGCCTACATGGATGTCCTACAGAGCAAGGTACAATCGACAGAATAATGGTTTCGTTATTTTTTACGCCAAAGAACTCAATTCCGCCAGATCAACAAAAAGTGCTCTGCCAGGCATTTGTGGTCACACAAGACGTTGTGTTCACTGCCTTTTCTAACAGACATCACTGCTTAATAGCTAAACCTATATTATTAAATTTAAGAAGCTACGAAAAAGGATGAGGAAGAGAAACGGTATAAAGATATTCATCTCACACAGGTACACTACGATTATCCAAGACCACACATCTCATTCTTCGCAACTCACCCGAAATGGGTTGATTCATCCAGCTTATACCCTCAGACCTCTTCAGATTTTGAACTGTTTACGTTTGTGAAAAACAGCCTGCATGATTAAAAATTTGAAGACTTATATGAAATTAAATCATTTTAGTGTAATGTAAAGGAAGGTAAAGTCCAACACTTTTCCAAATTGGATTTCATACTAGGGATTCACGTATTACACTCTGACATAAATGTTGTAACGTAACTCTGTGAGGTACAGTAGAGTTATTTTATATGCCTCACGCAGTATGCGTCACTTATGAATTATAATAACTGACGTTTTTCTAAAAAAATAAATAAAGGATTTTTCTAATGTGTTACTCAATCTAAAGAGAAATCGAGAGTGTGTGATTTGGGGTCAAGGAGGGAAGTTGTTCAGCCTTATGAAGAAGAGAGAGTAAGTACCAATTATTTACACTCGGTTTAGACGATTCCGGATTTTTCTCAAATTGTTCGCTGTGATTTAAATCAGCTGATGGTGAGATAAGTTTCTACGCTTAGTTCAACCAGCCTACACTATAGCTAAATCTGATCCGATGTGTTGATTTCTTCTGTTGTCGTGCCGAAACCTATTACAACTACCCACTACAAAAATTATAACACACTTTATTATTCAAGATTATTTTTCAATAATATTATTTATTTATTATTATTGGTTTTTGTTTCCTGCCACCAAAATACAATTATCACAATTGATCTTTCCTTAAATAAAACATAATCTCGACTTCACAGAGCCAACATGGAATTATCTAAAGAGAAAAACATATATGGTCTTATTTACCAAATTTTATTATATTAAAAAAAATCAATTAATATATAATTCTTAATAATTCCCCAGGGTTCAGGGTAAGTTCTTTTTGTTACGAGAGTGTCAGAAATGGATAATAACTAAGCTTTACAAATACCGGAAAAATGTTAAATAAATTTGTTTATTTTTTCGTGTAGTATGTAGTTCCAGGAATGTCCGTAAGAGAGCAGCATGTCTTTGTTTACTTTAAAAAAACATGTGATTAAAAGACTAATTTGTGTTCTATATCAACGTTCGGAATGCGTTTTCTTCTTGAACTATTAAACGAAATGTTTATATTACCTCGCTCCGTAGGATTCTTACTGGAATGAAGCTTTTTTTATCTGGTGAGGTCCGTCTTGCGTTATAATTTCCTTACCGTTTGGCGCATTTTTCGATCATCAACTAGGACTATGGCGACACCAGGTTGAATCATCAGAAGGTTTTCTTTAACTGTTTATTAAGGAGTACAACCATTTAATTTTGAGAAATCATGGATGATTATATAGTGGTCATGTTGCTTGTTAATTTTATGTTATTTTCCACTCCTCTAAAGTTCCAAAAAAGGTTATTTTTATTATAATTGTAGTAGCATCATTTCTTCAACTCTATCGTTTTTGTTCCAAAAATTATTATTAACAATACTTGTTATTCTCGTCACTCTTAGTAACCCATAGTATTTTTATTATACAGGCAGTTTGTAATTATTATAAATTTATATTTTATTTATGGAAAAATAATTCTTTTCCATTCCGGTTTCTTTATTAATTTGGTTTACATATTAAGTTTTTGTTCCTTTCCTTATGACCTTGTATATAAATATTTGATAATTTTATTATCTTTAAATAAATTTATATATATTTTTTATTAGTCTCTCATAGTATTCCTACACGGCACTACTTCCTGCTGCCATTTCCCTCATAGTATTATTTTAATTTTTTATTATCCTTTGATATTTAAATTTTTATATTTTTTAAAACTAACTAACCCTGGGTTATCCTAGATTACAACACAAATATTTAAAAAAATATAACATTAAATTACGTATAACAATTTGTTGTCCATACAATATAAATATTACAATAACTAAATAAAATTACAAAATCAGTTATTAGTATTATAGCATACTCTCATAGTTTTATAATTTCCAAACCCACAGCACAGTTTTGTAATAAGTTACTTTCACTTTTATTTTTTTTACCTCAATGGGTACACTATAACTCACTTTGCACCATATATCACTCGAATTGTTTATCATGTTGAGTGATATAATTTAATTTTGAGCGAGCCATAGGTTACCCATTTCTGACCTCTATGTTATCATGAGTTAATTTATTGGGACCGGGTTATGTAACGTTACATAAAGCTCCCCCACTAGAACAAATTTATTTTAGTTTAAATCGTTTATTAAAAATAAATTGTTGATTATTTCAATTCACCTAATAGTCTTGACTTTATTCTTCATCATAGTGTTTCATTTCAAACTGGTTATAAACTGACTGGTAATTCCGACTGGTGGTAATTGCTGTTTTCTTACTGTACTCTCTCTCTCTTGGAGGCAAATTCATTAATTATTCATTTCTGGGTAGTGGTACTTCCACATTTTATTTGATAAGGACTGGTGACACTAATCATATTAAACTTGTTTTAACACTCATTTCTATTTACTTTTATATACTCGCTTTATCAATTAAGCATCGGTCTGCTATCTTCCTTCTATTTCTTCATTTATACTTCTGGAATCTAATATCAATCCTTTCAGCTATTTTATAATTATTATCCCTTAAATATTCAATTTCCCTAACATTTTTCCCTATCTTGTGCGGTGGTGCCAGTCGGGTGGCCACTCTGGGTCCATACACCGCTGTCCATCCTTACACCTTCTGAGACCAGGGGAACATCATCCCTGCTCATAAAAATTATTGCCGGAACATTTCTACGGTCAATACATAAAAATAAAAAAATTATAAGTAGTAGTCAATTAGCGACTAGTACTAAACACTTTTGGGATTCTTCATACTGTAGCTGTTTGTATTTATTTATATATTTCTTCTTCTCCTTGATTCCTTCTTCTTTTCCATTAACTAATAGCATATAACATTATTGATAGGCCTTATGTTAAAATTCTTTTGACATTACTTCTTGTGACATATTTCTCCGTATCATTTCTTCTTATATATTCTTCAATTCTGAGAAATTCTAATTATTGTATTAATTATCATCCTCCTTCAGTTTCATTGGAGTCATTAAATTATTCTTTATTCTTCTTATCTGAGCACATTACCATCAATTGTTTTTTGTTCATTTAATTTTTCTTCTGTTTTTTACCATTAAAATATTACTTTTTCCTATTATTTCAGTTTAAATCAGTTATTTATAATTAAATTATATAATCTGTTCTTACATTTTCTTGGTGTTTTGTCTTTTTATTTTAAATTATATGGTTTCAAAATAACTTGAGTAAGATGTCCTTACATGCTTTTAGAATTTTGGGGTTTTCTTCCGCTATTCAATGGGTTGCTGGGTTGGTTCTCAGAATTTCAGTCCCCTTTTCTGGTTTGTGATTATTTAGGTCAACCATGGTCCATTAATTCAGGTACTACTCTTCCTTGGATTACTAGGGTGTTCGGAATTACTTCTCTCCTCGATAATCTCCTTATCATCCGGCTCTCCCACTTTGCTGCTACGAAACCTTCATTTAAGTACCGGTCTCAAGTCATAATTCGTTCCTTTTTAACTAACAAGTATTGTACCTCCTCTAACATAACATAGTTGCTCATATTTAATCTCATTTCATTCCCTTTTACCTCTAGATTATTTACCAAATATTTGAATGTTGTATTCCGTCTTGAAGATACGACTGATATTGTCTGATACACTTCCATTGTCGACCTATTTAATTGATATCTAAACTTAATTAACTCCCTTTGTTCATTAATCGGAAGGTTAAATACATTAATTAATCCACCTGTAATCATCTCCCATTCTTCCTTGGTATTTATTATTTTCTTTCTACTTGTTTTTATTATTTTCTTGGTCTTCTTTTCCACGGTTTGAACATCCTTTTTGTTGTGGCTATTTTTATTTTCCGATGGCATTACACCTTGGTATTCTGTAATTTCTATTTCCTTCCTACTCTCTTCCTGTATTCGGACTTACTTTAATACCTTCTGAAGTGCTGTCTGATGTTTCATCCAAATTCTTGACACTATGGTCCATTTGTTTATTTGTCTCCTTGTATGTATCTGCTTTTTGGATACGCGTGTTACTGATCATGTCAATCTTTGCATGAATTTGTTTTATATTTTTATTACTTTCTTCAAATTTTGCGTTCATATATTCCCTTTGTCCGTTAATAATTTCTTTCAATTTGTGGTGTTGTTCATTCATGGTTCGTCTGATATTTCCACTAATGGTCTCAAATTTTTCGTTTAGTTGTTTGACTAAACTTTCCTGAATACTGTCTCTTTTCTCATTGGTTTGCTTGTTTTGTTCCTTCAAAGTTTCGTTTTGTTTCTTTGAGGTTTCCTCCTGTTTCCTAAAGTTTTCATTTATTTTATTTAATCTTTCATTATGTTCCTTAAATTGTTCTGCCATAAATTTCATCATGTCTTGCCAATTAGGTTTTTCTCTGGCTACCGCTTTGTCTGGTTGGTCCCCATGGGCATCCACTTCAATTATTTCCGTTTCCGTGTCCATAACTACTTCGGTTTCTTCTTTATCGTCTGTCTGTTGGTCCATTTCACTGTCCGTGACTAATTCTATTTCTTGTTCCTGTCCACCTTCTTCAATCTCCTTTTCTTCTGCCCTCTTCTTCGATTTGCCTCGGGTATTATGCATTTCTTGTTTTCTCATAACTGCCAACGATAATTAGATTTTTTGGTATATATTTTTATTAAATATCAAAATTCTTTTCTAATTACCGCCCTTTTACGTTGAGCGCCAAACTTGTAACGTACTGCCTTTGTTGAGAGGCGGAGTAGAGTTATTTTATATGCCCCACGTTGGGCGCCAATTCTATAACGTACCGCTTATGAGGCGTCCACCACTTACGAGTGTATTGCAATTTCAGGTTTCGTTAATTCAGCCCCACGTTGGGCGCCAAACTTGTAATGTAACTCTGTGAGGTACAGTAGAGTTATTTTATATGCCTCACGCAGTATGCGTCACTTATGAATTATAATAACTGACGTTTTTCTAAAAAAATAAATAAAGGATTTTTCTAATGTGTTACTCAATCTAAAGAGAAATCGAGAGTGTGTGATTTGGGGTCAAGGAGGGAAGTTGTTCAGCCTTATGAAGAAGAGAGAGTAAGTACCAATTATTTACACTCGGTTTAGGCGATTCCGGATTTTTCTCAAATTGTTCGCTGTGATTTAAATCAGCTGATGGTGAGATAAGTTTCTACGCTTAGTTCAACCAGCCTACACTATAGCTAAATCTGATCCGATGTGTTGATTTCTTCTGTTGTCGTGCCGAAACCTATTACAACTACCCACTACAAAAATTATAACACACTTTATTATTCAAGATTATTTTTCAATAATATTATTTATTTATTATTATTGGTTTTTGTTTCCTGCCACCAAAATACAATTATCACAATTGATCTTTCCTTAAATAAAACATAATCTCGACTTCACAGAGCCAACATGGAATTATCTAAAGAGAAAAACATATATGGTCTTATTTACCAAATTTTATTATATTAAAAAAAACATCAATTAATATATAATTCTTAATAATTCCCCAGGGTTCAGGGTAAGTTCTTTTTGTTACGAGAGTGTCAGAAATGGATAATAACTAAGCTTTACAAATACCGGAAAAATGTTAAATAAATTTGTTTATTTTTTCGTGTAGTATGTAGTTCCAGGAATGTCCGTAAGAGAGCAGCATGTCTTTGTTTACTTTAAAAAAACATGTGATTAAAAGACTAATTTGTGTTCTATATCAACGTTCGGAATGCGTTTTCTTCTTGAACTATTAAACGAAATGTTTATATTACCTCGCTCCGTAGGATTCTTACTGGAATGAAGCTTTTTTTATCTGGTGAGGTCCGTCTTGCGTTATAATTTCCTTACCGTTTGGCGCATTTTTCGATCATCAACTAGGACTATGGCGACACCAGGTTGAATCATCAGAAGGTTTTCTTTAACTGTTTATTAAGGAGTACAACCATTTAATTTTGAGAAATCATGGATGATTATATAGTGGTCATGTTGCTTGTTAATTTTATGTTATTTTCCACTCCTCTAAAGTTCCAAAAAAGGTTATTTTTATTATAATTGTAGTAGCATCATTTCTTCAACTCTATCGTTTTTGTTCCAAAAATTATTATTAACAATACTTGTTATTCTCGTCACTCTTAGTAACCCATAGTATTTTTATTATACAGGCAGTTTGTAATTATTATAAATTTATATTTTATTTATGGAAAAATAATTCTTTTCCATTCCGGTTTCTTTATTAATTTGGTTTACATATTAAGTTTTTGTTCCTTTCCTTATGACCTTGTATATAAATATTTGATAATTTTATTATCTTTAAATAAATTTATATATATTTTTTATTAGTCTCTCATAGTATTCCTACACGGCACTACTTCCTGCTGCCATTTCCCTCATAGTATTATTTTAATTTTTTATTATCCTTTGATATTTAAATTTTTATATTTTTTAAAACTAACTAACCCTGGGTTATCCTAGATTACAACACAAATATTTAAAAAAATATAACATTAAATTACGTATAACAATTTGTTGTCCATACAATATAAATATTACAATAACTAAATAAAATTACAAAATCAGTTATTAGTATTATAGCATACTCTCATAGTTTTGCATAGTTTTATAATTTCCAAACCCACAGCACAGTTTTGTAATAAGTTACTTTCACTTTTATTTTTTTTACCTCAATGGGTACACTATAACTCACTTTGCACCATATATCACTCGAATTGTTTATCATGTTGAGTGATATAATTTAATTTTGAGCGAGCCATAGGTTACCCATTTCTGACCTCTATGTTATCATGAGTTAATTTATTGGGACCGGGTTATGTAACGTTACAATGTATAGAAAGTAATAGTTACTCTGATAAACGTTAGTTCCTGTATAGGAGACTTCAGCCTCTAGTCTTTGTAATCTATGGTTTTTTCCTTTCCGTTAGTGCAGTTGTGGTGACAGGAATTTTTGATCTATTTTTGTATATTTAGTAAAGACAACAGACAACAGTAAAAGTGAAAAGAAGCATTTCACAAAATAACCACTTCTGGGTAGTCAGAGCAGAAATAACTCATAATAGCCTACATACAACAGCAGCAGCTTGCATAAGTCACTCTAAGTACCTGATATTAGTTACATCACTGTCTAACTTTAATGAAACTCTTACACAGAACGAAGGATATTTCGTTTTAATATCGGTGATTTTTAGCTGAATATAAATTGCTTATTTAGGAAAATTATGGCATCATTATTTTTCTTGCTCTTTATTTACAAAAGTAACATGCAAGCAGGTGCTGGTCATACGTCAGAAAGACGGAAGATTTGAGGGATAATGAGAGAGTAGTTTGTCGTAGCTCTTAAGGAAATCAATGGCTATTGTTTATAAGCATATTATAATGGACATAACAAAGTAAATGTTGACTATACAGTATTCAGGTTTATACAAATGATGGATGGTTTTCTGAAAAGCAACGCGTTGAATTGAAAGGTCTTGAACTTACACTAATGACCAATTTAATCGATACAGGCTTTCCGCGTTTGTTAACAGCGTAAATTAGGTATTGGTATTATCGTTGTAAATGTGTTAGTTTCCTCTTTAAATAAACATGCCTTTTATTGTGGAAGGGATTGAAAGTTTGTTGGAATCTTAATAATATTGGACATGAATTGATGCATTTGCGTTCTGTCGATTCAGTTCAAGGAAGCCGTGTACATGCCAAGGCTATAGTAACGAGGGCAATTAATGTGCCATAGAGAAATATTGTATTCCTTGTAGTTAGAACCTGTTATATAATTTATTAGTATTGGGAACTGTTAACAATTTGTATCGAATTACAGTACTTATAAAGCAGATTTTTCAATTAAATATACATATGATTAAGTTATGGTTTTCAGTGTGTGAAATTATTGCGCTTAACGTTATTTAACAGTTTCTGTTATTAACAGAATAAATATTCTACACTAGATATTACTCCACGCTCAATTTCTAGCAAGAAATTATGTACTTATTTGTCTTGGTTTATCGTGTCCGCAAATATGTAGGCCTACAACTTCTTGGCCCAAAAGCGGGAAGTGTCAGTAACCGTCTTCACATGTCTTCTACTGTGTACGTTGTTGGACTATTTGGGCAAACCTGTAGATAATTGGTATCTTATACCTTCCGGCATTCGTATTCGTTGTGAGTCACATTTTTAAGGCCCCATTAAATTACTAAATTATAGGAAGAGGATACACGTATTAAACAGCTGTATCCATTAGGCATTTTAAAAGTGATTTACTTCGGTAATAGTACTATGTAATTATATACATTTTTAAAGCATGTAACTTTAATCAATAATCTATAAGTTACTAATTTCAGAAAAAAAACTTAACTTGTTTATTACTAAATTTGATTGAATATTCATTGAGGTAACAACTTCTATAATTAAGAGCGTTGGGTGTTGAACAGCGACCAGTGAATTGAAAATCACTAACACAGGAAAGGCGATAAATCACGGTATTGACAAAACGTCAGCCGCTTACTGAGGTCGCTGAACACAACAAATAGGTCTGTCAGAGGACTGGACATAGACTATCCAGCAGGACAACACATTCCGGCTACTAACATTAATCATCCTGCAGCGCCAATTCTGGAGGATGGAATGCCTGTAACTCCTCATTTTAAGCTATTAAGCTTAAATAATAAAAGACTATGTTAGTATTGACTAAAATTCGTAATTACATTATTGGTTCTGCCAAATATTAATAATTTAAGTACCTAGATCTAAATTAATATTTACTTTTTTAAGCTATTGTAAGTCATACATGATATTTTGAATTGCTTCAATAATCAATGAAATTTGCTCTCAAAATTATTATAGCTGTTACTCCAAGTGATTAAAATTTGATATTTAATTAGGTAATGTTAGCAGTATTTTTGAAAACAAAATACTAGATGCTATCTCTCTAATTTTGTGTTCACATTCCGTATGAATCTGTGCAAGAAACAATAAAGAAGAATCATTAAATATAAGCTCACATTGCGTTATATATTAAGCCATGTTATTTAAAGTCTGAATTTTTCAACAATACGTACATATTCTTATTCTTCTTATCGAGCGTTTTATTATTGTTTCAACTGTTTAAACATAGAAGTGAATATACATATTTTATTCACGTGAATAGTGAGCTCTAGCCGCTAAGTATTTATGGTTAGAGAAACGTCAAATCTTACTTAAGGTATAAATTCAGCATGATTATTTTGATTCACCTATCTAAACTTTAAAATAATTATACTAAGTAATATTGCCAGAATCATTTTACAAAACATTTAATACTTTATAAATACGTAAATCAATTATAAACAAAGTATGCTCCTATGGTATTAATTTTCAGGTGATGATTTCAGGCTTTGAGGCCAAGTGTAAAAACACTTTAATTTCCGTGTGCAGCTTCCACGTAATAAATGTACACATACCGTTTATGTACCTACAATAAAAAGAAATCCATTTCAGCAAGGTGAGTAGACTTTTCAAGAGTTGATAAAAAAATATTATATCTGTTATAAAAAGTAGTAACGTTTGTTATATAAAGTAGTAACTACATCTATCCTTGTAATAATAATCTTATAGATGTAATTGTGAAACAAGTTCTCAACATAGAAACGATGTATTCTTTCTCTCGTAATTCATTCATAGATTATCCTGCACAAAAAATTTGATAGACAACAAATCTTATACTATGGCTGATCCACTTTGATATAAACAAATTTATGTAAAAATAATATTTTTCTTCCTACTTGATAGAGTTTGCCTATTTAAGCTTTGACATCCTTGCTATAAGCTTTTTCCTCTTGTTATGCATTTTAGAACATTATTCAAGTTGCTTGCCATTAGAAAATTTGGTACTCGCCAATATTAGTATCGTATGTTTTCTTAAATTCCAGGTGTATTTAGTGAGTTGCTTTCTTAACGCGTGCATAAAAATAATATGATATTTCACTGGGATGGTTCTTTAAAAAAAACTACACGTAACGTACACTTTTTGCGAGGAAGCAGACACTAACGTGCACCATGCACCATGGAATGTGTGTGATACATGCCTGTACGGATAGGGATCGCAGTTTCGTGGATAATATAACTATTTAGTTTGTGAAACTCGAGTGTCGTTGAGTACCTGTGTACTCTAAATGCTGTAGAGCGTCAGGGCATGGCGTCAAGGGTTAGTTGATAAGGTAAACGAATTACAGAATGAAAATATAATTTATGTGGGTTTAATATAACCAATTATTTGTGTTTTACTTGGCAGCAACTAGCGTGAGTATTTGTGGAAGATTTCCTGATTTCAGAAAATTGTTAAGTACAAAATACGGCGGTTAGGAGTTACTAGTTGACAGGTTTGTGGTGTTAGCAATTGTGAGAAGAACGGAATGGAGCTTTGCTTTCAAAGTGCAGCAATGGTTACTTTCCAGAGCGAAGAGTGTCAATGTTGACGATTGCTTATTTATGAGAGTAGAGTATAGTGTATCTGATACGGGTAACAAGTGGTAGGCTATAAATCAGACAGCTTTTCAGCCGCTCTTTTTCCTGTAAGGTTCGAGGCGGTTGGATGCAAGCAAGCAAGATCGTTTGCCTGCACATCAAGATTAGACATACGTGAGAATGGCGAGTGCGAGGATATGGTTGCGTCAGGTGAGTGTACTCAACGTTACGCCTAGATATTTGCATAAACGCTCGGGAGGTTATGTTAGAATGGCGACTTGCGTTTAATAGAAATTCTGTATGTCGTTTCCTGTTCAATTAAAAAAATATTGGTTTTCTCAAATTGACAGCGAACCACCACTTAATAGATTAATTTAAGAAGGATTATAATGCTTTCTGTAACCTGGGAATTAGAGTTACCTCGTTCTGATCCTAATGCAGTTATCGTCTGCATCCTAACCGAGGATCGCTCTCGGATTGAGCAGATACACGACGGGACGTGGGGTGCCTTTTGTAAAGATGATCTATAATATCCAGCTAATGGCACAGCCGCTATTTGAAAGGTGCCGACAGATGGTGACGAACTCGGATTCGTCACTTAGATGGATGGATTAAATAGGCAAATGCTTATATCGGGCGGCATTTATTCTCCACAGTTTGGACCATCCAAGTTATTTCAAACCATTTAGTGACGCTGCAGGGGAAATAACATTTAAAGTTCTTGAAGGCGCCTCCATTGTGCCAGATCCAGTAGACGTTTCTCGGATGTCTAGGACAGCTATCACGGTAAGATGTCTTTGTAAGGAATTATATTGGATCGCGGTGATACCCTCTGCGTAGTTGGTCATATACGTTTTACCCAGCGCAAATGTAACTTTGTACAAAGGGTTACAAACCTGCAAGTCGGGTGAATCCTGGCGGAGAGTATTTTATCAAAGACCCTTTAGATTGCAGGAGTCTGTGTAGGAAAATAAGATCGTTTGACCGACTTTTGTGGTTTGGGAAGAATGAGAACATGGACGCGTTATGAGACTAAGTTAGCAGACTTGAAGTAAGGTAACAGACATAACGGCACCAACAGCTTTAGAAATAACATTATTTAAGCCAAACGTTTATGAAATAGATCTAAAGGGCAACTGAGAATGTCGTTTTACCAAAGCGTAATAAATAACATAGATTGCAGAAATAAAGCTGGTCTAAAGCGCTGGGGATGAATATAGAGATTGAAATGACAAGACAATGTCTTCAAATAATAATAATAATAAAATAGATATTACATCGTCGCATCTAATGTGAATATTTTTATTAACGAAACATTAACAAAACTTATTTCAAAAAATTTCATTTACCGTATTTATAAATTAATTTCATTAAAAAATTTTTAATGCCATTTTGTTATAATATAGACTCGCATCACACTTGCTATAATATAAAATAATAATAGTAGAAATTAAGCATAGGCTTCTCAGTTTAATGGTGAATAGAAATATTTCAGTAGAAAGTTTCATATTGTCACGAAACACAATACCGTGTAACTGTGCTCAGTAACCGTAGAAACTAATAATAATCATCAAAAGCAAATATATAAAAATGTCTTACTTAATTTTTTTAATCTTAACGATGACAATAATATAAATATACGAATTTAAGTGACTGCGTAACCAATATAATTGGTTAAGGCGTTCATAATTTCTCATCAGACTTTATAAATGTAAAGGCTTGAATGCTTGAAATTTTTGACTTAAAGACAAGTAAAAATAAGAGATAAAACTTGCATAAAATAATATAAAATCAATTCACACAACTATATATTTAAGTGTTGAGTCACGGTAAAGAAAGTAAATCCACGGTACAGTGAAAAACAAAACACAAGACACCAATTGAGTCACTAAAAACCAGCTTCACACAATTAACATTTTGTAATCAACACATTATTCAACAAGATCATACTCGTACAATAATTCAAGTCCACACCAATAATAATGTCAACTAATAGACTCGGCACAATAATCACTTTTTACTAATAACCACTTGAACGCACAGAGTAATCGCCCGAAGTAAACTCGAACTTCACTTGAATAAGTCGCCACTTAAACTGAAACTAAGCGTTGCTAAATGTTTATATTTATACCCTGCTGAGATTCCAGAATAATCCATAATACGCGTCAACGCAAGTAGAAAACACTAGAGCGTAATTGCTTGCGGCCTTGAACACAGTGCCCGCGGACCGATGAAGTCTGGTACAGCTCCCGCTACTAGCCTGTGCGCGCGGAGCTTAGGCGCTTGGAACGGACGGGGGGTGGAGAGGGGCGCCTTTCCTACAAACATTGGGTCACTCATGCGGCGATTGTGCGAGAAATGGTCGCGAACGCTGGAGTGACTCGCCACGATTTATGTTTTCGGAGTGAGTAGTACGATTGTGGCCGCGCGCACAGGCTAGTGGCGGCAGCTGTACAACTTCGTTAACGCATGTTAAGGGACACGTACGCACACAACATTACAGCTGGGATAGTCGAGAAACATGTACAACGTTCTGTAATGGGGTAACACTATTGTACACGTAGGACTTCACATAATCCAGTGTCGCTCTCCATTTACTGATGCAAGTGAGTGGCTTTACCGTTTATCTGGAACGTGAGACGAGAAGTGCAGTAGTTTTAGCAAATATGTGGACGTGCTTTATATCACTCGTACTGAATGCATTCATAATCGACGGGAGACACAGGATTCTGTAATATAAACTCTACCCCAGCAAGAGTTAACAACAGCTGATTACTTTGCTGAAACGCTTGTGAAACTCTTATTAAAACTAGCTAACACGGGTCACAAAACGTCAGTACAGACGGACCATGTAGACGGTCGATCAGGTGGTCAATCAAAAACAAACCACCTCGTACGGGAGACTGCCGGAAACCAAAGTTATTATTGTTGTTCCAGATTTCGGAATAGAAATGTTTTAGCTTATGAAAAGCGCATATCTGCTGCTTGTTTGATAATATAACCGGTACCCGGCCAGTGTCATTTGAAATCTTATTTTGATATCTCAGTTCTTTTCGTCTGGATTGTTGCCAATATTCACATCTCGGAACAATTTAATACAGCTGAGACAGTCATTATAATATAGTATTGTTACTTTTATATAACTTTGTTAAGAAAGCTCTATTTTCTCTACTTATTAGCTGTTGAAGCCTCTGTAAATTAGTGTCATGAATATTAAGATAGTTATAAAAGACATCACAAACTAAGGACACAAAAGTGCTTATTAAATTCTAGGTTTGGTTATGAAGAACCATTACTACGGTCCTTAATGTACTGGTTTTCCAATTCCCACTATAATCTATACCGTTGACCTATTCGAGGTTCATTTGCCTTAACAGTCAGATTTCTATCTCAACTGCAAGTGAGTGCCGTATCCCCAGCGTAGGCATTTGAAAAAAGGACGACAGACCCTTATATCGTTTACGACGGGTTAGTGCCAAATATCTTACCTTGGCTACTGGCAAAGACGCTAAATGTAAATACTTAATAATTTTTACTAGTGTTACTTGATTTTCCGGGCAAAAAATTAAAAATTATAAAACTACACAAAAGAGAATTATATTAACTGTTCTAGATAAGTCAGATGTTCTTAGGAATTTATCTTTAGAGATATATTAAATACAGTTTAATTGATAAAATAAATAATCGCTTTATTGAATAATGTATCAATAGCAAGAAGATTATAGAGATTTGTTAGTCAGGAGAACAAGGGTAAACTTTTGGATTTATTAAACGTCTTTCAGTATACGTTTTCAAAAACACAAAAATACTACAGAAGGGCAAATAGATGTAGTAATCAACTTACGTAGTGCATGTTTAGTAAGCGTAATAACAGACATCAGTTTTGTACTTGACTGCTCTATGTCCTCAGTTGTAACTTAAAAAGAGAATGCTTCTTAGCTAGTTATTTGAACGAACAAACATTTGAAAATACACAGCAGTGCTGTAAATTTTATAAAGACTGGGGCCGAGATGACAATATTTAAAGTTAAGCGAAACGTGTAATCCTGTTCATTGCAATCGAACAAGAAATTTACGGTAGGCCTATATTTTAAACAGTTGGTGTGGAGAGATAAGTGAATGACAGCATTGACGCAGGAACAACATGATACTCAATTTCATTAGCCATCATTTCTGTAACATAATCTAGTGCTATTCCCATGCATTACAAAGTCAAATCCCGGATGCGCAAGCGTAACACTGTCGGGTCAGCGTTGAACAAATGGAACATAGCCACCTGGTTAATAAGCTTATCGTCCACATGCAAAGCAGATGTTGATTTTGAATTGTTCCGGATAATCTCCTCGGGCCCTATCCAACAGACTATATTACCACAATGTCTCACAGTAATTCATGACCACAACGCTTACTGAAATGTTCTCTGGTAGTGATGTCTCTTCAGTGTGAATACTTTTTACCTCACTGAAGTCTACTATTCCGTTAACGAAACTAGAAAAATGTTGAGAAGTATTTAGTACTTAGTTGCATTTCCGACAGACACAATTGAAATTTGCTTGGTCTAATGTTTGAGAAAGTAATGCATATGACACATTTCTGCACAGGATGAAATTAACGTGCTGCGCATTCCTAAATCATTAGCCACAACCACGTTTGGAGTCCTTTAGTTTACACTGCAGCCAGCAGAGAAATTTTATTGTGTCAACACTTTTCATCTTGGTTGATTTCTCGTGTTACATTAATTTCTAGAAATAGGCCTACATACTGTTGGGTACACATTAAAAGTTTATTCTAGTTAACTAAATGTTAAGGTAATATCTATATAATCTGTATATATAAGGAAATTTTAAGAGACTGAAATTCAAAACTTAGTGTAGGTACGTCTTCTATCAATTTTATCCTGAAATTCTTGTATCCAGTGTATTCAAATATTGAACTATATTTATAAATAAAGATTTGAGTATAGTGCTTCACAAATACTTTTCATAATTAATATCGTAACTTTTCTAGAAGTTACTCAGACATTTAATGACTATCACATACCCTATGGTGGGCAACTGCTTTTGTGAAGTAACAAATTTAAGCGGAAAAATTCAATCTACATTGTCGAATTTGCTATTCTATGAAATGTGGTTTAGTGTTTATTCATTTTATATGCAAAAATATTAAATATCAAAATATAAAAATATTTACCTACCCAGATCTCACTTTCTCCAAAACTTACTTTACTTTTCTATTGAAGTTAGTACAAAATGTTTGTTACTATATACTATATATGAAGGTAATCATATTTTTTAAAAAATATAGATAAGTAATGGAACTTATTATTGTTTACACATGACTAATGCAAGCAATACATCTAACTCATGAGCAGATGTGTTTATTTTATAACAATTAGTCAAAACTCAAAGCGTTTTATAATATACATTGCAGACACTAATATAAACTAAATACAGAACACATTAGTACAAGTTTATAAGTATAAAGTTATTTTATGAGTCTTATAAAATAAGTAACGATAAATTACTGGTATTGCTTGTAGTCGTTTTACAAATCAATCGCAAAGAGTAGAGTGAGAACTGTTGCTAGTATACAACATTTAAGCCTACAATTTGAATCTTCAGTACGAGCGACTTCAGCCCATTTGGTTTTCACACATCTGTTTGGTCCACCACACCATTCTCAGTCGCTTATATGTAGCCTATGACTTATGAATTTATTCCGTATCATATTTTGACTATCTGAATGTTTTACAGCTGAAATCTTGTGTTTTGTGTTCCAAATATTCCTAACAAATAAAAATGTAACGTGTGAATTTATCTTCAAATCAATACTGATTTTCCATTCAAATATTTAGTGGCTTTACAACTTTGAAATGTTATCCTCAGTAGCCACGGGAATGTAATTCATTGGACATAAAAGTGTTTTTAGTAATAACATTATATCGAATGTTATTTCCCAATTTCGTTATAACTTAAATGTTTTAAACTTATTACTTCAGTATTTTCAAAAAAGTAATTTGTATATAATACTTTAAATAATGTAAATGTAATTATTGCAAAATTAGTAATTACAATTAGTAATCCGTAGACTCTAGACTACGTAGTCGTGCGTAAAAGGATGTATTTAAGAAGCACTGTACTTAGTGCATCTGTAATATGGTTGCCGAGTACCAGAAAGTGACTAATGTCTACCACGTCCCCTACGTCTGAATCTACGTCTTAAATATCTACGTCACAGCATATTTGTGTGTGTGTGTGTGTGTGTGTGTGTGTGTGTGTTGCGATAGAACACAGAATCATGATAAGCAATGAACTATGTTTTGTGCATGGATGACGGACATTCTCCTGTTCAAATTTGTCTCTTGTTCAAATTGGTTTTTTAGCTACAATTTTTGTATTGTATTATCGATAAGAATTTAGAATAGGTCAAACTCTTAAAAATTTATTCGCCATTTTTCTGTGTAATGTGTTTGTAAAAGTGTGCGCGGGTGAGCGAGTTATTGCCGTTTTTCTATTGTGTCCGTTATAATTATCCGATTTACATGAGACTTGAACAAGACATAAAATTTAATATTAGCTACAATTTCCCTATGTTCTGTGATTTTCAAATAATTGTTAAATGTGAATTTTTGGTATATGAAATCTTTATATGAAACTCACTCAAGCGTGAAGTAACAAAATCCCAGATAATTATCTGTGCAGGCTTTGCCAATTCCGTGCAAAGTGTTCCATGAAGAAATATTCGTGCCGTGTGCATATTATCAGGTGACCGATAATTGGCCTATTAGAACGCAGTAAAATCATTGAAAATTGTCTGTTGCCATGTGCAGATCAAGTCAGTTCATCTTGAGCATTCGTCTAGTAAACGTGCGGTCCGCGTTCAAGAAGTTTCTCTTGCGTGAACACGTAAACTGTGCGAAAGGTGTACGAAAACTTGGAACCCTGTGTGAGTTATTCTACAGACCCAAGTAATTCAGTTGTAATAATATAACTGGGAATTTCAAGTATCCGTGTTAGTCAAGATATCCTCATAGTGAGTTCTACCGACCGCGGTAGAACTGGTCACTTAGAACGAGGTAGAACGAGGACACTTGAAGACGAGCCGGAAGGTGTGCGTCTAACACCGCTTTTCATTAAACATCCACGTTACACCTTGAGATACGTAAATAAGTAAAACAATATTAAAACATTTTTAAAAACCTTTGACAATCAATCATGCGTCCTCGCGTGTGTACGATAATAGTAAAAATAATGGCCCATTTCCTTCGCTCGTCTCTTATACAGCCCATGCAGCTTTTGCAATTACAACGGTCATAGACCCGTTACCACTCTATCTAGCTTTTCACCTCTTCTTCTCTAACTCCGGTTACGGTGTTGTTTCTGACATTTGTCATTTACTTTTATTTAGCTTACATCTATTTTCATCATCATATTCACAACACACCATAGGCAAGGTGCTGCCTGTTCCACCTTCAAAAATCCTCCAGCCATCTCTTCCACACACCTGTGCCCTATGCGTTTCTGTTTTCATACATGTTTGACCAGTCTGGAATCTGACGTTCTTTCTTACGGGCTCATTCCTTATACGACCAAGTTCACAACAACTTTTAACTCCTCTCAAGATGCTATTTCTGAAGCTTGTATTTTACTGTCTTGTTTCTTGATTGTTGTCCATAATTCACAATCATAGGACAGTACATGGACTGCCATAATTTTGTACAACTTTAATTTTGTATCTCAATGTACCTTGTTTGTAAAAATACGGTTGATTGTTCCATAGATCGCCTAGAACTTACATAACCTAACATCAATATTATAATTCCTATCATAGCTGATATCATTTTTTAAATAATTAAAGTAGCTCACCTGTTCTACAATTTAATCGCTAATTAAATTTATGATTTTATTAACGCCTTGCCTTGAAATGGCATTATATTATTTGTTTTTATAGTGGAGATTCCTTTATTCTATTTTTTGCAAATCTGATGAAGCTCAAAACAGAGTTTTGCTAATCAGATTCTGTATTTTGAAGTACTAGGAAGTCGTCAGCAAACAACAGCACATTCAAATAACTGTCTCGTGATAACGTAATATCAGGGTTTACTAGACGTTTCCATTCCTTTACCAGATAGGCAATAAATATGCTAAAAAATAGATTATATACTGCACCCTTGTCTAAAACCTTGATTGATAGGTATTTGTTGAGATAACCCAGAATTGTTTAACAGCTCTTCTTGTTCCGTTATATAGGCTTTGCACAATTCTTATAAGTTGCTGATGGTATCATCGTTCTTTTAATACTGATGTATATTCTTATATCTTAATTACATAACTTCCTTTCTGCTTAAATCGTCACGTACAAGACATGTGAAATCACCTCTCTGATGTACAAATTAATGTACTAGTATGATTTACAGTTTTTGTTTTCACATTGTTAGGCAATTATTACAATTTTTCGATCTCCTAGACCGTTGTTCAGACTGTTGATGGTCACTTCCAGACATTTCGTTTACCAATGACAGACATCTTCAGTGGCGCGCGAACACAGATCACAAACATTCGCGAACGAATACAAACATAGACTGTACTGTCCCGTTCATTCAAGGGATGCACATTACAGATTGGCTCCCTTTCTTTGAGTGGTCCGCTTATTATACCATGTTTCAATGCCGATATCCAAGAAGTGCCTCAAAGGGACAGAACAATCTTTGTAGAAATCCGAGGCGATTGCCTTTTCCCGTGAACTTACTTCTCGATGCCTGCCCCTCTCCCTTAATGGGAGAACGATCCAATGGAAACGAAGAATGGTCTGTGAAGTACTTGGGCGTCACACTAGACCGGCGCCTTAGCTTTGCAGACCATGTCTCTCAGTGTCTCCAGGAAGCCCGCGTTATTGTGCTTGGAAGCTTTCCAATCTCGCACCCTCCGTTATATGTCCAATTCTCCCTGGTACATATGCAATGACGTTATCAGACGATGGTTGAAGGTTCTTTCCGTTGATGAGCTCGTGCGATCTCTGGCGCTCAAACTTTTCACACGAGCCTCTACCTCATCCTACCCACACATCTGCCGCTTTAGTACAGATGACGGGCCACCTTCACGCAAATTCACACGTCCCCGAGCCCTGTTCAATGACCCCCCCCCCTAATCATTCACCTGCGCTACACTACCGCCCTTGCGACGCTTTATCATCTATTCTTTCCTCTCCCAGTCACAAAAATGAAACTCCTACTCATCTCCCTCGTGCCCTCACTTCAACACGAACGAGAACTATAAATGTTTTCACTGTTGCACGATTGGTCTTAATCTTGGACATTCTGTTATTCGTTCGCGGGTGTTTGTGATTTGTGTTCGCACGCAACTAAAGATGACAATCATACGATTAGGGTACGGCCAAATCGTTTGCAAGTGAACAACGACAATTTAAACCACAGCCTTTCAGCCTGGAAACTCGCTTCTACCTACGTGCTTCTCCCTAAAGTCTCCTACATTTATTCTCATCCAATTTACGTTACTAGTTTTGTACGTTACTGACTGTTTTCTTTCAATTACAGATGCACTTATTTTAATTCTGTAAATTCAATAAACGTGGATAAAAACAAACGAAATTCGAAAAATTTTTATTTTGTTAAGCCTACAACTTTTCTCGTTTTTTCAAGTAACACTTTAATTGTATGCGGGTGTTAAATAAACAGATGTTATGCTTGAGCTTTAGAAAGTTAATAAAACTTAAACCGTAAAACATAAAACTTACCAAACAATAGAAATATTTTAGTCGAAATGAAGCCTTATTTTAAATACTTCGAGCCTCCGGCGTCCCCTAACAACTTCTTCGTGTATAGGCTTCAAATTATAACTCTGAAGCCTATATGTATTGTGAAGACTGATGATAAAAAGCAACCTGACGTCTTTGCGCCTCAGAAAGATAATGAATTTGATTTTGAATGGTTTAGTGTTTTTTTTTTCTATAGTGTTATAGCCTTTTATTATAACAACAAGTTAAGCTTTTCACTAATACACGAGTGTATTAGTGCGACAGGAAATAGTCTATTAACATTTACTTGGGATAGTTTTATAAGGAGGATGAGGATGAGAAGAAGGCGGATAATAATCTTGTGGGGGGAGGAGGACGATGATAATAGATGGAAGACTATCACTAGTATAAGTTAAACTGCGTCCGACATAGATAATCTCAAACGACAACTTATATTGTCAGCAGTTCGTTGATCCTTTTTTTAAACACGGTTCAGCTTTTTTATTTCCTTTAAACTGTCTCGTCTGTCAAATATAAACGTCACTACGTTAAACTGAGCGTAGTGTTTACCCATGCCTTCTTGTTCTCGTAAATGGAAATTCCATTGTACGACACTGAAACGTGCGCACACACACACACACACACACACACGGCGTCGTAGAACGCGATTGAACTTTACTGCAATGTTTCTTTTTCTCTAAGCAAAAGTAACAAAAGTAACTTCGTTCCCAAATTTCCAAATACAATAGGTTTTTTGCTGACTGAGCTTACTCTTTAAATGTTTATGCTGTCGAAACGCTTCCTATTTATTTACTCCTTGCAGATTTGTACAAGTTCCAACATAACATTAATCTAGAATATCTTTTGAATCTATAATGAGAAACCGCAGTCGTAAGCATGTCTATATCAATGTTAAAACATATATAAATTTCTTGAAATAAACAATTGATTTAATTTATTATTCAACGCCATTTTTGAATAAATTTTTATAAATTCTAACTTAAATGGTTTTTACTGAGTAACTTGCTACCGGTCCATATATACCGCAATGAAGTTTTTTTAAATTTGTTTGATCTCAAAAATTTTTAAGACATCAGGTATATACTGAAGTATTTTTCCGGTATGAACCGCGTCAAAAATCTCTTGTATGTCAACGTTTCACTCATATTACAATGAGTATTCTCAGGTCTAAGTGACAAAAATGCCGGAAAGCGAACTCGGTTATATAGTGTAGAAGTACCAGTGGGTGGTCCGATAACTGGACCCTGCGCTCTAGGCGTTACGCTGTGTGCATTATTTGAGCGGTCAGTCAACCCGTGTACAGTCAAACCAGAAAGTAAAGGGTACTAAGTCATACTAAGCGGAAAACCTTCAGAAACACCTACAGCAGACGATAATAACCACAGAGCATTCTTACCGTACGTAAAACGTACCACAGACAAAACTAGCAGTGTCTTGAGAAAATACGGCATTAAAACATAGTTTAAACCACATAAGAAGCTGGTACAATTTTTAATAGCAATCAATCACGTTCAACACTGAAGGTATCTACAAAATTCCATGCAGTTGCGGAAAGGTTTACATTGGCCAGACGGGCCGCCTAATTTCTACAAAAGTCCAAGAACATGGCAGACATAGGAAGAACTCGCCAGTTGAAAAGTCTGAGCATTCAGTCTTAAGTAATCACATGGTAAACTTCGAAGACGCAGCTGTAATAAGGTCATGTAATGGGTATGATAACAGATTGATCCTAGAAGCAACAGAAATTAATAAACACAAGGAGATACCTTAACATTAGCAGAGAAACCGCCACGCTTAGAATGACTTGGTACACTTTACTTCTGGTTTGATTGCAGGCGGGTTGACTGACCGCACAAATAATCCACACAGCGTAACGCCTACAGGGCAGGGTCCATTTCCGGGACCACCCACCGCCACTTCTACACTGTATAAATGAGTTCGCTTTCCGGCGTTTTTGTCACTTAGTCCTGAGGATACTCATTGTAATATGAGTGGAACGTTGTCATACAGGACATTCTTGACGCGGTCCATACCGGAAGAAAACTTCAAAAACAGAATGGACACCGGCCGCGGAAGCCTACTTAAGAATATAATCAGGTATATAATTTTTGTCCTACATATGTTTGTTTTATTCAAAAAATAGTCTAATTGTCGTTATTTTTATTTAAACTGTATTTTTTGCACTTCTTCCACAAATAATATGCCTTTACTTCTAATATTTCAACGGTTATTTATTAATTATGAAATTAACGTATAGGTTTACCCATTGTTTAAACATACACGCATGTAAATATCCCATTTTTCTGTTTTAAGGAAATATTTCCTATTACCTATGGTCATATTTTATAATTTTACTGTAATAGGCAATCTGGTATATGTGGTATAAAAATAAGTTGTCAATGTTACATTGATTACTAGTTTTCCTTCAAAACGTTATATCACATAATAACTGTTTATCTACAAACAGCGGAAAAATATTACTTGCTTATTCAAAATATTTCTTCAAAGTACGATTTTTTATTAAGGTCACACATTTATTAATTTTTTTTAATTAAGTTCTTTTACCTACACGAGAAGGTTATTTGTCACTGCTCTCCTTAGGCCTGCTATGATTAGATTTTAGCAAATAATGGAAATATCATTTTTAGTAATTCACATCATATCGTGACGCTGTAAAATAATGTTTAATGCAGGAGAAAACGTAATACATCAGAAACAGGATTCAACTACCTTCTTGGATGATAATTATACTGATGACTCGACGAAACATAATTCACATTGTTTTTTGTGAGAGAGGAGTAGCTAGTACACAGACAAGTAAAGCAAGTGTTTGTGAATAGCTGAGCGTGATGAGTGATTAGTAACAGCTGGGTATTACTAATGAGTAAATCCGTCAAGAATTATTGTAAGTGATGGAAAAGTTAGAAAAGTATAGAAAACAACGTGGTGATACAATGTGATGCATAAAGTGTACACTACGTAAGCAAGGAGTTCAAATGCTCTTTCAAAGTCTACATTTTTAAATTAAAACAACACTTTTCTACATAAAGTGTAAAACATTTTTTTTAATTTATTAAATAAATGACTGAATTTATTAATGTATATTGTGATGGTACATTTCATCACATATGTATAAGATATATTATAACAATAAGATATCAATAACAAGTACTAGCACAAGCCATGAAGGGGAAAAAACTTATTAAGAAGTATGTAATAAACATTAAAATATCAATTCCAACATCCAACAAAAGTAATCAAAGAAGATTACATAAATATTTTGTACGAAACCGTAGTTATAAAAAGAAATTCAGAAGAAAACAAACAAAGAAAAATTTCTAATAACGTGACAAAAATCCAATAGTTGGTAGGTGAGGGGCATGAACAAATCCAACATAAACCAATCTAACATGAACTACAGATGTATTAATAATAAAAAATGAAACGTGCGACAATGTATATCAAAAGAAGAATCGACATTAAATAGAAGAAATGAGAAGAGGCAAAGAACTAGGATTAGAAATTGGAAACAGAAGTTTGGAGCAAGAGACGTAACAAATAGACCCAATTTAATAAGTAAACTACTCCCATTCTTTTGAGTAACAATAAAATTGGTAGGAGGACCCAATAAACATAAAATAAAGTTAAGAATACAATGCAATAGAGTAAATAATAACAGAATATGTACTAGTATAAGAAACCATTGTAAGTCAATGAGCTAAAACAAGCGAAAGTAGTGAGAGTGCACTCCCAAAGTAATTGAGTGATGATCAAAAGATCATGATATGAACCAGTGGGGAGGTGAAAGTCAGTGAGGGAAATTAAAGTGATAAAGGTCTTATGAACCACTTATATGGAAGTAAGAACCAAAATATAGTGACAAAGTGTTTTTTGTTAAGTGATTTGTAAACTACGATGTTCTATTTCATGACTAATTATTTATTCATAGGGGTTGAATACCTAATAATTTCAAAATAGTAAACAGTTATTGTTCGTTATGATATAATTTAGATAATAGATATCATTTAGTGATATACAAAAGAGTTAGGGTAATAAACACCCATGTTTAGTTGTGTTAGAAGTAGTTAATATGGGGAGCCTGTGTGCACCATTAATTTCAATGTTATAAATAGTTTTGTTGAAAAAATGTTAATTGTTTAGCAAACAGAATGTTCATAAACTATTCCAAAATGTTAATCAGGTAATTCGGAAGGACCTAATTTTATAAAAAAGATATTGTAGAAGAAATAACTAACTGCTAGACATATATGCCCAAAGAATTGAGCCAGACTCAAGCAACATTGAATTATTTTGATAAACATTACCAAATTAAATAAAACAAAAAATGAAAGCTTGATTTTGATAAAATAGAAAGATGTTAATTGAGGGAGATGTATAAACCATCCATTACTGTCATTATATGGATAGGAAACATAATTGTAAAGTGTTTAGTAAGCCACTAAGCTGACATGGCTTCAGTATTATTGTTATTGTCAGGAAAATAGGTATAGCTATTTAAATTAATGATATTGTATGTAAAGTAGGAATATTCAGAATTATGTTTAGTAGTAAGAATAACAAGTTAGAAAATATTAGATCTGTAAGACATACAATAGAAATGTCAAACAAGATTAGGTCAATGCCTCAAAAAACAAAATTATAAACCTGTCAAAACAGCCGATAAGAGGCCAAAATGGGGCGAGATTAGTATCAAAACGATTTAGTTTTAATAAACAATAAAATGGTACTAATTAAAGATAAATTTAAGTCAAAATAAATGAAACGTAATCTGAGGTGACGGAATTAAAATCGCCAGTTTTCAAATAGTTTTTAGTCACGTGACTTGGGGGTCAGAGATTTAGACCAACCACAAAACACAAAAGCCAGGTCACCAAGATATTTTAAACGTATTTTCAGGAGAGTTCATTGTTAGACATTAAACCATAAACTTCAACAGCATATTGCTGGCAGTAAAAATTAATATAAACTGAAAGGAAACTTACTCCAGGAGAGGCATTTCCAGTAAAACATAACACAGAAAAGATCGACAACACATGACGCGGCACCAGAACCAAGAAAAACCAATACACTGATGAGAATTTAAGAAAATAGTCACTCAACCCAAGGCGTCCATTCCGAATATACAATCAATTGGTGAGGAAATTTTGGTTAAGTCCAGATCACTACATAACATCACAACACAATTTCCACCAAAAAACATAGCTGTTCCAGATAAAGGAGGCTATATACAAACTATTACTATAAACTATTATAACTAAAACTTTATTTAAAACACTCTAATTTAAAGCATCTTTGAAAGTGAACAATTTTGACAACATTATTTTATACATTTTGTTAGTTGATAAGAAGTAGATATATGTTTGTAATGCATTGTATTTTTAAGTGAAAGCATATCTCCTATCTTTCTTAGCAACTCCAAGTACCCATTACTTGAGAAATATAAAATATATATTGTGCATTTTTTTGTTGTTGTTGTGGACTATTTCTCACGGCGGATGAACTTATCCAACTGTAAATGTTCGACTAATAGAACGGTAATTTGACCAATGTTTGAAAGAGATAACAAATAAAAATATAATTTGTCAATCATATCAGTTCTATTTTATTTCAGTAAAGTGGTTATAAAGATCATTAATTACAGGAGACAGAAGAGAAAATTTGTAGTGGGCGCAAGGATATTTAGCACGCATCAAGCAAAACGAATAAGTATATAGCAAGACACGAAAATAGGTCCGGTGCGCTGCGTAACACGATCTGTTTAACAATTACAGAACAAATATTATTCACGCGCCGTTTTCAAACGAACGGTGGTACGCTACATTCTCACTCCCGTAAAATCGTTGTCAATCAACGAAAACTGAATAACAACATAGTAAACGATAACAAATAACTGATATAAATAATAATCACAAACATAAGAACATTTACAAATCGACTGACGATTACAACCAAGTTTTGAAAGGTAACTTTATTCGTTATCCGGGCATACAAGATACATCGCAAAAACATCTGCGTTTTTATTAAACGATACACAAGTATTAAATTCTCTTGTTATAGATTGACGCCAACAACAGTGGGGCGTTTAAAAGGGAGATAAATCCTCTTGTTATAATATGTTTGCAAAAATATCTTAAATTTCAAATTTTTTGAAGTTCCTCCCATACTATGATACTGGGAATGAAATACAATCGGAATTAAAACATTCCCTTACTAGTACAACATAAATATTTTAAATCAAAAGCAGCTGGCATGCAGGTATCGGCTGTATTCATGGGAACCTCTTCTCTGCTCAAATGAATGAAGAGCGAAATAAATGGCTCTAGTAGACAACCAGAAAGCAGAACTCAAGTCTCAGAACCACATTGTAACACTGACACAGCCATTACCTTTTGACGAGTCTCTTTCCTTGTATTCTTCTGTAACATTCAACGAATTATGTCACTTCATATTTACTGAAACATAGCCAACTTCCGATCCACATCATACTTGATATCACAGCCAAGTTAACGGAAATATGTCACCTGTTCTATACTCTTATTATCCAATACAATCTTAGTTCGCGAAGTGTATTTTCCCATATTTTTTGTCCTCTGCATCGAAATTTGCACGTTGTAGTTTCTACAGACTTGCTGTAACTGGAACATCGATCTCTGGAGCTCGCATTAATTGTTTTGGATGATTACTTGATCATCCGCAAACAGCATTGTATTCATGTGTGTTCCATTATTCATTTTTATTCCCGGATCCACTCATAATTTCCACTCTTTAACTATAATAACAACACATATATTAGACAATGTTGGAATCGTCCTTCAGCCTTGAAGCACTTTCAGAATAAGGTAAAACTCGTCTGTCAAATCCTCTCCCATATAGGGAATTACAAATATTGTAATTGTTTTTGTAATTTTATTTTTTAATTTCATTGTGTGTATGGTCACCAAGTTGCAATGGTTAATTTTAAATAGGTTAGATACCTGATAATCCTTCATGCAACTTACTTGGTCGCTATGAACGACGCGTTTCGGGACCAAGGTCCCATCTTCAGGTGCTCACTCGGGTCGAGCTCGTCAATTCATAAAAACACACACATAAAACATAAAACACACTGAATTTAAACACTCATACTGCACGAGAAGGGACGATGCGCATCGTCGAGAAAGTAAACATGCACTGGCCGTAAATGATCTAATTATGTTGCTTAAAGAAATATTGCGCCAAAATTATTTCACTTTCAACGATACATACTACAACCAAAAGGAAGGCCTGAGCATGGGTTCTCCTCTAAGCGGGATACTTTCTGACCTTTATCTTAATTTTTTTGAAAGTGAATATTTATTTTCTAGTAATAATAAATACCGTAAAAACATCGTTTCCTATTACAGGTATGTCGATGACACTTTTATCGTCTTTGATGGCACATTAAGACAAATTGAGCTTCTGAAAAACTACTTGAACAGTGTTAACAAACACATACAATTTACACTTGAAACAGAGGAGAATAACCAACTGAACTTTCTTGACCTGACCATAATTAAATCTCAGGACTCTTTCAAATTTAAAATTTACAGTAAGCCCACTACCACTGACACCACAATACACGCTCATTCGTATCACCCGTGGTCCCAGAAAATGGCGACATACAATACATTTGTCCATAGACTTCTTACTGTACCCTTAGAGCAAGATTGCTTCATTGACGAAGTAAAAACTTTAAAACACATCGCCATATCCAACGGTTATAACGCTAGTATAATAGATAAACTTATCTCCAGCCGCAAAAACAAAACTCAAATTCCGAACAGCGCGGTGCATAATACTGACAGATATATATCGGTAGAGTACACACCTTTGTTGCCTAACATTATAAAAAACCAATTTAAGAAATACAATATCGCAGTTACCTTTAGGACAAAAAATAACATTGAAAATGCACTGCGCCCCAAGATACACAGAAGCGTAGAGACACGCTCTGGCGTTTACAAAATTGTGTGTGATGATTGCGACATGTTTTACATCGGCTAGAGGGGAGACGTTTTGAAGAGAGGTTTAAGGAACACCTGCCCATGAAGAATGTGATAAACAGTAAATCGACTTACGCGCAACACCTGATTGATTGTGATCACAGTTACACTAACTTCTCTGTTAAACTTAAACCCATACACTTTTGTAAGAAGGGCCGATATATGAATGCATTAGAAGAGTATGAGATATATAAAGCGGCCAAGTCACAGAAAGAGTGCCTGTTGAACGATATGGTGTCGTTCAAATCCAACGCGCTCTTCGATACTGTGATACAAAAACTGGCACAGACATGAAGAGTACGACCAACTTATCTCTGCTTTGGACTTTATACGGCCAGTGTATGTTTACTTTCTCGACGATGCGCATCGTCCCCTCTCGTGCAGTATGAGTGTTTAAATTCAGTGATTTTTATGTTTTATGTGTGTGTTTTTATGAATTGACGAGCTCGACCCGAGTGAGCACCTGAAGATGGGACCTTGGTCCCGAAACGCGTCGTGCATAGCGACCAAGTAAGTTGCATGAAGGATTATCAGGTATCTAACCTATTTAAATTATTTTTTAAATTATTTGCGAATGTTATTTTAACACGCACAACTGGTTTAGAAATAGAAGGCATACGCTGAAGTGACGTTTTGTGTTATTGCTACCTGGCGTTAGAACCAGGTAAACTGATTTTGTGTTTAAATTCTCAAACAGCCATTTTCCCGTCTATATGGCAATATTATATCCTCTTTTTCTAATTTTTTTAACTCGTCTCAATAGCTTTCTAGCAAGTTACATTAGTTCGTTCCTTTGTTATACAAGTACTATTGAAATTTCGTCACGCGTTCTTAATTTTTAATTGTCATGTTAAGTTGTCATGCATGTTTTTTGCCTTAGTTGTCACAAACTTTAATATAGGCAGAAAATATACCGTCTACCAAAGGAGCACACAAGACATGTTAGTGAAGTATCAGCAGATTGGGCATTTTAACTTTAACTTTATGCTACCATTTTCGGAAATTGTGTGACGGTTTTTTGTAATTGTTTATAATTATTTGTTGGGTGGAAGTTGTAACAATATTTTTAGTAGTCAAAATCCTGTATACGAATATATAGGCCTACAATTTAACCGAATAACTCATTATAATAACCAATAGTTAATAAGATAAACCATTGTTAGTATTTAATTTTAATTTTTTAAATCTTTATTTTGTGAAATTACAATACTGGCCTACACCTCTTCCCGGTATTTGGTTCACTAGGCTATATTTAAAAATTCTTTAAGACTATTAGTCACTTTACAAATAAATAAAACAATAATTAGTTTGCTAATTACTAAGTCAGACAATATTTGGACTTTGATCCATACAAATTTGTAATAGTTTATGTTGTAGTATTTTTTTCTCATCTGCTCTCTCGAGTCTTTCCCTCTATTGCTCATACAACTATTTACGTACACGCTTAAATGTAAATGTAAATAAACCCGCCAATATGATTGGGAAGCCAGGCTCTGTCTGTCACGAGCCAGAACAAAGCGTGAGTGATAGGGGAGTAACACCTCCTTAAAAAACCTTGGTCCAGCTGGCCCGGCTGGTAGTACAATGTAAGGGCCCCATGCCAGGGTAACGGTGAAGTCCTCAACGGTATCAAAGGAAGAGATGGAGTCCATCAGTATGGCGGAGATGGCGGAAGAGGCAGCCCACCAGAAGGGGTTAGAAAAGCGCTGGAACCTGCTGCCTTGCATGAGGAGGGGGATCCTCAAAGGCTAAGGAAGATAACCCCTACAGAAAATTCCGCAGTCCAGAGCAGTCAGGAGGCAGCCCCTCCACTGGACTAGGGTGCTGTAGGCTAATAACCAGCATACCTGAAACATCAATTTTTATAGAACCAGACGAAATTTAAGCCGGACGGATTTAAAGGAGACGATGGACAGAACACGCTAGAGAAATTTCGTCGATGCCCTATATTCCACCTAGGAATTTAAGTTCTTAAGTCAAGTAAGTCAAGTTATATGTAAACGTTTTTTTCACTCACACTATCTCTCTCTTTCTCTCCGTCTCTTTCCTCCTTATAAAACAGAAGACAGACAGACAGAGAAATAAACAGACACACACACACACACACCCTTATGCATTCGCAGAGTAGGAGTCGTTGTAGGCCTGTATCCTACTTATTATATAATCTGTAGTAAGCAAAAATTCTCTGTCGTCTCAAAAACTAGAGCGTAGTGTAGTGTAACAGCTGGGTGTATGTCACCGGCAGTAAAGTGCCGGTTCCGTACCAGCTGCAACATCTGTGTTCGTGCGCACGTGCGATTGCATTTTGTGTCAGCATTTTATTGGCAGTGAATAAAACGAAAGAACGCAAACAGTTATATGACCTTTTCTGGGCTTACTTCATTCGTTCACAGTGTAAGTAATGTGACTGTTTCTATACATTTTAACCTGCCGTTAGAATCACGTTTGATACAAATACTTCACAGACGAAATACGCGTTCTTTCTTTATTTAGTTCTAACCGACAGCATTTTTTGAATAAGAAAATTTGTGAAAGTAAGATAAGAATTTTTAATTTTACAATGTCATATCGACATTATAAAGTATCAAGATGAAGTGGAAAAAACGCCGTTGTATATCACAATAACGGGGGCACACCAGAAAATATTCTAGGGGCGGCTTTCCAGTAATTGTTGGATGGGTAACCTGACGCTGTCTGGCTTTTGTAGTTGTGTCTGGCAAAGACGCTTGATGCTGCATGTTCTAGAAGTGTCTTGATTCATCTTGAATTGTATTAAATAACGTTAGATACCCAGGTGACTGTGGCTGCTTTTGTTGCGTGTAGATACGTACGTCTGGTTGCCAAAGGGTTCTGTTTCTGCGAACTCGGTGTTTACTCAATATTATAAGCCAGTATTATTAGAGATGCAGTGTTAATGAACGTTCCAAGGCTTTAGTTATCCATTTGTATTGGACAGTTTGTTAGTTTTATTTAATCTTGTGAATTTTTATTTTTGTGAATATTTATTGTAGTAGTTGTCTATACGGCATACTGGATAATTGTTTGACTTGGAGACCTACTAAGAGTGTCCTTGTTTTAATGAACTGTTCATAAAATATGTGTTAATTTTTCCGGGGCTAAGTAATATACGAGCACTGTTTTATGATCAAAATCTATGGGTTTCTTTCACGGACAAGATATTTTTTTATTTTGCAACCTTAAGCAAGTATCATTTTATTTTATTTGTGCAATTTCACTAACATTTACCATCACAGGCCTGAAGCACGTCTCGCTTTGAGTTTCTTTCATCAAAAGGGGCCGGGGATATTTCTTGGTGCAAGATCCATCCACCTTGCAGGGTGAGTTAATGTTGAGGGGTCCACATGGGCCGTGGATCATAGTCGTCTTGACAATCTCATGGAGGTCTGGGTCTAAGTAGCGATCAGGTATTTCAGCGCTTATAACTTTGTCAATGGACTCTGGTCTTATCTTCTCTTCTAGCCACTAGCCACAGGAGAATATGAATGTGGGGGAGTCCACGTTTATATCATTCTACGGAGTACATGTGACACCTGGTAGGGCCAAAGATTCAACCTTTAGTGTGGAGCTTTATCATATGCTTCACTTTCACGTGGAAAACAGTCGCTACTATGTCATGTCTATCGTGAGACTTTTGGCCTTGTTCCAAGAGCTCTACGATTTCTGGCCATTTCGGATTGCAGGTAAATGTAATAAACAGATCCGTCCGTCCGAAATGGCGCACATACGTCATAGCATCTTGAGTTCGCTCATGCATGTAGCGGGGTCCTCCTGTCAAAGAGGACGGCAACACTACCATCTTGCCTTGCTCTGATAACTAGCCATCAGATCTTGCCATGGCGTCATTCAGGTGCACATACTTTAACATTTACCATTACAGGCCTGAAGCACTTCTCGTGTATGAGCGAATTGAAATCAGTATTTTATCAATATTCTGTTTATGAAAAAGCGAAACAAATACAATTATCTGACTAAAAAACAATTATACTCATTTTATTGTATTATTCGCGACAAATAAATATTTGTTTAAATACCGCTCGGTGTAGGTGTGTTTTACTCTGTAGCCTACAGTATATCTGGGCGTGTCCGACTGTAATACGACGTCCAGGGCGTGCACACGTACTGCAGGCAATATAAACAAGCAACGTCTGCTGCTATGCCATTGTTCGGTGGTCACGGAAGACGCGTTTTATCCTTATACGACAATGACAGTCAGCACGTTTTAACAATGGCCATATCTTAATCCTATAATAATATAATATAATCCTATCTTAGCTTATCCTGGTATATGCCTAGACCCTGAATCACGCTGTTCGTCTTCTCGTTTGCACGCCCTGTGGTTTTTATTGTTAATATCACTTCATTTTACCCCTTAATTCATGTCTTTTATTATTCATAACACCAAACGGCGTTATTAATAATAATTATCGTCTTATTTTACTCCCCAGCGCTACAAGTATTTTTCGATGTTTCAGCTGCAAATTTTTACCTTTCTATCAATTGTACTCCATCCCCTCTTCAATAAACATTAGTAGGCTTGCCATTTTTTATAAAAAGGGTAAATTTACAATTATTGTAATTGTTGTTTTGCCAAACATTGTTTTTTTTTACAAATTGCTATTAAAATACCTCGTCCCCACGGCTAGTAGATCCGTGTCAAAACTCTCGAGTTCACGTCGTTTTTTATCAATGTGTGCATTATTTGCTAATGACAGTTTCCAAGGTAGTATAGGCCTATATTTTTACTTCAAGGCACATCTAGGAGATTTAAAATAGTATTAGGTTAACAGTATAATTATAAATTGAGTTTTCAACCGAGTTTCATTTAAAGATGTAAAATGATTTTCAAAGATATATTGTTTTGTGAGTCATTAATTATGTACTTTCTAGTAGGCTTCTATCATTCATAATTAGCCTGAGTCTTAAATATTTTAATCACGTGTTAAATTCTGAAAACTGTTTATACAAATGCATTTTACCTAATGCTTTTAATGTATGAATTTTGTCTCATAGAGTAAACTATTTAATATGTGTACATAGGCTCACATTCCCTTGACTCAAGATGAAATAGATCATGACGAGTTTAAAAAAACATAAAATAATCAAATAATTTAAAAATTGTTGATTAAAACGTAATAAAAACAAATAAAATTCTCCACACACACACACACACACACACACACACACACACACACACACACACACACACACATGTACCTTGTATCTGAATATTGCCCGTTGTTTCCACCTGCAGTATAACTCTCATTTATTACTTAATTTTATAACCTGTTCCATTTTATTTTACTGGACCTCAAAAAGAAAAATTATGAATTGGATTCTCGATGGAAAATTTTAGAAGCGAATAACAAAACACGACACAACTTGATTGAAAAATTAGGTAAAGATACACAAACTCAAATTGTAAGGAAAATCAACAGTGTCATAAATCAACAGTTTTACCGAAGAACAGCGTCACAACAGAACTAAATTGTCATCGTAGTATTCATCGTATAAAAACTATCAAAATTGTATCAGTTATATTCATAAAATTATCAAATTTTAAGAAAAAATTGACACTGCCTTAAAAGTACATTAATAACCACCAGCACCACCGTTACTGCCGCCACCAACCACAAATGCAATTTAAATAAAATCTAGTATTCTAACCTGTGTTTTTAGTTGTCTACTAATTTCTTATTGTATTTTTTGGTGTGTACGGATTTGGAATGAAATGTTTATAGAATATTTACTCAGTCTTTTACATACATGCTCTCTCTTTCTCACTCTCTCTCTCTCTCTCTCTCTCTCTCTCTCTCTCTCTCTCTCTCTCTCTCTCTCTTGTTTATTTCAGGGAATTAAATTATGTTCTTTCATGCGTACTTGCAATACGTTATACAATCAGACTGAGCTCAGCTGAGAGTACTTATGCGTAGAAACATGTACATCGAGTAGAGACCAATCTCAAAAGAAAAAACAGGCAATTTTGGCTGATACGTATTGTTACAATCGCAATACAAGGATGATCTGCTGGGGGAATAGCAATAAAGAGGTTCTTGAATCGGATAGTTGAAAACATATGATTGAAGAAAAAACGCGTACCAGGTTGTAAAACAGATAGCGGTCAACAAGGTGACTTCCTACAAGAGTATAAAAGCTGAGGTCATAACATGTTAGGACTGTTTGAAAGGAAAATATTGAAAATGGTATACGGCCCAATAATGGAAGCAGGAGAGTGGAGTTCCTTTCAAAATGCCGAAATTGATTAAATATTGCAGCGGAAAGATACAGTGCGTTTCATAAAGGTAAGGTGGATAGGTTGGCTGGTACGTGTGGAGAAAATCACACAGGAGAGACTGCCCAAGCAGATGCTAAATGGAAACATGGAAGGAACAAGAAGAAGTGGCAGACGGATACATGGAGTGGAGGAAAACTTAAGAAGACTGGGCGTACAAAACTGAAGTAACGTTGCAACAGAGAGAAAGAGAGAGAGAGAGAGGTCTGGAGGCGAGTGGTGGCGGAAGCCGAGGGTCATCCCGGCCTGTAGAGCTCCGGAAGAAGAAGAAGAAGAGGTCATAACATTCCCTACGCAAAAAAAAACCTTTGTAAATTACATAATTTGACTAAATTTTAGGAAGACAGGAGAAAAAAAAATGATATGAAACCGAAAGGAGAACAAAATACGACGCGTATTCAAAAGTAACGATTGCATTAAAAAAAGGTGTAAGTTTCCTACAGGCCACGACCAACATCTCTGTAATATGTATGTTTAAAACAACTGCATCAAAAATTTGCCAGCCTTTGCTGCCCAGCAACATAGTTATTATTGTCTTTAAACATTATTTAAAAACCTAGAAAATTAAGCATAATTGAAGTAGTTTTGATCACTGAAACCTATTTTTAGTGATACGGAAAAATAATTTTTAGCTGCACAGTAAATTTGGATAAACTTTGAGCGATTTTGATTTCTATCTTCAAACGTATACCAGTACGTTTAATTTATATTTTTTAGATATATTTAAATTTCTTCTTGTTCTTCTTTAACTTCTTTATTAGGACTATGTCCAGTTCTATAACAAAGGTCCTACATGCCGTCACTCCACCTCTTCCTTGGCCGACCAATTCTCCTCTTGGTGTTTGGTTGGGTATCTCTCGCCTTTTTCACTAGCCTTGTGTCATCCTTTCTTTCTTGATATGTGTTCATTCTATATAATTCTTCTTTCCGCTATCCAAGAATTAATATCTGTTACATTACACGGTTCTCTTATACTATTGTTGGCAGCCTATCGTACCTTGTCTTTTCTAGTACCCTCGATAATGTAGTAATTTCTACAGTTTGTCGTTTTATTTAACTAGTAAAATAACTGTTAACATTGCGTTTATAAAATAGGTGGAGTGGCTGGTTGTTGAATAAATTTATTTACCGGTACTTGGTAAAACGTACGCCTAGAAGTCACCTGTAATTGAAACTCATCTGAAGCTTGAACGCGTCGTAATCGTTGCTTTCACAGTCCCTAAACTGCTCTTGCTAAATCATGCTTTGTAGACAATAAGACAATAAGCAATACGAACCGGTATTCCTTTTTCATAAGGTTATTATTATTATCTACGTATACTGAAACGTGTTTTGAAATTAACAGTCAAGTTGAATAAGAAGTTGCGCACGTGACCGTTACACCTGTGATCCTGTTATTGACTTATTATTAATTTCCAATATTAGTACAGTCACTGAAGAAAAAAAATCAAATTAAGTGGCTTCTACGAGATTTTATGCATAAGGCTAGACAAAATGGTGAGAAACAATTTAGAAAAAAAGTTTACAAAAATTCAGTCGCGGGTTTTTGAAAAAACGGAGGGGAAAGGTACCAAAAATTGATTTTTGTGATTATCTTAAAAAATAAAATTACGAAAAAAAGACAAATTACAAAACTTAAAGAGCATTAAATTATCTACAAAAAGCTACTTATCTTTTTTTTGTCAGGCCAATACTTTGTGAGAAAACTGGAATTGAAATATTAGAAAAAAATTGATTGTCGTACTCCGCCCCGATGAGCGGAAAGGCTAATTTTTTCTGACATTGCAACATACAAATTTTAATGAAATCCGTTATAATAGTCGTAGAGACAAAAATCAAAAAGCATTTTAAAACTAAATGTTTGCACTTTTACATAAAATGAAAAGAAAATAATTAAATTATTAATAAATACTTAAAATAAAGTAATAACGTTTTTGTTTTTTATTTTTTCAACTAATGCATAAACATATTAAAATTTATTACAAATGTATTTACATTAAAAAAAAACTTCAAAATATAAACTTTACATATATAGGTTTTGAAAAAAATAATAAAAATTAGTACCGTATTGATTTATTGGCATAAAACTTTACATATATAGGTTTTGAAAAAAATAATAAAAATTAGTACCGTATTGATTTATTGGCATAAAATGAGCGAGTTTTAAAATTTATAATTTTTTTGAGTTCGCAAATATACATCATTTTCTTATTCTTCCTATTGTTTAAATTACCAGCCATCCTTACTATTTCTTTTATGAATTTGCTAACTGCTATAATTTTTATTGTTCGACTAAGCTTTTCGTCATCACTGACATCTTCAGGTCTTAAACAACCAAGATCTGAAGGTTGTTTAAGACCTGAAGATGTCAGTGATGACGAAAAGCTTAGTCGAACAATAAAAATTATAGCAGTTACCAAATTCATAAAAGAAACATCATTTTCTTAACTTACAATTTCTACAGAAATTTTCAAAATAAATAATTTTTAACAAAATTATGAACACGTATTGGCCAAAGTGTCTTCTACAAGACTGCGGTATAAAGAATTGTTAAAATAGAGTTAAATTTAAATAAATGTAACTTTTAATAATTAATGTAGAAATATGTCCATTGCGCATATTAATATTAATAGTTAAAAACTAAAATAAAAATATACTGTACTATATTACGTTCATGATATCAGTAACACACTAAGTTTTATAATATTGCAGCACAAAAGCGTTATAATTCTCCCGGTCCAATTCCATACTTTATTTTTACATATCTATAAGTGGTTAATACAAAAATTTACGACGGTAGAAACGATAACATCAATCTTAGCCTATAGAACAAAATTTCACCCCTTCAGTATATGAAAATAACGTTCTTCAACAGGCGCAGTAAATAAATCAGTGTTTGTGATCTAGCCTGTCCTACATTTTATTGAACCTCCAGTACAGTCACTGAAGCCGAAAAAAATAGAAATTGCAAATTAAGTGGCTTCCACGAGATTATTTGCATAGGGCTAGATAAAAAGGTAAGAAAGAATTAAAAAAAAAGTTTACAAAAATTCGGTCGCGGGTTTTCGAAAAAGGGGAGGGGGAAGGTACAAAAAATTCATTTTTCGTAATTATCTTAAAACATATTAAATTTATGAGAAAAATACAAAATACCAAAAAGAAAGAGCATACAATTCTGCATACAAAAGTTTATTAAAATTTTGTTTGTCAGGGCGATACTTTTAGTAGAAAAATTTATTCAAAGTTCGCCAAATTTTTCACAAGGTGGATTTTCAAATAAAATACATGTTTATTTAATAGACATGCAATCTTTTCAGGAATATAAGTTTAAAAACTCATTTTTATTCCGTTATGTATATATTATCATGTATAATTTTTACTTATTTATTACGCATTATAATAAAAATGTTATTAAAAAATCCACTTTATAAATAAATTCAAAAATAGTTTTCTTCCAATCATTGAAGATTTTGACAATAAAATAACTTTTAAAACACATTTCTTATTTATACAAATTATAAATTATTTACTTATAACTAATTATGATTTACATAATTATTAAAATATCGTTTTCTTCTTCAATTTTTCGGAATTTTTCACAATTATCAAGGTGGAAATTTACTTTTTAGTACATTTATTATTTATTTCTAAAATTTAATTGTAACAATTATTTTTAAAATGATAAATATATTTAAAAATCGATTTCTTCTCCAATTTTTCCAATTTCTTGAAAAGATTCAGAAGTCAAGTCTTCTATTTCTATTTCTCCCTCATCATACACATATTTGAGAAATTGTGCACCAAAATTAAATTCTTTAATAAAATTACACAAAAGCAATAAAACCTATCAGACCTTTAATAAACGCTAGAATCGTACCAAATTATAAAATATCAAAATTACTAACACAAATCTTAAAACATAAAATTGAACTTCCAGCAAAATAAAATATAAAAACTAGTATCGAACTCACGGAACATTCAATATCGAACTGCGTTAATTCAATATCTGTATCATGTACCAGCTGTTCTTGCTCTCCCTAAATTTCTTCAGTTTTCAGGGTCTGTTCTTTTCATGCCCATGCACGGATATAAATTCTCACTATGTTGAAGAGAAACCTCAAATATTGTAGTTCAAGTATTGTACAATAGTTACATATTAATATTTTTTTTAGTTTTTAACTATTAATATTAATACACGCAATGGACATATTTCTACATTTATTAATAAAAGTTACATTTACTTAAATTTAACTAAATTTTAACAATTCTTTACACCGCAGTCTTATAGAAGACACTTTGACCAATACGTGTTCATAATTTTGTTAAAAAATATTTATTTTGAAAATTTCTGTAGAAATTGAAAGTTAAGAAAATGATGTGTACTTGCCAACTCAAAAAATGATAAATTTTTAAACTCGCTCATTTTATGCCAATAAATCAATACGGTACTAATTTTTATTATTTTTTTCAAAAACCTATATTATGTAAAGTTCATATTGTGAAGGTTTTTTTATAATGTAAATACATTTGTAATAAATTGTTAATATGTTTATGCATTAGTTGAAAAAATTAAAAAACAAAAACGTTATTACTTTATTTTAAGTATTTATTAATAGTTTAAATATTTTCTTTTCATTTTATGTAAAAGTGCAAACATTTAGCTTTAAATGCTTTTTGAATTTTGTCTCTACGACTATTATAACGGATTTTATTAAAATTTGTGTTGCAATGCCAGAAAAAATTAGCCTTCCCGCTCATCGGGGCGGACTCCGACAATTTTTTTCTAATATTTCAATTCCATTTGTCTCACAAAGTATTGGCCTGACAAAAAACATGACAAATAGCTTTTTTGTAGAGAATTTAATTCTCTTTAATTTTTGTAATTTGTATTTTTTTGTAAATTTGTTATTTTTCAAGATAATTGAAAAAACTCATTTTTTGTACCTTCCCCACCTCTTTTTCGAAAAACAGCGACGGAATTTTTGTAAACTTTTTTTAAATGGTTTCTCACCCTTTTATCTAGCCTTATGTAAAAAATTTCTCGTAGAAGCCACTTAATTTGAATTTTTTGCTTCAGTAACTGTACTACTATAGAAACATAACTGCATGCCATCCAAAGGCAATATAAGCGTTTATGAGCGTAATGTGCTGCTGCTAAAATTTGATGTTGACGAAGTAAATATTGAAGTGTGTGTGTGTGTGTGTGTGTGTGTGTGTGTGTGTGTGTGTGTGTGTGTGTGTGTGTGTGTGTGTGTGTGTGTGTGTCTAATTTGCTGACAAATGACGAATAAATATATAATTTGTTAATTAATTTGCTAATAAATATTTGACGAAATAAAAAATATGTTAACGTTAACGTTAAATGCGATTTCAACAGTAAATAAGAAGTTTTTTGTCGTATTGAATAAAAATTGTATCAATTAATAGAGATTTTTTGAGAATAAAGATCGTAAGGAAAATAACTATTTATCAGGATTACTAAAAATAAACAGAGATAATTGTTAACTAACATATATATATTATAACACTCACTTAATGGAATAATAACTCATGGATATGATTTAATAACATAATGATTTAATCTGTGTAACATAAATTCAAATTATTGGAAAATTCCATTCGATACATAAGGTTGTCACAGGGTCGATATTTATCTCAGGATTTATAATTAAATAATTTTAATATATTTCGTGGGAATTCTTGTGGCTGCTACGAAAAGTTCCTTTGCATGTTGAATAATAATAGAGAGTACCTTTACAAACAATATATTACTTATAAACAAAAAATTTACACAAATTATATATTAAGTTACATACAAGTTTTGACGATATTCAATTTGTCCGTCTCAGAAAATAATGTAGTTTATTAATGTGTACAATAAATGTTTTCCTTGTAATCACTGTTAGCTTAGAGATTGAATTTGGTTGCACTTTAAAATGTTTACTAGTGATTAGTGTTAGTGTAAATTGTTATATTGTCTAGTGGTTGTTCCTTGTTAAAAAAATATTGTCAAATTATACTTTACACATCTAGACGATATTGCTGAAGGGTTCCTGGTCTATTCTGAATATTTTTCTTGATTGTGTGTATTATTTGTTCATGAAAATTGTAGTGGAAGGATTATTATCTTCGATGATGGTCCTTCAGATCTTCTTTCACAAACGGGTTATCTATTTTTATATACTTTTAATTACCTCTAGACACGCACTATCAACTGCTTTCCATCACAATTAACAATTAAGTGTTATTTCTTCTTTCTTTTAGTTACCTAACTCATACAAATTTCTTAAATTTTGATTGGTCATTTATGTACAGTTTAAATGTTATAGGATCAACACCCATTACCTACATTATATTTTATAAATTACCTTTAATAGATAATTTTATTATTATACTCTAATTATATATGCAATGTTTATACAATTATTAATTAGATAATTATAAACAATTTGATACTAAACATGCCTCAGTTTATAACTGTAAAACCTTATTAATTTGAATTTCTATGATATGTGGTGGAACAATTTGTTATGATTTATTGTAATTTCTACTTTGACTACCTGAGATAAATATATTTACATAAGTTAACTGGTGACATAAAATCTTATAACATATAACAAAACTTTTAATAATAATAATTGTTTTTGACAGTTTTAGTTTATTTATACTGCTAAACTATTGTCTGTATGATAAACTAAAATTCTGTCTAATAATAACAAAACACTTTCATCATAAATAATTACACTGTTTAACGGTAGTCTGTGTCGCTATTTCTTATGATCACACTCATTACTTTAAAGGTTTGTGTCCCTTTTCCTTTCCTTGATTATAGGCCTATATGATTATAATTAATACAATTTTATTATATGGATTAGGTACTCTTTATTGGGTTTGGATGATTATTCAGGGTAAGTTGATTAGGCCTACTAGGTTTATTTATTTCACTTTTTTCTGTTTACTGCCCTATTCTACTGGGTTATTTCTGGGTTTCTTGATAATATTATATAAGTCAAACCAAATAGTTTTCCTTTAATTTGCTTTCAATTATTATTTCTTGGTTCCTCTCTGGATCGGATTCCACTATTATTTACTATTCTTTTGTAACATTTTGTTTCGTTACAAATTGCCTCCCTTCAGAAGTAATTATTTCTGAACACTTCATTAGGTGTGAGGACATAATTACTTATGTTATTTTAACTTTTCTTCCTCATGATATTTTTTCATGGATTGTTGATTATAATCTTCTGAATTGCTACTATTGGGCTAGTATATGGTGATTGGCTATGCTCAATTATATCATTTAACAAAATTTTATTAATTTCAGCTCTAACCGCCTCCTTCAATGAATATGGTATAGGATAGGATTTCCTGTGGAATTCTGCTGGTTCTTTAAATTGTATTCTACACTGATAGTTTTTTGCTTTTCCTGGTTTTTCTGAAAATACATGTTTATACTTCTTATATATTATAATGAGAACTTCTACTTGTTTTACTGTCAAATTATTTGTGCCTTGGTGTCTAAACTCTCTTATCTCCTGTAATTTACTGTTCCACAGGTCTTCATTTGTCATATTATAGATTATTTTTCTGCATTGGGTGTCATTATTTAAAAAATTGAATTCCCTAACTTGGTGATGGGTACGGTTCAGAGGGGCACCATCGCTTCCTATTAACTCTGCCGTCCACATAACACCTTCAGAGTTCAAGGACACCTTCTCCTTGCTCAAATCAATAATGGCTGAGTATTTCCTCAGCATATCGCATCCGATTAATAATTCGAATGGTAGGCCGATTGCGACCAAACATATAATATTAATTGTAACACCTTTGCTTTCTATTTCCAATGACACTTGTTTTCTCACTGTTTTATTTTGACGCCCAGTGGCACCTATTAAAATAACATTATTGACAGGTAAGGTAGGTATTATATTTTTACTTTGTTTCTGTATTCTCTCCAGTTCAGCGTCGTTAATAAGTGATACATTTGCACCAGTATCTATCATTATTCGTGTAGGAATTCCTTCAATTTGAGCGGTTATGTATAAAATTTCATTATGCTGGTTGATTCTACTTGTCACCGGTTCCTCCAACAGTTCTTCTCGAAGATTTTTCAAATAATAATTGTAAATAATAGTAAGATTTTGATTATCCGTCCTTAAACTTTGGTTATTGTTATACTTCAAAATTCTTTTATTTTCCATAATTGGTTTTTCATAATTAGTTGGTAGTAATTTGTTATTACTATGTTTTTGAATTTGGTGGTTTGTGTACCCAGTAGTTAGTAGCAGTAAGGGGTCGCGAGGGTTTATTACTGCCTCACTCCGCTTAAATTAAGGCTATCATGATTATTTTCCGGGCATGACTGTAGATTTGCCTGGACTGGTGTGCTGGTTCCTGGTTGTTCAACCTCTCGGTTGTCTAATTGTTCGCTTCCCCTTGATTCTCGGAAGTCCTCCTGGCTTCTACTTCTTACTCGGTTATAATGGTGACTCATCCCTCTGGGATTTCCTCTTTAATCATAACTGTTATTAAAACTGTTCCTCCGAGGTTGATGGTATCTCCAGTAATCCCCTTCTTCTGCACTGATATAATTTATTCGGGGTCGGTACGGACGATTATTATTATAATTACCCTGATTATTATTGTTATTAACTCCTGAGTTACTCCTAAAATTATTATAATTTTGGTTTGTTCGGTAGTCATTATAATTATTATTATTTCTATTACCCGGATGGTAATTTTGATTGGGCGTGTTGTTATTATTATTGTTAATTGGGTTTCGATTGAAGTTTGCTGGTTGGTTATTACTTGGGGTAAAATTTTGGTTGTGATTACTATCGCTGACATAACTATTCCGGTTATTCATGTTATTATATTGATTATGATTCATACCATGGTTATTATTTTTTGAACCGCACTGATCAGTTCGTTGTCTGCTTCTTTTGTAGTAACCCTCGTGTTCATAATTTTCTAATAAGTCAGCCATTGCGTGGACCGTTTTAATCTGGCTTCCCAGGCGTGCTCTGGCAATTCCTGTGTCATAATGGTATGCCATTTTAGTTACTAGGGATTCTTCTGGTATTCTTGGCTCTAGGTGTCTCGCCAAACACACCTTTCCCCAGAAGTAAGTAGTTGGAGATGTACCTCTATTTCCATCATATCTTCCCTGACAAATGTTGTCCCTTATAATATTTTGTATCGCTTCGGACCAGTATTTTTCTTTAAACAGTTTTTTAAATTGAGCGTAGTCCACTATCTCATTCCTGGTTGCGGTCCACCAGTTGTCCGTAATCTCCCTAAAATGCTCATCCAACATCTCTCTAATCGAGCTCCAGATAGTTATTCGATGTTTATTAAAATGTTCCTCAATTCTGGCCAGGAATTCCATGGGGTTTCTGCGATAATTTTTGAAATTAATTCCTTCTCTGGTTTCATTTGTGGAAACATGAGTAATATTATTTGGTCTGGTTCTAATTAACTCAATTTCTTCTTGATTTTGGCGTACCTGACCAGTTAAATTATTCACCGTAGTGTTAATATTGTCACACCATTCTCCGGTTTGTTTCTGTAAATTCACTAAATTTTCTTGTTCCTTTTGTATTCCTTCTATTTGAATACGACTATTTTCTTGGACCTGGTCTATTCTAGTATTTATCACTGCTTTATTTTGTATGATGGTTTCGTTAGCTTTTCTCAATCTCTCATTAGTGTCAGCTATTTCTTGCTTCCTTTCCTCATCGATTTTGTCCATCTTGTGGTTAATTGTATCATTGACTTGTTCAATTCTACCATTAATTCTTCTTAAATTCTCTTCATTGATTTGTCTGAACTCTTCCTTCATTTGGTTATTATTTTCACTTATAGTTTGCCTTAAAGTTTCATTAGTACTTTCCTTAATACTATCAATTTTCTCATTTATCTGTTTTAAATTCTCGTTAGTGTCTTCTCTGTTTTGGTCAAATCTCTCCTCCATTTGTTTTATTAAATTTTCACTCATTTTCTCATTTGTTTGTCTGTTATCTTCCTTGATACTATCAATTTTTTCATTTGTTTGTCTGTGATCTTCCTTGATACTATCAATTTTCTCATTTGTTTGTCTGTGATCTTCCTTGATACTATCAATTTTCTCATTTGTTTGTCTGTGATCTTCCTTGATGCTCTTCAAATCTTCCTTCGTTTGTCTGTTTTGTTCCTCCATTTGTTTTAATACGTTTTGACTCAAAATTTCATTTTGTTTCCTCGAGTTTTCAGTGAATTCTTCCTTCTGCTTCTTCAAATCTTCCTTCGTTTCTTCCTTATTTCTGTCCATTTTTTCACTCATACTATTCATTAACTCCATTAATTTTATAAGATTCGGGTCTCCCCTATCTTCCTTTCTTGCTACCGTCTCCACATCCTCCACCGATGTTACTTCTTTCTCTTCCATCCTGACTTCTTTCTCTGCCTCCTTCGTCCGTTTCAATGATGTAGCCCTCTTACTCATCTTTTTTATTTCTTGGAACTTATAGCAGTCGCCAGCTAAAAATTAGGAAATTAATTTGGTCGTTTCAATTTCTTCACCTAATATTCCCTAATTTCGGCCCCACGTTGGGCGCCAATTTATAACACTCAATGGAATAATAACTCATGGATATGATTTAATAACATAATGATTTAATCTGTGTAACATAAATTCAAATTATTGGAAAATTCCATTCGATACATAAGGTTGTCACAGGGTCGATATTTATCTCAGGATTTATAATTAAATAATTTTAATATATTTCGTGGGAATTCTTGTGGCTGCTACGAAAAGTTCCTTTGCATGTTGAATAATAATAGAGAGTACCTTTACAAACAATATATTACTTATAAACAAAAAATTTACACAAATTATATATTAAGTTACATACAAGTTTTGACGATATTCAATTTGTCCGTCTCAGAAAATAATGTAGTTTATTAATATGTACAATAAATGTTTTCCTTTTAATCACTGTTAGCTTAGAGATTGAATTTGGTTGCACTTTAAAATGTTTACTAGTGATTAGTGTTAGTGTAAATTGTTATATTGTCTAGTGGTTGTTCCTTGTTAAAAAAAATATTGTCAAATTATACTTTACACATCTAGACGATATTGCTGAAGGGTTCCTGGTCTATTCTGAATATTTTTCTTGATTGTGTGTATTATTTGTTCATGAAAATTGTAGTGGAAGGATTATTATCTTCGATGATGGTCCTTCAGATCTTCTTTCACAAACGGGTTATCTATTTTTATATACTTTTAATTACCTCTAGACACGCACTATCAACTACTTTCCATCACAATTAACAATTAAGTGTTATTTCTTCTTTCTTTTAGTTACCTAACTCATACAAATTTCTTAAATTTTGATTGGTCATTTATGTACAGTTTAAATGTTATAGGATCAACACCCATTACCTACATTATATTTTATAAATTACCTTTAATAGATAATTTTATTATTATACTCTAATTATATATGCAGTGTTTATACAATTATTAATTAGGTAATTATAAACAATTTGATACTAAACATGCCTCAGTTTATAACTGTAAAACCTTATTAATTTGAATTTCTATGATATGTGGTGGAACAATTTGTTATGATTTATTGTAATTTCTACTTTGACTACCTGAGATAAATATATTTACATAAGTTAACTGGTGACATAAAATCTTATAACATATAACAAAACTTTTAATAATAATAATTGTTTTTGACAGTTTTAGTTTATTTATACTGCTAAACTATTGTCTGTATGATAAACTAAAATTCTGTCTAATAATAACAAAACACTTTCATCATAAATAATTACACTGTTTAACGGTAGTCTGTGTCGCTATTTCTTATGATCACACTCATTACTTTAAAGGTTTGTGTCCCTTTTCCTTTCCTTGATTATAGGCCTATATGATTATAATTAATACAATTTTATTATATGGATTAGGTACTCTTTATTGGGTTTGGATGATTATTCAGGGTAAGTTGATTAGGCCTACTAGGTTTATTTATTTCACTTTTTTCTGTTTACTGCCCTATTCTACTGGGTTATTTCTGGGTTTCTTGATAATATTATATAAGTCAAACCAAATAGTTTTCCTTTAATTTGCTTTCAATTATTATTTCTTGGTTCCTCTCTGGATCGGATTCCACTATTATTTACTATTCTTTTGTAACATTTTGTTTCGTTACAATATATATATATATATATATTGTAATAAAACATAAATTTTTCAAATGTATGAATGTGTGTAGTAATGTAGCTAATGTTCCACTTTGCTAATGTTTCCTGGTCTTCGTTAAGCCCTCACTGTTGGGCTCCAATTGTGTAATAAAACACTAGATGTATGTGAATTGTGTTCTCCTGTAAGCCTCACTGTTCGGGCTAGACAATTTTGTAATAAAACACGAAATATTTAAAAGTGTGTATGTGTGTAGTGACGTTCCGCTCTGGGAAACGTCGATTTGGTAACGCTCCTGGTCTTCTGGGTTATAAAATAAAATCTGTGTGAATTGCTGCTGTTGCAATTTGGAAATAAAATATAAATTTAAAATTTATATTTATAAAAAAAATAAATTCTGAAAAAATGTTTTCGGTGTATTTATGTTCTTAAAATTTAGGAACAAATCGAGTTTCTTGGTTGTAATTAAAATTATGATGGTATTGTGTTTATTCTGGTAATAATTTTCCTTTCTGTAAATTTGTTAAAAAGACAATCCAGTTAACTTCAAGTTTAGGCGAAAACGGCTCTCTTCTTCTTACTCTTGAAAGGTTGTAGTTTCGCATATACTGCCTTTAAAGGTTATTTAGTTTTCTTGATTAATTAACTGTTATGTCCCTTTATAATAGAAATCAACTTCAAATTACCAAAAACCAACAAAACGTTTATTAAACAAAAATAATAAATTTGGTCGATTAAATATCGATGTTACAATGCCGTATCGACTCGCTCAGGGCCGGTCGATATAAGAAGTTTACATTCGTATTATAAAAATAGGTTCTTTAAACGGTTATTAATATAAAGCCAGAGAAGGTCAGGGGCATGAAAGTATAACACTTACAATTCTGAAATATCTTAAATTTAAACAATACAATGATAGTTATAAATAATAAAAGTTTATATATAATTTTATTCAAACCAATGTTCAGCCAACGGTCGTTTTCTTACAGCAATGATGAGATTGGATCGAAATGGCCGCCTGACGCATGCGCGTTGATAGCCTCTAACATTGATGAAGTACTTGTTGGAATAAAGATGTCCTTTCTTCGTGTAAATTATCTTCGCAATTGTATATGTCTTGGGAATAGTTTAATGTCACTGGTGTATGATGGAATAGTTCACTTTGTGTAAAATGTTGTTCTTGGATATATCTCCTGGTGTTTATGTGTGTAGGTTTAACCTCGAAATTTCAGTCTGTATATGGTGTAATATCAGTGTTATTCAGTTTATTTAGTTATATGTTGTTCAGTTTATGGATGTTATGTAGTTCATAGGTCAACTTCATCACTTCACAATAAATAAAATAGTTAAAAAATAATTTCATACAAAATTATTCCGAACTCGGTTATAACGTAACCGCCATTACAGGTTAATGCTATCAAATATTCACATTAAGTGCACTCTTCAACGTATAATAATGAACTGTCTGGATTTCCTCCGTCTCATGAAAATCTTAGCCTATATAATATATCTCATACATTGTTTCAAATTATCTTAACTTCCGACACACTTTAATTTTGTACATTATGCTTAGAAAGTAATTTCGTTATTAGTTAACTGTTCGAAATATTAAATACATATTCAATTTCACTATTCTATTCTACTTATTTTGATAGTAATTAAGTTAGTGTTACAAAGTTTCATCAGAAAATTGTATTTCTTACATTTTTTGTGAGGTAGGCCTAAAATTATACTTCCTGTCTTCTAAGTAAATAATAGCCATTTTCCCTAATATAATTATTATTCTATTAAATCTGAAATTGATAAAATTGTCTATTCTCACTTATTTTATTGCAATTTAGTTTATTATTGATGGTTTTTAAATACAATTCACTTGTATATGACTCCTCCTATAATAATGTCAGTTAGACTATTTCAGTTTTAATGGTATTTTTATTAGGTACATAAATACTTTTACTTATATAGTGACCATATCTTTAGAAAGCCTCATTTACATAGTATACTATATGTTGAGTTTATTTTGCATAAACATTGTCAGTTTAACTGGCTTATAAGAACAGATTTATTAATTATTTTGCAGTTTAAATTCATTATATGGCCTAGATTTGATGTGTTGCTATTTGCAAAATTTTTTTTACCAATGTATTTATTTCATATCCTTCTCTGACTTCTTATACTTATATACTTTATTGAGAACTAGTTTTTTGACTGGTATAACAGTAATTATTGATTATACAATTAAAATATAACACCTATCTATATCAAAACTGGTACCCTGAATAACACCTTTTAGGGGCATTGATTACCTAATAACATAATTAAAAATATTCTATAACATTGGGAATGATATCCATTTTTAGATAGGGTATTCCAAATTCAAAATGACAACAAAATAACAAATTATAACAATAATATTTCTTATGAATAACTCTTATTTATCTAATTATTATATGGAATAGGAACATAACATCCTGGTTCCATATAATGGTTAACACTTTATAGAATGAATCATTAACAGTCTGTTCTGTAATTCCCCATTTTACAGGATTTATTCCTCCTCTTAAAGTATAACACTGGCTATCTGTTTCATATTCCATTCTATGGAATGTTCATATAGCTTCAGTAGCCTTTTATTAGTAATATTACTATTTCATTATCAAAATAGATACTGTTCACAAAACACTTAAAGTTTATTACTTTGTACTACAACTCATGCACCTTTTTAAAGTTTATCAGTAATAATTTGATAACTTACACTTGTCCATGGTGATTTATTAATATTATTACTAGTCCTTTTCTAGTTTTTAACATGAAATATTCAACCATGGGGGGACTGTGAAGATTTGTTCATACAAACTAAACAATAACTTTTTGGATGCACTGTTATTTAATACTACTAACACTTTTAGTTTTTTGTCAGTTTTACATTGTGATATGATTTTTTGGGGTGTTATACTTTCTCTTTGGACATTAATTTATTTTGGGGTTTTTGGGGTTCTCTCCCTATGGGGTTTTTATCTTATATGGGTCGTCTCACTTCTTTCTTCTTTCTTCAGTAGTTTTGGTTATTCTTCTTTCTTCTTTCTTCAGTAGTTTTGGTTATTCTTCTTTCTTCAGTAGTTTTGGTTATTCTTCTTTCTTCAGTAGTTTTGGTTATTCTTCTTTCTTCTTTAGTTTTTGTTATTCTTCTTTCTTCTTTCTTCAGTAGCTTTGGTTATTCTCCTTTCTTCTTTCTTCAGTAGCTTTGGTTATTCTTCTTTCTTCTTTCTTCAGTAGCTTTGGTTATTCTTCTTTCTTCTTTAGTTTTGGTTATTCTTCTTTCTTCTTTAGTTTTGGTTATTCTTCTTTCTTCTTTAGTTTTGATTATTCTTCTTTCTTCAGTAGCTTTGGTTATTCTTCTTTCTTCAGTAGTTTTGGTTATTCTTCTTTCTTCTTTAGTTTTGATTATTCTTCTTTCTTCAGTAGTTTTGGTTATTCTTCTTTCTTCTTTAGTTTTGGTTATTCTTCTTTTCTTCAGTAGTTTTGGTTATTCTTCTTTCTTCTTTAGTTTTGGTTATTCTTCATTCTTCTTTCTTCAGTAGTTTTTCGCTGTGTATGCCTTTTTGCTTCTTGTCTGGTTTCTTTGTCGGGGTATATTAATTGCCTGCTTCTATCTTACCTGGGTAATTTTGTTATTCACATTTTTAGTTTTCTGGGTTTTTAAATTTGTAGTATATTATATTATTAGCAGATTTTTTCTTTATTTTAACTTTTCTTGTGAGTATATTAATTAATAGTGCCTTTTAATTGATTCTCATCTGGATATTCCATATATTAGAGCTTTATCAATGATCATTGAGTAATGTATTTGTGTGGATTATCTGTCACGCTACAATATATATATATATATATATATATATATATATATATTGTACTGCTGTTAAAATCCAACGCAGTACATAAGAGGAAAATAATAAATTTTAAAAGAAAAATATATAAATTTATTAGAATTGGAACATATGTTTTAAAATGTAAACAAAAACATTGTATTGACTCACCCATCAACATAGAGGTAGATGCCTATATGAGATAAAACAGTATAAAGATATATGTTATGAAAAGAATATATGAAATTTGAAATGAATATTATAAATAAGAGGAAATAGTAAGAATATTATCATGTTATAAATACAAACTAGAATTAAGAATATTAGAAATAAAATAAATATGTTTAATAAGAAGTAGAAAAGTTATATAAGTTTTTAAGAGGTATATGATAAAAAGATGTAACGAAGGTAGGGAATTATCAATGTGGCAAATTTGTAAATTGTTAGAGATTGTTTTGGAGAGTGGTGAAGAAAAAATGTAGTAGTCTAATTTAATACCAAATACTATAAAGATGAAAGAGAGGAATTATGTAAAATGAGTCTAAATTTATATCTAAGGAAAGTAACATGAGTAGTCTAATTTTATATTGAATACTATAAAGATGAAACAGAGGAATTATGTAAATAGTGTCTAATTTTAATTCAATCAGAGTCACATTAAGAATATTAAATTATAATAACTGTTGTACATCATAAAAGTAATGTAACTTAAAAAAGAAAATAAAGCAAATGATTTTGAATAGTGATTCCAGAGTTTGATTATAATATCGAATAAATAAATAATAATACAAAAAATATAACAATATCCTGAATAGAACGACGACAGAAGAGGAAAATCTTGGACTGGAGAAGAGTTTCAGTGGCCCTAACGAATAATTAAGTGTTCAAAGGAGACATCGGTGTTGCAGTAATCTTGGAGAGTGGTATCCAGCGGTAAGAGCAATAAGAGATTCGTGTGAGGAAACAGATTGCCAAGCTGAATATTGCTGTTGAAGAAAGGTAAACAACAACCAGAAGTGAACCCATGGCAGCTGGAAGAATTCAGAGACGGTTAAGTTACACTAATACGTTAGTTATTTTTTACATGGTTAATTACCAAAGTACTACCCATTAACTGAATCTGGGTTGGTTTAAAGAAAAGAAATTAATAGATTTAATCGTAAATACGATAAAATAACTTAATCATTAATCCTGAGAAAAAGAGTTTCTTTACATGTACTGGTAAATAAAAGAAAATATAATAACAGTAGGTACAGATCTTTATTACAATACCTGTAATAAAAAAATAAACCAGTATAAAATGGCGCCCATACGTGAAAGCAAAGATTTTCTTTAAACCAGCACCAAATAACACAATTTTATTAAATTTAATTAGTATAAAAATCTCCTTGTAATTAAATTAAGTTCAATATTGTAAAATGGCTAACAAACTAGAGCAACGATATGAATTAAGGAGTAATAGTGTTGAAGAGGAAGAAACTGAAATGGAAATAATAGTAGAGGATGCCCAAGGGGACCAACCAAAGAAACCAAACCAACTAATGGATGCAAATTTCCAGGAGATGATGAGAATTATAATGGAAGGGAATAACAAAACCAACGAAAATTTTAAACAAATGAGAATAGATAATGAAAATTTATTAAAACAAAATAATGAGGAATTAAAGGAGACCATTCAACAACAAATAAATGGGGTGAAGAATAAATTAGACCAGCAAAAGGCTGAAATCAAGTTAATATTACAAAATTGTGAGGAAAGGAACATTAGGCAATACGCAAAAATGAAATTGAATATAGAAACAAGGAAAGAAATAATGAGTGATGAAAACCAGTCAATAGAAACAACGACAGAAGATGACATGCACAGTGTGGAAACATTGAATAAGATAACGGAAGAAGTAATAAATGATAACAAAACGGAGATAGAAATAATACTAAACGATCAAAATAGGGAACAAGTAAGTCATGAAATAGAAGATAATGGAATAAAGAAGCAAATAATTAAGAAAACAGAAGAAAGAAGAATAACACATCCTAAGAAAATTCAAAATATAGAATTGGAGATGATGAATAATGGACTGATTAATGTACTTAACATCCTAAGTACTAACTACAGAAGAATAAGTAATTTTAAAGATAATAAAAGGAACTCAATAGAATATTTCAAAGGGAATCACAATAAAATAGTGAGAAAAAACGTCAGAAAGTCTATAGGTAAATTAAATATCACAGAAATAGAAATGTGTAGCAAACTGTCAGTAATGTCATCAATAATTCAAATACCATTAAAATACCTGTTCAATAAAATAAATAGGAAAGTGACTGATGTAGGCATAGGTAGAGATGAACATGTAGTATCAAAAGAATGGGAGTACAGGGTGACAGAGAGGTATTTAATAAAAACAGAAATCATTATGGACACTGTAATAATAATCCGTGCAACAAGGATAACTTACGTATTTGACAACGGATGAACTAAATATGAAAAATATGGAAAGAAGGGACTGATTTTCTGGGTATGGACCAAAGCAAACCAATGGAACAAAGATTAGATTGATTATTAATACAAACGACATATATGAAGGTTATTACAAATAAAAAATTCTTTTTATTTTATGAATTAAGATGAAATAATCAACCAAATTCTAAAATAAGTAAGAACATCTTACCGGATAGTTAAGAGAAATTATTTTGGAATCAATTAAGAAGAGAAAGACAGTTAATAACCATAATAATTATTTGAATAACCATTTTAATCAGTATAATAACAATGATAAGAACTGAATCATTAACCCTGAGAAAAAGAGTTTCTTTACATGTACTGGTAAATAAAAAAAAAATATAATAACAGTAGGTACAGATCTTTATTACAATACCTGTAATAAAAAAATAAACCAGTAGAATATATATATATATGTATATATATAAGAAAGATTGAGTGAGATTTTCTTGTATATTGTTAAGAGAGATTGAATATATTGTTACGACGATCTACTTGATCGTCGTAGGAACAGTGGAAATAAAATACAAGACACCAATTAAGTCACCAATCACCAGTTTTAATTATCACAATTAAACCGTTTATAATTAACTCGAACAATATTTCCAGTCAGATTTGTCCACACGCAATAACAATGTCTATTAATAGAGTTTCACACAATTATTAACACAATACTACTTTACTTCGACAACACTCAATCCGCACTAACGAAAATCGCTCACGTAACTGAACTGACAATCTGGCTGCTATGCCTTTATATAGACCCTCAGAGGTGCAGTACAGCTTTGCCTCCTTACTGCATGCCAGCGGCTTAATGATTATCTCAAGTGTTCCTGAAACTCACTATAACCACCTACGTGAATGACGCAACACAAGTCACACTGGACTGGGGGGAGTGGAGAATGTTCTGGGTTGTTCGGTACGCTTCTCGTAACAATATGTGAATGAGACTATACTGCAGCATGACTAATATGCTTAGTACTCCTAGGACATTAGTTCAGATCCTCCTATAATTGTGACTATGAGTATTTAGTCTTCTATAATAACCGTTAATCGACAAAGCATACTGTACGAACGATCTACGTCAATTCAACTATCCACTTACGTTACAGAAAGCTGTAAACAAGGTATACTACTGTTCTACGTAAAATGTCTTTCATTATGTACTGAGACATATGTATCTGTCACGCAGGTCTTATACTTTGTAAAAACGTAATTGTTTTTAAGGAAACAAGTTGAATAAATGCATACGAGGGATAATAAAGTGAAAGTGAAAACTGAATCTATCAAGAAGTAAACATAAAGATATAATAGCTGAGACCAAAATCTGTAAGTATTAATATACGTTAAACTGAGAGCACAGTATCCTACGATTAGTAATGTACCAGGTGAGACACTGATCTTACTTAGAGTACTGCATACATACACTCAAGGAAGGAAAGTGAATTGTTTGGCGGAAATGATTGTTTCTTGATTCTGAATGAACGACAAGTACAAACGCTTACTTATAGACGCTAAATGTAAATAATAGGCCTACTATTAAAATGTAAAGAACTAACTTTTATGATGTAATTAATATTACAGCAATTTTAACTGATACATTTATTTGTAAAACCTACAAACATTATGAGTGTATTTTTTCTTCGTTTTGTCATTTAAGCAGGCTTAGAAAAATATAATAAAATTAGTAGTCGACATTGTAAACGAATTTGGATAGCAAATCCTAGAATACCATTACAGCAATAGAAAGCAGAACAGGTTTAATACGGGTAAAATGTGTATTTTAAAAACTTCTTAAAAATATTTGTATGTTTTCATTTTACTGTTTTTCTTTAATTTTAGGCTTTAAATATGAGGATGGAGAAATATAAGTAAGGCAAAAATTTTGAAATAATATAGATTTTGTTGATTATTAATGTTGAGTTACTCAAAAAGTACAATGACCAACCTAAATTACTGCTGCTTATCACATGCTAACAATAATATAATAAAACTGTACATAACTTTATTTTTTAAAGTAAACTGTAAGTGCGTTTCATTAGTACTTCTTTCTTTGTCTTTTATTTGTTATTTAACGAATTAGGAATTACTCATTTCATTAGTCGTTTTCCTTTTGAGCTTGTTTAATGTCTTTTCGTTGAAGTTATTTCTTTAACTACACCTATATATTGTTACGAGAAGCCTACCGAACAACCCAGAACATTCTCCACCCCCCCTTCAAGTGTGGCAGTTGTTGCGTCATTCAGGTAGGTGGTTCTAGTGATTTCCAGGAACACTTGAGATAAGCATTAAACCGCCGGCGTGCAGTAAGGAGGGAAAGCTGTACTGGACCTCAGCGGGTCATGTATAAAGCCATAGCAGCCGGGTTGTCAGTTCAGTTACGTGAGCGATTTTTGCTAGTGCGGATTGAGTGTTTGTCGAAGTGAAGTAGTATTGTGTTAATAATTGTGTGACACTCTATTAATAGACATTGTTATTGCGTGTGGACAAATCTAACTGGAAATATTGTACGAGTTAATATAAACTGGTTATTTGCGATAATTAAAACTGGTGATTAGTGACTTAATTGGTGTCTTGTAGTTTGTTTTCCACTCTACCATAAGACGATCAGCAGACCGTCGTAACAGTGGTGTCAGAACTGGGATAGAACGGTTAAAAGTGGAAACAGAGGATACTTCATAGAAGAGTTGTGTTAGTGGTAGTTGAAAAAAATTAAATGGATACCAGTCAGGTGATAGAAGTATTCCGAGCAATGCTACAGCAAAGACAGGAATAACAAAATGAAGAACGAAAACAGGAAAAGAGAAGAAGCAGAAAAACGACAAGACGAAAAACGTAAGCGTGAAAATGAAACACCAGAGGGACGAAAATAGAAGAATTTAGTCGTCACGCAGACGATGTTAGGGCGTTCGTACAAGAGGATACCACTGCAAAATTCGTACTTTACGAGGTGAGCTGAACAAACAGTTGACAGAATATTTGAAATAGAAAAATCTGTAAAAACAAATATTTCAAGTTTAGAAGTTTCTGTTACAAATTCAATAAAAAAATTAAAAAGAAAGTCAAACTTTTAGTCAAAGAAATAAGTTAGTTGATAAAAAAGACCATTAATAAATGCTGAAGAAGATTCAAAATATCAGAGAAATCTAACTGTAGTAGGGCCAGTTTACGCAAAGGCCCCAACGTTTGATTGAAGCACTCATTGGGCAACTTATATTCGCCAATTTGAAGCTGCCGCTCGCTTGAATAAATGGACGGAAGAAGAGAAAGGACCTTCACTAATTCTTGCTTTAAAAAGCCTGCCGCAAAGCTAATAGTGAAAGTGCCATCTGGCGGTCAGAACATCTATACCGAATTAACAAAAACTCTGTAACAAAAGCCTACTAAAAAACCTAGAAAATTCCCCAGTCCCCCCTCCAGTGTGGAAGCTGTTGCGTCATTCAGGTAGGTGGTTCTAGTGAGTTCCAAGAACACTTGAGATAGGCATTAAACCGCCGGCGTGCAGTATGTAGGGAAAGCTGTACTGGACCTCAGCGCGGCGTATATAAAGCCATAGTAGCCGGGTTGTCAGTTCAGTTACGTGAGCGATTTTCGCTAGTGCGGATTGAGTGTTTGTCGAAGTAAAGTAGTATTGTGTTATTAATTGTGTGAAACTCTATTAATAGGCATTGTTATTGCGTGTGGACAAATTTAACTGGTAATATTGTACGAGTTAATTATAAACTGTTTAATTGTGATAATTAAAGCTGGTGATTGGTGACTTAATTGGTGTCTTGTGTTTTGTTTTCCACTCATATTCCCCGATGAAACGTCACCTGTTTTTCGTCTTCCGCAAGCTTAGTTGCTCATTATCATACGTTGTTGTGAGAAAATTTTGTACTCATTGATCAAGGCTCTAGCAAGGTACCATCTAAGCAGAAAATGAAAAATGGCAGTTAAATTAATATTCCAGGTTGAACAGAAGAGCCAAATAGACCAAAAGCCAACTGTACACGTCAACTCTGCGGACATATAGGCCTATATTTGCGCTAAGAAAACAACAATTCACGGAAAATTTTGAAGTATGAAAAGACTGAAATTTTTAAAAACCTATAATAGACCATGGATATGAATTTCTACGATAGCTTGTTTATCTATCAGCGATAGTAAAAACTAAAGATTAAAATTTAATTAATTGAATTTTATTTTAATAAATTAAAATTAATGGACATGCTACTATTTTACTACTCTAATCCAATGCTTTTTATTTCTTAGTAGCTGTTCCCCTCTACTGTGATATAGAGAACTATGTTAGGTTTATAGAAATGTGTTTTTTTTAAAGTAACAAAAATTAAAACATTTTTCTACTGTGAAACGGCAAACGCCCTTCACACGCGAGAATTTTCAACTCGTGTTTCAACCTTATAGAGAGGTAGGCCTAGTATGCCACGTAAACGACATTCTAAATTTAAGTAGCAAACCACAATACCTATAGATTACAGAAGAGGAAAATAGACATATTATTACGGTTACAAACGTTTGTATAGCAAAAGGTTTGGTAAACGATTTAATATTGTCAATTAATCTGTCCGTTACAGCCTAACACAGCATTATCAAAAGTTAGTATTGGGCAACAAAGGAAAAATAATGTGAAGCGTAATTTGTACAAATCACGAAAGTATTACAAATATCCTACGTATGTACAGACATATATTACTAACTTTATATTGTGCACAGTATAAGAAATAGCACTCAGGAAATCGATAAATTTAGTAGATCACAATTAAAAGAGTTTATGTAATTTTTCATGGGATTCTGCACTGAAGATCGCAGTATGCACTCTTGTGAGTATTAATGGTAAAATTCTTACGGCTGTTTGCGGAACCATTCTGCACTGAAGACCGCAGTATGCACTCTTGCGAGTATAGTAATCAGTACTTTACGATTAGTAATCAGTAAATGTATTATCATGATTTTTTTTTTTTTTTTTTTTTGCTTACTTGAGACAACTTCTGATCAAGAAGCAGTGTGTTCAGGACAAGCAGATACACATATTGTTTTTTTAAATTTTGCAATATGAGTGTATTAACGCATTAAGGAAACTAACTGTATATCGTTAAGAGGCCTTACAAATATTTACCGTACCAAAATGTTGTTTTTTACTTACTTGGTACACATACTGAAAGTTAAACTATTTTAATAGTTACGACACGTTTTCTGCAATCTTGTTAGTATTTTCAATATCATAGAAGATACAGTGCTCGGTAGGTTTATTTTACAATAGTCAGTACTGGAATGTTTTGACTGATTTACTATATTAAAGAAATTTTTTAAGTTCCTAACAAGTTTGGCATTCTCGGTTTGGTGTCTAATCAATTCTGGTGTACTAGTATCTATCTGATGTTGTGCCAATCGTGTACATTCTTAAAAATCTAATGACAACAGCTGGTCCTTGTGAAATGCAAAGCCCAAATATCATAGTGGATAAAATTTAAGAGACCCAGACCTCTTACATTATTTTTTGATAAATTATTATACATTTTGCATTAACGGGCCATCAACGTATACTGTTCAACATTTCCCACTATAATTAATAATATTTTAGTGTATTTATGATTTAAGAATTTTGTTTTAAATTAAAAGATAAAGCCTCATAGTCTACAAATACTATATAAGATACTTGTACAACCGGTTGTAAAATTACTTCTGATAATTGTACTTTAAACGCGTATCTAAAGCCCAGTAACTATAACAATAAATATATTCTTGAGCAGAAAATACTACTTGAAGTAATTAAATTTGTTGTAAATTATTTTACAACTATTTATTTAAAATAAATAGTTGTTTCTTTTACACAGCTTATATGTGTAATAGAAATTTCAGCTGTTAGTATATATAATCACCTGATTTTTGTATACAACGTTGGTCTCATGCTTTTTTCAGGTTTTGAAACTCATTGTCATAATTTTGATCTTTTCAAGTTAAATAATACAAATACACAAACACGATACACCCCAAACTCAAATTCACCATAGAAATAGAAAAAAACAACAGTATAAACTTTCTATGCCTAACAATCAACAAAACAAATAATACGCACACATATAAAATCTACAGAAAACCAACCATAACTGACATGGTCATCCACAACACATCAAATCATCCAACACAACATAAACATGCAGCCATCAACCATATGCTACAAAGACTCACAAAAATACCGCTAAATAAGCAACAATAAAATACATAGCACTAAAAAACGGGTACAACCCTGATTTAATAAACAAATTACATAGACAAATCCTATACAAAAACAACAAAACAACAAAAAATACAAACAACACACAACAAAACAAATACATCACACTCACATACTACAACTCTAACACACACAGAATTGCCAACACATTCAGAAAACACAATTACAAAATAGCATACAGAACCAACAATACCATCAAAAGACACATTAACGGCACAAACAAAAACATAGGCATATACAACAAAACAGGCGTATATAAATTAAACTGTAACGATTGTAATAAATTCTATATAGGTCAGACAGGAAGATCTTTTTCCTCCAGATTTTCTGAACACACAAAAGCATTATCCAATAACAACATACAATCCACATTTGCCACGCACATCCAGACAGAAAACCGCAGTTACACCAATATAAAAAACAATCTTGAATCGCGTGACAATCGCGGTTGCGGGTGAACGCATGCGGGAGCTCCAGCCGTGGTTAGCAAAACTTATTACATGCGATTTATAATTTATTTTATTTATTTTTGACTTGACCAGTATCATGGTCGTGATTTTAATATTTTAGTTTATTAATTATGTATCTGAGGATGGGACTTAGTCCCGAAACGCGTCATTAGTGACGAAACTGTGTATCACTAAAGTGGATATTAAGGTAATTATATATCATATAATAAGTGATACGGTACGCAAAAAATAAGTAATTAACAATCTTGAAATTTTACACTACCTACCCAAAAGTCGCAAACTGAACACCGCAGAACAATATGAAATATACAAACACAACAAAACACAACCAAACAACATACTCAATGACCATTTACAATTTAAATCAAACACACTATTCGACACAATAATACACAACGCATACAACAATTCAGAATCCCGCGCCAACCCCTTTCCATCTCCACACCCCCACACACAACCAGTCACCTAAAAAAACGTTACAAATTACCGACAACTTGACACATTCCGTAATCAAACCACACTGAAGAAGGAGAATACAACTCCGAAACGGCGTTTGAGGGAATATCAACAAGTAAGTTTCACAAGTGAAAGTACCATTAAATAATAATTATAAATAATACTACATTGTTCTATTGTTTAAAATCTGTATCAGTGTATGCTCTTGGCAACTTTTTTATTCTGAAGGTTGTAACATGACACGTGAGCCCTAAGATTTCAGTGATATAAAATGATTACACATGTCAGATATTGAGTCAAAGAGACAAGGCAAATAATTTGTCTAAAATGCCAAGCTCAACGCTACATGCGCTACCTATCACCAAATATAAACTCACAGCCATAAGAGTCAATAAACTGATGGTAAATACAAATGAAATGACATTATAGTGAAGAAAAATAGCACCACACAATAATTGTACCACCAGAAGCAACCACCCAATAGTTTTCGGTCAGTGAAGAATCAAAACAACAGAAGAAAGAAGAAAGAAGAATCAGTGAAGAACCAAACAACACAAGAAAGAAGAAAGAAGAATCAGTGAAGAATCAGAACAAAACAAGAAAGAAGAATGAAGAATCAGAACAACACAAGAAAGAACAACACAAGAAAGAAGAAAGAAGAAAGAAGAAAGAAGAATCAGTGAAGAACCTACTACGAGAAGGACATCCAACAACCGTGGCATAAAGATTCCAAGAGCCAGTCAACTATAAACCAACATCTACCCGTATTTATAATAACCAATCAACCTGCAGATTAAAGAGATAGACAGAAAACTGACTAACTGAGATGACCAGTATACTATAAATAATGTTATAAATGAATAAGACAAAAAATGTCATACAAGGAATGAAAATAACAATAATACTTATTGATTAGAAGCTGTAAATTAAGCATAGTAACAAGATATGCACAGCAACAATGTAACAAAAGGAGTATTAATTTGTCTCAGAATACCAGCAAACACTAGCCAAATAGTCTGAAAATAATATATATAAAAGCAAGAGAATAAATAAAAGGTTATTAATTATCTTTATTAAAACCAGACATGTAAAAAATAAGGTTAAAAGAATACCAATGTGAGTCAAACTAACATACACATTGTTAGCATCAATGACCAAATAACATAACCTATGATGTAGGTATGATTCACATGAATTCACAACTAACAGTTGGAAAAACCTACCCAAACCAGAATGTACTATATGTAAAAGCAAGTAGAAATGACAATCTTTCTACAGTTAACACATCAGATACCCAAAATAATCTATAAATAAGAAAATAAACAATGAAAGTGAACCAAAACCCACTAAAATGGAATTCACTATATAGAACTTGTATAAAGTCATATTATAAAAACGAATAGAAAGGAAATGTCGATGTCAATACCACAATTAGAGTGTAATACCACTACTGTAGTGTACAAAGATAATAAGACAGAATACAAAATATTACAATTGTATTTAGTGCACCTGTCATGTAACTAGTAATGTTTAACCAAATGCAACGTAGAGAAGTCTAGTGTATTAAACACACCAAGTCCAGTACTCAGACAATGTTATTACTCATCTATTGTAACTAAAAGATAATAACAAAAAGAACTCAGATACCAGAAAAGAATAACATTAAGTAGGCAACTAATGATGAAAGATAGAGACCACTTTGTTGCAAATATTCGTCTCCTGCCGAATGCAACAATTCGCGAATTGTACCTTGCCCGACGCACTCACGTCACGCACTCCCCTTTACCAACCCTATCGCTTGCTTTGTAAAATCTAGTCAGTCTCCCATCAAACGCTGTGAGCTGAGCGGCCCGTCGCCGGACTTTCGTCAAGTATGGGAGCCTCAATAACCAAGGTAACTATGATTGTTTTTGAGCTATCGTAAATCAATGCTAGTGGCTAATAATTTTGTTTATTACGTTTGTAACAAAAAAGAAAACTTGTAATAGATGTAAAAAGATTGTTATCCGTAACCAACCAAGATGTATCTTGTCTGTGATGGTCAGCCTCGCCTACATTTAAATTTCAGTCAGTCAACTTGATGAAAAGACCTAAGATATGTAAGGTTGAGTGTCAGTACTCGTTATATATGTAATTTAAAGTCATAGCCTTGTAATGCTATTTTGTAATGTTGTAAATTGTAACACGCACTGTATGAATGCATGCGTGCGTGTTAATCGAACGATGTGGGTATAAAAGTGTACTAAAACATGTGAAAACTTTCAGTTCGAAACTTGGTTCAACGTTCCGGACAGAAGACACGAGAACACGAACTTCGTACAGTTTTACACGATCTTCCAGCACAGACATAGCAGTGGTTCAGACCAGGTATGGAGGAACAAGCGGCCGTAACGACCAGATAAAGCAGGTCGCAAAAAGGATTTATCTGAATTGCCAAGTAACATTTTTACCTAATAACTTACGGTGCTAGTTGCTGCATAATCACGAAGCAAAAGACGAGACAAACTAGTTACTTACAAGTGTCTGAAACAATTTTATAAAACTTTTCGATAGATAACAGTGTCAGAAATTTTAAGTAGATCACAGCGTGTACGCTGAACACATCTTGTAAACTAGCATCGATTTATGCGACACCCACATATTTAGCATTTAACATTTTTTATATTCAGTTTTTCAAAAAAAATTAGCTCAGTACTGACCGTTGCTGACTGGCACATAATTAGATAAATTTTGAGGCTCGTAATGTTTTTGAAATAAACGGGTCGCAACCGACTCTGCTCACAGATTGACGCATTCAACAATTTCTTTTACTTACACCTCCTCCCTTTACAGAATTATATTAATTATAGAAATACTTGAGAGGTAAGTCACAACACAGAAAAAGTGTCTTAAGCATTTTGGTGTACTTAGATATTAAATTAAGTTATTTGTGTGTAGTGCCGCCGCGGCAGAAGTGATAGCAGAGCGTGGTTATTTTGGGTTTTCCTTGTTCCATGGTGTTTAAACTTTGTACTGGTTTATCAGCTGTAAACGGTCCACCACCGTATACGGCACGCGCGGATGATGTCACGCGTTTATCAAACGTTGCAGCCGGCCAGCACCGCCGACTGCAAGCCAGTTTAGTTCAGTTTATAACACGACTCCGAGCGCAACTCTCGTAAAACACTTCTCTTACAGCCGCGGCTTCTGGCTATTTTTTAGCATGCATTTATAATATTTCATTTCATTCAACTACCTGCGTCCATCTACAATGGACCACGATTTTATTCAAAATTAATTTCGGGCGTTATTGCCTCAAATGCATCCGCACGTGCCGATCGTAATTAACAATCAGATTTCAACAATAAACGAATGTTCAACATCTTTAATATAGTCCACTTCTTTCTAACAAACAATCCAGCCTTCCTCATTAGCGTCTTTGGAATAACTCACGATTATTCAAGAGCTTCCAAACCGCAACATTTTTGGTCCATCCGGGCAGGATTTCATATTTTCGGGCCCAAAAACGCATCATTTTTGGTCCCACCGGACCGGATTTCATATTTTCAGGCCAAAAACGACATCATTTTTGGTCCAACCAGGCAGGATTTCACATTTTCGGGCCCAAAACACTACATCATTTTTGGTCCCCACGGCACAGATTCCTCATATCTGAGTACACAAGCGACAGCATTTATTTATACACATCATTTCTGGAAAAACCAATCTGAAGTTAATCACGCCCTACGGGCATCATTTTCGTCCTGAGCGACACCATTATTGTGAATCACGTCGCAGTCATCTCGACAAGATTCAGCCAAGCAGTAGACCAGAGACGACGGGACGAAACAGGACAACATTTTCGAGATTCCACAGCTTTAATTGATGGAGGGTACAACATGAGGCATCGGCTGACCGGCAGAGACAGGAGATGTAGCAGCTCCAAACGGGATCGAAGCCAGCTTCATCACGAATGGATCGACAGCCACGTGACTATAAACTTTGCTTATATTTGATTTTTAATAATATTTCACTCAGTGGGTATTTTTTGACACATTTATATAAACAAACACCTTATTACACAATACAAATTAATAAATGGTTGGCAGCTCATTATCAGTTAGAACTTTAAAGATAAAGATATACTTTGTAACCATTTAGATTCATAATTTCAATAATTTAACTGCCAACAAGTTTGATTAGTTAGAGAGAGTAAGTTTATGTTCAAAACAACGATCGCTAGCTACCAAAACGTATTTAAACTCATTCAAAATTAAGTTTGTGGTTCACATGCTCTATGCTCAATTGCTTTCTAAATATCTTTCCCTTTTTATCTTAAACTGTAATAATGGCCGATGTAAGGGCTCTAATAAAAAAACGAGGCACAATTAAGGCCTCAATATCCCGAGTAAATACCTTCGCGGATAACTTCGATTTGTTAAACAGCGATCCTCATGCGCTAAAAATAAAACTGCGTCATTTGATGGAATTATCCACCAAATATGACGAGATTCAGTCACAAATCGAGGCTGAGGAAGCAGACGTTGCGTTAACGAGTGATAGAGTGCAAACGGAGGACGATCTCTGTACTATAGAATGTAAATTGCAACACCTGCTAGAGCAAGCTGAGCATATGAACCAAAAACCAGTAATTAATGCTGAAGGTAAACAGCCTAAAACACCCCCCATTCAATTGGAACCAATAAAATTACCACGGTTTGAGGGTAGTATTGTGGAATGGCAACATTATTACCATATTTTTATGGAACTAATTCATGTCAGAGCAGATCTGACAGATATACAGAAACTTCATTATTTGCACTCGTCATTACATGGCGAGGCGCTTAACGTAATAAAATCGTTGCCCATAACACATGAGAATTACGCGGTGGCTATCGATCTGTTGAGGAATAGATATGATAGTAAGCTGATTGTTTCCGCTCACCACGTGTGGAATGTCCTAGACGTGCCATTAGTTCAGCAGGAATCCCAAGTTAGCATATCGCAATTTATTGATCAAATCTCTGCAAATATAAACGCTTTAAATAATCTCAAACTGCCAGTCAACACGTTTGAAATTATTGTCGTAAATTATTTAGCCAAAAAACTTGACAATTACATTTTACGTTTGTGGAAAGAGAGTTTATCGGAGCATAAATTCCCTGATTTTAATAATTTTATAAATTTTCTATATTCACGTACGAAATTATTGCAAAATCTCGATAACGCGACTAGCCCAACGAGCAGGTTGAACAAAAGCGATAAGTCTCCTTATCGCAAGGCAGTTAAACAGATAAGCACTCCAAGGGGCGCATTCCACTCACATATTAGAAACAATTTATGCAGGCTGTGTAACGGTGTACATAGACTTAGCGATTGCCCACAATTTACATCGCTGTCTATCCCTGATAGAAAAAACGCGTTAATAAAAAACAAACTTTGCTTAAACTGCCTCCGTTCGGGACACGAGGGTTCAAAATGTCCCTCAAAATTCTCATGTAAAAAATGTTCTAGGCGTCACCACACAACGATTCATGTCCCCAACAGGGACGTAACTTCTGTTAACAACCAGTGTTCACTGAAATCACAGACCAATAAATCGGTATTGTTATCTACCGCCGTCTGTATGACATACAATAAAGTCGGCAAAAAATTTCCCGTTAGGATATTACTGGATTCCGGTTCTCAAGCGAACTTTTGCACAATGGATTTCGCCCGCAGGATGGGCCTCCAATTGGTTAAATCGCAATTGCCCATCACGGGTATAAACAACTCGCTTTCCCAGGCTGACTTCAGTACTAATGTAAGGCTACATTCGCGCCATAAACCCTTCACGTTAAACGTACATTGTGCCGTATTACCCAGTATAACTAATAATTTACCGGCGGAGTCGTTCAATCTTGCCTCTTTAAATTTACCCAAGCGCATATTCTTGGCGGATCCACACCTACATTGCTCGTCGCAAGTCGATATATTAATCGGCGCTCAATATTTTCTCCAATTAATTGAACCTGTGAAATATACGCGCGGACCACACTTTCCTATAATTCAGGAAACCAAGTTAGGATTTATTTTGGCCGGTGACTTACCATTCAACGTCGATATGACTAAAACGGTTTCTTCCTTTATGGTCTGTAGGGATGATAATCAGGTTTCCTCGCAACTAAAGGAATTTTGGAAGTTGGAGGAGATCTCTAGTCGCGAAGCCCTATCTGAGGACTCGCCGTGTGAAAGGCATTTCGTGGAAAACACTAGCCGCAATCGCGACGGGAGATTCGTGGTAGCCCTGCCCCGCAGATCTGATAAATCTTATTTGGGAGATTCTCTCCGCGGAGCCATACGCAGATTCCAATCGTTAGAATTCAAATTCAAGCAGAACCCTACCCTTTATAAGGATTATAGTGAGTTCATGAGTGACTACTTAAGACTTGGCCACATGTCGCCGCTTAATGAATACGATCTGTCGCTTGACAGGTCAGAGATCTTTTATCTGCCCCATCACGCAGTCTTCAAAGACTCTAGCTTAACCACTAAATTGCGCGTGGTATTTGACGCATCCGCTAAAACCACCAATAATTTGTCCCTTAACGATACTTTAATGGTCGGTCCTACGATCCAGCAGGATCTGTTTTCGATAATGGTTCGGTTCCGCACCCACCGATACGTACTTATTGCGGACATTGAAAAGATGTATCGCCAGATCATTGTTAATCCTAAGGATTCAAACTTGCAACGCATTGTTTGGCGTGATGCACCGCATAAGGAATTGCGACATTACGCGTTAAGGACGGTTACATATGGCACTGCTAGTGCCTCCTTCCTTGCTACGCGTTGTCTGGCTCAAATAGCATATGAAAATAAATCCGACTACCCTACAGCTGCTAAGGCCATAGCAAATGACTTTTACGTAGACGATCTCATAACGGGTTCGGATGATCCGAACGGCTTAGCTGAAATGAAATGCGAGATCGAGAAGTTGTTGAGGAGGTATGGTTTTTCGTGACATAAATGGTTCTCTAACCACCATAAGATTATGACTCTTCGCGCCCAAGTAACCCGTGACTTCAGCAAGGGTCAAAACGTGCGTACCTTGGGCATACAATGGAATGTTGAGGGGGATAACTTTTTATACACCGTTAGGGGTGATGACAATTTAACCGTTTTCAACAAGAGAAGCGTGTTGGCAATCATCGCCGGGATCTATGATCCACTAGGTTTAATCGCTCCCATCACATTTTGCTGCAGGCATTTCGTGCAGCAGTTGTGGTTGGCGGGCACTGATTGGGACGAACCCTTGTCCGGATCATTAGCCAATCAATGGTTGGAATTATACGCCCAATTAGTCTCCGACACTCATTTTGAGATTGCGAGGTCGGTTAAGAGTTCGAACAGTTACCCAGTTAGTTCATTGCAGCTGCACGGATTCGCCGACGCTTCGGCTAAAGGTTACGCGTGTTGCATTTACGTGCGGGCGGTCTATTCGAACGGCGCCATATCATCAAACTTGTTGTGTGCTAAATCTAGGGTCGCTCCGCTGAAACAGATAACGCTTCCTAGACTTGAACTTTATGCTTGTTTATTGTTGGCTCAATTAACTTCCAAGGTTTTAAATGCCGTCGATTACAATTTTGACGGACTATATCTTTATTCGGATTCGATGATAGCGTTGTACTGGATACATCAGCAATCTTCCCGCTGGAAGGTATTTGTGGCCAACCGTGTCGCGGAAATACAGCGTCTTGTTAGCAGCAGGGGAATTTGGCGTCATGTAGTATCAAATGACAACCCTGCCGACGTTTTATCGCGCGGTTGCCTCCCTCGTAGTTTGCACTGTCATACTCAATGGTGGCATGGTCCCTCCTGGTTGGCTCGTGATGCGGCCTCATGGACGGTCAGCGCGTTCGACATTAATACTCCCTGTACTTTTCCCGACATTGAAGAGGAACGTCGCAAGCAGGCTCAAACCTCACTAATTGTCGCGTCCTCAACACATAGTTACATTGAAAATTATTCATCTCTTACGAGGCTTATTCGCGTCTTCGCATATTGCCGTCGATTTTTTCGCAATTCTAGGCTCGCGGTGGTTGATAGAGACACGTCCTTTTTGTCGGCTCAAGAATTGTCTGACACGCTCTTGATTTTTGTCCGGCAATCACAGAAGTTGCATTTCGACGTGGAGGTTAGGGAACTTGAGGCACACCGGTGCCTTCCACGCAGTAGTAAAATTCTTGCTCTCAACCCATTCCTGGATAAATCAGGCATTTTAAGAGTGGGTGGACGCTTGCAATTCTCCCCACTTAGCTACGAGACTAAACACCAAATAATTTTGCACCCGCACTCTCATCTCACGAGATTAATAATTGAATACGAAAACATCCGTTTGTTGCACGCTGGAGTGCAATCAACTCAAGCTTCGCTTAGGCGAAAGTATTGGATCATACACGATAAGTCCTATATCCGCTCAGTGATACATAAGTGTGTCACTTGTTTTCGTTTCCGGGCTAAAGGCGCGAATCAATTACTCGGTCAATTACCCTCTTCTACGGTCACGCCGTCAAGGCCATTCTCACAGTCGGCCGTGGATTACGCCGGTCCTGTGCTTTTGCGCCATGGCGGGCAGCGCTCTAAGTCCACGACCAAGGCATATATCGCTCTATTTATATGCATGTGTACTAGGGCCATCCATTTAGAATTGGTGTCGGATCTCACTTCCAACGCCTTTATAGCGGCTTTAAAAAGGTTCATATCGCGCAGAGGTATTCCCGCGCAAATATTTTCGGATAATGGCACGAATTTTCGTCGTGCCAACCACACATTGCATGATTGGTACACATTTTTAACCTCCAAGGAAGTTGAGCAATCTTCTCTGGAGTTTTGCGGTCTCCACGGCATCAAATGGTCCTTTATCCCCCCTTCAGCCCCTCATTTCGGTGGTCTGTGGGAAAGTGGTGTAAGGAGTGTTAAATTCCATTTACGTCGCGTAATTGGCAGTACGGTCTTGAATTTTGAGGAATATTCTACTCTTCTTTCTCAAATTGAGGCTTGCCTTAATTCACGCCCGTTATGCGCGGTGTCCGGCGATGCTAGAGACCCTGAACCCTTAACACCTGCTCATTTTTTGGTCGGTGCTCCACTGACGGCACTTCCGGAACCCGATTATACACAAGGCAATAATACTCATTTGGGCAGATGGCTTCTGCTCCAAAAATTTACGCAGACCATCTGGAAACGGTGGTCTAGGGATTATCTGCACCAGCTGCAGCAGCGCAATAAATGGCGCACCCCATTAAAGAATTTGAACGTCGGACAACTTGTCCTCATTTTGGATGACAATTCCCCCCCTCTAGAATGGAAGCGTGGGGTAATTACCAATGTTTTTCCGGGTCAAGATTCCTTAGTACGCGTCGCAGAAGTTCGCACCGCGCTAGGTATCTTACGCCGACCCATCCACAAATTATGCCCCCTTCCGGTGGCTACACACTAATCGTATGCGTGCCATACGAGGTGTGTGTGTGTGTGTGTGAGTGTGTGCGTGTCACACTACATGGACCACGCCCGGGACATTCCCCGGGGCGAGCATACAAGTCAATTGTATCATAAGCATTGTAATATTGTTTACGTGCCGCTAGCTATTACAGAAATAGTGACTGTGTCTCATATGTACTATCAATCATTATGGATGTTGTGTATTGTTAATATGTTCGTGTGATTCAAATTCTGAGAACCACAAGTGCCATTTATAGTGTCAATTATTCTGTATATGTATTGTATTTTCTAAGGGTCAAACATTATGAAATTCATTGGGGTTGTTATGTCAATATCATGGGGAAATTATTGTATTTTTTATGGTGTTATCACTTGTTATTGTAATGCTTGGCAAATATCAAGGGGTATTATTTGGGAAAGATCAATATCTACTTAATTATTGTATTATTGTGCGTATTGTATTACAATTATGTTTTGAGTAATTTTAACGTCAGTAAGCCCTTGCTATTGGCGTAAGGGTCAATTTATTGTATGCTTGGTGATTGTTAATTGAATTCATATTATGTTTATTATGTCATTGCTCTCTGGCCAGTGCGCCAATTATTGTATCGCTTAAGACATGTAAGTTTAATTATTATATTGTTCAATTTAACCTTTAATGTACAAAATCGTCCCGATTTTGGCGGGCAGTATGTTTAAACTTTGTACTGGTTTATCAGCTGTAAACGGTCCACCACCGTATACGGCACGCGCGGATGACGTCACGCGTTTATCAAACGTTGCAGCCGGCCAGCACCGCCGACTGCAAGCCAGTTTAGTTCAGTTTATAACACGACTCCGAGCGCAACTCTCGTAAAACACTTCTCTTACAGCCGCGGCTTCTGGCTATTTTTTAGCATGCATTTATAATATTTCATTTCATTCAACTACCTGCGTCCATCTACAATGGACCACGATTTTATTCAAAATTAATTTCGGGCGTTATTGCTCAAATGCATCCGCACGTGCCGATCATAATTAACAATCAGATTTCAACAATAAACGAATGTTCAACATCATTAATACAGTCCACTTCTTTCTAACAAACAATCCAGCCTTCCTCATTAGCGTCTTTGGAATAACTCACGATTATTCAAGAGCTTCCAAACCGCAACACATGGGTTACAAGGTATTTAATTCAATTTAATGGATATAAGCCATAGTTATCAAGAGTAATTTTGTTAATGTTGTGTATGTTGAAATTTTGTATTGTTTGTATTGCACGGTATTGGTCGCGTGAAGTTTTGTATAGAATTTTGTATTGTATAGGATTATGTATTGTAAATGTTATATGTGTAGTTATTTTGTCACGAGTAGGTCTTTGCTGTAAGTTGTCGTAAAATCAGATTGTTCAAATTATTCGCTCAGGAATAGAAAACCGTAAGTTGAACTTTGTCTGGCAGATAAGGCTACCCTGTGCACGTCTTATCAACATTCCACCGAACAGCCGCTCCTTATCGTTGCGCTTTGAATGTTTTGGTCTCTCCACATACTCGGCTTAATAATCCCGTACCTTGCTCACCGTGCCGTATGTCCGATTGTCCAGTTCGCTAACCGCCTGCCAATCTGTTGTTATTCAAAATATGTTCAGTGCAACTGTTGTTTGTATAAAAGTGACGTACTCTATTAATTCGGTAAATTTTATTTAGAATTGTGCGCATCTCAGTAATTCCGAATTTTGGTTCGTGGAAGGCGTTACAAGAAAATCAAAATTAAAATTTTCATAAAATAGCAGTCTTTTACTAATGGAAAATGTTCGTTGTCAGTTGTCACACACACGTTATCACCTGTTTAATGTCAATCGGTTTGCGTTAACTACGAATTAATATACGCGGCATTCAAAAAAACAGAACCCGACTGTCCAGTCGTGTCAACTAGCATTTCCTTGTCACGGTAAACTATTTTATAATGAATCAATGACTTCGTAATAAGCGACAGTGCAAAACTTTTGCGCTGAGAGAGAGAGGTCAGGGAAGAGACTCGTAAAAGAAAGTAATGAATGTGACCCCCCTTTGCCAGTGAATGTAGTCTGGCGTACCCCTTTCTGCCAGTGAATGGAGTCTGGTGTGCCCCCCGGTCACAGTTTAGCCATGTACCCAGGTAGCGGTAATGGTGCGACCTACCCCCTTTGTCTCACCTCGCACGATCGGACGAGAGAGAGGTGTGCTCTCCAACTTGTCGTCCGTGTGCCGTACAGAGAGAAGTTGCTGTGGTCAAACAGCGCTTTAAAGGTGAGTGAGCCCCCCCTTATGCCAGTGAATGTAGTCTGGCGTGCCCCCCCTTTTGCCAGTGAATGTAGTCTGGTGTACCCCCGTTTGCCAGTGAATGTAGTCTGGTGGGCCCCCCCCCCTCAAAATTTAGCCATGTACCCAGGTAGCGGTAATGGTGCGACCTACCCCCTTTGTCTCACCTCGCACGATCGGACGAGGGAGAGATGAACTCTCCAACGTGTCGTCCGTGTGCCGTAAAGAGTAGTTGCTGTGGTTATAAAGCGCTTTTAAGGTGAGTGACCCCTCCAGTTTGATATCTCGCTCTCAGTCGCGCGGTTGGTTGTCGATGCTCTTGACAAATCACCCTTCTCGGTTCTTGTTGTAACTCAAGTCTGTTGTACCCTCACACACTGAGTCGCAGTCCTCATGTTCGGGCGTGAACATGTTCCATGCTCATCAAAATATTTATTTGTAACTCCGCTTTCGGTCGCCTTGCCTGGTGAGCGGCGCGGGGACTGATCACCCCTTCGTCGTTCACTTTCAGAGAGGAAGCGTTGCTGCGCGCAGGCAGCGCTTCTAAGGTGACGGAAGGTAGCCCTTTGAGTTGTTTCCAGATGGCGGCTAGTGCCACATTAGTGTCTGAGTTTTCCCATTACATAAGGTACGTGGTTCCCCTGACTCGACTCTGATTAGTTACACTGACCGTACCGATTAATTTCGCAGAATTTGACCTTGGACAACCGTCGCTCCTGCTCCCGCCGCTTGTCTTTCGGGGGGGAGTCTGTTGCAATTATTCGTCTCCTGCCGAATGCAACAATCCGCGAATTGTGCCTTGCCCGACGCACTGACGTCACGCCCTCCCCTTTACCAACCCTATCGCTTGCTTTGTAAAATCTAGTCAGTCTCCCATCAAACGATGTGTGCTGAGGGGCCCGTCGCCGGACTTTCGTCAAGTATGGGAGCCTCAATAACCAAGGTAACTATGATTGTTTTTGAGCTATCGTAAATCAATGCTAGTGGCTAATAATTTTGTTTATTACGTTTGTAACAAAAAAGAAAACTTGTAATAGATGTAAAAAGATTGTTATCCGTAACCAACCAAGATGTATCTTGTCTGTAATGGTCAGCCTCGCCTAAATTTAAATTTCAGTCAGTCAACTTGATGAAAAGACCTAAGATATGTAAGGTTGAGTGTCAGTACTCGTTATATATGTAATTTAAAGTCATAGCCTTGTAATGCTACTTTGTAATGTTGTAAATTGTAACACGCACTGTATGAATGCATGCGTGCGTGTTAATCGAACGATGTGGGTATAAAAGTGTACTAAAACATGTGAAAACTTTCAGTTCGAAACTTGGTTCAACGTTCCGGACAGAAGACACGAGAACACGAACTTCGTACAGTTTTACACGATCTTCCAGCACAGACATAGCAGTGGTTCAGACCAGGTATGGAGGAACACGCGGCCCTAGCGACCAGATACAGCAGGTCGCAAAAAGGATTAATCTGGATTGCCAAGTAACATTTTAACCTAATAACTTACGGTGCTAGTTGCTGCATAATCACGAAGCAAAAGACGAGACAAACTAGTTACTTACAAGTGTCTGAAACAATTTTATAAACCTTTTCGATAGATAACAGTGTCAGAAATTTTAAGTAGATCACAGCGTGTACGCTGAACACATCTTGTAAACTAGCATCGATTTATGCGACACCCACATATTTAGCATTTAACATTTTTTATATTCAGTTTTTCAAAAAAAATTAGCTCAGTACTGACCGTTGCTGACTGGCACATAATTAGATAAATTTTGAGGCTCGTAATGTTTTTGAAATAAACGGGTCGCAACCGACTCTGCTCACAGATTGACGCATTCAACAATTTCTTTTACTTACACCTCCTCCCTTTACAGAATTATACTAATTATAGAAATACTTGTGAGGTAAGTCACAACACAGAAAAAGTGTCTTAAGCATTTTGGTGTACTTAGATATTAAATTATGTTATTTGTGTGTAGTGCCACCGCGGCAAAAGTGGTAGCAGAGCGTGGTTATTTTGGGTTTTCCTTGTTCCATGGGTTACAAGGTATTTAATTCAATTTATTGGATATAAGCCATAGTTATCAAGAGTAATTTTGTTGATGTTGTGTACGCTGAAATTTTGTATTGTTTGTATTGCACGGTATTGGTCGCGTGAAGTTTTGTATAGAATTTTGTATTGTATAGGATTATGTATTGTAAATGTTATATGCGTAGTTATTTTGTCACGAGTAGGTCTTTGCTGTAAGTTGTCGTAAAATCAGATTTTTCAAATTATTCGCTCAGGAGTAGAAAACCGTAAGTTGAACTTTGTCTGGCAGATAAGGCTAACCTGTGCACGTCTTATCAACATTCCACCGAACAGCTGCTCCTTATCGTTGCGCTTTGAATGTTTTGGTCTCTCCACATACTCGGCTTAATAACCCCGTACCTTGCTCACCGTGCCGTATGTCCGATTGTCCAGTTCGCTAACCGCCTGCCAATCTGTTGTTATTCAAAATATGTTCAGTGCAACTGTTGTTTGTATAAAAGTGACGTACTCTATTAATTCGGTAAATTTTATTTAGAATTGTGCGCATCTCAGTAATTCCGAATTTTGGTTCGTGGAAGGCGTTACAAGAAAATCAAAATTAAAATTTTCATAAAATAGCAGTCTTTTACTAATGGAAAATGATCGTTGTCAGTTGTCACACACACGTTATCACCTGTTTAATGTCAATCGGTTTGCGTTCACTACGAATTAATATACGCGGCATTCAAAAAAACAGAACCCGACTGTCCAGTCGTGTCAACTAGCATTTCCTTGTCACGGTAAACTATTTTATAATGAATCAATGACTTCGTAATAAGCGACAGTGCAAAACTTTCGCGCTGAGAGAGAGAGGTCAGGGAAGAGACTCGTAAAAGAAAGTAATGAATGTGACCCCCCTTTGCCAGTGAATGTAGTCTGGCGTACCCCTTTCTGCCAGTGAATGGAGTCTGGTGTGCCCCCCGGTCGCAGTTTAGCCATGTACCCAGGTAGCGGTAATGGTGCGACCTACCCCCTTTGTCTCACCTCGCACGATCGGACGAGAGAGAGGTGTGCTCTCCAACTTGTCGTCCGTGTGCCGTACAGAGAGAAGTTGCTGTGGTCAAACAGCGCTTTAAAGGTGAGTGAGCCCCCCCTTATGCCAGTGAATGTAGTCTGGCGTGCCCCCCTTTTGCCAGTGAATGTAGTCTGGTGTACCCCCGTTTGCCAGTGAATGTAGTCTGGTGGGCCCCCCCCCTCAAAATTTAGCCATGTACCCAGGTAGCGGTAATGGTGCGACCTACCCCCTTTGTCACACCTCGCACGATCGGACGAAGGAGAGATGAACTCTCCAAAGTGTCGTCCGTGTGCCGTAAAGAGTAGTTGCTGTGGTTATAAAGCGCTTTTAAGGTGAGTGACCCCTCCAGTTTGATATCTCGCTCTCAGTCGCGCGGTTGGTTGTCGATGCTCTTGACAAATCACCCTTCTCGGTTCTTGTTGTAACTCAAGTCTGTTGTACCCTCACACACTGAGTCGCAGTCCTCATGTTCGGGCGTGAACATGTTCCATGCTCATCAAAATATTTATTTGTAACTCCGCTTTCGGTCGCCTTGCCTGGTGAGCGGCGCGGGGACTGATCACCCCTTCGTCGTTCACTTTCAGAGAGGAAGCGTTGCTGCGCGCAGGCAGCGCTTCTAAGGTGACGGAAGGTAGCCCTTTGAGTTGTTTCCAGATGGCGGCTAGTGCCACATTAGTGTCTGAGTTGTCCCATTACATAAGGTACGTGGTTCCCCTGACTCGACTCTGTTTAGTTACACTGACCGTACCGATTAATTTCGCAGAATTTGACCTTGGACAACCGTCGCTCCTGCTCCCGCCGCTTGTCTTTCGGGGGGGAGTCTGTTGCAATTATTCGTCTCCTGCCGAATGCAACAATCCGCGAATTGTGCCTTGCTCGACGCACTGACGTCACGCCCTCCCCTTTACCAACCCTATCGCTTGCTTTGTAAAATCTAGTCAGTCTCCCATCAAACGATGTGTGCTGAGGGGCCCGTCGCCGGACTTTCGTCAAGTATGCGAGCCTCAATAACCAAGGTAACTATGATTGTTTTTGAGCTATCGTAAATCAATGCTAGTGGCTAATAATTTTGTTTATTACGTTTGTAACAAAAAAGAAAACTTGTAATAGATGTAAAAAGATTGTTATCCGTAACCAACCAAGATGTATCTTGTCTGTAATGGTCAGCCTCGCCTAAATTTAAATTTCAGTCAGTCAACTTGATGAAAAGACATAAGATATGTAAGGTTGAGTGTCAGTACTCGTTATATATGTAATTTAAAGTCATAGCCTTGTAATGCTACTTTGTAATGTTGTAAATTGTAACACGCACTGTATGAATGCATGCGTGCGTGTTAATCGAACGATGTGGGTATAAAAGTGTACTAAAACATGTGAAAACTTTCAGTTCGAAACTTGGTTCAACGTTCCGGACAGAAGACTCGAGAACACGAACTTCGTACAGTTTTACACGATCTTCCAGCACAGACATAGCAGTGGTTCAGACCAGGTATGGAGGAACAGGCGGCCCTAGCGACCAGATACAGCAGGTCGCAAAAAGGATTAATCTGGATTGCCAAGTAACATTTTAACCTAATAACTTACGGTGCTAGTTGCTGCATAATCACGAAGCAAAAGACGAGACAAACTAGTTACTTACAAGTGTCTGAAATAATTTTATAAACCTTTTCGATAGATAACAGTGTCAGAAATTTTAAGTAGATCACAGCGTGTACGCTGAACACATCTTGAAAACTAGCATCGATTTATGCGACACCCACATATTTAGCATTTAACATTTTTTATATTCAGTTTTTCAAAAAAAATTAGCTCAGTACTGACCGTTGCTGACTGGCACATAATTAGATAAATTTTGAGGCTCGTAATGTTTTTGAAATAAACGGGTCGCAACCGACTCTGCTCACAGATTGACGCATTCAACAATTTCTTTTACTTACACCTCCTCCCTTTACAGAATTATATTAATTATAGAAATACTTGAGAGGTAAGTCACAACACAGAAAAAGTGTCTTAAGCATTTTGGTGTACTTAGATATTAAATTATGTTATTTGTGTGTAGTGCCGCCGCGGCAAAAGTGGTAGCAGAGCGTGGTTATTTTGGGTTTTCCTTGTTCCATGGGTTACAAGGTATTTAATTCAATTTATTGGATATAAGCCATAGTTATCAAGAGTAATTTTGTTGATGTTGTGTATGCTGAAATTTTGTATTGTTTGTATTGCACGGTATTGGTCGCGTGAAGTTTTGTATAGAATTTTGTATTGTATAGGATTATGTATTGTAAATGTTATATGCGTAGTTATTTTGTCACGAGTAGGTCTTTGCTGTAAGTTGTCGTAAAATCAGATTTTTCAAATTATTCGCTCAGGAGTAGAAAACCGTAAGTTGAACTTTGTCTGGCAGATAAGGCTAACCTGTGCACGTCTTATCAACATTCCACCGAACAGCTGCTCCTTATCGTTGCGCTTTGAATGTTTTGGTCTCTCCACATACTCGGCTTAATAACCCCGTACCTTGCTCACCGTGCCGTATGTCCGATTGTCCAGTTCGCTAACCGCCTGCCAATCTGTTGTTATTCAAAATATGTTCAGTGCAACTGTTGTTTGTATAAAAGTGACGTACTCTATTAATTCGGTAAATTTTATTTAGAATTGTGCGCATCTCAGTAATTCCGAATTTTGGTTCGTGGAAGGCGTTACAAGAAAATCAAAATTAAAATTTTCATAAAATAGCAGTCTTTTACTAATGGAAAATGATCGTTGTCAGTTGTCACACACACGTTATCACCTGTTTAATGTCAATCGGGTTGCGTTAACTACGAATTAATATACGCGGCATTCAAAAAAGGAGAACCCGACTGTCCAGTCGTGTCAACTAGCATTTCCTTGTCACGGTAAACTATTTTATAATGAATCAATGACTTCGTAATAAGCGACAGTGCAAAACTTTCGCGCTGAGAGAGAGAGGTCAGGGAAGAGACTCGTAAAAGAAAGTAATGAATGTGACCCCCCTTTGCCAGTGAATGTAGTCTGGCGTACCCCTTTCTGCCAGTGAATGGAGTCTGGTGTGCCCCCCGGTGGCAGTTTAGCCATGTACCCAGGTAGCGGTAATGGTGCGACCTACCCCCTTTGTCTCACCTCGCACGATCGGACGAGAGAGAGGTGTGCTCTCCAACTTGTCGTCCGTGTGCCGTACAGAGAGAAGTTGCTGTGGTCATACAGCGCTTTAAAGGTGAGTGAGCCCCCTCTTATGCCAGTGAATGTAGTCTGGCGTGCCCCCCCTTTTGCCAGTGAATGTAGTCTGGTGTACCCCCGTTTGCCAGTGTATGTAGTCTGGTGGGCCCCCCCTTCAAAATTTAGCCATGTACCCAGGTAGCGGTAATGGTGCGACCTACCCCCTTTGTCTCACCTCGCACGATCGGACGAGGGAGAGATGAACTCTCCAACGTGTCGTCCGTGTGCCGTAAAGAGTAGTTGCTGTGGTTATAAAGCGCTTTTAAGGTGAGTGACCCCTCCAGTTTGATCTCTCGCTCTCAGTCGCGCGGTTGGTTGTCGATGCTCTTGACAAATCACCCTTCTCGGTTCTTGTTGTAACTCAAGTCTGTTGTACCCTCACACACTGAGTCGCAGTCCTCATGTTCGGGCGTGAACATGTTCCATGCTCACCAAATATTTATTTGTAACTCCGCTTTCGGTCGCCTTGCCTGGTGAGCGGCGCGGGGACTGATCACCCCTTCGTCGTTCACTTTCAGAGAGGAAGCGTTGCTGCGCGCAGGCAGCGCTTCTAAGGTGACGGAAGGTAGCCCTTTGAGTTGTTTCCAGATGGCGGCTAGTGCCACATTATTGTCTGAGTTTTCCCATTACATAAGGTACGTGGTTCCCCTGACTCGACTCTGTTTAGTTACACTGACCGTACCGATTAATTTCGCAGAATTTGACCTTGGACAACCGTCGCTCCTGCTCCCGCCGCTTGTCTTTCGGGGGGGAGTCTGTTGCAATTATTCGTCTCCTGCCGAATGCAACAATCCGCGAATTGTGCCTTGCCCGACGCACTGACGTCACGCCCTCCCCTTTACCAACCCTATCGCTTGCTTTGTAAAATCTAGTCAGTCTCCCATCAAACGATGTGTGCTGAGGGGCCCGTCGCCGGACTTTCGTCAAGTATGGGAGCCTCAATAACCAAGGTAACTATGATTGTTTTTGAGCTATCGTAAATCAATGCTAGTGGCTAATAATTTTGTTTATTACGTTTGTAACAAAAAAGAAAACTTGTAATAGATGTAAAAAGATTGTTATCCGTAACCAACCAAGATGTATCTTGTCTGTAATGGTCAGCCTCGCCTAAATTTAAATTTCAGTCAGTCAACTTGATGAAAAGACCTAAGATATGTAAGGTTGAGTGTCAGTACTCGTTATATATGTAATTTAAAGTCATAGCCTTGTAATGCTACTTTGTAATGTTGTAAATTGTAACACGCACTGTATGAATGCATGCGTGCGTGTTAATCGAACGATGTGGGTATAAAAGTGTACTAAAACATGTGAAAACTTTCAGTTCGAAACTTGGTTCAACGTTCCGGACAGAAGACACGAGAACACGAACTTCGTACAGTTTTACACGATCTTCCAGCACAGACATAGCAGTGGTTCAGACCAGGTATGGAGGAACACGCGGCCCTAGCGACCAGATACAGCAGGTCGCAAAAAGGATTAATCTGGATTGCCAAGTAACATTTTAACCTAATAACTTACGGTGCTAGTTGCTGCATAATCACGAAGCAAAAGACGAGACAAACTAGTTACTTACAAGTGTCTGAAACAATTTTATAAACCTTTTCGATAGATAACAGTGTCAGAAATTTTAAGTAGATCACAGCGTGTACGCTGAACACATCTTGTAAACTAGCATCGATTTATGCGACACCCACATATTTAGCATTTAACATTTTTTATATTCAGTTTTTCAAAAAAAATTAGCTCAGTACTGACCGTTGCTGACTGGCACATAATTAGATAAATTTTGAGGCTCGTAATGTTTTTGAAATAAACGGGTCGCAACCGACTCTGCTCACAGATTGACGCATTCAACAATTTCTTTTACTTACACCTCCTCCCTTTACAGAATTATATTAATTATAGAAATACTTGTGAGGTAAGTCACAACACAGAAAAAGTGTCTTAAGCATTTTGGTGTACTTAGATATTAAATTATGTTATTTGTGTGTAGTGCCACCGCGGCAAAAGTGGTAGCAGAGCGTGGTTATTTTGGGTTTTCCTTGTTCCATGGGTTACAAGGTATTTAATTCAATTTATTGGATATAAGCCATAGTTATCAAGAGTAATTTTGTTGATGTTGTGTACGCTGAAATTTTGTATTGTTTGTATTGCACGGTATTGGTCGCGTGAAGTTTTGTATAGAATTTTGTATTGTATAGGATTATGTATTGTAAATGTTATATGCGTAGTTATTTTGTCACGAGTAGGTCTTTGCTGTAAGTTGTCGTAAAATCAGATTTTTCAAATTATTCGCTCAGGAGTAGAAAACCGTAAGTTGAACTTTGTCTGGCAGATAAGGCTAACCTGTGCACGTCTTATCAACATTCCACCGAACAGCTGCTCCTTATCGTTGCGCTTTGAATGTTTTGGTCTCTCCACATACTCGGCTTAATAACCCCGTACCTTGCTCACCGTGCCGTATGTCCGATTGTCCAGTTCGCTAACCGCCTGCCAATCTGTTGTTATTCAAAATATGTTCAGTGCAACTGTTGTTTGTATAAAAGTGACGTACTCTATTAATTCGGTAAATTTTATTTAGAATTGTGCGCATCTCAGTAATTCCGAATTTTGGTTCGTGGAAGGCGTTACAAGAAAATCAAAATTAAAATTTTCATAAAATAGCAGTCTTTTACTAATGGAAAATGATCGTTGTCAGTTGTCACACACACGTTATCACCTGTTTAATGTCAATCGGGTTGCGTTAACTACGAATTAATATACGCGGCATTCAAAAAAGGAGAACCCGACTGTCCAGTCGTGTCAACTAGCATTTCCTTGTCACGGTAAACTATTTTATAATGAATCAATGACTTCGTAATAAGCGACAGTGCAAAACTTTCGCGCTGAGAGAGAGAGGTCAGGGAAGAGACTCGTAAAAGAAAGTAATGAATGTGACCCCCCTTTGCCAGTGAATGTAGTCTGGCGTACCCCTTTCTGCCAGTGAATGGAGTCTGGTGTGCCCCCCGGTGGCAGTTTAGCCATGTACCCAGGTAGCGGTAATGGTGCGACCTACCCCCTTTGTCTCACCTCGCACGATCGGACGAGAGAGAGGTGTGCTCTCCAACTTGTCGTCCGTGTGCCGTACAGAGAGAAGTTGCTGTGGTCATACAGCGCTTTAAAGGTGAGTGAGCCCCCTCTTATGCCAGTGAATGTAGTCTGGCGTGCCCCCCCCTTTTGCCAGTGAATGTAGTCTGGTGTACCCCCGTTTGCCAGTGTATGTAGTCTGGTGGGCCCCCCCTTCAAAATTTAGCCATGTACCCAGGTAGCGGTAATGGTGCGACCTACCCCCTTTGTCTCACCTCGCACGATCGGACGAGGGAGAGATGAACTCTCCAACGTGTCGTCCGTGTGCCGTAAAGAGTAGTTGCTGTGGTTATAAAGCGCTTTTAAGGTGAGTGACCCCTCCAGTTTGATCTCTCGCTCTCAGTCGCGCGGTTGGTTGTCGATGCTCTTGACAAATCACCCTTCTCGGTTCTTGTTGTAACTCAAGTCTGTTGTACCCTCACACACTGAGTCGCAGTCCTCATGTTCGGGCGTGAACATGTTCCATGCTCACCAAATATTTATTTGTAACTCCGCTTTCGGTCGCCTTGCCTGGTGAGCGGCGCGGGGACTGATCACCCCTTCGTCGTTCACTTTCAGAGAGGAAGCGTTGCTGCGCGCAGGCAGCGCTTCTAAGGTGACGGAAGGTAGCCCTTTGAGTTGTTTCCAGATGGCGGCTAGTGCCACATTATTGTCTGAGTTTTCCCATTACATAAGGTACGTGGTTCCCCTGACTCGACTCTGTTTAGTTACACTGACCGTACCGATTAATTTCGCAGAATTTGACCTTGGACAACCGTCGCTCCTGCTCCCGCCGCTTGTCTTTCGGGGGGGAGTCTGTTGCAATTATTCGTCTCCTGCCGAATGCAACAATCCGCGAATTGTGCCTTGCCCGACGCACTGACGTCACGCCCTCCCCTTTACCAACCCTATCGCTTGCTTTGTAAAATCTAGTCAGTCTCCCATCAAACGATGTGTGCTGAGGGGCCCGCCGCCGGACTTTCGTCAAGTATGGGAGCCTCAATAACCAAGGTAACTATGATTGTTTTTGAGCTATCGTAAATCAATGCTAGTGGCTAATAATTTTGTTTATTACGTTTGTAACAAAAAAGAAAACTTGTAATAGATGTAAAAAGATTGTTATCCGTAACCAACCAAGATGTATCTTGTCTGTAATGGTCAGCCTCGCCTAAATTTAAATTTCAGTCAGTCAACTTGATGAAAAGACCTAAGATATGTAAGGTTGAGTGTCAGTACTCGTTATATATGTAATTTAAAGTCATAGCCTTGTAATGCTACTTTGTAATGTTGTAAATTGTAACACGCACTGTATGAATGCATGCGTGCGTGTTAATCGAACGATGTGGGTATAAAAGTGTACTAAAACATGTGAAAACTTTCAGTTCGAAACTTGGTTCAACGTTCCGGACAGAAGACACGAGAACACGAACTTCGTACAGTTTTACACGATCTTCCAGCACAGACATAGCAGTGGTTCAGACCAGGTATGGAGGAACACGCGGCCCTAGCGACCAGATACAGCAGGTCGCAAAAAGGATTAATCTGGATTGCCAAGTAACATTTTAACCTAATAACTTACGGTGCTAGTTGCTGCATAATCACGAAGCAAAAGACGAGACAAACTAGTTACTTACAAGTGTCTGAAACAATTTTATAAACCTTTTCGATAGATAACAGTGTCAGAAATTTTAAGTAGATCACAGCGTGTACGCTGAACACATCTTGTAAACTAGCATCGATTTATGCGACACCCACATATTTAGCATTTAACATTTTTTATATTCAGTTTTTCAAAAAAAATTAGCTCAGTACTGACCGTTGCTGACTGGCACATAATTAGATAAATTTTGAGGCTCGTAATGTTTTTGAAATAAACGGGTCGCAACCGACTCTGCTCACAGATTGACGCATTCAACAATTTCTTTTACTTACACCTCCTCCCTTTACAGAATTATATTAATTATAGAAATACTTGTGAGGTAAGTCACAACACAGAAAAAGTGTCTTAAGCATTTTGGTGTACTTAGATATTAAATTATGTTATTTGTGTGTAGTGCCACCGCGGCAAAAGTGGTAGCAGAGCGTGGTTATTTTGGGTTTTCCTTGTTCCATGGGTTACAAGGTATTTAATTCAATTTATTGGATATAAGCCATAGTTATCAAGAGTAATTTTGTTGATGTTGTGTACGCTGAAATTTTGTATTGTTTGTATTGCACGGTATTGGTCGCGTGAAGTTTTGTATAGAATTTTGTATTGTATAGGATTATGTATTGTAAATGTTATATGCGTAGTTATTTTGTCACGAGTAGGTCTTTGCTGTAAGTTGTCGTAAAATCAGATTTTTCAAATTATTCGCTCAGGAGTAGAAAACCGTAAGTTGAACTTTGTCTGGCAGATAAGGCTAACCTGTGCACGTCTTATCAACATTCCACCGAACAGCTGCTCCTTATCGTTGCGCTTTGAATGTTTTGGTCTCTCCACATACTCGGCTTAATAACCCCGTACCTTGCTCACCGTGCCGTATGTCCGATTGTCCAGTTCGCTAACCGCCTGCCAATCTGTTGTTATTCAAAATATGTTCAGTGCAACTGTTGTTTGTATAAAAGTGACGTACTCTATTAATTCGGTAAATTTTATTTAGAATTGTGCGCATCTCAGTAATTCCGAATTTTGGTTCGTGGAAGGCGTTACAAGAAAATCAAAATTAAAATTTTCATAAAATAGCAGTCTTTTACTAATGGAAAATGATCGTTGTCAGTTGTCACACACACGTTATCACCTGTTTAATGTCAATCGGTTTGCGTTAACTACGAATTAATATACGCGGCATTCAAAAAAACAGAACCCGACTGTCCAGTCGTGTCAACTAGCATTTCCTTGTCACGGTAAACTATTTTATAATGAATCAATGACTTCGTAATAAGCGACAGTGCAAAACTTTCGCGCTGAGAGAGAGAGGTCAGGGAAGAGACTCGTAAAAGAAAGTAATGAATGTGACCCCCCTTTGCCAGTGAATGTAGTCTGGCGTACCCCTTTCTGCCAGTGAATGGAGTCTGGTGTGCCCCCCGGTCGCAGTTTAGCCATGTACCCAGGTAGCGGTAATGGTGCGACCTACCCCCTTTGTCTCACCTCGCACGATCGGACGAGAGAGAGGTGTGCTCTCCAACTTGTCGTCCGTGTGCCGTACAGAGAGAAGTTGCTGTGGTCAAACAGCGCTTTAAAGGTGAGTGAGCCCCCCCTTATGCCAGTGAATGTAGTCTGGCGTGCCCCCCCTTTTGCCAGTGAATGTAGTCTGGTGTACCCCCGTTTGCCAGTGAATGTAGTCTGGTGGGCCCCCCCCCCTTCAAAATTTAGCCATGTACCCAGGTAGCGGTAATGGTGCGACCTACCCCCTTTGTCACACCTCGCACGATCGGACGAAGGAGAGATGAACTCTCCAAAGTGTCGTCCGTGTGCCGTAAAGAGTAGTTGCTGTGGTTATAAAGCGCTTTTAAGGTGAGTGACCCCTCCAGTTTGATATCTCGCTCTCAGTCGCGCGGTTGGTTGTCGATGCTCTTGACAAATCACCCTTCTCGGTTCTTGTTGTAACTCAAGTCTGTTGTACCCTCACACACTGAGTCGCAGTCCTCATGTTCGGGCGTGAACATGTTCCATGCTCATCAAAATATTTATTTGTAACTCCGCTTTCGGTCGCCTTGCCTGGTGAGCGGCGCGGGGACTGATCACCCCTTCGTCGTTCACTTTCAGAGAGGAAGCGTTGCTGCGCGCAGGCAGCGCTTCTAAGGTGACGGAAGGTAGCCCTTTGAGTTGTTTCCAGATGGCGGCTAGTGCCACATTATTGTCTGAGTTTTCCCATTACATAAGGTACGTGGTTCCCCTGACTCGACTCTGTTTAGTTACACTGACCGTACCGATTAATTTCGCAGAATTTGACCTTGGACAACCGTCGCTCCTGCTCCCGCCGCTTGTCTTTCGGGGGGGAGTCTGTTGCAATTATTCGTCTCCTGCCGAATGCAACAATCCGCGAATTGTGCCTTGCTCGACGCACTGACGTCACGCCCTCCCCTTTACCAACCCTATCGCTTGCTTTGTAAAATCTAGTCAGTCTCCCATCAAACGATGTGTGCTGAGGGGCCCGTCGCCGGACTTTCGTCAAGTATGCGAGCCTCAATAACCAAGGTAACTATGATTGTTTTTGAGCTATCGTAAATCAATGCTAGTGGCTAATAATTTTGTTTATTACGTTTGTAACAAAAAAGAAAACTTGTAATAGATGTAAAAAGATTGTTATCCGTAACCAACCAAGATGTATCTTGTCTGTAATGGTCAGCCTCGCCTAAATTTAAATTTCAGTCAGTCAACTTGATGAAAAGACATAAGATATGTAAGGTTGAGTGTCAGTACTCGTTATATATGTAATTTAAAGTCATAGCCTTGTAATGCTACTTTGTAATGTTGTAAATTGTAACACGCACTGTATGAATGCATGCGTGCGTGTTAATCGAACGATGTGGGTATAAAAGTGTACTAAAACATGTGAAAACTTTCAGTTCGAAACTTGGTTCAACGTTCCGGACAGAAGACTCGAGAACACGAACTTCGTACAGTTTTACACGATCTTCCAGCACAGACATAGCAGTGGTTCAGACCAGGTATGGAGGAACAGGCGGCCCTAGCGACCAGATACAGCAGGTCGCAAAAAGGATTAATCTGGATTGCCAAGTAACATTTTAACCTAATAACTTACGGTGCTAGTTGCTGCATAATCACGAAGCAAAAGACGAGACAAACTAGTTACTTACAAGTGTCTGAAATAATTTTATAAACCTTTTCGATAGATAACAGTGTCAGAAATTTTAAGTAGATCACAGCGTGTACGCTGAACACATCTTGTAAACTAGCATCGATTTATGCGACACCCACATATTTAGCATTTAACATTTTTTATATTCAGTTTTTCAAAAAAAATTAGCTCAGTACTGACCGTTGCTGACTGGCACATAATTAGATAAATTTTGAGGCTCGTAATGTTTTTGAAATAAACGGGTCGCAACCGACTCTGCTCACAGATTGACGCATTCAACAATTTCTTTTACTTACACCTCCTCCCTTTACAGAATTATATTAATTATAGAAATACTTGAGAGGTAAGTCACAACACAGAAAAAGTGTCTTAAGCATTTTGGTGTACTTAGATATTAAATTATGTTATTTGTGTGTAGTGCCGCCGCGGCAAAAGTGGTAGCAGAGCGTGGTTATTTTGGGTTTTCCTTGTTCCATGGGTTACAAGGTATTTAATTCAATTTATTGGATATAAGCCATAGTTATCAAGAGTAATTTTGTTGATGTTGTGTATGCTGAAATTTTGTATTGTTTGTATTGCACGGTATTGGTCGCGTGAAGTTTTGTATAGAATTTTGTATTGTATAGGATTATGTATTGTAAATGTTATATGCGTAGTTATTTTGTCACGAGTAGGTCTTTGCTGTAAGTTGTCGTAAAATCAGATTGTTCAAATTATTCGCTCAGGAGTAGAAAACCGTAAGTTGAACTTTGTCTGGCAGATAAGGCTAACCTGTGCACGTCTTATCAACATTCCACCGAACAGCTGCTCCTTATCGTTGCGCTTTGAATGTTTTGGTCTCTCCACATACTCGGCTTAATAACCCCGTACCTTGCTCACCGTGCCGTATGTCCGATTGTCCAGTTCGCTAACCGCCTGCCAATCTGTTGTTATTCAAAATATGTTCAGTGCAACTGTTGTTTGTATAAAAGTGACGTACTCTATTAATTCGGTAAATTTTATTTAGAATTGTGCGCATCTCAGTAATTCCGAATTTTGGTTCGTGGAAGGCGTTACAAGAAAATCAAAATTAAAATTTTCATAAAATAGCAGTCTTTTACTAATGGAAAATGATCGTTGTCAGTTGTCACACACACGTTATCACCTGTTTAATGTCAATCGGTTTGCGTTAACTACGAATTAATATACGCGGCATTCAAAAAAACAGAACCCGACTGTCCAGTCGTGTCAACTAGCATTTCCTTGTCACGGTAAACTATTTTATAATGAATCAATGACTTCGTAATAAGCGACAGTGCAAAACTTTCGCGCTGAGAGAGAGAGGTCAGGGAAGAGACTCGTAAAAGAAAGTAATGAATGTGACCCCCCTTTGCCAGTGAATGTAGTCTGGCGTACCCCTTTCTGCCAGTGAATGGAGTCTGGTGTGCCCCCCGGTCGCAGTTTAGCCATGTACCCAGGTAGCGGTAATGGTGCGACCTACCCCCTTTGTCTCACCTCGCACGATCGGACGAGAGAGAGGTGTGCTCTCCAACTTGTCGTCCGTGTGCCGTACAGAGAGAAGTTGCTGTGGTCAAACAGCGCTTTAAAGGTGAGTGAGCCCCCCCTTATGCCAGTGAATGTAGTCTGGCGTGCCCCCCCTTTTGCCAGTGAATGTAGTCTGGTGTACCCCCGTTTGCCAGTGAATGTAGTCTGGTGGGCCCCCCCCCTTCAAAATTTAGCCATGTACCCAGGTAGCGGTAATGGTGCGACCTACCCCCTTTGTCACACCTCGCACGATCGGACGAAGGAGAGATGAACTCTCCAAAGTGTCGTCCGTGTGCCGTAAAGAGTAGTTGCTGTGGTTATAAAGCGCTTTTAAGGTGAGTGACCCCTCCAGTTTGATATCTCGCTCTCAGTCGCGCGGTTGGTTGTCGATGCTCTTGACAAATCACCCTTCTCGGTTCTTGTTGTAACTCAAGTCTGTTGTACCCTCACACACTGAGTCGCAGTCCTCATGTTCGGGCGTGAACATGTTCCATGCTCATCAAAATATTTATTTGTAACTCCGCTTTCGGTCGCCTTGCCTGGTGAGCGGCGCGGGGACTGATCACCCCTTCGTCGTTCACTTTCAGAGAGGAAGCGTTGCTGCGCGCAGGCAGCGCTTCTAAGGTGACGGAAGGTAGCCCTTTGAGTTGTTTCCAGATGGCGGCTAGTGCCACATTATTGTCTGAGTTTTCCCATTACATAAGGTACGTGGTTCCCCTGACTCGACTCTGTTTAGTTACACTGACCGTACCGATTAATTTCGCAGAATTTGACCTTGGACAACCGTCGCTCCTGCTCCCGCCGCTTGTCTTTCGGGGGGGAGTCTGTTGCAATTATTCGTCTCCTGCCGAATGCAACAATCCGCGAATTGTGCCTTGCTCGACGCACTGACGTCACGCCCTCCCCTTTACCAACCCTATCGCTTGCTTTGTAAAATCTAGTCAGTCTCCCATCAAACGATGTGTGCTGAGGGGCCCGTCGCCGGACTTTCGTCAAGTATGCGAGCCTCAATAACCAAGGTAACTATGATTGTTTTTGAGCTATCGTAAATCAATGCTAGTGGCTAATAATTTTGTTTATTACGTTTGTAACAAAAAAGAAAACTTGTAATAGATGTAAAAAGATTGTTATCCGTAACCAACCAAGATGTATCTTGTCTGTAATGGTCAGCCTCGCCTAAATTTAAATTTCAGTCAGTCAACTTGATGAAAAGACATAAGATATGTAAGGTTGAGTGTCAGTACTCGTTATATATGTAATTTAAAGTCATAGCCTTGTAATGCTACTTTGTAATGTTGTAAATTGTAACACGCACTGTATGAATGCATGCGTGCGTGTTAATCGAACGATGTGGGTATAAAAGTGTACTAAAACATGTGAAAACTTTCAGTTCGAAACTTGGTTCAACGTTCCGGACAGAAGACTCGAGAACACGAACTTCGTACAGTTTTACACGATCTTCCAGCACAGACATAGCAGTGGTTCAGACCAGGTATGGAGGAACAGGCGGCCCTAGCGACCAGATACAGCAGGTCGCAAAAAGGATTAATCTGGATTGCCAAGTAACATTTTAACCTAATAACTTACGGTGCTAGTTGCTGCATAATCACGAAGCAAAAGACGAGACAAACTAGTTACTTACAAGTGTCTGAAATAATTTTATAAACCTTTTCGATAGATAACAGTGTCAGAAATTGTAAGTAGATCACAGCGTGTACGCTGAACACATCTTGTAAACTAGCATCGATTTATGCGACACCCACATATTTAGCATTTAACATTTTTTATATTCAGTTTTTCAAAAAAAATTAGCTCAGTACTGACCGTTGCTGACTGGCACATAATTAGATAAATTTTGAGGCTCGTAATGTTTTTTAAATAAACGGGTCGCAACCGACTCTGCTCACAGATTGACGCATTCAACAATTTCTTTTACTTACACCTCCTCCCTTTACAGAATTATATTAATTATAGAAATACTTGAGAGGTAAGTCACAACACAGAAAAAGTGTCTTAAGCATTTTGGTGTACTTAGATATTAAATTATGTTATTTGTGTGTAGTGCCGCCGCGGCAAAAGTGGTAGCAGAGCGTGGTTATTTTGGGTCTTCCTTGTTCCATGGGTTACAAGGTATTTAATTCAATTTATTGGATATAAGCCATAGTTATCAAGAGTAATTTTGTTGATGTTGTGTATGCTGAAATTTTGTATTGTTTGTATTGCACGGTATTGGTCGCGTGAAGTTTTGTATAGAATTTTGTATTGTATAGGATTATGTATTGTAAATGTTATATGCGTAGTTATTTTGTCACGAGTAGGTCTTTGCTGTAAGTTGTCGTAAAATCAGATTGTTCAAATTATTCGCTCAGGAGTAGAAAACCGTAAGTTGAACTTTGTCTGGCAGATAAGGCTAACCTGTGCACGTCTTATCAACATTCCACCGAACAGCTGCTCCTTATCGTTGCGCTTTGAATGTTTTGGTCTCTCCACATACTCGGCTTAATAACCCCGTACCTTGCTCACCGTGCCGTATGTCCGATTGTCCAGTTCGCTAACCGCCTGCCAATCTGTTGTTATTCAAAATATGTTCAGTGCAACTGTTGTTTGTATAAAAGTGACGTACTCTATTAATTCGGTAAATTTTATTTAGAATTGTGCGCATCTCAGTAATTCCGAATTTTGGTTCGTGGAAGGCGTTACAAGAAAATCAAAATTAAAATTTTCATAAAATAGCAGTCTTTTACTAATGGAAAATGTTCGTTGTCAGTTGTCACACACACGTTATCACCTGTTTAATGTCAATCGGTTTGCGTTAACTACGAATTAATATACGCGGCATTCAAAAAAACAGAACCCGACTGTCCAGTCGTGTCAACTAGCATTTCCTTGTCACGGTAAACTATTTTATAATGAATCAATGACTTCGTAATAAGCGACAGTGCAAAACTTTCGCGCTGAGAGAGAGAGGTCAGGGAAGAGACTCGTAAAAGAAAGTAATGAATGTGACCCCCCTTTGCCAGTGAATGTAGTCTGGCGTACCCCTTTCTGCCAGTGAATGGAGTCTGGTGTGCCCCCCGGTTGCAGTTTAGCCATGTACCCAGGTAGCGGTAATGGTGCGACCTACCCCCTTTGTCTCACCTCGCACGATCGGACGAGAGAGAGGTGTGCTCTCCAACTTGTCGTCCGTGTGCCGTACAGAGAGAAGTTGCTGTGGTCATACAGCGCTTTAAAGGTGAGTGAGCCCCCCCTTATGCCAGTGAATGTAGTCTGGCGTGCCCCCCTTTTGCCAGTGAATGTAGTCTGGTGTACCCCCGTTTGCCAGTGAATGTAGTCTGGTGGGCCCCCCCTTCAAAATTTAGCCATGTACCCAGGTAGCGGTAATGGTGCGACCTACCCCCTTTGTCTCACCTCGCACGATCGGACGAGGGAGAGATGAACTCTCCAACGTGTCGTCCGTGTGCCGTAAAGAGTAGTTGCTGTGGTTATAAAGCGCTTTTAAGGTGAGTGACCCCTCCAGTTTGATCTCTCGCTCTCAGTCGCGCGGTTGGTTGTCGATGCTCTTGACAAATCACCCTTCTCGGTTCTTGTTGTAACTCAAGTCTGTTGTACCCTCACACACTGAGTCGCAGTCCTCATGTTCGGGCGTGAACATGTTCCATGCTCACCAAATATTTATTTGTAACTCCGCTTTCGGTCGCCTTGCCTGGTGAGCGGCGCGGGGACTGATCACCCATTCGTCGTTCACTTTCAGAGAGGAAGCGTTGCTGCGCGCAGGCAGCGCTTCTAAGGTGACGGAAGGTAGCCCTTTGAGTTGTTTCCAGATGGCGGCTAGTGCCACATTATTGTCTGAGTTTTCCCATTACATAAGGTACGTGGTTCCCCTGACTCGACTCTGTTTAGTTACACTGACCGTACCGATTAATTTCGCAGAATTTGACCTTGGACAACCATCGCTCCTGCACCCGACGCTTGTCTTTCGGGGGGGAGTCTGTTGCAATTATTCGTCTCCTGCTGAATGCAACAATCCGCGAATTGTGCCTTGCCCGACGCACTGACGTCACGCCCTCCCCTTTACCAACCCTACCGCTTGCTTTGTAAAATCTAGTCAGTCTCCCATCAAACGATGTGTGCTGAGGGGCCCGTCGCCGGACTTTCGTCAAGTATGCGAGCCTCAATAACCAAGGTAACTATGATTGTTTTTGAGCTATCGTAAATCAATGCTAGTGGCTAATAATTTTGTTTATTACGTTTGTAACAAAAAAGAAAACTTGTAATAAATGTAAAAAGATTGTTATCCGTAACCAACCAAGATGTATCTTGTCTGTAATGGTCAGCCTCGCCTAAATTTAAATTTCAGTCAGTCAACTTGATGAAAAGACCTAAGATATGTAAGGTTGAGTGTCAGTACTCGTTATATATGTAATTTAAAGTCATAGCCTTGTAATGCTACTTTGTAATGTTGTAAATTGTAACACGCACTGTATGAATGCATGCGTGCGTGTTAATCGAACGATGTGGGTATAAAAGTGTACTAAAATATGTGAAAACTTTCAGTTCGAAACTTGGTTCAACGTTCCGGACAGAAGACACGAGAACACGAACTTCGTACAGTTTTACACGATCTTCCAGCACAGACATAGCAGTGGTTCAGACCAGGTATGGAGGAACACGCGGCCCTAGCGACCAGATACAGCAGGTCGCAAAAAGGATTAATCTGGATTGCCAAGTAACATTTTAACCTAATAACTTATGGTGCTAGTTGCTGCATAATCACGAAGCAAAAGACGAGACAAACTAGTTACTTACAAGTGTCTGAAACAATTTTATAAACCTTTTCGATAGATAACAGTGTCAGAAATTTTAAGTAGATCACAGCGTGTACGCTGAACACATCTTGTAAACTAGCATCGATTTATGCGACACCCACATATTTAGCATTTAACATTTTTTATATTCAGTTTTTCAAAAAAAATTAGCTCAGTACTGACCGTTGCTGACTGGCACATAGTTAGATAAATTTTGAGGCTCGTAATGTTTTTGAAATAAACGGGTCGCAACCGACTCTGCTCACAGATTGACGCATTCAACAATTTCTTTTACTTACACCTCCTCCCTTTACAGAATTATATTAATTATAGAAATACTTGAGAGGTAAGTCACAACACAGAAAAAGTGTCTTAAGCATTTTGGTGTCCTTAGATATTAAATTATGTTATTTGTGTGTAGTGCCGCCGCGGCAAAAGTGGTAGCAGAGCGTGGTTATTTTGGGTTTTCCTTGTTCCATGGGTTACAAGGTATTTAATTCAATTTATTGGATATAAGCCATAGTTATCAAGAGTAATTTTGTTGATGTTGTGTATGTTGAAATTTTGTATTGTTTGTATTGCACGGTATTGGTCGCGTGAAGTTTTGTATAGAATTTTGTATTGTATAGGATTATGTATTGTAAATGTTATATGCGTAGTTATTTTGTCACGAGTAGGTCTTTGCTGTAAGTTGTCGTAAAATCAGATTTTGCAAATTATTCGCTCAGGAGTAGAAAACCGTAAGTTGAACTTTGTCTGGCAGATAAGGCTAACCTGTGCACGTCTTATCAACATTCCACCGAACAGCTGCTCCTTATCGTTGCGCTTTGAATGTTTTGGTCTCTCCACATACTCGGCTTAATAACCCCGTACCTTGCTCACCGTGCCGTATGTCCGATTGTCCAGTTCGCTAACCGCCTGCCAATCTGTTGTTATTCAAAATATGTTCAGTGCAACTGTTGTTTGTATAAAAGTGACGTACTCTATTAATTCGGTAAATTTTATTTAGAATTGTGCGCATCTCAGTAATTCCGAATTTTGGTTCGTGGAAGGCGTTACAAGAAAATCAAAATTAAAATTTTCATAAAATAGCAGTCTTTTACTAATGGAAAATGATCGTTGTCAGTTGTCACACACACGTTATCACCTGTTTAATGTCAATCGGTTTGCGTTAACTACGAATTAATATACGCGGCATTCAAAAAAACAGAACCCGACTGTCCAGTCGTGTCAACTAGCATTTCCTTGTCACGGTAAACTATTTTATAATGAATCAATGACTTCGTAATAAGCGACAGTGCAAAACTTTCGCGCTGAGAGAGAGAGGTCAGGGAAGAGACTCGTAAAAGAAAGTAATGAATGTGACCCCCCTTTGCCAGTGAATGTAGTCTGGCGTACCCCTTTCTGCCAGTGAATGGAGTCTGGTGAGCCCCCCGGTCGCAGTTTAGCCATGTACCCAGGTAGCGGTAATGGTGCGACCTACCCCCTTTGTCTCACCTCGCACGATCGGACGAGAGAGAGGTGTGCTCTCCAACTTGTCGTCCGTGTGCCGTACAGAGAGAAGTTGCTGTGGTCATACAGCGCTTTAAAGGTGAGTGAGCCCCCTCTTATGCCAGTGAATGTAGTCTGGCGTGCCCCCCCTTTTGCCAGTGAATGTAGTCTGGTGTACCCCCGTTTGCCAGTGAATGTAGTCTGGTGAGCCCCCCCTTCAAAATTTAGCCATGTACCTAGGTAGCGGTAATGGTGCGACCTACCCCCTTTGTCTCACCTCGCACGATCGGACGAGGGAGAGATGAACTCTCCAACGTGTCGTCCGTGTGCCGTAAAGAGTAGTTGCTGTGGTTATAAAGCGCTTTTAAGGTGAGTGACCCCTCCAGTTTGATCTCTCGCTCTCAGTCGCGCGGTTGGTTGTCGATGCTCTTGACAAATCACCCTTCTCGGTTCTTGTTGTAACTCAAGTCTGTTGTACCCTCACACACTGAGTCGCAGTCCTCATGTTCGGGCGTGAACATGTTCCGTGCTCACCAAATATTTATTTGTAACTCCGCTTTCGGTCGCCTTGCCTGGTGAGCGGCGCGGGGACTGATCACCCCTTCGTCGTTCACTTTCAGAGAGGAAGCGTTGCTGCGCGCAGGCAGCGCTTCTAAGGTGACGGAAGGTAGCCCTTTGAGTTGTTTCCAGATGGCGGCTAGTGCCACATTATTGTCTGAGTTTTCCCATTACATAAGGTACGTGGTTCCCCTGACTCGACTCTGTTTAGTTACACTGACCGTACCGATTAATTTCGCAGAATTTGACCTTGGACAACCGTCGCTCCTGCTCCCGACGCTTGTCTTTCGGGGGGGAGTCTGTTGCAATTATTCGTCTCCTGCCGAATGCAACAATCCGCGAATTGTGCCTTGCTCGACGCACTGACGTCACGCCCTCCCCTTTACCAACCCTATCGCTTGCTTTGTAAAATCTAGTCAGTCTCCCATCAAACGATGTGTGCTGAGGGGCCCGTCGCCGGACTTTCGTCAAGTATGCGAGCCTCAATAACCAAGGTAACTATGATTGTTTTTGAGCTATCGTAAATCAATGCTAGTGGCTAATAATTTTGTTTATTACGTTTGTAACAAAAAAGAAAACTTGTAATAAATGTAAAAAGATTGTTATCCGTAACCAACCAAGATGTATCTTGTCTGTAATGGTCAGCCTCGCCTAAATTTAAATTTCAGTCAGTCAACTTGATGAAAAGACCTAAGATATGTAAGGTTGAGTGTCAGTACTCGTTATATATGTAATTTAAAGTCATAGCCTTGTAATGCTACTTTGTAATGTTGTAAATTGTAACACGCACTGTATGAATGCATGCGTGCGTGTTAATCGAACGATGTGGGTATAAAAGTGTACTAAAATATGTGAAAACTTTCAGTTCGAAACTTGGTTCAACGTTCCGGACAGAAGACACGAGAACACGAACTTCGTACAGTTTTACACGATCTTCCAGCACAGACATAGCAGTGGTTCAGACCAGGTATGGAGGAACACGCGGCCCTAGCGACCAGATACAGCAGGTCGCAAAAAGGATTAATCTGGATTGCCAAGTAACATTTTAACCTAATAACTTATGGTGCTAGTTGCTGCATAATCACGAAGCAAAAGACGAGACAAACTAGTTACTTACAAGTGTCTGAAACAATTTTATAAACCTTTTCGATAGATAACAGTGTCAGAAATTTTAAGTAGATCACAGCGTGTACGCTGAACACATCTTGTAAACTAGCATCGATTTATGCGACACCCACATATTTAGCATTTAACATTTTTTATATTCAGTTTTTCAAAAAAAATTAGCTCAGTACTGACCGTTGCTGACTGGCACATAGTTAGATAAATTTTGAGGCTCGTAATGTTTTTGAAATAAACGGGTCGCAAACGACTCTGCTCACAGATTGACGCATTCAACAATTTCTTTTACTTACACCTCCTCCCTTTACAGAATTATATTAATTATAGAAATACTTGAGAGGTAAGTCACAACACAGAAAAAGTGTCTTAAGCATTTTGGTGTACTTAGATATTAAATTATGTTATTTGTGTGTAGTGCCGCCGCGGCAAAAGTGGTAGCAGAGCGTGGTAATTTTGGGTTTTCCTTGTTCCATGGGTTACAAGGTATTTAATTCAATTTATTGGATATAAGCCATAGTTATCAAGAGTAATTTTGTTGATGTTGTGTATGTTGAAATTTTTTATTGTTTGTATTGCACGGTATTGGTCGCGTGAAGTTTTGTATAGAATTTTGTATTGTATAGGATTATGTATTGTAAATGTTATATGCGTAGTTATTTTGTCACGAGTAGGTCTTTGCTGTAAGTTGTCGTAATATCAGATTGTTCAAATTATTCGCTCAGGAGTAGAAAACCGTAAGTTGAACTTTGTCTGGCAGATAAGGCTAACCTGTGCACGTCTTATCAACATTCCACCGAACAGCTGCTCCTTATCGTTGCGCTTTGAATGTTTTGGTCTCTCCACATACTCGGCTTAATAACCCCGTACCTTGCTCACCGTGCCGTATGTCCGATTGTCCAGTTCGCTAACCGCCTGCCAATCTGTTGTTATTCAAAATATGTTCAGTGCAACTGTTGTTTGTATAAAAGTGACGTACTCTATTAATTCGGTAAATTTTATTTAGAATTGTGCGCATCTCAGTAATTCCGAATTTTGGTTCGTGGAAGGCGTTACAAGAAAATCAAAATTAAAATTTTCATAAAATAGCAGTCTCTTACTAATGGAAAATGTTCGTTGTCAGTTGTCACACACACGTTATCACCTGTTTAATGTCAATCGGTTTGCGTTAACTACGAATTAATATACGCGGCATTCAAAAAAACAGAACCCGACTGTCCAGTCGTGTCAACTAGCATTTCCTTGTCACGGTAAACTATTTTATAATGAATTAATGACTTCGTAATAAGCGACAGTGCAAAACTTTCGCGCTGAGAGAGAGAGGTCAGGGAAGAGACTCGTAAAAGAAAGTAATGAATGTGACCCCCCTTTGCCAGTGAATGTAGTCTGGCGTAACCCTTTCTGCCAGTGAATGGAGTCTGGTGTGCCCCCCGGTTGCAGTTTAGCCATGTACCCAGGTAGCGGTAATGGTGCGACCTACCCCCTTTGTCTCACCTCGCACGATCGGACGAGAGAGAGGTGTGCTCTCCAACTTGTCGTCCGTGTGCCTTACAGAGAGAAGTTGCTGTGGTCATACAGCGCTTTAAAGGTGAGTGAGCCCCCCCTTATGCCAGTGAATGTAGTCTGGCGTGCCCCCCTTTTGCCAGTGAATGTAGTCTGGTGTACCCCCGTTTGCCAGTGAATGTAGTCTGGTGGGCCCCCCCTTCAAAATTTAGCCATGTACCCAGGTAGCGGTAATGGTGCGACCTACCCCCTTTGTCTCACCTCGCACGATCGGACGAGGGAGAGATGAACTCTCCAACGTGTCGTCCTTGTGCCGTAAAGAGTAGTTGCTGTGGTTATAAAGCGCTTTTAAGGTGAGTGACCCCTCCAGTTTGATCTCTCGCTCTCAGTCGCGCGGTTGGTTGTCGATGCTCTTGACAAATCACCCTTCTCGGTTCTTGTTGTAACTCAAGTCTGTTGTACCCTCACACACTGAGTCGCAGTCCTCATGTTCGGGCGTGAACATGTTCCATGCTCACCAAATATTTATTTGTAACTCCGCTTTCGGTCGCCTTGCCTGGTGAGCGGCGCGGGGACTGATCACCCCTTCGTCGTTCACTTTCAGAGAGGAAGCGTTGCTGCGCGCAGGCAGCGCTTCTAAGGTGACGGAAGGTAGCCCTTTGAGTTGTTTCCAGATGGCGGCTAGTGCCACATTATTGTCTGAGTTTTCCCATTACATAAGGTACGTGGTTCCCCTGACTCGACTCTGTTTAGTTACACTGACCGTACCGATTAATTTCGCAGAATTTGACCTTGGACAACCATCGCTCCTGCACCCGACGCTTGTCTTTCGGGGGGGAGTCTGTTGCAATTATTCGTCTCCTGCCGAATGCAACAATCCGCGAATTGTGCCTTGCCCGACGCACTGACGTCACGCCCTCCCCTTTACCAACCCTATCGCTTGCTTTGTAAAATCTAGTCAGTCTCCCATCAAACGATGTGTGCTGAGGGGCCCGTCGCCGGACTTTCGTCAAGTATGCGAGCCTCAATAACCAAGGTAACTATGATTGTTTTTGAGCTATCGTAAATCAATGCTAGTGGCTAATAATTTTGTTTATTACGTTTGTAACAAAAAAGAAAACTTGTAATAAATGTAAAAAGATTGTTATCCGTAACCAACCAAGATGTATCTTGTCTGTAATGGTCAGCCTCGCCTAAATTTAAATTTCAGTCAGTCAACTTGATGAAAAGACCTAAGATATGTAAGGTTGAGTGTCAGTACTCGTTATATATGTAATTTAAAGTCATAGCCTTGTAATGCTACTTTGTAATGTTGTAAATTGTAACACGCACTGTATGAATGCATGCGTGCGTGTTAATCGAACGATGTGGGTATAAAAGTGTACTAAAATATGTGAAAACTTTCAGTTCGAAACTTGGTTCAACGTTCCGGACAGAAGACACGAGAACACGAACTTCGTACAGTTTTACACGATCTTCCAGCACAGACATAGCAGTGGTTCAGACCAGGTATGGAGGAACACGCGGCCCTAGCGACCAGATACAGCAGGTCGCAAAAAGGATTAATCTGGATTGCCAAGTAACATTTTAACCTAATAACTTATGGTGCTAGTTGCTGCATAATCACGAAGCAAAAGACGAGACAAACTAGTTACTTACAAGTGTCTGAAACAATTTTATAAACCTTTTCGATAGATAACAGTGTCAGAAATTTTAAGTAGATCACAGCGTGTACGCTGAACACATCTTGTAAACTAGCATCGATTTATGCGACACCCACATATTTAGCATTTAACATTTTTTATATTCAGTTTTTCAAAAAAAATTAGCTCAGTACTGACCGTTGCTGACTGGCACATAGTTAGATAAATTTTGAGGCTCGTAATGTTTTTGAAATAAACGGGTCGCAACCGACTCTGCTCACAGATTGACGCATTCAACAATTTCTTTTACTTACACCTCCTCCCTTTACAGAATTATATTAATTATAGAAATACTTGAGAGGTAAGTCACAACACAGAAAAAGTGTCTTAAGCATTTTGGTGTCCTTAGATATTAAATTATGTTATTTGTGTGTAGTGCCGCCGCGGCAAAAGTGGTAGCAGAGCGTGGTTATTTTGGGTTTTCCTTGTTCCATGGGTTACAAGGTATTTAATTCAATTTATTGGATATAAGCCATAGTTATCAAGAGTAATTTTGTTGATGTTGTGTATGTTGAAATTTTTTATTGTTTGTATTGCACGGTATTGGTCGCGTGAAGTTTTGTATAGAATTTTGTATTGTATAGGATTATGTATTGTAAATGTTATATGCGTAGTTATTTTGTCACGAGTAGGTCTTTGCTGTAAGTTGTCGTAAAATCAGATTTTGCAAATTATTCGCTCAGGAGTAGAAAACCGTAAGTTGAACTTTGTCTGGCAGATAAGGCTAACCTGTGCACGTCTTATCAACATTCCACCGAACAGCTGCTCCTTATCGTTGCGATTTGAATGTTTTGGTCTCTCCACATACTCGGCTTAATAACCCCGTACCTTGCTCACCGTGCCGTATGTCCGATTGTCCAGTTCGCTAACCGCCTGCCAATCTGTTGTTATTCAAAATATGTTCAGTGCAACTGTTGTTTGTATAAAAGTGACGTACTCTATTAATTCGGTAAATTTTATTTAGAATTGTGCGCATCTCAGTAATTCCGAATTTTGGTTCGTGGAAGGCGTTAAAAGAAAATCAAAATTAAAATTTTCATAAAATAGCAGTCTTTTACTAATGGAAAATGATCGTTGTCAGTTGTCACACACACGTCATCACCTGTTTAATGTCAATCGGTTTGCGTTAACTACGAATTAATATACGCGGCATTCAAAAAAACAGAACCCGACTGTCCAGTCGTGTCAACTAGCATTTCCTTGTCACGGTAAACTATTTTATAATGAATCAATGACTTCGTAATAAGCGACAGTGCAAAACTTTCGCGCTGAGAGAGAGAGGTCAGGGAAGAGACTCGTAAAAGAAAGTAATGAATGTGACCCCCCTTTGCCAGTGAATGTAGTCTGGCGTACCCCTTTCTGCCAGTGAATGGAGTCTGGTGTGCCCCCCGGTCGCAGTTTAGCCATGTACCCAGGTAGCGGTAATGGTGCGACCTACCCCCTTTGTCTCACCTCGCACGATCGGACGAGAGAGAGGTGTGCTCTCCAACTTGTCGTCCGTGTGCCGTACAGAGAGAAGTTGCTGTGGTCATACAGCGCTTTAAAGGTGAGTGAGCCCCCTCTTATGCCAGTGAATGTAGTCTGCCGTGCCCCCCCTTTTGCCAGTGAATGTAGTCTGGTGTACCCCCGTTTGCCAGTGAATGTAGTCTGGTGAGCCCCCCCTTCAAAATTTAGCCATGTACCTAGGTAGCGGTAATGGTGCGACCTACCCCCTTTGTCTCACCTCGCACGATCGGACGAGGGAGAGATGAACTCTCCAACGTGTCGTCCGTGTGCCGTAAAGAGTAGTTGCTGTGGTTATAAAGCGCTTTTAAGGTGAGTGACCCCTCCAGTTTGATCTCTCGCTCTAAGTCGCGCGGTTGGTTGTCGATGCTCTTGACAAATCACCCTTCTCGGTTCTTGTTGTAACTCAAGTCTGTTGTACCCTCACACACTGAGTCGCAGTCCTCATGTTCGGGCGTGAACATGTTCCATGCTCACCAAATATTTATTTGTAACTCCGCTTTCGGTCGCCTTGCCTGGTGAGCGGCGCGGGGACTGATCACCCCTTCGTCGTTCACTTTCAGAGAGGAAGCGTTGCTGCGCGCAGGCAGCGCTTCTAAGGTGACGGAAGGTAGCCCTTTGAGTTGTTTCCAGATGGCGGCTAGTGCCACATTATTGTCTGAGTTTTCCCATTACATAAGGTACGTGGTTCCCCTGACTCGACTCTGTTTAGTTACACTGACCGTACCGATTAATTTCGCAGAATTTGACCTTGGACAACCGTCGCTCCTGCACCCGACGCTTGTCTTTCGGGGGGGAGTCTGTTGCAATTATTCGTCTCCTGCCGAATGCAACAATCCGCGAATTGTGCCTTGCCCGACGCACTGACGTCACGCCCTCCCCTTTACCAACCCTATCGCTTGCTTTGTAAAATCTAGTCAGTCTCCCATCAAACGATGTGTGCTGAGGGGCCCGTCGCCGGACTTTCGTCAAGTATGCGAGCCTCAATAACCAAGGTAACTATGATTGTTTTTGAGCTATCGTAAATCAATGCTAGTGGCTAATAATTTTGTTTATTACGTTTGTAACAAAAAAGAAAACTTGTAATAAATGTAAAAAGGTTGTTATCCGTAACCAACCAAGATGTATCTTGTCTGTAATGGTCAGCCTCGCCTAAATTTAAATTTCAGTCAGTCAACTTGATGAAAAGACCTAAGATATGTAAGGTTGAGTGTCAGTACTCGTTATATATGTAATTTAAAGTCATAGCCTTGTAATGCTACTTTGTAATGTTGTAAATTGTAACACGCACTGTATGAATGCATGCGTGCGTGTTAATCGAACGATGTGGGTATAAAAGTGTACTAAAATATGTGAAAACTTTCAGTTCGAAACTTGGTTCAACGTTCCGGACAGAAGACACGAGAACACGAACTTCGTACAGTTTTACACGATCTTCCAGCACAGACATAGCAGTGGTTCAGACCAGGTATGGAGGAACACGCGGCCCTAGCGACCAGATACAGCAGGTCGCAAAAAGGATTAATCTGGATTGCCAAGTAACATTTTAACCTAATAACTTATGGTGCTAGTTGCTGCATAATCACGAAGCAAAAGACGAGACAAACTAGTTACTTACAAGTGTCTGAAACAATTTTATAAACCTTTTCGATAGATAACAGTGTCAGAAATTTTAAGTAGATCACAGCGTGTACGCTGAACACATCTTGTAAACTAGCATCGATTTATGCGACACCCACATATTTAGCATTTAACATTTTTTATATTCAGTTTTTCAAAAAAAATTAGCTCAGTACTGACCGTTGCTGACTGGCACATAGTTAGATAAATTTTGAGGCTCGTAATGTTTTTGAAATAAACGGGTCGCAACCGACTCTGCTCACAGATTGACGCATTCAACAATTTCTTTTACTTACACCTCCTCCCTTTACAGAATTATATTAATTATAGAAATACTTGAGAGGTAAGTCACAACACAGAAAAAGTGTCTTAAGCATTTTGGTGTCCTTAGATATTAAATTATGTTATTTGTGTGTAGTGCCGCCGCGGCAAAAGTGGTAGCAGAGCGTGGTTATTTTGGGTTTTCCTTGTTCCATGGGTTACAAGGTATTTAATTCAATTTATTGGATATAAGCCATAGTTATCAAGAGTAATTTTGTTGATGTTGTGTATGTTGAAATTTTTTATTGTTTGTATTGCACTGTATTGGTCGCGTGAAGTTTTGTATAGAATTTTGTATTGTATAGGATTATGTATTGTAAATGTTATATGCGTAGTTATTTTGTCACGAGTAGGTCTTTGCTGTAAGTTGTCGTAATATCAGATTGTTCAAATTATTCGCTCAGGAGTAGAAAACCGTAAGTTGAACTTTGTCTGGCAGATAAGGCTAACCTGTGCACGTCTTATCAACATTCCACCGAACAGCTGCTCCTTATCGTTGCGCTTTGAATGTTTTGGTCTCTCCACATACTCGGCTTAATAACCCCGTACCTTGCTCACCGTGCCGTATGTCCGATTGTCCAGTTCGCTAACCGCCTGCCAATCTGTTGTTGTTCAAAATATGTTCAGTGCAACTGTTGTTTGTATAAAAGTGACGTACTCTATTAATTCGGTAAATTTTATTTAGAATTGTGCGCATCTCAGTAATTCCGAATTTTGGTTCGTGGAAGGCGTTACAAGAAAATCAAAATTAAAATTTTCATAAAATAGCAGTCTCTTACTAATGGAAAATGTTCGTTGTCAGTTGTCACACACACGTTATCACCTGTTTAATGTCAATCGGTTTGCGTTAACTACGAATTAATATACGCGGCATTCAAAAAAACAGAACCCGACTGTCCAGTCGTGTCAACTAGCATTTCCTTGTCACGGTAAACTATTTTATAATGAATCAATGACTTCGTAATAAGCGACAGTGCAAAATTTTCGCGCTGAGAGAGAGAGGTCAGGGAAGAGACTCGTAAAAGAAAGTAATGAATGTGACCCCCCTTTGCCAGTGAATGTAGTCTGGCGTACCCCTTTCTGCCAGTGAATGGAGTCTGGTGTGCCCCCCGGTTGCAGTTTAGCCATGTACCCAGGTAGCGGTAATGGTGCGACCTACCCCCTTTGTCTCACCTCGCACGATCGGACGAGAGAGAGGTGTGCTCTCCAACTTGTCGTCCGTGTGCCGTACAGAGAGAAGTTGCTGTGGTCATACAGCGCTTTAAAGGTGAGTGAGCCCCCCCTTATGCCAGTGAATGTAGTCTGGCGTGCCCCCCTTTTGCCAGTGAATGTAGTCTGGTGTACCCCCGTTTGCCAGTGAATGTAGTCTGGTGGGCCCCCCCTTCAAAATTTAGCCATGTACCCAGGTAGCGGTAATGGTGCGACCTACCCCCTTTGTCTCACCTCGCACGATCGGACGAGGGAGAGATGAACTCTCCAACGTGTCGTCCGTGTGCCGTAAAGAGTAGTTGCTGTGGTTATAAAGCGCTTTTAAGGTGAGTGACCCCTCCAGTTTGATCTCTCGCTCTCAGTCGCGCGGTTGGTTGTCGATGCTCTTGACAAATCACCCTTCTCGGTTCTTGTTGTAACTCAAGTCTGTTGTACCCTCACACACTGAGTCGCAGTCCTCATGTTCGGGCGTGAACATGTTCCATGCTCACCAAATATTTATTTGTAACTCCGCTTTCGGTCGCCTTGCCTGGTGAGCGGCGCGGGGACTGATCACCCCTTCGTCGTTCACTTTCAGAGAGGAAGCGTTGCTGCGCGCAGGCAGCGCTTCTAAGGTGACGGAAGGTAGCCCTTTGAGTTGTTTCCAGATGGCGGCTAGTGCCACATTATTGTCTGAGTTTTCCCATTACATAAGGTACGTGGTTCCCCTGACTCGACTCTGTTTAGTTACACTGACCGTACCGATTAATTTCGCAGAATTTGACCTTGGACAACCTTCGCTCCTGCACCCGACGCTTGTCTTTCGGGGGGGAGTCTGTTGCAATTATTCGTCTCCTGCCGAATGCAACAATCCGCGAATTGTGCCTTGCCCGACGCACTGACGTCACGCCCTCCCCTTTACCAACCCTATCGCTTGCTTTGTAAAATCTAGTCAGTCTCCCATCAAACGATGTGTGCTGAGGGGCCCGTCGCCGGACTTTCGTCAAGTATGCGAGCCTCAATAACCAAGGTAACTATGATTGTTTTTGAGCTATCGTAAATCAATGCTAGTGGCTAATAATTTTGTTTATTACGTTTGTAACAAAAAAGAAAACTTGTAATAAATGTAAAAAGATTGTTATCCGTAACCAACCAAGATGTATCTTGTCTGTAATGGTCAGCCTCGCCTAAATTTAAATTTCAGTCAGTCAACTTGATGAAAAGACCTAAGATATGTAAGGTTGAGTGTCAGTACTCGTTATATATGTAATTTAAAGTCATAGCCTTGTAATGCTACTTTGTAATGTTGTAAATTGTAACACGCACTGTATGAATGCATGCGTGCGTGTTAATCGAACGATGTGGGTATAAAAGTGTACTAAAATATGTGAAAACTTTCAGTTCGAAACTTGGTTCAACGTTCCGGACAGAAGACACGAGAACACGAACTTCGTACAGTTTTACACGATCTTCCAGCACAGACATAGCAGTGGTTCAGACCAGGTATGGAGGAACACGCGGCCCTAGCGACCAGATACAGCAGGTCGCAAAAAGGATTAATCTGGATTGCCAAGTAACATTTTAACCTAATAACTTATGGTGCTATTTGCTGCATAATCACGAAGCAAAAGACGAGACAAACTAGTTACTTACAAGTGTCTGAAACAATTTTATAAACCTTTTCGATAGATAACAGTGTCAGAAATTTTAAGTAGATCACAGCGTGTACGCTGAACACATCTTGTAAACTAGCATCGATTTATGCGACACCCACATATTTAGCATTTAACATTTTTTATATTCAGTTTTTCAAAAAAAATTAGCTCAGTACTGACCGTTGCTGACTGGCACATAGTTAGATAAATTTTGAGGCTCGTAATGTTTTTGAAATAAACGGGTCGCAACCGACTCTGCTCACAGATTGACGCATTCAACAATTTCTTTTACTTACACCTCCTCCCTTTACAGAATTATATTAATTATAGAAATACTTGAGAGGTAAGTCACAACACAGAAAAAGTGTCTTAAGCATTTTGGTGTCCTTAGATATTAAATTATGTTATTTGTGTGTAGTGCCGCCGCGGCAAAAGTGGTAGCAGAGCGTGGTTATTTTGGGTTTTCCTTGTTCCATGGGTTACAAGGTATTTAATTCAATTTATTGGATATAAGCCATAGTTATCAAGAGTAATTTTGTTGATGTTGTGTATGTTGAAATTTTTTATTGTTTGTATTGCACGGTATTGGTCGCGTGAAGTTTTGTATAGAATTTTGTATTGTATAGGATTATGTATTGTAAATGTTATATGCGTAGTTATTTTGTCACGAGTAGGTCTTTGCTGTAAGTTGTCGTAAAATCAGATTTTGCAAATTATTCGCTCAGGAGTAGAAAACCGTAAGTTGAACTTTGTCTGGCAGATAAGGCTAACCTGTGCACGTCTTATCAACATTCCACCGAACAGCTGCTCCTTATCGTTGCGATTTGAATGTTTTGGTCTCTCCACATACTCGGCTTAATAACCCCGTACCTTGCTCACCGTGCCGTATGTCCGATTGTCCAGTTTGCTAACCGCCTGCCAATCTGTTGTTATTCAAAATATGTTCAGTGCAACTGTTGTTTGTATAAAAGTGACGTACTCTATTAATTCGGTAAATTTTATTTAGAATTGTGCGCATCTCAGTAATTCCGAATTTTGGTTCGTGGAAGGCGTTACAAGAAAATCAAAATTAAAATTTTCATAAAATAGCAGTCTTTTACTAATGGAAAATGATCGTTGTCAGTTGTCACACACACGTTATCACCTGTTTAATGTCAATCGGTTTGCGTTAACTACGAATTAATATACGCGGCATTCAAAAAAACAGAACCCGACTGTCCAGTCGTGTCAACTAGCATTTCCTTGTCACGGTAAACTATTTTATAATGAATCAATGACTTCGTAATAAGCGACAGTGCAAAACTTTCGCGCTGAGAGAGAGAGGTCAGGGAAGAGACTCGTAAAAGAAAGTAATGAATGTGACCCCCCTTTGCCAGTGAATGTAGTCTGGCGTACCCCTTTCTGCCAGTGAATGGAGTCTGGTGTGCCCCCCGGTCTCAGTTTAGCCATGTACCCAGGTAGCGGTAATGGTGCGACCTACCCCCTTTGTCTCACCTCGCACGATCGGACGAGAGAGAGGTGTGCTCTCCAACTTGTCGTCCGTGTGCCGTACAGAGAGAAGTTGCTGTGGTCATACAGCGCTTTAAAGGTGAGTGAGCCCCCTCTTATGCCAGTGAATGTAGTCTGGCGTGCCCCCCCTTTTGCCAGTGAATGTAGTCTGGTGTACCCCCGTTTGCCAGTGAATGTAGTCTGGTGAGCCCCCCCTTCAAAATTTAGCCATGTACCTAGGTAGCGGTAATGGTGCGACCTACCCCCTTTGTCTCACCTCGCACGATCGGACGAGGGAGAGATGAACTCTCCAACGTGTCGTCCGTGTGCCGTAAAGAGTAGTTGCTGTGGTTATAAAGCGCTTTTAAGGTGAGTGACCCCTCCAGTTTGATCTCTCGCTCTAAGTCGCGCGGTTGGTTGTCGATGCTCTTGACAAATCACCCTTCTCGGTTCTTGTTGTAACTCAAGTCTGTTGTACCCTCACACACTGAGTCGCAGTCCTCATGTTCGGGCGTGAACATGTTCCATGCTCACCAAATATTTATTTGTAACTCCGCTTTCGGTCGCCTTGCCTGGTGAGCGGCGCGGGGACTGATCACCCCTTCGTCGTTCACTTTCAGAGAGGAAGCGTTGCTGCGCGCAGGCAGCGCTTCTAAGGTGACGGAAGGTAGCCCTTTGAGTTGTTTCCAGATGGCGGCTAGTGCCACATTATTGTCTGAGTTTTCCCATTACATAAGGTACGTGGTTCCCCTGACTCGACTCTGTTTAGTTACACTGACCGTACCGATTAATTTCGCAGAATTTGACCTTGGACAACCGTCGCTCCTGCACCCGACGCTTGTCTTTCGGGGGGGAGTCTGTTGCAATTATTCGTCTCCTGCCGAATGCAACAATCCGCGAATTGTGCCTTGCCCGACGCACTGACGTCACGCCCTCCCCTTTACCAACCCTATCGCTTGCTTTGTAAAATCTAGTCAGTCTCCCATCAAACGATGTGTGCTGAGGGGCCCGTCGCCGGACTTTCGTCAAGTATGCGAGCCTCAATAACCAAGGTAACTATGATTGTTTTTGAGCTATCGTAAATCAATGCTAGTGGCTAATAATTTTGTTTATTACGTTTGTAACAAAAAAGAAAACTTGTAATAAATGTAAAAAGATTGTTATCCGTAACCAACCAAGATGTATCTTGTCTGTAATGGTCAGCCTCGCCTAAATTTAAATTTCAGTCAGTCAACTTGATGAAAAGACCTAAGATATGTAAGGTTGAGTGTCAGTACTCGTTATATATGTAATTTAAAGTCATAGCCTTGTAATGCTACTTTGTAATGTTGTAAATTGTAACACGCACTGTATGAATGCATGCGTGCGTGTTAATCGAACGATGTGGGTATAAAAGTGTACTAAAATATGTGAAAACTTTCAGTTCGAAACTTGGTTCAACGTTCCGGACAGAAGACACGAGAACACGAACTTCGTACAGTTTTACACGATCTTCCAGCACAGACATAGCAGTGGTTCAGACCAGGTATGGAGGAACACGCGGCCCTAGCGACCAGATACAGCAGGTCGCAAAAAGGATTAATCTGGATTGCCAAGTAACATTTTAACCTAATAACTTATGGTGCTAGTTGCTGCATAATCACGAAGCAAAAGACGAGACAAACTAGTTACTTACAAGTGTCTGAAACAATTTTATAAACCTTTTCGATAGATAACAGTGTCAGAAATTTTAAGTAGATCACAGCGTGTACGCTGAACACATCTTGTAAACTAGCATCGATTTATGCGACACCCACATATTTAGCATTTAACATTTTTTATATTCAGTTTTTCAAAAAAAATTAGCTCAGTACTGACCGTTGCTGACTGGCACATAGTTAGATAAATTTTGAGGCTCGTAATGTTTTTGAAATAAACGGGTCGCAACCGACTCTGCTCACAGATTGACGCATTCAACAATTTCTTTTACTTACACCTCCTCCCTTTACAGAATTATATTAATTATAGAAATACTTGAGAGGTAAGTCACAACACAGAAAAAGTGTCTTAAGCATTTTGGTGTCCTTAGATATTAAATTATGTTATTTGTGTGTAGTGCCGCCGCGGCAAAAGTGGTAGCAGAGCGTGGTTATTTTGGGTTTTCCTTGTTCCATGGGTTACAAGGTATTTAATTCAATTTATTGGATATAAGCCATAGTTATCAAGAGTAATTTTGTTGATGTTGTGTATGTTGAAATTTTTTATTGTTTGTATTGCACGGTATTGGTCGCGTGAAGTTTTGTATAGAATTTTGTATTGTATAGGATTATGTATTGTAAATGTTATATGCGTAGTTATTTTGTCACGAGTAGGTCTTTGCTGTAAGTTGTCGTAAAATCAGATTTTGCAAATTATTCGCTCAGGAGTAGAAAACCGTAAGTTGAACTTTGTCTGGCAGATAAGGCTAACCTGTGCACGTCTTATCAACATTCCACCGAACAGCTGCTCCTTATCGTTGCGATTTGAATGTTTTGGTCTCTCCACATACTCGGCTTAATAACCCCGTACCTTGCTCACCGTGCCGTATGTCCGATTGTCCAGTTTGCTAACCGCCTGCCAATCTGTTGTTATTCAAAATATGTTCAGTGCAACTGTTGTTTGTATAAAAGTGACGTACTCTATTAATTCGGTAAATTTTATTTAGAATTGTGCGCATCTCAGTAATTCCGAATTTTGGTTCGTGGAAGGCGTTACAAGAAAATCAAAATTAAAATTTTCATAAAATAGCAGTCTTTTACTAATGGAAAATGATCGTTGTCAGTTGTCACACACACGTTATCACCTGTTTAATGTCAATCGGTTTGCGTTAACTACGAATTAATATACGCGGCATTCAAAAAAACAGAACCCGACTGTCCAGTCGTGTCAACTAGCATTTCCTTGTCACGGTAAACTATTTTATAATGAATCAATGACTTCGTAATAAGCGACAGTGCAAAACTTTCGCGCTGAGAGAGAGAGGTCAGGGAAGAGACTCGTAAAAGAAAGTAATGAATGTGACCCCCCTTTGCCAGTGAATGTAGTCTGGCGTACCCCTTTCTGCCAGTGAATGGAGTCTGGTGTGCCCCCCGGTCGCAGTTTAGCCATGTACCCAGGTAGCGGTAATGGTGCGACCTACCCCCTTTGTCTCACCTCGCACGATCGGACGAGAGAGAGGTGTGCTCTCCAACTTGTCGTCCGTGTGCCGTACAGAGAGAAGTTGCTGTGGTCATACAGCGCTTTAAAGGTGAGTGAGCCCCCTCTTATGCCAGTGAATGTAGTCTGGCGTGCCCCCCCTTTTGCCAGTGAATGTAGTCTGGTGTACCCCCGTTTGCCAGTGAATGTAGTCTGGTGAGCCCCCCCTTCAAAATTTAGCCATGTACCTAGGTAGCGGTAATGGTGCGACCTACCCCCTTTGTCTCACCTCGCACGATCGGACGAGGGAGAGATGAACTCTCCAACGTGTCGTCCGTGTGCCGTAAAGAGTAGTTGCTGTGGTTATAAAGCGCTTTTAAGGTGAGTGACCCCTCCAGTTTGATCTCTCGCTCTAAGTCGCGCGGTTGGTTGTCGATGCTCTTGACAAATCACCCTTCTCGGTTCTTGTTGTAACTCAAGTCTGTTGTACCCTCACACACTGAGTCGCAGTCCTCATGTTCGGGCGTGAACATGTTCCATGCTCACCAAATATTTATTTGTAACTCCGCTTTCGGTCGCCTTGCCTGGTGAGCGGCGCGGGGACTGATCACCCCTTCGTCGTTCACTTTCAGAGAGGAAGCGTTGCTGCGCGCAGGCAGCGCTTCTAAGGTGACGGAAGGTAGCCCTTTGAGTTGTTTCCAGATGGCGGCTAGTGCCACATTATTGTCTGAGTTTTCCCATTACATAAGGTACGTGGTTCCCCTGACTCGACTCTGTTTAGTTACACTGACCGTACCGATTAATTTCGCAGAATTTGACCTTGGACAACCGTCGCTCCTGCACCCGACGCTTGTCTTTCGGGGGGGAGTCTGTTGCAATTATTCGTCTCCTGCCGAATGCAACAATCCGCGAATTGTGCCTTGCCCGACGCACTGACGTCACGCCCTCCCCTTTACCAACCCTATCGCTTGCTTTGTAAAATCTAGTCAGTCTCCCATCAAACGATGTGTGCTGAGGGGCCCGTCGCCGGACTTTCGTCAAGTATGCGAGCCTCAATAACCAAGGTAACTATGATTGTTTTTGAGCTATCGTAAATCAATGCTAGTGGCTAATAATTTTGTTTATTACGTTTGTAACAAAAAAGAAAACTTGTAATAAATGTAAAAAGATTGTTATCCGTAACCAACCAAGATGTATCTTGTCTGTAATGGTCAGCCTCGCCTAAATTTAAATTTCAGTCAGTCAACTTGATGAAAAGACCTAAGATATGTAAGGTTGAGTGTCAGTACTCGTTATATATGTAATTTAAAGTCATAGCCTTGTAATGCTACTTTGTAATGTTGTAAATTGTAACACGCACTGTATGAATGCATGCGTGCGTGTTAATCGAACGATGTGGGTATAAAAGTGTACTAAAATATGTGAAAACTTTCAGTTCGAAACTTGGTTCAACGTTCCGGACAGAAGACACGAGAACACGAACTTCGTACAGTTTTACACGATCTTCCAGCACAGACATAGCAGTGGTTCAGACCAGGTATGGAGGAACACGCGGCCCTAGCGACCAGATACAGCAGGTCGCAAAAAGGATTAATCTGGATTGCCAAGTAACATTTTAACCTAATAACTTATGGTGCTAGTTGCTGCATAATCACGAAGCAAAAGACGAGACAAACTAGTTACTTACAAGTGTCTGAAACAATTTTATAAACCTTTTCGATAGATAACAGTGTCAGAAATTTTAAGTAGATCACAGCGTGTACGCTGAACACATCTTGTAAACTAGCATCGATTTATGCGACACCCACATATTTAGCATTTAACATTTTTTATATTCAGTTTTTCAAAAAAAATTAGCTCAGTACTGACCGTTGCTGACTGGCACATAGTTAGATAAATTTTGAGGCTCGTAATGTTTTTGAAATAAACGGGTCGCAACCGACTCTGCTCACAGATTGACGCATTCAACAATTTCTTTTACTTACACCTCCTCCCTTTACAGAATTATATTAATTATAGAAATACTTGAGAGGTAAGTCACAACACAGAAAAAGTGTCTTAAGCATTTTGGTGTCCTTAGATATTAAATTATGTTATTTGTGTGTAGTGCCGCCGCGGCAAAAGTGGTAGCAGAGCGTGGTTATTTTGGGTTTTCCTTGTTCCATGGGTTACAAGGTATTTAATTCAATTTATTGGATATAAGCCATAGTTATCAAAAGCAATTTTGTTGATGTTGTGTATGTTGAAATTTTGTATTGTTTGTATTGCACGGTATTGGTCGCGTGAAGTTTTGTATAGAATTTTGTATTGTATAGGATTATGTATTGTAAATGTTATATGCGTAGTTATTTTGTCACGAGTAGGTCTTTGCTGTAAGTTGTCGTAAAATCAGATTTTGCAAATTATTCGCTCAGGAGTAGAAAACCGTAAGTTGAACTTTGTCTGGCAGATAAGGCTAACCTGTGCACGTCTTATCAACATTCCACCGAACAGCTGCTCCTTATCGTTGCGCTTTGAATGTTTTGGTCTCTCCACATACTCGGCTTAATAACCCCGTACCTTGCTCACCGTGCCGTATGTCCGATTGTCCAGTTCGCTAACCGCCTGCCAATCTGTTGTTATTCAAAATATGTTCAGTGCAACTGTTGTTTGTATAAAAGTGACGTACTCTATTAATTCGGTAAATTTTATTTAGAATTGTGCGCATCTCAGTAATTCCGAATTTTGGTTCGTGGAAGGCGTTACAAGAAAATCAAAATTAAAATTTTCATAAAATAGCAGTCTTTTACTAATGGAAAATGATCGTTGTCAGTTGTCACACACACGTTATCACCTGTTTAATGTCAATCGGTTTGCGTTAACTACGAATTAATATACGCGGCATTCAAAAAAACAGAACCCGACTGTCCAGTCGTGTCAACTAGCATTTCCTTGTCACGGTAAACTATTTTATAATGAATCAATGACTTCGTAATAAGCGACAGTGCAAAACTTTCGCGCTGAGAGAGAGAGGTCAGGGAAGAGACTCGTAAAAGAAAGTAATGAATGTGACCCCCCTTTGCCAGTGAATGTAGTCTGGCGTACCCCTTTCTGCCAGTGAATGGAGTCTGGTGTGCCCCCCGGTCGCAGTTTAGCCATGTACCCAGGTAGCGGTAATGGTGCGACCTACCCCCTTTGTCTCACCTCGCACGATCGGACGAGAGAGAGGTGTGCTCTCCAACTTGTCGTCCGTGTGCCGTACAGAGAGAAGTTGCTGTGGTCATACAGCGCTTTAAAGGTGAGTGAGCCCCCTCTTATGCCAGTGAATGTAGTCTGGCGTGCCCCCCCTTTTGCCAGTGAATGTAGTCTGGTGTACCCCCGTTTGCCAGTGAATGTAGTCTGGTGAGCCCCCCCTTCAAAATTTAGCCATGTACCTAGGTAGCAGTAATGGTGCGACCTACCCCCTTTGTCTCACCTCGCACGATCGGACGAGAGAGAGGTGTGCTCTCCAACTTGTCGTCCGTGTGCCGTACAGAGAGAAGTTGCTGTGGCCATACAGCGCTTTAAAGGTGAATGCCCCCCCCTTTGCCAGTGAATGTAGTCTCGTTTACCCCCGTTTGCCAGTGAATGTAGTCTGGTGTGCCCCCCCTTCAAAATTTAGCCATGTACCCAGGTAGCGGTAATTGTGCGACCTACCCCCTTTGTCTCACCTCGCACGATCGTACGAGGGAGAGATGAACTCTCCAACGTGTCGTCCGTGTGCCGTAAAGAGTAGTTGCTGTGGTTATAAAGCGCTTTTAAGGTGAGTGACCCCTCCAGTTTGATCTCTCGCTCTCAATCGCGCGGTTGGTTGTCGATGCTCTTGACAAATCACCCTTCTCGGTTCTTGTTGTAACTCAAGTCTGTTGTACCCTCACATACTGAGTCGCAGTCCTCATGTTCGGGCGTGAACATTTTCCATGCTCATCAAAATATTTATTTGTAACTCCGCTTTCGGTCGCCTTGCCTGGTGAGCGGCGCGGGGACTGATCACCCCTTCGTCGTTCACTTTCAGAGAGGAAGCGTTGCTGCGCGCAGGCAGCGCTTCTAAGGTGACGGAAGGTAGACCTTTGAGTTGTTTCCTGATGGCGGCTAGTGCCACACTAGTGTCTGAGTTTTCCCATTACATAAGGTACGTGGTTCCCCTGACTCGACTCTGTTTAGTTACACTTACCGTACCGATTATTTTCGCTGAATTTGACCTTGGACAACCGTCGCTCCTGCTCCCGACGCTTGTCTTTCGGGGCGGGGGAGTCTGTTGCAATCATTCGTCTCCTGCCGAATGCAACAATCCGCGAATTGTACCTTGCCCGACGCACTGACCTCACGCCCTCCCCTTTACCAACCCTATCGCTTGCTTTGTAAAATCTAGTCAGTCTCCCATCAAACGGTGTGTGCTGAGCGGCCCGTCGCCGGACTTTCGTCAAGTATGGGAGCCTCAATAACCAAGGTAACTATGATTGTTTTTGAGCTATCGTAAATCAATGCTAGTGGCTAATAATTTTGTGTATTACGTTTGTAACAAAAAAGAAAACTTGTAATAGATGTAAAAAGATTGTTATCCGTAACCAACCAAGATGTATCTTGTCTGTAATGGTCAGCCTCGCCTAAATTTAAATTTCAGTCAGTCAACTTGATGAAAAGACCTAAGATATGTAAGGTTGAGTGTCAGTACTCGTTATGTATGTAATTTAAAGTCATAGCCTTGTAATGCTACTTTGTAATGTTGTAAATTGTAACACGCACTGTATGAATGCATGCGTGCGTGTTAATCGAACGATGTGGGTATAAAAGTGTACTAAAACATGTGAAAACTTTCAGTTCGAAACTTGGTTCAACGTTCCGGACAGAAGACACGAGAACACGAACTTCGTACAGTTTTACACGATCTTCCAGCACAGACATAGCAGTGGTTCAGACCAGGTATGGAGGAACACGCGGCCCTAGCGACCAGATACAGCAGGTCGCAAAAAGGATTAATCTGGATTGCCAAGTAAAATTTTTACCTAATAACTTACGGTGCTAGTTACTGCATAATCACGAAGCAAAAGACGAGACAAACTAGTTACTTACAAGTGTCTGAAACAATTTTATAAACCTTTTCGATAGATAACAGTGTCAGAAATTTTAAGTAGATCACAGCGTGTACGCTGAACACATCTTGTAAACTAGCATCGATTTATGCGACACCCACATATTTAGCATTTAACATTTTTTATATTCAGTTTTTCAAAAAAAATTAGCTCAGTACTGACCGTTGCTGACTGGCACATAATTAGATAAATTTTGAGGCTCGTAATGTTTTTGAAATAAACGGGTCGCAACCGACTCTGCTCACAGATTGACGCATTCAACAATTTCTTTTACTTACACCTCCTCCCTTTACAGAATTATATTAATTATAGAAATACTTGAGAGGTAAGTCACAACACAGAAAAAGTGTCTTAAGCATTTTGGTGTACTTAGATATTAAATTATGTTATTTGTGTGTAGTGCCGCCGCGGCAATTTATTAACCAAAAATGACCAAAATTACATAATTTTCCAGCTAACAAAGGTAACCAGTAGTAGTAACCCTTTGTTATCATCAACTGGAAACAAATAAAAGGTAGACAAACACTTTCTAATAGTTGAAATATGTAAATATAAATGTAAGAATCTAGGCTAAGATGACAGTAGCATAAGAATTGTATTTTATAAATAAATCTAAGTAAATAGCAACTAAGGAGTGTAACAGAACTTGGAAGGCTTGCCCTCAAGTGGGTATGAGTGCCATTATATAGTGATAATAAAGAATTAAATATAAAATAATAGTGTCTAGTGAACAGTACTAATCACATACATTAACTTCCTTAATAATGGACCAAAGCACACAATGAGTGGACTCAAAATTAATAATAGAGCCAAGTGTTACGAATCCAGTGATACGCTCAGATTTAAAATCGGAACAGTATTAACAAAGTTATTCCAATTATAAAGAATTTGTGTCAAAATGAGAAAAACATTCATAATTTCGAAACAAAAGGCCCACGCCGACCTCAACAATTGAAATAAAACGTCGAGGGGGTATGTACACAAAATTAAAGATCGCCCACCAATCAAATCCACGGATTTAGTCAAATTGTGGACGTTTACTGAACGGAACGGCAGAGCGAGGCCTGCGTTCTGGTCACTTTTCGATCAACATTGGAAGCGAGGAGACGTCGTCTGGCAAGAGAAAAAGTCAACTGATTTTACATGAGCTAACTACCACCAAATATAAACTCACAGCCATAAGAGTCAATAAACTGATGGTAAATACAAATGAAATGACATTATAGTGAAGAGAAATAGCACCACACAATGATTGTACCACCAGAAGCAACCACCCAATAGTTTTCGGTCAGTGAAGAATCAAAACAACAGAAGAAAGAAGAATCAGTGAAGAACCAAACAACACAAGAAAGAAGAAAGAAGAATCAGCGAAGAATCAGAACAAAACAAGAAAAAAGAATGAAGAATCAGAACAACACAAGAAAGAACAACACTAGAAAGAAGAAAGAAGAAAGAAGAAAGAAGAATCAGTGAAGAACCTACTACGAGAAGAACATCCAACAACCGTGGCATAAAGTTTCCAAGAGCCAGTCAACTATAAACCAACATCTACCCGTATTTATAATAACCAGTCAACCTGCAGATTAAAGAGATAGACAGAAAACTGACTAACTGAGATGACCAGTATTCTATAAATAATGTTATAAATGAATAAGACAAGAAATGTCATACAAAGAATGAAAATAACAATAATACTTATTGATTAGAAGCTGTAAATTAAGCATAGTAACAAGATATGCACAGCACCAATGTAACAAAAGGAGTATTAATTTGTCTCAGAATATCAGCAAACACTAGCCAAATAGTCTGACAATAATATATATAAAAGCAAGAGAATAAATAAAAGGTTATTAATTATCTTTATTAAAACCAGACATGTAAAAAATAAGGTTAAAAGAATACCAATGTGAGTCAAACTAACATACACATTGTTAGCATCAATGACCAAATAACATAACCTATTATGTAGGTATGATTCACCTGAATTAACAACTAACAGTAGGAAAAACCTACCCAAACCAGAATGTACTATATATAAAAGCAAGTAGAAATAACAATCTTTCTACAGTTAACAAATCAGATACCCAAAATAAACTTTAAATAAGAAAATAAACAAAGAAAGTAAACCAAAACCCACTAAAATGGAATTCACTATATAGAACTTGTATAAAGTCATATTATAAAAACGAATAGAAAGAAAATGTCGATGTCAATACCACAATTAGAGTGTAATACCACTACTGTACTAGTGTACAAAGATAATAAGACAGAATACAAAATATTACAATTGTATTTAAGTGCACCTGTCATGTGACACCAGGTGTAACTAGTAATGTTTAACCAAATGCAATGTAGAGAAGTCTAGTGTATTAAACACACCAAGTCCAGTACTCAGACAATGTTATTACTCATCTATTGTAACTAAAAGATAATAACAAAAAGAACTCAGATACCAGAAAAGAATAACATTAAGTAGGCATCTAATGATGAAAGATAGAGACCACTTAATTAACCAAAAATGACCAAAATTACTTAATTTTCCAGCTAACAAAGGTAACCAGTAGTAGTAACGCCTTTGTTATCATCAACTGGAAACAAATAGAAGGTAGACAAACACTTTCTAATAGTTGAAATATGTAAATATAAATGTAAGAATCTAGGCTAAGATGACACTAGCATAAGAATTGTATTTTATAAATAAATCTAAGTAAATAGCAACTAAGGAGTGTAACAGAACTTGGAAGGAATGCCCTCAAGTGGGTATGAGTGCCATTGTATAGTGATAATAAAGAATTAAATGTAAAATAATACTGTCTAGTGAACAGTACTAATCACAAACATTAACTTCCTTAATAATGGACCAAAGCACACAATGAGTAGACTCAAATTTAATAATAGAGCCAAGTGTTACGAATCCAGTGATATGCTCAGATTTAAAATCGGAACAATATTAACAAAGTTATTTCAATTATAAAGAATTTGTGTCAAAATGAGAAAAACATTCATAATCTCGAAACCAAAGACCCACGCCGACCTCAACAAGTGAAATAAAAACGCCGAGGGGGTATGTACACACAATTAAAGATCGCCCACCAATCAAATCCACGGATTTAGCCAAATTTTGGACGTTTACTGAACGGAACGGCAGAGCGAGGCCTGCGTTCTGGACACTTTTCAATCAACATTGGAAGCGAGGAGACGTCGTCCGGTGAGAGAAAAAGTCAGCTGATTTGTTAATGTGTGTGCGTCACTAAGTAAACAGAGTGACCTAAGCGAGGCCTACGTTCTGGTCACTTTTCAGTCAACATTGGAAGCGAGGAGACATCGTCCGGCGAGAGAAAAAGTCAGCTGATTTGTTAATGTGTGTGTTTCACTAAGTAAACAGAGTGACCTAACCTAAAAATTGTGATAACGAATATACATTAGTATCAGAGTTTGAAGTGTAACATTGCGTAATAAGGATTGCTCAGTGTATAATCCAGAGCGATTCCGGGATTAAAATTATAAAAATAAAAAGGGAGTATAAGTGGTTGTTACTATTTCAATCAAATCATGAAAAACGATATTATCGAAACATTTAATAACAATGAACATAGGTTAAGATGTATTTGTAACTGTGACTGAACAACAAATGACAATCCTCAGGGATTTAATTATTTTTATTTTGTGAATTGATTAAACTTACAATTAATTTCTATGCATAATTATTTTTTGTGTGACTTAACCACACTTGATGACAGTTGTCAATCATAACATATCAATTAATGTAACCAACAATTGCCAATGACTGAGGCTTGTCAAATGATTGAATTATTAACGAAAGTTAATGTAATATTTCAATGTTTTTATGTTTTATGATTTAGGAAAGGAACCTACTATTATAATATTTCAATGTCAATTTTATTGTGAATAATAACCAAGGTTGGCAGGATATATGGTTACTGACAGACATGCAATTATACTTATATAACACTAAATAATGAATTAGATGTTTAATCAAATAACACTGTTTCAAAATATATAATTTCACTGTTCATTTTAATTGTTTTATCAAGAATTATCTTGACATTAATTAACTTTGTTTTAAGCATTTATTATCTATTGAATTAAATAATTCTACTAACCTGTAATGTCCAGATTAGACACATGGTTATTATTTTTGTGTATTAATTATAAGTGACTGAATTATAGTCAACATCAAAGTATTTAATAACAATCGATGAGAGTTCTATTCAATGACTTGGTATCCTGTTAGCTCAAAGAATTCACGAAGGTACTAAACTAATATTAACCAACAAACATTTAGATACATTAAATTTGTAAACAGTTCTGCCACCCTGAGGCAAATTTTTGTAAAGTTAAAAGTCTCATGCTTATTATTATTCTGAATCTAATTATAAATAATACTTCTGCTCATTCAGAACGAGCACTTATTTTGAATAAAACGATTGTTGACATAAGAAACAGAGTGAGTCAGATTATTTCAATAGATTAGTTGAAAACAGGTGAAGAAATTTGATTGGTCAACTCAACAAGCAGCGACGAATACAAAAACGGTAAGTCCGTATATACTGGATTGAGAGAGCGACCCTGCGAGTTCGACAAGACTCACCAAGTAAGCGTTTAATAGTGCAAATTGTTTGTGTTTTTAGCACGGAAACTATATCACCGATTCAAAGAATCAACGGAAGAACTTCTGTGTGAATAAACTGACCGAATTAAAAATACTTCGATAAATAATTTCTTGTGCATCAACCGGACTTATCAAGTTGGCTTCAACGCTAGGTTGAATTGAACCGGATAAGTCAATAATAATACAACAATAAACAAACGTTTTTACAAATATTAAACAAAACTAAACGGGAAGTTAGCTCCCCAGAACCCCAAACAACTATACACCGTAATCGTTCCTATAACAAGGTCTAAAAACTATTATGTATTATGTACGTGTACAGAAAATATCTTGTATTCCTTAATGCAATTTTAGCACAAAACAAACACTATTTCGGAGTAATTCAGTAGCCCCAATACCGTATATATTTTGGTAATAATAATATTATAAGTTTTTCCTTTTTTACTGTCGAAATAGCTTACCACTATAAGCTGGTTATTAACCCATACTGTTTTAAAAAGAAGTTATCCTGTAGGGCAAGACGCTACAATAATAATGATTCACATTAAATTCCAAATACTGGTACATTAATTAAAAAGTAAATATAAAGTGCTGGCAATAAAGAAAATGTATTCTTTTGAAATTATAATATTCCAATTGCAATTAGAATCCTAATTGTATCAAATATTACCTGACAAACAAAGCCACAAAATTTCTCATTGCATTCCTTTTGGTAAGTGATTGTGAAACTTTTTTGTTCGGGGCTAATTTTTGTTCGACATTTAAAATGTTGTGTTACATTTTTACAGCAGATTTTAAGAGGAGCACTTTTACGACACGCATTTCACTGGTTATCCGAATATTTATACTAGTGGTTTGACCTTGCTAACGACGTTCTACACTGTTGGTCGGTTAATAATCTATACATTTTAGATTGTTTCACACCATAAGAAATAGTGTCTCATTTCTTTGTTCTGCCATCTATTCTCTGCAGGGTAGCCTACTTGGCAAATTATATTAACATTAATATTATAAATATTATTAGTACGATTATTGTGACGTTTATGTTACTGTGTGTAGCACTAATGTTCTTTTGTTTAATCTTTGTTATTATTATTATTATTATTATTATTATTATTATTATTATTATTATTATTATTATTATTATTATTACATAGGTATTATCTTATTAGTAATACATTAAATAAGATAAAACTTTACTTAGAACCTTCTACACAAACAGGTTTATCAATAGGCCTACATATTCAACATCCAATAGGCATCAACTTTTTGTTATGTGCATGTAGCCGATTTCTATATGGCAATCTTATACAATATCTCTGCATAGGGATGGGAAAATAAAATAAAATAAAAGCTAATACGTAAACTTAAGGAATGTTTAAAATTTTAAATTATTCATTCGAAAAATTAGAAAGGAAATTATAAACGATTAGTACTGAGAAGTTCACTACAATCTTTGTGTCTTGTGGACAGCTGCATATTAACTACCTATATCCTCAAGATGACGGCTTTATTTAAGTTTTCTTATTTGTTATTTTCAAATACGTTTATACTAGTGTTTCACAGAGTCTCTACTTTGCACGTATAGCAACTTCAGATTTGAAGGTAATTTAGCCCGAAATGTCACCAATCCCACTATGTAATAGTTTAATAGTGACAGACCACAAACATATGAGAAAACATAACTCACAAAATAGACGAAGGAAAATAAATATTACAGGTCACACTGTGCTTGCAAAGAACAAACAGGATTTAGCTTTTCATCTGTATTGAACTTTGTAAGACAATGACAAAATATGTTTTACATGTGTAGATCGCTACAAAGAGTATCGAATTTTACAAGGGTCGGAACCTTATCTGAATACTCAATGAAGTGAAAAAATGCCATTACATTGTCTGCTTACAAACAAGAGATATGGAAAATGCAGGCAACACAGCTGTCAAATATCTCGCTGAAATGTTGTTACACTTTGCTCCGAGATATGACGTGCAAAGTTGCACAAATAAAAAAAATGGTTTGTCATCTGAACGAACAATAACACAATGGGGAATTGTCTCTTATGTGTACGTTTGAACTACCATGGTGTATTCAAGTACATAAGTATATAAGTTACACGGGTAAAACTATTGCAATAATTATTTGTACAAAAAATTAACATTTATAGTACTTTATATCTGTGTATAAAAAGTTTGATTTTACTACGACCTCGGAGCGTCACAGTTATATGTTATAATTTACTTGCCGGAAACCATTAACCATGAATCATCAATGATTATTTAGGAAAATAACTCCTACATAGCAATGAAGTTGTTAGGAAACAAGAATTATTTAATAATAATTATACCGCTAGTAATGTTAATCATATTATTGTCGTTAATGAAATCGTGACTTGACTGTAATATGAAATGATATGTGTTATAGAACCACGACGATCAGTACGTGTTTTATGAACACACATCAGTAAAACTTTATTCTAGACCACAGTTACCTTATGTATAGGAACTGTGTTTACAGTGAAAATGTAATTTACTGTAATAACGATACTTGTGATAATGGTGACGATAATGACAACATTGCTACTGGGGAGAGAGAGAGAGAGAGAGAGAGAGAGAGAGAGAGAGAGAGAGTGAGAGAGGTAGGAAACATAATTGACGGCGCCACATATTGACGGGATTTGATAAAAGTATTTATGAAATTGATGCATCTACATGAATTTCGAATCTGCCTCTTTTAGAATACGGCAATATTCTGACAAAATAATTAAAATTCATTTAAATGGAATGCGTCATATAGCATACATGTTATATGAACGCTTACGTATATTTATATTGACAATTAAGGTCATGGTAAGGAAAGAAAATTAACGACACAATCTGTATTCGTTTTGAGACATACATTGTTATACCCACTAATGTCTAATTTTTTAAAGTTAAGGTTGTAGTTTTTTAAAGAGTACAGATTTTAATTTGAAGGTTCTAGTCTTTAAAAGAACTTATAAACTATTATATTTCGAAAAGTATAACGTAGAAATTTCTATTGGAAAACAAAAGAAAACTCTGAAGGGAATAATGTTTATAATTGTTTATTGTTTATAATTGTTTAGAATTGAAGGTTTATAATGTTTTGGCCTATAATATATGACATGAGAAAATTTAAGCAACTTTGTTTTATATTTTGTATTGTTTCTGGACTTTGCGTACGGCTAATTGAGTAGTTATTACAAGTGATATGTGTGCAAAAAAAACCGTAATGGCAACTAATCTTTAGAAAGAGTAAGGCTATTTACTTATCTGAAACGTACAATTGTTAATTTCTTATTTTTTATAAGAAAATATATACTGGATAAATATTGTGGTACAAATTATTTTAATGTTTATCCAATAACGGCAAGTTCAAGAATTGTCTCTGAAGTAAAAACCAACTAATATTTACGCAAAGATTCTGAAAATACATAGTAAAAATTGTGTGAATAATAATACTCCTTACAAGTGGATTGATCAGTTTAAATGTGGCCGAAAAAGTGTTACTTATATGCAGCGTGCAGGATTACAATTGGTGTTTCGAGTCCAGATCGGGAATCTTGCGGCGTTCATGAATTCGTTTAAAGATAAAGGAGAGTAAAAGTAGGAGAGTGTTGATAGTTGCAATGTAAGCATCGGTACAATCTATACAGTAATCGGTACAGTTTACGTAGTATTGTAAATTATGTGCAAGCTGATGTTTTTACTTTTCTGTCTTTTCACAACATTTTAATCACTATATCTCTATGTATTTTTATATCAATTAAGCCGTACTATTTACAATCAAGAAGTATATTTTTTCATGACGTATTTACTGTTAATTAATTATACATTGGCCAACATATACTGGTTGTTTACTGGTACCATTAAAATATTATAAATATTAAAGTGTCATTTGGATAAGTATTACATTATAGTTTATGAAGCAAAACTAGACATTATTAAATAAAAATAATAGTAGCATTACTTTTTTACATTGCGCTCTACTTAATACAAAAATTGAAATAAGAAATCGTTTCTTACTGAATAAAATATTTCGACAGCATAGTATACTGAGTGTTAAAACAAACTAAAATTGAAGTATTGTTAATGGAATAAATCCGCTTATAGTCCAAGCCACGTATTTTATAATCAACTAAACGCTATGTAACTCACCGTCTGTGGCTTAAGTAAATGTCTTTATACAATTGACATGTTTCGGGACACTTGTCCCATCCTCAGAATATTTAAAAAAGTCTCTTCATACCATCATATGATGGCACAGTCGTCAATATATTAAAAATATTAAAATCCACATAACACAAAACACAATTACACTACACAAAGTACGCACACAACAATCTTCGGTGTACACCACACGGTAACCGACAGCGCACACTTGGTCGGTTGAGTGCGCTGTCGGTTACCGTGTGGTGTACACCGAAGATTGTTGTGTGCGTACTTTGTGTAGTGTAATTGTGTTTTGTGTTATGTGGATTTTAATATTTTTAATATATTGACGACTGTGCCATCGTATGATGGTATGAAGAGACTTTTTTAAATATTCTGAGGATGGGACAAGTGTCCCGAAACATGTCAATTGTATAAAGACATTTACTTAAGCCACAGACGGTGAGTTACATAGCGTTTAGTTGATTATAAAATTGAAGTCAAAAATTTATCAAATCTAGTAGTATTTTTTAGGCTTTTAAAAGTACAGAAACCCCTTGTTAAAATGTTATATTGATCCGCTTTTATGTTCAAAGTGGATTACGAAATAGCGTAAAAATTACCACAAAACAACCAGGCTCTGCGTCTATAGGAAACATAAAAAACGTTTCTTGACAAGAGGTGAATTTTTATCAAAGAATTGTTACTTATGATAGAACCTGGATTTATTATTATGAGCCAAAAGCTAAACGAAAAAAAATGCAGTGAAAGTAAGCTTGTTCTCCATTATCAAAAAGTTTCAAGACCTTACCATCAGCCACTAAAGTGCTGTGTACAAATCTTTTGGATGATTTTAACAGCAGTTAATTGGTCGGTGGTCAGTTATTACTCAGCTTCTTATTAGTAATGATTAACTGCGCATCGAGTTTTAGCGTCGACAAATAGTTTTTATGAAAGTCTAGAGAGTAAGAAGAACTACTTCGCTACCTGTGTTAATGTCAGAACTGCACGAGAAAATCTTTTTGGGCAAGTGTGGTTAGAAAACACTAGTTATCAAATAAATCAGCACTATATATGATGCATATTTAGTAAAATTGTTATCTCCAAATATAAATAATATCAATAATTCTAAATTTTTGACAAAAATACTTCCATTCAAGTGTTTAGTTTTCCTTATTTACATTTTTTGGACACAATTTATACTCAGTATTAAAACAAACTGTTTACAGGAGCAAGAAAAGTAACCTTGAGTTGGGGTTTAGACCATGTACGGTCGTGGTTGGCAGTTTTAACTGAATCTATACTGATCATGACTGCGTTCCGAATATGCACGCTCCGCCTCATCGCTGTTGATAAAACATGAATTTTCTCTTCTATTTCCATATCTAAGAAGCCAATTTTTAATCTATTAACTGATGAAACTACTGTACATTAAACATTCTAACAGACATACTGTCTCACACTCGCAAAAAACCCCATGAAAACATACTCTCGTTTTTTAGAAAATGGAATTAAAAACTGACGCTTCGAAGAGAACTTGCAATGACAACGACATTAAATACATAAGCGTGCTCGTTCGGGCGCTGAGTTGCTATCTAATCTCTTCCTTTTACAACTGTACGAAGGTTTTATTTTTTTCATCCCACCGGATGTTTGGATGAGACTTTTTGCAAAAAACAAAAACTTTTCCTTCCCGTTTCCCTGCAATCGCTGGTCAAACGTTACATAAGTGATTGTAGCTTAAACAAAATTAAACTTAAAGGAACTTAAGAAATTAAGTAAAAAGGAACTTTACTAAAATCATTAAGGGTGTATTGTCCTGGTTGCGATGTAGAGTCTGCAAATGTTTTGAACTTTGTGCATATAAATACTCAATTTACAGTAACAAAATAAATATTGTCTGACATTCTGAGAGAAAGAAACACACACACACAGCGAAAGAATGGTGTTTTACTTGTGTAGAGTTCATTCTCACTCTATACTCAGTCGAGTTTATGACCTGAAACTGTGTACGTATCCCGGCTGAAATTGTGTCAAATGTCAACACATAAACTGCAGTCATTCTACAACGCTTGCAATTTTTATGGAACACAGCTGTGCACGGGTTAATTAACTTTGTTCGTCGTTTTGCTTTTGTTACAAAATCTCTGAAATGTACCAATGGTAAATTTGATTAGAAATTAAAAAGAGCAAAAATACAGCTGACAGGCTATAACAAAACTGTTTTTGTAAATGTAAACGCTTCTGACTGAATTCTTAAATCTGAAAGCTAGAAAACAACGCAAACCGACGATTAAAATTGATGCGTTTCGTTTACTTTATGTATGGATTTTACAATGGTCCCTCTGTGTTCCTGCAAGCCGCTAGGAAAGTTGAGCGTGTAATGTTGACAACAGAAAACTGTAAACCTGGTTAGCAACATCTGAATTTATGTAAAAATGATTTAATTACAAGTAGAATAAAAACTGCGACCAATGGTTAGCAGCTGCGTTTTTGTGATATGGTTTATAGCATCAGTTAGACAATATATATTTGCTGGAAATCTCAACACCTTCCCTGCATTATTAGTTCTTCATAGTCTTCGGCTTTTCCTATGCCTTGCCCAAAGTAGTTGAAAATCTGCAGTTATATTATGTTAACAGATTACGAGTTGACTGTCAAAATCCAGCATTACAAAAGTTGTGAGAAGTTACTTAAATGCGCCATATGATTAGCTAGAGATTTAAGAAAAGATCTTACTCTTTGTAAACGGTTCCCTAAAATGTGTATATTGTACATTGAATTAGGCATTGACTTGAACATAGGCAATACTATTAACATTTGTTACACCTTTGCTAGGCGTGAGTATTATACACTGATGCCGGTATAGTTTGACTTATTTTATAAGCTCACCTATCTTTTAGAGAACAAGTAGATTGGCTTCGTTTACGACATACGCGAAGTATAAATCGTTTTCCAGTGAATGAAGACTACAAGATACAGATTTCTTTTTTACCCTGATAATGCTCTGACATTTTATTTTCCTGTTACTAGATATAACGTGTGATAAACGTAGTACCTTTTATTTGTTATTTGAATAATAGCAAGAAAATAATGTGATTTCAATGTAAAAAGTGTGCCGATTGATTAAAATCAGCGCTTATACGGCATTTAACGAACACGCTAAAGAAAAATACCGTACTGTATTTAGCGGTGGCGTTCTCCCGTACTGTAATACGGTAATAATGCTGCGCCTGATTGGTGCTGCACTCTGGCGGTCGCTGCTGATCGCGAGTTGAAAAAAGGCCAGAATAAACTTTTCTAAGCCTGTCTGATTCCGGCTTCAACCAAACACCACGCCTCGCTCTCCGACAGAGAGAAGTTTTTTAATTGTACCATCTTCCATCAATTCTAGCAGGCTAGATTAAAACAGATCTGCGGTAAGTGAGTGCAGTATACTTATATATATTAATTTGAAGTAATGCAAAAGGAGTTTTGTTTAATAAGTACAGGAATGAATGAAAATTGTAACCTATCACACTCACGCCACGTGGCGAATTAGGGTATGTGTAAATTGTATTAATTGTATAGCAATTGTATAACAAAATGAGTTAATTGTATAACTGTATTAAAGTCTTAACTAAGGCCCCGTAATTGAATTAGAGTACGCAAAATAATATGTAATTTAGCCAAACTTAATGTTTTCCAAGATAGGGCCATATGCCCGTATAACCTGTTGCAGAGTGTGTCAAACTTTCATTTCAAGTAGGCCTAAAGCAGTGTTTAGAATTATAAATTGATTTTGGTGCGTGTGAGGGTCCTGGGGGAAATAGTGTTGTAGCTTCTCGCTGATAATAATTGTATGCTTAGGGTCCCACGCTTCACGTCGAGGAACAACCCCAACCTGAACAAATGAACATCTAGACTCTCAACTTCATCTGCCGGAGGAGAACAGCGAGGACAGGCTACACCAACACTAATATGCGTTAGACCAGAACGTCAAACTTCACGCCAGAATAAATCAGGTGACACCAAACCAATATTGGTTTACACACAAGGGAATGTAATCCACTAGAACTCGTGGGCATATAGCTACACACCATACAATGACTTTAAACTTTACACCTCTTAATTGGGTCCCCGGTTAACGGGACAGCATAGTGCGCGGACTTGGGGGGGAATCTTTTGTACATTTTGTAACACTGTTTATATTAAATGTGAGCCCAGAGGTTGGCATGTATCTGTGGCTGATTACCATTCAGGCATGTAAATTTCTTTCTAGTTTTCAGTAAAAGGGTTACCTTAGTGCTAGTAATTCTATCATTCATCATGTAATCTCACAGGTTAAATTTAGTTTTCAATTAATGCATTAATTTCATATATTTATATTCAGTTTGGGTCATATAATGGATAGGAGTTTCTTTTGGTAGTTTCAGTCGGGTCCCCAGTTTAATCCTGTATAGGCGGATTTTCATGCAGACTTGAACATGCTCCTGGGACAGGTTTAGTTATGCACGATCTTGCCTAGGAACATGTCGGCCTTTGGGCCAAATTAATTCTTAAAAGGTTATAAAGCATTATGACACTACTGTTTTTAATATTTCACAAAATTTTGTCATGCTTAAATTCTTAAATGCTTAAATTCTGTTTTTAATTTATTATGGTCACTTGTATTTTGACTGAATTATAATTATATTTTCTCCAAGTCTAAGTGCTAAGTGTGGGAGCACTCTATAGTAGTATCAGGCATTTTGCCAACCCATGAATTTTAGTATGCCCTGGGGGCACTGGTGTTACACACATATATCTATGGGTTATTAGGTATTAAGACCTTGCAATAGGTGTTGCGTGCAATAATATTTATGAATTGTAAATTATGTACCTCCTGGGGTGAAAGAGGTGTGGCAAGATTTTAATGTAGAAAGTTGTAATTGTCCTGTGATGTGGAACGTGTGTATATGTTGTAGTTGTAGACATATATATGTTTATATGTCCATTTATATGTGTTGTATATTCAAGTGTATTTCTAGGGGTTAGGTATAGGGCTAAGTGGGGAAAAGTAACCCCAATTGAAAAACAAAATCTTATATTCATTTCATTTGAATTTTGTATTTATTTAAATTTTTAGTAAAAATTTCAAGCAAAAAATATTTTAAAGGAGAATAATGATTTTGTTGGGAGATGGAGATTTAAAGTTTGTTTATAATAAAAATTTATTGGTTGTTAATTTTATGAGTTTTAATTGCAAGTCCCGTCTCACTGGATCCAGCGCATTTTTGGCTTCTCTAGGCTTTTGGCCTAGTTTTAATTATCTTGTGGCCCCTCTTTAGAAAAAAAAAAAAATTTTTTTTATAAGTCAATACAATACTTAAAGAGTGGTTACAAAAGTTTGTCAAGATATATTTCAAATTGTTTATTTGGTCCCGGTTTCCTTATAATATTATAATACAGGGACCTAACTTACATCTCCTAATAGAATCCGTCCCTAGAAATCATTCTAACAAACAACTTATATTACATATACTCTGTCCTAACCAAAATTTAAATTTATCTGTAATGATTCCATACATATGATTCCAGTTTTCACATGGAAACATTTTGGTACATTTAAATCCAAAAAGTTAATCATAATAGGTAATTGTGAAACATGGTTGGAAGTGGGACTCATAATACGAGAAATCTTTGATTTATTTACTTATGCAGATATACATTTTTAAAATTCCTTATGTGTGAGCATGTGCGCGGGCGCGTGTATGTTCGCGTGTGTGTATGAAGAACGAATATTTCAGAAAAATTGATCCAATTTATAAAATTGTATAGGAATCAACTTTTTTTATTTTAATCAGCAGCCTAATTGATATTATTGTATTTTTATATGGATTCAAAGCACATTGTGATAAGATCAATTTTAGTTAAGAATCTCATTCAATTTGTTTTAGAGAGAAGGTGATGAAAATACATTGGATGTGGCACTTTTTGACACAACTCTGAATGTGGTACAAAGTTTTTAGAATTAAACATTTTTAACGGCTGAAGGAATTCTACTAAAATATTTTGATGTTTATTTTACAAGAGTCAAGTATTAACACACGTTATAGACTATAAGAGAAACAAGATTTTTAGCAAATCATTCAGCTTCTTTAGGTTTGTATATAAATTGCAAAAAAATATTTTATTAATATAAAATATTAAAAATATTTATATTATAAAATATTTTTTAAAAGTATTAAAAATTAAAAAAAATAAACTTCAAAGGAAAATTATCTGTTACTTTATTATGTCACATGTTTGTGTCACTATCGTCTATAGCATAACATATTTAACCACAAATAATTTCTGTATAATAACGTAGATGTTTCTGTTTACCATTATGGTGACAACAATTTTTCTATATCTTTAATTTTGACAATTTCAGTATAGCTATAAGGGGTGATTTCTGTTACACCTCTGACAATGTTAGTATTGTTTGAACCAAGTTTCAGGAAAAAGAGTGTTTGCAAAGCGGTCACAAAAATAACTTCGGAGAAAGCTATCCTTCTGTTTTGAGATACTTCAATATTTTTAGCATCAGATAATTTAAAAAGTGGTATGCTTGAACAAATCCTAAAAAATTCCCTGAAAAATCATTATATTAGGCATACTGTAATGCTATATAACGCTGCTACACCGTTATGTACATTGTTCCTGTTTTATAACAATATCATTATTACAGTATTCTGGGGAAGCGAAATGTAAAAAACATATAATAAGGGTAGATTACTTTACTTTTGAAGTTTTTAGGACTCTTTTTGAAATAAGCTTCTCATATAAATACCTCGCTGGTGCCATCCGAACCTGTTTTACAGTACTGTTTCAAAATGTATGCACAATGTCATCAATTATTAATAACGTTTAAAGTCTCAGCCCAGAGTCTCGGAAACATTAATCGTCTCAGCTGCCTGAATAATACACATCATTGGCCTCTGTGGAGCGTATAATTGCATTAGCCCAGAAATAGCTGGACCTGTAGCTGGAACATGTTGCACGCAAATTAACCAATAAATTCAGTCAGAACAAACAATATTATAATTTTCATCCTTAAATTACTTAATATATAAATATTAAATATTACTTAATTTATAAGAAATATATAAATCCAATTTAGCCACACATGCAATAAACACAGGACACGAATTCCCAAACATAACCAATGTATCACTAATAAAACATATACCACACAAAGGCACCATAATGAACATTTGGGAAAATTTACAAATATACAAACATAAAACACAAAACAAACTAATACCAGAACAAATACAAGTCAATACAAAACATGACACAATATTCAAAGCACTCAACATCGAATATACACAAAATACAAAAACATTACCACAACCACACACAATAATACAACTTTAAAAGACCAAAGACCAACAAACTACCTTAATAACATCCAGCAGCCAACACACAAATACTTCACCAGTAACAAGATGGTGAAGGCTGAAGATGAGAGAACAGGAACTCTCGAAACATGTTCCAAATAAGGAAAAGAACATCTTGAAGTAATATAATTACAAATTTTAAATACTATATATATTGTTACGTTACGTGTGGCGTCCGCCTCCTTCAAGCCCCGCGATGGAAGCCAATTTGTTACGAAACGTGTGCCGTCCGTCTTTCTTCTGCAAGCGTGTAATCGTCGTCCTTAAAGTATTCTGTAAAATGTTGAAGTGTGTCAGAGTGTAACTTGTGTATGTGTGTCTTACCAATTCGTCCTCGCTCGGTAACGTAACTTACGATGCTTGAGTCCGTAGCGAACGTACGGATAACCAGGTATCGTAGTCCCGATCTGAGGTTCACTAGGAGTGTATAATTCCCGGGTGGCGCCAAATTGTTTAATTAAAACAATTAAAAATGTCTTATTATCAGCGATTCTGCTCATACGGTGTGAAGGATTCAATTTGTCCTGCCGTTTATCGAGTTGTATGATCGAGCCGGCAGTGGCCGTATTCGCTGCTTGAGCGCTAGTTATCACGTCAGAGACGTTCGCTGTAAATTATAATTTTAAGAATACACTTTCCTACAGGAAATAAAACACATTTTTATATACACAGTATTGATTTATTAGCGATTTGATATTACTGTTTTCATAGACACAAGCTATATTTGAATTCTTATATAATTTTGCATCGGTTATTTCTTTATGAGACTTTTTCTTTCTGGGTTTCACAATCGATTTTGAACGTGACTAACATACAGTATGTCGTTCTACCAAAGTGGTAAACAAATAATTTCGTTCAAATGTTTTGGATTCTTTTGATCATGTTGAAAGGCTCAGATGCAATTACAATAATAAAAATACACAACCTTACAATGTTGCTAATTAAATATGATAATGTATAACTATAACTGGTTTGTTGAAGTGTAGTATAAGTGTTTTAAAGGTTCGTACATTAATGCTAGGTTATCTTTATAATTTGACCAATATACAGTGTCTTAATATTTTTATTTAATCTTTGAAAGAGAATAAAATTGATTCAGTGATATTTCAGAATATAGTGAGAAATATTCAAAGTGCGTTATTTCGGAAGTTTAGATAATTTATTGGATACTTAACAGCTTCGTAGCATGTGATTAATCTGTTGGCCTGGACTGAAGGAATGTGGCCGCAATATAATTCAGTTTTCGTTTATTCGGGCTTCGAGCATCTTTTTCAAAGTATTTAGATTCATTTATTCACTTCGTCTTGACATAAAACGTCTTCTCCACCAGGTAATTGAGTTCAGTGATAGTCAGCCTCCTTCTCGTTCAATTTTGATAATTTGTTTGACTTTTAAAACATTTTAAATAAGAAAATAGGTTGTTCTGAATTCTGGCTTCTGTTTTTCCGGAGCGTCACTTTCTGAGTCATGATATTCAACGGTAATTTCTTCTTCAACCGTGGTTTCCATGGTTACTAAAGTATTCTGATTGGGCTAGCTTGATATAAATCCATTGTTATCAAAATTTGAATTCTTTTCAAATCTTCCTATATCTTCTGACTTCCCTCCTTCTCTTATCTTCCTTCTTAAGTATTAATTATTAGCACTGTCATTTGTATTTTCTCACAAAGATTACTTTGGTATCCCACAATATTGGGTTTTTCATGTTTTATAAGTTTCCAATTAATTTAATACTTACTAATTACATTTCTCTGTTTACATAACTCCTTATTTTAATATTTTGTTGTTAATAATATTTACCATTTATCCTTGGTTAATTAGTCACCTTGGATTTGTTAATTACTTGGCTATTTTCATACAATTAGTATTTGTTGATGTTTGACCGTTAGGCCTGTTTCAAGTCTAAGTAGCCATTACTGGTTTTTGATTGTTTCATACACATTATATCTCATTTTGTCCTAGATCGATATTTTCTTTTTATAATTAGGTTTATTATCTATGGAGGTGTTTTTGTTCAGTCTTTGTGTGATTTTTGTGTGTTACAACTCAATATTTCTTGCTAATTATTTACTAACGGTTTTCTTTTCTATAACTCAAACATTCCTTTCTTTTCTCATTTATTTATTCTGCCAATGTCAACAATATGGCTATTAATTACTACCCTTTCATCATATAACATACAACATTTAGGTTTATGTTTGGGATAATTATCCAATCCATCTCCTATTCATAAACAATTGTTTATACAATTAATTAACACTTATTATTTAATATTGGTGTACAATTCATTACTTTTGATTTATTGTTCGGGTGATAAACAATCTCACCTCTATTGAACTTGTTTCATTACTCTCCCCTTATAACATGGGTATTTACTTATGGTTATGACATACTTATTTTATAAAACTCTTTGCTTTCCTTTCCATGTTAACATCATCTTATTACTTTTTCTTGTGATTCTCACCTTTAAATTCTACAATACATTCTTAAGTTCTATAATAATATTATTTTGTAATTACTACAGTTAATATCACTCTTCAGTGTTCATTATTACTGAATCAATGTTTTATTTTAAATATTATTCATAATAACTTTCTTAAATGTTATTGTTCACAAGTAAATCTTAAACATTGGTTATTTTTACTAAGTCTTTATCTTAGCCTTCTCTATTCTTACTATTTTTATTACTGACAATATTTTTATTTATTTATCACTTGCACTTTTAAATTATTTTGTGTTAATTTACTTAGTGTTTCTTTTTCTATCATTTCACTTTAGGGTAAGTTCACTTTCACTAGTTTAACTTCCGTTTACTTCTCACTATTTTACTCTCTTTCTCTACACATATTAAATATAATTATTAATATCATGTCTTTCTCTATTAACCACTTACATGTACTCCTAACTCTCTGGCTAGTGTATTTTTAGCTATCGTGTTTTATTAATGACTATTTACAATTGTCATTCAATCAATACTAACATTCATTAATTATTTTGGTTCTTTACCGGTTTCATTTTCTTTATTATTTTGGATTACATTATTCCTCACTTCTCTATTCTTTATTCCTTGTCTGCGTTTTCTTGACGTGTTTAATTTGATTTTCTTCAACGTTGGTTTGTTCCCTCTTTGTTCTCATTTTCTTCTCCTTCACTTCTCATCTTGTTTACTTTATTTTGGTTCTTAGCTGGCCAATCTCTGGGGTTGGGTCAAAGTCGTTTGTCTGTCAGTCTAGTCGTTGAGTTTCTTTAATAATCACTATTGGTTTATAATTCTTTCTTCTTCTTTCTTAATTACTTTGTACGTTTTTACTCTCTTCATTATTTATTCATTAACATACATTATATTTTAGCGTTTTTTACATACTTATTGTTATCAAAACTGATCTGAATTTGGCGATGTTATAATATATATAAATGTAAACATTTTGTAAAATAAAGTTTGCCTGTTCACCTAGAGATTTACACTTACCTAATCATACTCCTGTTAGGGCCTGCTGTTATTTTTTAGTTCCAATAATATTCAGATCTATTATTACACATCCAATATTGTTCAGTCGTTTTCTAAACGTTTCGACCATCCACCGGAGGCCTTCTTCAGCAGAATTTTTTAAATTAATTAGTTTTAAAAAATTAGTGCTAAAATGTTTATTACTTTTCCTCGCGTAGAAGTACGTTCGGACCGAGGAACACTTTAAAAAAATTTTTCTACTGAAGAACAGCTCGGATATAAAGTCGTTTATCATTATACAAATGAATTCCAATGGCTAACAGGTAAACGCTACAGGATATTGGACGTCGTTCTCAATACTGAACAGACTAGGAATTCCTCTATTGCAAATACCGTGTTATAATTCCTTTACTGACAAAATCTTATGTCTTAATAATATAAAACTGATTAAGTAAAAATTATAATCGTAATTCAAAAATTCGATGAGTATCATTAATTATATCTTTCAAAAACTGCGGTCTGCTTTCCCAACTTTTCCTTTTCAAAAATGTTATGGACGATAGTAATTCGTAAATGATTCTAGAATTTTTACGTTTATACCACTATACTGATTAAAGGATTCAGAAGAGATGCGGGTTAAAACGAAAAAAATTATAAAAGCCATTTCATAAACCTCAATAAAATTAAATTACAATATGTACTTTCTAAAAATTCGATTAGGGTAACGTCAATGGATGCTTCCACTCACGTTAATATATGCTGACGCTGATTTATGCTGGGTGAAACATTAAATGTACAGTACACACTGCATGATACTCTCATTTGTTTGCTAATTATTCTATGGAATTATTAGCTTGTGTATGAAACTAGACCGGAAGACGCTTTGCGTTTAGCAAAGTGATAAGTTTTTGTTTTACCATTAAGCAAAGCAGAAGTAAACTGTCCTTTCTGTGTAAACACTTGCTTCAGAATACACGCCAAACTTTGTTCAGCTGAAATTTTAAATTCAGTCATTATAAATGCATGAAAAAAAATTTTAATTTATAAAGAAGCATTAATGGTAAGTTCATTATTACAGTTCGAATTACCTTTCGCTACTTTTATTATTAGTTCCGAAATATAATCCAAACAGCAATAAATGAAAACTGAATGAAAATGTTATAAGCACAAGCAGTGGAATGGGTGCAGTTACCGCACTGCAGAATTCTGAAACACGGAAATAAAAGCCACCAGATATCAGTATATTTATTGTCTGGCAAGAATGACGTCATTGCTAGCGGTATTGGCGGCCGGTTGTATATACGTTATCTACGGTGATTCCCGTGACTAGTCAATGAACACACCGAGGTAATATTCACAGTTATCGAATAGCTGTTAGTTTTTTAATTCTAGTTCATTATATACCACATATTTTTCTATGATGAGAATAGCGTTTCATTTATCTGTTATGTCTTTCTGCATTTGATTATAAAACTATTTTTACTAAAATGTCTTCATAAAAAAAGTTATTAGACATACTTTATATAAGCTTGTTCTGTATTTTACGTTAGCAAAGAAACATGAAATACTAATTTATATTGGATATGCCGTTTATAGTAACAGAAAACAAGATTTGAAGTAAATTGTTTTCTGAGAGCAGCGTGTAACTAAAGTATTTAATTTACACAATAAACTTTAAAATTTGTGATTACAATTATCTGACTTATTTATGAAAATAAATGCGAACAATTAAAGTTTGTGGTTTGCCTAATAACAAACATTCGTTTGTGCAACTCTAAACTCTTACTTAACTAACGAAATGAAACGCTACATTTCCACGTGAGATTTGAGTAAGAATATTGTAACATAACAAAATTATCACGCTAAACATTTGACTTAATGCAACATAAATAAAGGAAAAGTTCCATAGTGAGTGAGAAGAATAAATTGTTTTAAGGATTACACTAGAAACTGTATATTAAGTCAATAAAATGTTAATAAAAATGAAAAGTAACAAAGAAAACCATTGATTAAAATAACTTACTATGTAAAAACCAGTTAAACCAGCAGTATACCCAGTAGATTGGGGAAGCAGTTAAAAAGGGAAGGACCATAAAAAAGGAAATAAAAGGATGAAACCATATTAATAAGGGAATAATAATAAGGTCAAGATGCAGAGAAACCACAAGACCAGAAACTACTAATGTGATATTGAAAAAGGGACAAAATATATCAAGATTCCCACAAAGAGACCAGAACCAGGAAGAGATATTCCAAAAAATGATAGTCATGTAATACATACCATGGAACAAAATTAAAACTGATATATGTAGACCCAGAACAAGTTACAAGATACAATCCCAGAAAACCAAATTGTATACTAGTTGTAAGAATAATATGTCAAAAAACTATTAAAACAGACTACTATTAGTGTAGCCAAAATAAAGGACACCTTATAATAAAGTGTGATATAATAAATATATGAAAACAGACTACCATTAGTGTAGAAAATACTGGATAAAAACTAAAGAGACAGTCTAATGACTGAGTGTAATTTAGATAATAAAAGTGTTTTAGGGTTTAGGCATAATAACAATATGATAGGTATAAGATGTTTTTATTTTATTGTATGAACAAATTAAGTATAGGGAACACAAAGGACAGTCAATAACTGCAAGTGTCAGTAGTTATAAGATGTTTTTATTTTATTGTATGAACAATTTAGGTATAGGTAACACAAGAGACAGTTAATCACTGAAAGTGTCAGTAGTTCTAAGGTGTTTTTATGTTAATATTTTAGCAAAATAGCTATAGTAAATAAAAAGAGACAGTGAATAACTGAAATTGTTACTAAAAATAAGATATTTTAATAGAATAAGGTTGTGATAAAATGAAACATAAAAACAAAGGACAGCCAAAGACTGATAATAATATGTTCTCATTATAATTCTAAGTATAGAGAAAATTAGGCATAAGATGTTTATGTTATGGTTCAATGATGTTATTATTATAAAGAAAGTTTAGTAGATACAAGATATTTCATTGTATTTTTAAAATCATGTCATTTAATTTTTCATTGTGTAAGGCAGAGAGGCAAGTAGGACATAAAAATGTAATAATTCTATTCAAAACAGTAAACCATATATAATGTACAAGCAGACCAGCTAAGACACCATTTTAGAAAACACAGACTGGCATATAAACCAAAAAATTATCTATCAAAGAATCAGTCTATGTAATAGGAATAGAATTCAATATATACAATACAGAAATTGAAAATATAATTGATACAGATACAGTTAATAGCAAATAGAATGACAAAGGAAAGGAAATTAACTTCTTTTGGAAACAGATAATAATAGGCCTATAATAGTAATCAAATCAGACTAAACAGTAAATTAATCAATATTGAAATATTTTAACAACCAAATTATTAACAACAAAGTAATCACGGAATTATTAAGTATATTCCATGGAAATATTATAAGAAAAAACAAATAAAAACCATTAAAACACCGAATTTGTACAAAATATGAGGCATACAATCATTATATAAAATTGTAATTTTTGGGCTTAAATGAGCTTGAAACAAACCCAGCTATATATCAAAAGATGTAAAATTAACTAATCAATATTACTGAGTAGTTAGATTTATGTAAAATTTAAGAAATATTTGAAATACAGTAAAAAATAAGAAAACTTATTATGTATATTTAGATGGTGAACTAAGTCTTAGACAGATATTTTTAATAGTTAAACAATATAAAGAGGAAAAAGACATAGCACAAATTACCCTAAAACGACGACGTTGCGTCTGTTAGTCTATTGTTAATCGTGAAGCCGAATAGTCGGAAATGTGTTAGCAGAGTACTGAAAACAGAATAATTTGTATAAAACCAAGTGTGGTTATGCGGCGTGTAACGGAGATGATCTAAAAAGTGAAAATAACCTTAACTATCAATTTCTAACACTTCACAAATTTCCAAAACACAGTAATAACACCATAAAACTCAACACAAGAAATCAACAGCCATTTTGAACAATTTTGGACCAAATTCACAGAACACCAATACACATATTTGAACACCGGACACTCCACAAGAAACCCATCACGAAAACGACATCGCAGAAGACGAGAGGACACTCTACACTATATTCCTGGACCAACACCACTTCGCAGAAAAGGGAATATCATTTTATTTCTGCGGGAGAAGCTCAGCCCATTCCAACAGCATAGCAGTTTAAGATCGAGTAGACGGCGGCCATTCTGGATTTCTCACCAGCACGGTGCACTGCCTGCTTGAAGGGAGTGACGTCATTTCATCGACTTGGTTCGAAATTCATTTTTTTCTAATTGACAATTGCAATAATAATTTTGTTCTATTTCAGCTATTACCATTTAGTTTAAGAATACCTGTTAAGAATGTATCTTGTTCCTTGCCCTCTGACCATTTCGACTCGTTAAAAGAACCACAAATTTAACCTTGTAAAAATATATTTGTTGATTTTTTCGCTACCGACTGGAGCAAATAAAAGCCAATGCCTTGGTCATGCGCAGTTTGACTGGCGCATAATTTTGAATGTTAATAAACGCAAATCATTACTCAGTTACCAGAATTGTTTTTATTTCTATAATTAATGTTACTATTATTTTTTTAAACACAAAAAATAATTTACAGTGAGAGAATAGATATATAAGGAAATTACACACTCAATTAATTAATTAATTATTAATTAATTAAATTAAATAATTAAATCAAAACTCAATACAAGAAAAACGAAAAAATATTTTTCACAATTTATAAAGTTTGATTTATTTGTTATTTATCAATCAATCACACCTAGTTATAACATATTTATATTAAATCTATTCTTTGTATTTGGTGAATCCAAAGTGGAGCTGTATCATCGGTGAGTTCAATACCGAGATCCAGACAACATACACAATTCTTATCATCAATATCTTTATATTTTATTTATTATTATATTTGAAATTATATTACAAATTGACTAGCCTAAACAGTGGGGCTTACAGTCAGGGCAAATCTACATACACATAACACTTAACACATAACACATATCAATATATCTTTTTATTTTTATATGTTAAATTTGTAAATTATATTACAAATTGGCGTCCAACTTAAGGGGCTTTAAATAGGAGGTAATAGAGTTGTAAAATAAGGACGATTGTCCAATTTCCTATTTTTAGCTTGGCAACGGTCAATAGGTCGGAAGAGGGAGCGAGATGCACAGGAGAGCTACATCAAGGAAAAGGGCTATGGAGGCCGAGCAGGAGGTAGACATGGAAGATAAAGAGGCGACACCAGTGGAAGATGTGGAGTCGATGTTACCGCCAGCAGAACCAAATAAGCCTGCACCACAGAAGGAACAGCCGGAGAAATCCACCACAAAGGAAGATACAAAATTGGATAGAATGATGGAGATGTTACTCAGAGAATTTAAAACGACAAAAGAATAGTTGGGTAACAAAATCGGAGATACCAACAAGAAAATCGAAGAAAATAATAAGGAAATGAAAAGTGATAACCAACGATTGAAGGAGGAATTCAGAGAAAATAGTAAGAAGATGGAGGAAAAAATGGAAGAAAATAGTAAGAAGATGGAGGAGAAAATGGAAGAAAACAGTAAGAAAATGGAGGAGAAGGTGGACGAAATAAAAAACGAAAATAAATTATTAATGGAGGAAAATATTAAGAAGATCGAGGAGAAGATGGAGGAAAATATCCAGAAGATGGAGGAGAAGATGGAGGAAATAAAAACTGACAATAAACAATCGAAGGAGGAATTGACCCAGATAAGCCAGAAACTGGAAGAAACCAATAAAAAGATGGAGAATAATAGTCAGCAATTGAGAGAAGAATTGAAGGAGACGAACCAAGAGAATATGAACCGGTTAGACGGAAGAATGGAAATATTGAAGGAAGAATTGAGCCAGAAGATAGCTGAAAACAATGAGACAATTAGCAAGAAGGTAGAAGAGGAAATAACGGTAATCGAACAAAAGGTTACCAGAGGTGACGAAAAATGGAGTCAAACCGAACGAGAAGTACAGAGTATCAAGACCGAAATAAATACGAAGGTTAACAACATTGAAGAAACGACTAGGAAGACATTGGAGGAAAGACTAAAGGAAACACGGGAAGACTGGGAGCGAGTGCAGGACCGATTCACAGAAAAATGTGACGGCATCGAAGCTGCTGTGACCAGTATCAACAGTCAGGTGCGACAGAACCAAACAGATATAGACCTGTTCCATAGTCGACCGACAAGCATTACCAGTTGTCCCAACAGTGAGAATCGTGAAGGAATTAACTTCAGGTTTTACAAAAACAAACCAATGGAGTTCCTAGCCAGAATCGAAGAGTACTTCACCAAACACAGAGGTAATCGCTGGAGGGAGAATAAAGAAGTGCTTGACGAATCGTTCAAGGAGATAGCAGATAATTGGTGGATGGCGATAAGAGACGAGGTGACCGACTATCAACAATTCAGAAGGCTATTCAAAGCCAAATATTGGTCTGAATCAACACAAAATATCGCCAGAGACGGGATCTGTCATGGAAAGTACAACCCGTATGGAAACCAGACTTTAACGGCGTACTTTTTGGGAAAGGTGTGCGTGGCCAAACATCTAGAGCCCCGAATACCGGAAGAATGCCTGGTCAGCAAACTCTCATACCATTATGAGGAGGATATTATAAGAGCCAGAAGAAACAGTCAAATAAAGACTGTGCAAGCCATGACCGAGCTTTTAGAAATGTATGAGCATGAAGACTATTACCGTCAAAGTCGCAGGAGATATGAAAAGCCGGAACCAAGAAGTAACAACAATAATTTGAATAATAATAATCGGCAGAATGTGGGTAACAATAATAATTATAATTTCGCAAATCGGAATAATGCCGAATACAATTATAACACCCGCAATAACAATAATTTACCGAGATTTAACAACAATAATAATAATAATATTCCTCGCATTAATAATAATGACAACAACCACAATAATAATAATAATAATAATAATAATAATAATAATAACCGTCCACAAAATAACAACGGTTATTATAATAATAATCGTAACTATGTTCCAAATGGTCAGAGGAACCCCAACCTTTCTAATAACAATTATCATGGTAATTATAACCGGAATTACCCGAATGGAGGTAATGACAATAATTACAGGACATATCGACCCAATATTAACTACATCAGAGCGGAAGGCAGTGAACAGAGGAGGTACCAGCCTCAACGAAGGAGCCGATACTACGAGTACGAGACCTTTCAAGGAAGTCAGGGAAGTAATAGGTACAGAGAGTACGAGCCCAGACGTAGTTCCAGCCTGGACAATCAGCGAAGACTACCTGTAACAGAAGCCCAACAGGACGATCGAGCAGAACCAAACGAAGCAGTCTCAGGACTACAAGCTGATGCTTCCAACGGCCTAATCCGTAATGAAGCGGAACATTTAAACGAACGGAGGCAGTAATAAACTCCAATAACCCTTTACTGCTCCAATCTGCTGGGTTTAACCAAGAAGGAATGAATTCGAAGAAAAACGGAAAAAATTTTACCATAATATACAGCAATTATTTGAAGGATATCCGTAAGGACTTACTAGAAGAAAGCGAGATTAATATTAATAATAATGATAATGAAATAATATACGTAATTGCAGAAATTGAGGGTATTTCTGTTCCTATAATGATAGACACTGGAGCCAATGTCTCCATAATAAATCGAAATGAGTTGGACCGGATACAGCAGGAATGCCACAAAAACTTACCGGTACTACCTATTAATAATATTGTACTTGTAGGAGCTACCGGCCGACAGAACAAGACCATAAGAAAGCAGGTATCCCTCAGTGTCAACAGTCAGGGCATTAGTGTGGATATGATATTTCTTGTTGCAGCCGGATTACCTTTCAACATCATGATAGGATGTGACATATTGCGCAGAAACTCAGCAGTTATCGACTTGTGCCGAGGAAAGGTATCACTCTTTGCTGAAGGTTCGACCTGGGTAGCCAATTTAACTAATAACAAGACGTTAGACTCCAGACAACTTCTCGACCACCAAAATAAGGTGAATTACTTGTCCAACTACTCAACAAACAACAAGCCAGTACATCAGGATTCGGAGGATGACCTATGGCAACAAAAGATTCAGGAGATACGTAACTTCCAGTGCCACAATACTAACGAGCAATTAAAGGAAAACCAGCTGAATCAATTGGTCGAAATATATGAAAAATATCGAGCTGTATTTTCGGACGAACCTGGAAAGATCCGGAACTACCAATGTTCCATACGATTCAGAGAACCGGTAGAATTTAACCGAAAGTCGTATCCAATAGCACAATCTTTGAAAGAAGCCGTACGCACAAAGATCCAGAATATGATCAGTAGAGATATCATCGAGAGCAGTCAATCGCCATACACTAGCCCAATTGTGGCCATACAAAAGAAAAATGGGAAGGTAAGGCTTTGCCTTGACGCACGTGAGATAAATAAAATGATAATTAACGATCGTACCTCACCTGGCGAAATTGATGAAATTTTGAAGAGGTTCCACGGAACACGATTCATTACCACTTGGGATACCGTATGCGGCTATTGGCAAGTGGAGTTGCACCCAGCAAGCCGGCAATACATGGCGTTCATCTTCGAAGGGCGCAATTATCAGTTTAAGAGGTTGCCCTTCGGGTTGGTGAATTCAGTAGCTGTTTTTGTCGCCTGTATGGATCATATACTAGGACCAGAAGCGCTCCAATTCACGACTGTCTATGTTGATGATCTCCTAATAACATCAACCAACTGGGAAGAACACTGTTACCGTGTGGAGTATGTCTTGAAGAAGCTTGCTGAAAATAATGTCACCCTTAAACTAGACAAGTCCAAGCTTATAGCTAAAGAAGTACAATTCCTGGGTTTCCAGCTAAACAGTCAAGGAATAACACCATCAGCAGAAAAGGTAGACGCCATACAACGATTCCCTACACCAAAAAACAGAAGGCAACTACAATCATTTTTGGGCCTGTGTAACTATTATAGGAAGTTCCAGAATAATTATTCCGAACTAACAGCCCAGTTTCAGTACCAGTTATCGTCCAAGAATAAATGGCGATGGGGTCAAGAACAAGACGAGACTTTCAAATCAATTAAGGAGAAGTTCTTAGATGCAGTAATGCTCAACCATCCAGATTTTAACCGGCCCTTCTTTCTAAACTGTGACGCTAGTAACATTAGCTTGGGATCAACACTGTACCAAGAAGATGAAAGTGGAAACCATCTAGTAGTGAGCTTTGCTAGCAGAACCCTTAACCAGTGTGAAAAGAACTATAATGTGACGGAAAAAGAACTGCTAAGTGTAGTCTTTGCCTGCGGGAAGTTTCGGACGTATATCCTCGGATATCCAGTGACCGTTCGAACAGATCACAAATCAATATCATTTCTGAGAAGATGCAAGTTAAGCCATGGTAGATTGACCAGATGGGTACTCGCCCTGCAGGAATACGATATACAGTGGGAGTATGTTCCTGGAAGTAAAAATGTAGTAGCCGACGTATTGTCGAGAGTGAATCTGGAAGAACAAACGTTCGAAGGCGAAAAGGAGAGCATCTTGAAAATCTATAATATTATTAAGGACAGATCCGATTTAGAGAAGATAGTGCAGGACATCAGCAAACACCAGCAGTCCGATCCGAAGTTAAACCACATTAAACTTCGTCTCTCCAACCAAGATGACACAATAAACAAATTTTATTGTATACATAATGGAATTTTATTCATCAAGACATCCCTTGATGAAGAGATATGGAAGATCATGATCCCTACCACAATCGAAAAGGATATCATCCTGGACTATCAACTACGATACGGTCACATGGGAGCCATGAAGGTGATCAAGGCAATAGAAGAGAATTGTCATATAAAAAGTATCAATAGAAAAACGAGAAACTACCTCAAAACCTGTCTGATATGTCAATTGGTGAAAACCAACAATGAGAGAAAGGAGGGTATGATGATACCAATTACCTCACAAGCCAAACTGGAAAAAGTCTTTCTGGACATATGTGGTCCATTTCCCCGCAGTGGCGGACGCCATCGATACAAATATATTATTATTATGATGGATCATTTTACAAAATTCACAAAACTATACCCTGTGAACAGAGCCACCACTCTGAAGACTCTAGGAATAATAACAAATCATTACATTCCAGAGATAGGGAGCCCGACATCCATAATCACAGACCATGGAACGCAATTTAAGGGTTGGAGGTGGAGAAACACTCTGAATACGTTGGGCATTAAGACATACAAGACATCTGTCTACCGCCCCAGCAGCAATCCAGCGGAGAGGGTACTGCGAGAAGTCGGAAGAATATTACGGACTTATTGCTATAACCAACAAAAGAAGTGGCAAGAATATTTATTAGCTACTGAAGAATTCCTTAATTTGTCATATCACCCCGCTATAGGTACCAAGCCATACACGGCAATGTATGAAAAACCGCCTCCGAGAGAAATACAAGACATAATAGAGTTCCCCAGGAGTCAAGAATACAAATTCAATCGAATCAGATTCTACAATAAATTGGCAGAAGACCAGGAAAGGCGCAAGAACAAATATCAAAAGGCTGTTAAGAAAATAATAAGCTATGAAGTCGGAGAAAAGGTACTGCTAAAAAACAGGGAATTACCCAGTACTTTGGAAGGCATTACCAAAAAGTTGTTACTGCTGTATACCGGCCCATACCTGATTATTAAAAACAATAATAACAATACGTATGTACTAAAGGATATCATTTCAAATAAAGTAAAAGGAACTTATAATCAGTTATCCATTAAAAAATATTTGGAGGAGGAATAAAAACTTCAAAATTCAAAAACATTAGTAAGTACAACTTACAACAAAACATTTCAAAGACTATTATGAACGAAAAAAGAATTTGGATGGAGATAATAATTTTCCAAATTCAAAAACTTAGTAAGTACCACTTACACCAAACATTCAAAGACTATTATGAATGAGAAAAGAGTTTTGATGAATAAAGATTTTCAACATTCAAAACAATAATACGTACAACTTACACCAAAATATTTGAAAAACAACTATGAATAAGAAAGAATGTAGTTGAATAAAAATATCTAAAGTTGAAAAATAGTAAGCTCATATCATTACTCATACAAATGATGAGAAATAACTCTGAAATATGAAAAAAGATTTTGTAAGAAAGAGATACAAAATTCTAAAGGAGAATGGAAACCAGAATATCATATGACTTAATCGAAACAACTTAACCAAACTCACAAAGAAAATAATTTAATAAAAATGGAACAATGAAGAAGGACCAACTCAGTCAAGACCAAATAGTGAGACCAGAAACCAAAAACCCTGATACTATTAATGATAATGTTGTTGCAATAACCACTGTTATAGTGAAAGTGATAAAGAATTAATTCATGTTATACCATGAGCAATAAAAAATAACTCATTGGATACCAGATGGTAGAAAAAAAAAAAAATAAATAAATATAAATGCTAATTACTATGTAAACATGATGAAATGATGAAATGTATATTATACCACATACCTAAACCACCTAATATGGAATAAGCTTTAGGAGAGAAGAAGAGTCAAGTGTATAAAAGTATTAATTAATATAACGTATTATGAAGTGAAGAATCTAAAGATGTTTATTTTAGTCAAAAATGACTACTTTTACTGTTTATTTATTTTTATGACTGGATGTAGAAAATGCCATCAGTGTTATATTTTGAGCAGAGATGATAATACCTCTGGACTCAATTGAAGTGTTGGACAGCAGGGATTGAAGCCAAAAGTGCCACTCTGAACTGTTCCAATTAATTTGTTAGGGAATGTTAGGGAGTAAACATACTGGTGAGGAAGCACCAAATAAGAAAGAATATAAAATGATAATGTTATACACAAGATTGAAGATCACTTATTAATGAAGAAAGAAACTAATGAAGGAGATACAAATCATCTGAGAGGAAGCAACGGTGGGAAAGGAAGGTATATAAAGTGAAAACATGTAATCACGAAGAAAATATAGTAAATACAAAAGAATTAGTAGTAATTATTTCATCCATACTAAGAGTATGATCTGAACTAATCACTTTTAGAGGAGAGCATATGTAACATAACAAAATTATCACGCTAAACATTTGACTTAATGCAACATAAATAAAGGAAAAAGTTCCATAGTGAGTGAGAAGAATAAATTGTTTTAAGGATTACACTAGAAACTGTATATTAAGTCAATAAAATGTTAATAAAAATGAAAAGTAACAAAGAAAACCATTGATTAAAATAACTTACTATGTAAAAACCAGTTAAACCAGCAGTATACCCAGTAGATTGGGGAAGCAGTTAAAAAGGGAAGGACCATAAAAAAGGAAATAAAAGGATGAAACCATATTAATAAGGGAATAATAATAAGGTCAAGATGCAGAGAAACCACAAGACCAGAAACTACTAATGTGATATTGAAAAAGGGACAAAATATATCAAGATTCCCACAAAGAGACCAGAACCAGGAAGAGATATTCCAAAAAATGATAGTCATGTAATACATACCATGGAACAAAATTAAAACTGATATATGTAGACCCAGAACAAGTTACAAGATACAATCCCAGAAAACCAAATTGTATACTAGTTGTAAGAATAATATGTCAAAAAACTATTAAAACAGACTACTATTAGTGTAGCCAAAATAAAGGACACCTTATAATAAAGTGTGATATAATAAATATATGAAAACAGACTACCATTAGTGTAGGAAATACTGGATAAAAACTAAAGAGACAGTCTAATGACTGAGTGTAATTTAGATAATAAAAGTGTTTTAGGGTTTAGGCATAATAACAATATGATAGGTATAAGATGTTTTTATTTTATTGTATGAACAAATTAAGTATAGGGAACACAAAGGACAGTCAATAACTGCAAGTGTCAGTAGTTATAAGATGTTTTTATTTTATTGTATGAACAATTTAGGTATAGGTAACACAAGAGACAGTTAATCACTGAAAGTGTCAGTAGTTCTAAGGTGTTTTTATGTTAATATTTTAGCAAAATAGCTATAGTAAATAAAAAGAGACAGTGAATAACTGAAATTGTTACTAAAAATAAGATATTTTAATAGAATAAGGTTGTGATAAAATGAAACATAAAAACAAAGGACAGCCAAAGACTGATAATAATATGTTCTCATTATAATTCTAAGTATAGAGAAAATTAGGCATAAGATGTTTATGTTATGGTTCAATGATGTTATTATTATAAAGAAAGTTTAGTAGATACAAGATATTTCATTGTATTTTTAAAATCATGTCATTTAATTTTTCATTGTGTAAGGCAGAGAGGCAAGTAGGACATAAAAATGTAATAATTCTATTCAAAACAGTAAACCATATATAATGTACAAGCAGACCAGCTAAGACACCATTTTAGAAAACACAGACTGGCATATAAACCAAAAAATTATCTATCAAAGAATCAATCTATGTAATAGGAATAGAATTCAATATATACAATACAGAAATTGAAAATATAATTGATACAGATACAGTTAATAGCAAATAGAATGACAAAGGAAAGGAAATTAACTTCTTTTGGAAACAGATAATAATAGGCCTATAATAGTAATCAAATCAGACTAAACAGTAAATTAATCAATATTGAAATATTTTAACAACCAAATTATTAACAACAAAGTAATCACGGAATTATTAAGTATATTCCATGGAAATATTATAAGAAAAAACAAATAAAAACCATTAAAACACCGAATTTGTACAAAATATGAGGCATACAATCATTATATAAAATTGTAATTTTTGGGCTTAAATGAGCTTGAAACAAACCCAGCTATATATCAAAAGATGTAAAATTAACTAATCAATATTACTGAGTAGTTAGATTTATGTAAAATTTAAGAAATATTTGAAATACAGTAAAAAATAAGAAAACTTATTATGTATATTTAGATGGTGAACTAAGTCTTAGACAGATATTTTTAATAGTTAAACAATATAAAGAGGAAAAAGACATAGCACAAATTACCCTAAAACGACGACGTTGCGTCTGTTAGTCTATTGTTAATCGTGAAGCCGAATAGTCGGAAATGTGTTAGCAGAGTACTGAAAACAGAATAATTTGTATAAAACCAAGTGTGGTTATGCGGCGTGTAACGGAGATGATCTAAAAAGTGAAAATAACCTTAACTATCAATTTCTAACACTTCACAAATTTCCAAAACACAGTAATAACACCATAAAACTCAACACAAGAAATCAACAGCCATTTTGAACAATTTTGGACCAAATTCACAGAACACCAATACACATATTTGAACACCGGACACTCCACAAGAAACCCATCACGAAAACGACATCGCAGAAGACGAGAGGACACTCTACACTATATTCCTGGACCAACACCACTTCGCAGAAAAGGGAATATCATTTTATTTCTGCGGGAGAAGCTCAGCCCATTCCAACAGCATAGCAGTTTAAGATCGAGTAGACGGCGGCCATTCTGGATTTCTCACCAGCACGGTGCACTGCCTGCTTGAAGGGAGTGACGTCATTTCATCGACTTGGTTCGAAATTCATTTTTTTCTAATTGACAATTGCAATAATAATTTTGTTCTATTTCAGCTATTACCATTTAGTTTAAGAATATCTGTTAAGAATGTATCTTGTTCCTTGCCCTCTGACCATTTCGACTCGTTAAAAGAACCACAAATTTAACCTTGTAAAAATATATTTGTTGATTTTTTCGCTACCGACTGGAGCAAATAAAAGCCAATGCCTTGGTCATGCGCAGTTTGACTGGCGCATAATTTTGAATGTTAATAAACGCAAATCATTACTCAGTTTCCAGAATTGTTTTTATTTCTATAATTAATGTTACTATTATTTTTTTAAACACAAAAAATAATTTACAGTGAGAGAATAGATATATAAGGAAATTACACACTCAATTAATTAATTAATTATTAATTAATTAAATTAAATAATTAAATCAAAACTCAATACAAGAAAAACGAAAAAATATTTTTCACAATTTATAAAGTTTGATTTATTTGTTATTTATCAATCAATCACACCTAGTTATAACATATTTATATTAAATCTATTCTTTGTATTTGGTGAATCCAAAGTGGAGCTGTATCATCGGTGAGTTCAATACCGAGATCCAGACAACATACACAATTCTTATCATCAATATCTTTATATTTTATTTATTATTATATTTGAAATTATATTACAAATTGACTAGCCTAAACAGTGGGGCTTACAGTCAGGGCAAATCTACATACACATAACACTTAACACATAACACATATCAATATATCTTTTTATTTTTATATGTTAAATTTGTAAATTATATTACAATATAGATGTCAGTTATGACCTCGTCCACATTGCGAGTATACTTCACTGAACATACTATGCTCAACGAGGATTATAGACATGACAACATAAAAAGTAATTTTCGTTTTATCCCTTTCAAAATTAGAAATAAATTTAATTTCAATAAACACAAAATCAATTTTCTAAAGTGTTCTTGGTTACAATACTAACTCTTTCCTCTTAAATTTAATTGTTGGTTGTTTGTAACCATACACGACTCCTAATATCAGGAACCCTCATGTGTTAACAGGCGTAAACTTAAAAGTAAAATCAATTAAATTGAATTAGTTATAAGAAGTTAAAAATGAATTGTTTTAAACCAAATAGAACACAATACGTATCAGTATGCGTATGTAAGTATGCGTAAATCTAACCTTCCTCCAATATGTAAATTCTGTAGTAATATATAAAAAATATGTAAGTAATAATTAATATATAAATAAATTTAAGTATATAAGTAAATTTTTAAGTATATACAGTAAGTACTTAAATTTTGAAGTAAAACTTGCCACGGATTCGAAATTGTATTAAACGAGCATAAACAAGTATAACTGTAAAATTAACACCATAAAATAAAATAAAAATAAATAAACCTCTGCTCAACAATCCTTAAAGTACCAAGGCATACCGCATGGTTTTGTGTTTATTGGGACGGTTGCATGGCTAGTACAACGCGTCGCCAGCCGCTAGTTGCGGTATTCACAGCCAGGCGGTGCCTCTGTTATCCCAGTCGCCTACTCAATTTTGCCTCACGATGCTGAGTGCACGCCGTACTAAGCCTCCATCGGGAATCGAACCCGGGACCACGTGCATATGAATCGAGCGTGCTGGCCCCTAGGCAACCTGGAGGCTTCAAAAAAAATGGCGCCATGAAGAACGATAATTTATTACAAGTGACAGACGTATTACAAGAGCCGAGGGGACGGAGAGATGTGGGACGTCCGAGGAAGCGTTGGAATGACCAGCTCTAATCTTTGCCTATTTGAGACCGGAACAAACCATCCTTCGTTTATCCTTGAAGATGATGATGATGATGAGTCAGAGATATTTCAGGAATTTCTTAGCAAACGATGTTGAATTATTAGTTTGAATATTCCGGAATTATGCCATTCAGAACATACAGGAAAATACTTTATATAATATCATCAATCAAACACACCTCTGTGAAATTTTAAAGACATAGGGGATGAAAGGTGTTAAGGTTTGAAAAATCTATTAAGAAAGGAAAGAAAAAATATTAATATTGAATTATAGAAAGCACAAAGTTTTGGAAGGGAGTCGACAGAATAAAGAGAAAATTAAGGTCACCAGTAATGCTGACACGACACATTGGAACTTTAGTGTTAGTATGCGGTAATAGCATATTAGGCTACGTTAGTACTGTAATATGGCAGACATCATTGTCACTCCAAAATAAATTTATTCCTAGCGTGTGCGATTAGTTATTCGTGCTAGATTCCTGTTTTATCAACTTCACTTGAAAGGAATATAAATTCAAGATTTTTAATTTGATTATAATGTTACGACACTACAGAATATGCTACGTATTTCTCGGCTATTCCAGCGAAGTCCAGCTGTACTGCGTGTGCGTACGTATTGCTGCTACTCTGAGATGAAGAACAATTACGTGACACTTGCCACACGTCCGCAACGAGACTTTTCCAGATCATACCGGTCCGCGCGCGCAGTGCTCAAGACCGCAATCAATCACCTTCTAGTGTTTTCTAGTAGACACCTATTACGGAATAGTCTGAAATCTCAGCGGGGTATAAATACAAGACTTCAGCGACACTTAGTTTAGTTATCGTCGGGCGGTTTACACAGTGCGTTTAAGATGGCGATTTATTTTAGTGCGATTCGAAGTATTGTGGCGAAGTGTTATGGGTTTTATAATTGTGCGGTACTCTGTTAGGTATATTATTTTTATACTCTATTATTTTTATTGCGTGTGAACAATTTTTATTTGATTTCTTGAAAGAGACTATAGCGGTCGAAAAATTTTAAAATTTTAAATTTTCCTTCTCGACCAGTTTTTTCACACGCAGCTGTGTCAACGACTCCGAGTTAGGGCAATAAATAAAGTTTAATTGGAAAGACGACAACCCAACGTCAATATTAGACAATAGAGATATGTTCAACTCGACGCAACAAAAGGGACGACGGTTTCAGTTGACAGGAGAAACTCGACTGAAAATTATGACACCACAACAAACCAACAAACCAGACAATGTACGAGAGTTCACTCACACGATTACGTAGAACTGAAGCGAGCATCCGCTTGGGGTTCAGCCAGGATGCGAGAGTACGGCAAAAACGAGAAGAAGTCACAAAAGAGTTGAGAGTGATGCACTCTACAGAAACAATATGAGAAATAACCAGTGAATAGAATCGACGATTTTACACAGCGGGAAGTAACGTTTACGTGACGTGCTGAAATTTACGACGAGAAAGCAAGGTGGCTGCACCAACTGACACTTGACAGAAAATTATTAATAGCCAGAAAAAAGGGTTGCAAGTAAGAACAATACTCCAGGATGTACGAGGCGACAGATGAGGGGGTTAGGACAGCCTTGCGTAAAGTTCAAGACAATACATTGATCGACAGGCGCTTTACGACCTGCATTTCTGCGAACGAGATCAGCGTCCGGACAGAAGATTATGGGGTAGGTCCAACCACCTATCAGAGTAAAGCATCTTACGGAGAGACCGATGGAGAGGCAAGTTTCCATGGTAACCAGACGAAGAGCAAATCAGAGGGTAGCGAGGACCTCGAAGTAGTAGGACAAGATTTTCGAGAGAGGGTAGTTGTTTGGCCTATCATGTGTAACCAAAGGCGTGGATAGGCTTTAAAACAAATTTTAGTTGGGAGAAGTTAATAAAAACTGATTGTCCACCACGAGACGCTCTCAGTCTCATAATTTTTGTGCTCAGTCTTATAGTTTTCGAACGTATATTTTGCTTTGTGCGGATTCAGTCTTATTATAAATTTGGACTTCTAGTTTAAACAATATTACAGTGCGCGGTATGGAGAACTTTATCGGACTTAGTAAATTTGTCTATTGAACATTATCGAACTTAGTAAAAATACAAACTGTCTCGAGTCATAGTGGAAACGATATAAACGAACACCACTATACGATATGCGTGAATAACAGACTTAATAATGTGTTAACATTATTCAATAATCTTGAATGAATTATCACAACAATTTAGAAGAACTATTATGCAATCGTACACTATTACGTAGTATTGCACACATAAAAGAATCACGTAAAATGGATCTGAACATTTGAACATTTGATATGATATAACGAACCAAACATTATTACGAATAAACATTTACTTTACGATCACAAAGAACACACAACTAACTAATAATAGTTGTATTCGAGAATGAACTGAACTGTACAAATTGTCCTTAATAACCATATCACACCCACACTACTCTGTAGACGACGCGAGTGCACAAGTGTACTGACCAGTGAGAGTGATTTCAACATTATTCTACGGAAGGCCTTCATCAGAACGCACCACCACAAGGAGACTTAGCACCGCTGGATCATAAATGGATAATCAAACTCCAAGTAAAACTTTATGATTCTATTAGTATAATTATAACTACTGACCTGACTCTTTCAAAGGATCTATACGCTGGGAAATTTTAGTAAATTTTGTTAAAAAGATTAAACTCAAAGTATTATAATGATTAAATAAAGCTAAACCATCTGGAGTGTAATGAACGCATTAAGTAAATTAATTATTATTTGATTTTGTTGTATGTGACATTTTATGTATGTTTGTATGTCTTTTCAGCTATTGAATAAGATGGAACTCATTTTATGATATGTATAGGTTTTTATGTTTTTTGGATGTATTTTACAGGTGCTATAAATTTATATATGTTATGAATACAATTTACCTAAATGCATAATAAATTAGCATTTAAGCACATTCAATAATGCGTTCATTATTACTGAAAACCCTAATGTTAGAATGTAACGTAATATGCAAATTAATTAAACAATTCTAATTGAATAAATTTTATATGTATTGGTTGAATACACTTAAGTATCAGTGAGTCTCATGTCAATTATGCTAATGAGTATTTAAAATTTTGATAACTAATTTAATTAATTAATCCAACTCATTATTAACATAATTATCACTATAAGACTATCTTGCTGTTTAAATGTCATAATTAAAACTGGTGATTAGTGACTTAATTGGTGTATTGTATTTTGTTTTCTACTGCACCATACGACGATCAGTAGACCGTCGTAACAATATCATAAAAAAGAATACGAAATTAAACTAATTCCAAATATTATAATCATGTTTTTTAATTAAAGAGACACATAAAACGATAACCGTTTTGTGTTTGTAGATATAACGAAGAATATTACTGTCTCAGATGTTTTAATTGATTTTATTGTTATCATTAAATTCAATAAAAGTCAATCGTTGAACCAATAAAAAGCAATTCCTCAACGTTATACGATGTACCAGTATAAAATTACTTTATACAAACATTTGAAAATATATTAAATAAAGCCTAGAGTGTGATGTATTGTTCCCGAATGGTACTAGTTAGGTGATGAGACATGTGACAATTATTATAATGGTCTCCAGTAGGTTGCTCTTTTAATCCATAAATAAAGAGCCCTAGCATTATTGAAAGATTAAAACTTCGGCGATATACGTTAAAATTATTCTGCGGTTACAGGATGAGTTTAAACTCTGTTAAGCTTCTTTGTTAAGTTACTTTACTTTCTGCCTCTTCGAAACGTGTTGAAGATTGTTGAACGTAAGCCTTCTCAAGGTATCTTAAGTGTACCCGACATTACTAAATATAAATCACTAAAATTGCGTTGACCCTATTCGAGAAGAAACTTTATCATTAATGGTATTGGACAGAGAAAACTCTGAGAACGTAAATTGTTTCGTAGGAGATTTGTAGTAATATGTCCTACGTGATTTCTCAGTACTTGAACAGTGTAAAATAACAAGTGTAATCAGGCGTACATATATCTATAACAACGGAATGATAGAAATAAGCTCTTGTTTTGGATAATATTATCTAGTTATATTAGATGGAACAGTATTTACGTCGGATAATCTATATGTTTGTAAATAAAGGAAGAGAAACAATCATGATTCAAGTATCAATTTACAGCCACAAGCATAAATAAATACCATAAGATATTTTAATGTGTACTTGTGCAATGATACTGTAGTAATAAGCGGATCATTAAGTAGAAAGAGGTCAAAGGACTGCAAAACGTCTGGCACGTAAACGACGTAATATTACGAAGTCAACTCAAAGTATAACTCGTAATAAATGAAATACATAGCACCAAGTTAATAACGTATTTCCTAATTTCAACAGTTTTTTTATACTATTTGAAGTAGTTACAAGATTTATAAACATAATTATCACAGTTGCACACCACTATAGAAAAATTATTCTAATTGGCGCTTTCAAGCTTTACACCTCATCGTCAGATCGGAAATCAGATTACAACCACTAACACAACTCTCTTAATTTAATTTCTGACAAGATTTATACTTTAGGTGTTACTGTTAATATTATATACTTTTTATCAGCAAAACGATTACTACTAAACACTGATCAGAGACCTTTGTATGTGATTTATTTTTGAATATTTATTATATTCTGCAGTACAATGAGCGGATAGTCTCACTGCCTGACATAAAGAGTATTATGGTTACATTTATAAGTAGATGTGTGTGTGTGTGTGTGTGTGTGTGTGTGTGTGTGTGTGTGTGTGTGTGTGTGTGTGTGTGTGTGTGTGTGTGTGTGTGTGTGTGTGTGTGTGTGTGTGTGTGTGTGTGTGTGTGTGTGTGTGTGTGTGTGTGTGTGTGTGTGTGTGTGTGTGTGAATTCGGGTCGCATGGCTGCTTTAATTTGTAATTTATGTTTATAGTAGAGGAAAATATGGCAATAATAAAAACAATTATTTTAGTTAACAAGTATTCAACTCCCAGACGTAAGCTTCATAACAAATTGTGCTGTATCTTTAGTGAATTAAACCCCTTAATGATGTTGTTGACTATCAATAACGTCATTAAATTGTAGTGTGTATCTACTAACAGGTTACCGAAGTGTATTTAATTTCATAAACATAATTATAATTTATTATTTTACTAAATAGAGAGACGTCTTTAGAAGACGTTGAACACAATGCATAGCATTAGCTTAGTTATTCCTGTAGTATCCTCTGTTTTCTTTGATGTTGTGACTTGAATACCGCTGCTGCTTACTAGGAGTATGCTACAGTAGAATGGATATCATACTCCAGTAAACATTTTAATGAGGACAGGGATCCTGTAACAATTCTATTACTACTCCGGATTTTCTTTAGCAACATTTAATGAATATCACTTAACAGCAATAATCAAACACAATATAATTAAATATGTAAATAAACTAACAGAAACAAATACCGATGACGCACCAACAAGAATATATGGTAAAACCTATGATATTTTTTAGTAATTTTGGTAGTTAACACTCGTTAGTATGAAATGTGTAAAGAAGCAGTTATCAGTTGGATTCGCACCAGCATGTAGAAGAAGCATGTGTGAGCCTCCCCAACACCAGCGCTTACTGTACAACACACTCGTTGGTAACAGAAATTAAAATGTAATTTATGCCTTCTCAGATGCCGTTACAGCGTGAATTTTGAAAAGCCGTATTCAGAGTTGTATTCAAGTTCATAAACTCTAGGGTAAATTACGTTACTACTTTACAAGTAAATTTAAAGCTTCAAGATACTTTAGCAAATTAGTCCTTAATTTTCAAAATAAAAGAAAGCTCGCCCATAATTTTGTCTCAGCAATCTACCTCGTTAACGATTATACACTGTAAGTCGTTTGGTAGGGTATACAACAATAAGTAAAACTTATATTGTTGACTTAAGAAAAGTCGTGCAATTTGTATTGTAGACTACACAAACGAAACCTAAATAAAATCAAAATCACATGGAAAGGGAAAGTTTAAGTTCACAGAAAAAAATCATTTGGTAACAAATACGAAAGTCATTTGGTTTTATGGAAATTGCAGTATTACTTGCCAGCATCCGTATCCAAGATGTACATCCTTTCGGAATATGGCAAATCAAGATTTGGCTCTGAGCATAATGCATTTTTTGAAGCCCTGAATGCTTGATCACGCTCTCTTGACCACTGGAAGTTTTGTTGATTTTCCGTTAACTCCGTTAATCCACAAAACGTCTGTAATAGGAAAATAATCACAGGAACATCGTGTTAAATTTTGCAACGAGCCAGTCTTTTACAGCCTCTACTTTATTGGAATTCATACTAATACCACCTAAAGATACCAAATAGACAAGATAATATATTTCCTTCAAGAACAGAGAACATTTCTTTAAGGTCAGCTTTACTTGGACATCGTAAATTCTTGTTAGAACGCCGTGAAGATTTTCCAAATGGTCTTTGAAAGTATTTCCGATAACTATGACATCGTCTAAATAAACAAGGTAAGTTTTCCATGTCATGCCTTGGAGGACCAAATCCATTAGTCTTTCAAACGTTGCTGGTGCATTACAGTTCAAGTGGCAGAACTTTAAACTGGAATATGCCACTTGAGGTCGAGTAAAGTGTCTTTTCCTTACTTTCATAATGAAGATCCTACTGCCAATATCCGCTCTTCAAGTCGCGTGAAAAACCACTGAGTTCTAGACAGCGTGTCGCGTGTATCGTCGACCCTGGGTACAGGATACCATCCTTTGTCACGTCGTTCAACTTCAGGTAATCTACAGTTATCTTCATAAAACACCGTCCTTCTTTGCTACCAGTACTATTGGAGAAGACCAAACGTTTGACAATGATTCTATTATTCTCGTTGTCAACATGTCCTGTACTGACCGAGACATTTTCTTCTGCTTAGCTAACGGAGGCCTTTGAGGAGGTTGGCCTATCTGTGTTGTACCCCATGTCTTGATGCGATATTGGGCCTTCGTTGCATCATTCCGTCTACTCAGGCCACAGGAAAAGTTTACCTAATATTATTAGATGTGAATTGCTTTGTAGAGTGACAACCTGGTCCAAATTATACGCCACTCTAATAGATACATTTCCAAGTTTTTCTGGTTTTACTTAAGTTCTGGTAATTAGTGTGCTGACTACTAGGGGTTCGAATACATAGAGCACTATTCCCCTCTATATCTACCTCGGTTCTAACCATGATAATTTGTTTGTAGTTTTGGCGGGATAGATAGGGCCACTTGATTCATCAGTCCATTGATTTTTCTGAAGTATTTGTTGTAGAGACCATTACTTTCTCTTGTCTAATTCTCAAGATATTTTTTTAATAAATAGACTAAAAAATCATACACGTTCCTAATGTCTACACCAAAAATTGGTTCATCTATAATGTCATCAACAAGCACTTGATGATCAAAGCTATCCAGATGACCGAGGCTATCCAGAAGCTCTGCTACGCAAGATCACTAGATTGGCTTGGGATTTCTTGAGAATTTTACCTGATCAGGGCGCACAGTAATAACCGTGGCAGCCGTGTCGACTGCAAATGTGGTCGGCATTTCTTGAAATTATCCGTTAACTACCAACTCCCACAAATGTAGACAATGTGCATTGTCTAGGGACTCTAGACCCTCTAGTCACTCACCACACACCTAGTTGTACCGACTACTGCGCTTCCCCGCTGCTTAACCCTGACCCGACAATCTCTTTGTAGATACTCAGTTTCTCCACATCCATAACACTTTGGTCTTCCATCCTTTCTTACTTTATACTGTGGTGACGATCGTTGGATCTCCGTTCCTTCTTCTTCCTCTTCACTATCTGTGCCGTCGCGATCTTGATCATGTAATGCGTGTACTTTATGACTTGACAATCAGACGCTGACATGGCTATCTCAAATTGTAAGCATGGGCAAGGGCGTGCTTAGTATTCTTGTGCCTTGCCATTCGTAACACTTATTGTAGTTCGCTACGTATGACACCATCAGTAAATGGCTACAACCTCATTTGAAAATTGTCTTGTGCTTTAGGGTAGGCCAGACTAATTATTTTGTCGACACTCACATAAAACTCTTAAAGACTCTGCCCAGAACGCAGTCGCCTTGCTCTCAGTACAGTACATATGGCGCAAATATTTATCACCATACTATAATTCTAAAGCTTTAGTCAATTCTGCATAGGGGTTCTGACTATCCGGTAGCACTTGCTGTAGTAGCTCTGCTGCAGATCCCTTTAAAGCAAGAGCAAGTAAAACTGCTTTCTCTTCCTCCTTCCTATTATTTGCGCATGCAGCAGCTTGAAATTTCCAAAGATACGTCGTCCATTGAGTGTTCCATCACATTTTAGGGGCTTGACATGAACGGTTAATAATTATAAAAATAAATATAACTTATAAACTTATAAATATATAAATATTTATAATTATAAACGGGGAATTAAATTAATGACGGTTATAAATTATAATTGTTTTCGACGTTATACATATACACAGGAATCCGGCTACTGGGACCACCGGATATTCGGGTCATCCTCTTATTGGGCCAATATTCAAAACACAAAAACAAAACAGGGTTACATACGAAAAGTTGATTCAGTTAATAGATTCGGACCGCCGGTTATTCGGTCCAGTAATGGTTCACATTTTCTCTCCTTATATAATTTTCACGAGAAAAAATATAATCATGGCATAAACCAACTCCACGCATTAGTACAAGATTGTTATTCTAGTCATGCTGTGACATTTTATCACCCTTTTCCAGTACCTGCTGTTTTCAACACAGGTCGCCGATATATTACACAGCACATTACTGTATACTTTGTCATTTTGGGTTACATTCTGTCTCATTTATTCATGCAGCACGTCCGTGTTATACGTATCGAGGGTGTTGTTGTTTGTTTTACTCTGTGTGCCTTATCCAATACCACCAAATCATACACGCCTGTAGTGACTATATTTAATTGTCATTATGTATGGTTATCTTCAGTTTTAAATTTCTGACCTTTGATTCAAATTTTCCGACGTGTGATTGAAACTTTTATATTAAAATTTCTGATCTGTCTTTCCAAATTCTTTAACTTACAATTCTTTCCCTATTTAAACTATGAATATACCACGGAATGACATGATTTTTGACTGAAAAAATCAAATTACTTAACATTATCATAACTTAACACGCCTAACAATAGGAACGTAAGCGGGAAAAACGAATTGGAATACCAAAAACTACAATTTTTCATTCTTTGCTAGAGGAAGAAAAGTTACGACAAGACTAGCCTTAACAGAAGTATTTCCAGGGACTTCACAAAAATGGAATGGATCCACTACCTGAAGATGTTTTAAATGAATGGTTCTCCACTATTACTCAGGTTTGCCTATTAGCTGTCTAATCCTTAATATACAAGCAAAAGAATTAGATACAAAATTAAACCGTCATGGCTTTAAAGCCACACATGTTTGGTGGTTACATCTTTAAAAATGTAGGAAGCAAGTGCAATTTAGGAAAGCTTACAAGGAGAAAGCTAGTGCTAACGTACGAATGCTGAAAACTGGAAGATGATTGCACTGCTCAAAAAACTTCAGAAATTTATGGCGGATAATGTTTATAATGCTGCCTTAAATTGTTTACTTTATCGGGCCGTACTACATGGTTTTTTGTTATAAACATACAAAATTATGATGCTACAAAAATTGAGGGATCCGGTCATTTTCCTCTGTTGTACGACTATGTCCGGTAGTGATAGATAAGTTTCTCGTTATAGGTAAGTCACCTAAACCTCGTTGTTGTAAGTAGCTCAGTCTTTGTTATCAGAACAAAAGGTTCATTATTATTTCAACGAAATTGATTGGATAACTAGCGCAATTTTTGTTTGTAAAATAGGTTACGTGGCTTGTAAACAAATACATGTAGTTGCAAAAAGTTACAAGAAAAATTCTTCTAATTATAGACAAGTGTGCTGTACATCTACGCGTAAATTGCTTAAAAATATTGCCATCGCGTATTGACCACATAATATCACAAGCCGTATTTTAAAACTTGACATAAGTAAAATACAAAAGTTTAACATTTGTTTATTAATTTGCAGAGATAAATTAGTGAATCACATTTGACATGTAATAGAAGAAAACGTTTTAACCTCTCCCTCCACAACTACAAACGCCAGTACAAGAGTCGCCTCACTTAAAGCAGTAGGCCTACAGTTTGCAAAAATGTAGTAAGTATGAAGATTCGAAATTGCTTTGCAGTTTCTGATTTTTCTGTGGGCCAACCCATGATTCTTCTGTTGTCAGAGACAACAGTTACGCAAAAAAGACAAGTTGCTTATTACAACAAGTTGAGTATTAAAGTGCATTCATAGAGATTGGTAAAAGTAAAGAATATTTTAACGTAAAGAGGATTGCGACGATTAGAAAGGACTGCGGTAGGTAGAGGTAGGCGTGCAGCGGAAGAAATGATAACAATCAAAGATAAAGCAGAAATTTAGCGGGTGACAATGCAGAATGCGAAAATGTTTATAGCTGGCCTTCAGGGACATGTCATCCAAAATGACAATGAAAGCAGCAATCTTATCAAAAAATTGGAAATCTGTTCAAACCTTGTAGAACTTTAATTATTAAAAAACAAACCAAGACGTAAACTGAATAATTTCTTTTGAAAAACAATTGTCACAAGTATGAGAATTTATTTTTTTTAAAGAGGTCTTTTCATGGTATTTCATTACATATTTATTATCGTATTTTCTTACACATGCTTCCTTGAGAACAAATTTGTAAAATTTCTGTTTTGATGGTAGTTAAGAGTTTTATTCGGTTTTTAGTTATTATGTTATTATGCTTGCTTACTTTTTAGAAACGGTTAATAGAGTTTGCCACTTAATTAAACCAAGTTGGCATGGTAACTTTGATATTCTGTTTCTAATAAATCTACACATCTGTTTAACAAAATCAATTATAATTCTGTAACACGTAAAAGAAGAAAACATTAAATTAATTCTTAGCTGTTGTTTAGTTGGATTGATTTTCTGTACTAACTTTATTTACAGCAGTTATATTTTACTACACAAAAAGATTTAGTTATAATTTGGGCGTGGCCGACAGCAACACAAACACGCACACGTAACCCTGGCAATATAAAGAAGCAAACAACGTCTGTTGCTACGCTATTGTTCGCTGGTCAAGGAATTCGTGTTTCATACTTTATATAGTACTACACAGTACGTTCTGGCAATGGCTACATATATTCCGGTCTTAGCTTCTATTGTGTGTATCTAGACCTTACAACATAATTATCGTCTTTGTGTAATCCCCTCATAATTATATTTCGTGAACTCTTAATATAATAATTATTTTGCCTACATGTTATTCAGTTTACTAGTGGGCATTAGTAAGACGATACCCAGACAAAATGACTGTAATTTCCATTTACCACGGTAAAGTTGAGCAGTTTATATATCTACGCCACGCCTACGTAGGCTTATTCCGATAATTTTTCACTCGGCTGTCTTGCCCATAACCAGTAGGCTAATATCAAAGACGGTATTTTTATTATACAGTGTTAGTTTAACGCCAATTTTATTGTGAATACCAGTTCCTGACCAGATTCACGGCTCAAAATAGCAATCAGACTAACTATTGTAAAATATTATTTCTTTCCAAAAGAAATTGATCAAAACCCCGAACGTTTATTACTAATCGTATTGGCTACATACTTTAAATCTAAGGTTGATCCATTAGCTTACAAAATTATAGTCGTCTTTCTTAATCGCATGACTAGTACTGTACTAAGTACTTTTTCACCCTCAGAAACATTTTTCAGCGGTTAAACTAATATCAACGTCATCTTTTTCCAGCATTCTATTATGATTGTTACTGTCAAAGGATTAAACTGCCTTAACGGTAACCACTTTTTGGAGTTGCTTCAAATGTTTCGAGTTCTTTCGAGGCAAGGTTTTTTGTTACACTTTCGTAGGTAATGTCACAACTACGAGCAAGCAATAGAGATTTTATTATGTTATTTAATATTTTCTTCAAAGAACTTCGTATTCCTTTTATATGACACGGTTTAAGTATGTAATCTTAAAGCTGCATGTCATGGGTTCAGACAATTTGTTTAATTTTTTTAATACTGAATGAAATTTTATATGGTTCTAATCTGTAAAGTCGTAAAGTCGTAATAATGTTTATCCTCTTAAAAGACACTTTGAGACTATAGGCTTACTGTTAATGTACCGTTTAATAGATATTCTATATTATTATATCTTCTACACACATCATAACTAAATGTAGATTGTTTTCTAGATTTACATCATTATTGTTTCGACAATATCCATTCTTGTGATATGCGTGTCTGCTGCCAGCACATATTAATATCTTCATACAAATCAGTCACTTTTTTAACTATTGTAGGTAAATGGGTTGATGTACAAATAGTGGTAAGGTTATATATTCTGGTCACTTTCAGTAAACTCGCTAAGAAGGCATCATCGCAGAATGGACAAAAGCGTTTGACACTTTGGATAGAACACTGTAAACGGATTTGGTAACTATATTATTACACTGCTAAAAGTATTCATTCACTTCTAGTGTATCGATTCAACATTCCAATTTTACGTATCTTTGAGGAGGGGCTGTTACAAAATTTACAACTATATCTGTAACAGTAGCAATTTACGACTATATAGCAATAACAATAGGCCAATATAAAAATAAAATACGATCATCTTGGGCACTAAAATAATGTTTGTCGACAGGTGCAGTAAACGTTTTAGACTTTACTCAGCATCTAGCCGTTTCTTTTATTAAATTTTGGCTACAGCAACATAATTGTGCCCATTCAAAGACAATATAAACCTTTACGAGAGCAATAAGCAGCTAATATTTGGTATCATCGAACAAGTAAATTCAATAACAAAAGTAAACTGATACAGCAACTGCAGATAAATTGTTGCAGATAAATGATATTATAAAATAAGATATAACAGGTTACTCTACTTATATAGTATTAACATAATTCGTAGTAAAATTGAAAACTTATGAAAGTAATAATATTACTACGAGCCTATCGTATTACAATACCAGCTTACTAACACTAAATGATAGTGTGTTCTATTCTATTTTAATCCTTCTGCTAAAACTAAAACTGTTGTATAGACCTACAATGTAGACATTTTCCAGTGACAATCATACACAATGCAAAAAGAGGGAATAATAACATCATGTAACTCTTATTTAACTACTACGTTTAAAATATAATAATACAAATTTTGTTTAACGTCACTTCAATTAATATTTGCAATTAATAAGGAATTTACTAATTTATGATAAATTATGACAAACAATTATAAATAATTCATCACAAAAGTTTATGATAATATTCAAAAACAAGTAAAATTAAAGTTTGACAAGTTACAATTTCTCATTTTTTGCTGGCTGTGTTGTTTGTTTTTGGACGTATCATAATGTATTCTTACAGGGATCAAATAAATAGCTGTAGTGGGAGCGCAAATTTCTTTTGTTAAATGGAATCATTGTAAATTTTACTTTGACAGTTATTCTCAGTTTTATAAATTCGGAATTTACCCGTCTCGTATGTCTTTTTTTCTTCCAGTTTTTTTTTTTACGAACAGGCCAGCCGTGGACCACGCAAATATCATTTCCTTTCCTTCTTCTGCCAGAAGGCTCTCATGCGCCGCTATTTTTCCACTGTCTACCCTTTCTCGTTTTCTTCTCACCGCAGAGAATCTCGAGATTTTGAATTTTGTTTCTGTATGTATTTCTATCCACACAGTCGTTCAAAGAGATACCCAGCTTCATCATTTCCTCCTTGAGTTGTTTGGTGTATCCGTTCAGGCTGGAAAGTTGTCAAATGTAGTTGAAAATTTGTTTATTTAATCTGGACCGATCCATCCGAATCATATGTCTAAGGAATCGATGTCTTTTCCTTCGGAAAGCCGTTTCCAGATCCATATACAGCTCTTCTTTGGGTCTATGCCGGTACCCATCTTCTGTTTTCTTGGGGCCATAAACTTTTGGAAGAATTCTTCGTTCAATTTTTCCAGCTTTATTTATTATAATTATACTTTATCCCATGAAATGTTATCAGTACAGCTACAACTTCTATTCATGAACAACTTCAGTCAATCTTGAATTAGAACGCACTTATATCCTCGCGAGTACTAACTTTTCCCACATAGTTTACTTCTGTACATTTAACTTTAATGCCTACTTATTTGTTTTTCCGAATACTTTTCATGACTAAATCATTTTTATGATTAGCAACTTCTGTAAATCACGATTATCATCTAAAAGATGCAGACTCAAGTTTGAATAAAATCTTTATTGATTATAATTAGATAAGTCATTTGTCCGAGGCACTTTGTACGCATACTAAAAAGTAGTAAGAAAAAAGTAGCGGAGACACAGGTGGCTTTACTTATTCTAAATGTTCCAGAAATTCGTTTATCAGCTTCGATCACTGTAAGGGTTTTGACACAAACAACGAAGTACCGATGTTTTCTTAACTAACGGTCTCAAAGTCCAATAGTCCTATCACTCAACTGTATTTACGGCTTTGTGGTCAGTAAAACATGGTTAGTTGTACAACGATCAAGGTGGGAATCCCACTAAGTTTGTTCTTTCGCCTTAAATTATGTATTATTATTATTATATTAGTTATGTTCATGCTGAGTGAACTTTTATGTTATTATGTTATTTTCCGTACTTTCCGAAGATATACGTTACTTATATCGTTCTTCGATAATTTCGTCAAATAACGATAAGTTACATGCAAATTTTACAAGAATTATTAAAGTAACAATATGTTCTTAACATGTTTTGTGACGATTTCATTAAAAAATAAATAAAAAAAAAGAGGAGAAAATTTAGATTTAAATAAAATCGCACATTTAAAACAACTTTAAATCCCTAAAATAACGCAGAAATAAGATTTAATAAAGAGATTTAAAACCGAAAGGAATGCGAGTATAAAAGTAAGGAAACACCCTAAATAATTAACCATGCATTGACAGGCGGTAACCGGCATCAACACGCATATTAACCCATAAACAAAACTAATAATATGAGTAAAGTGCAACTCAATAAAAATAAACAAGGAAAAAACAGTTGTATACTATAGTCATTTCTGAAGTAAAGGATATCTTTGGATAATAAATGTGTCAAAGATTAAAACGGTAAATATCGATTAAAAGGCGGAACTATTTTTCTGGTAAAGCGTAAACTCCGCGAAGTTACTTTACCTTTACCTCTCCCAATAAACGTACAGTACTAGTGATGGCGCGCTGACGCAGTAAACTGGTCGCATCCGAACGATGCCACAAAACAAAACCATATTTTGTTTCCTTTAAGTTCAACTAAGAACAGTGTGCAACGTAATGTAGCGGTAAATAGTGAGTCCTATATAAACATCTAATATAAAAGAAAAAAGAATGAATAAGTGTGCGCGATGACATCTCTACATACTAATTTGTAAGAGAACAATGTATTTAAAATAAAATAGATACTAGGTATCTAAGGTGAAAACCCCTTATCAATAATTATGTAAAGTGCATATCTGTGGAACAAACATTAACATGAGTTATACTACTAATGAGGTTTTCTACCAGACATCAGAGAAGAGAGTACCAGCCTCAGAATCACCAAACTCACTTCAGGAACTTCAACGTCAACGGAAACTACAATAACGACAGACCATCAGTAGACACCCCAAGGACCGAGGAGCCTAATCTGAATCAACATCAGGATACCATAAGGTGACTCGGAAGCCAATCTTCCGTGATTAAGTAGTATTCAAATAAAAATGTACCAAAGACAATTTAAATAACACGTCAAGACTTTTAAGAGTAGTCGCTAATTGTAACCAGTAGTATGTAATATGCTTAAAAATATGTGTAGTAGAAAGTAACGCTTAAATTATAGAGCGTCTCTGTTTCTAAAGTTTAAATAAAGACCATTCTTCAAATGGCAAAAGCTAAATAAAATCCATTCTTCAAATGGCTTAAGTTGAAAGATAGTATATGAGTAAATGAGCATTATTAACAAACAAGTTTTAAATCCCGGATCCGTGGAGAATTCAAACACATAAACTTCCTTATTTAAAGGGCCCTTCTGAAATATATGTTGTAAACTGTAATCTGTAAATTAAGAATCAGCTATGTTGAAAACCTTATGTAGAGATTTTAATGGTATAGAATAATAAAGAGATGTCATTATATAACACACAAAACTGTGTGAATACATCAACAGGAACCCATGTTCATTTTCCTTCAATTATAGAGATATCTCAAAATTATATGTGTTTAATTAGAAGTTGGTTAAGTCTATGGCAGCCTGTGTAATTGACCAGAGCCAATGAAGCACAGGTTCCCGGTAAAATAACGTAGGTACGTTATAAAATGCGCCACTCTGCTTTCATATAAAATGTTTGCGTACAATCGTGACACAGATAAAATGTGCCACTCTGTAGATCTATTCACTCAGGTACTTTAACATATTCCAGTAACTTACAAAAATAATAAATAAGAGTCCCCAAAAAATTAAAGAAATAATTAGAATATAATATAATATAGGTAAGGATAATTGTGAATTTTAAATGTGTAAGCCCATGTACGTGCTTGTCTGAAAATTTCAGACACCAACGTGTCGATTTGACAACAATCCCAGACCGGTAGATATCTTGTTCTCTCCTGCATAAAACGGTACCTTGTCACCCTATTGTCACGGCGAGTTAAACTATTGTCCGTCTCCACTATTGTTATTCAAAGCGTGCGACTTCCCGTGCCTAGTAACAACATATTTCCACCATATGTTTTAAATTAAATGACGTCTGTGTGAGATTTCTCTTTCTCTGAGACGAGATTTAATTCTCGTATAAACTAAGTAAATATTCCACAGCTAATTGAAATTGTTTATTTTAGTAAACAAAAGAGAGTAGTATTTAGTGTATAGAATTTAGTATTAGTAGAGTAAGTACTTATAGTACTTAACATCAAGGAAACATGGCTTTATTTAACCCTGATTTGTTATTAAAAGACGAACTGTGCTACGAAGCACTTTTACGCGGTTTACCTCACGCGAACGTAACAGTCGCAGAATTACGCAAAACATTACGCGAAAGTAGATCAGATACACCCGCGCAGTTAGGTAGATTAAGCGAACTAGATTATGAGAGCGAGAGAGAAACGTGTTATGCGAAGTACCGGGAATTGACGTTATTATCTCAAACACTACACGACGAAAAATCACCTGCAGTAATATTGCGTACCATGCAGAGAATAGAGCATTTAACCCGTCGGATGAAGAATTTATTAAACTGGCCCAACGTTACTGTAATCCCACCCGATGTGCAAAAATTTGCGGATGAGGCATTACAGCAATTATCCACCATAATAAGACAATTGCGAAGAATGTCCGACTCATTTAGGATGGAGGAAATCGAGCAATCCTTACAGAAATTATATATCTCCCCAGTTCAATCTCCTACTTTAGAACATCCGCCCACCACCGCGAATCACGAATCACCCACTGTATCGAGAGTACAAAAGAGTCATGATCAGCTACCAGATAGAGACGTAAATACCCTAGCGATATCAGAAGCCCCACCTCCTAGTGGTCTCCATAATCACACCAATAAGTATGCTTTTACGATGACTAACCCAGCATCTTGTCCTCCTAGAACTATACCTCACGTAAATCTTAGTGCGGACCTCTACGGAAAGATCACGCATCCAGTAGAAAAAATTATAAAAGAAATTCCTTACACGGATGGCTTGAGTATTACCAAACTATTAAACTTCATCAAATACCTCCTACAGATAAAAGTTTACAGCAACTAAACGATTGGCAGATCTTACAAGTCCTTCTACCCAAATGTAAACCACCGCTAAAAGATCCTGTACTGGAGTCATTAAGCTCGCAACTTCCAGTAGAAGAACTTCATACTACCTTAATAAAACACTTTATTCCCACTGGAATTTATGAGGAACTCAAACGCAACACCGTACTTCGAGTACAAGGAGCCCATGAGAGACTGGCCCACTATATTGCTGATATTAGAGAATCTTCCCGACTACTGCAAGTCAACTGGAGCGAAAAACAGTTGGTCGATACAATCTTAGTAGGATTATCTCCGGAAGAGAGATCTCGTTTAGCATTAATAAATAGGCCCAACACTTTCGCTGATCTACAACAGAGCAGTATACATTCGTCAAACGTGTGGTACTCAGATCAGAACAGACATAGAAATGTACAACGTAGAAATGAAACGCAAGCCCTGGGAACAGATGCAAGAACCCAGCGTGAAAGACGACTATTTCAAAGACCTACAAACTTTCACAACCATGGTAAATCAAATGACCCACGACCTCAACAGGATACAAGTGATACAGCTCGTAGAGAAAGAAAATGTTATAACTGCGGAAAATTTTGACACCTTAGTAGAAACTGTAAACAGAAAAAGCACTATCAGAAACCCCCTTATTCAAAAAACATGTGAGGCAGGGAGATCCGAAATCCTGTGTCTTCCACAGCATAATGAAAACAGGTAAATCGCGAAAAGTCAACGAATTAAACAATAAAAATAGCCAAAGAAAATTAGACCCCTATGTTATGAAGTTTATTGATAAATGTAATACTATTACTAAATGTGAAATCAGTAAGTGTCAATTACCATATATACAAGTAGACCTCGGTGTTACATCCACACGCGGATTAATTGATTCCGGATCAACTCGAAGCTTAATCAGTCAACAGATAGCCGATAATTTATTTGAACATAACCTAGTTAAACGCAGTCAAACTGTGAATATTAAATGCGCTACAGCTAACAAACAAAATTTACTGATAAAACTCAGCATCACGATTAAACTAAAAATCAAAAATCTAACGTGGTATTTTCCAGTGTTGGTATGCGACGAATTAGGACCCGACTTAATATTGGGAGCTGACTTTATCAGTAAAACAGGTATAATTCTTGACATTCACGATAAGAAGTATTATTTTGGATACGATCGTACACACAAATATAGTTTTGATTGTGAAACAAATAACAGTAAAAATAACGGAACAGCTGCTACACATCTAGAACACCACGAGTCTGAATTAACCCATCCAGAAAGTAAAGATAGACTGAAAATACAGAAACTAATAAACAAATTTGCAACCGTCCTGACTCCGAAGTTAGGATTAACTAACCTGATTGAGTATAAGATAAATTTGACCGACAATAAGTGATACGTCTACACCCATACAAATTATCGCCGCCAAAAATGGAAATAATGAGGAATCAAATCAATAAATTATTAGAACAAGAAGTCATCGAACCCTCTACATCCCCTTATTCATCACCTGCGTTTTTAGTACCTAAAGGCCATGATAAACATTAACTAGTTGTGGACTACAGGCAATTAAATAAAAACATAGAATTCGAGTCTATACCACTTCCTGACATCCACAGTGCTTTTCATTATTTTACGAAAGCGAAAGTTTTCACTATTATGGATCTAAATCAGGCATTTCATCAAATACCCCTATCGGAAGAATCCAAACGTCTAACCGCATTTGCCGTCCCATTCAACCTGTACCAATTTAAGAGAGTACCCTTTGGAATATCCCAAGGAAGATCTGTATGTAGCCGATTATTAGAGAAATTATTCAACGATATAAAATTTAAATATGTGTATCATTACCTAGATGACATTGTTATCTACAGCGAATTAATGGACCATCATATTAAACATCTACGTGAAGTACTATCCCGATTAAAGAAAGCCGGAGTAACAGTAAATCCCAGTAAAATAAATTTTGCCGTTACACAATTTTTATTTTTAGGTCACACAGTAAAGGCCAACGGAAAGGTAAGCATAGACCCCGAACGAACCCGTGCGATCAGAGAATTTTTACCACCGCGGGATGCGAAAGGAATAGCCCGATTTTTGGGAATGATAAATTACTTCCACAAGTATATTCCTCATCTAGCCGATATAGCAGCACTGCTGAATGCCTTAAGAAAAAAGGGAGCGAAATTTGAATGGAGTCTGCAACACCAAGCTGCATTCGAAAAACTAAAAGAAAGCATAATATCACCCCCAGTATTACAATTAGCCGATTTTACTAAACCGTTCGTAGTGCAGACAGACAGTTCAAGTGTAGCCCTAGGTGCAGTAATATATCAGGAAGTAGATAACTCTAGATTACCGATTAGTTACGCTTTACGAACTCTGACTGACCAAGAAAAGAAATACTCCGCATACGAATTAGAATGTTTGGCTATAGTTTTCGCATTTGAGAAATTCAAACCCTTTTTAGAATATAAAGAGTTCCTGTTGGAAACGGATAATCAAGCATTATCTTGGTTATTAAACCATCCTAAACAGCTAGGTCGTATCGGAAGATGGGTATTAAGGTTAAATTGTTACAAATTTAAAGCTTAACATATTCGAGGTACCCAAAATGTAGTTGGTGATACACTGTCCCGTATGTTCCAGCCGCCTATTAAAACATCCGAAAGTAAGGAGAGTAGAGAAACTCCAATTATTAATACGTAATTACCGAATTTCCCCTTGCATTTACGAATATAGCTCATTACCAACAACAAGACCCGCATTTAAGGCCAATTATAGAACAGCTAGATAAAGGAAATAAGTCAGAAAAATATATATTGTGTAAGAGAGTATTATGTTATAGAATAGCAAATGGAAAATATTTAAGAATAATTGCCCCTGATATTATTAAACCTATGCTGATGGAATACTACCATTCTTCCACCATTGGAGCTCATATGGGAATAAATAAAACGATACATCGCATTCGAAAAGAATATCATTGGGAAAATATGAACAGCGAGATGTAAAAAGGTGTAAGTTGTGTGCACTAAGCAAGCCAGCACGAAATAGCCAAATAAGTCAATTAATCTCGGAAACTCCTAATACCCCGTTCTCTAAAATTTATTTAGACTTTTCAGGCCCCTACCCTCGTTCTGAATAAGGAAATACCATGCTACTCATTTGTGTAGACTCATTCACCAAATTTGTCTGGATGTATCCCATGCGGCGAGCGTTAGCATCGACCACCGTGAAGATTTTGCAGGATAGATTATTTAAAGATTTCGGTACACCAGTACATCTAGTGTCAGATAACGGACCACAGTTTAAGTCCAAGGAATTCAAGAACATGTGTTTCAAACTCGGTATAGACCACATTACCACTACTGAGTATCGTCCGCAAGGTAATATAGCTGAAAGGTATTTGCGAAACCTAAAATCTGCTTTAATAGCCTACCATGCAAACGACCATACGTCTTGGGACCAGAACCTATCCTGGATACAATTCGCCTTCAATTCAGCCTATCATGAAGGACATAAATCGACACTCTTTGAATTATTGCATAAATACAAACCTAACCACCCATTATCCACTAAGTGGAAAATACATGAGTTACTACCCCACGAAATTAGGGATAAGAATACAAAGAAAATATGGAATGAAGCTCGCGCTAATTTAAGAGCGAACTTACGAAAATCTCGAAAATATCATGAGCGGAATAATAATAAAGTAGTAAAGTACCAAGTCGGTGACTTAGTAATGTATAGAACACACGCGACGAGTAGTGCAATTGATAAGACCACCTCCAAACTATCATACCGATGGTGTGGTCCTTACCAAATTTACAAATACTTAACTCCAGTAACAGTAGCCCTGTACGAACCCACTACGCAAAAATACGTACGTAGAACACATATTTCCCAGATAAAGTATTATCACGGAAAAAGAAATGCTAGAGAGCAAGCAAACAAAAAGGTATACCTGCTACAGAGTAATTGAGTCACCACTTAATTACCTAATCGTATAAATAGGAATGAGGCCTGATCAACCTTAGATCCTGTTAAAAAATTGAGAAGTCAGCTGACACCGAATAAAAGTAATAATTAAGTAATGATTACTTAAAGAGCAATTCTATAATAAGAGTAACTCACAACTAAAGAAAAAACCGGTAGTAGTCTTAAGTAGTAGTATTAAGAAGAATTTTGTGTTTTAAATATATTTCATGAAGTTTGAATTTTATGTATTCTAAGCATTAGTTTGTAAGGCGTTGTATATCTTGATAATAGTAAGAAGTAAGTGAGAGTGACTAATGCACCTCTTAAAGAAATTGAAAAGAGAAAAGGGTGAGAGAAATTTCACACAGAAATGCCAAACATACTCCCAGTTCATTGCTGACCAGACAACCCATAGAAATCACCTCCTTTTTTTTACCACCTTGTGTCCTCTTTAAGCGGCGGAGTACGTGACGATTTCATTAATAATAAAAATATAAAACAAAAATAAGTAGAGGAGAAAATTTAGATTTAAATAAAATCGCACATTTAAAACACCATTAAATCCCTAAAATAACGCAGAAATAAGATTTAATAAAGAGATTTAAAAAACCGAAAGGAATGCGAGTATAAAAGTAGGGAAACACCCTAAATAATTAACCATGCATTGACAGGCGGTAACCGGCATCAACACGCATATTAACCCATAAACAAAACTAATAATATGAGTAAAGTGCAACTCAATAAAAATAAACAAGGAAAAAACAGTTGTATACTATAATCATTTCTGAAGTAAAGGATATCTTTGGATAATAAATGTGTCAAAGATTAAAACGGTAAATATCGATTAAAAGGCGAAACTATTTTTCTGGTAAAGCGTAAACTCCGCGAAGTTACTTTACCTTTACCTCTCCCAATAAACGTACAGTACTAGTGATGGCGCGCTGACGCAGTAAACTGGTCGCATCCGAACGATGCCACAAAACAAAACCATATTTTGTTTCCTTTAAGTTCAACTAAGAACAGTGTGCAACGTAATGTAGCGGTAAATAGTGAGTCCTATATAAACATCTAATATTAAAGAAAAAAGAATGATAAGTGTGCGCGATGACATCTCTACATACTAATTTGTAAGAGAACAATGTATTTAAAATAAAATAGGTACTAGGTATCTAAGGTGAAAACCCCTTATCAATAATTATGTAAAGTGCATATCTGTGGAACAAACATTAACATGAGTTATACTACTAATGAGGTTTTCTACCAGACATCAGAGAAGAGAGTACCAGCCTCAGAATCACCAAACTCACTTCAGGAACTTCAACGTCAACGGAAACTACAATAACGACAGAACATCAGTAGACACCCCAAGGACCGAGGAGCCTAATCTGAATCAACATCAGGATACCATAAGGTGACTCGGAAGCCAGTCTTCCGTGATTAAGTAATATTCAAATAAAAATGTACCAAAGACAATTTAAATAACACGTCAAGACTTTTAAGAGTAGTCGCTAATTGTAACCAGTAGTATGTAATATGCTTAAAAATATGTGTAGTAGAAAGTAACGCTTAAATTATAGAGCGTCTCTGTTTCTAAAGTTTAAATAAAGACCATTCTTCAAATGGCAAAAGCTAAATAAAGTCCATTCTTCAAATGGCTTAAGTTGAAAGATAGTATATGAGTAAATGAGCATTATTAACAAACAAGTTTTAAATCCCGGATCCGTGGAGAATTCAAACACATAAACTTCCTTATTTAAAGGGCCCTTCTGAAATATATGTTGTAAACTGTAATCTGTAAATTAAGAATCAGCTATGTTGAAAACCTTATGTAGAGATTTTAATGTTATAGAATAATAAAGAGATGTCATTATATAACACACAAAACTGAGTGAATACATCAACAGGAACCCATGTTCATTTTCCTTCAATTATAGAGATATCTCAAAATTATATGTGTTTAATTAGAAGTTGGTTAAGTCTATGGCAGCCTGTGTAATTGACCAGAGCCAATGAAGCACAGGTTCCCGGTATTATAACGTAGGTACGTTATAGTTTATTATATAGGAAACATCTTGAATTCAGAAGCTTTTCCACTTTTAAAACTTGTATGTCCTTAGTAAAGAAATTTCTGAACTTCAAAGCTATAGGTTTTAGCAGGTTTTCCTGTAACTGTTTATGGTAAACTGTGCTTTCACTTATACGGTAGATTATTACATGAACATTTTATACTGAAAAAACTTGGGATGATCTAACTTTTATATTGTTTTTAAAAAGCGATGAGTACAGCTCCTCCGCAGTCAAAATTTACATTAATATGATGTTCACACTACTCTTACACAGCAATTACTACATTTCCTAACTTTTCGTACATATTCATTTCTACGTAAAGATGAACTTTGCGACATCACAGATCACGTACTCACACGGAAAGCGTAAATTACCACGTTTTTGAATCGTTATAAATATAAAGTGGAAAATTACAAAAGTAATACTGTGGACTAGTACGTGGGTAGAGATTTTAAAATACTGCAGAAAAATATGACATTTTTTTTAATTAATACAAAGAAAGATGATACACGATACTTTATAGGAAATCGACATTCCTATTTACAGTGCCCTATAAGCAGTTTATCTTCTATTTGATAAATTAATTAAATATTGTATGATTTCTACTTTCACGCATGTTGTTTAGATGTTGCATATAGACTCCTTGGTTCTATACAGATCGTTCTGACACGTTTTGCATGTAGGCCTACTGCTGGTCCCTCTCTTTTTGGATTCATTTATCACTCACTACCTGTTTATAACTCATTTATCACTTTATCACTACCTGTTCAATTTATCACTTTTGTAGTCTCGGTCGATGTATGAATGCATTTATGGTCTCTTACGACGAGTTGACCATGTACAGGTAATGTCGTTTGTGCATGATTCATAAGGTTTGCCGTAGTTAACAAAAAATAACGTTCTAAAACTTCTTGAGTGTATGAGGTTTTGCAAGCTTCAGGTTTGTCCGTTGTTCCTACGTTCTTGAACGTAATCATTCCACGTCTGTTATCTTTCTAACGTATAATATTGCTCTTTAACGTCCTACCTTATTTTCTCTCTAACGACCGCAAGTGGTTTTTGATTAATCTGGAAAACTAACTAAGATCGAAGAACGCAATCTATTCGGCAGACGGAGCTGGTAATGAACCTAGGATAGAGGTGCTCATTAGGTAGATCACATATCAAAATTTTATAAAAACATATTTCAAACTTATTTAAAACATTTCAATTGCAACATGTTAAAAGCAAGCAAAATTCTCTCCAATTAAGCTATGTTATTCGTTTTGGTTTTTGTTAGTTTTGACAAGTAACACTTGTTGGACGGTAGCGCAATGATTTTATTTTCTAGGTTGGCTAATCTGATTTATATCGCGCATCAATTTTCGCGTGGTTGTACCTTGCACAGTGCTTAGCTAGCTATCTCGGCGTTCGGTTCGCCGAATCCTTCGCTGTCAATTAGTGTCGACATTAAATGTAGGCTTTAGGCCTTTGTATTCTCGATTATGGCCGACTAGGCCCTCTTCATGATTAGCTAAATTCATACTAATTCGCAACATGCAGTATTAGCCAGCCTCATTCAAATTTACAGCTGTAATGTAATTATTCAAAATATTAAAATTATTCGTATACAGTCCACTTCTTGTTATTTCTTAATGCAGAATTAATTCATTTTACACATCATCTCAATTACTATGGAAGACCAGCCAACAGAATATTTAATTCAAGAAGCATACATTTAGCCCACTTGGGCCCAATTAATTAACACTTCCTGTCCACGCTTGTGGAACATTATTTCATTCAACAGTTTCGGTCCACTTGGACCGGGACTAATCATTTTTTGGTCCTCCGGGCCGGATTTCCATTTAATATCTTTATATCTGTTTCTGGCCATCACGGGCGGATTAGCGCGTCAGCTAATGCGACCGTGGCGTGATTTGCGTCGCCATTTCGCTCGTCATCTTCGGACAACGTAATAGCAAGTTCCTGCCGGCTGCAGTGCTTCAAAGTGGTCATCTCTGCCAGCTGTTCACCATCGTTACCAAGGAGCCGACGCTGTGGGACGTCGCCAACCAGGTACCACCAGCAACAGTAAAAAGGTGCGTAAAAAATGTCTGAAGAAGGCCTCAAGGTGCTGACGGCGGATTAAAGTCCGCGATAGTGCGGATACAATCCGCGGTAAATTCGTTTGATATTAATTTAAGCACAAAACATTTTCTGACTGTAAGATTAGAAAGTCTTAAGAGCTTAGCCTCGAAGTACGACGAGGTACAGTCTGAGATAGAGCTTATCAGTAAAGACACGAGCGCTGCTCAGGCAGACCGAGTCGAGGTTGAGGAAATGATATACTCAACTGAGGCAAACATTTTACAACTTCTTGACACTTTTAATACTCAGACTGTGCCTCCTGTACTATCGACGCCTATGCATTTAAAGCCGATAAGTTTGCCCTGCTTCTCAGGCAAAATACTTGAGTGGCAACACTTCTATTCAATTTTCAATGATCTAGTGCATTCAAGATCCGACTTAACACCAGTACAGAAACTGCATTATTTGCATTCCTCGGTGAAGTGTGAACCATTAGACTTAATTAAATCATTACCCATTTGTCAAGAAAATTATGTAATAGCGTTGAACTTGCTGTCCGAAAGGTATAATAATCCATTTATATTGGCCAAATATTATGTACAAAACCTACTTCAGGTTAAGTCCACAATAAAGGACTCAGTCCAAAGCTTGGCGGAGTTTACGAATACAATAACGTCTTCCGTTAATTCACTGGCGGCAATGAAGCTGTCCGTAAATTCATTTGAGTTTATTACCATACAGTTGCTCTCCACCAAACTTGACCCTATTACTTTAAAACTTTGGAAGGAGTCAATAGACCCTGACAACTTGCCCAGTTTTCAAGACTTTACGCATTTTTTAAACTTGCGCCGACAGCTTTTAGAAAATACAATGCCAATTGAATCCGGACAGCAATTCAACAAACCTAGCGTAAAACCAAACAATAAATTTGAGAAATATAGCTTAAGAAATACTGCTGGCAGCAATACCTTTAAGAGTTATCACGCAGCGGCAAGGCATTATTTATGCGTGTGTTGTAAATCTGACCACCCGCTTTACATGTGTAACAAATTTCGTATATTAAGTGCCGCTAAGCGGGGCCAATTGGTTGCAAATCATAAATGCTGTATTAACTGCCTTAGAGCAGGTCATTTGATAACAAATTGTAAAAGTAAACAGGTCTGTAAAATTTGTTCAAAGGGTCACCACACCTTGCTGCACGCTAATTACGTGCCGAAATCACCAGCTGCCAGCAGCAATTATTGCTCATTTAAATTACAGTGTAAAAACAATGTTCTTTTATCCACAGCGGTTGTATATGTCGTTGATCAGGCTGGCAACAGGCATGAAGCTCGGGCACTCCTAGACGCCGGTTCCCAGATCAATTTTTGTACGAAATCATTTGCGAAAAGGTTGCACCTTAAGCTAACCCGATCTAATATTCCAATTACAGGAATAAACAATACAGCGTGTTGCGCGACTGACATTGCTTCTATGCGTATTATTTCTCGCTATCAGAGACATAGTTTTGAGGCCAAATGTGCCGTCCTATCTAACTTAACTCATAATCTGCCTTCAATCTCGTTTGACATCAACCGGTTCCACATTCCAAACAAAATTTTTCTCGCCGACCCAGATTTTAATATATCTTCACAGATCGACATACTATTAGGGGCACAATTTTATCTGGATTTAATATTAGCCAATAAATACACACGCGGACCCAACTTCCCTATCATTCAGGAAACAAAACTGGGTTACATTCTGGCCGGCAATCTGCCCAAACACTGCCACACCCAGGGTCCTGCGGTTTCGTTTCTGGCAAGGAACAATGACAGTCAAATTCTGCAATCTCTCGAGAGATTTTGGGAGGCAGAAACAATCCCTGGCGATACCCCTGACGGCGAGTCGGCTTGCGAAGAGCATTTTGTGCGCTCTACTCAGCGCAACCACGAGGGTAGATTTATAGTGTCGCTCCCATTCAAGTCTGATAATCCCCACTTGGGGGAATCTTACACAAGTGCCGAATCAAGATTTTTAAGCTTGGAGCGTCGATTCAGGCGCGATGCCAAGCTCGCTCGCGACTACGCGGACTTTATCAGGGAATATATGGATCTTGGGCACATGACACTCATCGATCATGGCGCTATCAATTCAGGAGCGTCAAATATTTACTACTTGCCTCACCATGCAGTGTTTAAACATTCTAGCTTGACCACAAAACTGCGCGTTGTTTTTGATGGTTCGTCCAAGACTACTAATGGTCTTTCGTTAAATGACATATTATTAGTAGGCCCCAATGTTCAGTAGGATCTCTTCTCTATTCTGTTGCGTTTTCGCATACATAAGTATGTCCTGATTGCCGACATCGAAAAAATGTATCGTCAGATTCGCGTAGCTGAAGGAGATTGTCACCATCAACGCATTTTGTGGCGTGACTCTCCCCTCGAACCACTTAAGCATTTCGCGCTGCAAACAGTAACCTACGGCACGGCTAGCGCCTCTTTTTTGGCCACTCGGTGCCTTCTACAAATTGCTAGAGACAATCAAACTTCCTTTCCCCAAGCGGCTTTAGCCATAACTAACGATTTTTATGTCGACGATTTACTTACCGGTTCGGACACTATCCCCGATCTAACCAAGCTGAAATCCGACCTAGGTGCGTTACTTGCTCAATATGGTTTCACGTTGCACAAATGGGCATCAAATGAACCCACAGCGGTCGCAAATCATCACAACTTTTCACGACCCCTAAATAAACAGGACAATGTGCGTACCTTGGGCATTCTTTGGAACAACACTGCCGATTCATTTTTGTTTGATGTCAAACTATCTCCGGTTGACCATAGCATATCCAAGAGAAAGATTCTTTCAATTATCGCCGGAATATATGATCCGCTGGGTTTAATCGGACCAGTTGTCTTTTTGTATAAACACTTTATGCAGCGACTTTGGCTTTGTAAGCTTGGTTGGGATGAACCGATTTCCGGTCAGTCACTTTCGGATTGGCATTCTTTGTGTAACAAATTGAGTCTGATTGGTAAAATAGTAGTCCCGCGATCTATTCGTTGCAACCGTGAGGCGGTTACGGTTGAGTTGCATGGGTTTTCGGATGCCTCGGAGAAAGGGTTCGGCTGTTGTATATATATCCGAGTCATTTATCAGGATTCTACTGCTTCCTGTCGTCTCTTGTGTTCCAAATCTCGCGTGGCTCCCCTACGCCAAGTGTCATTACCTCGCATCGAGCTCTGCGCTTGTTTGTTATTATCGCGACTCGTATCTAAGGTTATTCCTGCTCTTTATTCGTTTAGTGATAATGTACATTTGTATTCTGATTCTATGGTGGCTCTTTACTGGATTCATGCGCAGTCTACGCGTTGGAAGACATACGTCGCTAATCGGGTTGCTGAAATTCAGCGTCGCACGCAAGCTTATACCTGGCATCACATTGATTCGCGACGCAATCCTGCTGATATTATATCTAGGGGGTGTTTCCCTGACGTTTTGCGCGATTGCTCGCTTTGGTGGCACGGTCCTAGCTGTCTGTCTCAATCGTCAGAGTCTAATCCTGTCCCATCCTTCGTACCGGCCACTCCATCGTCTTCGGAAGTCACCGCGGAAGAGAAAACTGCACACAACCGGTCGCTAATGTCTACCCTGGCTGTTGACTTATCGTTGGACTTTTCCTCGTTGCACCGGCTGACACGTGTATACGCTTACTGTTTTCGTTTCATCAGAAATATTAGGCACTCATGTGCGGACAAACTTTCGGGCGGTCTGACCCCTGTAGAAATTCATCAGTCTCTCAATTTCTTCATAAAACAATCTCAGTCGATCCACTTCGCAGCCGAAATTAATTGTCTTCGGAACGGATCTTCTGTTTCCATTAGGAGCAAGTTGGCTTCTCTCGACCCGTTTCTTGACGACTCTGGAGTGATACGCGTGGGCGGACGTTTGCAGCATGCCCAGTTACCTTACGATTCGAGACATCCTATCGTATTACCCCCATCGGCGCATATTACACGCCTTATCATCGAACGTGAACACATTCGTTTACTTCACGCTGGTGCTCAGCTCGTGCATCATTCACTGCGTCAACGTTGGTGGATTGTTAATGCCCGGCTAGTCATCCGTTCCATTATTCGTAAGTGTCTCAAGTGTATCAGGTTTAGTGCCACACAGCAGGTCCAGAGACTTGGCATTTTGCCATCCCCTAGAGTCACTCCTTCAAGGCCGTTTCTATTTTGCGCGGTTGATTATGGTGGTCCCTTCATGATTCGTCATGGCGGGCAGAGGTCTAGAACCTTTACTAAGGCATACGTATCTCTGTTTGTTTGCTTAGCAACTAGGGCTACTCACCTGGAGTTGGTTTCCGACCTTACTGCCAGCGCATTTGTAGCTGCTTTACGTCGTTTTATGGCACGTCGGGGTATACCTAGTTAGCTGTACTCCGACAACGGTACGAACTTCAGGAAGGCCCACACCATCTTACATGACATTTACAACTTTTGGCACAATAAGAGTGCCATCACCTCGATTAAGTCATTCACATCCTCTCAGGGGATATCATGGTCATTTATTCCGCCCTCCTCACTTCACTTCGGTGGCCTTTGGGAGAGCGGCATAAAGAGTTTGAAATTTCATCTGCGGCGCGTGGTAGGCAAATCTATATTAAACTTCGAAGAGTTCACGACCGTTTTGTCTCAGATAGAGGCGTGTCTGAACTCTCGACCTTTATTTGCTATTTCTTCGGATGTTAACGACCCGGTGCCACTTACACCTGGCCATTTTTTGATTTGCGCGCCCCTAACTGCGATTCCTGACCCAGACCTTTCTCACGTTCCTGTTTCTCGTCTTGGTCGTTGGCAACTACTTCAGAGGTTTGTCCGGGACATTTGGAAGGCGTGGTCTCGCGATTATTTGCACCAGCTGCAACAGCGTCACAATTGGAAGTTTGCCAAAGATAATGTTTCCATTGGTGACTTAGCTTTGCTTATTGAGGATAACTTGCCTCCATTAGCCTGGAAAATTGGCGTGATCATCGCCACATTTCCCGGCCCAGATAACTTGGTTCGCGTCGTAGACATTCGCACGCCTACGGGTGTTTTGCGGAGACCAATACATAAATTATGTCTGTTGCCAGCGCGAGACGAGACTGACATTATGATTATAGCACAATGCTGTTTTATTCAGCCATTGGCTTATTATTTGTTACGACCATTTGGTCAACATAATTGTGATGAATTGTCACAATATTTTTGTCAATTTTGCGTCGTGGCACGCTTCTAATTATCACAGTTCTGTGGTATCTTGATATTTGTATTGTATGTTAATTTTTGTGGCATACTATGTCTCACGTTTTCATTGATGTTATGGGGTGTATTGCATGTCTTTGGGTGGTCTTATTTATGAAATGTTATTACATAATATTCGCATGTTTTGCCGTTAAGTAACCATGCATGCATTTATATTGTTGCTGATAAATGTGTACTATTCTGTGAATGTCTTTAAATTGTTAAATTGTTTCTGTAATTTCAGTATTGTATTGTTCTTTGACATTGCAATTATTTATCTTGTAATTATTCAAATTATTGTTTTTGTATTCACATAAATTGTGTCTATGTAAAAACTATTGTAAGCGTCTGCCGTATGTAACTGCCTCGTCTAATTTATTCATATTGTATTTTATATTTTATTCATTTTGTAAGTAAGCATGCACAATTCTTTATTTAAAATTATGACATACATGTCATAGCTGGGCTGCATTCAGCATCTGGTTTGCGTTACAAATTACATACATTGTTACATATTGTAAATTCCTGAAACTTCAGGAATAGCATGTCTAGGTCAATACATGCCGCCCTGCTGAATATACAATAGAACATGCAACTACAACATGTTCAACAACAATTTTGTTCATGATGAACCTCCGTTCATGCATTAAACATTGTATAATTATGTATTTTTCTTTCATGTTTTATAATGTTACATACTGCACACACTTGTGTCAGAAATATTGTTAACCAGACTTATTCGTATATGAAACAGCTGTTCGCCAACCTTGGCCTACAATCGCCTGTCTACAGGCTTATCTTATGCATGCTTATCTCTAAACTAGCGGCAGACTGCCGTTATCTAATCTCAACTCAAGGTTCAACTTAGCCTTGAAGCTAACCATCGTTAGTAAGAACTGCACTCTTTTAAATTAAATTGTAAATGTATTCTAATTTATTAAAAAATGTATTAAAAATCTTTTTGATTTTTGACGGGCAGCTTATGGACGGTAGCGCAATGATTTTATTTTCTAGGTTGGCTAATCTGATTTATATCACGCATCAATTTTCGCGTGGTTGTACCTTGCACAGTGCTTAGCTAGCTATCTCGGCGTTCGGTTCGCCGAATCCTTCGCTGTCAATTAGTGTCGACATTAAATGTAGGCTTTAGGCCTTTGTATTCTCGATTATGGCCGACTAGGCCCTATTCATGATTAGCTAAATTCATACTAATTCGCAACATGCAGTATTAGCCAGCCTCATTCAAATTTACAGCTGTAATGTAATTATTCAAAATATTAAAATTATTCGTATACAGTCCACTTCTTGTTATTTCTTAATGAAGAATTAATTCATTTTACACATCATCTCAATCACTATGGAAGACCAGCCAACAGAATATTTAATTCAAGAAGCATACATTTAGCCCACTTGGGCCCAATTAATTAACACTTCCTGTCCACGCTTGTGGAACATTATTTCATTCAACAGTTTCGGTCCACTTGGACCGGGACTAATCACTTGTAGTATGCAAAAAGACAGAAAGGGAATCATTTATTATTGTGTAAAGCCGTTTTGAGTGCAAGGCTCCTACTTAGAAAGAATGCTTAACATTAGTTCATATTTCACAGCAGAAAACGATTGTATGTCTGGGTGTGTCTGACAGTACGCGAACGTGTATTCCTTGAAAGCCGTCGTCAAGGGCGTGTACACTTAGCCTACTACAGCCAAGTAATAATTTGACGCTCATATATTTATGTTTTGTCTACAGCAAAAGCTTTTCACAGCTTTCTTTCTTTCTTGTGTAATTAATCGTGGGAGAACTGTAACATGATTAATTTATTATTGTCAATACTCAGACATATAGCATTATTGATTGTACTTACTCCACTGCAAAACCACAAGTACTTTGAAAATAAACTTGCATTGTTCAAAAAATAATTCCTTTCATTACCAGTATAGACCAAGTAACAGAGGTTTGTCTAAATCACAACTACCATACTTGTCTAAACGCAGAGTCATATTTCACCGTAACAAGTATTTCATTGTAGATTATTTAATTTTTGTTTTGCAGCTTTCGTTATTAAATGTCGCCATCCAACTGCATCTTCGTAATAATTGGTAGAATGTTTGTTAAAGTTTCTATAAATCAAAGGGTCTGTCTCGACTATGACTTAAGTTTTTAATTTTTAAGTATTCGGGTTGAAGATTATTGATAAATGAAGTTGACTCCACGTCTGATATTCGTAATTCATACTACTATGAATGCGTGTCTCTTTGCAATAAAGCAATGTACCAAATTCAATATGATATTGAGTATCATATCAGGAGGTAAGTGGTCCTCAGTCGGGGCAACTACAACTCTTTCTTTTTACCCTGTACAGGAATCACTGTATTTTTAAGAAAAGGGGAATTATATGATGCCTGATTATACGAAGTGGGAGGAGTGTTGGCAGAGACACGACTGTGCGTACATTTAATGAAATTTCCGGACGTATAGTACGTCGTATGATTGCATAAAATGATTAAAATTTTTATATATGCTCTATAAAGAACTTTTATTTTTTCTTGTGATGTGATGTAAAAAGTTAAAGTACGCTATAGCGTCTCTATACTGACAACGGCTACAGAGAGAGAGAGAGAGAGAGAAATTTTGTTTATTAGAGGACTAAGTTAAATGGGGATATTTCTGTTAAAACCATGCTATTTTCAGGTAATCATTTATTTTTAAACTGGCAGATGTGTCTTCCAGACCATTTTATTATTGGTTACTCTACAATTGACACTTTGTTGTTTGCGAAAAATCAGGCTATTCTGTCGGACTCTGAAAACATATTGCAGATGGGTATACATTTGTTAAATGGAATCTGCAAAAACTCTGGATTGCAGATATTCACAATTAATACCAAGGTGATGGCTTTTTGTGGAACTGATCCCGTACGGGAAAAAATTGTTATAGATGGTACTGTCCTGGAAAAAGTTAGCAATTTTTGAATACCTGGTCTACAGTGTCTCTTATAATGCAAGCAACAACGTGGTGCATAAGTTGCATAAGTTCAACCTTATGTGCGGGACCATCAGGCGAACCCTCAAGTTAGCAAGTAAAGGAACATGCCTAAAATTCTACAAGATGATGGCTCTTCCTACACTTCTTTATGGGTTTGAGAATTGGACTTTAACGAAAGGCCAGGCCAGTTTCATCCAAGCGGCTGAAATGAGATTTATCAGGCACGTGGCAGGGTATACTCTCCATGATCATAGAAGAAACACAGATATACGGCAGGAACTAAATATCATGAGTATACTCGACAGGATCGCCCAATATCGGCTGAATTGGTGGGAACATCTTTGCCGAATGGAAGACTACCGCATCCCCAAATAACTCTGGAACTATAAGCCGAGGGGGCGGAGAGGTGTAGGACATCCGAGGAAGCGCTGGACTGACCAGCTGTAATATTTGCCTATTTGAGACCGGAACAAACCATTCTTGGTGTAACCTTGAGGATTGAGGATTAACAGCTGTTGTTATTCACCTCTCCGTCCTTAGTAAGAAACAAAAGATTTTGTACTGATGTAGCCTACGCAGACCAAGTGTCACTAAATAAGAGTCTCTACCTTGAGGAATAACTGAAATACCTGAAGTCCCATATAGGGTAGTATTGATACCAGCAGTTACGCTGTTCTATCTTACATTCATAAATAATAAAACTTTTTTGTTTTACAAGCTAGATTTATTTTCTTTTTTGTCTTTTTAATTACCATTTAATTACATTTAACATTCATATATTTTCTTTGAGTTTATTATACACCCTTCATTCTTATGGGGAATAAATGTTTGTTATTTTCTTTCTAAGTTTATTAGTTGGTTATTGGTCTCGTTTTACAATGCTTAGTATGTTTACTGACGTAGCTGTACTTATTTGGTACAGTCTCTTGTCTCAACGTATAAACATATTAATATTTTAAAAACATACTATCAAAACTTCTTTTTTGCTTATCTGAGATATGTTTCCATCATATTGCTTTACGCTCGAACCATGTATCAAATAATCAAAAGGGCATCTAGACACGGCATTGCATTTATATAAAAATTATTGATAGACACTTGTGTAATGTGTAATATTTTCATCTATCTATCACCGTATTTGTTTCCTGGCACTACTGTTTTTAAGTTTTATGTAACGCACCCTCAAATTCTGTTGTCATCTCCTCATCATCTGTTTCTGGTGACGGCAGTTTGGATCCCCTTCTTGGAATGATTTTTTTCTTTAATTAAATACAAATTCTTAAGGTTTACGATTTTTTTTCTTAATCAGACTTTGAAAACTATACCACTTTTTATTCATTTATGTTATTTGCTCTTTTAGTCACGTTGTCTGATCGATATTTTTCTTTTCAGACTGTTTTGTTTTCAGTATTCTTAGAAACGAAAATCATATACTACATTTTTCATGACAAAGCTAAGATCCGGTATTTTAGACTATTTTTTTTGTACATACTTCGTTTAATGTAGTCCTTTAGTAAAAATCATGCATTTAAATTTTTAATAAATGTGTTTTGCCAATGTACACAAATTGTATTTCTTTCATCTTTTATTATTTTTCAACAACTTCATTGTATGACAATTTAACTGCTTAACTAGTTTAACTTTTAGACATAATTTTGCTGAATGCTCACAATAACCGTCTCTCTGTTCACAATCACATCAGTTAGCACTTCTCGATAATAACGTTTGTATCATTTATTATGTGGTTATACGACAAAATACTTGAATACCAATTAAAGCTACAGACCAGTAATTGGTCTGACCCTGGCATTTGTAATTGGTCTGACCCTGATACTCAATACGAAGTTATGCTTTCCTATTACACAGCACAACACAACACACACACATACACACACAAAGAGAGGTAGGCGCTTTAACATTTACTTTTAATTAAGAGAATTACGGTACAATCTAATGTTTGCAGTTTTACATTTAAAACTTAATTTATAAGAATAGCAAAACTGAGTTGTGGTAATTGAAATTAAAGAAAAGAGTTATAGAAAATTCTATGTAAGGCAAAAAATTGAATCATATTGTCGTTAAGAAAATTGGATTACTTGACAAATAGCAGAAGTTACAAGTTAATGTTACTTATTTTCTTGTTAATAAGTCTTTATTAACTGTGAGTGTTTTATCACTATAAAAGTAAGTTATATACCGGTGTACATTAAACCATGCATTATGTAGGTATAAAGATTTTTATGGTGGACTAACTGTTACTCGACGAAAGTATTGTACAGTAGTTTTGAAATCTCAAATGTATTTCTCTTGCAGGAGTATTCTATTACTGTCATACACAAAACCAAGAACACACATATTATTAGTTAATACAATCACTTTCTGCTACAGTCCGTTTCTTGATGTATATAATACATTTAATATTTATAAATAAATTTACTTCAAGATATACCTTTTTTTTTCTTATTAGGAACGTGTTTCGGGTACTATCTTGTACCCGTCCTCAGCCTTCCGGTTTTTTTGTCTGGTGAAGTACATATGTGTTGTTGGTTGACTATTATTATTGTGGCTTCCTGTTGGCTTCTGGTATTTCAAATTGGTTTTGTTGTGTGTGATTGTGGTGTATGTGTTAGTTTTTTGTGTATTTTCAATGTTGAGTGCTTTGAATATTGTGTCATGTTTTGTATTGATTTGTATTTGTTCAGGTATTAGTTTGTTTAAATAAATCCAATTTAGCCACACATGCAATAAACACAGGATATGAATTCCCAGACATAACCAATGTAACACTAATAAAACATATACCACACAAAGGCACCATAATGAACATTTGGGAAAATTTACAAATATACAAACATAAAACAGAAAACAACTAATACCTGAACAAATACAAATCAATACAAAACATGACACAATATTCAAAGCACTCAACATTGAAAATACACAAAAAACTAACACATACACCACAATCACACACAATAAAACCAATTTGAAATACCAGAAGCCAACAGGAAGCCACAATAATAATAGTCAACCAACAACACATATATACTTCACCAGACAAAAAAACCGGAAGGCTGAGGATGTACAAGATAGTACCCGAAACATGTTCCTAATAAGAAAAAAAAGGTATATCTTGAAGTAAATTTATTTGTAAATATTAAATGTATTAGTCAATAATATGCCGATTTATGTTGGTATGCAGAATACAGAGAATTGTTTGAAGAGATCATAATTCACAATAAAAATTGTTATGAATAAAAATTGTTATGAGGAAATGCTATTTTGTTTTTGTTTCCCTGTTTAATGTAAGTGCACAGAGAAGGAAATATGTTTAAACACTTATTCTAAAATAAATAATTAAAATTAGTAATAGAGTTAATAACAACTAAAATTCTCACTTTTCCGGCTGCCGTACTCAACTGAAACTCACAAATGCAGTAATTGTACGTTAACCCCTGTATCTGTGCTCAGTTCTCAAATAGATGGTGACGTCAGAATCAATTTTTCCTTCCTCGCTTTAAGCCAACAACTTCGCTTGTACATTAGCCCTGTGTAGTGGCACAGAGATGTTACAGCTTAACAAATGTCTGTAATTAAACGTGACATACATGGAACTGGAGTATGGAGCAGCTGTGATTACTGAACCAGCGGTTAGCGCAATTATACCCTAAGTGCTGTAATTTCTCATACTGGAATTGAGTTTGTTACTATATTAACCAAAAACGATAGTTAGTTTTAAGTATAAAAAATATATATTGGTGTATTTACTGGTTTCTAAATCTGTAAAAAGCAGTTCAAAGATGGGCAAAACTAGTTAAATGTCGACGGATCTATTCAATGGTTAAATTTAAATGGTTCATTTAAGCAATAATAATTTTTTTAACGACTGAAGAAACAACACAGAAGCATACAATCTTTCACACTCAAAACAATTTTGGTTTTGATGAGAAATAACCAAATAGAAGATATTAGAATCAAGTAATTATCTTCTTATTTTTTGTTTTTTAGTCTGGCAGCTGTTGTCCATAGGATAGCTTTGGTGTCTCCGTTTCATTTCTAATAGAAATTTAAATTTCTATATTTTTACTATTATTGTTTTGATAATTCCCTTATATCGTACAATGTGGCCAATATGTTTATCACAGCATTATAGAAAGATATTTTATCAAGTTCTTTACTTTCTTGTTCTTTATCAAGAAACTCTTCATTGCTTCATCTGTAACTAACAAGTGTCAGCGGTCAAGTCATCATGTTTTGAATATCTTCTTTGAGTATGCATTTGAAATATATGAAACCTTGACTTTTCTTCTCCACTGGAATGTCTCGTAACTGTAAATTATTACGCTCTTGGTAATAAGATCTCTTGGTAATAAGATATTACGCTCTTAATAAAATATTATTATTATGAGGGTGGTGGTGGTGGTGAAGTTTATGGTATTTCTTATAAGGGAAGAAGTACATTACTATAAATAGGTAGCGAATATGGAAAGTGAATGTAGACAACAACAAAATCATGTTTTATACCACTACAAGACTTCATATTCATACGAGACTATATCTCAATCTCCTCCTAGCTATCAGAAAGTTAATAACTACAAAACTTTCACAATTATGAAAATTTTCTCGGTTAACTGACATACGTTAACTAATTGATTTACATTAATTGATCGAGTTCTCTAATGTAAATGCAGAATCTAACCATCCTTAAAGTAGGAAATGAACTCAAATATTGGAAAATACGGAACCAACAACATTTATTACTTCCATATTCCTTAAGGAATGGAAGTATGGTGATGGCAAAAAAAATCGTGTTCGAGATTATTGCAGATTCTGATTCTACTACACTCAAAACATGAAAAAAAGTCGTTTTCCGAAAAGTGTCTGTGTGTGTGTGTGTGTGTCTGTCTGTGTGTCTGTCTGTCTGTAGATTTTTTTTCTATGGCAAACGATAACTGCCGCAAATTCAAACAGAATCAAATAATTTTTTGCATACAGCCCTGATTTGTAGAGTACTCACGACCTATTATTTTGGTGAAGATCGGTTGAGGGAAAGGGGTAGTTTACCTGCAACGGTTTTTTTTATCAAGGGAAATTTTTTTTTTGGCAAACGATAACAGCCGCAAATTCAAACAGAATCAAATAATGTTTCGCATACAGCCCTGAATTGTAGAGTTCTCAAGATCTATTGTTTTTGGTGAAGATCGGTTAAGGGAAAGGGGTAGTTTACCAGTAACATTTTATGTTTTAACAAGGGTATTTCCTATGGCAAACGATAACAGCCGCAAATTCAAACAGAATCAAAAGATTATTTGCATACCGCCCTAAATTGTAGAGTTCTCAAGACCTATTGTTTTTGGTGAAGATCGGTTAAGGGAAAGGGGTAGTTTACCTACAACGTTTTTGTAACAAGGGTATTTTCTATGGCAAACGATAACAGCCGCAAATTCAAACAGAATCAAATAATTGTCTGCATACAGCCCTGATTTGTAGAGTACTCAAGACCTATTGTTTTTGGTGAAGATCGGTTAAGGGGAAGGGGTAGTTTACCTGCAACGTTTTTTATCAAGCGTATTTTCTATGGCAAACGATAACAGCCGCAAATTCAAACAGAATCAAATAATATTTTGCATACATCCCTGAATTGTAGAGGTCTCAAGGACTTTCGATTTTGGTGAAGATCGGTTAAGGGAAAGGGGTAGTTTACCTGCAACCTTTTACGTTTTAACAAGAGTAAAGTACTTAAAAATTTATTTAAACTTTTTGAAACAATGGTAATTGTTAAAAATAAAATAATTTTGTTGCCAGGCAATAAAATTATAATTTTTTCATTTATGTATTTTTTTCTCAGTTATGTACTGTTTACGTTTCCATTTTATTATTATGACTACCGCAATGAAAAGGCAGGGAAGACACACACACACACACACAATTCGCGTTACTTCTGGCCTCATTCATGTTTATTTTCTTACATTTGCATGGTTTTTAAATGGAAAGTGCCGAACCCATACCAACATAACAAATGCAAGCCGAAAAGTGTCCAGCGTGGATAGCGATTTCCTTCCTGTGGATCGCTGGGCAGTGTAACTGCACGTGTTTACAGAGGAACGATTCATAGACAGACTTTTCGTCTTTAGGGAATGAACCCTCTGCAAGATGCTGAGGGGTCCATGAGTGACTTCGGAGCGCTCCTTCTTTTCCGCATGTTTGTTCTGTGAAACGTACACTGTAGATTCGCAGCTTTATTCTAAGCAACGCTCAATAGGAAATGTTGAAAATTTTTGTCCACGGTGTACCCTCATACACACTAAACCTGCTCTGATGTTTTAATTACGGACATCATAATATTAAAACTTTGGAAACTTAAGCATTACTTAATGGAGATCAATCATTAACTTATACAAGCCATTAATTTTATGCATATTTTTTATATATATGTGTACAACGTTATCGGCAACAAAGAAGTAGTTTTTGTTAAAATTCCTTCCCGGGATATTTGGCCGTAGTCCAATGTTTTCTACAAAACCAGACGTTTCGGCAATGCCATCGACTTCCATCATCAGTGAAAATCGAGTGCGATAACGTGAGGTGGTATATGTTAGTGACCTCAGTACTGTGGTTAAGGCTGAAGCAGTAAGTAGAAAGAAGTAGTTTCTATGGTAATATTTCATTTCGAAAATGATTTTAAATATAAATCTTAGAATATGGAAGTCATGTATGGTTCTCCATACCGATATTTTTAATATTTTGTGTACACGTGAAGTAAGTATGACTTTAGATTAAGCCATAGAAAGAAGATGAATTTCACGATAGCGTTTATGTTATTTGTCACTACACAATGAACAGTCAACATCAAATAAATGTTTGAAAATAATTTCAGTTTACGATAGTTCTTTGTTAATAATAATAATAATAATAATAACTTTTCTTCGAAGTAAAAGAAATTATAAGATTTACTTAGTTTTAGACATGAAAGTACGTCCAGCTCCAATGCACGGTATTAAACAAAATAAGGAGTTTATCTTACTGACGTATGAAATTCAGAGAATAATATAAGATATTCCGTGACATTTATCGAATACCCAAGATGTAAACAATACATGTTTAAAATTATAATTTTGTGACAATAAAAAAGTGAAACTTTTTAGTCAAGTGCTTTGTCAAATACTTTAGTCAAGTATGATGTGCACAAATATAATTGACTAAATTACAAACGAGCAAGGAAATTTAATAAAAAAACAATAACGTCATCTGGTTTACGCCATATCTTATACGTATTTATACCATACTAATATAAAATTATACAGTTTATAAAAAGGCACACCAAAAGGAGCAATTCCAATGACAAAAATACAAAATTACTTAATTTTAATTAATAAAGACTCTATATATGCTCAATATTCGTTAGTCAGTTTTAGAATTAATGATAGATACGTAATGTCATTATTTTCTCTGACAAGGTGTTACAGCAGTAGATAAAACAACACTGCGCCACTTTATCTAAATTTATTGTAGAATTTCATTACGGACCTACAACGGGGCCATAACACATATGTACTGTGCTGCGAGAACAAATTACTGGCTGCCAGAAGCAGTAGGTTGGCTACTTCATACAAACTGACGCTAATAAAGATGTCCGTACAAATCTCACTAGAATTCTGGACCTCTCACATCATAAAGGTCATTCAGTAAAAAAAAGAAAATACAATATTAGAGAAGGAAAGGTTCTGTGATGTTAATGTACCTGTGTGGGGAGGGGGCGTGTGCGAGTGTTCGAACGTATCCAGTTGATGGTGTCATCTGGCCCACATACCAGTCTTCAGTTCGATTTTAGACCTCTAGCCTAGCGAGATTTATAGTTATGAATTGCACTACTGAAATAAATACCGTCAGATTAGAATTTATTCTGAAACACCAAATGTATAAACTTAAACATGTGTGTATATAAGAGTATACTTCTAAACTTAAAAATGTTAGGTAAAGATCGCGTTGACGATTTGATAAAACTAAAATTGTAGCATTCATCTGAGACAATCCGGAGCTCATAGATTTAGTAATAAGAATTTTGGTAAATGTTAACCTTGTGTCAATTATGTAATTATTTGTTTACTTATATGTTGAATTGTAAAATTGAATTAAACATAAAAACACATTTATGAATTGGTTCGTTTACCTATGATAAGCTTTCAGTTTTCTTTACTTAGTTGTTTAAGGATAACACTGTACTAAAGTTAACACCACCACATTTGCTACCGTATGTCTTTTGTGCGGACGTGATGCATTTCCACTATTGAGTGTATTATGTTCATTTAACCAACCATAAAATACTGGAATAGGTAGCTGGCTTAATTGCAACTGAAATTGTAATAAAAATATTGTTACGGCGGTCTACTCGATCGTCGTAGGTACAGTGGAAACAAAATAAGTACAAGGCACCAATTAAATCACTAATCACCAGCTTTAATTTTCACAGTTAAACAGTTCGTAATTAACTCGTACAATATTTCCAGTTAGATTTGTCCACACGCAATAACAATGTCTATTAATATTACACAATGTCTATTAATGTCACACAATTATTAACACAATACTACTTCACTTTCTACACACTCAATCCGCACTAGCTAAAATCGCTCACGTTACTAACTGACAACCCGGCAGCTATGGCTTTATATACGCTGTGCTGAGGCCGAGTAGAGCTTTCCCTCCTTAACTGCACGCCGGCTGCTTAATGTGTAGTTACTGGAACTCACCAGAATCATCTACTTGAATGACGCACAGCTGCCACACTTGACGGGGGGAGTGGAGAAAGTTCTGGATTGTTCGGTACGCTTCTCGCAACAATATCTACATTTTCATTGAAATAAAAATAAATAGCTCTTTTTATGTCTATATACACATAACAAAATACATGTGTATTCAAATTTTCAAATTGAATACCTAAATTGTACAAAGAATTATAGGTCTACATTATGTAGTAGTGGAGAGAGTTTAATGATTTTGTTAATTGTTTAATTTCAATAAGGAATTTGAGAGGCAGAAAAAATATAATAGGCTTGCAATTAGTGTGTTTTGCACACTTATACGTGTCTCATGAGTGACATAGGCCTACAAATAGGTCCACACGTACCTTTGTGAGTGGAAATTCTTTTCAAATTGCTACTCAGTAACATCACAGTTATCGTTCCTCTTAGAGAACTTAGGTATACGCTGACAATAGATTTTTGAATAGTAGCTGAGCAGAGGCAGATTTAGAACGCATACACTCTGTGCACCTGATTAGCAAACAGTTCTCGTCTTACTGGACCCATTACATCAACAACAACGAACCAGATATCAGCCTACCATTAAACATTTTTTACCTGATTTTCCGCTGCATAATTGTGATTGATCGGCTCTCCTCGTAGTTACAACAACAATTATCTGTTTCATCACGTAGACGCCTTAGGTCACACCCGCCGTTGATACTTTGGTTTCACAAGACCAGTATTTTATTTAATAATATACGCTGCTAATATTGTTTTCACACCGTTTACCTTTGAGCTAACGAAATTATTCGATTTGAAACGCGCACTAAAAATATTTTTTCAGCCTTAATGGCGTTGAGGCAATGACAGCGGAGGCGATTGTGACTCGGATTCGGGGAGAGAAGTCCGTCACGTAGATGCAGCGGGACGTTCCTCTCTGACGAAACAGTAATGATGTGTTATTTATTCGAGCTCCGCGGTGTTTCTGAGTCAATTATACATGATTACTAGGACAAAAATATACATTATAAAACAACAAAAACTGTAGACTAATATGTTACAAAACAATCTTAGTCATTTTTATTAAATACAAAATTTGTTAGCCGTGTTGCGGCAACTGTTCGACCGCACCGGACAGTGTACACAATGAATCGCGTGTAATCATTTCTTTGACCAGATTTGGCGTAATCCTGAAATAGTAAAGCTAATTCTCCGACAACTGTAACTGATAATAATCTATATTGAAACACTATCGTTGTTTGCAATAGATGATTCGACGTTAAACGAAAGACAGATCTAACTTAAAGTCTCTACATCGTGGAGCTTCCAAATTGGATTGATCATTTTAGAATCTACATAAATGAGCTACTTTTTATACGACCTTTTTTCATTTAAAAACTACAAACACAAACACATTTAGTAATGAGACTGACACACATGAACATTATATGTACACACACGCGCACTAGAACGTGAGCGCGCGCGCGCGTGTGTGTGTGACTCCGAGGAAGACACACTACCTCCATCAGTCCACTACCTTACATCAGAGGCACTACAGTCAGTAGCAGCAGTATTATACGGATACACAATATCAGGACTGGCTACAGACCACATCAAACCGTTTTCCGAGACAGAATCACACTAGAATAACAAGGGTATCTGAGGTACCTTGTGGTGACTGTAACCGCTTCTACATTGGCCAGTCAAACTGTCATATACGTCAACGCGCCAAAAACAATGGCTAACAATAAATACAATAAAAGCCTGAAAACGTCTGCGTAGCCCAGCATACAACCGACACTGAACATAACATCAATTTTCACTGGCGGACGCGGAAGTGTTGCAGATACGCATCATAAAAGAGGCCATAGAAATTGGACGAGACAATAGCCTGCGATTTCGTGCAACACAGGAGCCGGACGTTCACGCTTCAACATCGGATTCCACCAGAAAACAAAACAGACAATGAACTCGACCGCCAATTAATAATAACACACCTTGCTGCTTGCACTTCAGTATAAATACAAGCCCGACCGAAGTCAAAAATCATTCCATCCTGGGGCATTGAAGAGGAGTCTGTCTGAGGATGGTAGAGAAGAAGCTGTCGAAACGCTACGGAAAACAACGTCTGACTCAACCCGGAAAAGGACATAACATATACATACTGGCAAATCCAAGTCAGAATGTTGGAGATCCGGAGATCCACCAAAATAAGTTTAAAAAAAGGAAAAATTAAAAATATGAATTTAACGGTAATTTACAACTGGTAATGAATGTTAGGGCTACATCAGCATTACCTGAAATTCGCAAACATTACGCAAGCGTTTATTCAACAGATGCTACGAAGACCTGTAACAAATTCTTGCCAAAGTCGGTTTACATAGTTTTAAAGGCTTAGTCACTTTATCTGAAAAAAAAAATCTGAATAAGGGTTAGGTTGGTTCTCGAATCCAGATTCTATATTGTGCTAACAATTCAGCTAATTAACAGAGTTCGGCGTAACAGATTAAGCATTCCGATTAGCGTATGTAGGTATGAGTATGTGTACGCACGCGCGCGCGTGTGGTCATAATTATTAGAGTTTGATTTCATTGGCATTTAAGTAAAAAATGTAGAAACTTTATGAGACTATTTTATATTAGCTTCAATATTATACCAGAAAAGCAGAAAGTTTAATGAAAAGGAACCCATCCAAGACAGGTTGAAACACAGTGAGAATTCATCTAGGGTACCCGTACAAAACCCGTGTTCTAAACTCGTATCAGTCAGGTGTCGACCCTATAATTCCTCGATAGTAAGACAAACTAGCCCTATATGAAAAGCTAAAACAGGGATATCTGTTATTTGATGGGGGGGAGGGAGGAATGGAGAGAGAGGGAGTGAAAGGTGGCGAGGATAAATAAAAGTGTCATACATAACAACAAAATCCAAAACGGGACTGGAACTTGGCTTATATTTGTAAATAACCACGCCCGCGAGCTCACACAACTCTCTCTCTCTCTCTCTCACACACACACACACACACACACACGCCGTTAACCTATAAGCTAGAATAATGTTTAAAATGTCCACATAGAATTTGTAGAAATAGAAATATCTCCTTCGTATTTGAAAAACAGACAATACTCTTGTTTAGAAAATAAAATTATTTAATCTTTTTTTTCATACTTTATTGATTAATACAAGACTTAAAAGTCTGTTGGTTGATTCTTCTCGCTTGATAAATCTACAGACTTCGATTGGGTCTTCTGTGTATAAATCGCCTTGCTCTGCACTGGTGCTGTCTGTATTGAACACAGAGGTAGAATCTGTGAATATTCAATATTCTAGTAGCTATGATTAACAACGTCACTACTCACTTCTTATCCTTCTCTTTCTGTGCTTTTAGATCTTTTTTCTGTTTGTAGTCGTTGTATAATCTGTAACAAATGTAAGTTTGCTTTACGCAATACACAGGCAGGAATCTGGTCAGTACGAACTTTGCAAGACCCATCAACACCAGAAACGACGTTTTCGTTCAAGCGAAATCGTTTTTAAATAATTCGTATCCATATAAATGCACTTTTAAATGAGCATTGTTTGTTTTTCGTTTAAATGTAAATTCGTTTATATTTATTTATTGAGTATATTCATTGTTCAAAACAGCGCATTCAGTAATACATTAATGTAAAGCTGATTCATAGGATATTGCATATGAAACTCCTATAAAGAGTTATTGTAAGTATTGTAAATTAGTTCGCATTTTCAGTGTAAACTAGCCCAAACAGAAACTCACGTACTTTCCTGATGTGTATTTATGCTCGAGAATAATATATTCACCGTACCAGTATGTCACAGCACGGAAGGATTTGCAGGTACTGACAGTGTGCTCTTACGGTCCATGAACCTCTAACGGACAGATACTGTACACTGTTGTCAAGCCTAAGCGTAACTCTTTATACCGATTCGAAGAATGGTATTTAAACATGACATGATGAGAGATATGAGAGTATTTAAAAATGAGGATGTGTGAGAGAGAGAGAGAGAGAGAGAGAGAGAGAGAGAGAGAGAGAGAGAGAGAGAGAGAGAGAGAGAGATACAGAAAGGCAGGCAGGCAGACAAGCAGACAGAGATAGACAGACATCAGACACATAGACAGACAGACATTAGAATGTCTTTAAATGACAAAGAAAGAGGGCCCATAGTCTTGTATGATGATACTGAACGCAAATTTGGCCACCTGAAAATTTGGTCTTCTGTTTTCTGTATCATTACCTTGTCATCTGCCTAAAGCAAAGCATTTGCATGACTTTTTCGCTGAAGTAAATTCCCGAGTCAACTTTAGCTGTCCTTCGCCGAAATATGTCGTCCATGTAGATATTAAGAAGTTTCGGTGAAATAGGGCACCCTTGTCTCACAACTTTATTGGTAGGAATATCTTCTGATAATTTGCCATTCAAATTCACGACAACCGCTGTCTTGAAATATAAGCTCCTAAAAACTTTAATTAATTGCGAAGAAAAACCCCTTCGTTCCATTATACTCCAGAGTAGCGAACGTTTCACATTATCAAAATCTTTCGACACATCTATGAATGCTAAATGCGTCCCCAAGTTAAATTCCCTTCTTTTTTCAATTATTAATTTAAGTGTACAGATAGCATCTATGCATGATCTCCCCTTCCTGAATACAATATAGATAATATAGCTCTTAACACAGTAAAATTGGAATGTACAAATTAAAATATCCAGATTGCAACAATTTTTACTTAGGCCAGACAAGAATAAATGCTACTGAATTAATTCCTTCAACACTTTAATGCGTTTTTAAAACCAAATATACTCAAGTTTAATTTAGCCACACACTGTTTAAATAATAAACATCAATTTCCAGACATTTGAAATGTTAAATTAATTAATAAACAAAAAGGTTACAAAATGATAATTTGAGAAAATCTCAGTATGTACAAACACAATAATAATAATTCACTAATTAAAGAACAAATTCAAATCAAAACAAAACAAGATGAGTTATTTAAAATTATATTTTTTTTAATAATCAAATATAAATATTAAATATTTTCAACATAATCGTCAAAACAGCTTATTACATAAACAAACATTACAACAATCAAAATAAAATCGATTATTCGTTAATATAGAAACCTCTGAAGATAGAGACTGAATATGTGAAACGTACATCATACACAAATGTAGTGATAAAAAATAAGAATAATGCATTTGCAGAAGTAATTATTATTTGAGACACACACAGACAAATATCTACATTAGCCTAGATAATTGCACCTACTAACAAATATAACTACTATCCATGAGTACTCATAAGATCTACTCAGTGCACAAACATATACTTTTTAAAACACACGACTTTTTTAAGGGCAATTTAAGTGTAGATGTGACGTTTGTCTCCTTGGCTAACATCAGTCTATCTCATAGTCAGTGATCAGTTGACAGTTACTGCAATTTTGACTGACCTGATGTAATCAGCTCTGTTATTTTGTTTCCGTGTGTGTGTGTGTGTGTGTGTGTGTGTGTGTGTGTGTGTGTGTGTGTGTGTGTGTGTGTGTGTGTGTGTGTGTGTGTGTGTGTGTGTGTGTGTGTGTGTGTGTGTGTGTGTGTGTGTGTGTGTGTGTGTGTGTGTGTGTGTGTGTGTGTGTGTGTGTGTGTGTGTGTGTGTGTGTGTGTGTGTGTGTGTGTGTGTGTGTGTGTGTGTGTGTGTGTGTGTGTGTGTGTGTGTGTGTGTGTGTGTGTGTGTGTGTGTGTGTGTTCACGGGACAAGGTGTCATTCTGTTGGTAGCGTCACTATCTGTAATGAGTGTCTATGCAGCAGCAGACTATCCATATAATTAGAATACACGAGACGAGCTTGACAACTTGTCCAATCGCGCGGACGGAACAGGTTCAGTACAAACCAGCTAACATTTATCTCACTGAACGTGGCGTACTAGCTGTAATTTAGTCAGTACAAATGTACAATTGTAAGTAGTCTGGGAAATCCTATACAATCACAACCATTTACCTCACGGAGGTAACTGTCGCCCTTGTAGGACAACTCATATTCATTTGTTTATTTGGCATTCAAATTTGGTTGCCCTTTTTGAGTATTGGTTTCAATTAGCTACTATGTATTTGGATTAATTTCATTGGTACTAATACATTTTATTAAGAAAACTATAAAATAAGAATTAATTAACCATTTCTAGTAGTTGATGGCAAATTATTTACCTGTGTAATACACCACTTACTGTATTCCACTGTTTTCCTCTGACTCAAGATAAACGTTTCGACTGTCACACAGTGATCAGATCGGAATAGAAGTCACAGTGTGTGTTGTATTCCTGGAAGCGCTTATCTGGAGGCACTAAAATAGTGGAGTGCAATAAGTGGTTTTCTACAAAGACAATTACATTTTTTTTTTAATTTATGCGAATAAAATTTATTTTGCACAAGATATACATAATCAGTGTAATAAGTGTAATACTCTTGACGGCCGGTGTAGCTCAATGAAAAAATACCGCTTTGCATGACGTTCGATCTTCCTCAAGAGCGACTGAACACACACAATGCACCTCGTCACTGCACACGGTTAAAAACGTTTAATTCTATGTGGAAGCGATTAGGTGTGAAAGCCTAATGCTTGAGGAAAGATAATTATAGTGATGATGATGATGATGATGATGATAAGACTCTTGTGTATAAGAATATTTTTCTTGTTTCCAGATTTACTTCCAGAGTGAGTTTGTATTTGCTGTTAAATGCGAATTTTGGCTGGCTCCAGTTTTGCTCATAGTATCTCCGGTACTAACACAAGGAAATCACTAGTATTTAATTACCGTAGCAGGTAAATTCTCCAACTGTTTCTGTCCTTTCAGCATACAGTAACACGTCTACATAAAAATAAAAAAATACTTACAATTTATTTTACATGATTACTGTGATAAGTAGTAAGTAGAGTGTATTTTTTATCATCTATTGGTAATCAGTGTTATATATTATGTAAATTTGTTTTAGTGAAGAACACGTCAAATACAAATTAGTTTTATGTTGCCATTATTTGTTGATAACAAAGGAATTTTAGAAATTAAAAAAATTGTAATAAAGATTTTCTTATATATCGTTCGATAAGGAGGACACTATAGATAACAAAGTGAAATGATTTACAAATATAAGAAATGGTTGCTATCAAAAGGCCGTTTGGACAGTGAATGCATTTCGTTATGCTAAAACAAAGATTAAGTTATAACTTCGTGGCAGCTGTACAGCTCTTACTTCAATTTAAAAAAAACGTAGAGACAAGGAACATATTCTTTGTTTTTTACTGTTCGAGTGATTGAATGTATTAGAAAATTTAAATTAGCATTCTCGATTGCGAAGAAGGGGATAGTTTAGATAACACTAATACAGAAGGGATCGAGGGACTTCTCCATTTTACTAAACTCTTGAAATTAATTTCGATTAAGAAACTCAATAGTATTTAAGTAAACTGTTAAAAATTCCAAAAAGCATTTACTATTTATGTTTGAATACCATACAGTAAACATATCAAAAGAATATTTTTGTTGTTACTGAAATTTTTAAGCAGTTTGACAATACACAAGGCTCTTTAAATAGGTTCTAATTTGTGCTTAGGTACAGATGAACTTAATTTTTGTACTAATTTATTGGAAAGATAATTGAATAAGATTGAAGTTAAACGATAATTTTTGAAGAGATTTTTATACATTCTCTGCAGAATAGCCGCACAGAAACATGTGACCGTTTGAAAAACAAAAAAATGGATGTACGAATTGTCAGTAATATTTGTGCATATGCGTTATTTGTGGCTTAACAGTTGGTTAATGAGGACCATTCAGATCTATGTTACTACTTTGAATTTAAAAGAGACATCCATATTTTTACGTTTAAAAATAATATAATTATCTACGGAGAATAAGGATTTGCGCTTTTAGGGATTACAGATAATTATTTAGAAATTGCAGAAAAACATGGCTCCTCTTTTCATAACTGATATTTGCAGCGTATCAAATTTATAAACGAAAGTTTCAACACAAAAATGTTTAAGCCGTTATTGAGCTAAAGAAGAAGAGAAAATTCTTTTGTTTGTTACTAAGTTTAGAGAAGTGACTAACGTAACAGATCCGAATCAAGATACAAGGTATGTGGACACTTCAAGAATCTGTTTCCGATTGACGTTTTATTCTAACTTTTATGCTTCAGGCATCGATAGTATTGTACTGCACTTCGTAACAAGTACTAAATAACGACAAGATACAAAGCAGAATAGTTACGATTGGTATTGATAGTCATGAAACGTATAATTAAAGTAAAGCGATTTGATATTCATTGTGTCGGTTGTGGTAATAATGGTAATTACTACTATTACAAAATAAATGGTGGTGGTGGTAGAGGTAACGGTAGTGTTATTTTAGTGGAATTCTTAGTAGTAGTGGTAATAGCAGTATTATTTGTTATAACAAAAATCATTTCTTCCGTTTATGTGTTGCATGCGTACTATGTGAACTAAAACACGTATTGCTTATAACAAAATACTAAGATTTGAAAGATTTTAGAAGACCATAAACTTTCTATGATGGACACTTCTCGTAGTATTAAAAGAAAAGTCAGTCTTTAATTCAGTATGAAGCTACTCGTTACGAAGAATTCTTGTTTAAAAGTTAATGCAATCTAAATTTTCTCTATTTCAATAGTAAAGGTTGTGCACTTATAAAGTAAGAATCCTCAAAGCGAACAAGCATAAAGGCATACACTAGTCCCGTCTGATCAATACCGCCTGCCATATACGTGAAATATGATTCCTGATCCCTTATGATCCGTTAGTATAGTATTTCAGTTTCCAAATGTAGCGATTCATGTGATTTTTTTAAATTAATGTATCACATTACTACTCTCATAATATTAAACCTTCGTAATTTTCATATAATGTTATATCAATTGTTGTACTTCTACATTTTGCATTTGTATTATAAAATTCAAATTGATTAGAATATGCTTTCTGATATAGAAACTAGTAAGATTTTGCTAAGACTGATCATAAACGGTAACACTCGCTAAATCTAACTAAATCTTTCTTTTTTTTCATACGTTTTATTCTGTGAAATGTACGAAACTTATAAAACTGATAGTCCTCATTTTACAAACTAGTTTACTCTTACCGATTGATGACAGTATAAATTAGACAAAGTTTGAATTCGGCTTGCAAAAATACATACCTCTACTACAACAATTTTCTTATGTACTTGTGTTTATTTAAATTTTTATTATTCGCATTGCATATATTTGGGGAAGCCTTGAAACGTTGTCTACTGAGGTTAGTAAACGACGACACTTGTGTAGATTACCTGTCAGTCCAGTGTTTGACTACAGCACGGGTTTAGTAACAATTATCACCAATAAGTTTAGAATTATACGGTAGTTTAGAATGGTAATACGAATATTGCTTATAAAATGTTTAGGGATTGTTTAGGAATACTTTTTATTCAGAAATTGTATCGTAATTAAAACAAAATTATAATTTTATTTATCAGGTCATTAAAACAGCATAGGTCAATGGCAACTACAAAAAATTATAATTATAAATTAATATGTAGTACAATAATGTTTAAATAGATATAATAATGTTACATATTAAACTTCAAGTTTTTAAACAATGATAAAGAATAAAACAATATATGTAGGAATCATTAAGATTTAAACACTAAGTTAGGCCTATACGTTAGATTAAAAGTTGACAATTAAATAGTTTTCGAATAAACATTATAATTGTAAATATTGCTCTACATAACAAAAATAATATATATACATATATAAAACATAGAAATATATAATTAATAAGTAATACCACGTAGATAAGGAAACCAGCATTAAGGATCTAGACAAAATACATTAAGTTAAAACAGTCTGGAAATTACATGACCTCTTTTTTTATTTACAGAAATGGTGCAGTAGTTATATTTTTACAGACAACTTTACTTCCTTTATGAGGAAAAGTATTTCAGACGCGCAGTCTTGTCATTCAAACTTGTGCTAACATCCGAAGGGATATTGGAGCATAAGTGGCTGAGGGGGAGGCACTGTAAGCAAGATGAAATGCTATCATCATGTTTGTTTCTGTAGTGATTGCATTTTTTCTGCAAAAGACTCATTTGAGAAGATGCATGTCTGTCTCAACAGCGTGTGACCAATACGGAGTCTTGTTATGGCCATTTGATTTCTTCTGGATACTGTAGTAAAGGTGTGTTGTTCGTAAATATTTTTCCTCACAACGTGAATGGATTTTACAGTGAGTGGTCCCCACACCCACAATACTTGCTTCTCTGATGGGAACATTTTTGGTTGCATCTGGTTTTACTAAAAGGCTTTACTCTGGTTTTACAACTGAGATTTCATGAAAGCAAGGGGCTTTCTGTTATACTGTGATTGTCTCGAAACCCGTGTTTGGAAGGTTGCCGACACTTTACAGAATGGAAGAACTGAACGCAAGTGAACAACGTCAATCCTTTACTATAAATTTCTTAGCAGTAGATTGGACGACACAATATTTCCAACAAGAACGGATGGTTGACGAAGATATTGAACCGATCTTGACGGCAAAAAGGAAGGTCTTTGACCTGCTTGGCAATATGAAATGCATGTTTTTAACGTGCATGAAGCATCTGTAGGTCATAGTGATGTCAATTAAACAACTGACAAAATACGAAAACGATTCTATTAGCATCATCTTCGCCACAATGTAGAGGAATGATATCAGACCTGCAAAACATGCGCTGCTCCATACTTCTACCCACAAAGGAGGGAGAAACGACACAGTACAACGTTGGACTGCCATTGGAGAGAAATGCCACAGCCGTTGCGGAACCTTTCCCAGTTACTGACGATGGTAACCGGTACATCGTGGTACTATTTTACTATTTTAGTACTCGTACTAAGCGGTAGAAGTTTACACAATTTCAAATCAGGGAAGTCACCACTGTGACAAAGGCATTAGTTCACAACATCTTTTGCCGTTATGGAGCTCCTTTAAGAAATTCATACGGATCAAGGGAGGACTTTCGAGTTGAGTTTTGAAAGAATTATGTCGCCTACTTGGTATTCGAAACTACAGGACAACGCCTCTCCATCCTCAGTCCGACGGAATGGTTAAGAGGTTCAGTAAGAGACTTAAGTATCATTTGTCAAAGATTATTTATGAAAACTAACCAGACTGATACTAGTATGTACCATTGTCCATAATGTCGTATAAATTATCAATACACGTCACAACCGGTGTGATTACAGTAAAACTAGTGTTTGGACGTGAGATTCTTCACGCTGGAAACTTGATATTTGGATCACATGAGACTCGGATCCAAGAGCAGCAGAAATTATGCTTTGCAATTACAGAACTAAGTGCTGAAAATTAATCGTTTATTGACAGAACGGCTGAAAATTGCCAGTGACAAAAAAAAGCGGTACGATACCAGTAATAGAGTGGGTTTCGAAGAAGGAGATCAGGTTTTGTTGTATAACTCAAAGCGCCATTCCGATTGCTTCTCGAAACTTCAAACTAACTGGGAAAGTCCTTACACTGTGAAAAATAAAATAAAAGACGATGTTCATTCGATACAACATGAATGACAGTGGAAATCCAAGGTCTTCCACCAAGAGCATCTGGCGAATTATTACTGCAAAGACGATTTACCGGTTCAGGACAAACAGGCTTAAGGAAGAGAGAATGCTACATTGATATGAAAGATAACAAACGTGGGTGTCTGAAGCTTGAAGCTTGAAGATTGATGTAAATAAGCTAGTAAATTCTACCGGTATTCTTGTGCGCGGTGAATTCTTCTTTCCGCTCAGGCATTTATTATGAGTTAATGTATCTGTTTTGTGTTTAAATGTGAGTGTATGTGTGTGTATAGTGTATAAATAATATAATTAAACTAGAGTTTGTTAGTAAGCACTAAGACAATGTTAGAAATAGTTTAATAAGGTATTTAATGCTTCGTGTTGTACATTTCAACACGACAAAAAAATAACAGAACACAACTTTAAAAGTACATTTGAAATGTACGTTACATATTTAAATGAATATTAGCGTATTCAGCTACATGGTATTTTTCCTTCTATATTTTATTGGTCATAATTTATTTGTTATAATATATTATTTATGAACAATAACTGAATGAAATTGCACCATGGTTTGTGGAACCGACGTTGTGTGGCTATACTGTACTTAAACTATTTAACCTTAATTATAATTATTTGTTACACAATGCAGGATAAACAAGAGACGGTCTGACTGGTGAATTCGCAAGAAGACGACGTCTCTGTATTATCTCAGGGGCGCTTTACACTATGTAGTTATTCTAATTGCACGTAGGAAACTGCAGTTACAGTTGTCTGTGACACCATTAGTTATAACTGACCTACTTCTACTATTACTATCTATACCTTATATTTCATAAGCGACCAAGTCTGCCCTTTAGACTTTGTCAGTTATACGACAGAAATTACGGACACAATCAATATAAAGGGTTTAAAGTGTTTTTCTAATTCTACAAACGGTCTTCGGTTATGTAAATTTTGAGCAAGTAGTTTTGGCTGTTTAATTTAAAGTTGCAAAGTACATTTTTATAAACTTTCTTTTTTTACCTATAATTTACACACACACACACACACACACACACACACATACCGTTGCGATATGTTTTTATTATTACCCCCTAACATAGTTAAATATTCTCGAACATTCACACTCTCCATATGCCTACGCATATTTTCCCACCACTTTCATTGTTTTATTGCTGTCAAAAATTTACTTAAACTAGCAAATTTAACATGTATCTTATTGTCTATCATACAATGTCTAACTAAACCTGCAGTCTTTTCTTAGAAAATTTCCATTGCAACATGTTATCACACGCTCAGAGTTAAATTACTAATTCATATGCTACACTACTGTAAGAAATTCATATTAGTATTCCTACTGTAGCAGCGTTTCGACAATGCAAACAACTGCGGTGGCCTTATTCTGTCGTCGTCACTCGCTCTATACCGATGATGAAATGAAACGGTGAGGTCACGATTGTGGTAGCTGTCGAACTACAACGCAAAGCCAAAACATTTCCCCCGTCGTTGGCGCAAATCAGATGGATAACATGTTCAGTAGAAATCCACCGCACTTAATTATCTGGTAGGCCATTTCCTATTAATACCCATTCCCAGTTGATACTTTAAGATAAGATGTCAGCATTTGATAATCTGTAATTATTTTTCTTCAGTGTCACTTATATATTCAATATGCGTCCTGAGTGTTTAGAATACAAAGAGATACAAAACAGTTGATTCAAAATTGCATATATTTTTGGTTTTGTTTATGGTGAGATAACATTAAAATATCAGAGAAATGTTTTTAGTGCATTTATTAACACGTTGTGCAAGATTCATTTTAGTTGCAAAAGATGACAATAAATAGAGTACCACTCATACTTTGCACTTATATTGAATTACTTTATATGGCTTGCAAATTTGTCAAATAATTTTTAGTTGATTATTGTTCTTACAAATTACATTTAATAATTCCATGTTCACAAAATATCAGCATGCTAACTGACGATGATGAACAAAAAAAATTCTGTACTCTTTATACAATCTGGAGTCTACCCTACAAAGAAACAAGCTTATGGATTGCTATATACAGGTTGACGATTTCTTTACAGCTAAGCCAATAGAAAAACCTTATTCAATTTATCAGCATTTATAAATTTAGTCGAGTAGTAAACTTCTGATAACCGATGAAGACAAATGAAATTTTAAAAAACTAATATTTGTATGTAAAACCTGAATTTACTTAGTTTACTTGGTTCCCATAAATTTGCACAATGACAAGAAATTACTTTTTATACTTTTAATATATGTAGGGATATTATTAGACCAGTGGTTAGAGGGCAGGACGATGTAAATTGAAAACTAGGGTCTCGATGCGCAGTAGACAAACACCTCGTTGCGAGGCTAAGAAAATTTTCATTCACTTCGCACATGCGCAGAACAGTTTTGTGCAGTGTTTCATAGCGTGAACATCGGCTGCAAGAAGACTGGTGAGAACAACGAAAGCATGTGTGCGATAGAGAGGGAAATAATTTGGAAATGAGACAGCGAACCTTATAGCGTTGTCTCCCCTCTCTTCCCCTAGATAACTTAACTATATTTAAAAGTGGGGGTAATTCATGCATTGGGTCGGCGCAGATGACTGTTCAGGCTGGCGGTCCTATAACGTACTTGATTAGTAATTTTTATGTCTCGGGTTTAGTTTCCGGGCGCCACCATAAAATCAAATTGCGATTTTTAACCTTCAGCCTGTGGAAACAAGTAACAACAGAGGCTAACAATGGTCGGCTGAGTTTATTGTGTGCTTAATGTGGCTTAAGCTGACAGCTTACCCTGCCTGGTAATCCTTTTGTTTTAAGCTGCTTTGTTAAGACAAGAAAGCCATTATTTATTTGCGTAAGAGCATTTTATAATTCTATACATCGTGTCTGAAAAAGCGGATTAGTAGTCAAATACTGTAAATATAATTGCATTACTTGCAATGCAAATATAATATAAAGCAACGTGAAACATTACAGTCAGTAATTATATAGTCTTATAACAGCTGTAAATATTTAATTTTATTACAAAAACTACGTTTTTGTTTATAACTTGAAGTAAATAATTGCAGTAATGCCTTTACGTACATGAAGTAATATGTAAGGTTTACGAAATTAGTACATATAATTTTTTGCTAAGTCTACTTAAGTATTCATACGAAGCTTGCTAGACGGTAACACACACACACACACACACGCACACACGCACACACGCACACAGGTGTACAAACGTTGATAAGAAGTAAGACAAAGACAAGAAAAAATCGAAGTAAGTGGAGTCCTGAGAAGCAACGTGAATAACGGAATTGCTAAATATCAGCCAAGTAAATCTGATAAGGTTTTAATGAAACAAATATTTTTATTACAATAAATTCTATCCGTTCGCGTCTTTGCCTGCCTGTGCACACTCTCCTGTTTATAAAAGGAGAGTAACTTGCATGCAGTAACTTGTCGTTTACCAACTGGATGGATGTTCCACTGTCTATAAATCTACAAGTTATGTATGGTGGCAATGTACGTTCCACACCTTTTAACTGACGACTGAATAGATTACGAGTAATTCTGCTTTTATTATAAAGACAGCTTCTATTCTACTTATCCCCAAATTTATAAGCATACTGTATGTGCATGTGTGTATATTTAAGGAACAGTGTTTTTCGAAAACGTGACACAACTAAACATGTTTAGTAAACACATGCGTGTCATGTAAACATGTTTTTATTTCTCAATCAACTTTTTACCTTTCTATTTTAAAACAATAAACAATGCTATACTTCAACTACAGCTATAAACAGCTATAAACTTTAACTATAATAGAGTAACATAAAACAATCAGTTTCAAAATTAATATGTAAAATAACCTAAAATAAGCAATGTAACTAAGTAAGTTTCAGTTTGAATAAAATTGGTTGGTTCTGTATAGGGTAATTTTGTAATAATACAAAAATTAATATAACCTTAAAGCCACAGCAGCTTTGAATATTCCTGTAATACACTGTAATCTATGTATGCATAAATTGTGGCACAAACTACCTTACGAAGACCAGTCAATACTTGTTACCACAAATTTATAGAGCTTGTTGTTAAGGTCGAACGCTTTAAGAAACGAGAAACGTTACCTCTTAACTTACGTGAACTAAAGTGATTCTCTTTGTGGTGAGCAGTATTAATTAACAAAGCCTTTATTGCTTTATTAAATTCTGTATTTACTATTAATTTTCGCAGCTTTAAAGGTTAGTCTTAACACAATGTTGTTTGAAAGTCGTCGCTTCAAACGTGTAACGTCGTTGAGCGTGAAGTTAGCTAAAAGTCAGTAGACCATCCTAAATGTGGTTTACACTTTAACTGCTATGTCACACTTCTGGTTTACTAGCCACAACAACCTAAATAAATATAAGTGTAGTAAACGTTTACACTTATATGGTAGCCTTCGGAGACCATTAGAACAAAACAACATCATAATTCTAATTATATATATCATAAAAAGTGTATAGTCAAACTCACATTAATCAAAGCAGACAAAATCAATACTCCAAGTTAATAAGAAATGACTGAAAAATGGTTTTCTCAGTTAATTAGAGTCAACAACGTCCTATAGTATTCATGCTTTTATCCACTACCTCATTTAAATCATACTACAGTACATACATACAGACGTAAACAAATGGACGACAGAACATATAGAGCAATAGTCGATATAGAACGTACTTACCTAGTACTGTATCTAATTGATAAATTAGTGCAGAAGAAAAAAAGACTGAACACATTTTAGTGAATGTAACAGCCTACCACGGCATAACAGCCCACCGCGGCAAAACAGCCAAGCCAATAATGTTTCCAACTATCTCGTAAAGATATCTGACATAATCTTGGCCAACGTCACTTTGTTTTCATAAGGACTAGTAACCCACTGCTACTTATCAACTAGCCTCAGTCGCTCTGTAATAATTTGTTTCTAGAGTTTGTCTTCTTCAATTCACTGTTTCCCAATATTAATGCATTTCCATCAAGCACAGGTGTAACTTGTGACTTCGTCGCTCTGCTCTCTTCTTGTCCAGTATAATGTACACATTAGTTTTATTTGTCACATCGTCCTAATGCATTGTCAATTCAGTCACGTTACAAACCAGCATTTAGGTTTTTTGTCCCTGTCTTTATCTTATGTTCTAAAATAGGTTGTAATCAGCATAGGCTTATCTGTGCTTGCTTGGAGTATGTAAAGTTTATATAGTTTTGATAGACTTAAGTTACTGTCTATTCCTTATGTGAATATTATTGTGTATTAATATATTTCCTTTTAGTAACCATCATTGGCTGTTGATAAAGAGCTCCTACTTTACGTGTATTTTTTATTGATTGCGCTTAGTCTCATATTGACTATTTTGATTTGTGTTGTAGAGATTAGGTGTTATTTACGGCCACTCAAGTAAAGGTGAACGTAATGTAACGTAATGCACCAGTCGAAAGTAATTCTTTTATTTCCCTAAATGTATACGTTTACTTGCGGATTAAGAAAAATATCTGTCCCTGCTTAAATAATTCTAATGAAATGAAAGTTGGTTGACAGATACTTCCAAAGATTCAACCTTTTTTTGTCATATATTTGTTGCTAGAGAAACTACACATTGTATTGAGTTTGGACATTCATTCGTAAAACACATTTGTTAAAAGCTACTGATACGTAGTTACGTGATAACAAAATATTTTAAACTAAATTTAAAAAACAAGCTTATCATATGCAATGTTTGTGTTTAGAATATAGAAATGTATAACACATGTATTCCACTATTATAGTAGTAGTTAAGTACATTCGCATACGTGTGGTTATTTAAGATTTTCCCTATTGTAAGGAAATTTACTGATAGTACGACGTATGTATTGTTGGTGTAAATAAAAAATACAACACAAAGGTTATTTATAAAGTTAGTTGATATTAATATAAACTGCGTAAATAGTACTCAATATTATCCATGTGAAGGGAAGTGTGTGTGTGTGTGTATGTGGCGCGCGTACACGTGCTTGTATAAATATAATGGGGAGAAGGCATTGGTATAGTGCGGTTGATAAAAGATGGTTTTAGTCAAATAGTTGTCTCTTTAAGTATTTGCAAACGTGTTTTTGTCAAGAATTAATAATTTGTTGATGCAGACTGAAAGACAACATTGCTGTAGAGAATTAACTTCATGGTGTGAAAAATAAACATTTGTTGACAGTTTCTTACTTTTTCACTTACAATTACCGTGTGCTATTAACTATATAACTGTACTCAAATCTACAAGAAACCTGGCACCGTGTACCATGTGGTAACAGTTGGCTCATCTTTCAAAACTGATATTAATCCCAACTTTTTTATGTAAATAGTATTTTTTACTATCTCCAAAAATTTATTTAGCAAGACAACTGGTTTTCAATGTTGATTTTAATTAATGAGCAAACAGTAGCAGTAAAAGCACCGAATTCTTAGTACCATACAGAAAATGTTCATTACTCCACAACTCGCCTTCCAATCAAAGCGATTTAAGAATTGATACAAAGTACTAAGTTCGTTCTAAAATTACTTTGCTTACACTCTAGATTTATCTCTTATAGAAGAAAAGTTAGTCAGATGATTATAATTTAAAGTCACCGAACATATTTCCATAACTTTATAATTTCCTGCTGAACGAATTTAATTAAAAAATAATCTTCAGTAGTTTTTTGCCATACAGATTACAATACACATTACTTGGTTACTTTTAGAGCTAGCAAAACTTAGCGTTCACCAATATTTTGTATTATCGAAGACTTAATGAAAAGTAACACATTTTTTGTAATAACGATTGTTTTCAGGGTGGCTAGTAGCGCGTTTTGTCACATTTAAAATACATGAACAATGCCATCTGATGGTTTAAACTTAGGCCTGGAACAGCCAACTGTATATAAAAATGTTTTAAAACATTTTTTCCTCACTAAAAATGTTGAGTGTAAGCAACCAAATACGATGACCCTGTGTATCCTAATTGCCTATCCGGGGCCGTTTACCAATATTTGACAAGTCCTGGTCACTTGTGATGTGTCTGTATTCCAGTATCTGCAAGGACACGGAAAATGTATGTTTACAGTACGTCCACTGAGCGCGCGCCTTGCCCCCACGAACATTTACATTTTTATAAATATAAAACATAAAACAGTAATTTTATATAACACAGTGATTCGATAAACTATAATAGACGCTGGCATCTGCAGGTATAATGTTTATTAATAACACTCTTTAACATTTCTGTGTTTTTATTGCGTAACAGTATGTTATGTATGTATGTTACTTTTTCAGTCATAATTGATATGCGTAGTTTTGACGCATATTTTATTATAAAAAGATACATTTATCATATAGGATATCTTCTGATTAAGATTTTTACAAAATGATTTTAAAAATAAACTACTTGAAGAGAGTGAATTTTCCAATCAATTTACAAACAAATAACAGGATTAAAGCTGCTACTATGAGTCTATAATAAGGTGCTGCGGCCTATGAAAATCAATGTGAAAAGGTAATTATAAGGTCAAATCGTTTGTTTATGGTAGATACTTGGGACCAATCGCACTATGCAAAGCTTACCACAAGGTAAGTAAAGCCTACTAAGTGAAATTTGTACAAAACTTACAAATAAAAATTTTAATACTTGAAAATTTGTACAAAATTTAATTCAAAATATTTTCAAACAAATCATATGGTACTGTCTGTAAGAAACCTTTTTTAAGGTGGAGAAATCGCAGTGTCCCAACGCCTACATTTTTACCAGTTTCAAGGTTTTGGGATGGTGAAATAAACTCTTAAATTAGCTCAGTTTGTATACACATGGCAAAAAGGAATTTTTTTAAGAGGGGGAAATAATGCTTTATGCATCGCCAGAGAAACCGTCTGTTCCTGGTGTGTTCGACTGTCAACTAATAAAAATCCCACCTCTAATTCAAGCATTGATATCCATCCTGAAACCATTTAGCGTATTACTTCAGGATGGAGCCTTTTTCAGGGTTCTTCTAATTGTCCCTTATCTGCTAATGCCCGTTGGGTTCAAATTGGGCCTGCCTTTTCTTTTCTGGTAAACCGACTGAATAAATGTAAAAATGCGGCCCATTCCTCTTTGGCAGCAGTAGCCACCAGTACTATTGTAGGACGTAAGGGAGATGATCGTGGACCAGCTTCTCTTGGGAATATTACAGACGAGAATCTAGTTGGATTTAGGCCGCTGTAATACTGCGTCCTATTGTTGTAGAATTATATTTTGCTGCTGCCTTGCAGTTGTGTGTTGGAGCACAGAATGCTAGACGAATACATGAAGGCTAGGGAAACCCTCTTTGAAAGAACACAGCCGGACGGAGATAGTGACGTTAAGTTAGCTAAGTCCAGACAATCTGTTGGACAATAAACCATGTTTTTAGAAACAAGATACGTTGAAATTTAAAATTAAAGCTTTACAGAGTTATGGTGGTCCATGTACTGTCCTATGAGTGTGAATTATAGACAACAATCAAAAAACAAAAAAGTAAAGTACAGGCTTCGGAAATGGCATTCTTAAGACGAGTTAAAAGGTGTTCTAAACTTGACCGTATAAAAAATACAATAAGAGAAAAATTAAAAGCTTTTAACTTCAATAAAAAATTAACAAATTTACAAACAACTGTGGAAAGAACACTTAGAAAGAATGTCAGATTCCAGAGTGGCCAAACAATTCTGGAAATACAAACCTATAGAACACGAGTGTGCGGGTAGACCCAGGAAGAGATGAGCCTGATGATGTCAGAGATGATCCTTAAGTTTTTTAAGACCTGATGATGTCAGTGATGACGAAAAGCTTAGTCGAACAATAAAAATTATAGCAGTTAGCAAATTCATAAAAGAAATAGTAAAGGACCAGGAAGAGATTGCTGGAGGATCTTTGAAGGCGTAATAGGCAGTACCTTGCCTATTCCGTGTTGTGAAGAAGAAGAAGAAGAAGAAGAAGAAGAAGAAGAAGATGATGAATGTACTAAAAATAAGATTACGTAATTTTAAAATAGGGCTCAATTGTTTACTTTTATATGTAAGCAGAAAATGTGAAATTAACTTTTGTAAAGAACTTAAAGTTGGATTAGGAGGAAATGTGAATATTCCATATTTTTCTCTGCGGGCAAATACATCTTACAGTATACGTAACACCACAGCTAGCTGAAACAAGGAGTACGTTAAAAAACTGCACAGGTAATGGAAACAAATGCTTAACATACACTTGTTGACTAAATTGCGTACATGATAAATTATGTGACTTGTATGAGTATTACAATGTCAAAGTTTTAGATTATAATATACAACTGTAACATTTATCTTAATACCGGGACACGCATATCACTTTTCTGTTTCACATTTAACGTGTATTGTAGAAAGATCATCAGTTACTTAATACAGATTCCTCATAATGTTTCTTGCGAGATATAAATGACTACGGATACAATTTAATCTTCACCTATCGCATAATTACTGTAACCCTAACAATTATTGAAAGTATGAACGCATGCCTACATAAGTTAACTAAAACATTTTGTTTCAAAATATACTAAAATGTGTACTTCTACATTCTGACACATTTTAGTAAGTATACCACAATTTTAAATTAGATACTACAGGAAAGTATGTCTTGAGAATGATCAATGTATGATTTGAATTATAACAAATTGACTACACGAAAACTCATATATCTATTTCATAGCTTAACACTTCCTACTAAACAGTATTTTGAACTCTGGGTATGATAACCATTTATTGAAACAAAAATTTGCAGTATTACTTAAACTATGTAAATTATCAAATTCTTAAATTACATATTTTTCCAAGTACATAAAATGTATTAAAAAAGCCAAGCATTTATGATTATTAGAGTAAAAAGGTATATGAGTTATATACATGAACGGAATGTTATAAACAATTTAACAATTGCCACACATGAATACAAGAATTGGTATCATGCCTATGGTAAATCACGTATATAGGCTGTTGAATATGACCATATGTCCATTCATGTAAGTAAGGGTAGAATTATGAGTGTAGTAAATTACATAATTTTTTAATGCTGAGTGTTCAATTAAAACCTTTTAACCTGAATCGCTGAGAATGTCAGGTCCGATAGCGTATTAAGAAAAGTACTGTAATTAATCTGTTAAGCTCCAAATATACAAATTTATTTTGTAACATTTATATATCTCCTTAAACTGTTTCTCAAAATAGTTACAAAAGTTTTGAAAGCGTAATCTTAGCATGGAACAAATTTCTGTACCCATTTTAAAAGGGGTTTACCGTCTGGTCTTTCAATTTTATTTATCAATTTTTACTTACATTCATGCTTAATTACATGTCTGCTTCGAACCCATTTACCTTGTTACAATGTTTATAAATGATTATATTAATTACTTCATTTTACATTAACTAGAAGCCTTAACATTTAACATTTTAAATCGACAATAGAACATCTTAATATTTTAAAAAAGAAATGTTGCCTACATGGCCAATACCATGTTCCCTATCCTATAAACAACATTATGACTTAGTTTCTCATTTCACAGACCTGTCTGTCTGAATTCGTAACACACAATTATTTTATGATCATTATCTCAATGTTTGTGTTAAACTTTGATAAGGTTTATGCTGTGGCAATACTAAAATCTTGTCCTTGCCCACAAGTTCATAACAAACATTAACATTATTTATCACTCATAATTTCTTTTGGTTTTAATGTTAAGACCAACATACATAAATATCATGTGACCCTTCTGCAGGGTTACCTTTCAAAATAATGTCCTTCTGATAAATCTTATGACTAGTATAGTTTATGATATTAATAAGAAAAATAACTAATACTGACTGGGTATTAGTAGAGTTCCACGCTATGCAATTCTAATTGACATTTATTATATTCACCCATTTTGCTTATATTGCAATGGTTTGTTTTGGTTTGGTTTTGGTTATTTTGTTTTACTCACTGACTGGGTAATTTAAAAAAAACACTGATTCACTTAGTCACTTCTGCTTGGTTAATAACTGGCCTTACTTCACACTATTTACAATGCTTGACTTATTCATTAAGATACAAAGGTCTTTATTTTATGCTATCTAATTGTGTTGCATTCTTTTTTTTACATTTTACAATTAAATTTTATTTCAATAAGGATTTCTTTCATTAACATACACAGTTGATGGGGCATATAACGTTCATTATTTGGGGAATATTTTAGATTATATTGGGGCTCCCTTTATGTCACATTACAGTATGTAAATTAAAAATTATAAATTTACTTGTAGCAAATACCATTTCTTACTCTTTAAAATTTTCACAGTATCAGTTATTGTAGGTATTAATTCCGACTTTAACACACATTTTCAAACACTTTATTCTGTTTGAATAAAAACTATTTAAGATCGGGAAAATTCAGTTAAACTGCTAAAACAGTTTGTATAAATACTTATTTCGAAAAGATTAGAAATATTTTAGAATCCAAAAATACTTTAGTACTGCATAAAATTCAATAACAGTTATAAAGAAGTATATGAAGTAGGATCCCATTTAATTTACTTGTGTATAGAAGTGACTGCTAAGTATGAAGGTAAAACAGCATAGAGCGTGTATACATTTTAACTTATGTTTGCTAAACATTACACAAAAAAGCAGATGGTAAAAAATTACTTTCATAAGTTTTAGGTTATTGAATAACTAGACCAGTCATTATAGACAAAAAAATAACGGCAAAACCTTGCAAAAAAATTTTGCACGCATCAAACTTTGGTATTATGAGCTTTAAGTATGTTAGTTTTATTTTGAAAAATCTTTACTTCCATAAGGCCGGGACTTTTTTCCACCCCCGTCTGGAAGGGGTGAAAAATCAGTTTCACCGCATTTTCGCAGTTTCACCTTCATTTTCCGTTAAATGTTTAAAATAAAATTTTAGCTAATAAAATGATGCGAATTTTTTAATTTGTGTACGACTAAAATTCGCAGAGTTATGAAGATTTAAAGGTGTCATATTTTTAGGACATTTGTTCCTCCGGGATATTTTAGCATAGTCTTTTGAAATTTTCAGTGATTTCCCGAGTTATTTTTTTTTTAAATGTTCGATGTTTCGGATCGAACCGGTCAATAATTTTCATTTTCCGAAGTTGGCACTATGGCTTTTGTAGGGTCCATGCATGCACAGGACCTGAAGCTTTTGTCGTACGCCAAACTTTGTAGTGTCACCATCCACGAGTCGGCCTCCTCGGCAGGTAGAAATCCTTGCATGTAACCTATCCTCTTCCCAACCAGTCTATCCAGCCTGAGTGTCTGGATCAACCCATTCGTGAGATTACGGTAAGTCATTTTAATATTATTTATTTCTTGTTAGCAATTCTGCATGCTACGCTGCTCTAGAGCTCACCAGAGGCTATCAAATTATACAGTAAGAAAGCCGTCTTACTTTCAATCATTCAAAACAATATTGTACAAAAAAGTTTTAACGTTTTTAGTCATCGAACATTCCAAGTGGCAACTTTTAAACTATCCATAATACCTAATCTTTTATCTTTAGCATGCTTTTCTCTATTGTGAAGAATCTGAGTAATTAATTACCCTGGAAGCCCTGCTTAAGATGATAACTGAAGCTTTGATATCAGAAAGAGTAAAATGGATTTAGGACTGGAGGTTCAACAATAGTTAATGTACTTACCTTGCAACAGATTTTTGAGAATAGGAGAGGATTTAACCTCTAGACCCATGTTGCATTTATTGATTTTGAGAAAGCTTTCGATCGAATGAACAGGAATAAATTATGGTTTGTTTTTATGGAATGTCGCGGCTATCCACAACATTTGATGAATGTGATTAGAAGCCTATATTGCAACTCTAAAATAATAGTAATACTGGGAAGACAAAGACTGAAGAAAGCTTAGTAAGTAAAGGAGTAAGGCAGGGATGTCGTCGTTTCGACGACGCTTTTTAATATATATATTATAAAATATCAAATTATATAATGTAATTTAATTTGTGTATCCCCACGCTTTTGGAGCGCCAAATTATATAACATAACAACACACAAATTGATATACTGAATTCATGGGTGTAATCGTAATAAGAAGATGATGCGTTATTTAAGATATAAATTGTTCCATTATTTATTTTTTTATTAAACTAAATCTTTCATTTAGCCTATTGAAATAGTACTCATTATTAAATCGTTTGTACGACTCTTTCGCACACAACTTATAGCTAACAAATTACATACAACAGGTTATACATAAATCTTATTATCTAATTTTAATTAATTAAATATTTATTTGCTCTCGGCTTACTCATTGTGTGGCCATCTTTTTGCAATTGCTGATTAATTTAGGCCTACTTCAATAATGAATTTACTTGTATTCCAATTTCTTTAATATTAATTTTCTTTAAAACTTTTTACTCCATATGCATTCTCCTTTATAAAAAAAAAGACTTTATTAATTACGTTAACTTAAAAATCAAATATTTCTCTTATCACTTACGTTACTCTCAATTACTAAATTTTATACAAGAGATAATATTCTAAATTTCACTCTGCTTTTACATTTATGTACAATTTAGTTATCTAATGTAGAATATTGAAACTTTCAACTTGTGAAACTTACGTGTCTTTTCTTCCCGTACGCGTTTCGGCGTGATGTGCGCCTTCGTCAGCTTTGAGGCAGACTCCGAGTGTGTCTCAAAGCTGACGAAGGCGCACATCACGCCGAAACGCGTACGGGAAGGAAAGGCAAGTAAGTTTCACAAGTTGAAAGTTTCAATATTCTATATTAGTTTAGTGCTGTCAAAAAAGAAGATGAACAATCAAAACAACTACAATTTAGTTATTTTAATAAACTGGTTGAATGTCTTTCATTCTAACTTTAATTAGTGTCTTTCAAATGTCTGTAATTACAATGGTTTTTCATCACCTCGTTTGACGTGGTTAATCATCCGTATGTCCTCCTCCTTGTCCTCAGTCCGTGTCCTCCGTGTCCTCCTGGTCCTCTGGTCCTCTTCCCGGATTCCACTGCATGTGCTATTTAATAGTGGTCTCGCCTCACAACGTATACTGCAGGTGTGTCCATAGACCTCCTCGTATGTACTCTGCTGCTCTGGTTGGACTTCTAGTCTGTCCTGTGACTCTCACTGTAGATTTAAAATAGCGTCGTCGACTGACATAGCCTCCTGTGGCAATGGTTGAATAGAGAAGAAGAAACTTTATTAGCGCCATCTGGTATTTATACCCAGGTCGTGCAAAAGCTCAGGTCTGAACAATTTTTAACTTGTCAGATTTTGTCGAAGCGTCTTTTCCCCCACTCTGGTTTAATTCACTATTTTCGCCTATCTTCGCGAATTACGAAGTCTTTTTCACACTACACGATGCTCAATCGATCGATAATTTTTATATGTTTACTATACGTAAATTACACTTCTTTATTGCAATTACAAAAAGAGCTATTCACTTTTTACGTATAGTAATTGCACTTTTTGTCACATTGGCACGGTCTTTTAACTCTTTGTTCACCTTTTATTTCTATACACTTTGTTGTCTTTTGTTTTACCATGTCGTACATATTTTTCTTATAATTAAAATAAAACATAAAAACTATCCTACATGAAAAGGGTTGGTTACATTTCAGGAACGGACAGGCTTCACACACACAAACAAAATACACGTGTACACAACGCTAGCGACAGGTGTGCCAGGAATGCGTGTCCATGCATGAATTGTGCGTTCCCTATTTAACTACGATACAGCTTGCAATCTGAATCATGTTTATTAATCCATATTTATTTATTTTTATTATTTATTTAAATTATTTTGGTAATGCACAGTACCGTTAATGGTTGTACTGTTGCAATATATATATATATATATATATACACACACACACACAGACACATATATTGACATCACCCAATCATGGAGACGAGATATTTTGTCAGAAATTCAACTTGACCAGAACATGAGTTTGGATATTTTACTGTATGCTGACGATGCAGTCTCAGTACAGAAAACAGAGGATGAGTTGCAGTATTCTTTACATCGTTTAAATCATATTTGTAAACAATAGTATTTTCAAACATCTAAGAAAATATAAACAAACCATGGCCTTTTGGTGAGTTTTCGGTCAGATCAAAAATTTTCCTTGAGGGAACAGTTTTGGAACAAGTCTGTGACTTTAATTACCTGGGTTGTACTATAAGTATTGGTAATGACACAGGCTGAGATATCACTATAAAAATCTCGAGATTTCAGATGATGTGTAGCGTCATAGGTAGAAAGTTAAGGAAAAAGACAAGAAAAGAAACAAGGCTTAAATTTTATAAAACAATGGCAGTGACTGTTTTACTATATGGATGTGAAACATGGGTTCCTACAAAAGAGATTAAAACTAGATGCAAACTTTGGTAATCAAATTTCTGAGAACAGCAAAGGGTTTCACGAGGTACAATTATTCTCCGTAAATGATGAAATCCAGACATATCCCGGGAAATGGTTACAGCATCTGGACAGAATGGAGGATGGACGACTAATTAAGGTTACGTTTCGACATAGACCTTTTGGCACAAGATATGTAGCAAGACCGTAAAATTGTAAAAATTACAATAGTACATTAATAAAATTAGTACATAAGACCATATGTCTTAATTGTAAAAACTAGTACACCAGACAAGACTGACAACGATACAGACAACAGCCAAAGTTAAATTGCAAACGGGTATGACAGATCCTTTAATGTCACGAGAGGGTTAAACCAGAGCGATGGGCTGGCACCAACACTGTTCAACATACCACTTGAATATGTGATCAGGAAATTGTCAATTGATAATATAATTAGGAATTCAACATTAGAACATAAAATGGTCCATATCGTAGAGTATGCAGATGATATCGGTATTATGGCAAGATCCCAAGGAAGAGCAAAAGAGACATTCCAGGAACTCAAAGGTGAAGCAGAAGAGATAGGATTACAGGTTAATACAGATAAAACAAAGGTTATGATAACCACTCGGAAGAAAACCAGGAAACCCGAACAGTTTGAAATTGAACCACTAAACCTGGAAATAGTGAATCAGTTTAAATATTTGGGATGTTGGATGCCAGAAAACAATGAAGAAATAAATGAAACAAGGAAAAGATACAGGGCGCAAATAGAACATATGCTTCGTTGACATCTACATTCAAGACAAGGAATATCCATCAGTCCAAGGTCACATTATATAAAGTTATGATTAGACCGGTGATAACATATGGCAGCGACACTTGGACTCTGAACAAACAAGCCGCTAATATAGTCAATACTTTCGGAAGTAGAATATATGGACCAATCCAAGTAAACGGGATATGTAGAATGCGTCACAATGAGGAGATATACAGCTGTATAAAAACAATGATCTGGCCAAAACCATCCGACCGCATAGATTGCAATGGGCAGGACACATCATTAGGATGGAAGACAACCGGATACCAAGGAAGGTACTATTTAGTCAGATCGAGGCTAGAAGGCCTGTCGGAAGGCCCAAGGCACACTGGATTGACTCAGTGGCGAGGGATGCTGATAATTTACTTAAAATAAAATGATGGACATCGATCGCCAAGGACAGGGAAAAATGGAGGCGGTTGATTATGGAAGCTAAGGTTCGACTTCAAACTGTGACGTCATAGAAGAAAAAGATGTAGCAAGACCGAGAGTGAGATATAGAGATAATCTGTGAAGACGGAACATTCAAAGGGTCTACTCCATGAGGTGCAGAGGAGGAGGAAGAAGAGGAAGAAGAAGAAGAAGAAGAAGAAGAAGAAGAAGAAGAAGAAGAAGAAGAAGAAGAAGAAGAAGAAGAAGAAGAAGAAGAAGAAGAAGAAGAAGAAGAAGAAGAAGAAGAAGAAGATTTAGCTTTCCTTCATTTTGTGTACTCTGTGTACCCTGATATTGGCAATGCTGTTGTTTAAACAAAATTTCATGTTGTTAAAGTTAATTTTCACCTAAATAGGATATAATAGAGAACCCAGAATTGTTTTTAGTTGCAAATGCAAAATGACATTGAACAATGAACTTTTAAGCGTATTTATAATCTCCTGTCCTTTATATCGCACTTTAATACATACACATTTTGTAATTTAAAGTGACGACTTATTCATCACCATCACTTTCAACGAGGATTAAACCAAAATTGGTTTGTTCCAGTCCCAAACCGGTAGACTAGAACTGGTTATTTCAACGCTTTTTTGGACGTCCCACACCTCTCTGTCCTTTCAGCTAATAATTTAGTAGTTGTTTGTAGATGCGGCAATCGTCCATTTGGTTAAGATGTTCCAACAATTTTAGCCTGTACTGGGCAATTCTATTAAATATGCTGTACTCACAATATTTAGTACCAGTCGTATATATGCATTTCTTTTACAATCTTCGAAGACTATACATTGTCATGTGCCTGCAAAAGCTCATTTCGGCTGCGTGAATACGACTAGCCTGAGGTTTAGTTAAGGTCCAGTTCTCAGACCCATTGTGAAGTGTGGGGGAAGGACATTGTAGAAATTTAGATGTGTTTTTTACTTGTTGATTTTAGAGTTCTAGTTGTGCCGCCCATATTATTAAACTTATGTAATTTATTCACCACGGAAATTATTATAACTAAGACACATTATAGTCCAAATAATCAACATTGCTGACCTGTTTCAGAACAGTACAGTGTATAATTGTTGCTCTATGGGATCAGTTCCATGAATAGCAATCACTTTGGTCTTCAACGTGGAGATCCCATCGTTGCATATTCAATGTATTGAGTGTACCCTCATCTGCAAGCCGCTTTCCGGGTTCAACAAGATTGCCTGGTCATCAGCAAACAGTAACGTATCAACTGTAGAGTTACCAATCATACAATTCTCAGAACGTTTTATCTGCCAATTGTGTATGACACTGTCTACATATAAACTAAAAGTTGATAATGGGCACATTTGTCGTACTCCACAATTGATGTGGCTCACAATAGGTTTGTGCTCGCTCTTCCTGTCCTAATTAAGGGTTTTGTTTTCCAAATAAAGAGTTTGTATGGCTCTAACGAGGTGTTGCGAAATCTCTTTCTTTGCTGCTATTGCCCACAGCCTGCACTCTATTCGGTCTATAAAATTCCTTTGTGATGACTTAGTTTAGAATGAAAGTATCGTATTAATAGTAACCAAATTTCATAAAGAGATTCATAAAAACCGAAACTTGCAGTGAATATTGTGTAAAATATTATAAAATTTAAAATAAATTAAATTTAAAGTATCATTGATTGTATTGTGTGATTATGATTGCTAATGACAGTCCTAATCAAGATTTTGTTTAAAATTATAAGCTACCCATTAGACGGCATTGTTTCAAAACCACAATATTTTCCTCATATTTGCTAAGAAAATATGTTTATTAGTAGTCTCGGGACGTTACACGCACATTGTTGTTTTGGTCTAAAAGCAACGCCAGCCCTATTAAAGCAAAAGAAAAAAACAATACTCTGGCAACAATCCAAAACCTTTAAATAAGAATGTGTTTTTGATTTGTGTATTTTGTGTTTGTGTGCGTTTTCTAGTTGTACGTAAACAATATATTTCCGGTAGTCTGCGGGTAGCTGCAACTATATTTACTTTTGTTTGTTATACGAATATGAGTTGGACGTGTACAAGAGTACATTACACAAGCTTATTTGTAGGCGCTGCACTCCTCTAACGTGGTGGAAGAGACAAGTGTGACAAAGTATTCAGTGCACACGGCAAACTTTCCCAAAGACCTAAATATATCTATTTTATAACTTATTATATTAAGAAAACTTTTTACTTAAACATACAAAATTATTTAAATCTTTTTAAGAAAATAAAACATTACAATTCTATACTTAAGTTATTATTATTTTAAGAGAGTTAAGCGTATTTAATAAAGTTTAATAATATATTACTTGAAGTTACATATAGGAATACAATGTAGAATATAAAAAATCTTAATAATAGTATACGAATTAATCCTGATATTAAAACAGCGAAGCAGATTACCAAACTACAGAGAAGGCGACAAATTATTGTTTAACACTTATCTAACACAATAGAGCTTGTATTACAGTAGTTCTAACTGTTATGAAATGTTCTAATACACGAGATGTAATAAATATTTACAAATTAAAATGAAATGACAATTGTCCGTTACACAAATTAACAAAGTCACTACACAGTCAGTGATAACGCAGTCTAATTATACTGTCTTATCTCATGAAATAAACACGCAATTCTCAAAATTTGTAAAATATATAAGAAAATTACGGCAATTCAGAGAAGAACGGCGTCTATCCACGATTTTTTAACTGACGTTGAATTTAGTTTCGTCTGTGTATACTATGGGCGCCGTTCTTCTCTGAATTGTCGTAATTTTATGATATATTTATATTAACTTTCTAAAGTGTTGTTCTATTATAAGTTTCCTATTGCCTTTGGCACGTTTTTATCAAAATCCCATTTGACGAATAATGTGGCTCAGACTAGATCCACTACCATTATAATTAATTCATGTCTTAAAATTGTTTAAATTACTGTGAATGTTGGTGTTTCCCCTTCTATGAATCAATATCCGTAAATAATTAATCGAATTGTCAAAATCGTCTAAATCATTTTTTATTTCCTTTGTTGAGAATTTTTTATGGGAAGTACTGAAAGATTTTGTGTGTCAGCCGTGTACGCGGATGCTTCTTTAATAATTCTGAAAACACTACTTAGAGACACACCGCACGCCTGAGCTACCCTTTCCTGTAACTTTCTTTCTGATATTCCCTTATCTTCCGATTTAATAAACTTGTGCACGTTATACATTATTTTCTGACTCCAACTATATATGACTTTCCTTTGCACTGAAGTTGACAGGGCACCCAGATTAATCCAGTTCACTCTCCAAAGCCTAAAAATATAGCAATAAACTAACTCCTACGCTTTTGATGAAAACTTTTTTTTTTGAAAAGTACGAACACAATTACATATCATGGGCCGTTTGCAAAAGAACAGTTTATTCACGTCTGGTAAACTTACCTATGCTGAATTTTAGTTTATCATTTAGTAATAGTATAAATGTTACTTTGTAAGAATATAGTAATTAACATATAAAGAAGATACTTTAGTTATTATGTTCTTACTGTTTGTACATTCATTGATTACAAACTTTTTTCCAGATTTTCGGGGGTCTAAGCCCCACTGGATATGTACGTATGTATATGGCAGGGCACAATAGAGATAATGTTAAGGCTAAACACTGTTTCCTACTTGGGATAATGTTTTAGTGTAATCATGAATTACATTAGTGTAATCATGAACTCTCCAAAGTTCAGATAATATTGTTGAAATTAAAACAGAGTGATTGGTTTTGCTTCCAAAGTCTAACGTTCAACGACGTACGTGAGTCACAGCAGACGATCATTCTTTACGCTGCGTTACGTGGAAGCACTTAGTCGTTGTTAGCCGACTCCAAGTGATAGTTATGTGAACATTAAGGCGAATAATTTAGTGGAGAAACCTCTAGTGTATCAAACATTAACTGTCTCAGTCAGCTGTTTGATTAATAGCTAGCTACTATGATTAAAAACCTCATAACAAAATTTTTATTTTAAATAATAACCATCTTTTGTCTGAATTTAGTTAATTTAGTATTTGTTTGAATTTGGTTATATATCAAAACAAACCACTCATTAATAATTTTGTTTTTTATTATTACTTTCAATACAAAATTTGTAACACTTTGTATATACCTCATATGTATATATTAATCCTCATTATCTTGTAACTACAATAATGAAACTCGCTGCAGATTAAAATAAATTTAATGTGCGTAATAACTGACAAATATATAACAACAATCTACTTTATGACAATAGAAAAATAAACAGTTTATGGTATTCTTTTTTCCAAATACTATTTACTGCAAATGCAATATTAGACGTACTATGTACGATTTATTAATAAATCTAAAAGTGTTTATTTTACAATTAATAACTCGTTTTTAAGTAATCTGCAATATCAAATACCCGTATCTAGTTTTGTGGTAAAAGCTAATTATACACCTGAAATTAGTTTACCAGATTTTTGGAAAAAGGTAAGTAATTTTTAACTCTGAAAATCTCAGTTAATATCTTTTGGAATCTCAAATGAGCAAACAACAGAGGTTATAAAGTTGGTGATGTGGAGTGGGTAAAGCTCTTACAGATATGCCTTGCCGTCTTTTTCTAGGAAACAGCAAACGTATTTTTCCCCCATCCCAAGCGTGTTAACACACCACATCATTTAGGAAGATGGAGCTAGGACTTTGTTGGCTATGAAGATTTGACATGGAAGAGAAATCATACGCAGTTTTATGAGAAGGAATGACAGCCAGAACAATATATTTTTTATAACATAAATAATATTTTCCACCTAAGGCAATTTAGATTAAAGTCACAATCTTTGCAGATATAAGTAACTGAATGAAATTAGAAATGACTTGTTTATTCAGTAACATTATTCTATAGTACATACGGTACAGAGCTATTAAACTGTGGTATTAAAACATATACAGAAAATAAGTGTTTTGTGTATCTAGTAAACCAGCAAAGCATTATAATGTTTATAACCGTACATAATATATTTTGTTAACACGCCAGGGTTTACGGTATTAAAAAAATAATAATTAAAATATGTAAAACATCTAAGAATTGACAAATTTACGTTGTAAAGGCATTTAAAATTTTTGAGTTAAGTTTTTATAGAAATAATTGGAATAATACAGGAAACTAATAACAAGCGTAAAATTTCTCGCTACCTGTACTGAAGTCACTGAATTTTTAAGAAGACGAAAATTATCTGATGCCTGTTTATACGAAGTGGGAGAACTGCTGGCCTGACTGAGACATGACTGGCAGAGACATCACTTAAATTATATTTAAGTGAAATTTTTGCAACGTAACCTACAGCATATGACTGAATAAAGTGACTAAAGGTTTTACATATGGTTTCTACAGAACATGTTTTCTCTCGTGACACAATCAGAAAAATATAAAGTAGACTAAAAGGTTTCTATACTGATAGCGACCACAATGTTGCGTAAACGCAAATATGTTTCCATAAACTCGACGTGTTTAACCCGAATGCAGTAATCTGAATACAGTGATACTAATACGCTACACATAGAATTATTGTTAATTTAATTTCACACCGAACCAAATCGTTAGGAGGTTCAACATGGGTAATCAGCAGTTTGCAGCTTGCTTGCAGTGATATAAGAGGTCTGTAAGTTTCTGGACCGTACTCAAAGATCCATGATATAATCACCAGTAATAACATTTTTTATAAAATCAGGATCATTTTCAATTCGTCCTAGAAGATCATGACAAACTTCCATCCTGTTGTCTTTCTGTTCAAGAGTGAGGTTTTTTGGGAGCAATTTCACACAAACTTTTCTCATTCCCAATTCGTTTGTCAAAATTTAATAAACTGTAGTCTTGTTCAAATTTAATTGTCTTGTGATGATTCTGACGGTTAATCGACGGTCAGACCGCACCATGTCCCTGATTCGATCAACACTGTCGTCAGTTCTTCAGATTGTCGCTCTTCCAGAGCGTGGATCATCCTTAATTAATTAAGCCTCTCGGCCATCTGAAAATGCTTTAAACCAACTGAAAATTTGAACCAACAAAGCTTCATCTCCATACGCCTTTGTCAATTTTGTAAATGTCTCAGTAGCACTGTGCCCGAGTTTAACACAAAACTTGATTGTACAACGTTTCTCGTAATTGATGTCACTCATTTTTATAACGCACAACAAAAACTCACTTCACGAAAAGCTAGTTTACCTTTCACGTGGCACCAATAGACAATATAATACTGAATATCAATCAGCTATTTATCTAACCATCTATGTTAATGAAAACCTTACAGTGTTGCCATATTGACTGCTACATGATTAGTCTCATTACTTAATTTACAGACCTCGTAAGTAAGCGTGTGTACAATATTTAAACCTATGGTACATTAACATTATCAGAAGGGTTAGGTCGGACTGTAACCATCGCTACAATTTGCCACACAACGTTTCGACCACTAGAAGTTCCGACGTCTCTTCAGGTGTAACTTAAACTAATACATTAAATACAAAATTCGTTTGCTAATAAGCGTGAATCATCAAAGAATAAACCACTACTACCTACAAAGTTAACATTAAAATTATATATATATAAAAGAATTACGAAACCTGAAAGCACAACCACATTGACCAAAGTTCACACCACGAACAATGTCGGAGACCAACAGCGCCCTGTTTACATACACAACTAAGCACCCCGGGTCGGCCCACAGCTAACCCTGCCTACCTCGATGTACAAACTCTTTCAAATTCCTAATCTAGATCCTACGTACATCTGTAATAGGCTGTGTAATACATTTAAGATTTACAGCCATAAAAAATGACTCTGTGATTTTTTGTTTATTAGTACTTGATCCCACAGGATTTCATATTGCTCATTCCATACGTGCTCAACTAATTTAGCTATGTTTGTCTTGCTTTCTTTAACGTGTTTTCTGTGTTTTGCCACACTTATCTTCAAAGACTTTAAAATTTCGCCGAAATCCCGTAATCCACATTCACACAACATGCTGTATATAACATCTGTACACTCCAAGTTAAGTAGTATGGACGCGGCATTGTATACTCTAGAAACTTTTTCTAAACTGCTACGGGAGTCATAGGTAGTACGCAAGCCATATTTCGTTGCGATCCTCCGAATTCTTTCCGAACTACTCAATAACCAAAGTGCGTTTCACATCCTTCTTGTTTTTATCGTATTTAATATTTTCATTTTTTCTATAATATTCGGTGTTAGAATTTATAGCGACGGCACAGGATTTTAAACTTCTTACGACTTTCCTTTTTATGTGATCAGGATTGTTTGGCAAATTGTGGATATATTGTCCCGTATGAGTTGGTTCATGGTAAACCGTAGTACACACATTACCCTGAATACGAATCAGTAAAAAATCCAAGAACGGCTGGGAATTATTACTGTTTAACTCATACGTAAACTTAATACAAGGAGTTAAATTATTCAGATACTCAAGAAATCCCATTAGTTTTTTATGTTGCCAAATAAGAAAGGCGTGATCGACATATCTAACCCAAGTCTTAGATACGTAGACGTAATCATCAAATACTCTTCTCTCTAACCAATCTATGTGTATGTTAGCCAACCGGGAATCAGTGATGAGCCCATCAGTAGTCTCTCCTTCTGAGAATGAAACTCATCTTTGAATTGAAAGCAAGACGTCAAAGAAAGACATAGGTCCAATAATTCTATTACCGGTAAATCTGTCCGTGTTGACAGTTTTGAATGTTCCTCCAGCCGTCCCTTTACAATGGCTAATGTGCCACCAGTAGGGAAGTTTGGAAAGAAGGGATTGGTCGCATCAAAATTTAACAGAGTGTCATTGCTATTAAGTACAGAATTCCTAGTAATGATAACAAAATGACAGCGAAACTGAAACTCACCAAAAGGGAACTAATGATAGGTATCAAAAATCTTGAAAGCTCATACACGGGACCGAACCGAGAGCTGACTATCAGCCTCAGCGGGACGTTTACTGTTTTGTTTGAGTACTATAGGTAACACATAAATGTACGGAACTTCAGAATCATGAGGCGTTAATTACGTCTTCGTTTTAGAAAGAATGTACTTCTTACACTTCACTAATTTCTCGTACGCCTTTATCTCAATTTGAAAGGTAAGATTTTTGTTTAGTGAAATATATTCATCCGATTTTAAAACGTCTCCTATTTTTCTGTCATACTCAGAAGTATTTAACACGACTATCCCCCTCCCTTAACCGCTTTCCTAATAGCTATTTGCTTTCTCGTAACTCCTTCACGGCTTTTGAGTCTTATTTCTTCATGTTCGTGCTACAGTCGCCTTTACGGTCAACACGATGTTAACCCTGCAGCGGAAATTATCACGTTTTTCATCAGGTAAAGTTTTAAAACTATATTATAGAGGAGGAATGGTGTACTAGATTCAGGCCTCTTTATAAAATAACGCAAAATTTCAGTTCTTATTTAACACTCCTATTTCAGTTTCATTTAAATTAAATTTAGAAAAATTAAATAAATTTTTATTTTAAATAACGGTATGCGATTGTAACTCAGACTTTTCTTCCGTAAATTTGCTAAACTTTGCGTATGTTTATTGTTAATAGACATCATAGCCTTCTTATGTTTATTAGTTAAACTATTAGAAATATTAGAAAACTCAAAAGCCTTTATTATATAACATAAAAAGTTTTCTATTTCTGGCTCTTGTTCTTCTTTTCCTTCTTCTTATTCAGGCTGTGGACGTTACAATCCGTTACGCACTTCTCGGTCCGACGCCTTGAGCTCACTTCGACATTTTCATTTTGAATCTAAGCGCGTGCGTCCTTTGGTCATTCTTTAAAACCTCATTTCGGCACCGGTAATTTTTATTTATGTCTACCTTCTACAGAGTAGGTACCGCCATAACTTTACAAAATTTGATTTTAGATTATGTTGTTGCTTTCTTTTTTAATGTTCTTTGAATATTCTAACAGATGGATCTAAATTAACTTAAATTATTGTTCTCTCTTGTATAGACCATCACGTAATATCACACTGCAAATACTAGAAATCCTGTACCGCTCCAAACAGAAGTCGTCTACCATAATTTTCGTTTTGATTGGATAGGAGGCACGGAACGCCATCAGCTTTGGTTTCGGCAGGTAAATTCTCATGTTATACTCCTAGCTCATTGGTTGATGATGACATACAATACAAAGTCCATACGCAGAGCCCATAGGTTAAACATTATTAATCTGTTTAGTAATAGCTGAGAAATTTGTATTTCCTGTGTCTTAGGCTTTAAAACAATCTTTTGAACCTACTTCTTCAAAACTTTAATACTATTATTAAAGCAGTATTGAATCACTTCACTATATATTAGGGGTTCTTTCGATTGATTCATATAGGAGTAGAGGGAAATTGGGGGTTCAAACTCACAAAGGAATGCCGCCTTTCTTAAAAAACAATAAAAAACGATAAAAAACATGATCTAAGAGATGACGCCGCCACCGCTGGACCCGCAGCATCCCAATGGACCACAGCACCGCGAATTTCCGCAAATAAATTTTTTTATTTTTTTTATTTGGTTTTTTATTTTTTTAATTAAATTGATTTGGGTGGGATGAGGTTCAATGGACCACCAGCATCCGTGAATATAATTTTTTATTTTTTTAAGAAAGCTGATTTGCATATCAGGGGGTGGTGTTGGGTGGGAGGTTTTTTTATTTCATATCAGTGGGTGGTGGTGGGTGGGGGTGGTTCCAACTCGATGCATTATAGTGTATATTAAAATATATGATCAGGTGTACCAACCTTTGCATGAGTTCAAATTTGTCGTGTGTTATAATGTATATTAAATCTATATGATCAGGTGTACCAACCTTTGTATTATTATAGTGTATAGATATTTTATATGAGCAGGGTTGTCAACATTTTCTGCGGCGGGGGGAGGGAAATTCAAATATGTGTTATATAGTGTATATATTAAAATATATGATCAGGGTTACCAATCTTACATTATTGTGTGTATAGAGCAGATCTGCCAACATTTTTTTTTCTCTTCTGTAGTGGGAAATTCAAACTATATGATCATAATTGTTACTCTCTCTCTCTCTCTCTCTCACATTTGAATGTAAGTAAAACTATCTCTCTCTCTTGTTGTCAAACGTTATGTTCAAACCGTTTTCTCCTCTCCCTCTCTCTCTCTTTCTCTCTATCTCTCTCTCTCACTGTGTACATTGAGTAAATAATTTTAGCTCTCTCTCTCTCTCTCTCACTCGTTGTGTATTATAACACACGACAAATTTGAGTATGTCTCTCTCTCTCTCTCGTTGTCAAACGTTATGCTCAAACTGTTCTCCTCTCTCTGTGGTCATTACCGCACGCATGTAAATGAAATTAGAAAGTTTATATTTATTCGACAAATATTAACGCCCTCTCTCGCTCTCTCTCTCTCTCTCTCTCTCTCTCTCTCACTCTCACACGTTTCAACTGTGTCAACAAATAGTAACGCCCTCTCTCTCTCTCTCTCTCTCTCTCTCTCTCTCTCTCTCTCTTACCGTGTACATGGAGTAGTCGATGTGATGAATAAATAATTTTAGCTCTCTCTCTCGTTGTCAAAACGCCGTCTTCATTTTTCATGTATTAGATAATTAATTAATAGTTTATAATGCAGTCAGTGTGATTGATCCTTGTTAGAAATATATATATATTTGGCAAATATTAACTATGTATGTGTGTTGTTGTCAATGAACTACTTACCTGTGTGCTGTTACAGATGACAAATCCATACGTTAACGGCGTAGCAATCTGGTACAAAACTACTGTTTAATGGGTACAGTTTACACACACACATAGGTTCAGTAGTGTATAGCGAAATAAATTAAAATTATACACACACATGAAAACGGTGGTTGAAATTCATACAAATCTGCTGATGTAACAGTTCACAAAAATAAATTAATTGTACACATGTTCAGAGGTGTAGAGTGAAATAAAATAAAGTCATAATTTGTTTAAATGATTAAATATATTTTAAAATTCATAATATAAAATTCACAATTCATAATTAAATAAATACATTATAAAATTGAAAATTCACAATATAAAATTCACAATTCATATTTAAATAAATACATTATAAAATTGATATTTTTTCAAAAGTTTATATATAATTGTGTCGTACTTGTAGGAGAAGTAACCTGCAACATAACAATACAACAACATTAAAATCATGTTAAATATCACACACACACACACACACACACACAGATATAGCTGGCAGAATCAACGCTTTACGCGAGTAACTTCTTAAATTATGTGTCACTCTCTCTCATAAGTTAATGTCCACTCATCAAAACTTGTAAATTATAATCTGCACTACATGTTAAATATCACACACACACAGATATAGTTGGCAGAATCAACGCTTTACGCGAGTAACGTCTTAAATTATGTGTCACTCTCTCTCATAAATTAATGTCCATTCATCAAAACTTTGTAAATTAGAATCTGCACTACATTCAAACACACGCACACACAGTGATAAAAATTGTTTATTAAAAGTAGTTTGTCACCTTAACGAGATACAATTTCCACTTGCACTGTTTGGTTCCTCATGCCTCGAAACACGAGATGTAGGTCGCTGGGGTTTATATGACGGAGCTCTTCATCTGTAAAGACGCAAGCATATCTCTTAGGTAGATATACACGATAGCGTAGCTCACCATCTTCCAACGTTACAAGCACAGACTTCCCATATCGTGTGTCCACATGAGTAGGGTAAGAATGAGAGTTCTAACGCGGAAGTGACGTCACATCCCCCTTTTGGCGCGAAATTCAAAAATCCAGGTGGTGGGGGTAGACTTCCGGCGCAGCGTGTCGTCTTGTGCAGAGGTTATGATGGACCGGGGGGGTAGTGGTGTGTCCCACGTGACCTCGATGGGCGTACCGAAGTTGTCGGCCATGTTGTCGGCGTTCGGCCATGTTGTCGTCGTCGTCCATTTTGTGGGGTTACGTGTGCGTTGATTGGCGGAGGCGTGGCCGCCGTTCGCTGTTCGCCGTTCGCTGTTCGCCGTCCGGCGGGGGCTTGGCCGCGGCCAGGTCGTGGCTTGACCGCCGCCGGGAGTGGTGGGGTCGTCGTCCATTTTGTCGGCTGTGTGGTGGCCATGTTGGGAAAGCTGGGATGTTGTCGGATTGTGCGTGTGTGCTGGTTAAGGTTGGGCCACGTTGCCGCATCGTGGTGTGTTATAGTGTATGGTTTGGATATATGATTTGTTTTTCCGGAAGGGTATCCATGTTGGAAAAGCGTCGACGTTGTCAACTTGTGCCGGCCACGTTGTCGGCTCGTGCATGTGTTATAGTGTAGGGGGTTTTGTATATGTTTACACTGCCACCATTGTCTGTCGACGTTGTCAACTTGTGCGCCACGTTGTCGGCTCGTGCATGTGGTAAGTATAAATAAAAAAAAGCACATCATCAGTGTGAAATTTTTGTTGACACAGTCTTTCGGTGCAAAATTTAAAATCATTTCACTTGTAAATATTGAATATATGCATTTATGCATATATATTTATGCATAAATAATTATTGCTATAGTAATCTATATTGCACGAACGTAAAAAAATGAGTAGTGTTGTGTACATGTAAGAAAATACACATGATATGCATTGCATAATTGAATGTCTAGTTGTAATGAATTGGCTTCGGCTATCTGAGCATAATATGTACACATGCTGGTGATGATGTAATCAATCCATCTGTGTGCCCATCTGTTACCAAAGCGTGTGAACGAAGGCTTTATTAGTCGTACATAATTTGAAGAACGCGAGTCGTTGGTGATGTAATATTATTAATTGGGCTCCAGCTGTCTGTGCGCGCTTGCGTGTGCGTACATCCATTTGTTTAATAACAGAACCCGAGCCGTTGACTAACTAATGAATAATAATTGGCTTCGGCTATCTGAGCATATGTACACATGCTGGTGATGATGTAATTGTCTAGCCATCTATTACCAAAGCGTGAGAGCTGAGGCTTTAATAGCCGTACATAATTTGAAGAACACAAGTCGTTGGTGATGTAATATTTTAATTGGGCTCCAGCTGTCTATGCATTTGTTAATGTGTGTGTGTGTGTGTGTGTGTGTGTGTGTGTGTGTGTGTGTGTGTGTGTGTGTGTGAACGAAGTGATGACCGTACATAAATTATTGTGTGAAACAGAAAGCCAAGCCAAGCTAAGTGATTGTCCTTGACTGCACGTGTAGGAGCTCTAGGTTTTTTTTGTCGTCGAAACAGAAAAGCCAAGCTAAATGGTTGTCCTTGACTGCACGTGTAGCAGCTCTGGCTGATACCAGCTGCTTTCGCGTTCATCCTTTAGATAGCGTATATATACGCTGTACGAATTGCTCACATCATCACATTGTTCAACGAGACTAGAACTCGTACAGTGTGAGTTTTTCATTTTTAAATAAGTTTTCATTTTTTAAATAATTTTTTTAATTTTTGTTCGTTAAGATTCACATTCAGTCGTACAGAGTGAGTTTCATTTTTTTTTAAATAATTTTCATTTTTTAAATAATTTTTTTTAATTTTCGTTCGACGAGATTCACATTCAGTAACTCAACTAGAACTCGTACAAGGTAAGTTTCATTTTTAAATAATTTTTTAATTTCTAAAGTATAATATAATCAAGCAATTCTCAACTAGAGTTCGTACAAGGTAAGTTTCATTTTTAAATAATTTTTGTAATTTCTAAAGTATAATATAATCAAGCAATTATTGTTTAATAATATTGATTTTTTAAATTAGTTATATGTAATAACACATGAATGCACATTGCGCAACATTTCTTTTAGCTTGTATATTGAGTGATGATTAGTGTTAATCTTTCAAGGATTTGTGAAATAAATATAGAATAAAAATGTTAAAGCAATATTATTTAATTAAAATACAAGTAATCAAAATATATTACAATTTAAAATAAATATTATGTAATAGTAAACAGTGGTGACAAGTACAAAATACATAATATGTAAACATATACAATATGACATTTGTGTACAATATTCATCTAAATAAAGTAATTACAAATTAAAATATGATGACGTACACAGTAATGACAAAAATTAATATGGAAACATGTGTGACAATTGTGTATGAATTACAACTAAGTAAAACTAATAAATACAATTGTATACATTTATATTATGTGTAAGCAAATTAGATTTTAATTTATAAATTCATTACGCATAATAATTTATTATTTGTAATTGTTTTAATAATTGTTTTGAATTACATTAAAATAAAATAAGTGTAAGCACATTATATTTACTATTTGTGTACGTGTGCAATGACAATTTTGAACAAATATATTTGTTAATTTTGAAGATGTCTATCCAGGCTTACTCTAAAATGTACACCATGTAAGCCTTGTTTTATTATCTAGATATACAGTAAGTATATTGATAATTAAATATAATTAAATTAAATGAAATATATGTGTAAGCACAATATATTATAAATTAAAATACAACTAAGTACATGTTAATATATAATTGTACGTGCAGCTAATGACAATTATGTGTATTTACAATGGAAATTATACATGGTAAGTGAGTATGTCCATTCGGTCTTACTGTACAATTTCTACTATGTACGCTCTATCCTTTTCTCCACGAAAAATTAGATGCAGCGAACACGGTACTAAATCTTTTAATTCATCATCTTCGAAAACGCTCGCGTATCTTTTAGGTAGATATACGCGATATTTTAGTTTAGGGTCTTTATAATCTTGAAGAGTGACGAGTACGGCTTTCCCGTACTTCGCGTCTATATTCTGCATTTCTTCTATCGGATATTTTACGCCGATTATTAATTCTTTTATTTTTGTATATTCAATTGCGCTAATAGTTGCAAATTTTTCAGTGAATGATGCCATTTTAAAATAAAGAATTTTATATTTGTCTCGCGCGTCTCTCAAGGACTGAACGAATAACGCTCGCGCACAGCGGAATAAATAGGGAGGTAGTTGTGGAGGTGGAACCAGAGAGGGGGAACTACATAACGTACAGTAAGCGTTTATTTTTAACCGTGTGAACAGGATACGACTTGACTTCTCACGACTCGATGGGTAGGCGGGGAAGAGGAGACGAGTCGGTTTTTTTTTTTTTATGAATAGACAGAATGATGTAATTAACAGCACTCATGCGTGTTAGAACATGTCGCTGAAGCTAATTTTTTTATCGTACAGTAAGCGTTTATTTTTAACCGTGTGAACAGGATACGACTTGACTTCTCACGACTCGATGGGTAGGCGGGGAAGAGGAGACGACTCGGTTATTTTTTTATGAATAGACAGAATGATTTAATTAACAGCACTCATGCGTGTTAGAACATGTCGGTGAATCTAATTTTTTTTTATATGACTATACAGAGTGATGTAATCGTCAGAAAGGTTAATTTGTTTTACGTAAGCGCTAAACAATAATGTTTTCAATTAGTAATTTATCAGAAACATATTGATTACTCTAAAATCTGATACAACCCACTCGCGTAAAGCGTGTACTCTAGTATTTGTACATATTTCTGGAAGTAAGTGGTGCGCGAGACAGACTGTTCCATGTATTGATTGTAATTGATCGAGTTTAGGACAACCGAAATCTTCTAAATTTATAATATTAAAATGCACGATACGCTTCTGTAGAAAATGTTTTTTTGCAATCCTTTTACGAACACAAATTTAAAAGGAAATGTATATTTTTCTAATATCGGTACAAGATGTTCATACGATGTGTCCCCGTCCGTCCACGCTAGTCCATGATAATGCTCTGTTAACCATCTGTTTGTCCTCGCATGTTTATGATTCGAAACAATCATGTTTGCTGGAGGTGAAAATATCCAATGTCTGCTGGCAAATGCAGTGACATCCATAATGGCTAGTTCCTTAACGAGTTCGTTTCCATCGTTGTCGATGAAACAGTGAAAGTCAAGGATGACTGCTAGATTATCCTCGCACATCCTTTTTTCGTTATAAATAATGTGTTTGGTGTTACTAAGAACGCTGCAGATCCGTCCGTCTTACGGAACAGACACGTTGTATGTTGTGAAACGCTCGTAAAGAATTTTTTCGGAACGTTTATTTTGTACCTTATATTTTCGTCACGGATCAGTGCAACAAATTTACAGGTCAAAATGTTGTATACAAAAATTTCTATAGGGTATAGTATTGTGTGCTTTAATTCACTACAGCGTATGTACTGGTACGGAGATAACAGCTCCATGCGTCCGTCTTCAATGCGTGCTGTTCAAACACTGAGGTATGCAATATTAGTGGACTCGGATTAAACACTTTTGCCACGGCAGCATATATTTTCAAACCTTGTGTTCACTAATCGATTAAATTAAGGCGTGAAAATGAACTAGAAATACGCTCTCATGTAAGCGGTGCATGTGGTTCTACATAAAGGACAAGTATGTAGGGTTATGGCGCAATTCACACATGTGATAAAATGTCGACAGGGAATAAGTACAACTTCCACGTTTTGTGCGTAACAGACTTTGCACATTGTATCACGATTAGAGCTTCCTTCTATGTTTTTTATATTCTCCTTGATCGTGTCGACGCGTTGTTCGTTCTCTGCTGTCGCTATTGCTGTTGGTGCTTGCGCTTCGGTAACGATACCCAGTGCCTTGATGATAAAATTTTTATCTTTCATTAACATTACGTAAGAGCACGCAGGGAAATGACGTGCATGTTCCATCCAAGCATATTCTCCACGTTCCCATTTGTTTAATCCGCCTCCACAGCAAAAACAAATCACTCTATCGTTGCATCCAGTGTAAAAGAAACCCGCTTCTGATAATTCTTTAGGTGTTATCGTTAACGATACAGGCCATTCTTTAAAACTCTTTAAACGATTTTCCAAGCTTCTGTAACGCGGGTACGGAGATGTGATTTTTTGAATTAAGATGACTTGCACTTCTTTATCGTCTGGTGATAAGGACTTGATTGTTGTTGCTGTCGCTTCACCGCATTGTTTGAAATAGCGGTCGTTCTTGGGTTTGGTATCATCATCATCGAAATCGTGTGAAAGCATCTTGTGCGTCCTCTCGCGAGTCGTGTTGATGAAACACTGAGCAAAAAAAAAAATAGGAAGAAGAGGATAATCGTTTCCCCCTCCACAAAATAAAATACATGAAAAATGATTACATTTTTTTTTTAATAAAAAAAATTACATACATGTAAGTCATACATTACATTCTATTTACAGCAAATACATAAAAATTTATTACATTTTTTTTTTTAAATAAAAATCGCATACATGTAACGCATACATTACATTCTAAAAAGCAACATTATATTTACAGCAAAAAAAAACAATAATTTATAGTAAATGTTTAATTATGTCTGCGCACTGTGTTGGATAACGGAGTGTACACGTTGAGCGAATCATGCAGTATCAAGCAGTAGGCCGCGGTCTGAGCGGGGAAATTGCTCGATGACTCGAATTCCAATCTGACGTCGACTGGTGAAGACTTGAGCGACTCATCCTGTCTGCTACAATCGAAGACGAATAACGGTGCTTTTGCTATGAACTCAGTAGGCGTTAGAAGTACGTTGGGTTGACTTCTGTGGTAGTATGACTTTTGAAATCGTGTATACATGTCGTACAGCAATGCATAACGTCCGTTATCGATATCCAGGTTCAGGTTATCGTACGGGTAGTATTTGTCGTTCAGAAAGAGTCTCGCATTTGTCACATTGCAGTGATCGAATTCGCCGGCATGTTTTTTCAGATTATTCTTTCTGCTGGTCTGGAAGGTGAGTATCACGTACCGTGGTTTCTCCAGTTGTGTAGTTGTTTTCACTGTCCAAGTCTGTCTGTCAGTCGTTGGTAAAACCGGGTACTCGTGCAGTTCCCAACTACGAAACGGTAAGAATAGTGGTAGGTCTTTGCGTATGATATCCAATAATCGTATCCGTACTTCATTGTTCACGTACACGAACGGAATCATCCAAGAGATTTTTGTTAGTTCTATATCAGCGTTAGCGGGCGCATCCGTAGACGAGAACAGAGCGTTAACGTCAGTGGAAGTGCGTAATAGTATCAGTTCTTGTTTCATGTTTAAAATAACATGTGTGAAATCTTCAGCAAATCCCATCAGCATCCTCAACGGTATGCAAAAGTTGAATTCATTATTTTTACCAGATGGTGTTAGCTCGTCAGCTGTAGGAGCAACCCAACCGGCATTTTGCATCGAAACAATGTCCTGCTTGCTGGCAGATAGTATGGTTTTAATAGTGGACGTGATGCCAACACTCTTGGTACGATCTACTTCCACGCCGGCCAATTCGTAACGGATTTCTTCGAAGAGAAACGCAATCGCATTGTTTATCATTTTCACGTTCACATTACCAGTGGCAGTGGTTTTTTTGCTCAACTTGCCTTCAACGTACAGGAAACTTTCCATCGGTAAAGTGAAGACTTCCTGCTGCAGGATAGGTATGCGTATCTCATCATTATTTCCATATCGTGACGCCGACGCGTACGGTGCATGAGGATGATATTCATAATGTGTGATGTTGTCTTCAAAGAACGGTCGACGTTCAACCGATAAGACTATACCGCTGTCCGTCATGTTACTTGTTTCTCTTGAGTTTGAATCCTAGTGAAATCAGGTAGCGTCGGTTAGTTGCTGTTAATCGTGTCAACGACGAACGTCTACTGATACCTTTTCCAAAAGTGTTGTCCTCTTTTATCTTGCAGTGCAAGCCGTCGCTACCTCCGCTCTTCATCATCATGGAGGTTTCGGTGAAATAAATTCCCATGATTACTACACACGTTTCAAATGTATACGTGCAGTGATGACTTCCCCTTGAAAATTCACAATATCACCGTCCTGATCGTGTACGGACACTGTAACGTTACGCAAGTGTAGTACGTTAAGCGGAAAATAAATGACGTTTCTAGGCGTTTCGACTATCTTGAATCCTGGCTCAACTGTTGGATAGAACGAGTGCAATATATGCTCGTTTCGACCCGCCTTGTATGAACCTTGAACAGCGTTACACCTTATCTCCAAAACGTTCACTTTGTTAATGTTTACAGGCGCATCCGACGTGTGTAATATATACGCTTCTAACTTGCGGCTCTTGGAAAAACCCAACATGGTACCGATCGTATGTTCCGTACATCCGAAATCGATATCGTATGAACAATAAATTTCACATTTCAATGTGTTGTTGTTGGGTCGTAGAGAAAATTTCGGGTCTACTAGTTCTTTTTTCAGGTACGTTTCAATATCACTGATTTCATACACACCGGTCGGTATATTGACAGGGTCTAACGTTTTACGTGCTCCCTTTAGTACAGGAAAGACATTGTTTTTTCCACTCTCCACGTTCGGTATAGAGTTGTACGTGGTAAAGTCCAGCAGTCCTGCGTACCATTCACCGTCCGTTAATTCAAGCGGTGGAAAAAAGTCACAAACCAGTGCGCTCGGATCCGTTCCTGTGACGGTGACCGTAAGCGAAGACATCTTGTAGTTTACTGATCGTTCGATGTCAAAAACTCTAAACATAAATGTCCGCAGATGACCGTATCTGACGGCTGTTTTCGCATGTAATTGTAATGAACGTCGGTCACGTTCGATCCAAAGTACCGCATTAGCTCGACAGGTGGACGTAGATTGCCAAATCCATCAAAGTACCAGACTCTGTCGCCTCGCTTCTTGTAGCATACCCAGTGCGTGCCCGGTCCGCTAGCATCGTCCAGATTCACGATCGCACTTTCGTTCACCCACGGTGATGTACTAGGAAGTGTGTCGCGCATGTACACACCTCTGAAATAGGGTATACGCAATCGTTTCGTGTACTCATAAAGATCATGATCGGACAATGGACGCACGGGTATTTTGATTAGTTTTTTCGGTACGGTCGAAGATAGAGTCCTGAAGCCTTTTTACCGCCACTCTTTCTTCGTCGTTTTCCTGTCCCTGTTGTCGTCGTCCTCCTCCTCTTCCTGATTATCGTGCGTCGAACCGGCTTGCGTCGTCTGGTGCGACGTTGACGTTTACGCACACCACCACCACCACTACAGCATAGCCCGCTGCCTAACGCAGATTTCGCCTTCATTGCTGCTGCTACGGCTGCTGCGTACGCTCTTTCACTGATGCCTGAATTCAAAGCTTTAACTCGTTCCCACGCTTTACCGGCTAGCACACGATCCGCTATACCTCGTCGTTCGTTGTCCTTGTACTTGCTGTAAGCGATATCGTGTTCGCGACAGGCTTCGTCCAACTCGTTGATTCCTCGATCACCACGACTCAATCTCTCCTCTAGTTTCGTTCCTGGTCCGCAGAACCTGTAGCCAGGCAGATGTAGTTCTACCGGTAATACGTCCACCGCTCGATTGATCAGTGTAGGTACTGACTTCGCGACGAATGGTACCGCGCTTTTAACTATTTTTCCGATAAGACCACGCCCCCCTTTTTTGTTATCAACACGGCTACGTAGTTCATACATGACTACTGTTTCGTTTGCTCTCGATAAAGAGATCTCCAATCTTGCTCGTTGTTGGATTTGTCCAGATCACTAATCAACACGCTCGTCTCCGTCTTGTTCATAAGTAGTAAGTCTGCCTCTTCGGCACCAAGTGAAGTACCCGCTGCGCGTGTATGCAATTTATAGATATACGATACCACTTTCTCCCAACGATGTTGGAACACTTTTGCGAGTTTGTACGTTTCGCTCTTCGCGTACCGCTTCACGTCCTCCAATTGACGCGCGTTCACTGCATCTGTGGCCCGTGCGCCACCATCGCCAACGTTTAGAATGGTTTTTCCTTGCGCGTTGAATTAAGCATTGTTTACCGCGGTGATCGTGTGTCGGTTCAAAAATTCCAAATTCACTGCGTCCTTGTTGTTCATGGGTGGAGCTAACTGTGTTATCCGCACATTGCCGACCATTAGGTTAGAGTTCGTATCCTTCGGTATGATTTTCGAGTCCACGTATATTTTGGCCGCGGCGTCTCTCGCACGAATCGGTTCCCTCAGAGACTGTATGCGATGGTCTCGTGCGTCGACGACAGCACCGTTCTTCTTGTTCGGTACCAATTGTGTGAAACGTAAGCACGAGTAGTCTACGTACTGCTTGTTGACAGCATCCCCGAGATCGACAGGAGCGCCGACGTTGACGAGTTTACGACCTTTCGCATCTATTCCTTGCGCCGCCGTCGACGGATCGCCAGCTAACAGACAATTGTCACGCACAAAGCGCAGTGAAACGGCATCGCTATCATCGCGCGGTTCGCCCAAATTATGTATTTTTTTTCCCGCTACATCAAAGTGTCCGTCCTCGGTCATTGTGATACCAATATCCTCTCGCAGACTGCGTCGCGTCTTTCTTCGCGCTCTGACAGCGCTCTGGTGTCTGCCAAACTTGTCGACACTCATCTCGTGAATGATGCGCCTCGTTCGTTGTGCACGGCATTTATACGTATTCACGTAATAAATCGATTAGTTTTGATACGATCGTACTGTCTATGCATTTTATTCCGACAACGGAGAGTGCGTCGTTATGTTTTCCTTTTACAATCGTATCTAGAAATTCATCGTACACGTATACGTGTGTGTCTTTGAAGAAATAAATTTTTCCGTCGATATATCGGAACGCACTATCAACGGCTTCTGGTAAGCAGACAAAACGATCTTTAACATAACCATGTTTCTTGATCGTGAACGTGCACTCGTCTATCTCACTGTAATACATATCGTTGTACAACAGAAGAGTTCGACCCGTGTACGTGTGTATTGCAGCGTTTATTTTCGTCATCGTGCGAACACCGAGCGTTGTGATTGAACGCGGATACCCGTTCACTGGCTGCAGACTGTGTATATCAAACATGTATACATAGTTGTCTATGAAAAGCACCACTTCTTCGGTCCGCGGTCTCTGGTACATCGCCGAAACGTTGGTGAACGTCAGCGGTAAGAAAGTCAACCAATCCGTCAACAGAAGCGGACTCTCGCCCGTTCGCTTCGACTCGATATCCAATGTCCACAAAAAGTTATCGTGCACGATATACAGATGTCTGTTGATTATTAAAAATTGGTTAACGTTCTTTAGTCGACATAAATCCGTTGTCGTCGGCACGGTCTCGTTCGTTGTCGGTGTCGTCGTCGTTGACGTCGTCGTCGACGTTGACGTTGTCGTCGTCGTCGTAGCGGGCGGCGGCGGCGGCGGCTTCCCGTACAAGCGTTGAATGCCTCTTATATCGTCGTCTCTCAGGTCGAACGGTCCGTCCGAGCGTGGTACGTAGAACGGGTACATGATCGAATCCCTCTCGAGGGAATGTGACAGTCCTAACGCGTGTCCGATTTCGTGCGTTAGCACCTGAAGAAAACTGGTCTGATCGTCCGGTATTTCGGTTGCGTTTGTATAATTCCACGACTCGTAGTAGTCCATATGTATTTCAGTAGTGTTATACGGTAAATCAGGAGGGTAGTAAGCGTGAGCGAGTATACCTCCTCGTCCGTCCAAATCGTACCCGCAGATCGTGCACCTGGAAGTCAGACACCTGTGTTTAAAATATTTCATAGCGATAACCATGTCTGCGTTTATGTCGTTGGGTCGATATTCGAATTCCAGATTCGAATGTTTCTGCCACACAGCGAACGCTTGTCGCGACGCTTCTATAGCGCTGACGCTACCATGAAAGAATCGCCACGACAGACGTTTCTTGGCCCACGGCGTTCGTAAGGTGTACGACACGAAATCTTCGTTACCACATCTCCGCGCACGCATCAGATTCATCGTTTCATTGTTCAATTCTCCATTTACGGTTAAATTGTAATTCACTTGAAACGTGCGAAGGTAGGCGTCCATATCGATGGTAGTGTTGTCCGTGAGTCGTAAACTATCGTCGGGCACGTATCCGTATCGCACCAAATAATCTATAGCGAAATCTACATCTTTAGCGTTAACGGACGATGCGACGACAGCACTTGTGCACGCAATAATAAACAGTAGCACGATATCCATGTTGTCACAACCAAACGTGGAATGTCCGCCGGTGCGTGTACGACAGTATTATTTATACTTTATCGGCTTTCAGAATCGAATAGGGAGCACATGGCATTAACGAGTCCTTTAAGATCGATTCCATCACGATGATGCTGCTGCTGCTAATGTCAGATGATGATATATACCGCTCTTGTTATACGATTATGTCTGCTTCACGTAGTTCTTCCACTATGGAGACGATTTCGTTCGTGTGCCCACTGTTTCCAACACGTTGTGATGCCATTAACAGTCGCAATCTGTCCACCAGTTCGTTCGGATCGTCCCAGTGCACGTAATCGATTTTGTCTTTTTTTCTCGTTAGCGTCATATACGATGTATCAATATTATTATGCCCCTGTCCTGTACGTTTCGGTGGAAACAGTTGCGATATTATTCGTTTATACTTTACACCTCTGTTCGCGTTCACCTGTGCGTTCGCTAAGTAATACTGCTTATGCGCGTTGGTGTTACGCAGTATATCTTTGTACGCTTTCAGATCTGATTCCTTGTAAATATTTTCATTAGGATGCTTCATGAATACAAGTTCGTAGAGTCCAGGTGTACCTTTGTATCGTTTACCGTTGATAAGAATCGTATCGTCCTTATCGATTTCGAACTGTGAATCACCAATCATCCATTTTCCGTTTTCATGTCTTACACCGTACGTATAGTCCATCAGACGATCGCGTTCGGACGAAACGATCATACGCATGTACTTGTTCGCTAACGATTCACTGTCGTATTTGTCCTGAAAATATCTACGCGCTTCTCGTCTTCCTTCCGGTGTGTCTAACATTTTTTCAATGTTTTGACTAGGATCGTCCTCATCGTCATTACCTGATGTTTCGGCTATCACGGGTGTTTTCAGGAAAGACGGTTTCGTTCGGGAACGAAGTGGTGTTCCTACATCGCTCTTACTAATTGCATCTATTGGATCCTCTTCTTCTTCTTCTTACTCTTCTTCTTACTCTTCTTCTTCTCGTTTCATTTTTTTCACTCTTATCGGCTTTTCATTTGTTGTTTTACGTTTCTTTTCAAGCAATGCTTGCGAAATATTTTGTAACGGTTCCAGAATCGGTTTGTAACTTTTGGATAACGTTGCTTCTTCTTCACGAATACCATGTTTTAACGCACGGTATTTCTTCCGTATGTCATCACTGATCGTGTCGATATCACGTGCTAATCGTTTTTTCTTGTCATCCATCTCGATAAACGGTAGTACGACAACTAAAGTCGTTGACAGCAGGACACGTGTATTTAGCTAAACTTTTGACAATTTTTTTTGTTTAATCGTTAGGTGCGACTACTATGAAACGATCGAAACCGACTCTGTACCTACCGGTGTCGATAGAAGAATCCTTGTCCACAACGAGAAAGCCGTAACGATCTTTCCACGCTTCAGCGCACATGTTCTTAAACGTGTCATATTTCATGTCCGTGTTGACATGATCGTTATACACATGCTTCAAGTTGCGATCGTCCTGTTTGAACAATACTATTAGATTGGCATTATCACGAACCAACTGTTTTGGCACTTGACTGTACGTCTGACAAAGGTAAAACGCGTCCACACCGCTGTGACGTCCCATAGAGAAATACTTGCGTATATTGTGTTGTCTTTCACAAGACACGTCATCGAACACCATAATAGAATCAGGATCGACCTCGTCGGGAGGCGGTACCTCTTCGTTATCGTTGTAGGCGTGATAACCCATTCCTTCGTTGGAAAGTTGTGTCATCAAGGTCTCCAGCATCTGATATTTGGGTTGAAATATTGATTTAGAAAACACGTATAAGTTCGCGAATCTTAATCCGTTTACATCGAACAACAGGTTGAACATGACGTTTGTCTTCCCGCACGCAGAAGGTCCGCAGATGATCGAACGAACGGTATCGGGCAGAAGACGTCCGTGTTTACGTTTTTTTCTGCCACAACCACCTCCACCACCATCGCCGCACAATTTCGAATAGTCCACGTCCTTTATTTTTAATCTGTGCGCTTGTTGCAATATTTTCATGTTGACGTTCCGTGCACAGTCTATTTAATAGTCGCACTATATTGCAGCAGTCGGTAGATATGTAACTGCATACACAAGTGTCCGGACCCGTTTCACAGTTCGGATCCGACCAAACACATTCTTTGTAGTGATCGAATCCGGTACCACTTGGTACTATTTCGTTAAGACGGAATCTCTTCACACGATTGATAACCCGTTGCCAGTACTCGTGCACTGTCAAGATCCTACGCATGCGTTCAACGTCGTTTGCAGTCGTGTTCACGATGTACTCATCGTAACCAGGATGTGACACAATGTCTTTTACACTGTACACAGCGTGCATGTTGTCATCATAACGCATCGATGCATACTGGTTCTATTTCCATGAGTCGAATAGTTGTTATAGCAAGTTCTTCTTGTGTATCCACGAATCGTGTTTACCATCGAATCCTAACCATCTGACTTTTACACGATCGCCTTTACGTTGTACAATCTTTTCTACCAAGTACACGTCACCAACGTTCGATTTACTGATTTCATGTTCATAAAAACCACCTTTCAACACTTCTCCTGTATGATCCTTTAGCGAATAGGTAATGGGTACGCTGCCGGTACGCACCGAATGAACGAGAAATATCTCGTTTGTCCAATTTGGTGTGTATCCTTTGGCGAATGTCATTTTGTGTTTGCTTATACGCACACGATCGCCTACTTTGAATTTCGGTCGTTTATAAACGATGCTCCTCGCTGTGTTCACACGAATCCTTTGTAGCACTGTACGTTCGTTGGATTCTTTCGCCTGACACGGTTTCATTCCAATCGTTCTGTGCACGCTGTTGTTGTACGTGTTGACTAGTTCCGGCAACATATCCAACCAACGATAATGACCTTGTTCACTGAACGCACGATACATGTGCGTTTTCAACGTACGGTTAAAACGTTCCACAATGGAGGCCTTTTTTTCACTATACGTGGAATAGAGTGTGATACCGTATCTGCTCAGCAATTTTTGTACGCTACTGTTATAGTACTCTTTCCCGTTGTCTGTCTGCAGATATTTCATTTTATTAGCACGAAGAATCGGTTCCAGAGCTCGTGCGACCTCTACGCCCGTTTTTGTTTTCAACGGAACAGCGTACGCGTACTTGCTAAACGCGTTAATGATTGTCATAAGGTACTTGAATCCCTTGTTCACCTTCGCGTGCGGTATCATCTCTACCAGGTCCGCTTGGTACAAGTCGTGAAGTCCCTTTAACTCCACCGCACGTCTCGGAAAATTCCTTCTTACCGGTCTGTGCAACTCCTTCGCGATAGTCTTGCGAACGCTCTGCTGTATGTTCTTCACCTGTCGTTTCATTCTCATATCGTACGAACCGTGATTCACAATACGTCGGAACGTGGTAAAGCGTTAACTCAGTGCTGAATGTAACTCTCCTCGGTACCGTTCTGGTACGTCTGCTTTCCATCGCGTGACTGTAGTAAGATTTCCACTCCACGTCCAGTTATATCATCTCGACCGAACGGAAAAACAACGCGTTCTTCTTGTGATTGCGTAAGTACGTTAAAACATGCGCTAAACTGATTTTCATACGTCCATTACGCACGAGACTCATACCGATTTAATATCTCATGAGCGTGTGTTGTTTCATGTCCAACGCTCTTACGGTCTTGACGGAATTCATGTCTTTGAACATGACGCTGCGTATAACGTTGGCACGATACTCGTGCATTTCCGCGACTATGACGTTATCGTTTACGGGTAGATGCTCGCACATGTGTTTAGCTTTGAGTTCTGTGATCGGACGATGACTTCTCGACTCCATATGCAGGTGTATAAGATACGAGTTCGACAACCAAAACTCGTCTGCCATAGCACCTGTACATCGTTGCCACTGTTCGTATAAACGTCGATCTTTCACTGTGTACCCTTTTTCATGTGAATACTGCAGACCGAATTATTCACAATACTTGCGGAGTGTAGGCAATGATTCCTTCAGAAAGGCTACTGAAAACAATCCCTGCGCCTTGTTGTTCACCAATGTGAACTGTTTCCCTCTCGCAAGTGTCGGTAACGAAGATGGCGGGCAGCGCACGTCAAAACTTACGTTGTAGCTAGGATCCACTGCGCACTTTGGTGCTATCATAATCGCGCTTCTGTATATTTCAATCGCTGTACGTATCGGAATAGTGCGCTCTGTAATGACAATGCAACACAAAGCGTGTGGGATTGAACTTCCGTAGGCGAGCATGTCTGTGTACACAGTCGCATAGTTCATTTGTCCGTGTGAATCATGTAAGCCGTGAACACGTTGAACGGCATGATACAGTTCAGGAATCGGTCGGAAACGTGAAATAAAATTCCACGCGTGACGTACTGTACACTTGAACATATTCTTTTCATAAACCACGAGTTCAATCGGTACATTGTTTCGATCACACTCTTCGATAAAATGAAGCCATCGTGATTTGTTGTGTATACGATCAGAGATTATCATCAACAGCACGATCGGCGGCAGATAACCGCTACGTTTCTTTATGTGACGCCAACAACGTCCGTGATACTTGTCAACACCAAACTTATAACGTGTACAGTAGTTACCACAAAACCGTTTTTTCTTCACAAAATACATAGAACACAAGTTGGAACGTATCGCGCTTCGTAACGGTTTTGTTAGTGTGAAATGTTTCCCATCATCGTATCGATAAACATCCATTGTGTCATCGATCTGTGATGCAAGTGATACAGCTTCGAAATTGTCATGATATTTAATAGGTATAATTTTTATGAAATCTTTTGTTTTATTTTTTTATCATTGGCGCCATCAGTCAGACATTGAATTGTGTACACACATTTAGTAGTAGTACTAGTAATAGTAATATATAGTACTATTAGTACTAGTATAGTACTAACACAGAGTACTACTAGTACTACCCAAACGGGTATGTTTGTACATGAGTTTATGTTGGCTCTGAAAAGAGCCGTTTTTGCGTGCGTCGACTTCTACAAGTGTTCACGAACGAAACTACATGTAGGCATTGACGCCTTATGGACTTGGACAGGATCATCACCCGCCATCCAATCCATAATTCGTATTTTACAATTGCAGCATTTTACAACATCATCATCGCCTTCATAAATAAACCCGGCTTTGGCTAGGTCAAAAAATCTCACGTTCGTATTCGGAAATTTACGAACGTAAAATTTAATGTTACCTCGACGATGGATGTTATAAAAGCTTTTTAATCGGCTTGCAAAAGAATATGTGTGCACGTCCATATCTGAAGCAAGAATGTTGGTTTGTTGCGCTGCATTTCACTTCCTCAGTGGTAGCTGCGCGCGCAATCGTAGTGGGGATTGCTGTCGTCAATTGGTCGATATGAAATAAAGCACAGTAGTGGGAACAAATAGCTGCGCACGCACTCATCATAGATAGTATAAGTGGAGCGATGATCGCTGCCTGCGTTCACCTTCGAGTCTCGTGCAGGCTAACTTTCACGCACTGCTTATAAAATGTTACTTATTTTCTAACTTTGTATCAGTATTCTAATGTTCTTCAAGTGAGCAAGTAATTGATTTTGCTTTTTATCGTTATTCTAACAATCCAGACGTTTTCTGTTAATCGTAAACATTCGTTGCGTGGCTCGTTGGTGTCGTACGTTTACACACCTCTTGTAGAGGAAGAAGAAGAATGTGTCAACGATGTCATTACCTTTTTCGATGAAATTCACGATATGTTACGTACGGACATTCTAAACGAACTGACACGTTTGCTTACTATAAAGTGGCATATAGCGCTAAAAGCGAGATTTGTCAAGTACATTGTAAATGCCGACACGAACGAGGACGAAGAAGTGACGAGTGAAGGCTATTTTCATGGACGATGTCATACGACATTGATCGCTGATCAGAACGTATTGCCTGAACGTTTAGAAGCTTCGTACGAAAAAATCATCGAATCGATTTATAAATTCACTCGTGAGGGTAGCGGTTGGGCGTTGGATCATATAATCTCGTTAGAACTCGTTCTTTCACGATACCAACCGCTGGCCGCCTCCAGTTTCATCCGTACACCTCCTGAATTGTCTTGTACTAAATCCATCATCAATGTAAACAATACAGGCGATCAAATGTGTTTTATATGGTCAGTGTTGGCCGCACTGTTTCCACAACACAGAGACAGCGAGCGTGTATCCAAACACAAATCACATATTCACAGTATCACCACTTCTGGTATAACTTATCCCACCCGCCTATGCGATATTGTGAAGTTCGAACGAGACAATTCTGACATTTCTATAAATGTTTTTGGTTACGAAGAAAATGAAATTTACCCGCTAAGAATAACTCCTTTCAGTGACAGACAACACCATTTTAATCTGTTACTTCTCACCACCGCTGACCGAAAACATTACTGTTTAATAAAAAATATTAGCCGCTTACTATCTTCACTAACCAAACACAACGGACGTTCTTTCTATTGCAACTACTGTCTGCATAGATTCTGTGAAGAACGACTCCTTAGTGAACATGTCCCTCGTTGTTCACCGTATGGTGAACAAAGAATTCGTTTACCAACGAAAGAGAAGGAGAAGGTTATGTACTTCAAAAATTACACGTACTGTCATAAAGTCCCTTTCGCTATATATGCAGACTTTGAATCGTTCATTGTACCTTGCCATCGTTGCGATGCTCCTCCACACACATCGTCCACCACAACAGAGTCGTTACATCTTCCTTCAGGTTTTTCCTACCTCATAGTCGACCACGAGGGTAACATTTTCAAACCACAGGTCGTTTATCGCGGTGTGAACGTGATAGAAACCTTTTTAGATAGACTAATCGATGAAGAGCATGAACATGCTCATGAACATGAACATGAACATGAGCATGAACTGTACAGGATCGTGCGTACCAATATCCCTATGACTATGAGTGATCGTGACGTATTATCTTTCACGAATGCTGTCGTATGCCATCTCTGCGAAAAACCGCTGACTGATGACGACAAGGTGCGCAACCATTGTCATCTGACTGGACGATACCTTGGCGCAGCTCACAACGTATGTAACCTCAACTCCAAGCCCGCCCAACATATTCCTGTCTTTTTCCATAACTTACGAGGTTACGACGCACATCACTTGATACAAGGGTTGGGTAAATACAATGATGAAACTCTCACTTGTATCGCTACCACTAGTGAACGCTTCGTATCAGTCACGTTGGGTGCCCTACGTTTCGTAGACACGTTACAATTTTTGAACACGTCCTTGGATACACTTGTTGGAAACTTGCGCGCGAGCGGTGCGGATTTCGCTTTAACAAAGCAATGTTTCGAAGAACACTTCGAGCTACTCTTACGTAAGGGGGTGTACCCTTACGATTACATGACAGGTAGCGAGAAGTTCGACGAAACATGTCTGCCCGCACGCGAACACTTTTTCAATAGGCTGAGTGAATCACCCGTGTTGGACGAAGATTACGCACATGCACAGAATGTGTGGCAGACTTTCGGAATCCGCACGCTGGGTGATTATCACGATCTTTATCTTAAAACAGATGTACTGCTGCTGGCTGACGTCTTCGAGGCGTTTCGTGAGATGGCCATACGGTACTACCAGATTGATCCGGCTCATCTTTACTCGCTTCCCGGCGTTGCTTGGCACGCGATGTTAAAGATGACCGGTGTGCGACTGGAACTGTTGACGGATATAGATCAGCATCTTTTTATTGAATCACCCGTTCGCGGTGGTGTTAGCATGGTACCCAACCGCTATGCCAAGGCCAACAACCCGCTAATCGCTGATCAGTATGATGCTTCAAAGCCGACCTCTTTCATATTGTACACCGACTGCAACAACCTTTACGGTGCAGCCATGTCACAGCCACTCCCTTACGGTGACTTTAGATGGCTCGATCGTAACGAGATCGACTCACTGGACGTACGTACTCTGAGTGATGACAGTGACATGGGCTACATACTTGAGGTCGACCTACACTATCCATCCGAACTTCATGATCTTCACTCAGATTATCCACTAGCACCTGTGCGTTCCTGCGTCAATCCTGACATACTTTCACCGTACTCTCGACGACTTCACACACGACTACACTATACAAAAGGGTATAACGGATCAGAAACGCCCTCATCGTCCGTCCCCAAGTTGCTAACGACTTTGGACGATAAGCAAAAATACGTTCTTCATTTTCGAAATTTAAAGTTGTATCTGAACCTTGGTCTAGAATTGAAAGCGATCCATAGGGTGTTGAGTTTTAAACAGAAAGCGTGGATGAAACCGTTTATCGATTTCAACACACAAAAGAGAGCAGCAACCACCAACAGTTTTGAAAAAGATTTTTTCAAACTGATGGTCAACGCTGTCTATGGTAAATCGCTGGAGAACGTAAGGAAACGAATAGACTTCCAACTAGTCTCTACCAAAGGGCGGCTGCAGAAACTTGTTTCCAATCCACGACTAAAGCGTATGATCCGCTACACCGACGACTTGGTCGGATTGGCTTTACGAAACAGAACTCTATACCTTTCCCGTCCAGTGTATGTTGGTTTCACAGTACTTGATGTCAGTAAATTGATAATGTACGATTTTCATTATCGGTACGCTGTCAGCAAGTACGGACAACGATTAACATTATTAATGACCGATACCGACAGTTTACTTTACAGCATACAGACTGACGATGTGTACTTGGATATGAAAGAGGATCTCCACCTTTTCGACACGTCGGACTATCCCTCAGATCATCCTTGTCATTGCGACGACAACAAAAAAGTCGTGGGGAAGTTCAAGGATGAAACTAATGGGAAACCCATCAGGGAATTCGTCGGACTCAGAGCTAAATGTTACTCGCTCCTGTTGTCCGACTGTACCGACAAAAAGGTGGCGAAAGGTGTTCCAAGAACGGCAATAAAAAAAAGGTTACGTCATCAGTTATACAGCGAGTGTCTTTTCGATAGTCGTACAGTTTTCACCTCTGCCGAGTGTATACGAAGCGATCGTCATAAGCTGTACACGCAACGTGTAACAAAACTTTCCCTGTCTCCTTATGACGATAAGAGGTACGTACTGGACGATGGTGTAACTACACTCGCGTACGGACACTACAGAGTGTGTAAACGTGCGTTAACCAATGACGATACCAGTCCTAACATGAAGAGACTAAGATACACAGAGCAGTAACTCATGGTAATAATAAACTTGTATTGCAAATATAAAATTTATTTCTTTACTTTCATTTAATTTTCAATTGGTGTTAGCAAATTACTATACAACATTTTTCTTGTTACGTTTTACAGAATGAGTGGAAGTGATAACAGAATATATAAAAGAGTCTGTGAGGAGCAGCGACGAGTTCGAAGGTAAATTACAACATTTTTCTTTATTTAACGAGTACAAACAGAATACAACATTCGACTGACTTACTGTTTATTTTTTATAGTTCCCAAAGGTTACGACAGGCCTTATTGGGACCTTCAGTATCACAACAAAACTCGAGTCGGTAAGTCCATTTTTATTAACAATCACTTGTACTATTGCGTTTACGTTCGGTATTCAAATTTATTCTTTTTTTTCAGTGATGCTACCGGTTCAGCTGCTGCTACTGCTGTTGCTGCTGCCGCTGCTGCTGCTGCTGCTGCTGCTGCTGCTGCTGCATCTCAGGAAGCCGGCACGAGTCGGTACGTTTTTTTTTCATTAACGTTCACTTGTACCATTGCGTTTACATCTGGTATTAAAAGTGTACTTTTTTTTCAGCAATGATGAGATGATGGTTTATGGTGATGATGATAGTGACAGTGATACAATACTGCTTGACGAAAGCAATAATAATGATGATGATGAAAATAATGTTGATGAGCATCAACAACAACAGTTACCAACCATCACATTTAATATGTAAGTCTTCTTCTTATGTGTACATACTTTCATGTTTTTTTTTACATGATTTTTATATTTTTTTTCTTTTCACCAGTGATATTCGGCCACAAGCGCGGCACATAACAATTACACCGCCACAATCACCACCACAATCACCACCACCACCGCCACAACCACAGGAACAGCCGCAACCGCGTCCGCAATGGATCAGTACAAATCAACGACGACCAGAACCGCAATCCCCACAGCCTCAACAGCAGCCACAACCTCAGCAGCCTCAGCAGCCTCAACCACAACCTCAGCAACAGCATATGCGACACGATCCTCGTTTACAGTCCCCTCCAGAAGACGCACCATGCGTGTTTTATGATATCATCGACACGGTGGAACCAAGGATGCATAGCGAAGTCGCCACGATGAGATTACTTCTAAGAAGTAGATTTCCGACGTGGCGATGGAGCCGTGGAGACCTCTGCCCCATTCAGGGTATGTTAGGGCACACATCTTGTAGTGTGTGCCAAGAAAATTATACTGAGGGGCAGAGACTCCTCGGCTTAATGTGTGGGCATACTTACCACTATTTATGCATAATTAATTGGTTCCAAACCGTGGCACTGGAGGGGTCGCCACCAGGATGTCCGCAATGTAGAGTGTATGCATTCAGCAGACCAATACACCCATTTTATGCACGCATGCATTTTTGAGGTATGTAACAGTACACATTATTCTAATCCATCCTACACGTATCCATTATACATCACTAATATTGTTTTTGTTTCTGTTACAGATGGTCGTGCACATTAAATGTATGATGCTCGTGTACAAAGTGATGTTTTTTTTTATATAATGTTTTATTTTCTGTATATATATTGTATCCGCATTTTTTTTCTATATATATATTGTAATGTACAAAGTGATGTTTTTTTTTATATAATGTTTTATTTTCTGTATATATATATATTGTATCCGTATTTTTTTTCTGTATATATATATTGTATATAAAATGTAATATAAACTGAATTTTCTATTTTTTTTTTCATTAAATTATAATATTTATATGTCTATTTTAATGTTTTTTTTCTGTATATATATATATTGTATTTGAAATTTGTATCTTAAAATTGTTTGCTACAATATAAATATGTAAATTTTTTTATTTGCTTAGTTATTTCTTTTCAACTATCCTTTTTCCTTCTATCATGCATGTTTTATAAGTGAAGTGTCAATCAAAACAATTACACCGCAATAGCCAGTCAACAAGAGTTTCACATCGATGATGTGCACATTTTTTGTATTTTTACAATATATACTTACCACAAAAGCACACATTCAAATTTACAGTTCACGAGTTGGCAACACTGCAATTCATCTCTTCACATCGACGATATCCGCACGGTAGCAGTGTAAATATCTGAACCCACAGTTCTCAAGTTGGCAACAATGCACAATTCACCTCTTCATGTCAACGGACAATGGTGGCAGTGTAAACATATACAAAACCTGTACACTATAACACATGCACGAGCCGACAACGTGGCGCACAAGTTGACAACGTCGACAGACAATGGTGGCAGTGTAAACATATACAAAACCCGTACACTATAACACATGCACGAGCCGACAACGTGGCCGGCACAAGTTGACAACGTCGACGCTTTTCCAACATGGATACCCTTCCGGAAAAACAAATCATATATCCAAACCATACACTATAACACACCACGATGCGGCAACGTGGCCCAACCTTAACCAGCACACACGCACAATCCGACAACATCCCAGCTTTCCCAACATGGCCACCACACAGCCGACAAAATGGACGACGACCCCACCACTCCCGGCGGCGGTCAAGCCACGACCTGGCCGCGGCCAAGCCCCCGCCGGACGGCGAACAGCGAACGGCGGCCACGCCTCCGCAAATCAACGCACACGTAACCCCACAAAATGGACGACGACGACAACATGGCCGAACGCCGACAACATGGCCGACAACTTCGGTACGCCCATCGAGGTCACGTGGGACACACCACTACCCCCCCCCCGGTCCATCATAACCTCTGCACAAGACGACACGCTGTGCAGTCTACCCCCACCACCTGGATTTTTGAATTTCGCGCCAAAAGGGGGGGATGTGACGTCACTTCCGCGTTAGAACTCTCATTCTTACCCTACTCACATGCACCATGTTAACGATCGGATACTGCTTGTTCATTGTTAATTCTGCACACCGTTTGTACTCAATAGCAGAAACTGCATTGAATTTTGTGATAAACGACATTATTAGAAGTGAAGACGTCTGTATCAAACGAGGCGGAACTAAACAATGACTACAAAGAAGACTAGTGGAATGTAATGGTGGTGGTGGTAGTTATCAGGAAATTTTTCATCCCCTGAAGCTTTGCATGTACATACATGCAGAATTATGGCTGTTACATAATATATATATTAGGAAAGCCCACAGAAATAGTTATCGCCTGCAGGCATATACAAGTTTACTAACGAAATTAACAATGCTATGAGACACTCACATTGAAAATGTTTGTATAACAGAAAAATCATTAATTATCCACTCTCTAAGTGCGTGCACATTATGATTTGTACACTGTGTAGAAGAAGAATTGCAATGTGTAAGACATAACGTACCGGGAAATAGATATGGTATGTCTTTCGGGCAACCAATGTCATCAAGATTTATTATATGATGATGAATTATTTTCGATTCTAAAAAACGTTTTTTCTCAAGACCCTTCACAAACACATATTTATATATGTTCGTATACGTTGTTAACACTGAAACAAGATTGTCGTACCGTGTCTCTCCTTCACCCCATCTCAGCCCATGATAGTTTGTCGATAACCAACAGTTGGTTCTAGTGTATTTCGACTTCGTAACGACTGTAGCAGGCGGGGCGAAAATCCAATGTCTGCATGCAAAACGTGTTACGTCCATAACCGACAACTCCTTTACTATATAATTGCCGTTGTCATCATAAAAGCAGTGAAAGTCAATTATTACAGCAGCGTTTTCCATTATACTATAAAAAAAAAGAAACCACACATTACAAACTAATATTTATAAACACAAAGATCGTTACAATAATGATAATAATACACAAACTTACGTTTACTGCCGACCGAACTGAAGAGTGGAGAGAGAATAACTAACGATATCACAGTGAGAATTCTTTTGTTGTTTTTGTTTTTAACAGGTGGTGTAACGTGGAATTTTAGCAGGAGGGGGAGCAGAGTCGCCGTCGACAATTAATTTGGCACGTACGCAAGATTTTAATAAAACAATTATCAGTTTTAAATAATAATTTTCGGAAACAACCCACGACTTAAAAAATATAGTTTACCTTGTGGTATAAAATTCAAACTATTAAATTGTCTCTCTCTCTCACACACATTTCTGATTACTATACAACTAATTGCATGTATGTTCAGAGGGTTATACCGAAATAAACCAGTGTGTATTCGCTAAATCCTCCTTTCACTTTCTAATATGACACATGACACTCATTAGCGGCGGCACCGCAAGTAATTATGGATTAGAAAGTATTCACTTCCAAAACAAACACCGGCTTTCCCCTACCACCAGAGACCAATATATACTCAACAAATTTAGCGATAATTTCTCATTGACTGGCTTGCGTGCACTGATAAATCTATCACGACATTTTTAATAGTTGGAAGACTGTTTGTATTATTGTGCATCTCAGTATACGCAAGTTCCTGTGTGTAGTCAACATACGCTAGTTTTGGTGAGTGAGCATAATTTATTGTATGTACAGATTTTATTTAAACGTAAAAATTATTTGCATTAAAACATTATTTATTGAATTTAATACATGTATGTGTATGTTCAAATTACAATTTCTGAAATATATTCTTACTGTATTTTTTATATTACACTTCTAATTGAAGATATATAGTTGAATTTAATACATGTGTGTGTGTGTGTGTGTGTGTGTGTGTGTGTGATCAATTTTCTGAAATATATTCTTACTGTACCTTTTATATTACACTTCTAATTGAAGATATATATTTTTAGGTATAACTGAATTTTATCGGTTTCACACTGACTGCTTGCGTGCGTTGATAAATCTATCACAGCAGTTTTTTTTTTAATAGTTGAAAGACTGCTTGTATTATTGTGCGTCTCAGTATACACAAGTTCCTGTGTGTGTGTAGTCAACATATGCTAGTTTGGTGAGCATAATTTATTGTATGTACAGATTTTATTTAAACGTAAAAATTATTTGCATTAAAACATTATTTATTGAATTTAATACATGTATGTGTATGATAAAATGACAATTTCTGAAATATATTCTTACTGTATTTTTTATATTACACTTCTAATTGAAGATATATAGTTGAATTTAATACATGTGTGTGTGTGTGTGTGTGTGTGTGTGTGTGTGTGTGTGTGTGTGTGTGTGTGTGTGTGTGTGTGTGTGTGTGTGTGTGTGTGTGTGTGTGTGTGTGTGTGTGTGTGTGTGTGTGTGTGTGTGATCAATTTTCTGAAATATATTCTTACTGTACCTTTTATATTACACTTCTAATTGAAGATATATATTTTTTGGTATAACTGAATTTTAGCGGTTTCACACTGACTGCTCGTGTGCGTTGATAAATCTATCTCAGCAGTTTTTTTAATAGTTGAAAGACTGCTTGTATTATTGTGCGTCTCAGTATACACACAAGTTCCTGTGTAGTCAACATACACTAGTTTGGTGAGTGTACAGCATTATTTATTGATTTACTACATGTATGTGTATGTGTGTGTGTGTGTGTGTGTGTGTGTGTGTGTGTGTGTGTGTGTGTGTGTGTGTGTGTGTGATCAAATTACAATTTCGGAAATATATTCTTACTGTACTTTTTATATCACACTTCTAATTGAAGATATATTTTAGGTATAGCTGAATTTTAAGCGTGCGTTCTTGAGTTAAGCTGTTGTTGTAAACATATGGAAATTCATAATGTTTACCGGTTCGTTTGTTTTCCTACTCACAATCACTTTCACTCAAATAATTGATATTTCTTTGTATTCATACACAGTCTTTTTATATTCAAACTATTATTATTATCTGAAACAGAACGGTATATATAGATTCGAGTGGTATGTAAGACGCTATTAAATGTTACTAAAATCATAGCAAATATTTACTGTTTAATAATAATTACAACCCAACGAATGATATATATAGTTTGATGCTTTATAAGTTTGTGTACATTGGTTGTATATTGTAAGCATGAAAGTATTATTTAAATCTGTTATCTGCTTCTGTATGGAAGTCATCTATAAATATCGGGTCAGTGCGACACAACGTAATTGGACCTAACATGATTCATGCCAACGTGTGCGCTCGTTGTGTGTGCGTGTGAGTCTGTGTGTGTTCGTGTGTGCGCGCGTTGCGTGTTTGGTTACGTTGCGTATGCGTCTGTGTGTGTGTGTGTGTGTGTGTGTGTGTGTGTGTGTGTGTGTGTGTGTGCGTGTGTGTGTGTGTGTGTGTGTGTGTGTGTGTGTGTGTGTGTGTGTGTGCGCGCGAAAATAAACTTAATTTTCTCGATCTAGCAAATAGTTGGTCTAAGCGTACATGTATTATGTACAAATTGATATATAAAACGTTTAAGATACTGTTAGCGTTATAACAGTACCTTTTGTTTTTCAGTATTCATTCATTCTCTCTCTCTCTTGAAGATCATGGCTAACCTTCAGCAGGAATGTGGGGAGGAGCAGACTGAACAAGGTAAAAAGTTCAATACCAATTGTCACAGTTAAGAAATTATTTTTGTAATTATGTAGAGTGCAAACTTGCTGATGTGAATTAACGTTTGAGTCATACTATGTCTATTGGTGTGTGTATGAAAAGTCTCACTCTTAACATCGTTTAGAAATTGACATGTAGATGAAAATTTTTCATGTTCCTTCATAGGTTTGTCACCTTCTTTCCAATCAACTAATTCAATTCCACAACAAAAGCATTTAACTCTATCGTCTACGAATGACATACTATGCCCACAAACATCGAAATTTCTAGGGTAGAAGTAGAACCCCGCAAACGCTAACTCGTCGGGGCTGATAAACGTCACTTCCCAATACTTGAATGATTTTATTCTTTCACTTTCAATACTAAAATCAGGAGTAGCCGACATCTTCACGGTTTGTAATAAACTGACATATTACCCCCGACGAGTGTTATTTATTTACTACAAACATGAATTTGTGTACACGTTATTTATCATTCCTATTGGTTAATAATAATACTCATGTTTCTATTGTTTCAGTTGTGACTCGGTTTTATATCGAGAGGAACAGTAGTGTCCGAGGGTGCATCACAACTTTCGACTACCTTCCAGTGAACGTCAACGCGTCGGATCATGACATAGTATTCGTAATGACCGAGGCACGTCCTTTATTGCTTGAGGATATTCAGGCAGAGCAGGCACGTTTACGCAATATCAAGTGGCATATTGCGTGCAGGATACGTTTTACCAAAACCGTGGTAGATGGTGACAGTGGTGAGGAGAAAGAGGTAACGAAAGACGCCGTCTTCCACGGACGTTGTCGCACGTTGCTCGCGGACGACAGCGACAAGTTGAATTGTCTACTCGATGAATCCTACCATAAAATCTTCAATAGCATATCTAATTTTACCCGTGACGGGAGCGGATGGTCGGTGGATGCTGTACTTAAGCTGGAACTGGTTGTTGGACGGTACCAGCCTCTAGCAGCGTTCTCCTACCTTCAAACCCCGCGAAAACTCTCACACACCAGGGCAGTAGTCAACATCAAGAACCCCCACGATGAAATGTGTTTTCTGTGGTCTGTTCTAGCCCACATACACCCTCAAGAACGTAATAGAGACCGTGCTTCAAACTACATCCCATTCATAAACACATTAAATATGTCCGGTATCGAGTACCCTGTTTCGTTAAAGTCTATTTCCAAATTTGAAGCACAGAATCCTAACATTTATATAAACGTTTTCGGCTATGATATAGAAGACAATATCAAAAATGAATCAAAAAATGAGGTTTACCCTCTGAGAATTACCCCGAATAAGGACAGGTCGCTCACGTTAATCTTTTGCTTCTGACCAATACAAATAGCCGAAAACATTACTGTCTTATCAGTAACATGAGTAGATTGTTATCATCCCTAACAAAACACCGCGCTCAATCATTTTACTGCGACTACTGCCTGCATCGTTTCGCCACAGAACATGGTCTGTCCGATCATCTCCCCTACTGCACACCTTACGGCGAGCAGAAAACCAAAATGCCCACGGAGGAGGAGAAGTTTATGTCCTTTAAAAATTACGCGCACTGTCTTAAAGTACCCTTCACCGTCTACGCCGACTTCGAGTCCCTCATCACTCCGCTTCAATCGTGTTCACCTGGTAACAACGTCCCGACGACAGTGCACGAGTTAGGTGAATTCTACTCCGTCGATAGCAGCGGTGCCCGTCAGAAAATAACTTCTCCTCCTGTATCGTCCACATCATACGAAGCGATGCATATTCCGTCAGGTTTCTCCTATGCTATCGTCGATCACACGCACAGCCTTTGGAGAGAGGCTAAAGTTTATCGAGGTGAAAACGTTGTAGACACGTTCTCCTCGTGGTTGATGAAAGACGTCGAGGATATGATGAAGGTAGTACGACATAACGTACAATTAATTATGTCCGATGATGACAATGTAGCGTTCACTAACGCCACCGTTTGTCATTTGTGTGAGCGCCCTTTGACAGACGATGACAAGGTACGCAATCATTGCCATCTTACGGGGAAATTCTTGGGAGCAGCCCATAATAGCTGCAATCTGAGCTACAAGATGCCTCGTCATATCCCCGTCTTCTTTCACAACCTTCGTGGCTACGACTGTCACCATTTAATGCAGGGTTTAGGGAAATATAAGGACGAACGCGTATCCTGCATCGCGACATCCAGTGAGCGTTACGTGTCGTTCTCCCTGGGTCCCTTGCGTTTCATAGACTCCTTTCAATTTCTTAATCGCTCTCTGGACACACTCGTTACCAATCTGTCCGCGTCCGGGAGCCAATTTCCTTTGCTTAGAGAGGAAATGCTTAGACGGGGTTTCGATGAACAGACCAATCTGCTCGTACGCAAGGGGGTATACCCATACGAGTACGTTGACAGTATTGATCGGTTCAACGAAACAAGTCTACCCGCTCGTGAACACTTTGATAACCGGTTGATGGAATCATCTATTTCGGACGCAGATTACGAGCACGCACAAAACGTGTGGAGTGCATTCAATCTGCGTATGTTTGGAGATTACCATGATTTGTATTTGTTGACAGACGTAATGCTGCTGGCCGATGTCTTTGAAAGTTTTCGAGACATGGCCTTACGCGATTACTGCTTGGACCCATGTCATTTTTACTCGCTTCCCGGACTCGCTTGGAACGCGATGCTAAAAATGACCGGGGTCGAATTAGAACTGTTGACAGAAATAAATCTACATCTGTTCGTCGAGTCTGGGGTCCGCGGAGGCTGCGCGATGATATCCAACCGTCATGCAGTCGCTAACAATCCTCTGATTCCAGATCAGTACGATGTTTCGAAACCGACCTCCTTCATTCTGTATACAGACTGTAACAATTTATACGGTGCAGCCATGTCGCAACCACTCCCTTACGCAGACTTTCGATGGCTCGATCGTAACGAAATCGAGTCCTTGGACGTACGTAATGTGAGTGATGATGCTGACATCGGGTACATCCTCGAAGTCGACCTACACTATCCTAATACCTTACACGACCTGCATTCCGACTACCCGCTTGCACCTGTGCGCCAGCGCATAACACACGATATCCTTTCTCCCTTTTCCAAACGTTTACACGAGAGTATATACAGATCATCGTATAACGAATCAGGGTCATCCGTAGAGAAGTTGTTAACAACTTTGGAGGACAAACAAAATTACGTTCTCCATTATCGAAATTTGAAATTGTATTTAAGTCTTGGTTTACAGCTGAAAGCGACTCATAGGGTGTTGTGTTTTAAGCAAAGCGCTTGGTTGAAACCGTTTATCGATTTCAACACCCGCAAGAGGCAAGCAGCCGTCAACAGCTTTGAAAAGGACCTTTTCAAACTGATGAACAACGCCGTATACGGTAAGTCGCTGGAGAACGTACGGAAACATATAGACTTTGAACTAGTCTCGGATGAACGACGGCTTCAAAAACTAGTTTCCACACCTAGGCTAAAACGTATGATTCGTTATACGAACGATCTGGTGGGGCTCTCACTCCGTAAAAAATCCATTGTTCTTTCTCGTCCCGTGTATGTCGGCTTCACGGTGCTTGACGTTAGCAAAACAATAATGTACGACTTTCATTATCGTTATGCTGTCGCCAAGTACGGCCGCAACGTTAAATTGTTAATGACTGATACAGACAGTCTGATGTATAATATTCAAACATCAGACTTGTATGCAGATATGAAGAAGGACTTGCACGTTTTTGACACCTCGGATTACCCCACGTCTCATCCTTGTTATAGCCTTAAGAACAAAAAGGTTGTCGGGCTGTTCAAGGATGAAACGTGTGGTCGTCCTATTAGAGAATTCGTAGGTCTCAGAGCGAAATGTTATTCGTTCCTTGTGGCCCATGAAGATCCCGGCAATGCGTGTCAAAAACGTGTGTGTAAAGGTGTGCCTCGAGTTGCTATTAAGAGGAGTCTGCGACACGATATGTATCGCAAGTGTCTCACTGATCATTGTCGGTTTTCTGTCAGTGCGTTGTGTTTACGTAGCGATCATCATACGCTGTACACGATGCGCGTAAATAAGCAAGCGTTGTCACCGTATGATGATAAGCGCTATATATTAGACAATGGCCGTGATACCCTTGCGTACGGTCATTATCGGATACGTGCCGACGACGATGACGACTCTGCTCCTCCACCTGCTAAAATTCCCCGTTACACCACCTGTTAAAAACAAAAAAACAACAACAAAATTCTCACTGTGATATCTATAGTTATTGCCTCCTCACACTTCAGTTCGGACAGCAGTAAACGTAAGTTTGCGTATTATTATTATTATTATTATTGTAACGAAATTTGTGTTTATACATATTAGTTCGTAATGTGAGGTTTCTTTTTTTCAGGCGATAACTATTTCTAGTAGTCTGTGGGCTTTCCTACTATATATATATTTTGTAACAGCACTAGTTCTGCATGTATCTCGTTAAGGTAACAAACTACTTTTAATAAACAATTTTTTTATCATTGTGTGTGCGTGTGTTTGAATGTAGTGCGGATTCTAATTTACAAAGTTTTGATGAATGGACATTAACTTATGAGAGAGAGAGGAGAGAGAGAGAGAGAGAGAGAGAGAGAGAGAGAGAGAGAGAGAGAATGACACATAATTTAAGAAGTTGATTCTGCCAACTATATCTGTGTGTGTGTGTGTGTGTGTGTGTGTGTGTGTGTGTGTGTGTGTGTGTGTGTGTGTGTGTGTGTGTGTGTGTGTGTGTGTGTGTGTGTGTGTGTGTGTGTGTGTGTGTGTGTGTGTGTGTGTGTGTGTGTGTGTGTGTGTGTGTGTGTGTGATATTTAACATGATTTTAATGTTGTTGTATTGTTATGTTGCAGGTTACTTCTCCTACAAGTACGACACAATTATATATAAACTTTTGAAAAAATATCAATTTTATAATGTATTTATTTAAATATGAATTGTGAATTTTATATTGTGAATTTTCAATTTTATAATGTATTTATTTAATTATGAATTGTGAATTTTATATTATGAATTTTAAAATATATTTAATCATTTAAACAAATTATGACTTTATTTTATTTCACTCTACACCTCTGAACATGTGTACAATTAATTTATTTTTGTGAACTGTTACATCAGCAGATTTGTATGAATTTCAACCACCGTTTTCATGTGTGTGTATAATTTTAATTTATTTCGCTATACACTACTGAACCTATGTGTGTGTGTAAACTGTACCCATTAAACAGTAGTTTTGTACCAGATTGCTACGCCGTTAACGTATGGATTTGTCATCTGTAACAGCACACAGGTAAGTAGTTCATTGACAACAACACACATACATAGTTAATATTTGCCAAATATATATATATTTCTAACAAGGATCAATCACACTGACTGCATTATAAACTATTAATTAATTATCTAATACATGAAAAATGAAGACGGCGTTTTGACAACGAGAGAGAGAGCTAAAATTATTTATTCATCACATCGACTACTCCATGTACACGGTAAGAGAGAGAGAGAGAGAGAGAGAGAGAGAGAGAGAGAGAGAGAGAGGGCGTTACTATTTGTTGACACAGTTGAAACGTGTGAGAGTGAGAGAGAGAGAGAGAGAGAGAGAGAGAGCGAGAGAGGGCGTTAATATTTGTCGAATAAATATAAACTTTCTAATTTCATTTACATGCGTGCGGTAATGACCACAGAGAGAGGAGAACAGTTTGAGCATAACGTTTGACAACGAGAGAGAGAGAGAGACATACTCAAATTTGTCGTGTGTTATAATACACAACGAGTGAGAGAGAGAGAGAGAGAGCTAAAATTATTTACTCAATGTACACAGTGAGAGAGAGAGATAGAGAGAAAGAGAGAGAGAGGGAGAGGAGAAAACGGTTTGAACATAACGTTTGACAACAAGAGAGAGAGATAGTTTTACTTACATTCAAATGTGAGAGAGAGAGAGAGAGAGAGAGTAACAATTATGATCATATAGTTTGAATTTCCCACTACAGAAGAGAAAAAAAAATGTTGGCAGATCTGCTCTATACACACAATAATGTAAGATTGGTAACCCTGATCATATATTTTAATATATACACTATATAACACATATTTGAATTTCCCTCCCCCCGCCGCAGAAAATGTTGACAACCCTGCTCATATAAAATATCTATACACTATAATAATACAAAGGTTGGTACACCTGATCATATAGATTTAATATACATTATAACACACGACAAATTTGAACTCATGCAAAGGTTGGTACACCTGATCATATATTTTAATATACACTATAATGCATCGAGTTGGAACCACCCCCACCCACCACCACCCACTGATATGAAATAAAAAAACCTCCCACCCAACACCACCCCCTGATATGCAAATCAGCTTTCTTAAAAAAATAAAAAATTATATTCACGGATGCTGGTGGTCCATTGAACCTCATCCCACCCCCTTGATATGCAAATCAATTTAATTAAAAAAATAAAAAACCAAATAAAAAAAATAAAAAAATTTATTTGCGGAAATTCGCGGTGCTGTGGTCCATTGGGATGCTGCGGGTCCAGCGGTGGCGGCGTCATCTCTTAGATCATGTTTTTTATCGTTTTTTATTGTTTTTTAAGAAAGGCGGCATTCCTTTGTGAGTTTGAACCCCCAATTTCCCTCTACTTATAGGCGATTTTATACCATTTTAGATAGAGAGAAACGATACGTTAGGAACGTTTTGACGGTAATGTGTTCAAATTATAAGCCTGTACACACATGTACGCCCGCGGTCGTACTTATAGGCCACAAGGGAGTCAGTCAGCCAATTTTGTGACAGACTCTTTTTTTAATGTATTTGAATCTGATGAATGTAATCTTACAAGAAGTAAACAGAAATGTTGTGTAGAATATTAAGGTTAAACACGCATTTTACTTCAATGTAATTATTTTACAAGAGCTGTTGCAGCTATTTTTATAACAACAAATTATAGCAAATAATGATACAAACAAACGTAGTATCGTCACGCAAAACTTATTATTTACCTATAAATGTTATAACTGTGGATGGTAAAATTACACAATCTTCTGTGGTACACTAAAATATTTCAGTACTATACATTTGGGAAGCATAAAATTTAAAATTTTTAATATTTTTATGTTTTATAACGTATATAAATACTTTAACGTTCGAAAATTTGAAGGAAAAAGTTGATGGGTTATTTATTTGTCTCTATCACACTCTTGAGACATGGCAGGTGTATATTATTAATTTATCACTGAAATTACCGTGTCTAGTCTTCTAACGTTGTCTGTGTTTATTTTCATTGTTTCAATTATTTTATTTAAATATTCTGTTCAAATATTCTAGTCGCAAAGCGTTTTTATAATCTTCTGAGCTTGTTGTAGTTCCTCATTCTGATCATTTTCTGAAGTGCAAGTGATTTTAAATGTTGAATTACATTTATGTGCTTCAACCTGGTTTAAAAAAAAAATAGTCTGTTACAAAGGCTTTCTTAAATAAAACCGATATTAAATAATTTTATAACCGTATTGAGTGGTTTACGTACTTGGCAATGTCTAAATTAAAATTTGTTCTCCACCAAATAATACAACCATCAGAAATTAAGAATGCACCGCTCATGCCATTATAAAACTCTTCTTACTTTACAGTTGTATGTAGAATAGATTATCACATCAATATGATATAAATCAATTCTTTGCTCTGTAGCATTCATTAAAGTAACGTAAGTCTATACTTACGGCAGTGTGGATTGTTCGTAAAAACGCAGTAGCTGCAAGGTAACACCTAGTAACATTTAGTCACATTTCGATTCGACGTGTTTAAACAAATTCTGTCCTTGTAATCAACACTTTGAAGCCCAATTTGTTTATCTTAAAATAATACACAGTATATCCATATTGTGGCAAATTATCCATATATGAAAAAACTATGAGTATGCATGTGCATAGTTGTTCTGCTACAAAATTGGATGTTTAACTAAAACACGGCTGCTACTTAATCCCAGAGAAGAATAATCACTGAATTTTAGTTTGCCGTTTCTTTCCACAGTGGGAGAAAGGAGTAGTGACATTTCAGTAAACGTCATAATGTTACTATGCAACATGCCTAATGCCAGAACGGTATTCTGCTACACAATAATAATTAATGAAACTTATGCGTTAACTGTACCTGTACTACTACAAATATCACGTCTGAATTCAAGAATACACATAAATCAAAATCACATAACAAATCAAACCACGTTAATATCCAAAAATCAAAATGCACTACTAATATTACTGCTGCTGATGCTATGCTGTCGGTATTTTATTATAATCTTATAAACATTTAAACATTAAAATATTTAAGTATTATTCCCAATAAAAATGATAAACCAAAATAAATGTAATTTCAAGTGCTAGTGTTTTGTATATCTTATTTCGGTATGTTAAAAAATGCAATAATATTTAAAATAGCTGTATATTAACAATATATTACAAAAATCAGTGGATTAAACACATTATGAAAAAACGAATGCATAAATCAATAAGAATATTGAAGCATCAGTAATAAAGTTGTTATCTTTACTATCGCAGTGTCACTATGCTCGTGTCTTGTATGAAATAATTTTAAGCGATTCAAACTAAATTTATTACACAGGAATAATTGGAAACTAACTATTATCATACCGTTTGTTTGTACAATTAAAAATGCTGGCGCGTAGGCCTCCTTACGATATAGATAAGCACTGAGAAAACTGATAGATTATATTTGAAAGAAAAGATTTCTATTTTATACTGTATGCAATGGCCTATCGGAATGAAGCCGACCAAGGTGACATGGATTTTGCAAAGTCCAATGCCTGCCAAAAGAGCCCAGCAAATATATGCAGCTATTCACTGTACAACTGTTAACAGTTTAAATACTTAACCGTCTATTAAATTCCGACTCCACTGACTTTGTGATCAAACAGCAGGCTCACTGTAATGTTAAGCAGTATTGTGTTGTTCTGCACATTTCTCTCAGAATTTGACACTTTTTAGCACTGTTCTGTACTAACCTCGACACTTTTTTGATTTTTCTGTCATTATTTCTATACTAACCTCGTTAGACACACAGACGACATTAAAATAGTTCCTGAAAATATGGCCCACAGCAAATTACTTTGTCGGTATGTGTTAACATCGAACAGTTGAAGAACTAATTGAGTTATTAACATATTTGTTTATGTAAGCTAATAACCTATACCCATTGCAGTGTATGCGTAATTATAATTGAAAGGATCTGCCGTAAATATACGAAATGAAGTTTATTGGATCATCGAAAATGTAACATATCCATGCTTGCGCGGAATTGTTTGTATGCTAGTATAGCTTTGATAACCACGTTATATAGACACGACTGTTACACATTGCTTTTTTACTGTGGATGCCTTATTATAGAAATGTTTTATCACTAAAACAAAGTTCCTAACTGAAATTTTTGTTGCGTAACGTTACGTAGTGTTATGCGTTTACAACTGTTTAGCTGTTACGACTGTTCTGGCTTTTCTCTTTTCCATCACACACTCGGTTTGTTTGTGTCTGCAATTGCTGGTCTATGAAGAAAACAATGTACGTCGCTTGGCCTAGCGTAACTTCAGAGAATGTTATATCTTATTGGTGATTCTAGCTTACACAATATGACATGATCAAAGCACGACAATTTTAAACTATAAATTAAGTATTCAGTTACTCAGTTATCTTATTAAAGAATTAGTAATCATAAAAGTATTACTTGAATAATTGGCGTTATGAAGCGACCTTTAGAAAAATAAGTTTGCTAAAATGATTGAAGCTGTAGTCTCCTGGTTGCTATTGACTTGTACAATGTGCAAGATTTTTTAACTTTGTGTTTTGTACACACTCAACTTGCAGTAACAAAATAAGTGTACTCTAAACTAAAAGCTCGTAACTATTCTTTTAACACATGTCGAATTAAAAGTCGGATCGGTGTCCAATGCGTGAAGTACTTCGTGTTTTGGCTTACACAACGGTGTAGCAATATAGTAGGATGAGTCCTTCAAACGGTCCCCGCATGTTTGACTTTTGCATTTCATCTCTGCCTCTTTCCATACAGTGCCCAAATTATCTGAAACTTAAAAATTTGTAACTAAGTTATGTAACAATATTTAGAGGAGTACAAGAAAATGGAATGTGGCGCAAGCGCTATAATTATAAACTATACCATCTTTACAAAGAGCCGGACACTGTCGGGATAATCAAAATATATAGGCTAAGGTGAGTTAGCCACATAGAGAGAATGGAGGAAATACAGCCTAGGAAATATATCTTCAACCAGAAACCAATGTTTAGTAGAGCAAGGGGAAGACCCCGAAGTAGATTGAAAGATCAGATAGAGGATGGTCTCAGAAAGCTGAATATAAGAAACTGGAAAGCCAGGGCACGCAATAGGGAAGAATGGAGTCGACTTCTGGAGCAGGCTAAGACCTAACAAGGGTTGTAAGGCTAATGATGAAGTTATGCTAACAGCTTAGAGTAGAGGCGGATCGCCAACATAAAGAAAGGTGTGAGAAGAAATTACCACACCGCCAATATATTTTGAATACAGAGTTTTAGAGACAGGAGTTTTAGTTTCTTAAATCATTTCCTTAAAACGTACAGTTTGTAAATTGAATTAGTGTCTTAAATATTGTCATTGCGTAAAATTTTGTTACGTTTTACTTCACAGAATTATAAGGCATTGGAAAGCTGTACGCATGTATGTTTTGATTTTAATACTACAAAACGTACATTACTAACAGTCTCTTAAGGCGAATATTATACGCTGGAGCAAACACATTTTGATTTAATTGACAATCTGACTTGTCTACGACTGTAAAAGTTGATTAGACGAGTTTCTGCATATACGACGAGTAAATCATTTCCCACTAATTGAAGAGATATTTTATTTAGTTCAAATTTCGACTTTTGCATTCCATGCTAGTTGGTATTATTATGTAACTAACATATAAAGTCTAACATTACATTAACGTTATATATACGTATGTTTTGTGCACATTAATCCTACACTGAACATCTGTGACTTAATTGCTCTATAAAATATGATTTGATTATAGTTTAATTTTGTAAATAGTATATATTTTAATCAGCAGTTAATTTATTATTTGGCGTTTATAATTAAAAATTCAAGGACAAGTATGCCCCCTATACAAATATATTTTGCCGAAAAACTGAGTTTTTTTCATTAACACCTAACATTAAACAATATGGTGTGAGTTTTCATTAATCCGACATTATGTTAATCCTACGAATCTTTATTAATGTTCTGAAATAAATGTGTTTTAATGCCTTAAAAGTTTATTTCTCCTTTATTACATAAACAATACTGTAAAAAATAAAATCATAAAAATGTTGAAAAATATTAACATTTATTAATCTATTATGTTCAAAGCGTATAAAGTGTTTAATCCCTTTTGATCCAACATTGTTTTTTAAAATGTTGACATATCTTTAACATTTTGTGTCCACTTATTGAGAAGCACAACAAGCATGTCGTCTCTCTCTCTCTCTCTCTCTCGCTCTCTCTCTCTCTCTCTCGCTCTCTCTCTCTCTCTCTCTCTCTCTCTCTCTCTCTCTCTCTCTCTCTCTCTCTTTCTCATAACATGCAAACATAAAGTACCTGATAGAGATTGTCTTCAGGAAGAGAAGAAGTCTACATAAAAACAAAAAAAGTGTTTATTATAAACATGTAGATCTTTAAATTTATTAGTAAAGTTTTCAGTATACTTTGGTAAGAAAAAAGTCCGATTAGAGTTGAAACTAAAAAGCAAATTTTAAACAGAATTTATGTTTAACAGAAAATTTGTTGTTAATTTCCAGAGCCGATGTAATAGATAGAAGTATATTAGTACATAAAATAAGGTCACGAAAGTACCTACAATTAAATTAATGTTTGATTTTTAATATAAGTGTAGATCGGAATTAGAATCTTATTAACGGGAATGTTCATTAATTTCTTTTACTGATATTTACCTTCTATTTCTTGTTTACACTAGTACGCCTATTAAATTACACACAGATATGTGTAAATATGTGTAAATTCTTGTGTACATTTTTTTAAGTGTTAAAATAAAAGAAAATGGAAGAGTGTATTACATAAAACTGTAAAATAAATTTCCAGCGCCATTCGACTTTATATAGATATCATATACTGTAGATGTTATTTATCAAAACTACGGTACAGAATTAAAATTAACAATTACTGTTAGTGCAAAGTCCTATAAAAATGTAAGCCCAGTATCACAGAAGCATTACTTATCTCAGCTGCCTGGTTGTTACCCATCTTTCCCTTCTGCAGAGCTTATAAACGCACTGACCCAGATAGTAACCGGAACAGTTGCTGGAACGTATTAGCACGCAAATTAACCGATAAATTAAGGTAGAGGCAAACGGGTAACAGAATTTCCTCTATTAAGTTACTTAATGGTATTAGCTTTGTAAACATTAAAACGTGCCAACCTTAAGACAACTGACAGTCATGAAGGAGAACAAGAAGTATCTTATGCTTGTTTTAAATATTTAATTTTAGAAACAAATCAGCTATTCATTAACTTTTTGAAGAGGAAATATCTATTTCCTACGTATACATTTTTATGAAATTATCAACATTAAGTTCAATCCATAAGAGTTGTAATGTAAACGTACCATTAAATAATTACTTCACTTTACTAATATTTTCTCAGTTTACCATATGTTTTTTTTATGTTAGCAGGAGTAAGGTGTTCGCTGACTTTATGAAAATTTAATGCGTTTCCTATAGTTAATTTTGCAACAATGAAAAGTTCTTTACATATTTGTGGTTGGCACTGACATTTCGTAATTGTATACTATTAGTGGTCTCAGTGTTGTTGCGCCCCAAGCGTTTAGTGTTCCATGACACGTGTCCGAGCGGTTGGCATTGCATCTGCCTGTTAAATAATATTTACATAATTGTAAGCAGATAAGCAAAATTTGACTTGAAAAATCTTCGGTTTTCATTTTGAAAAATCTTCGTCAGACAACGCGATGTGATCCTGAGTGTATGTCGGTTTTGTGAATGTATGTTTTATTAACTAATGTCAGTCAGTTTATCAGTTTACCCTACAGTTTGCAAACAGTTTTAACGTAAACACGAGACTCAGTGACCATAACTGTCAGTCATTTCAATCTGTGTACTAAGCTATATCTAACATAGGCCACCTCATGACGTGTTAAAAAAACTATAGTGAAGCGTTATAAACAAGACGAGAATGGTGTAAAGTAAAAACAAAAATCATATTTTTTATCCACTAATATATTTGAAGCGTTACATATTTTGTCGTCGTAGACCATACAAGAGTCCTAATATTTCAATTTAAACCTAATTTTAGCAATTTGAAAACCCTGTTATAACGTTGGCATTAACGTTCAGATTACAAGATCCTGTATTGGGAATTCCGATTTGAAATAGATATTATTATTACTGTAGTATAACTTATCACTTCCATCAAACGTAGTACATGGTTTATGGAACTTACCCTGCGTAGTCTATATTAAACGTATATTTCTACTACGAAAGTAAATCTACAGGTGTAACAGTAAAAGGTGTTACAGGTGTAACGTAAAAGGTGTCCTCAACTATACACATTCGGAGTCTATGCATAATGTAAGGATAAAAAAACCCTATACACATAGATCTGGAAACATTTGTTATCCGTCGAGTCGCCATTTTGTGTTCACATGTGTATACTGCTGTTAATTAATAAATAAAGAAGTCTTATTTTATGATACTTATAACATTTTTAAATGGAGAACATATTTAATTTTTGATTACTATTGTCTGTGTTAATTTCAATTTTATCAAATTTTGGTTTACTAAGTAAAATGTTAAGTTTTTATTGTGAACACAATGGCATCTTGTTCGTTTAAATTTTCTAACAAGTAACTGAGTTATGGCGGAAAAGTGCCTACCCATAAATTCTCATTACTTTTTTGTGTCAGACTTTGGTTCTGGGTAACGACATTATACATTTTTATATTTATCTTTTTGCTTTCGTTCATGAAACTTTTTTACATAAACGACTCTATAAAGAAATATTTATTATACATTGCTCAGATATTTTGTATTCTCCAATAGTTCAAAGATATATTGATGTGTATTGACTACGTTCCTTCTACTAACCAAAAACACAATGTTTAAAATAAACTGATTTTTTGAAAGCAGGGTGTAGCTAAATAATTAAAATAATATCATAAAATTTAATCATCCAGATTATTATTATCTGATATACTTGTGAAAATAAATACAGCCGACTGAAGTTTGTTGAAATATCTTACTACAAAAATCACCAACATTGTTACTCCCCTATGGCATATTAATACGTGTGTATACAAGAAATGTATAAGATAAATTGTCTGTTATGACTGATATACGCCACAGGCTCACTCCTGTAGGTGTCATTTGATGTCCCATTAATAAGTAAGTTGTTCATTTGGAAAGCGATTTCTAAATAAATTAATATTACAAAATATGCTATGCAAAGGCTTAAAAGAATAATTACCACCAAAAAATTATTTAAATACATTAAAAAAACTTTTGCATTAACATTTTTTTGCACAATTTTCAGTAAAATTTAAAATTTTCTGAAAACTTTAACATCTTTAAATTCCAATTTTTTCGGAAAGACTAAAGTTTTCTGACATAGGTAATGGAAGAGATAGTAACAATAACCAGTAAATGAAGAGAAGGAAAAATTCCTAAAATTTTATCTTCGTTTCTTCGTCAAATAAAACGTAAATTACACAAACAATATTTTAGACTAACTTCGTAGGCCTACTGTACTCGTACGTTCTGACTTGTTTCTGTCGCGCCAACATTGTACATTTTACAAGAGTTTATTGTAAAAGAATGTGTCTGTTCTTAAAGTTAAACTACGTGCAACTCAAATAAACAAAAGTAAAGGAATGGCAAACCCTTCTTGTGGCTAAAATTGTATGTTTATCTTTTTAACTAGATTTGAAGTAGTTGTTTTATCACCAGCTGTTTGCAACAAATTGTTTCCAGTCATACAAAATCATGCAACACCATGACAATAATGTTTCTAATTTCTGTAAACCATTTCGTCATGTAAACTTATTTCTAGCCACCCATTTTACCTAATACAAAGTCATGAAACTTTTATATACTTACATTTTTATATATAGAATTTAAAAATGAGTCTAATCCATTTGCAGGATGCATAAGTCTAACTCAGGATGCAGGACTCAAATCATAAATAATGTTTTGAAACATTCTGGTATGACAGATCATTTTTATGCTTTTTCAGGATTCTTACTCTTTTTGAAGATAATATGAAATTAACTATTATATTTATGGAATATAGCTTTCCTACTGCTCCGTTTCTTAATAAAATTAAATGAAGGTAACAAATTTGGTATTCAAGCCTAACTGTTTATTGCAGCCGCTCTGTAATGTAAATCTTTGGATAACAAATTTATTTTCCTAGAATTAATACGAAAAATCCGTAAGTAAAACTTCAGGCGTTGTCTTGAATTTACTAATTACAGAACCCTTTTAGCATAAACTAGATTAATGTGGTTATACGAATCATTTATGTCGATTCTGTAAATAGTGTTATGACAGACCGACATTAAATATTATTAAGCAGCAGTTCAGTCACATTATCAACAAATGTCTATAAATTGCAAAATATCCAGTTATCTTTGAAAATTAACAAGTTTAATAACAGCATTCAGAATATTTTTTAATCTATTTGGGAAGAAATACGTAAATAAGGATTATTATAACAAACATACGTACACCTAAGTACTTATGCTTAAAATTTGAAATTGAAGTTGGCCATTTGGTATATTTGGGTAATAATGTATACAAGGAAACCTGACGCTGTAATCACTTGAAAAAATAATGACTACATAAAATCGTAAAGCTGACGAATACTCGCGTGCGCATTGGTACAAAATAAACGGCTTTATTATTCTGCTTTGGACATTGAATTATGTAATAAACAGTTTCACAGAAGATAGTAATTACTATTTAAACCACTAATTTTACGAGGATTGATAGATGTTATTTTGATAAACTATCTAGATGATTATTTCAACCACATCTCTTTCTCATAGATAAGATATTACAAATACTATTGACTACTTGTTTCCACCACTTTCCGAATTATGTGGAAACAAACATGTCTATCTATTATAGGATTCAAGCTTGTGAGCTAATATTTTTAGATTATTTCTCTTCTCAGATATATTTAAGTTAATATACGGTATTTTATACTAGTAATGTTTCACAAGTAGTGATATTGAACTTCCTGCTGAATTCTTCATTACCACTTGAAATACTCGTATACTTAAACACTAGCGACTTTGATCAAAGGATATATTCTGCTTTTATAGAGACTACAACGGAAAATCTCTTCTTATTAGTTTCTGCTTGCAAACAAGATTTAATTGTTGAGATTACAAAAAAGTACAGTTCTTTTAAAACACATAGAGATATATAAAAATATATATCACATAACTGTGTAATCTCCAACCGTATAAAGTTTGTGTTAATATTGCTTAAATTAATATTCTCTACTAATTGTAGGCCTAGATACAAACTTTGATTACAATTACTTATTTTTTGCGTACCGTATCACTTATTAAATGATTATATAATAACCTTAATATTTACTTTAGCGATACAAAGTTTCGTCAATGATAGTGCGCCTTGTTTAAGGGGTCTTCCGAATGTACATAAACAGAACACTCCAATTAGACCATTAGTTAATTTTACAACTGCCCCCGGTTATAAAATAGCAAAAACCTTAGTAAAAATCATCAGAGAGCACACCAACTTAGATAATAATCGGAGTGTAAAAAGCTATAAGGATTTTATCAAAAATATAAACCACGTTACAGTTCAACCAAACTACAAACTAGTATCATTCGACATAGTAGATTTATACACTAATGTGCCTATTGATGAAACATTAACTTTACTCAGACATAATTTAATGAATAAAGGTTCTTTGGAAATACAGAAAGCTAACCAACTGATGATGATACTAAAAACCATTCTTCATCAAAACTATTTTTCATTTGAAGATGCATATTATAAACAGAATGAAGGACTTTCCATGGGATCTCCACTTTCTGGCATCCTGGCGGACCTATATCTAAACCATTTAAAAAATACAAAAATTTTAAAAGATAGTTATTTCGCCAATAAAATCATCCACTATTCCAGATATGTAGGTGATACCTTTATTATTTTTAACGGGAATGCCAGACAAATAGAATTATTTAAAAATTACCTAAACAAAATTCATAACAAATTAAAATTTACTATGGAGATCGAAAACAACAAAAGTATCAATTTTTTAGACCTCACTGTATTACATAACGGGAATAATTTAAAATACAAAATCTTTAGAAAACACACTAGTACTGACACAGTAATACACTATGATTCACATCATCCCGTTACACAAAAAATGGCAGTGTTTAACAGTCTTGTCAACAGACTTTTAAATGTTCCCCTCGAAAAGGAGGACTACTTAAATGAGGTTAGCACTATCAAACAAATAGCAATAAATAACGGGTATAAATCTACAATAGTTGACAAAATAATAAATAGGCATAGGAAACGTTTAGAAAATAAAAATTCAAACTGTATAAAAGCAAATAACAAAAATTATAAATATCTTTCGGCTAATTTCACAGGTATTATGCCAAATATTTTAAGACCCGTTCTCAAAGATAATAACTATATTTTATCATTTAAAACAAATAATAATTTAGGAAATTATTTCAAAAACAAAAACAAATTACCATTAAAAAAGAAATGTGGTGAATATAAAATAAAATGTGATGATTGTGATGCGTTCTATATCGGTCAATCTGGCAGATGTTTTTATAAAAGATTTTTAGAACATATTCCTAAGCCAAGTAATACTAAGTTCAACTTTGCACAACACTTAATATCAAGCGGACATAAATATACGAGCTTCGAGGAAAATTTAACAGCGTTGCATTTTTGTAAAAAGGGTAGACGAATGGATAGTCTGGAAGAATTTGAAATTTATAAAGCTTTAAAAGATAGTACCACCAAAAACAGTTTATTAAATGACCAGATAAATTTTGCGTCAAATTACCTTTTCGACACTGCAAGCAGTTTGTCTTAATCTTTGACCAGTCGCGTGACGATCGCGGTGGTGGGTGAACGCATGCGGGAGCTCCGACCGTGGTTAGTAAAACTTATTACATACGATTTGTAACTTATTTTATTTTATTTTTGACTTGACCAGTATCATGGTCGCGATTTAATGTTTTAGTTTATTAAATAAGTGTATCTGAGGATGGGACTTAGTCCCGAAACGCGTCATCATTGACGAAACTTTGTATCGCTAAAGTGGATATTAAGGTAATTATATAAACTTTGATTAAACTCGTAGCGAGTTACTTTTAGTACATACTTAATCTAACCGAATACTTCACTTCTATTATTATTTCGTCTTGTGCCGTTTAGTAGGGCAGTGACAGCTATAAGTAATTGTAACCTAGTAATTAACATTGTAATTAATATATTCAGTGAAAATATTTTGGACAGTTTAAACACTCAACTTATTCATGGAAACTCATTCATGGAAAATAAAGAAATGAAGTTTGGCTGTCTGAAGTGACAGAACCGATGGAAGGGCAACAGCTCGTAAGCTACGTTAGTTAGAAAAGTGAATGACACCACTATAGTAATGACAAATTCAAGAGGAGATTAAGTGACCGTATTCTATTCAATAGAGATTACATTTTTCAACACAGAGGAAACTTTATTACTTTCACGACAACATGAAAGAAAAATTCCCTCACTGCGTAGTCACGACAGTGATTGGATACATACTGGCGGACCTAGATTAAGCCGAAACGTTAAAATAAATTCTGGTTTCTTATTATGTAGACCAACATTTTCGCTATATATTAATTATTGTAAATAGTAAATAGCGATTTGTTTTTTTAGAAAACATTCTATTAAACCTTCAAATTAGTATCTTTACAGTAATTACTTAGGACTTATAAAAACAACATAAATTAAAAAACGATTACCATGTTTAGTACACACAGCATAACTACAGTAGGTTAAATCATTACAATAATACAATGTACCTTAAAATTGTTTTTATATTTTCTATTAAAATTACTGCTCAATTTACATAAAACACGACAATCCACCACTTGGAGTAAAGATAAGTCGCTACTTGTACGGACACGTACACAGAAATGGGCACTGAGCAACCATAATACTGTAACCCTACATGTTTGCTACGGTTACAGTATTATTAGTTTATCTGCTGTCAGTATAATGAGAATTAACATGTGCCGTGTCAATCAGTTTTTTGCTCCAAAACATTTTACATATTTTAATTGATTTGATTTCATTTGTAATCAAATTAAATGCTTAATATTACCTTATCGCATCTTTAACAATCTCCTTAAACAATCTTTGATTAACAATCTCAAAGGTGGTAGTCTGTGGTTTTTTTTTTTTTTTTTAATACCTTTATTTTATCAGCATGCTCCATTACAAATAAAGTAACACTACATGCTATATATAAACTTATTAGAAGCCGATTCTCAATACATATAAAGACAACTCCAGTAGTACAACAATTACAAAGATTCAAAGTAACAAGCAAAATAAAAATCAATCACTGACAATGATACAATGAATTAGTACTACATTATTAACATGTTAAAACTGTATGCATGCATGTATCGTATGCATGATGAAGCTGTTCGACCAATATGTAAGTTAATTCATAAGAACAAACGCATACAATGATTCAAAATAGATAGACAAGCACAATAACAATAAACACTACAAAGAATCAAAATCAATGTTATTAACATATTTAATAAACTGTCTAACATATTTTGATGTCAATTCACTTCTATTCGGAGGTGTCTTCTAGTCTGTCTGTGTGTGTGTGTGTGTGTGTGTGTGTGTGTGTGTGTGTGTGTGTGTGTGTGTGTGTGTGTGAGAGAGAGAGAGAGAGAGCGTGTATTTGTCGTCGTCGTCGTCGTCGTTCTTCTTCTTCTTCTTCTTCTTCTTCTTATACTTGTTCGTTCTTCATCTTGTTCTTGTTCTTGTTCTCTTTCTGGCATCTTCCATTATTTATTCTTTCTTCAAAGTGTCTTACAGTTGTTTTTCAGTTCTGTTCTTCTGATAAGTTTTAATTGATTTTTAAAAATTGTAATGAATGAATAGGCTTCTTTATAAGTAAAACCAGTTAATATTCTTTATCAAACTCTTTATAAAAATGTTTATTATCAAAGTCTTTATAAAAATGTTTATTTAATGTGTTCAAATCTTCGGTGTTGAAACAATATACGGTGTTCATAAATTTGTGCATAAAATATCTGTCACTAAAGGATAAGCCTGTTATTTTCATATTTTATAATGGATTGCAAACGGATGTACGTTTAAGGAAACAAGAAATGATTAAATGCTTGTAACAAAAGTTGTTAGTGTTATCTAGAAAAGAAAAGAAAATATTATTTCTAATAGGAAAACGTAATTTAACTGCACAGGGTACAGGAACACGGTATGAGAACAAGAAACTCTTCACTTTCAGGTACGAGTTAAGTGAGAATGTAGATGTATGTTATGACCTCGTCTACACTGCGTCTGAACACACTCCATCGAATGTATGATTTTGTAATTAATATGAGAGCAGAAAAAGATTTAGTGTAAGTTGGTCCAGCACTGGTCCAACACAGTGGTCGAGAAGATAATTCGTATTATTGGGTTATGACAACAATCCAAAAGCGACCATGAGAAACTCCTTCATGTACATTCTTGCAGTTGTACACAACGGCAGACGAAGGTGGCAACTCTAGATCATCAGATCACCGGACAACAGCTACGAACATCATTCTTCAGTATATGTACGAATGAAGTCCAAATTTTAATATTAACAGTCGTATTATAAACTTGAAAAGAACTACTAACAGCTGAAAACTGTGTAAATCAATTACAAAAGACATTTAATTTTAGTTAATTTGTGTTTGTTAATACAGTAGACTAGGTTTTAAATTTCACATATTTAAATGTCTTTACACATTAAAAAAAATATTTAGTTATAGTAAATTCAAAATCACTGTTTTGTTAAGAATTTTTGTATATTGTAATATTTCAGTTTTTTTTCTGAAATTCAATTGATCGTTATCCCTGGTGATTTTTCATGTTAAAAGTATACAAAAACAACTGCCTAAACAACTCTGAATTTAGCGCCTTAAACAAAAAGTCTTAACAGTAAAATTAATTACAGTAATTGAGGTGAAATTTAAAATTAGAAATGGTTTATGAAGGCAGTCAAGAAAACGAAGTAAAAGCTTAGATCATTAGCAATTTTGCCACATCACATGGGGAATTATCATTAGCACTGTAGGCATGTATAACGTTAGTATTTTAGTAGTCATAGGAGACGCTAGTACAGTTCTTCTTATAATGTTTTGCAAAATAATAACCACTCATAACTTACACAGTTAGTCAGTTCTTCTATAAACTATTCCTTTCTTAAAAACGTCCGCTTAAAAAACATAAATTACAGATTTTTAATTTGGTATGTTATATCAGAGTTTACTATACATCATTGAAAAAATATATACAGTTAAAGCGATTTTAAATGTAAATCGTTCTGAAATTATACAGACACACATAAAAATACCTGTCTGTGTACATGTAAAAGTAGAATATTACTGTGACACATTTTACAGCCGGTAGCAGTCCACACCCTTAATATCCAATAAATTATAGTCCCTGCGGCAGGATTTCTATAAGAAGCTCGGGACGCAGCGTACGAGCGGGCGATGGGCTTGCACTTCGTCCCGCACAACCCCCTGGCCGTCTACTGTGACATACGTTTTCGTTTATTTTATTCCCTATTATTAAATGTAACAAACATTATTCTTCCAGCCAACAAGAAGTCGATTTCACGAGTCTAAGCTTTGTCTGTAATTTAAAAAAATTTTCTTTGATTAGAAAAAATAAGTGTTATTATGTGTTTTATGTTTACCGAAATTAAAAAATGCTGATCTCGCAGCAATCCGAAATGGTATAAGTACGAGAATTGTTCAATAGAAACACGTTTGATCTGCACAGCCGTGACTTCATCGCCGTGTCAACGGAATTCATTTGTTTATATTGTCTTTTTTAGTACTAGTGACGCGCCTGTATAATGTATTTGCAGTTTGCTCTTTTCTAAGCGTTCTGACTGGGTTGAAAAATGGCATCTATGATAGAAAATCCGTCCAAAGATAATTTCCGTGCCATTATTCAGTTTTTGGCCACTGAGGGGCGTTAGCCAATGGAAATTTATACGAAAATAAATCTGTATATGGTGACTATAGTTACTCTCATAGGGCAGTGGTTGAATGATGCAATAAATTTCGACAAGGAAGAGAATCCACTAAAGATTTGGCCCGTCCCGGACCTGCACATGTGGCAGCAACGGATGAAAATGTGAGACAGCTTGAAACTACTTTACGCGCAAATAGGCCCACCAAAGTTAGAGAACTTTCTCAAACGTTGAGTATCAGCGTGGGAACTGTTCATTCCATCATTCATAGTCTTGGCTATCACAAAGTTGCTGCTCAATGGGTTCCACGACTGCTTACTGATGAGCAGAAAAATTTGCGTTCGGCCTTATCATTACAGCATTTGATGCGCTATCAACAACAAGGTAATGCCTTTCTACACCAAATTGTTGCCGGTGATGAGTCTTGGTGTTATCACTGCGAACCAGAATCCAAACGTCAGAGTATGCAGTGGAAGCATGCATAGTCTCCGAAGGCGAAAAAATGTCGGTCCCAACGTTCTTCAGGAAAAGTAATGGTGACCGTATTTTTTTTATTATCACGGTGTGCTGCTCTTAGATTTTAAAGAACCTGGTGTCAACATCAGCGTTAAGCGATATCCAGATAGCTTCAAACGCTTACGGGTCAACATCAAGTATCAACCTCCCGGGAAGCTCACAAATGGTATCATTCTTCGGCATGATAATGCTCGACCCCATGTAGCCCAGACGATTCAAGATCTGCTTGGTCGTATGAAGTGGGGAGTCTTACAATATCCACCTTAGAGTCCCGACTTGTCCCCATGCGATTGTAATGTTTTTGGCTCATTAAATAAATCACTAAAAGGACGGCGGTTCAAATCGGACGCTGAGGTATAGTTTGCTGTTAGCGAATGGTTCCGCAAGCAGCCGCAAGAATTTTACCAGCAGGGAATCTAGAGATTAGTGCAACAGTGGGACTCATGCCTTAATGTTAATGGAGACTTCTTTTAAAATCGTGAATAAAAAATGCTTTACAGCCTCTAAACGTATTTCTATTGAACAATCCTTGTACAATGTTGCTAACGTATGACATAGTTTGAATCCATATCACGAATGGTGCATTTGGCAAGTAGACAGAGAGAGCAGATGATACATATCAGTTCAGTTAATACAAAGTTGTGTTCGGCGTGTTCAATGGATTGCATAATACGAACACTGCACATGAGAACCTAATTTCACAATATAACTTAGTATTGTAACCCCTCTTTCCTTTTATGTCTTTTTATGAGTATAAAACAACCTTCTTTTATTTTAATTTTTTTTTGAAAGAGAAGCCACAAGTTAATTAAGACTAGGCCGGAGCCTAGAGAAGCCAAAATTGTGCTGGGTCCAGTATGACGGGACTTGCAATGAAACTCGGCTGTAATATAACAATAACGGTTTTTATTGTATTCCATCATTTGCTACATGTAGATAAAACTCTATCACATAATTATCACCCATGAATCACAAATATATCATAAATAAATAATCCCCATGTTTTAACAGTGTAGAAAGACAAGATCTGTATAACGTAACAAGTATTTATATATATATATATATATATATATATATATATATATATGTGTGTGTGTGTATAGAATAATTTCCAGTAAATATATATAATTCTCCCCCATTTTGTGACTAGCTTAACATAGACAAAACATAACAACACGTACAGAAACATAAGGTACATATACTCACAATTATACACCAATATTCTAAACACGAATGCCCCTGGAATGCAGAATGCACCTGCCTAGCAGGCAGTGTTACTACCATGCCCAGAAACCAGCAGTGATAAATGTTTGCCCATCAGCAACCCGTTTCTATTGAACTACATAAAAGCGAAAACCCCAGAAAGGATGATAATTACTCATAACCCATAAGCAAGACCGGACCGCCCATATGTATAGAATTCCACTGAGAAATGACCCATCATGAGCATATGAAACTTTAAGTTCCTTCAACAGCATTAAATAAAAATTTTAAAGAAACTACATCACCTGATTTCAAACAATTGTTATACAATTCTAAAATGTTAATTTGTTTTACACATTCAGAAGGATTCAATAAATCAGTATATACTTTACCAGTAGGAAAATTAATCAGTCGATGCTTTACAGATTTAAAAAAATTAAACAGTATATGTTTTACAAGAAAAAATTAATCAGTATGTGTTTTACAAGTAAAAAAAAATTAATCAGGAGATGCTTTACAAGTGAAAGAGTTAATCAATATGTGTTTTACAAGTAAAAACAAACAATCAGTATAGACCTTTGTAAGATACAAAATTAATTAGTATATGCCCAGAAAAAATGTGCAAATTCTTTTCTATTAAAACCCGAATGGCTATATAAATATATATGAAATGAAATTACAATAAGAACGGTTGTGCCCTCGCAGCTGTGGGAGCGCGCCCGCATGTGGTTGACAAAGTTTGACAGGAATCTAACCTGCCTCAGGCTGCACCAACATGTGCCAGGCAAAAACATGTCCCTTTTTATACCCCAGAAAACAGCCAAAAAAAAAACAAAAAACCCCCAGCCCTTAAATGTTAAACCCAAGGTGAATTTAATATTTACTCAATTCTGTTCCAGCCGGAACAGAGTTCCTAACATGCATATAAATTTTGTAAAGAGTAAGAGGATGAATATATGCAAACTGTAAAATGTCTAAGTGTACAAATGTCTCTGGCACGCTCCCCCAGTGCAGCACACAATTACAAGCATTGCACTTAGTGTTAGGTAATTCAGTTATTAAATTGTTCTTTGCAATTAACTCATAATGTTCAGAATGATGATCAGCTGACCCCCTTTATAGCAGACTGTCTGGCCACGTGGTCACATGGATTCAAAAGATTTTTACAGTAAAACAGGTGCACTGCCGGCCCGGCCCCAAAAGGAAAATAAAAGAGTGCATATCACCTTAATTGTGCTGACTCAGTGTTACATCTCGATTTGGTCACCGATTCCTTCTCCGAACAGGATCGTGTCTAATGGTCCATGGCTGATGCAGATGGAAGGCAATCAGCAAAGCCAAATCTCCGTCTTAATCGAGAACCATGTTAATTCATATAAATTAGAAAGATGTTCACAAAAATGTACACCCAAGTTCAGGTAATTAACCTCAGAACGGGCCTTCAACCAACTCTCAATAAATGCACAAAGTTTCAGTAATAAAGTCTTTGCAACCTGCTTAAAGAGTAGAAAAGTCAGCCATGGAATAATTAATTTTAAAAATAAAAGATTTTATCAAAGGGCGTAGAGTTAAAGACATTAGCACCCTCTCACACGCTTCAACAGAAATTAACAGGTTAGCCAGCCACGTGGTGACACGATAATCGCTATTTGTCCAAAAGATTAACTTCAAAGCACTCACAGTATTAATAATGTTTTAACCTTAATAATGTTTCCTCTACGGATGTTCTCACAAGTAATTTCTTTACTGTAAAGTTAATTAAAGAGCACACCGACAATCTGATGCATGAATGAGCATAGTTCATTACCTAACTACGCACTAACTTTTAGCCTCGAATTTATATAACATTCTATACATTATCATGACCATGACACTTACAGTGCCTCGTACACTATTATAGTAATAATAAAAGGAACATGGGCTATATATTGAACATTAAGTAAATTTTCTTTTAATATAAAAACTGTCGGATCGCACTCACATAAATACGTCTTTTTATACGGTTGTATACACCTTGTTATTAATTATCTATTTAATTTGAACTACTTTTGAACGCATACAATAACAAAATATCTTACCGGGAATCTCGTACGTTTCAGCCAGCCATAATAGTTGAAGAAAAACTACGCAGTAACTGTTCGGAAGCCGGGAGTCGGTTGATTCTCTGAGCCAGGCGGTGAGTAGAATACAGCTGATACCGTCTGCACAAGCCGACACTTACTACGCGTTGCGCGCGCAGCCTTAACGGTTGGTACAAAGTTCAGTACACCCGCCCCTTTGCTCTCGCGTTATATTATAATTAAATATTCCACAATTCATTTTTCGACGGCCAGAATCGGGCCGGCACACCCCGAAAGGGCAACCCGGTTGCCCCATTCTGAAACTCGGGAGAGTACCCTGCAGTGTACCCCCTTCCCCAAAGCTGTTGGACTTCGTGGATATGGTGGCCCGGCGGCACTTGCTCTCAGGAGAACAGACATCCCCATGCGACACTCTCCTCTATGCCAACCCCACGGGACCGCCCCAACACGTCACCCTCTCCGGTGACCATCACCTACTCCCACCGGTCCCACTCACATACTCGTCCTAAGACCAAACAAGGTATCTCCCACCTTGATATGTAAGCGACCGTAATACTCCTCGTCCATCACTTGGACCGACCAGCCACATGCACCCACAAGGCATCTCCATTCTTGCCATATGGCTGGCCCACCTCCCTACACAAGGGCGGACGGCCCCGCTCAGCCAGACAGAGAGGACCGCACCAAGGGCACACGAACATTAATCTCAACCTTTACTCAACAAAAAGGTCATAACTATATGGGGGGTTTACTTCTTCACCGACGTCGATACAAAATGAACACCATTATCTCTCTCAACAAAACATCAGGGAAACAACCGGAGAATGCGGCATGGCACGAACCTACACCTACCAAAAATCGAAATCAAACCACTATGAACCAGGAAACAACAGCACGCTATCACTCTCCATCATAACCAAAACAGGGGAACTTACAATCTCCAAGACCACGACCATCTCGAGGACCACAAACTACTCACTTCCGGCAAGTCTCTCTACTTCCTTATCGATAGTTTTTTTTTTTTTTTTTTTTTTTTTTTTTTTTTTTTTTTTTTTTTTACTAAGGGGAGGGGTAGGAAAAATCGGGAAGATGAAACGGGGCAAGGATCATTTGGCGGTCAATAGTTAGGACTAAGGGTAAGGACCTGGTTCCCTCCGAAAATAAGGATGAATGGAGGAAACCAAGGCTCGCGTGGGCAGGGGCGCAACCCTGAAATAGATGAACACCACTGGGAGTGTGGGGCACATCTACCCGCTACCCGTTAACCTCTTCTTCTTACCTTTCTATGACGGACTTTGGGTACCCGTTCCTTTCGAACACCACTCTCTGAGAAATTATTTCGTGTTGAGCTGTACGGACTTGTTTCCTCTGAATCAGAATCGGGGCAACTTACCTCACTACTTTGACTCCGCCTTGGATTATGCTCATCATCTAACTCCTCTGCTTGTCTTTCTTCCTTTTCTACTTCTTCCTCTTCTACAATTTCCCCTTCTTCGTCCACATAATCCAAATCAACATCACGACGCTGCACCTCCTCCGCATCTTCCAGTTGCTCCTCTGATCCATCTTCAACCGCATCTTCCCTCAGCTCCTCACCAATTTCTTCATGACACTCATCGCCAGCTCCTTCACGAACTTCTTGACTAACCTCTTCTCCGGTCTCGTTTTCATCAACACGTTCATCATCAACGTCATCGCCATCACTTCCACTACCACCATCTGAACACTGCACATCCTCATCGTCTAGTTGCTCACCTGGTCCACCTGAAACTTCTTTCCGTTCCTCGGAATCCTCAACACTACTTACAGAAGGCGTCTGCACATCTTCACTCACTACATCACTCTCACTCACAAACTCTACAACGCTGCCACCAAATTTCTCCTCAACTTCTACCTCCTCTACTTCTACCACACTTGCGGCATGAACATCCCCTTGTCCATCCACAACCTCAGAAACACTTGCAGCCCGGACATCCCTGTGTCCATCTGCAACTTCAGACTCTACAGTCTCCCTAACACCTACAACTATACCTCCGTGTGCAGCATCCGCAGACCGCTCTTCTGACTCTTCCTTCGATTCTACTCCTTGACCACTCTCAGCAACTACAACGTCCTCAACCTCTTCCACCCTGGAATCCAGCTGTCCAGGTCCATGTGCAATGACTAAATTAATTTCTACTGGCGATGGTAAAGCTACACCATCCAATGACTTCTCATATCCCTGCGTAGGCGATTATGATGTTACAGGAGCTGGATCCCTCACGAACCGAGATGGAAATACCGGAACAAATTCTGCGGCCTCTGGATTCAACCATGACGTCCTCTTTGAGTCCGGTAATTCAGTATTAGCTGACGTATTCTTAGGCTCTTGTATTGATCCACAGAAGTTATTCCGCTTTTCTTCTTCTGCTTCACCTTCTTCATCCACTACTCTCTTAGGCACTTGCGCTTCATCTGGAACTTTTAAACTCTCACCTTTCTGCAAATAAGAATAACGCCTAACTACAGGCTCCCTACTTGCCGATGTTTGTTCCCTAATATAATTTCTTCTTCCCCTGTTAATTTCATATTTCTTTGTTTTCTGTGCTGTAGCTGTTGTTACCGCCTTCACACTTGCCACCCCCTTGTAGCCTCCGTCACTTCCGGAATATTCAGGCTTTCGGACAGTCTCTTGCGTTCTCCTCCAACCACCATGTTTGTCCCTTTTGGCTCTTCCTGATGAACCACTGGAGTATTGGACATCTGTAGCATCTCTTCCCCGGGACTCATCAACCTCCTGGACCGTTCTTGAAACCACACACAGCCGTTCAAGGTCGGCAAAACAACGTGGACGGTCCGCGAATACCAAACGAGATCTCTCTTGGGGATGCAGTCCTTCCAGAATCGCTTGTATAACTTCTGTCTCGGGCAACCCCAACCTTAACACCCGGGCAGCTTTCCGTATATCGTGCACGAAGTTCCCTAACGCCTCTCCGTTGGCCTGTAGGCGATAGAATTTTTCAAACTTAAGCTGGGCACGTCGTCGAATGGGTAGGAAGAAGTTCAACACCTCCCCATGGAAAGCATCAACACTGTCACCCCGACGCAGAGCCTTGGTGACAAGCTCAGCCAACGTACCCCGGCAATACGGGTACATAAGAGACAAGACCTCCCCATCGGACACCCCCGGGAAATCTGCCACCTGCAGGACCAAGTCCAAGAAAACCAACAGCTGGTCCTCATCAAATCCATTCACCACAGGAAATTTCTGGAGAACGCCTGAAAGAGAGTGTGGCAATTTCTGATAGCATACCGCCGCCAGAATGGAACAATTCAAAACAAACACTCATGAAACAAATCCCCACTAAACACCGAACACAAACATAACCTACAAAAACATATTTACAAGAATCAGAAAAACCCAAGTACTGTCCTTCCTTTGAGTGGACCCCCGGGTTCTCTAGCGCTGCGGAAACCTGGCCTATTCTGAACCATTCACTCCCACTACAGAAGGAGACAAGTGACAACTAACAATACTGAACACACATAACATCAAACATCAATTCGACACACACGTCGTACCAACACATAACTCACAAAAAAACAACTAACAATCAAATTCATAATTCGGTAATTTAGTCGGTGACGGTACCGACTTCCGATCGGGCCATACCGCATCCCGCTAATGTCACACGCTAAACTCCGACCCTGAATCAACATTCCATCATCCAGGCCACGCTTGAGACTCCCCGGTAATACAACCCATTACATTTCCCAAACACAACTAACCGCCTCAGTGGTGCGACCCGACTCACAAGTTACACAACCTACAACTAGCCTACACGGGCATATACCTAAGAAAACAATGTCACAACAATCGCCTTAATATTTCCGAGTTTGCAAGCCCCGTCACACACCAGGACCCAAGGGTTCAACCCTAGAATTAACCACGGTCACTGCTACCATTTGCAGTATCAGACTTTATAAACCACGATTTGCTACCATTTGTAACCCCTCTTTCCTTTTATGTCTTTTTATGAGTATAAAACAACCTTCTTTTATTTTAATTTTTTCTTGAAAGAGAAGCCACAAGTTAATTAAGACTAGGCCGGAGCCTAGAGAAGCCAAAATTGTGCTGGGTCCAGTATGACGGGACTTGCAATGAAACTCGGCTGTAATATAACAATAACGGTTTTTATTGTATTCCATCATTTGCTACATGTAGATAAAACTCTATCACATAATTATCACCCATGAATCACAAATATATCATAAATAAATAATCCCCATGTTTTAACAGTGTAGAAAGACAAGATCTGTATAACGTAACAAGTATTTATATATATATATATATATATGTGTGTGTGTGTATAGAATAATGTCCAGTAAATATATATAATTCTCCCCCATTTTGTGACTAGCTTAACATAGACAAAACATAACAACACGTACAGAAACATAAGGTACATATACTCACAATTATACACCAATATTCTAAACACGAATGCCCCTGGAATGCACCTGCCTAGCAGGCAGTGTTACTACCATGCCCAGAAACCAGCAGTGATAAATGTTTGCCCATCAGCAACCCGTTTCTATTGAACTACATAAAAATGAAAATCCCAGAAAGGATGATAATTACTCATAACCCATAAGTAAGACCGGACCGCCCATATGTATAGAATTCCACTGAGAAATGACCCATCATGAGCATATGAAACTTTAAGTTCCTTCAACAGCATTAAATAAAAATTTTAAAGAAACTACATCACCTGATTTCAAACAATTGTTATACAATTCTAAAATGTTAATTTGTTTTACACATTCAGAAGGATTCAATAAATCAGTATATACTTTACCAGTAGGAAAATTAATCAGTCGATGCTTTACAGATTTAAAAAAATTAAACAGTATATGTTTACAAGAAAAAATTAATCAGTATGTGTTTTACAAGTAAAAAAAAATTAATCAGGAGATGCTTTACAAGTGAAAGAGTTAATCAATATGTGTTTTACAAGTAAAAACAAACAATCAGTATAGACCTTTGTAAGATACAAAATTAATTAGTATATGCCCAGAAAAAATGTGCAAATTCTTTTCTATTAAAACCCGAATGGCTATATAAATATATATAAAATGAAATTACAATAAGAACGGTTGTGCCCTCGCAGCTGTGGGAGCGCGCCCGCATGTGGTTGACAAAGTTTGACATGAATCTAACCTGCCTCAGGCTGCACCAACATGTGCCAGGCAAAAACTATGTCCCTTTTTATACCCCAGAAAAGAGCCAAAAAGAAAAAAAAAACCCCCAGCCCTTAAATGTTACACCCAAGGTGAATTTTATATTTACTCATATATATATATATATATATATTCATATATTCATATATATTCATTTCTGTTCCAGCCGGAACAGAGTTCCTAACATGTCATATAAATTTTGTAAAGAGTAAGAGGATGAATATATGCAAACTGTAAAATGTCTAAGTGTACAAATGTCTCTGGCACGCTCCCCCAGTGCAGCACACAATTACAAGCATTGCACTTAGTGTTAGGTAATTCAGTTATTAAATTGTTCTTTGCAATTAACTCATAATGTTCAGAATGATGATCAGCTGACCCCCTTTATAGCAGACTGTCTGGCCACGTGGTCACATGGATTCAAAAGATTTTTACAGTAAAACAGGTGCACTGCCGGCCCGGCCCCAAAAGGAAAATAAAAGAGTGCATATCACCTTAATTGTGCTGACTCAGTGTTACATCTCGATTTGGTCACCAACTCCTTCTCCGAACAGGATCGTGTCTAATGGTCCATGGCTGATGCAGATGGAAGGCAATCAGCAAAGCCAAATCTCCGTCTTAATCGAGAACCATGTTAATTCATATAAATTAGAAAGATGTTCACAAAAATGTACACCCAAGTTCAGGTAATTAACCTCAGAACGGGCCTTCAACCAACTCTCAATAAATACACAAAGTTTCAGTAATAAAGTCTTTGCAACCTGCTTAAAGAGTAGAAAAGTCAGCCATGGAATAATTAATTTTAAAAATATTAATTTGAATTACTTTTGAACGCATACAATAATAAAATATCTTATCGGGAATCTCGTACGTTTCAGCCAGCCATAATAGTTGAAGAAAAACTACGCAGTAACTGTTCGGAAGCCGGGAGTCGGTTGATTCCTGAGCCAGGCGGTGAGTAGAATACAGCTGATACCGTCTGCACAAGCCGACCCTTACTACGCGTTGCGCGCGCAGCCTTAACGGTTGGTACAAAGTTCAGTACACCCGCCCCTTTTCTCTCGCGTTATATTATAATTAAATATTCCACAATTCATTTTTCGACGGCCAGAATCGGGCCGGCACAGTATCAACTATATATTATGTGGATCCATATCTGGCTCACTAAGGACTCATTACTTGTCTACTGGAGCCAACCGTGAAACACAGAGAATAGGAGACAAGTAAATCATGCAGCCAGTAATAACGGAATACGATGTGGTACACAGGCGGACAGCTTGTAATTATAAATATGTTTATACTCTATTCTAAAAACAATTAAGTAAGGTTAAGAATGTGGTGTGTTGTAGCAGAATGGTGATAGCTTCATGATAGCCGTGTGACGAGTTTCGTAACAGTCTTCAGTACATCCAGACATTTTTTGTTACATTCAAGATATAATGGGACCGAGAATTCATTCAAGCAAAAATCTTTAATATCGTAGACATTAAAATTGATCTACAGTTATAGGTTCTGTTTAAATGGCAATCGTTCTTCAGTAATATCTCATAGCTGCGTTTACATTCTTTTTTTTTCGGAATGACATAATAAAGGTGCCGGGTGATGCATGAGTAACATTTACTACATTGGTTAATTTTTGGAACCCCTAGTGCAAACATTCCTTCACACATGATGCAGTGAGTTATGTAATACGATAATATATCACGTATATCACTTTTATAAGGCTAACTATGTTTATACATCTTGGTATACGAATTAAAGGCTTGAGTACGACATGACTACTACTGTAGTATACGAATCAATAATTTGTCACTGATAAGTTAAAATTCTACTCTATTTCACTGAACGCAAACTAAATTTACAACTTTAGGGATACAAAATGATAACCATTGCCTACAAAACATTATTGTGGGAATTCGTTCACAGAATAACAATATCAGCTAATTTATCACATCTTTTTTTATACACAAGCAGAGATATCATTTATCGTAAGTTGCATCAGGGAGTGACGGACTCCCGATGTTCCCATTACACCAAGTGTCACCAACTTGATACTTCCTATTTCTTTTTTTTTTCTTCAAAACAGACCAAATAAAAAAGTTCAAAAACAAAAATAGTCGTAAGCAAAGCGTAAGTAGGCTAAATTTTAAGTAATTTGATTACATTTTAATTGTATACAACGTCGTCGTCAGTCTATTCCGAACTTCACTATCTCTGCCTCGGTTATCCCAAATTTCTTGTCCAATGTGGGACATACCAGCATTGTCCTTGGTATTCTGCCTGGAGACACGTGTAGGAAATGAGCCCTTCAGTTAATGAGTTGTTTAATTGAATACAATCTTGTTAAATTAACGTCAGCAAATATGACTTTATTTCCTGTTGCTGCTTTTCAAGGTTATCATTACGTCTTATTAAATTAAACCTATTTTGATAGGTTTTCACAGGCATTAGAATGATTCAACTTCTAAAGACTTTTCTTGCGGCGTACTGACATTACATAGGCTAATACTCAGAATTTTTATAAGTTACGATCCTCACACGGGTTTGTAAGTTACACTTACAGGTTTGTCCGCATACTTCCCGTTATGTGTCTTTACTTTGTTAGCAGCTTTGTGACTCTTTAAGCAAAAGCGTTCACTTCCGGGGTAGAAAATCTCAACACCGAGAACGAACACACCACGACGTTCTACACAGTTATTTGCATTGTTGCATTGCTTTTTTCATATGATCTGTCACACAGTCTCATAGTACAGTTTTATTCAATTTAATTAGTTTTAAATTGCAGCTGGGTGAATTCCTTTGTTCTTCAAATTTCATCGTACACTAAACATCAGAGGTACAGTATCTTATAAATTGAGTCAGTAGGAAGACGTAACATTTTTTTAAATGTTTTTTTAGGTTATAGATGCCAAGAATAATTCTAACACGTTGTTTTTATGGACATAAAATAATTAGAAAATATTAAGTCAAGATTTTTATTTGATATTAGTATATATCTATATTTATTAATTCGAACACTTTTTGCTACAGTCCGTTTCTTGATGTATATAATATATTTAATATTTATACTGAAATTACCTCAAGATATTTTATTTTCCTTATTAGGAACATGTTTCTAGAACCCCCGTGTTCTCGTCCTCAGCCTTCATGATCTTGCGTCTGGTGAAGTATTTGTGTGTTGGCTGGACGCTATTTTGGTTTCTTGTTGGTCTCTGGTATTTTAAAGTGGTATTATTGTGTGTGATTGTGGTGTATGTATTAGTATTTTGTGTATTTTCGATGCTGAGTGCTTTGAATGTTGTGTCAGGTTTTGTATTGATTTGTATTTGTTCAGGTATTAGTTTGTTTTGTGTTTTATGTTTGTATATTTGTAAATTTTCCCAAATGTTCATTATGGTGCCTTTGTGCGGTATGTGTTTTATTAGTGTCATGTTGGTTATGTCTGGGAATTCATGTCCAGTGTTTATTGCATGTGCGACCAAATTAGATTTGGATCCAAGTGACCGAGTGATATACTTAACGCCCACTTATTGACTCCAATGCTAAGTAGGAAATCGATGTCTTTTGTTATAGTTTTCGTTACTACTTCATTCGGATAATAATAAACAGTTTTTCCACCAGCACTTTGTTAGTAATTGTCTGCTTGCTTAACCTAGCCGGCAAAATTTTTAATTTTGTAAACATGAAACAATACCTTATTGCAGTACATGTTGGGAAGAACAGAATTATGTATTATGAGTAAAAGTTCTTTTACTAAAATATTACTCAAACATTTCATATAGGCCTATATTATAACGTGGACAAATAATCGTCCAATAAACCTAATTTATATTTTATATGCAGTTACTAGCCGAAAACCTGAGAGTAGTAGTGTCTTTTAGCGTATTCTTGAGCAAGTATAAAATTATGACTACTGGTATTCAGTATTGTAACATTTCGAACGTACTTGCTGTGTTTCTGCGAAGGTCGCGCTGAAGTGCCCTCTAGAATTTTCGATGGCTTGTTAAGGACGCATATTATGGAACACTGTAGACTATAAATAGCCCATACCTGCTGCTTAGTTTTCAGTTTATCGGGCGATATTAATCTGTGCGTTTAAGTGGTTATTAGTGAAGTGCTGTATTTTATAATCGGGCGGTATAATTGTAATACAATTGTGTTTTACATTAGTTGACATTTTATTGTGTGTGAACAATTTTTATTTGATTTGTTGTAAGAGAGTGTGTTGTTAATTACGAACTGTTGAACTGCGAAAATTAAAGCTGGTGATTAGTGACTTAATTGGTGTCTTGTATTTTGTTTTCCACTGTACCTACGACGATCAAGTAGACCGTCGCGTCGTAACAATTTTTAATCCGCAGTCTTAATGCCCGATATAAATAAAGAAATACATAAATAAGTGTATATAAATATACATATAAATATAGTTAGGCCTACAGTTATAAATAAAATAAGCCTATAGGCCTATATAATATATATAGATATACATGGTATGTGTATGTGTCTGTCTGTCTATCTGTCTATGTTTGTGTGTTATTAAAACTGGTGTTTTGGTTAAAATTAAATCAGGTTAATACGAAAAATAATTATTTTCTTTAACTAGTATTAAAATTTATTCCAAGACGTAGTTTCTTTACAGTAAATTTAAGCATTTTACAAAGTACCAATACTTGTTATTTAATCTCGTTCACAATGTTGTTTAAATTATACTGTGTATCTACTAACAGACAGGCAAAGAGTATTAATTTACCGGACATAATTATAATCTATGTCACATTAAACAGAGGGAGACCTTTATAAATCTTTGAACACAACGCACCCTACCATTAGCTTAGTTATTCCTCTGGTATCCTATGTTTCCTTTGATGTTGGAATCTGAATACCGCTGTTGATTACTGAGAGTATGCTACAGTGAAACACTAATACCAGTGAAATTTTTAATAAGGACAGGAGTCTTGGAACCATTAATTACTCGTCAGCGTTTTCTGTAGTTCAAGAATAATAGTCACTTAAGAAGTAAATGAACTTAAAAGAAGAAAAAACAAATACTTTAAGAATGTGCCTAAAATGTAGGCCTATGCAGTTATTTGATCGTTTGTTCGTTAACGTGGCTCTAATGTTGTATGCATAAAGAATCAGTTATCGGTTAAATTTCTGGAAATGAGAAGTACCGAACATTACGACACACACACACATACACACACACATGTTGTAAGAGGCATTGCTATGTAATTTTTGCCGTAGTAGACATTATGTTTGATACACTCCTTAAACAATATGAATTATGGGAAGGAAAAAATCTGCTATCATTTTCAAGTTTGTAAACTCATGGGAAAATCATGTTTCTTTACAAATACACGTAAACTCCTAGAAAACTTGATAAAAGTAGTGTATTTGCTATCCAAATATATTTCGCCTGTTTTAGTTCTTTAGCTCTTACTTTGTGCTTTTTTTTGTTTCTCTGACGTGCTTTCATGTGTTTTGATCGGAAACAATTTATTTCGGAACACCATTTTACCAAGTTTGTATATTCAGATTGTTTTGAAGGAGATAAGAGGAGGACAAAATTAATATTGAGAATTAATCAGGGACGGGAAACTAAAGATTGAGCCGAAAAGAAAAAAGAAGCTGGATGACTCCCAACTACTTTCATCTGACTACAAATGAAGAGAACATATGCAAAATACAAGTGACAGCTTTATGCAAAATATTTTTTTACAAGTAACAGTGGATGATGGCCACACATACCTGAACATGGAATGATACTGACTGCTAAGAGAAGAGGTGAATTCAATATTACTGACCGTCGAATATGGTTCGACTGCCACTGAACAGACCAAATGCAGCATCTATCGATCAGTCAATGCTGTGTAATTACTTGGGTCGTTATCAAGATTAATTTGACATGAAATAGATTTAATTCGAATGTAGACGGATATTGTTCGCATATGGCAATTACAGGAACGTTATATATATATTAACTAGCTTTAATTTTATGAATTTAATTATATAATTAACTAGCTTTAATTTTATGACAAAATATACACATTACACTCAATGTAATATATGTGAATTGAATGTAAAATGTATGTCTGATTGTCGCTACCCCCAGCATCATTGTCGAAGAAACGGGAAAGCGGATAACTACAGAGTGGCACATAATATAGAGTATCGTCAACCCGGGGACTGAAATTTACTTTTAACAGCTGGAAGTAATCAAACCCATGTACTAGCCTACTTAGTGTGATGAAAGACTCCGTTGTGTTATATTCTCGAGTTGTGATTATTAATCTTTATCTGGATAATACTACAGAAGTTAAAACACAAAATTTGAAAACGGAATTACCAACTTAACTGAAACAGATAAGGCAATCTGTTGTAATGCGTTTACTCATTACCATAAACATTGAAAGATGTGTGTCCACTGCTGAGAAAAAGCATCCTCAATTTTTCTTTCTCTAGATTTCCTTAGAGAACAAGTTTTTTCCGTTTAACTGTACTTTACTACGTTCTTAACCAAGTCGTTCCTACATATTATAAGGCTACATAAAAACTTTAGAAAAAGACGAAGTAGAAATCAGTATTTACATAGCCTATCAGGGCACAAAAGATCAACAACTTTAAAGAGATCATATGAAATATAACTGTTACGAAATGAACACCATAAAATATAAAACCCGTTAAATGTGTGATAAAATCATACATAATGTTATAATAAGCATATAAAACAATATAGTAGTTATAGAAAATTATTACCCAACGACATTTTGTTTACGTTTTTTGTTTATGCTTGAAACACAGTATAAGAGTTTTCAAGATAAGGTTAATGAGCCTCCTGCTTAACTATCAGTCTAAGAGCAAATACTGTAATCTGACATTGTCCTTAAAATTTTGTTTTGATCTCTGCTGACACAAACTCTCAGCTTTGGGTTATATGACTCATATTATCTGTGAGTCATATACCTTAATCTTTAACCTTTAAGTAAAATTTTACATGGAGAAAGTTTCTAATATATACATTAGAATACATTGTTATTGTCAGTAATTCTTAATAATAATTACATCACAATTAATACATTGTTAATAATTAATTAACAATTAATTTCCGTAACTTATACATAACATTCAATGCGACGCGTCAGCTATAGTTTTCACGAATTTTCATACACATTCTGTGTCTTAAGCTTGCCCCATTTAATTATTGAAGAGACACCGCACTATTCGTGACTCCGAAAAATATTCTATTTTTATTTCCTGCGCTGCTTATTAATAATTAAGTAAAAACGTTAGAACTATACTATAAAACGTTACATGCACAAGTAGCATAAAAATAATGGTATGTATATTATGTGAAACGAGTTGGATAGTTCGTGAAAATAAAGATACTTTATACTTACGTTTATTGGTAAACGTCAAAATAAGGATAATTTTATAAAAAAAATACAAATACCTCATGAAATAAATTTAAAATTCCTTATTCATATATTAATATATTATAAATCTTTAAATATAGAATTTAAATTTATAATTCTATATTTTATGAATTGTCCTTACAAATTTTATAATTAAAATTTTCCTTATTTTATAAACTATAGAATTCCTTATGACTATGATAAATACGCAGTATGTTGAAAAACTCACCTCAAACAGGGTTAGTCACACAATTATCACCATGAAAAGTTGCTTCGTTGTAGCACCGAGCACATTCATAGCACTCCTGAAAAAAACACGCACACACGGTTTTTTATGTTTCAATAAAAATAGAAAATACTACGCTTCGCTATAGACACGTTTACCACCTATATACACTTTTTAACACTCCTATAGTAATTCGTCTTCGGATTCACTGGACTCAGGTTCGCTGTCACTACTCACACGTAAGTGTATGATGAAAGGCTCCACTGTGGTGTCTCTCGTGCACTGCTTTGAGTAATCGGCTTCTTATAGTGCCTCCGCATGTCTTACGCACTTCTCCCAGTCTTCCTGAGTTATCCTGTCCAAAGCTACGTGTGCAAGTAGTTCAATATCGGCTAATCTGAAAGTCGTATTCTTGTTTGCAACATACCGTTTAACTTGGGCCCATATCAGCTCGATCGGATTATACTGATAATGATATGGTGGCAGGCGCACTACTGTATGTCCCATTTCATTTGTCAGTTGATCCAATTCGTACGTCTTCTTGGCCGTTCGGATCTCTTTTTTAGAAAGAAGTTCATCCCTGGTTTCAGCTGTGGAAAATGAAATTCTCTTCTTACCCAGCCACTCCATGATATCCGCTTTACTCCAGTTTGAACATGGTGGTTTATCTATTTGTACAGAATGATAGCTGGCATTATCCATCACTATGACAGAGCCTTCTTCCAAGGAGCGCAACATACCAACAAACCAGGTCTTAAAAACTTCAGCATTCATTTCTGTGTGGTAGTCAGATTCAGCTGAATGCTTACTGCCACGAAAGACAAGTTTGCCACCTGCTATGAAACCTGTACTTGCGGATCCAGCATGTGCAATAATCAGCCGGCCACCTCTACCAATAGGTACTTTCAGCCCACCGTTCCCTCTGGAGTCTTGCCAGATGTATTTATTCGTATGATTCTGTGATATTCAGGTTTCATCCAAATAAATTAGAGGCCTGTTGTCCTCCGTACGATGTATATGCATGGTTCTCAAAAACTTCATTCTAAAGGCAGCAATGTCTCTGCGCGCCATTAAAAATTTTCGTCCATCGTTGCACTTCTTAAATTTAAAACCAAGCACTTTCAGAAGGCGACGTACGGAGGCTTCTGAACCAGAGTAATTGATTTTCTGACAGAGATCAGCTCGAATTTTGCTTGCAGTGGGGTATTCCCCTCGGTCGTAATATTCTAGTACGTTCCTGCGGACTATTTGTTTATTAAAATCGTCCAGTTCAGTGTTTTTGTGTTTCCGTTTATACCCTTTCCTTGGAGAATTGAACACAACGCTCACGCCTTGATCATCTGCCGAAGCAACGGTATTGTTAATACGTTGCACCGCCTTTTCAGAAATTCCACAAGCTTCCGCTGTCAATTTTCGAACTTGTGCAAAGTTTATATTCCTCCTGGCGGCTTCATTATACGCAAGATTTTTAAAAAACTTGTAAACGTTTGCTACGATGACTTTACTTTGTTTTCTAATGTCCTCTCGGCCCTCACGTACACCACCGTTGCTTGTACCCGAACGGAATGTAGGATACTGTTCCTCAATACACACACTGTCTACAATAAAGATGTCAACCGTTCACATGAAACGCACAAAATGTCTGTCAAAAATACTAAGGACGATAAATATGTTGGATGTTTGTTGCTAATTCGTCTCTTCCTCACCTCGTTCACCCAACCTACTTGGAATGGGGTATTGTAACTGAAATGGGATTGGCTTTTGCCACAACAGCGACAATTTTGTTTACAGAAATTGGTCAGTCCTATTTACCTTTGTGCAACTGAAGAAAGGTAGTAGCGCGGCCAGTAAACATACACAGTTTTGAGGGGAGTGTAAAATGACAAAGGCATTCATAAAAGTGTCAGACAGCAATATTTACCGAAAAGACATGCCGACAGGGTATACGCAATTTGCATACCAAAAATGTGTACATATACCTAACAGAACTTCCGAACCATATGGGTTAGGAACGACCGTGCAGAGAACAAAAACAGATTAATTTACAAGAGGGAAAAGACCGTGAGTATGAAAAAATTAAAGCGACAACAGCAGGCAAGGTCAGCGTTCTAAGATAACTGTCAGTCTGTAGGATAACCGCCCATGAAGAGACCAGTAAAACTTTAAATAAGTAAGTTCACTGTATTCACTGTACGGAAAACACAAAATAACTGGCCTAATGGTACTTCGTAAAGTTAGGTTGTGTATTGCTAAAAGCTTTAGATTCTAACATAAGAAAACCCAGCGAAGTATAAATCGTAGCTTCAGAGAAGTTCTAATCGTAACAAAAGAAGCCAAAGAAAGAGAAGAAACGCAAAGATAGAAATTCTGTAGATATTTACGCGACAAAAAAAAATATGCTGCCGACTCACAGAAATTTTTATAGCTCAAATACTGGCGCCCAGAATTTAACTGAGTAATGTTACCCACAACTAATTGTTCCTGATAAAAAATTCATTTACGCGATACGCATAAATAAATTTGAAACGAGCAATATAAGGGGGATGTATGAAATTTGCTTTCGTAACACTGCTAAAACGCTACACACTGTACTAGCCGGCAACAACGCTGGGTGAGAGGCGTGGAGGTGACTGGAAGAAGCAGTGAAAGTGAGTGACCTTGACGGGACTACTTCATGCAGGGTACTCTAGGCGGTTGCAATTTTTCTGCAACGCTCCACTAGTAGCGCTGTAGTGCAACTTTGTGTCATGAAATCAGCACAGCCTTCTTGACTTATAAGTTATGTCAGGTAGTGTTCACGTTGGTTCAAGATAAACGTTATCCGTTGTTTGAAGTTATAAAATAATAGTAATAATTTAGTATAACTGTGATTAAGATAGTTTAATGTCTTTTAACCGATCTCCCATTCACTCAACCAACTACTGCAACCACCAAAATTTGGAACCACTAGCCGCCACTGATACATTATATGACTGCTACAGACACAAACACAGGCACAAAACACTTCGGGTTAGTACTTTAAAGAATTTAAGTAACGCGTGTTCATATTCTACTTTACTAATATATGATTCATGTATAAACTCTAACCTCTACAAACCACGTTTAGGAGGATAATTGCATCAGTTCATTTACAGTTTGAGTATCGCTGTTACATATTTTAACCAATTATATAATTTACATATTACCTAGTAACACCTATTTCAGTTATAATATTCTTCTGTACTGTTTGCCGCTTAATCAATTTGTTAATGAAAATTGTATCTGTCGATTTGTGCCTTAGAACCGTGTTTGGTAAGTGGTTAATTAATGTCCCCATTGTTTGAGACCTACAGTTCAAACAGGTGTGGCTGTCAAGGGGATTGGTGCTGTCAGCAACAGAAGCGCTGCATTAATTTTTTGATATATGGTAAACATCTTAATCAAGGTGGATGTAACGTTCACTCGCTACACAACCTCCCATTAACCTCCACAACACAAAACTTCACAGCAGGTTGTCCCTTTAGTATTTGCAATATCGTTGATAATATTGTTTGTAGAGTCGTTCATTCTTCTGTTATTACAATTTTCTATAAAGACTGTTTGAAGTTTCTACATTTTCTGTGAAAAAGTTTTGGCAGATGCGATTGCAGAAATTTTAATTTGTATTTTTGTTTGCGTCTATGTCTCCAGAGGGTTTACAAAATTGGCCCCTTTAGCAATGTAAACAATTAAACTATAAAATATAAGCTACACTGTATAATTATAACGATTTAATTAGTATTGTCGTTTTTATATTTCTATTTATTTATTTTCTGTAATTTAGCGATTATTTCTTATGGATTCTAATTATTGAATATTAGTTGTTAAACTTTCACTTCTGAACTTACTTCGTTTTTCCCGTACGCGTTTCGGCGTGATGTGCGCCTTCTTCAGCGGTGTGAGACAGAATGTCCGGAACTTGTAACGGTTTTTAGTTAGTAGGTTGACTGGGGGGGTGTAAGGGAATTGGCGCAGGGATCCGAATGATTGTGATATAATTTTATGTATAATTGTGTCAAAGAGTGTGTGTGATTTAAAGTGTAATTGGTCGTTTAGTATGTTGTTTGGTTGTGTTGTGTAGTGTTTGTATATTTCATATTGTTCTGCTGTGTTAAGTTTCCGACTTTTAGGCAAGTAGTGTAATATCTCAAGATTATTATCTATGTTGGTGTAGCTGTGGTTTTTTGTGTGTATGTGTGTGGCGAACGCGTAATGTATGTTGTTGCTGGATAGAGCTTTTAGGTGTTCAGAGTAACGTGAAGAAAATGATAGTTCATTAAGTGCTGTGAATGAATAAGATGAACTATCAAAACAATTATAATTATACTTACGTTAATTAAATGAAAGGTATTCGAGTTAGGAACGACCATATGAAATATAGTAATCTAATACGAAACATATTAACCTGAAAATGAATGTCAACAATTCTGTTTAGTATTCGTATCATTTAACAGTTTTGCATTTGTGATTTACTCATACTGACCTTTGTCTTTAACGTCACTCGAATTTATAAACATTTTAAATGGTATCTCCGTTTTACATATCAAGGTAAACACATATCTTGTGTTTCCTACGGCCAAAATTCGGTATTTTCAATATTCTTATCCACCTCTTTTTAAAATATATACTTTAAAATATATAGACGTCTTTGTCTTTTTTAGTAAATAAGTCTTGATTATCTCAAAAACTCATTGTCAAGGTAATTATTTTGCTACTTAATTTTGATTCTCCGTATCCTCCCTACGGAGGATATGTTAAACTAAAAAATTTTAACCGTATCTTTATATTACATAAAGTTACATACAAAACATTTACCGTATAGGCCTAGGCTATATCAAACAAATACTGTATATGTAGACAAAGTACGATTATTTGAATTTGTGTGTGGGGGGGGTGTTCTTTATCGTGTAGGTTTTCGCCGCGTGATTTGGGTACCCGTTTTTTAGGCTACGATCGCAGGGATTTTCTCTGCTCACATTTTTCTCGTCGGTTGTCATTGTACGTTTGCTATGGACGCGAGACACGACACAGTCTGGTAACAATGTTCCAAAATTCCAATCCCATTCCAGTTTAAATCAAACTATAGTGAAGTATTTAGTAACTTATGACAACGTGCGCTTATCAAACTCTTTGTCGTACTGACCAGGCCTACGGTAGTGGTCGAAACTTGAGACGTGTTCTGACCGGTTAATGATTATGATGTAGTGTTTACGAAATTTATCTTATGTAGGAAAATATAATACGTATGAGTATTAAATAATAGTTCTAAAACTTATGACTCCATCAATTGTGACTAATGAAAAGCTAATGTAGGGACAATAGAAACAGTCTTCATATAGAGTTTACATAAAAATAAAACAAAACCTATTTTAGTTGTGAATTAACGAATTCTGCTTGTTACTTTCTCTTAAAAGCATTTAGGTCCTTTTTCCCTGGATGTATAAAACAAATAAACTTTAAATTTATTAGGTAATGTATTAAAATATTACACTCGGTGATTGGTACAATGTTAGTAGCAACAATACATTTTGCACTTATATTAAAGGATTAGCACATTTAAATCATGAACACCTCTCAAGATCTTGATCTAAAGCAGAACTGCAGAGATCTAAACAAAATTTACGGCAGGAACTAATTGTATACAAACGACCTCTGAGTCGGTTTTTGTTCCTTCTGGATTTTCTCTAAAAGAAGAGTACAATATAAAGAGACGGGTCACTAAATTTCTAGAGCAAACCACTCTTTGGTAGAACATAAAATGGTAATACATAACATCGTCTATCTGCAAACAACTTGCAGGTGTTGATTAGTTTAAATTGGTCACTGAATATTGTAGGAGAAGAATGTGATAGCTTTCAGTCATCTGTTGTATCTCTTGTCGTCTTACTTTCTTAAATTTGTAACAGTGATTTAAGCAACATTATTCAAATTTATTCTACATATTCATTCAATTAATGAAATTGAATAACTACCAATTACTGAACCATTGATATAATTGACAAACACAAAAATATTAAACATACTACATACGGTACATGATTTCATACACACACACACACACAAATTTGATTTTCAAAATAGGAAACTTTTGTTGCATTATACAACGATTGGAGTTTGTTACCGCTTTGCGAAATACAAACCGAAGCAAATTTAGAACCATGAAATAAATCTTTTCTTGCCTTGTGTCAAGCAGTTGGTAAACTCTGCTGAAAGGAGGACCGTACACTACATAATACCTATTTGAAATAATTACCATATTTCTGTATTAACAGAACTATAGTGTGCAGATTTGAAGAAATTGTGTTAACATACGTCAGAGAATAATTTTGATTAATATTTACATACATTCTTCAGTGTTACTAACGGGTCAATTTGATATTAGATCTTACCCAGAATGTAATTGAGTTAAACAAGTAGTTCTATACTATAAGTTGAAGAAATTTTTAATTTTAAATATGACTTAATTACGTGTAAGATGTGCACTAGGATTAAGTAAATATATAAGTAGTAGCAGCTAACAGTCTATTGTTGTTATTGAAAACCCGATGGAACTACAATTTGACATACAGCTATTATAACGGTAAAGAATAAATTACTTCTAATTACTTCCGTGTTCCATAAGGAAATGGAAATATGGTGATGGCGAAAAAAATCGTGTTCGAGATAAGGGCTGATTCTGATTCTACTACCCTCAAAACATAAAGAAAAGTCATTTTTCGAAAAGTGTCTGTGTGTGTGTGTGTCTGTGTGTATGTATGTGTCTTTGTGTCTGTGTGTATGTATGTGTCTGTCTGCCTATGTGTGTGTAGAATTTGTTCTATGGCAAACGATAACTGCCGCAAATTCAAACAGAATCAAATAATTTATCGCATACCTGCCTGAGTTGTAGAGGACTCAAGGTCTATTGATTTTGGTGAAGATCGGTTAAGGGGAAGGGGTAGTTTACCTGCAACGTTTTACGTTTAACAAGAGTAAAGTACTTAAATATCGGTATGGAGAACCATACATGACAATGACTTCCATCTTCTAAGATTTATATTTAAAACCACTTCCGAAATGAAATATTTTCATAGTAACTACGTCTTTTTACTTCTTTCTTCAGCCCTAATCACAGAACTGTGGTCACTAATGTATACCACCTCACGTTAGCGCACTCGAGTTTCACTGATGATGGGAGTCGATAGCACTGCCGAAACGTATGGTTTTGCAGAAAACATTAGACCACACCCAAACAGCCTGGGAAGGATTTTTAACAACAAACTGCTTCTTTGTTGCCGATAACGCAGTACACATAGGCTATGAAAAATGATCCCTCCCCCTTCAACTACCCTTTTTATTTACAGATGTTTTATCTACCTTTCTACAGTCGATTATTATGACGTTCTTTTCAGGATACTTTATATATCAAAATTAAGTACTTTACTCTTGTTAAAACGTGAAACGTTGCAAGTAAACTACCCCTTTCTCTTATCCGATCTTCACCAAAATCAATAGACCTTGAGTACTCTACAACTGAGGCATACGTGGGAAAAATTGGTTAATTCTGTTTGAATTTGTGGCAGTTATCGTACGCCATAAAAATATTACTCTTGTTAAAACATAAAACGTTCCTGGTAAACTACCCCTTCCCCTTAACCGATCTTCACCAAAATCATAAGGCCTTGAATACTCTACAACTCGGGCATATATGCAAACAATTATTTGATTCTGTTTAACTTTAGGCAGTTATCGTTTGCCATAAAAAAATTCTACATACAGACACACACACACACACACACACACACACACACTTTTCGGAAAATGACTTTTCTTCATGTTTTGAGGGTAGTACAATCAGAATCAGCCCTTATCTCGAACACGATTTTTTCCCCAGCACCATACTTTCATTTCCTTATGGAACATGGAACTAATAAAAAATCCTCCGGCCTTAATCAACGTTTCCTGGTTTTTTTAATACACACTTCTCCACGATGACTTTTGCGTGCCTACAGTTCGCAAAGATATCGCAACAGACTTAGCCTCAAATATGGCTTACGTTTCAGTGACCAACGGAACAGACTAGCGAAAGTTTAATGGAGTATTCTAGTGAACAACGGAGACGGAAACGATTTAAGCCTTCTGATCTTCTGAATACTGTTCAATGGTTGAGTAATTGTAGCTCATACATAGCATATAAAATAGGTAATGGTCTACTGAAAACACAGTTGTAGATAATTTTTTAATGTGTGCCGATGTTATACATAACGATAATTAAATGTATAAAAGAGCTTTCATTTAAAAATCTCAAAATGTGCAATACGTGGTTCAAAGAAACAGAAAAGACATAGAAGAACTCCAGATTACTCAAGAAGACATGGAAGAATGCTTGCCGCTCAAAAATAAATTAAAAAATTCCTAAGGTTTTAAGAAAAAACGAAGAAGTGGACAGGTGCCATCTGGACTGACGAAAGGAGGGAGAGATATCGATCAAGAATGAAGGAGATGTGGGAGAGGAGGAAGAGAGAGGAGAAGAAGGGAGGAACCAGTTGAACCGAACGTAGTCCACAATGGCTTATACGTAAAAAAAGAGATTAATAAAAAATTAACCGCTATCTTATCTCTTATCTCTTCTTCTCTAACCCTTTTTTACATTTACGTATTTTAAAACTACAGTTTTGTGCTAAACGTAGTCTTCTTCTTCTTTTTCTTCATGAATGCTTATATTTCTGTAATGCTGCAATTTCCAGAAACACTTTTTACTCAATTGACCATATTTTTATAATTACTAAGATCACAATTTAAAAGATTTTCAAACGTTTCAAGTCATCGTCGTCTGTATTTTAAAACACAATAAATTGTGTGATGTGTGTGTGTGTGTGTGTGTGTGTGTGTGTGTGTGTGTGTGTGTGTGTGTGTGTGTGTGTGTGTGTGTGTGTGTGTGTGTGTGTGTGTGTGTGTGTGTGTGTGTGTGTGTGTGTGTGTGTGTGTGTGTGTGTGTGTGTGTGTGTGTGTGTGTGTGTTCAAATTTAGTTGAACATCTTTAGTAATTAAAATGAATTATTCACAGAATAACAATTTACTTCGAGACAATTTTAACTTGAATATTAACATAAACACATCTGGTCTCACATAATTTCTGATTCACTTATAAATATCTTTTTTTTTCATCTTATTCCTATAAGCTGTAATAGTTAGAAGTATGCATCGCATTGTTACTGCGAATTATTCATAGCCACTTAAACAAGAACCGTGGGGTCGATTAACACACCTGCAATTATGAAGGCAATACAATATTTTTTCAATGAAAAGAAGATGTAAACGACAAAAGTTCATAAAATGCAAAACCGCGTTAACATAAAACGAATTTATGTTAAAGTTATTCAGTTTTTATTTAAATTTTATAAACCTTATAAATATGTTTATATTCTAATATGATATTTAAACATCGTAAGTAATCAAGGTTATATTTTCTCTGTTCATTGAACTAACTGATATGTGGTCTTAAATGGAAGTATGGTGTACATAGTAACATTCTAAGTATATGTATTGAAAACAGGAAGAATATTGTATTAAAACAAAAGGCAGTTTGTTTAATATAATATTTCAATTAAGCGATACAGAACAATAGAACCTACCTATAGAAAAAAACACAACTGCCCGTATATCTTACCTGCTGTAGACGTACGAATTGTTTCAAATACAGTTCAAACAAATCGCACAACTCACGGTTTATTTACATTAACTGAAAGAACGCTTTAATATCTTGTATACGCGAATAACACACCGTTTGTTAAACTGTAATACTTCTTTGATACAGCACTATTCATTTTACAAAACCTACCATCGCCTCTGCCACATCAATCTTCTTCGTATACCTCAACCTATCCACATGCTTTCTCAATTTATATTGAACTTCAACAACACATAATACAGAAATTTACAAGTGATAATTCTACATATGAAAAATAAAAAAAAATAAAAATTATTGAAGCAACAGGAATTAAATTTCAGCAGAGTAAAAGGTGTGCGAGAAATAATTGAAATAAAATTTGTGGAGTGAAGAAAGTTTTTAAAAAATATTTAGTATAAATGAGCAAACGCATTTGATAAAAACGTAAAGGTATGACGTGAAAAGAAAAAAGGAGCAAAGACTATAACTAAAAACAAAACAAAAAGAAAAAAGGAGCAAAGACTATATCTAAAAACAAAACAAAAATTGTCGAAAGTAGAAGGACAGAGAAAATCACGTAAAACACGATTATTTATGTAGCAGGCATTACTAACGAATAATTTTAGCAATATAGAAGAAGAGGAAGAAGAATAAGAAGACGGCAAAAAATTATTTCGACTGAATCAATTTTGTTACAATTATTTATAGAACTACCGTTAACAATAAAAATATTTTATTTATTTGTTATTTTCAACGATTTTAATAAATAAATATAACGTTTTAATACTACAATACAAACTGACACGGAATTTGGGCACAATTGGCTTTCAAGAAATTCCTTAGACGCACAAACACATACAAGTTCCTTGCAAGTAGCTTAGAGGAATTTACAACAACTAATTAATTAAAAACTAGCTCTATTGTCGTACTGGGGGAAGATCTGTCTATAATTATTCACGTTCAGTGTTCTTGAAAGCCTAAAATTTTCTAAGAAACGTACAACGAAATCAGTTCCAGGTCAGTTTCCAGTTGATAACTGCAAGGAAGCATCAGTTTGTGACTAACCAGCGAACCCTACAGCCTGAGCTAGTTCTGTTGTGAACCTGTGTGCTATGCGTTATATTATTTGTGTTCACATCACTTGCGTCTTTGTGTGTGTGTGTGTGTGTGTGTGTGTGTGCGCGCGCGCGCGCGCGTGCGTGCGTGTGTGTGTTTTAAACTTTAAAATACGTTTAAAAATGTTCTTTGTTTATTACGTTTGGTTATACTATGAATCTTTGTATTGGAAATGTTCCGACCACGTTTTGAAGACCAGAACATTGTTTCTTCAATGTGACACCTACAGCAGACAAGTTAAGGAAAATACATACTTTACGTTCCTTCCTTCCTTCATTACAAGCCAGTGAGAGTTTTAGCCTGCTCAATGACTTTCTTCCATTCCATTACACATCCGTCTCAATCCCCTCTCGTTCATACATCTCAAATCATCCTCCACGTCATCCAACCATTTCTTTCTGGGTCTGCCTCTAATTCTTCTTCCTACCGGTTTCCAATCTGCAATTCTTAGCCATTCTTCCAACATTCATTCGCCTTACATCCACCCGCTCAAGCCTCCTACTCTTTATAAACCGGACTACGTCGGCAACCTGAATAAGTTGGTCAAGTTCATGGTTCAGTCGAATCTTCCAATAGCCATCTTCAATTTGTATAAGCCCAAATATTTTTTTGTAAGACTTTTCGTTCAAATATTCTTAGATTTTATACACTTTACCACTTTATATTACTTCTATTAAACTGACGAAATAGCTACAATATCAATGTGGTAAACTTTTCGAATTACTATTTTAGTCGTATGTTGAGTTACGTTTATATAAATAGGTCCAGGCCTAATAGTTTCATGTTTTACTTGGTCCCTGGCAGCCAGTAGCCTAACTGCATAAACCACATTACTGTATTTATTTGTGTATTAAGCGTAAACGATGTGTAGTCACGAAAAATTTGCGTTTTGCTCTCACGTCATGAAAAATAATGCATTTCTGGATATTGCAATAAAAAAATATTGTTATTCAAATGTACAAAAAATATGTATTTACAGAAAAGCATTGAACGAACGAGGCAAGTTCTCAGTTTTAACTCGACTGTTTTGGCTCTAGTCTGCTGTCTATTTTGGGTAGACCTATTTCTCACGATAACTTCTGCATGATTTAACCGACTTTCATATAACTTGTCAGTCGAGTCCCGTACCTTCACCTCACAGAGTCCTATTATTTTTGAGATTGTTGCTCTCCAAAAATAGAAGAGGAGGAAGAAAATGTAAGGTCGAAATTTTGAAAAAATCGCCAATATCCATGTAAGGCTTCAAATCAATAAAAGTTTAACCACAATCTAAATAGTACTTGAATTTAATAAATAAACACTTTGTACAGATGATTTTATTTACCTGACAATTGTTGCACCAGTTACGACAGCTTCAGAGGTTGGATTTGAACTCTGAGATTCAAAATTCATGTGGCGTTCAAACAGAATTTCAATTAACATGTGAACGAAGTGTTACGTTTTGGAAATTTTTTAATTTTATGGCTACAAAGCCTAAAAAGAAGATAAAAAATTTGAAAACATTGTGAAAATCCAGCAGGGTGTTAGATTACGATTGCTTCGAATTTATAATGTTCACTGTACAATTGTGTGGTCTACAATTTTTATCTAAAGAAACAGTAGATTTGCGAGAGGGATTTTTCTAAGTTTCCTATAATTGGAAATTTGTCTAGTATCAAAACCGAGCTCACTATTTAGTACTTCGTTCAAAATAGTGAGGGAGTTATGCAGCTCAGGGAGCATACTAGTTGTATAAACTTAGAAAAACATGTAAATTATCATTTCTGTGAATTTTGCAGAGCAGTAGTACAGTTGAGATGGATGGTAAAAGGCTCTTCTGGACTTTAGAGTAGAATGTGTTGAATCAATTTTTTGATGTGAAGGATGGGTTATCTCAAACGGTTTTCTGTGTAGGACATGGTGAGTATAAACTGTGTATGGTCTGAAGATAGATCTAAACATTACACCTATTTTGAGGTGTCTCATGTTGACGGACTCAGTGACGCAACTTCTTCAATTAAAGTTCCTTTTACAATCAACTGTCATGTTGTTTCAAGTTACGAGTAACAACACAGTGTCTACAACAAAAATCAAATGAAAATTGTTCACACGCAATAAAATGTCCACTAATATTAAAGACAATTAGTAGAGGGAAAGTGAGTGTTCGAAAACACTTCCGGGTTCCGAACGAAAACACTACCGGGTTCCAGTTCATGACGTCATAGAGGCACTGGCAGCTGGTGTCCGAGCTGTCCATGTGACGTCACTGTTTTGTGTGTGTGTATGTATGTGTGTGTATGTGTGACTGAAACACTTCCGTGTTCCAGTTCATGACATCACACAGAGGCCCAAGTCGCTGGCGTCCGTATGGCTAAAACCTGTTTCAAGACGTCACGGAGGCCGTGGTTTCTGCATGTCCAAAATTTGGTAGCCGAAAACAATGTGTAGCGGATGGGGGTACCCGGAATTCGGCGGTTGCCCGGACGCGCAGAGGCTATGTCATCGGGTACCGTTACTCGAAATTTTGGGGGTATCGGTTACCGTTACCCGAAATGTTTAAATCAACGGATGGGGGTACCCGAAATTTGCATGACAGAGGCCCTGGCAGCTGGTGTCCGAATGTTAAAACACTTCCGCGTTCTGGTTTATTTTGATGTAACAAAATAATCGTTCTCTCTCGAAATTTTTTTAATGTCAGAATTTTGGTACCCTAAATGATTAAAACAACGGATGGGGGTACCCGAAATTTGTGGGTACGCCCACATGACGACGACGTAGAGGGCGTGATGTCTGAAATGTTTAAATCAACGGATGGGGGTACCCGAAATTTTCGGTGTCTGAAATTTAGTACCCGAAATGTTTAAATCAACGGATGGGGTTACCCGAAATTTTTGGTGTCCGAATTTTGACACCCGAAATGTTTAAATCAACGGATGGGGGGGGTACACCCTAAAACAAGTCCTGTATGTCTAAACTCTGGACGGGGAGGAGAAACCGTTACGCGAAATTGATCGGTTAAAATTTGGGACAATAGGTACCTGACGGGTTCCGAAATTTGGTGATTAATGACATCCCGACGCGGTTCCTCCGGTACTCAAAACCGGATATTGTATTATTATAATGTTTATATTGTGTTAATATAAAACAGATGCATCGATTCGAATACTGTTTAGAAAACATATATTCTTATCATGCGTTACTAAAATTGTTAACTGAATAAATATATTTACTCCTGTGACGATTCTCCTGTAAACCAGTCAAACAGCATCTAAGCTGGTACAAGCGGTGTGTGTGTGAAACACTACCACGTTCCGTTAATGTATTCAAAGAGGAACTGATAGCTGGCGTCCGTGTTTTATAAAGCTCTGTGTGTGTGTGTGTGTGTGTGTGTGTGTGTGTGTGTGTGTGTGTGTGTGTGTGAGGTTGACGTAGAGCCGGCACAGGCAAGCTGTTGTAACTTGCAGCGCTCTTTCTCTACTATAAAAACCGGTTTCTTTGCTGTTACATTCCATGTGAGAGACGTACATCTCTACTGCTTTTGCGATTATTCAAGTATGATAGGAATAATTGTTTTGTATAAGGGGTATAATAATAAAAATAACATAGGTTATGGTTTATATGTATATATAATTTTTAATAATATCAAAAGCTTTTACAATCAAATCATAAGCTATAAGTTTTTTCTCTCTCTACACACACATGTTCTATATTCACAAGACAATTATAATTGAGCAAAACATACGCCCTCTCTCTATATACATAACTAAACAAAATAGACACTTTATCTATATATATATATATATATATATATATATATTTACATAATTATACAAAATAATCTTTTTTCTCTCTCGCTTTCTCTCTCTTTTGCAGCCTTGAAGGTTCTCTCTCTCTCTCTCTCTCTCTATATATATATATATATATATATATATATATATATATATGTATATATACACACATACACACACACATATAATTAACAAAATAATAATTACATTTACTACAACCAAAACAAGCCTTATATGTCTAACAATAATAATAATAATAATTAATAACATACAATATTACAATGTTGATGTGTAATATATTAATAATAACATACTGAATGTAGACACACATCAAATGATAATTAATATGGTGTTAACTACATGTGTAAAATGGTACACCAAAACCTTGAATTCAACTCTTTTTAGTATTTTAGATAATAACAGTGGTAACAACGCTTATAAAGCGCACATCCAGTGGAATTATGCCTTAACCAATTACATTTTTTCGTCAAAATAATTTTTTAAAACAATTGTTCTTCAGAGTGTAAATTCTCTCCACTCACAAGCACTCAGAATGTTACAGTGGTCACCATATGGTGGTGAACGACATACATCTCCCTCGCATTCGCACAAACACATAACATCGAAACAAGGTTTCTGTAACTATGAGAGAAATCTTTTAAAAAATTTAATTACACATAAAAATTTAATTAACACTTTAATGATTGTTTATCTCAACTTTTTATGTTATAAACCACATACGTTTTTTAATAATTAAAAACAGAATATAATTTCCTACAATTAATAATACTTGATCAAATACAAAAGAATGTAGACACATCAAATGATAGTTAGTGTGGTATTAAAAAAACATGTATTCTGAATTAAAGTCATTTTGATATCTTAGATAACAACAGACGCGACAACGGTTACGAAGCGGACATCCGCTAGAGTCATGCCTTGACCACTCATATTTTTTTACTAGCGAGGTATACGCTGTACCAGTAAAATTATACATCATATAGTATATCTGATTAACCAGCTTTGTTTTAGCAATTAGCAAATCTTTTATTTGAAGATATTCAATATTATGGTGGTTACAATAACTAATTGATGTTTTGAAGAGTTTGAAAAACTCATTACGAATAAATACTTTCATTTTGTAAATATTCTTTTCGTTTCGTATTGATATCCATCTACTCAGTGTCTTACGATTATTTCTAAAATTATAATCGAATTTAATCATGTTGCATTGACAATATAATCTATTATTACCATTTATTTCTCTGTTTAAAAGTTTTTCTACAATATTAGATCCAAGCAACACCTTGTTCTTTCTCTGAAAATGAATAGTTAACATTAAAAAACGACAAAAAAAAATAGAGAAGTCTACTTCATCATTTAAAAACATTTTACTATTAATGTTATTATTACTATTATTATTATAATAAATCAATCCTGTTCTCGTTTATTTGGTCTGGAAAAAAAGAGAAAAAATTAATACATAACCACTTCTGTATAAGTAATTATTAGTGGTACTGAAATATCATACTCACATAATCAATATCCAACTGCACGCTCACTTTCTCGTTCGCCAGCGGAGTGTGTGAGGTTACGCATAGTGATAGGACACAAGGCTTCACAGCTTTCAATTGCTCCTCTGTAAATACGTCACACCATCTTTTAGGTAGGTATACATAGAAAAGTTTATCCTCCGGCTGAGGACAGGCTCCGGTATCTTCCAAATCTACCACAACTGACTCCCCGAATTTCGTTTTCACAAATTTCATGTGAATTATATGATACTTTACTCCTAAAGAAAGACTTGACAAGTCTCTTTTTGGTAAAAAATTTTCAACTGTCTTCGCGTTCGCAACGATTCCTTCCATGGCGAGTACTGATGACTGCACAGGGAAACACTGGCGTATTTATTCTGTTTCCCCCGACCACGTTCCTTCCTTCTAAAGCGTCATCTCCTTCGGTCACGACACCCTACCCCGCACCTCCACCGCAACGGTAACGGCTATAATTTTGCTTCCTACCCCACCCCGCGTCGTCACGGGCCACCATCTGCTTTCGGTCACGACCGGACGATGACATTATACCCCGCACCCCCACACCGCACCCAGAGCCTCGCCACCACCCCGCACCTCGCCTACATATTTTGTTCAATTACTTTGTCTGTCGCTCCGCAACGACCGGGTTTACCCCCCCACCCCCCAACCCCCCACCCCACTCGAGTCCGTCGGTCACGGTCACCCCGCACCCCACCCTGCGTCGTCTCGGGCCACCATCTGCTTTCGGTCACGACCGGTCGTACAACCCAGCCCCCCCGTACCCCGCACCCTACATCCCGCGCGAGGCGACTCAACGAGCGCGCTTCGGCCAAGGTCGCCGGCATCCTGTACTCCGCACCTCGCCTACCTCTCGGTCACGGACACCGGCTGGAACCTATCTCCCTACCCCGCACCGCCATCCCACACCTTTACCCCGCACCCCGCACCGCATCGGTCACGGACGTCGGCTTCCTACACCGCACTCCCCACCCCACCCCACCCACCGCAACGCGCGTCGTCGGTCACGACCGGACGACTACCTACCCCGCACCGCTGCTCCTCGCGAGGCCGATCGGTCAAGGGCGCGCGGCGACAGAGTCACCGGTTACCGGACTGTCTATATAGGGAACCGACGACGCGAAGCCGGCCTCACTCCTTTCGCAATGACCGACAACAGCAGCAGCAGCAGCAGCGGCAGCAGCAGCGAACACCGTGCTATCAATGGTAATGTAATTACTATAAAATTTATGATACTTGACAATACACTAAACACACAAACAGTATTATTAGATTACAAACACACGGTTGTTGATAAGATGTGTAGCGAAGCCGTAGCATTAAATAATTATATAAAATGGTATTTAGCAGTTCGTGTATCTTTTAAAAAATTAATAAACACCGAAAATATTTATTGTAATCCGGTATTCAGATCGCGTACAGAACTTAAGTCACAGTATGACGATATCGATGAACAGTATTCGATAGCTAGCGAGAAAATAATGGAATCCGTTGACAAATTCACGCGTGACGGAAGCGGGTGGGTCGAAAACGGTGTCGAGTCGGTGGAATTAAATATTACAAAATACAACCCTCTTGTGGGGTCGAGCTTTCTACCTACACCATCGAAATTATCAAACAGTAAGAAAGGAATTATCAATATAAAAAATGTAGACGATGAAAAGTGTTTCTTGTGGTCTGTGCTCGCTGGTATACACCCGATCGCGTGTAACCCGCATCGCGTTAGCCATTACCTTCCGTACGAAGAAGAAATAAACATGAAGGACATTCCTTATCCCGTCGCACTCAATAAGATAAAACGGTTCGAAAAATTAAACGAAAACATATCCGTTAACGTTTTTGGCTATGAAGGCGAGGTATATCCTTTACGTATCACTGAACATCGCGGTAGAAAGTACCACGTAAACCTACTGCTACTGTCCGACGCGAACACTACTCACTACTGCCTCATACGGAACCTTTCGCGTATGCTTTCGTCGTTGACAAAACGAAAGGGCACTTCGTTTTATTGCAACTACTGTCTATACAGATTTGCGGACAATAAAGATACTAACGCGGCGCGAAAACGAGTTGAAGAACACGAACGCAACTGTTCTCAGCACGGAGTACAGAAAGTAAAACTTCCTGACGAGGACGAAAAGTGGATGTATTTTAAAAACTTTTCACTTTGTCACCGCGTACCTTATACGGTATACGCTGACTTCGAATCGTTTATTGTTCCGACCACCGGTAAAAACGTGGCACATCATATACCAGCCAGTTTCTGCTATGTGATAGTTGACTGGATGGGAAACGCCGTCAAGGAACCTGTAATATACCGCGGTAAAGACGTGGTGGACACGTTCCTTCGTGTGCTTTTAGCCGACGTTCAACGACTCGATAGAAAGTTTAATAAACCGATCCAAATGACAGCGGCCGATGAACGGTCATTCCGAAACGCCACTCACTGTCATCTGTGCAAGCAGCCGTTAACGGACGACACGGTTCGAAATCATTGCCACATAACGGGTAACTATTTAGGCGCTGCTCACAATGCGTGTAATACAAATTACAAAATACCAACACACGTTCCGGTTTTTTTCCATAATTTAAGTGGCTATGACTCGCATCATTTGATGCAAGGTTTCGGAAAGTACAAGGAAGATGAAATAACGTGTATCGCTACTACAAGCGAACGTTACATCTCCGTTACACTCGGTCAGCTCCGGTTTCTCGATTCTCTGCGGTTCATGAACGCGTCACTTGAAAAACTCGTCTCCAACTTATCCGCGGATAAATTTAAAATCCTTAATCAATTTTACACGCGTAATGTTGATTTACTGTTACGTAAAGGTGTGTACCCTTACGAATACGTTACGGACGATTCAAAATTTGACGAGAGGCAGTTACCGGACCGCGTACATTTTTACAACGGGTTGACAGAGTCGGATATAGACGAAGAAGATTACGCGCACGCTCGAACGGTTTGGTCGGCTTTCGACATGCAAACGTTCGGTGATTATCATGACCTTTATTTAAAAACGGATGTACTACTGCTTGCTGATGTATTTGAAAACTTTCGAAACATGAGCCTGCAGTACTACGAACTCGATCCGTGTAACGTTTTTACCACCGCCGGTTTAGCGTGGAACGCGATGCTGAAAATGACAGGAGTCAGGTTAGAGTTACTCCGCGATATAGACGTACACCTGTACATCGAAAGAGGTATCCGTGGCGGCTTAGCAGCAATTTCTAATAGGTACGCCAAAGCCAACAACCCGTACATTCCCGATTATGACGCAAGCAAGCCGCACAACTATTTACTTTACCTCGATTGTACCAACCTGTACGGAACGGCTATGACACAGCCTTTACCACTGTCCGGTTTTCGATGGTTGGAACGTACAGTGATCGATACGTTGAACGTGCACGCGTTACGCGACGATGGTGACACCGGTTATATCCTGGAAGTCGATCTGGGGTATCCACATTACCTACACGACTTACACAGTGACTACCCTTTAGCACCTGAAAAGCGTACTATTACGGACAGTATGCTTTCACCGTACTGCTATCGCATGAAGCTGTTAAAAGACTTTGTGTGTAGTAACGGTAAGGTAGAGAAACTAATAACGTCCCTCGAGGACAAGACAAAATACATTGTTCATTACAGAACACTGAAACTCTACCTCGAACTAGGAATGGAGTTGAAAGCGATTCACCGTGTGTTAGCATTCACACAGTGCGTATGGTTGAAACCTTTCATCGATTTTAATACGGAGCGACGAAAGGAAGCCAGAAACACCTTTGAAAAAGACTTTTTAAAGTTAATGAATAACGCACCGAACGGAAAATCGTTGGAAAACGTACGAAAGCGAATCGATTTCAAGTTAGTTCCAAACGAGAAGAAACTTCACAAACTAACCGCTAACCCCAGGCTACAACATTTCTTCATCTATAACGAGGACCTGGTAGGTCTCACGATGAAAAAAACATTCATTACACTGAACCGACCTTTGTACGTTGGGTTCAGTGTATTGGATATTAGTAAGCTGATTATGTATCGGTTCCATTACGGATTCACGATGAATACGTACGGGTCACGTGCACGTCTATGTATGACGGACACTGACTCTCTGTTGTACGACATTCGCACCGACGATGTGTACAAAGACATGGAGGAGCATCTCGAACTCTTTGACACGTCGGAGTACCCTAAGGCACATCCGTGCTATAGTGAAACAAACAAGAAAAAGTTGGGTACTTTTAAAGACGAAACAAATGGAATACCGATACTTGAATTTGTCGGGTTGCGCGCAAAATGTTATTCATTCGTTACGGCAAACTATAAAGAGAAAAATGTAGCAAAAGGTGTGCCACGTTCCGCGATAGCTACACAGTTGAAACATCAACTTTATAAACAATGTGTAAAGACCACTTCTCAAACTTATACTACGGCGCAGACTATCCAAAGCGAAAAACATAACATATACACAAGAAAGCTTACAAAATTATCGCTGTCACCATACGATGACAAACGATATGTCTTGGATGACGGTGAAACAACACTGGCGTACGGTCATTATAAACTCTGTCAACCCAGACGCGAGATAATTCACCAAGCGAGAAAATCCGTTATAAATTATGCGTTCGATATACGTTGATATAAGACTCGCTTGCAGGAGCAACACACTGTCAGTAACGACGATGAAGTCGGTGAGGTTCAGTGAAAACGTAACGGTATATCTCGTACCAAAATTTTGCGATTCGCGTTTCGGGTGGCGATATGGAAAACGTACGCAAAACTATTGCAAAAGAATTGCACAGACCGGTGAGAAGGAACTTTCCCAGACGTGCGGTGGAGGTGAAGGGGTTACACGATCTCTACCAAGCGGATTTGGTGGAAATGATACCGCATGCCAAGTTGAACAAGGGGTACAAATATCTAATGACGGTAATAAACGCATTTAGCAAGTATGCATATGCGATTCCCTTAAAAACTAAATCGGGTGTTGAAGTAGCACATGCTCTCGAACCAATAATTGTAAAAAATAAAATGAAATACCTGCAAACGGATAAGGGGAAAGAGTACTTTAACACTACCGTACAAGCTTTACTAAAGAGATTCAACGTCAAACACTATTCAACGTATAGCGAGAAGAAAGCGTCCATCGTAGAGCGATTTAATCGTACGTTGAAAACCAACATGTACCGCGCGTTCAGCGAGCAAGGCCATTATCGGTGGTTGTCGCTTTTGCCTAAACTGGTGATGGAATAAAACGACAGAGTGCATAGAACTATAGAGATGAAGCCGCGACAAGTCGACAAGAGCAACGAGCAAATTGTGTTGGAACGAATAAGAAAAAATACCGTACCGCGGAAAGTGAGCAAGAAACATAAGTTTAAAATAGGCGATCGAGTGCGTATCAGTAAATACAAAATCACATTCGCTAAAGGTTATACACCAAACTGGACGAACGAGATATATACAGTGCACAGAGTTCAGCCAACCGTACCGGTTACGTACTTGTTGAAAGATCATACGGGTGACGTTGTGGAAGGTGGGTTTTATGAACAAGAATTGAGTAAAACCAGCGTTGGTGATGTGTATCTCGTTGAGAAAATATTACAACGTAAAGGTGATCGCGTGCGAGTGCGCTGGCTCGGCTTTGACGGTAAACACGATTCGTGGATACATAAAAAAGATCTGATATAATAGCATTACCACAGTATTTAACCGAACGTAAACGAGTTAAGATGAAGATTGAACAACAATCGTTAAAGTTGAATGTTAAGAACGTAGACTCTGCTAAGTACAACGGTGAAGTTACATATAATAAACACAGTCCACTGTTTCCAAACACAGTTCGATGTATCGTGTGCGGCGGGTCATGTAGCGGGAAGTCAAACGTTGCCTTTAACATGTTATTCGATTCAAACGGACTGCGATTTCAGAACCTGTACGTGTTCTCCAAATCATTATTTCAACCAAAATATCGTATGTTGGAAGACGTTTTTAACGCTCTCGCTGACGAAGGAATGACGTACTTCACATACAGTGAAAACGATAAAGTACCACCTCCGCACGAAATTGTACCTAATTCAATCATGTTGTTCGATGATGTGGTATGTGAACGGCAGAATAACATACGAAAATATTTCGCTATGGGACGGCATAGCGGTGTGTACACTTTGTACCTTTGCCAAACGTATAGTCTGGTGCCAAAGCAACTGGTGCGTGATAATGCCAATTTCTTGGTTTTGTTCAGACAAGATGATCTCAATTTACGTCACGTTTACAACGATCACGTTAACACAGATATGAAATACGAAGAGTTCAAAGCGATGTGCGCCGAAGCGTGGAAGGATCGTTACGGATTCATAGTCATCAACAAGGACTCACCGATAAACGCAGGTAGATACAGAGTGGGTTTCGATCGTTTTATACATAAATAGAATAGTTTGTGCAAGAAAGTCATCAGTGTCAAGATGGATGACAAGCAATTGACACATGAAGTCGATGCAATTAGCGATAACATAAGACAAAAGTATCGCGCGTTGAAACATGACATCAGAGAGAGCGATGAAGCGTTAACGAGAAAGTACAAACCTCTTTTGGAACCGTTAACCCAGATTTCGGAAAAGTTGAATGACTCCAGTGATAAAATAAAACAAAAAATAAAAGTTGAAGATGAAGATACGAAGGCAGCTGTTGAGACGAAAACACCATCACAACCTCGTTTCCTCAGAACGGAAGTGTTGGCACAAACGCCTGATGTCGAAACACCGAACGTAACTCTTGAAGAGTTTTTAACAACACCCGAAGGTCGACACGAAGCACAAGAATACGTTGAACAATCTGTCGAAGGTCCGCTCGCGAGGAAATACTTACTGCTCGCGTTGTCTGATGATCGAGATAAGAAGATGGATCATACGTACGGTGTTCGTAACGTTGAAGACAAATGGATGGTAGGCAATTCGGTGTTGGAGATCAATCAAGACGATAGCTTCTACATAGCTGGAAAACGATACAGAGGCACGCCGGGCCTCTACGAACTTATGTTTATGAAAGAACCCGACAAGAGCGTCTACGATGAAAACGATTTAGCAGCGTACAAGTCTATACTGTCGGACACTAACGCTTATAAACGTTATTATTTACCCGGTGCTAAAGTAAATACAAACAAAGGTTTAAAGTACAGAGAGATAATCGCTCGATTGTTTCCACCACGCAGCGGACGTGGTATCGATTACGTACACTGGAACGATCCCAACGAACTGGTTGAACGGTTAAGACTGCTGGTAAGTTCAAAACGCGTCGGTCACACCGGACACGACAACGAAATCATCTCAGTAGTAGAGGAATTACGTGAAGCCAACATTATCGTATAAATTTTATGAACGTCGGTGTAACAACTCATTGTTGTCAACACTGTCGACATGTGCGGATTAGATTTGACACCTGACTTTGAAGTCGAAAACGAGAGACTGAAAACCTTTACATCATGGCCTGTGCATTTCATCAGTCCGACCGCTATGGTTGCCGCAGGCTTTCATTACACAAATGAAATTGACAGGGTTCGATGTTCATTTTGCGGTATAGAAATCTTTCGTTGGAAAGAGGGTGACGATCCGATTGTGTTACACACGCGATGGTCACCACAGTGTCGTTACTTAAAACGGTTAGCACATCATTTGTAGCGTGCAGTTGTACAATGGTTGTGGACAAGTTCGGGAGACATCAAAGCGCCGTGAGCGTGCGACGAGAAACAAAAAGACAATTACGCGATACTGTAGGATTTAAGATTACGAATGATGGGCATATAGATGTTGAAAACAAAAAGATCCGCAATCTGAACGAACCGGATGCAGCAAAGGATGCTGTATCCCTGAGTTATATGCAAACACATTGTCTGCTACTCGATGATGAACGTAAAAGCGTGGACGTTAAAGGGTGTAGATTGAAAAATGTTGATACTCCTGTAGACGTTAAAGACGTAGTCAACAAATATTACGTTGATGACAACTGTATACAACACTCGAGTCAAGAGAGAGGTGAGGTCATCGATGCACGAGATCGATGGGTAATCAACGTTCGAAGTCCGGAACAAGCGACCGATGCGGTCAACAAAAACTACGTAGACTCGAATGTCATTAAAAAAGTATCGAATAGCTATTTGTTTGGACAGAGCTGGTTGTCGGGAGTGAGTTCACCGATTTTTGCAGATGACGCGGTTAACGTAAAATACATGTTGCAGAACACCGTTAGCTTGGGCGAAAATGGTGTTTTCAAAGCAGCGGAAAAGAGAATAACAGACGTAGCGGATGGTTTTGCGGAGAGCGATGCTGTTAACTTACAACAATTAAATGACGTGAGACGATACGTAAAGAGCGAGATGTATAAAGTCGTTAAAACATTTCAGTATCAACTGGATTACTACTTATTGAAATTGTCTAAGCCACGTAGTTCAGAAGACGAGTGGACACTCGACACGAAGGAAATAAAAAGGTTAATAGATGAATACGATAAAAACACAGAAGAGAAAGACTGGAGATCGGTTTACGATGTACAACAACGTTAGGAGGAAAAAGGGGTGGGGCGTCGGAAACGTGCTTAAAAACGTTGTACCGTCCGTTGTTTCGTCAGTTATCAATCGAGCGGTGGACGCACTACCTGTCGAATTACATCTGCCGGGTTACAGATTCTGTGGACCGGGCACGAAACTCGAAGAAAGATTAGCGCGTGGTGATCGCGGAATCAACCAATTAGACGAAGCCTGTCGCGAACACGACATCGCTTACGCTCAATACAAAGACAACGAAAGTAGACGTATTGCAGATCGTAAACTCGCGGAAAAAGCGTGGGGACGGGTAAAGGCGTTGGATTCGGGTATCAGCGAACGAGCTTATGCGACAGCAGTTGCAGCGGCCATGAAAGCAAAATCAGCAATAGGAAGCGGCCGACGTCGTAAAAATAAAAATAATGTGAGTAGTCGTGGTCGTGGTGCTGGTGGTGGGATGAAAAAGAGGAGGAAGAGAACTGTCCGAACCGTTAGGAAAAAGAAGAGAACTGCGTCCGGATTGTATCTACGTCCGTACCGAAAAAACTAATTCACATACCGCTCCGCCCGTTGTCCAAAGATGAATTACGTGTATACGCAAAAAAGCTAAACATACCGTATTTTAGAGGTGTTTACATGCGTAACGCATTACCGGATACAGCGCCGTGGAAGAACGAAAGCGTCATCGTAAATTTGGACGACGAGAGCGGACCGGGAACCCACTGGGTATGTTACAAGAAGCGTGGAAATCGAGTACACTATTTTGACGGGTTCGGTAATTTACGTCCACCTCTCGAGCTGATGCAATATTTTGGTGATACAGCCGACGTTCGTTACAACTATGAACGGAAGCAACCTCCTCACACGGTCATCTGCGGTCATTTATGTTTAGACTTTTTATCGTCTTCTGATCAGTAAACTTCAGCATGTCGTCGCTAACGGTTACCGTGACGGGTACCGACGCTGCGAATCTTGTGTGTAACTTTTTCCCACCTCTCGAGTTATACGGTGAATGGTACGTTGGACTATTGGATTTTACATCGTATAATTCAATACCAAACGTTACTGAAGGAAAAAATAATGCATTTCCAGTAAAAATTTCTAAGGATCAGTGGTCCGTCATCAAGTTGCCTACCGGCACCTATGAAATCAATGATATCGAAACGTATCTGCAGAAACAGTTAGGCGAGAGAACAATCAGTTGTTACGTCCAAACAACAACACATTAAAGTGTGAAATTTACTGTAAGCATGTCATCGACTTTTCGCATACACCGAATACCATTGCAAGTATGTTAGGATTCAAGGAGAATCAGCAACTGGAAGCGTATAAAACACACGAGTCGAACGTACCCGTCGACATAATCAAAGTTAACACCGTTCACGTACGGAGTAATATCGTACAGGGTGCGTACAAGGACGGTCAGGAACAGCACACGTTGCATTCGTTTTATCCGACCGTGGCACCAGGTTTCAAAATAGTTGAAACACCGACAAACGTAATATACTTACCGGTAAACGTACAACGCGTTGACAACATCATATTGTCTCTCGTTGATCAGGACGGGGATTTAGTTGATTTTCGCGGTGAAGTTATCACGATACGACTGCATCTGAAAATATGGGATTGTATTTCGGACAAACGTCACCTGTAAAAAGGGAGTGTGTACGAAAGAAACATGGTAGTCGGTGTTCAACGTTGAAGCGATTGACATCAAGGAACAAGCGTTTCTTACTTTCACTTGGATTCAAATTATACGATTAAAATAATGTCGGGTGAAATTCTAGCTATCGAACGAGGAGCGGCTTTCGATAACAGAATCGTTGAGTTCGAATATCGTACGCACACACCGTATGCTTCCACCCGATACGGTAACAACGATGAAATACGTATACCCATCCAACAACAGGATGTTTTCACTTTACCGGCGGAGAGTTTTCTGTACATCGAAGGAACATTGACCAAGGTTAACGCTACCGACACAGCGTTGAACGTGAAATTAATCAACAATGCAATGGCTTTCTTGTTTGAGGAGATCCGTTACGAAGTGTGCGGTGTGGAAGTAGATCGTACGAAAAACGTTGGAATTACGAGCACTGTGAAATTGTTACTATCGAGCAACGAGCATGAAAGAAAGCATCTAATCAATGCAGGATGGGTGACGACAACCGACGAGTCGTTGACAGTACACGAGAGTACCGGTGATTTTACGTTTTGTCTTCCGTTAAAAATGCTACTCGGTTTCAACGAAGACTATACACGCATCATGCTGAACGTTAAGCAAGAATTGATTCTGTTGCGTACCTCTACCGATCAGAACGCAATGGTGCTAAAAGAATCAGGTGCAACTGCAAACGGTAATCTCGTAATAAACAAAGTACACTGGAAGATGCCCTATGTGCGCGTGTCAAACAAGTACCGAATACCGCTATTGGAGCACATCGAGGAGGATCATGAACTGGTGATGCCGTTCCGCAGTTGGGAATTGCACGAGTATCCCGTTCTACCGACGACAAATCGACATTCGTGGACCTTGAAGACATCGTCACAGTTGGAAAAACCACGGTATGTGATACTAATATTTCAGACGGACAGAAAGAACAATATAGCGAAAAACGCGTCGGAATTTGATCACTGCAATTTATCGAATGTCAAGCTATTTCTGAACGATAAATACTATCCGTACGATAACCTGAACCAGGATATCGAAAAAAAACGTTACGCACTGTTCTACGACATGTATACACGTTTTCAAACATCATACTACGACCGTCGCAACAGAACGCCTCTTTTGACACCTAATGAATTTATAACGAAAGCACCGTTGTTTGTCATCGATTGTTCCAGACAAGAAGAACCAATCAAGTCGTCTGCCGTTGATGTGCGTTTAGAATTTGAATCCAGTAACAATTTTCCAGATAAAACCACCGCTTACGCTTTGATTATTCACGATAGGATAGTACAGTACACAGCGTTGTCGAATACTGTTCATCGTTTGTCATAAAAAACTTGTTCTCCCCTCTACCAGTTTATAAAGATAGGTATTAGCGATCTCTAGCTTGTAACAAGATCAGTCCGTCTCAACGATGGAAGGTGACTGTGGTAGCGGCGCCAGCAGCAGCGGCAGGCATTGTGAGTATAACGTTTACTTATCTCTTGCATATCCTATTAACTCTTACACTAAGTTCGTTACCGTCGGACTGTTTAACGAACTCAACTATGAACCGGGTGTTTTGTTTACAAACGGAAAAAAGAAACGCATATTACTTGACTTTTCTGAGTGGAATTACTTGTTGATCTTTCGTGAACAGCTACTATCCAGTATGTTATTGTACGAAGAAGGTGAAAACCGTGAAAAGAAGAAGAGTGTGATGATCAGTCGTAACTTTGGGAAAACGTTTGTTCGGATTAAAGGTAGTAAGACCGAAAAATTTGTTTTCACAGAACCCGAGTGGATCCGTTTTGGTTGTTTATTAACAGTACTAAAGAAATATCTTGTTCGCTTGTTTTATGATCAAGATCACTTCAAGTCGTACATTAATCAGGTAGTAGCCAAGGGGTGTTATGTACCACCATCCTTCTTTTTCCCCTCGTTTTTTCGATTGGAAAGCAGTCGTCATGACCAACAGCTAACATTTGATCGTCTTTACGATGAACTGGTATTGGAAGGAAAAGTAGAGGGGGAATTTGAAAAAATTAACGTATTCGATGCGAACAAGTGTCACTCGGAAAAATGAACTTGAATAGGACGGTTATTGCCGAGTTTGAAGCGTTTCGTGGTGACAAAAATGAATATGTAATCAAAGAGTTCGTTGCAGTTGATATAACAACCGGACGTTTTGTTATCGTGTTGTTCGCTCCACCATACGAACGTGCACGACTGCACCTGAAATTTCAAAAAATCAATGACTGGTTGGAAACACATTATCACAGGATACGATGGAACGATGGTAATGTACCGTACAAGAATATGGTACGCATCGTTGCAGACATTTTTTCAGATTATCCTGTTGTCTATACAAAAGGGTTTGAGAAGGCAAATTTCTTACGACAGTTGTATCACCATGGTGAGGTGATTGGCTTAAACGATATTCAAGCACCTGTAGTTCCTAGATCCTTTGTACCCACCATACAATGTCCTGTTCCTCATCGTCAACCCGTTACCACTCCCCCCTTACACTGTGCATTACGCAAAGCTTTGTTTTATGCAGAATGGTTGCGGCAACGAAATAAAATATAGTCGGTTGTGAATATGTTTTCATCATGGTGTTAGTGTGAATGCTACGTGACAGAAATGTCCATAAACGTAGAATTAGGTACCGTAGTGTGTGCGTGAGTGTTAACCTTGACTACGTCACTGTCGCGGTAGAAATACTCATAAACGTAGTCCTGGTAGTTCGAGACGGGTCACTGGCACGGTAGATATACCTGTAAACTCGTCAAGGACCAGTATGGGTGTGAAAATTACTCATTACGGTACAGCAAATGTGAATACGCATCATGTATGAACAACATATACACCCGATAAAAAAATAAAAAAATAAAAATAAAGTAAATAAATAAAAAATATATGTACTGCTTTTATACATTGACTTAGCATTGCATAGTGTATCTTATCATTATCTACGACTGTATTAGTCAATAGTACAGCGATAGATAACGTGGAGTAGGCCTGCTTTACGAATCTGTAAAGTTGGGGAAACCACGTTAAAAAAAGCGTAGCGGTCTCTCATTCGCCTCTGGCCGCTAGGAAGAGGATGAGAGGTAAAAAATAAAAGTATAAAAAATGTTTATTTATTTTTAATAATAAATAAACTTAAATATTGTGCTTTTATGGTTTTACACATAGGACAACAGTAGATATCACTCGTCCACCTCATAGTTGCAAGTAAGAGACGAGAAGTATAAGTACAAAAATAATTACAGTTAAACGACAACGGCCCCTTGGTGTAGTGGATGCATGCCGGTTTGGAGTACCGGAGGTCCCGGGTTCAAATCCCGGAGGGGCCATAATTTATTTTTTGCGGAAACCAACTGTCTCGCCTCGCAGTCGAGCACATGCGTCATGTCGGGTACCCCCATCCGTTGATTTAAACATTTCGGGTGTTAAATTTCGGACACCAAGAGATTTCAGGTACCCCCATCCGTTGTTTTAAACATTCCGGTTGTCAAATATTGAACAACAAAAATTTCGGGGTACCCCCATCCGTTGTTCTAAACATTTCGGGTGTCAAATTTCAGACATCACGTAGTCGTCGAACCAGCTAGCATATCCACCCAGCCTCCTGCTTCGTCATAACCAGTGTTTTTACATGCGTCATGTGGGCGTACCCACAAATTTCGGGTACCCCCATCCGTTGATTTAAACATTTCGGGTAACGGTAACCGATACCCCTAAAATTTCGAGTAACGGTACGCGATGACATCGCCTCTGCGCGTCCGGGCAACCGCCGAATTCCGGGTACCCCCATCCGCTACACATTGTTTTCGGCTACCAAATTTTGGACATGCAGAAACCACGGCCTCCGTGACGTCTTGAAACAGGTTTTAGCCATACGGACGCCAGCGACTTGGGCCTCTGTGTGATGTCATGAACTGGAACACGGAAGTGTTTCAGTCACACATACACACACATACATACACACACATACATACACACACACAAAACAGTGACGTCACATGGACAGCTCGGACACCAGCTGCCAGTGCCTCTATGACGTCATGAACTGGAACCCGGTAGTGTTTTCGTTCGGAACCCGGAAGTGTTTTCGAACACTCACTTTCCCTCTACTACAATTGTATTACAATTATACCGTCCGATTACAAAACACCACTCTTAACTAATAACCACTTGAACGCGCACAGTAATATCGCTACTATAACTCTCGAACCGCACTACCCAAAATCGCAACTGATACTGAAAACTAAGGCACACGACTGGGGGTTGCGCGGCCCGCGCGAAGCGCGGGTCGCGAGTAGTCCAGTGTCCCGAGTCTCAGAAAGGACTTCTGCCACTGGGTCTATTGGAGTTCACTTTATATCTTTTTACCTAATTGTGGGGGGGGTTGAAGCGACCTGCGATTGGTGGATTATACCACCGGGAATAACAAACGAGGTCGCTTCCAGGACTCACCTGGTCGCGGGGTGTATTTACCAAGTCCGGCAATGAGGGAATTGTGGGTCACTCTGTCGGAACGAACATAGAATCTACGCGCCAGGCGTCTCGCGGTGTCATCAAGAGAGCGGACACCGAGTCCTCTCCTCAAAAGATGAGAAGATTACCTCCGGGGGACTTTACACGCAAGCTTCAGTCGAGTACGCGCTGGAGCGTTGTTCTATGACCACGAGCCAGGTATTCCCAAACAGGACAGAAGTAGGTAATCACGGGCAACACGTACGAGTTGACTATGAGCTTACCTAGCCGGGGGGTCATTGCCGGATTAGATAGCACGGGCCAGAGTCTACTGAGTTGCGCCGAAGCGCGTTGTCGGATATATTGAGAATGGGTTCGCCAGGTGAGTCGGGAGTCCACGTGGAGCCCGAGGTACTTGACGCTGTTGGTCCAGGGTACCTCGACGGGGCCTACTTTAAGCGGCCGAGGCCGCTTGCGTTTGCGCGAGAATATTACCGCGGCGCTCTTGGAAGCGTTAACGGCAACTCTCCAGTCATCTGTCCACCCGACATACGCGTCAAGTTGACGCTGGAGCTTAATTGCCGCATAACTTGCGTTCGGCTCTGAGGCAAAAGCCGCAGTGTCGTCCGCGAACAGCGACAATTTAACTCCAGGAACTCGGGGCGTGTCATTGACAAACAGCGAGAACAGGAGAGGCCCAAGGACAATTCCCTGAGGGACACCAGCGGTAATACGCCTCTCCGAAGTGAGAGCGTGGTTTATTCTCACTCGGAAGCTACGGTCTCGCAGAAAGCTGCCGATCAAATGAACGTAGCAATCTGGAAGAAGGACTTCCGTGAGCTTTTAAAGGACACCCTCGTGCCACACGCGGTCAAAGACTTTCTCTACGTCTAGGAAGATCGCAGTCGTCTGTTTGCCCTGGCAGCCAGCCTCGGTAATGCATTCCACGAGTCTCATCAGCTGATGAGTCGAGGAGTGCAGCTCACGAAAGCCGAACTGTTCGGGGATCAGCACGTCTAGTCTTTCCAGATGGTCGCGGATCCTACGCTGGATCAAACGCTCGAAAACCTTGGACGTCGCGGACAAGAGGCTGATGGGTCTGAGGTTTTCCACGCGAGAAGAATTCTTTCCCGGCTTGGGTCTCACTATTATTGTAGCCGTTTTCCATTTCACCGGAAAGTAGGCCAGTCTGAGGCATGAATTGAACAGGTCAGAGAGGAACTGTGTTCCTCGCTCCAGAAGGCGGTGGAGGGCGGAATTCATGACTCCGTCCGGGCCAGCCGCCTTCAGGGGCTTGAGCTGAACAATCCTCTCAGAGACCTCCTCCGGGGAGATGGGCTCCGGCTGGACTGTGATACCGGCCGATAGAAAGCGCTCTACCTCGCGGCAGATTTTCTCAGTGAAAGCCGAGTTCTTGGATGGGTTGGGAGCGAACTGTCGCTCTAAACTGTCAGCCAAGAACTCTGCCTTTTCGAGGGGGCGGCCAAGGGGTTGACAGCCGGGTCCGACCAGTGCGGGGAGAGGCGCGCGTTCACGCTTTCCCGTTAGGGCACTGGGAATCCGCCAGACATTACGGTCCTCGGCAGGGCCATCCATCTGTGTTACAGCTAGCTCCCAGTTTCGTCTACGGAACGCCAGCATGTCGCGACGCAACTTGCCGGACGCTCTGTTGAACGCAGCCTTGTCAGCCGGGTCACGCGTCCTCTGCCAGCGTCTCCGGAGGCGATTCATCTCGCAAGCGAGCTGAGACACCTCTTCGGGGATACGCTGATAGTTGGGCGTGAGCCCTGGCTTCATCCGGGAGGACACGTCTACCGTCGAGACTACGGCTGTGTCGAATAAGGCAACTGCCTAGTTGACATGCTGGGTAGTGTCGAGCGGGATATGCTCAGGTAGGCGGCGACTGAACGCCGGGCCAAAGCGTTCCCACTCGATTACCCGCCGCACGTCGCGGACGGTAGAGTGCTGGGTAGCTGTATACACACTGATGGGGCAATGGTCCGAGGACAGTTCCGAAATGACGGAGACGTGGACCGGGTAATAAACGCCCCTGACCGCGGCAATGTCCAGTACATCAGGGCGGGAGTTAGCCCTCGAGGGATAGTACGTAGGCCGGTAGGACCCATGACTGTGACCCGAGCCCCATCAGCGGGCCCCGTTTGGGTTCACCAAGCGGCTCCCCCAATCAGGGTGCTTACAGTTCAGGTCGCCCGCCAGGACTACCCTTCTGTGTGCGCCAAAGACGGCCTCCAGATCGTTCGACAGGAGCTCCGTTTGTGGACGCTTGTATGCGGAAACCACGAGTAGACCGCCGAGAGCACCATGGAGCTCAACCGCGGTGCACTCGAGGTTCCGCCGTTGAGGCAGGACAACGCGGTGATGGCGAAGACTCGCCTTCACCGCGATGGCTGTGCCCCCTCCTGCGCGATCCGACCGGTCATCCCGGTAGCACACGTAGTTGGGTAGTCGGAATCGACGATGCGGAGTCAGGTGCATCTCTCCAATAAGAAGCACATCGGGCTTGTGACGGGCAACAAACTCTAGGAGCTCAGAGTCCCGGGAAACGAGGCCGTTGGCGTTCCACGCAACGAGCTCGAGGTCTCGCTTGAGGGATTGCCGTGGTTGTCCGTTCGTAACAGACCAATAATACGGCAGGCTTCCACCAAGAGGAGGAATTTGTCTTGGGGCGAGGCTGTTGCCAAGCGTTCCTTGATTTTAAGGAAAGTTTGGGCTATCATCGGTAGGTGATGCCTGGGGAGAACGCTTGGCGGCAACTGTATAGCTGCGGCGGAGCGAGGCGGTGGAAGCCTTGGGGACAGGTACTGGAGCGGGTGGTCCCTCTGGCTTTTGGCGGACAGGCTTGGGTCCAGTGGCAGGTTTTGGCTGGCCCGTGTTCTTGACCTGAGGTCTACCTTGCTTTTTGCCTGATCTGGGGTAGCGAGGCTTGGGTGGCGGCGGCAGAGGAGGATCAATTTCCTCATCATCCTGCGGCAACGGGACCTTCGCGTAGGCGGGTATCTCGCCTTCCGGTTCTGGGGGCGTGGCTTTTGGTGTGGCCTGTTGAGCTTTGCTCGGGCTCACTGCACTTGGTGGTTTCGGAACCGGAGCAGACTTTGGAGCTGGTTTCCGTACCACAGGCTCAGAGGTGTTGGCCGATGTTACTGGCTGAACATGTCAAGGCTTAGGCTGGACTGGCTTTACAAGTTTGTCCAGCTGCTCTTTATAAACTGGACAGCGCCTGTTATTAGCAGCATGGGCGTCGCCACAGTTAATACAGTACCTGTGGTTGTCAGGAACAGCGCAGGCCTGCGTTAGGTGGTCAAGTCCGCATCGGACGCAGGTCGGCGCGTTCCGACAACCGAAGCTGCTGTTGCCGAACCTCTGACACCTATCCGGGCATTAGGAAATTCGCCCGGTCTGACGGCAGGGCTCTACGCTAACGCAGAGCCCGAAAAGCCGTTTCAACTCTAATAGGGCCTGGGTGGATTCGCCCTTCTCTACCTGAAGTCTGATCAGGGGAAGGGGTCGACGCGAGCCATAGGTTGTGTACAACCGAGAGGCTGCCACAACCTTGTAGCCCGCGTCGCACAGTTCGTCAAGGACGACCTGCGGATCTGCCTGTATGTCTAGCCCCCGAAGGACGAGGGCTACAGGCTTCATGCGGTTCAGGGAGTATGTGTGGACCTGGAACGGTTCTCTTTCCAGCCACTGGATTACTCCCAAGTGTGCAAATGCCCTGCGGCAGGTAACGCGTACAGTCTCACTCGCTAGGAGTTTGACAGAAGTGTTATCTTTCAGCGCAACGACCTTGCGGAGTCGGCGACTAAAGCCGATGATGTCCCTGACGTTCGTGACGGACACCGGCGGGATCCTTCCTTCGGAGGTGCGGCTAGGCGAACCTCAACGGAGGCTTGGAATGCCGCCGAGTCCGTAGCCGAACTCAGGGAAGCCAGTGAGGGAGACTTTCTCGGTTTGCCACCGTGCCCTACTACCACCCAGTCGGTGGAAGCCGAGGTCTCCATGTCTGGGGAGTCAGACTCCGGCAGAGGATTGGGGCTGCCTGGCCTACTAGCGGCCGTGCAGCCGGAAGGTCCGGCCTTTACGGGCTTTGTCGGCCCTAACAAGGACCGATTATTGTCACGTACTTGCGCGGGTTGAGCAGGGCTTCCCGCGCAAGTCGTAGGGTTCCCGCCTGGCCCAAGTGGCCGGCCGGGGGTCTCGTCGCTGCCGCACAGTGCTTCAGGGACACTAACAGCGGGACCAATGTTGACTAGCTCAGCTCTTTGCCCAGCGGGTATCCGGGGGCCGAACTGAGACACCGTCACAGTGGCGGCGCAACCCGCATCTCTATTTGTCAGTCCTGATCTCGGACTCCCCGGATTCCGCTGGGTAGCGCTACCTAATCGACTTACCGGCACTGTGCGGTAGGTCCCAGTCGTGTTAGGTGAGATGTCTCCGCCTTGATAAGGCGGCTGGTCCACTTCCATCGCAGCTTGGTGTTGGCGCTGGCGATGTGGCGAGTGTTGATCCGGGGCTTCTTCTTAACTGCCGCCGTTGCTTGCTGAGATGGCCTCTTCATGGCAGTAGTCTAGAGGGCGAGGCGATCCTCTTCTGCGATGTTCTTGTTCAACGTCTGATCTCTTCGAAAGCTGAGTGCAGAATGTCCTCGCTGATGAGTCACTGTCCGAAAACTAAGGCCGCTGCCGCCATGTATTTATATCCTCGCTCACAAACCAGAAGCTTCGAAACTGCGTCTTAGCGGTCGTGTGAACTACGTAATTAACTGAGGCCTTGACACAGTCCGCGCGCAGCTGGCGCCTTCGAGAAACTTCTCGTATATGCGCCTACAAGCACGTACGCCACACGCGTTACATCGAGTTTCTTCTGGCACAATCGACAAACACGTAGATTGTTCTGCGATGCGTAACAATATTGAAGGAGTTATGGGGCGTGCTGTTAATTTATAATTAAGCTAATGTATGACACACTTCTTATGAGGTGAAAGAAAATATTACACTACATATGTACTTATGGTAATTTGTAAAATTTCGTAAAACTCTGATCAGTATAAATTTCAAAAGATAAATTCTTCCTTCACGAATAATACCTTGCAATACCCACAGTGACATATGCGAGTAAGGTGGGAGCCATGACAAAAAAAGAATGCTGCAAGATTCAGAGTGCTGAAATGCAGTTTCTTCAAAATACTTTAAACTATACATTGCAAGGTAGAAGAAGAAATGAGAATATAAGAGCAGAACTAGAAGTAAAGATATAAATACAATCATTTCAATTTATAGAAGACAATAAATCTTTTGCTCATTTGCAAAGGATGACGGAGGATCGAATGCCAAAAGCGGCGCAGATCATAAAGACATTTGTAGAAGAGGCGTGGGCCGTCCAAGGATGAGATGGGTGCCGGAACAGTTTTATATGACTTAATTCTTCCAGTAAAGAGAAAGCAGAAGAAGACATGTAGTACCAAACAGTAGACGACGTACTTAATGTACTCGCAAGTATTTAGTTACACTATAAAGAAAGCATACAAACCATAAACACCCAGATTTAAAATCTACAAAAAGCTTCTAAATACAGTAAAGTTGTATTACTACAATTTTTATTGTAATACAATAAAAGGATTACGCTAAGCTCCTATAATCCAAAAATTATAATAAGAATCTTCTTGTTAACAATCTTAAAAACAATAAAACAAATCCAATTTTTTGCATAACCATTTGCATATAATATTATATAATAGAAAAATGGTAAATATATCATTTGTGATAGTAAACTTTTTACGGCTATTAAGGTTTTAAAGTTTTAGTAAAAAAATCTTTTACTTTCATAGGATTAGCCATAAAGCAAACAAACGGCGTTATCATGAAGACAATCGGCTTTTTCCTGGTGTTGAGTAGACAATCGGTTATTTTAAGGTTTTTGTATATTTAGAGCAATATTACAATATTTTATAAACATGCCAGAATGACTTATATTAATTTCAATGAAAATATCCCACTGAAATCTAATATGTTATATTTATCTTGGTGTTGGGAGTAGTCGTTTCTTAAAAATGCGTTTAGACTATCATTATAAACTAAAATAATATCAGACAGCTGTTTAAATGGGTTTGTATCTACTTCTTAGTTTGTTACCTATTCACAAAAAGGATTAGATCAGTGATTTATCATAAATTCAGCTTCAATACAGGTAACAGATTTAGTAATAGTACATAAATTTCACTAACATATAATAACCTATATGTTGAAAATTTTGTGCAGCCCCTCCAAAACTAAAATCTCACGAGTAGCAACTGGAAATAAACTATAATTTTAACATTGAAAATGTTTATAAGGACGTGTCGCACATTTGAAAACGAATGATGGTGCGTGATCGAAAATGGGAACCATTTCCATGGGAACCGGTAAGTTTCCATAGAAACTACTTCTTTATTGTCAATAACGTAGTACACATATAAAACTTCGCTTATTACTGCGACTACATTTAACTTATAATCTGTACATTGGTAAATGAAGAATGAATGCATTGATTGGTGAATGAAGAATGAATTCATTGATTGGTGAATGAACATAAATATATACATTTTTTATATTTATTGAAGCATTTTCAATGCCCTTATTTGTGCAATGCCTGTAATTTTTTTTTTATTAAACCAAATGTCAGATAGACGTTTCAACAATACAGACTCTGTTTACCATTGAACGTAAGAGCATTTCGTCATAAAAGAGGTAACCGAAATAAAACTGACGATAAAAAGTACTCATATTTTGCACTTTATAACACAATAAAATAATGCGTATTATTTTTGTAGATGTACTATTTCTGTGTATTAATAAACCAGTAATCTGTTCCAAGTATTATTTTCAAACAAGATCACTATATGTATACGTATCACATCCGACTTCTCTTTATGAAAGATGGTTTTATTCAATATCTTTATTTGAATTAATCTATTTCGTTATTTTAAAAAAAGAAGAGAAAAAATATCAATTAAATCCAGCCTAACTGATGAAATTATGTTTTTTTTAAGTTTCGACCTTGGGAACTTTAATTTTTGCCAAATAAATTATTAAATGGCAAATTAACTCGTCCTTCGGCTCAACGACTTCAACCACGATTATTACTCCTAATCGTAATGGTTGTTTCTCACCTACGTTCAAATTTGACAGTGAAAATGGAAAGTTGTACACTAATCGATGAAAACCAATATTGTCAGAGCCGATACAGTGAATTCACTGCCTTTATAAAGGACAGAATTGTGTCGGTCGCTAGTTGTTCATGTCCGAGGTGCTTTTTCAGGTTATCACTTGGTACCTCTTCTGAGTTTGGCAAGAGTATTACAGTCTACAATCATATGTTTCACCGTGAGTGCTCCGTCACAAGTTTTGTTATTAGGAACAAATCCGACACTTTTAGGATAAAGCCGCTTAGGTCGTTGACTGATGGCAAATGTCGGACATTAGATAGCACCCGGTACTCCTGATGACGGTCACCAACTCGATCTTCCTTTACGGGTGCGAAGTTTGGGCCGACGCTTTGAAGAAAGAGAAGTGCCGTAAGCAAAAGAATTCGGTAGAGAGTAGGAAAACACTTACGATTGCTAGCTCCTATATAGAACGGTTTCGGTGCCTGTAGTGTTGGTCGTCGCTTGAGAATAAGCAATACAGAAACGACATTAGCTGAAGAGAGGAAGAGAGTCTACGAGGCCAAGGATGAACTTGTGGTCGTAAAGTCAAGAAAGGTGACCAGGGTGTAATCCATTGTGGGACCTGGCAGCTAAGGAGGGATCAGGAGATTCGAGCTGACGGCGAGGCTGGTAGAGAACCTTGCTGAGTGGGTGGATTAAAAGCATGGTGAGGTAGATTACATTCTTACCCAGTTCATTGCAGGACACGGATCTATGTATCTGTATAGGAAAGGTGGAAGACCCACTGTGTGTCTTCGGTGATACCATCACACGTTCTTTGAATGTGATCGCTGTGTTTGGGAGAGACAAAAGCTTGAGATGGAGATCACCTCCATGACCCATCATCCCTTGGGGTGATAGGCGCCATGCTTAAGAGCAGAAAACCCTGGGACAAGGTCTTTTCTAAAAGAGGGAGACCTTGGTGAGGACGCGTCTGCTGATGAAGAAGCCTGGATCAGACCATCTCACAGGATGAAGAACTCCAAGACGTAGAAGCCTAGTAGGCGAGATACGAGAACCACGCTGAAGTAATAGAAACAGTAGATCCGGGGAGCGGGTCCCTACTTGATAAGAGGAGGTTTGTAGTGGGAGACAGTCCCACAAACCGGGTGGCCTCTTAATGATGCATGACGCATTTTTCTCCTTTGAAAAAACAAATCAGTAAGACTGATTCTAATCCCTGTCGATGTTACTGAAGATATTACCGTGATAACAAGTAATTCAGACTATGATGTTTAATACTTTTTATCATTTATCAGGTTATAAGACTTCTGTGTTTTGTACCTTGACAGCTTTGCATAATTTTATAATTTTTCATTTATTTAAAATCTCAGTAATAATACTAACATTACTAACATTAATATTATAACTATTCTATTTAGCGATGATACTGTTTCTTGTGTAAGTACGTCCAAATTCTTCAAGCCCCGCGATGGGCCGCCACTCTATAACTATTCTTTTATAGGGATGAGACTGATGTGTGTTTAATTATTATTAAGTTTGTTCAAAATTTGTTTTTTAAATGTTTAAGTTCTACTCAACTCTTCGTAGTTATCGTTGAGTGTGTTCGATTATAATTATATAGTTCAAAACAATTGTTTAAAAGGAGTCTTAAAATCTTCTTGAAGCACTGGTAGATTTACCGTTTCACTTACCAATGATGATTGTTTTCATACTTCCAAAATAGGCCCTATAATACACTGAAATGTCACAACACAGTTTATAATATGTCACAGGTGTATTTGTGTATGTACAGTAAATAAAATGACTTGTATATTTGATACTGCTTTGAAGTTCAAATATTGGCCGCTCGTTTGTCCTACTGCCACTTTGAAAATAATTGCTCTGTAAATATTTTTTTCTTTTCCTACTTTGAAATAAAAAAACTGATTCAAAGGTAAGAAAATTATTATTTTATTAACAAAAGGTTAATTCAAAATTAGCATCCTTTAAAACAATTAATAGTCATCAAAAAACAAGTTAAATAGTTATTGAGATTCTTACAGCTCAGGGCTGGTAACACTGGTTACTTTATATTGTATATCTGTTAACCTAGTTTGGTTAGTTTGGTTTACAATTACCAAAATTCCTGCGTTCTTTTAGTTAAAATGATACAGGGTACAAAAATGCTGAAATATAATAATAATACATTATAGAGAGTAATTAAAATTCAAGAAAACAAGTTTAATTACGATATTGGAAATTATCGTATTTTGGTCCACCTGGTGTCAGTTCACCGGTTATGTTATGCAGTCTAAGACACGATTACAAATACTGTGTGTCAGAATAATATTACTTGGATGGTTATTAATAATGAAATATATTATAATTAAGTCATAAATTCTTTTTAACTGAGTATATTCAAGTGTGTATAAAGTTAAAACACAACTCAGTATGGTTGTTCAACTCTCGTATCATATAGGTTAGATTGACTTTTACTCAAAGTGAGTTAATTAGATATTCAATTGATGGCATTAAAATCTTAAAACTATACATAACATTTATTCGTGGTAAGTATGTTGTTCATTAACTGTAATGATTGTTCTCTGTTATTATTTGATAAATGATCTGATTTCGTACTAATAATAATCAAGTTGGCATCTATATTCGATATTGTTCACATCGATATTCATTATAATATCATATTCATTTGTCATTTTCTTCTAAAAAAAATTAATAATGTCTTATTTAAATTAATAAGATCGAGAACTTTTGTTCAAATACTGGTTAATTAACATTCATAAATTAGTTTAGCCATGTACGACTGTACTTGACTAAAGTAGTACCAACGTGAAAACCTTTGTTGGTAAACATTAGTTTTTATTAAAATATTGTTAATAAGAAGTACTCCCTTAATTTCCCACTCATCATCGCCTTTATTATACACTGGCGATGGATGGATTGTTATTACACATCACTCGACGCACTTCACACGTAAGGGGTTATGCACCTTTAGTGAGGTTAGATTCATTCGTTTATACTGGGGGCGCGCACATTTTTGATATTTGCTCCCGACGGATATACGTCCCGTTCACTGTGATGGTCAAAGAACTAGTAATGCTTTCCTTCGGAGTTGCTGTCGGCGTCTACTGAAATCACCTCTTCATATTGGTTGATAATCTGGTAATCTCGACCCCATATGCCTTAATAAAGTCAGAAATTTTATTTCTTAGCATCGGTCTTTGGGTTCAAGAGTATGCTATGACGCGTTCGATTCTTTTTGGAATTGAAGGAAAACTTTCAATTGTTTATATCTTTCTTATTACATTTTGAATTAAGAAGTGAATGGTATTATCATCTTGCGGATGCTTGGCTCTTTATTTAGAGTCTACACAAGCTATAAATCCGTCCATAATTAACCTGCATCACTTTTCGATAATGCACTCTTTGTGGTTCTTAATCACATTTAAGTCCTTTCCACTTTATTTTGCTATTTTCTAATTCTAATGCTTATTTTAATTGTTTAGAGTCCATTTCTCTTAATAATTATTTCTAAATACTAAAATATTTACACTTTTTGTCAAATGCTTTTCAGGCGTATAAGCCCTACATGTCCTTGCATTTGTACTCACTATTTCTAATACATATTTCATAATAATATATTTCTTAGGTGTTTAGGTTGTACCTTAACTATTTTTACATCTTCAGTGAAGCTTTGTTTCCATTTATTGTGCTTCATTTATTTATATTGGATGGCTTTAATACACCATGTCATAATTCTGTTACTTTGATATACATAATTTATCATTATTTGTACTTAATGGATGTATTGTTATTCATTAATGTGTACCTAGACCTTGTACATTGTTTGTCTATTGTGTATAACACTTTTTTGTTGTGTTCTATATTCATAAATTTCAGTAAGATTGCTCTTTAAATCTAGTCTCATTGGTCATGTATGTTTGTTTATTATTGTTTATATATATATATATATATATATATTTAGATACTTAATGTTTGTTAGAGGTTCTCATAGAGGTATTGAATATTCTAGTTGCTACTGTCAAACTATTTTTCTCTCCTTTATCAAGTTTAAGTGAGTATTTTGTGTAACTTTAATAGTCATCTTGTGTTTTGTTAATCTGGCTATTGTTTGTTTAAATAATATAGATTGTATAATTGTGTTTCTCTATGCATATTGGGTTCATTATGTTACTCATTTATTCTATTTTGGTTGTTGATTTGAATAATTACTTTTTACTCCATTTTTCTAATTATTACATGTGGTTCTGTGTTGCAGATTCTGTTCAGTTGAGGTTATGTGTCTCTTACTGAGTTGACAACAATACTCATCCTAATTTTTTCATCATCTTGCTTAATTATTATAATTTTGCTATGATATGTTATTACTATTATTTATTACAATATTCTCACTATTTTATACACATTTTATACTATTTGTTTACACATTATTACTTAATTCTTACTTGTCATTGTTGTACATATTATTTGTTTATATTTTGGTTTGGGCAAACTGTCTTGTTTTTCTATAATAGGTTGCCTTATTCTCAATGCATTAATTATTATATTATATCTTGGTTTTACTCTCTATTCTTTCGATATTTAAACATATATCTTATTAAGGATTTTATATTCAGTTTCAGTTATTATTGAGCAATTATTTCTCTCTTTAATATCAGTATATTTGTGGTCTTTCTATGTTTGTTTTTTGTCATAATCTTGTTTAGTAAAGCATACACAAAATGTTTGTGTTGTTTATTTGGGATTCACTATTTCTCCTTGTTAACACTTCTTATCTTCCTCTTCCATAAACATTGCACTTTTATTGTTTGTGGTGTTTATTTGGGGTTGTGTTATTTTAATATTAATCGATGCACTTATATAAGACACTCACTATTATTGTTTGTGGCTACTTATTAGTTTGTCGACACTTGGTCCTTGGTCACCTTTTCTTCATCATGTTCTTCCTTGTTGGATGGTATTATAATTCACTCATTTGGCATTCTTCACACATGCCTTATTATCTTCCTTGTCGTAGTGTATTCCTCACACTGGGAGTGTTATTGTCTTGTCCTTGTTAAATCTTCTTCATGGTTTATTTATACATTTTTCTTCTTCTTAATATATACACCTTTCCTCTTCTTGTATTCGGGTTTCTTCTTCTTCTTATATATAGGTTTCTTCACTTATAGGGTATTTCCCTCACTTGTATTATATGTCACATATATGATATTTTGTCTCACTTGTATAATAAATTGTTTCATTTATTTGATATGTCCCCTCACTTGTATGACCTATTTGTCACATTTATTTTATTTGTCCCCCCACTTGTATGATCTATTGGGTCCTGGTTGCTAACGTATTTGTTTGGTTTTTATACTCTCCTCTTCTTATCACATTGATGATGCTTTCATTATAATTCTTCGTTCTCCTGTGTCGACTTGCTTCGACATTATTTGTATATGGATACAGGATTGGTTTTAATACTTTAGAGGTTTTTTCTCATTTTGGCTTAAACATGTACGTGGTAGATTCTTATTCAAGGTATTGGATATTATTTATATGTAACTACAATTTTGTTACGTTACAATATTAATATTACTAACATCAATACTAACATTAACGTTAATGTTAATGCTTAAAAAGAAGTTAATTATTAACTTTAATATCAACATTTTTAGAGAATATATAATGTACTTAAGTATAACGTTGAATATCGGTTGAGAATAGATTGATAAGAAACAATAATTAATGTAAAAACCACCAAAATATTTTAGTTAGCTTAACTCACGTGAACTTAAATGCAGATGTATTCAAAATCAAAACAGGTAAGAGAAAAAGCTGCTTCCAAACGACTCAACCAATTTTCAGTTCTACTTAGAGCCGATAAAAACAAAATCCAAAAAAAACTATAGAAGACGCTGTTTGTTTTACCCGCACCACATTTCCATACCTATTCAGGTGTTAGCAAGTCATCATAAAGGTACGCCTATTTTACACGTTTCACCAAGCACCAACGACATGAAAAACTGATGAAGGCTGTCTATTGTAATTTGGTTAAGTACGGTACGTGTTTTAGCATGCTAATTACTAATCAAATATCGTCTAAAAATTCAATATAAAGTAGTACTTCCTCGGAGTTATGTACACGTCGTTAATTTTGTTTTATGAATAATAAATAAGTTGATGAAGATAATAAAAATAATAGTAGTAATAATAATAATAACGATAATAATAATTAATAATAATAATAACATCTGAATGCGATACGGAGGAATCACAGTCTCTCAATATGTGAAATTCTCGCTTAAAATAAACACTCTTTCCTCCTTGACATATAAAATCTATGAAGACAAAATAAAATTCAATATTCATTTTTATAGTCTACGTACTTTACGTAATGAATTTTTTTGTGCTGACAATAATTATATAATATATAATATAGGTATAAATTAACAATAGGCACTCTCTGGGTTACGTAAGCGTTCATTATGGTGAAGTTGAACGTGTTCCTGTCTGATCTGATATTATTGAGCAAAGTCAGTTCTGTACCTGACAGTTTGACACTTCATCAGCATGCAATTACAGCCAGATTGGAGAGAACATTTTGAAAAGTAGTAACAGATAAGTCGATAATTGTGTAGTGCCCTATCCTCACAGATCAACTGGTATGTATTTCCCGTCAATTTTAACAATAAAAAAACCTCTGCGCAACAATTTGTAAAGGACCAAGGCATACGCGCGCATTTTGTGTTTAATGTGACAGTCACATGGCTAGTACAACGCGTCGCCAGCCGCTGGTTGCGGTATACGCAGTTAAATTACAATTTTAACAATAAAGAAATAAAACCATAAGTTAATAAAGGAGAGGAAACGTAAGAAAGCATTAATCTACTGGATTGGATGTACCTTAACCGCATGTAGATTAATAATAGTGAATAGTGAACAGTGATTGAGTGAAGAATAGTGAACAGTCTACTTTCTAGACAGGGTGATATACTTGTCGGTCATTGTTCATGCGCGCGCATATAGATTTGACATCTATATATAAAGGGATGTATACTATTTTGTAATATTTAAATTCATACACAATTCAAGATTTATTTGGCCACAAACCACACAATCGACAAACGTACAGCAGACAGTAAACTCGATTTTATCCTCTTCCTTGAGGATATACTAATAGAAATAAAGGGACGTATAATACTGATCACAGCAGACACTTCGAGTAGCTATACAGCAGAAATACGGCACACCAATTAGTTATACAGTAGAAATATAGTATACCGAGTAAACACACATCAGAAATACGGCACATCGAGTAGTCACACAGCAGAAATACGGGACGTCGAGTGCTGTCGCAGAACGTACCTATATAGCAGAAATAAAGCCCATCGAGTAATTACACATCAGAAATACGGCACATCGAATAGTCTACAGCGGAAATACGGCACATCAGGTAGTTATACAGCAGAAATGTAGCCCATCGAGTAATTACACATCAGAAATACGGTACATCGAGTAGTTATACAGCAGAAATGCAGCCCATCGAGTAATTACATATCAGGAATACGGCACATCCAGTAGTTAGTTATAGACCGGAAATACGGCACATCGAGTAGTTATACAGCGGAAATACGGCTCATCGAATAGTCATACAGCGGAAATACGGCACATCGAGTAGTTATACAGCAGAAATAAAGCCCATCAGGTAATTACACATCAGAATACAACACTCGAGTAGTCTACAGCGGAAATAAGGCACATCAAGTAGTTATACAGCAGAAATGCAGCCCATCGAGTAGTCACACAGCACAAATATTGCACATCGAGTAGTTATACAGCGGAAATACGGTACATCAAGTAGTTATACAGCAGAAAACACAATTACCAATCCAAAAATTCAAATGACGGTAATTTCGTGACATTTAGGCCTACTATCAAAAATAGCCTGTATTCTGACAACGACACATAATAAGACGAATCCATTTTTTGTAAAACTTAGTATTAACATGGCTTAAAAGAAATCATTAAAAATGTCAGGCTGTTTATGGTGTGATTAATAGATGTTAAGTTTAATCATGGTATGAATATTATTTACTTAAATTATGAATCAAAAGGTAAAATTCTTCATTTTAGTTACTTAATACGTATGTTAACTTTCACTTTTTAGTTTAGATGTTATATACACTAGCTAGTAAATCAATTTTATAAAACTGTTTCTTACTAAAAATACATGTTGGTAATTTTAACTACGTTTTTAAGAGAACATATTTTTTACCAATTATTTGTTTATAGGAAAACACAATTTGTGACAATTTCTGCACATGACTTGTGCCCTTGTGACTCGTCCGTGTAATGTAAGAGGATGTATTGTTGATATATTTTCCATTAAGCGTTTTTATATGTATGTTTTTTCTAGAATGATATGTAAGCAATAACCAGCATAATTTGTTATGCGTAATCCAATTTTCTTGATGTTATTTCTTTCTGTAAGGTCAACTTAATCAAATCTGTTTTGAATATAAAGTGGTTGAGATGTTCATTGGAGAACCGGACATATACTAATCGTTTATTGTAGGCTTAACGAATAACCCTGCTTAGTTTTGAGTACCATTTATTTACTGTCAGCTTTTTAGTTACATAGATTTGAAATATTACAAAAACAAAAATGATAAAGATTTGTATGAATGTTTTGTCGGTTACATTACCTGAACGAGTTTGTATTTGTTTGTAGTATTCTGCATTTAATCTGTTTTGTATTTGCTTGTTTGTCTGTTAATAATAAACCTGTGTATCTTCTGTGCGCGTGTGTGTGTGTGTGTTCGCCCGCGCGCATGTGTTCCTATGCGTGAAGTATTTTTTATTTGATTTGGGTTTTTGTTTGCATGGTGTTGTTTTTGCTAATGAATTGACTTGCGTTCTTAGAATGTCTCACGCGTAGAAACCGAGAAACGTTTTTGACTGTGCTATATAAACTGTATTCTGAATTGCTGTTATTCTTAAAACATACCTTTTTTAACACTGTTGTTTTGATAACATCTCTGTTATCATTCCCATGCGTTTTCAGCCAGCAAATGATACGCAGATTTTGCAGAATACGTGCACGTTGTAAACCCAACCAGATTTTGTTGTCAGGATTCGTAATGTGGTTTTGCTTGTTGAGTCTCTACAGGTGCTTTCTCTCTTTCACAGCATACTGTGCTGGATAAGCTGCATTAAACACCTAACCGTTACACCAGCCGCAATTGCATCGTGTGCTGGACACGTTCAGCTACATTGAGCTGGACTATGACCCAACAACCACTTGTACAATTAATCAAAATAGCACCTTCTTCGTTAGTAATTTACTGTTGTAATTAGTTTATTAATATTTCAACGTTGGTATTTAATATACTCTTTTATTTAAAATCGTCTTGTATGTCACATAAAAGGCATCTTTTATTTATCGTTTATTTTTTATTTTACTAAGTTCATATGTGATATGTTTTACTCGGATTGCCGTTGATGTCATGATAGGCCTAAAGTTAAAAAAATAGTGTTTTGTTTAAATTTATTTTACTCTTTATTTTTTACTATGTTCGTAGCAAGATTTACTATTTTTCTATAAACATGTAGTACGATATCTATTTTTTTTTAATTCCAAATGGCTAATATACACAAACCGGTTGTCATAGCAAACACGACGCATACGCAGTAGCAACCAGCAATCGTTTACATTGTTAGGCGCAAATCCGCGATCCATTTAGCTTATTTCTATTCGAGTAGTGACCGATTAAACATGAAGCCTGCATAAGGCGTGGTTGGTTTCGCTGAAACGTCACACCGTCTGGTGAGGAGGCCTACGTTCGGGACTGCACCTCCAACTGCTGGTCGCCATCGGTCATTGCCAAGACAGACAGTCGTCGCATCAAAGGTAGTACCGGACGCCATGTCTTTGATGTGACTTTATCAGCTATCGACTATTTTCTCGGTGACCTACCGCCATGTGCCAGAATGTCGCGTAGGACGGATGCATCACATTCAAAAGTTCGCACGTCAGAGAAATTTAAAGACGGGACTAGAGACGATCGTCCGCATGGCGTACCGGCAGCCGAATGGAGACAAGTACTCTATCAGATCGAGTCTGAGCATAGGTGCCATCGTCTCAGGCTACCCAGCGCTGTGATACCAATGATACCAATGGCATCAACATTTGGCTGGGTACCACGGCGTCACCGTGTTTTCAACGAGTGTTCGCAACCATATAATAAGTACCTATACATGGATGATGATTATGTGTATCTTACTTGTATTGTAAAAGATCTGGAATTGTAAAAGTTATCTAGGTATGTACGTAACTTAAATACGTACAGAATAAAAAATGTTTCTCCATTTTTGTTTACTGTTAACAGCCAATTGGAGGTTTTAAATTTTCTACGGCCCTCATATAATATACTTTATTTTGACGTTACATTGCAAATAATAATTTTAAAAACATAAAAGATTAAACTAAAATATAATAATTGCGATTAATAAAAAAATATAAAAATTGTGATAATTGTAAAAACAATTGAAGTGTTCATTTACACTGTCTTACAAAATCATTACACGTCTGTGTATAAATAACAAAGCTTGATTTTTTTAATTTATTACTATTCACTTCATTTATGCAATCATATATGTTTTCATTACTCAAAAGCTTCATGGTAAACATATTTTTGTTGTTCTATTAGGGGACAAGTACACAAATTGTTATTATTGCCTATCTTTCAGCATTCTGTGTATAGCTGATATAAGAGAGTTATAGTCCTTCAAAATTAATATCTATAGTTATTAACTGGACTTGAACTTTATGGTTTCTACAAGTACACGTATTAGGCCTACTGTAAATTGTACAAGTTTAAAATCGAACAGTACAGGTATATCAGTAATACCAATAGAATTCATAGAACAAAGGCATCTTAACCTTTAGCACTACTTGTTTAAATTGTCGCTTCCATCACATTATGTGGTAAATAATTATCTCTTCTTCTTCTTCTTCATTCAAGGATTAGGTTATACAAACCTGTTACGGCTCCCATGTCATCCTCGGACGACCCACAACTCTTCTATCAATGGCTTTATAGCTCAGTGTCGCTTTCGCCAATCGCTCCTATGTCATCCTTTAGGGAATAATTTCATTTACGCGTATGTTCCCCACTTCGAATTCTGCTCCGATATCCTCATTCTTTAGTCTATGTTGCAATGTATAGTTTAAAGTACTTCGAAGAAACTGCATTTCAGCACTCTGAATCTTGCCGCATTCCTTTTTTGTCATGACCCACGCCTCGCTCGCACATATCAATGTGGGTATTGCAAGAGTCTTATAAAATTTAATCCTTGTGCTGTCTTGTTTTATTTCTAAGATTTCTGTGAATCGTACCACAAATATTCCTAAATGTATTTATGTAATACTTGTAGTAAATAATTATATCATGATTAAATGAATACAATTTTGGATTTTGGTTTGGATGGAATATAATGCTTCAAGTAGATAATAAATCTGGTCTTGTGCCTTAAAAGTAGAGAAAAAGCCTTCTTCGTGAACATTTTTTATCCGTACAACGCCATTTGAAAACAAAAATGAAGTTCTTTAATAGTCAACAAGATATTTCAAGAGATTCCTTACAAGAAAAGACTAGATAATTACTTAGGATTCTACAAGAAATATATGTATTTTTGGATGTATAACCACTAAAGACAATCCAGTAATCCTTCTGCTACCTTCATCAGGACGTTGATTTAGTGACACATTGAGCAATACAACCCAGGTGATTCATATTAAGATTTATTGCTTTGTAATAATTACATATTCCGCTTGTTTTGCATTTAAAGTGTTTGGAATGTGACTGGTAGTTTTTTATTTGGATTATAATAAAAATGACAATAAAAGTAATTAAAATTGAACATTTTGTGGTGATCAAGTGTGTTGCATGCAAACGTTTTCTAATTTCATCTATTTTGTTACTATTTTCTGCTGCTCTAAATTTTCTATTATTTTATTAAGACTAGTTTCAGAGTTTTAGTTATCAAAAGAAATATTCACGTCGGACCCACGCACGTTGTCTAATTTCTTAATCCATTTTCTTGGAGTCGGTGTTCATGTTGTTCTGCCTTTCTGAATCTCTAATGTCAAAATTCCTTTCCCTATTTTCTAAAGTCAACTTTCACGTTGTTCCGTTGATTCTGTAGCTGTAGGTTCAGGACATTTCGCCTTACTTTCTGAAATTCGAGTCTCTCGCTATTCATTTTCTTTACTTTCTTTGGCGACTTTATTCCTTTGACTTTTGGTTTGACCATTTGAATTTGAGGCATTATGTAAAGTTGGCTTAAATCAAACATTCACACTTTTTGTATATATGAGTCAAGTGATATGCTAAATGTGACAGGTCATTTTAGTTCAACTCATAAGCAAATAAAAGTTAATTGTGTATCATTCTCAACGCGTAAGCAGAAATTAATTCTTTTCCCAAATTGGAAAACGTAAAGTTCAATGTAATTGTCAAAAGAATTTAATTAACTTGGATTCTTAAAATCTTTGAACAATAAAATAAGAAATATTTGTTGAAAGTACAATTCAGATGATTCTCTGCTTTCCTACTGAACCTATAACATCGATTATTCAACCACATTTATTATAATTCTATGATATGGTAAGCTATTACTTACTAAAGTAAACATTCATTGGACCAGAAAATTGTTTTAATGGCAATGTATTTCTGCAATTATCTATAAGCAATTAAATAACTTTTAAGCTTAACACACACAGACACACACATTATCATCATTATAACCATCAGCAACTCTCTAACCGCTGCAGAGCGAACGTTCTCACCAGTCATTCTCATCGTCTTTTTTCCAAACAAATCTTACCCAGTTCGCTGTCTCTTTCAAAAAGCCGTCGTTGCGTCTTCTAACCTAACAGTCTTAGTAGCCTCCACCGTATTTTCGCAATCCACGTCTCCTGCTCAATTCCACTTCATTTCATAGTTTCGTATATTACGTCATCTCTTAAGCTAGTTACAGTGCTTTTAGTTACATTTCTGTCTGTTTCATTTATTTGTACATAGTCGTTCGCCTCTAACGCCTATGATAGAATCTTTATTTCACTTTATTTATTTATTTTGATCTCGTGAATGGTTTTTTTACCATGTACAGTAGAATGTGGATAATTCAAATACGCATAATTAAAATATCTGGATAAATTGAACTTTACCAGTGGTCTTTCCGATATCTTATGTAAAGTCTGTAATTTAAAACTATGTTGACTAGTTTAAAATAAAAATTTTGCCCTACGGGATCATCTCAGTAGGAGTAGACCAAGTAACAGACATGATTATTTCCTGTAACATACGGTACCGTCTGTTGTTGTTCTTTGTTCTGTGCCCTGATTATGGCTTTCAGTTTAGACAGCCCGAATTCATGGACGGCTTTAGTTTTTACTGTCATTTTAGCTTCTAATGTGCAAGCGGTGTCCCGTATTGAAAGGCCGTTCCTTCTCAATTCTGTATTTAATGACAGATTAGATGTGTTTCGTGACTTACGTGTTACGTGTTGCGTAGTTATCACGGTTTTTTCATAATCAAAACAAGCCCAATAAAACTCCCAAAAGTTTGCAAAAAAGTTCCTGATATTCAGGAATAGAAAAGAAACAAAAAAGTAAAATTATCAAAGAATTCAGAATACTCATTCAATGCGCTTAAAAAATAAAGAGCAGATTTTTTAATAATGCTTGTAAAGCCACAATACAACGTACGAAGTACAATAGAGCTAGGACGAGAATATCATGACGTGAATGAAAGTTCAGTCCAGTGGTTTCAGTAAGACAATTTCCGGCCAATGGGCATTCTAAACATTTCTTAAAGCTCAGAAAATTCTTATCTATAAGTAATATATGTAAGGAATATTTTAAATAAAATAATATATCTTTACTGAATTCTGAATTTCTTATTTGATTTGTCTATCTTATTCAAATTTTTGAATGATTCAAAATTTTTACTGCTCCCTTCGGTTTTAAATAGACAAGGTCTGCTGTATATCTTGTAACGGAACTAATAAATAGCGTGTTTCGTTTACAAAATAAAAAATAATTGTGTTGTTATTTAAAATTTGAAAAAAAAATTTTAAAGTTTGTTTTAATGTTTAATAATTTAGTAAATAATTCTTGTAATTGTATTGTGTTAAAATTTTAAGTTCATTTGTGTCAATTTTGTTACTAATATCACTTATGGTTTACTGGAATTAAATTCAGCGTTAACAGGATTGTCTCATTCACTGATCGATTAGCGGTATTTCTTCTTCTTCGTGTGTATTACTTCCACTTAAGTAATGGCCGCCTTTCTTGTAGTCCTGTTGTTCACTAATAAGCTATCTATTAAATTTAAAAATAAATTTTAAACGAAATGGTAGAATTACTAAATTTTATTGACAATTGTTTTAAAAGAATCGATTTAAAATCGATGATAATATAATGCTCGACTCGTTCACAGGGCGATCGATTGTTGGTACATAGGTTATTTAATATTAATTTTTCAGGTTCTTTTAACCGTTATAGTTAATAGTCAGAGAAGGGGTAAGGTTAGAAAGTATAACATTTACAATTAAAAAGCTTAATAGTTAAAATTACAAAGTTAGTTGATAATATATAATGTTTATAAAATGAAAATTCGAACCAATGAAGAGTTGATGAATACTAGTCGTCGTGGGCGCTTTGAATGCCGGGAGTCAAAATGGCCGCTTCGTAGCTGCTGATGTAAAACAGGAATCGTCTAGCTAAAATTTTCTTTCAATAAAGCTGCCTATTCAATGCTTCCTCGTCTCCGCAGTAGTGATTAATATTTCTGGTGTTATTGGAGTATCTCTCGTTCAATGTTCTGTTGTTCACTCGAGTAAAATGTGTGTGATAATGTTAAGTTACTGGTGTCGTAAAGTTCGTTTTTTGTTATTCGGAAATATTAGTGTTAGAGGTTCAAATTGTTAATTCACAAGTTTAGGTTGTGTATTCACTTGATTCAATGTTTGTAGTGGTTAATTTTCACTGAATTTAAAGTTTAAATGTGTTCTGTCTAATTTCTCAAAATTTTACTGTAGGCTAGGTTCAACCTTTATACGCCATTAATGGTTTCGATATAGGTTGTTATACAGCAGAGCTCACTCAACCGTACACTACGAACGTTAATAAAGAACTGTCTTACTTCCTTCGTTTTCTGAAATATCTAAGCCAATTTAATATTAGAAAAGTATTGTTTCAATTTTTATTCGCTTCCGATACATGTAAAAAAAGTACATTATATCACAGAATATATTTTGGTTATTAATTAATTTCATGAAATAATAAATACATAATCGGTTTCTTCAATTCCTTCTGCTTAATTTGATACCCAATAATCTATCTTTACAAAGTTTTTTGTCAAAAATGTTATATTTCTTTCATTTTGGAAAAGTAGGCTCAACCTTTTATTTCCTGTTCTTCTCCAAATATTAGCCATTTTGTATGTTATAATTATGACTATAATAAATCTCAGATTGACATAAATGTTTATCTTTCCTTAATTTCTTGCAATTTTATCAATTGATTATCTTTTTAAATATAATTCATGAATCTATGACTCCCCACTCTGAAATTTTAGTTATTACATTTGCAATTTTTTCAATAATTTTAAATACATCTTTTTACACTATCCTTTTAAAGTATAGCTTTAGTCATAGTATTTGGTGACTAATTCGCCTTATATAAATTCCATCAGTTTAACTGGTTTATTTAACTTAATTAACAATTATAATGTTGTTGGAGTTTCCTATTTGGCCTAGATTTTTTCTGGTTTTACATATAATGTTTTTGAATAATACTGTGTTTATACCCCTTCTGACTTTCTTATTTTAATACAATATTAATTAAAATCTCCTTAATTAACTAATAGAACATGTAGTATCGTATTCATACTCATTATACCTACACAATATTTGAAATTAACAATATGGTCTTCAAATTCAGACATTTTAGTTTTAACTACTACTAGTAACATATAATAAACATTTTATAAAAAGAGTATGGTATCCATACTTAGACATTTTAGTCTGGATTAACACTGTTAGACATATTAAGCATTTTTATAATAATAAGAAAACCTTATATTCTACTCCCAACCTTGAATTATGGATTTCATGGGCTTTAACATAAACATAACAAGTCCTTTATTTTTTTTATTTATTTCTTAAACTTATTTTGTTTGTAGTCTTATTTGTTTTTATTTTGGTATTTGAAGATTTATACCCTGTCACTTTATTAATTTACCACCTGCTCTCACTTTATCCCTTACATTTTAATGAAGGTTTTTAGCTAAAAAGTGGCACCTTCTTAGAAATATTAGTAATTGTTTACATAAGAATATTTTATAAAATTTTATTTCTGTAATTATTGAAAACTTTAAAGTTGTTTTCTGGTACACATGTAATTGAAGTATTAGTCACACTTCTACTTGAAGTTTATATAATACACTGAAATAACTTGCACCTGTTCACTTATTTTTGATCTTATCTCTAATTGAGTCTTACAATATTCCAAGACCAAAATCTTAGTTATAAGGGATTATGAAGATTTGTTTATTCCGTTATACAGTAGCTTTAGTGGGTGCACTTCTACTTACAACACTAAACACTTTTGTTTACAACTATTTTACATTAATATCAGGTTTTGGGTGTTATACTTTCTTTTGTGACATTTAATCTCTTTCTGGTTTTGTTATATTCTTCTTAATAGGTTTCCCTTGGGTATATCTTGTAGTCCTCCCATCCTACAATTTTGTTTCTTCCAAATTCTTCTTTCTTGGTTTCTTCAAGGTAACATTGTTTTCTCATGTCCGTTGGTTTGTTCGGGGTATCTTCCTTACCTACTCCTATCCTACCTGGGTATTATCCTTATTTATTTAGTTTTTTGGGGTTTACTTTTCTTTATACATTTTTGTTGCATTGTGGTTCTTTACTTTTACTTTTTCCCTTTATGGTGGTATTTTATTTTGATGTTTATTTGTTTTCATTTGAATTTTTCTTGATATTTAATGTAATTGATATTTAATTATGATCATAGTGTAATCTTTATTAAGTGGATTATCTGTCATGCTACAATCTCCCAGATTAAATAAGCTACAGAATCTTAACTTTTCAACTAACTTTTTGTTTTTGTTTGCATTTTCTTTACTTTCTATGGACCAACATTTACATTTCCCTGATCCAGCACATTCAAATCATCATTTGCAAATGTCAAGAGTTGAGAAGTATATTATGTCTATTTAAATTCTCCTTTTACCCATTCTAATAGCTTTACGATAATTGCAATAATGCTAGAAACACGTTTGTTGACAAACTATCTACCTTTCAACGGTATGTTTGAGTAAAGAACGAGTAGGCCTACCGTTTAATTTAAACTGATGCGTATTTCAGTCATAATTTGTAAATATCTCATTTCTGTCATTTGTTTTCTAGAATTATGTATTTTGTTTATGTAACCCGTTTGTGTACTTATAAAAACATAACCTTCACTGCTGAATACGAGCATAACAATACCATAAACTTTCTAGACCTCTCCATCACAAAATTTGAACACAGACACAAATTTAGTATATATAGAAAACCCTCTACAACTGGCACACTAATACACAACTCCTCCAATCACCCAATACAACACAAACTAGCTGCCTTCAGAACCATGATTTACAGGCTAAACAACATCCCACTAGATGAAAAAGACTACAAAGACGAACGAAACACGATAAAATATCTAGCAGAAACCAATGAATACAACAGAACAATAATCAGTAAACTCCTACACAAAACACAAAACACAAAACAAACAACAGCCAAAGACAGAAAACAACAAGTTCATAACACTAACATACATCAATAAACACACTGAAAAAATAGCTCACAAATTTAAGAGAGCAGGGTACAGAACAGCGTACAAAACTACTAACAAAACAGAACACACACTATCAAAAACACACACAAAAAACAAAATAAATTTGATTTGCCTGGTGTTTAAAAACTAAACTGCTCAGACTGTAACAAATTCTAGATAGCCCAGACAGGACGTTGCTTCAAACAGAGATACATTGAACTCCACCACAGAATCCACCTTTGCATACCACCTCATTGAAGCAAATCACACATACACAAACATAAAAAGCTACACGGATATTCTACACGTACACACAAAAGGCCGAAAACTAGACACTCTTGAACAACTAGAAATATACAAACACACAAAAACACATAAAAACGACATACTGAACGAACAGACACAATTCAAATTACACGTAGCCTACTATTCGAACATATCACACCGCACACACTCAACATCAATCTTTCAAACGACAGCGCCGTCACCAAGAACAAGACGGACAGCGCTCCAAGAGGCAGCCTCTGACTACTGTGATAAGCAAAAATGGTTCAGACTATAAGGTAAAAATTTTACATTTATACCCATAAAAAACTTAGTGTTTCGAATCAGTAGAATAATATTATACTTATAAGTATATTATATCTTTATATTAATACGCAATTACCATTACACTTAATTCACATACTATTTGGTTCAACCGAGCACTTGAATTTTTCCTGAAGTAATTTCTGAAATAATAACGTTTTACCCCGATTTCACCAAAACATTAAAATTAATGACACTACGTTTGAGGATACGAGTATGTGATACTCAGCCACGCATATGACAGAAATTACCATTATGTCTATTTTTCCTGACTTCCGCTAAAGAATGTTTGTTATGCATGCAATTCCCATGTAGATATTAAACAGAAAAATGCAGACTACAAGCAGCTGCGTCATAAATACCCATGAAATAAAAGACTCGTGCAGTAAAATGTTCCTGTCCTTCACTCAAAATTAATGAACTTTTTATACCAACTATTACTAACGACTACGTCTTCCCTCTGTCAGATGAGAATTTTGTAACACATTGTCATCCATTTTTCACTGAAACACGTACTGAAATAATGTTGCTAGTACTACAAAACTGATCATATCTGATACCTTAAAAAATCTCATTTTAAGGTATGTTCCAATATTTTCTTAGGCTTTAGGTATGCCCTAAACCTTAATAGCACCCCCTTTTTTTCAGCTGACAATTATTAACCAGCCATTCAATGATATGGCATTACAGTAACAAAGTTGAGACCCGGTAGTTTTAGGTTAATCGTTGAGTTCTAATATTCAGTTCTAAATACAATAAATTATTTCTTTAAGTTATCAACCTCTTTTTTGTCTGCGTATCGTGCACCAGATATTGTTTGTTCAAATAATAATTACTTACCATTGCTTATATATGACTTTTATAATATTCTCTAAACATTTTACTAACTTCTTCCTTTTGTCTGTTAATATTGTTTTTCTATATTCTTCGAGTGAACAACATTTGGTATATGTTTTATCTTTATTTGGCTTTCTTGTGACCTTGCTTTATTTTATAACAGTTTGAGTTTTAGTATATTATTTCTTAAGGTTTCCTTATAGTCGTTCTTGATTTATTTATAATGTACATTTGTGTCCATTTAGATTGCATCTTACATTGCTATTTTATACATTTGTCTTCTTCAGTGCACGTGCACATTTAAACATACACACTACATTTTTACCTACAACATACGTTTCTTATAAACATAATTATATTCTTAAGAGGCTATTAAAACTGTAGTGTATGTTTGTTCTGTATCTTCATAAGCTAAGAAATGTCAACGCGTGACCAACTTTAAATTATTATAATTGTAATTATTATTTAAGGCATAATCAGCACATGGTTGTGGCGATTATTTGGAAATATTGATAATGATAGGTACTCACTTTTCTGACACAAACCACTAATATTTCAAATAATTTTCTTAAATTATTATTTAAGATGTTACTGTCCGCTTTGGAAAAACTGTGTGCCTGCCATTGTTGATACTCGGGCACGTCTCATGGACAACAGCGTCATAGGAAATAATGATTTACTTATTGACTAATTAATAATACAAAAAATCTTAATCTATTTATTTTTGACATGACATGCGAAAGCAAGTGCCGGCTAAAAAAATATCTATTTCATCCGATCGATACGACAAGAATATTTGTCTGTTTGAAATAATCGTTTTGAGGTATAAAAAGTAGTTTGCTGACGTCGCCTATAAAGTTTCCTTTTTTGGTCTACAGGCCTACTTTATTTCGTTGAATGACACAACTCTTGCGGTGAAAACGTTTACTACTGTGTCAGCAATTAAGAGAAAATTTACCTTTCTGTCTCCCCACTCAGTAGTAGACAGCCCGTAACATAAACCATATTTCCTTGTAAACTATTATTATTTTTATTGTTTTATGAAAGTAATTAATATTTAATTATTATTTATTAAAAACTATGTTTAATTTTATTGAATTTGATTTATGGAAGTTGTTTTTATCTATGTACATCATACATATAGACATCATATATAAATATCATAGAAAAACTTCAGAATGTTGGAAATTAAGAAGTAATGATGATATATATCAGAATATAGAAAATATAACAAAAACAAAGAGAAAAAGGAAAAGACTATTATTTTTTTGGACATTTATATAGAATGGACGACAATAGGTTAACAAAGCAGATCTTCAAATATCTGTGGGGGAAGAAGTCAACATCAAGTTGGATTAAAGAAGTCCAAAAGGATTTAGAAAAAAATAATATACACGCAGAAGAAGCAATTGACACAGAACTTCTTCGGGCAAAAGTGTTGACAATGGAGGGAGTCCAGGGTAAGAGAGATAAAAACGCAGGTTCAAAGCGGACTGAAGACAGTAAGAAGAGACACAGTGAAAAGATGAAAGAATATTGGAGAAAAAGAAAAGAACAAAGAGTAAAGAATTGAAATTGGCATGTGGTCCTTAGATGGCCGAGACAAAAAAAATATCATAGACATTAATCAGTATGGGATGTGAGAATAAATTGTAAGAGAATATAAAATAGCGAATATTAATCTCTATTCGGATTATAAGGTCTGTAACACACGGGAATTTATGAAAGAAACATTAGATTTAACCAGTGTACGTAAGATTATGTCCCACTATTGGCATGAGGTGTTCATTTCTACACAGAGACTATATAAATATTTATATAAATTATGGCGTAGTAAAATTTATTTCAATTTATAAGTAATCTGATTATTGTTTACAGAATATTTGACTTCTGTATCAAACTCCCGATTTCTTCAGTTTGAATATTTTGTTATTAGAATTTTGATAATTTTAGCAGGTTTTCTTTGTAAGCAGTTCAACGCCCAATATACAGTTATAACATCTATGTTAACTAGTAAAAGCCAATGCGATGTTTTTAATTCACGCAGAAGGCATACATTGTTTTTGAGTTTTCTTTTTAGTTTAATTTAGCAACAAAATGTATTTGTGGCTACGAATGAGGCTCTCAGATATTATTAAATAATTAAAAATAAAATACGACGCATAAAGAAGGCTGCTCTATTAATTAAAACAGTTGAATTGTAATGAAATAAAAAGATAAACAGAATGTGAAAGAAGTGGATTTTATTTCTAATTAGTCAGACGTAGCTCGTATAAATGCCAACTCTTGAAAAAAGCTGTGTGTAAAGTAGCGCGGTATTCTCTTCAGCGAAAATGTTACCGCTAAAACTTTTTATGTGTCTTTATTTACATGTGAACTTGAAAAGATAAAATATGGTTTGCACACTCATTATACATATTCTGAATTGTTTAAAAACATACAAAATTAAACAGTAAAGAAACCAAAGCAAAGTAGAGTTTTTAATACATCGAACACAACCTGCCTCCGTGTTTGTGTTCGAAGTAATAGAGAATCTATTTCCTTAGAATCTATTTAAGCGCTACAAATCTTATTAGAAGCGTTATTTTGCTGATTCGGTGTACATTTTTGCGTAATATTGGATGTGAGAAAAAACTGTAAGAGAATATAATTAAAATGTCAGTAACACACGGGAATTTATGAAAGAAACGTAATATGTAATCAATACGTTATATGATCATGAGATACACCTACTTATAAAACTAACAATGTTACTACCTGACAGCAGTTTAAGGTGGCTTATAATATCTGAGTATAAAGCTTTTGTCTAAAATTTTCACTCTTTTGTCAAGTGAAAAGAAACTTTTTGTTTACAAAAATCCATATATGTTAATAGTAACGCTATTTCAGTAATTTTTGATAGGCATCGAATATAATTTACCGTACTGTTAGGCCCAGTAACCTGTCAGGCTGTTAGGACTCTTTCACACACTACTACTGAGGAAGGCCGTCGGTGGCAGGGGAAAAACATATGCTGTTTTAGTGTTGTTTTTTAAGTTTTTAACCATTGTTTTTTACATCATGAACAATTATAATAATAACAACGACCATGTTTTCAGTGCCGTTAGACGACGGGCTGACAGCACGATAAATTACTGCATATTCAATCAGATTCGGGCCGAGAAAGCCTAGATGTTTTTCCTAGATGTCATAATCTGAATTACTTAGTAAATCGATTCACAAGTAAATTAAATTAAATTACAAGATCAGTCTATAGTTAGTAATGGATAAAAATCACTTAACAGCAATTCTATAATTAGATACGTATACTTAATTAGAACTCACATGACTTAGCGTTGCTCGAAAACATGTCTCCCAAGGAACACAGTTTGTTTCTCATAATCAAATGAGTCTATTGTTCGCTTCTACTTGCGATGTGATCTGTGGCCTCAAGAGGGTAGCATTAGTTTACTCTTCACACCTAAGTAGTGTGTCAGAAAGTTTGGAGAAAGTAATCCTACCAGTTTGCTAAATATGTATATTAGTACATTTTCCAAGGTTCATATTAATTAGAAAACGACTTTCACTTTCATTATTTCCACATAGCTTCCTGGAGTTGGTGAGTGGTCGTTGCAGTAATGGCGTAATATTTCAGGGCAACAATTTGTGACCCCTCTTTCCTTTTATGTATTTTTGAATATCAAACAACTTCTTTAATTTTAATTAATTGCTTTTTTTTTGAAAGAGAAGTCACAAGTCAATTAGGACTAGGCAGGAGCCTAGGGAAGCAAAAATTGTGCCGGGTCCAGTATGACGGGACTTGCAATGAACTCCGACGTAATATAACAATAACAGATTTATTGTATTCCTAGAATTCATACAAGTGTACCTCATAACAAGTGTGTATAAATGTGTACAAGATAAATACATATACATATATAAAAATATAAAAATGGTACATCATAACAAGTGTATATAAATCGAGTGTACATCAGAACAATTGTGTATAAATGTGTACAAGATAAATAGACATACATATATATATATACTTATAAAATTCTCCCCCATCTTGTGTCTAGCTAGACATGGACAATATAACACACACAGAAACCTAAGGCACACAAACTCACAATTACATTAATTTTAACACGACTGCCCCTGGAATGCACCCGCCCAGCAGGCAGTGTAACTACAATCTTCATAACCCAGCAGTGATAATATTTGCCCATCAACAGCCCGTATTGTAGAATTACATAAACGCCACCCCAGAAAGATGATAATAATTCATAACGCATGAATAAAACCGGACCGCCCATTTGTCTAGCATTCCACTGATCAATGACCCCTCATGAGCGTATGAACCTTAAGTTCCTTTCACCGTATTAAATAAAAATTGACAGAACTACATCACCTGATTTCAAACAGTGATTATAGAATTCTAAACGGTTATTTTACTTCACAATTCCGAAGGAATCAAAAATCCTTATGTATTTTAACAATCAGAAATTAATCATTCGGGGCTTTACAATTTCAGAGAATTTTGACAATATATGTTTTACCAAAAATAATGAGTACATGTTTTATAGTTAAAGAAAATTAAACAGCTGTTACTACCAGAGAAAGTCAATCAGTATGTGTTTTGCCAGTTAAGAAAAACAATCAGTATAGCCCTTGTGCAAGGAGCAAAATCAACTAATATATTTCCAGAAAAATAGCGAATTATTTCTATTAACCCCGAATGGCTATATACATATAATAAAAATAAAAAAATACAATAATGTGGTGGTGCTCTAGTATCTGTGGCAGCGCGCCAGCATGTAGTTGACAAAATTTGACCGGCCTCCAACCTGTCTGAGGTTGCACCAGCATGAGCCAGAGAAAACTAAGTCCCATTTTAAACACCAGAAAACGTCCAAAAAACCCCAGGAAAACCCCCAGCCCTTAAATGTGAACCCACAGTGAAGTTAAATATTTCATCTCTGTTCCAGCCGGAACAGCAACTAACCTGTTCAATAAATTTTGTAAAAACTAATATGAGAATGGTCAGCAACCTGTACAATGTGCAAAAGTGAAAATATCTCTGGCACGCTCCCGCAGTGCATCACCCACTTACAGGCAGTGCACTTAGCGTTATGTAATTCAATTATTAAAAAAAAAGTGTACTTGAATTTAACTAGTAAAGTTCTGAGTCATGAACAGCGGCTTCCCAATCTAGCAGAAAGTCTGCACACGTGGGCCCACAGATGTAATGATAATTGGTAAGAAAATAATAGAGTGCATATCACCTCATCACAGCTGGGAAGTCCAGCATTGAGAACGAGTCACCATCTCCCTCTTCCGACAGGATCTTGTTCATGGTTCACGGCTTAGGCAGGTGTACAGCCATCAGCGAGCCAGGAATCCGGCTTAGTTCAAGAACCCTGTTCATTCAAATAAATTAGAGAACTGTTCACTAAAATGTACACCCGAGTTCAGGTAATTAACCTCATAACGGGCCTCCAACTAACTCCCAATAAAAGCACAATTTTCATTAATAAAGTTTTTGCAACCAGCTTAAAGAGCGGAGAAATCAGCCATGGAATAAGTAAATTTGACTAATGAACAGACATTATTAAACGTGGCGTAATATAAAATCATCAGCAGCAGATCTACATGCTTCGACAGAAATTTGCAGGTTAGACGGCCACGTGGTGAGCGATAATCATTATTTGACCAAAAATTTTAACTGCAAGGCACTCACAGCACTAAGAATGTTTTAACATTAATAAAATATCATCTAGGGAAGTTCTCACAAATAATTCTCTACTGTTAAGCTAATTAAAGAGCTCCCCCCGACAGTCTACTGCATGAATTGACACAGTTCACGACCTGACTACACATTAACTTTAGTCATTAATTTTTGAATGTTGTACACTTTTACTATGACAATGACACTTGAAAAACTTCTCACACTATTACAGTAATAATAATAAAAAAGAGAATGGGCTATATACTGAGCATTAAGTTAATCACTGAATACTAAGTTCTCTCTTAATGCTGTCGGGCCGCACACACACCTAATTACGTATTTTATTCGGTTGCATATGTTATTAATTATCCATATATATATATTACTTATAGACACAAAATAATGAAATTCCTACCGGGAGTCGTTTAAGCCTTAGCCAGTCATAAGGAGACAGAAAACTGCGTCGTAATATTCGAAGAGAGAGAGACGGTTAATTCTCTGAGCCAGGCGAAGTGTAGACTGCCGCCGTACCCGACAAAGCAAGTTGACCCCAACCATAAGCTGCGCACGCAACCGTCCTTTTATCTCATAATACAAGGGTCGCCTAGCATACTCTCGTGCGCATTATATTACAAAAAAAAACTTTAACTAAAATCTTCGATAGCCGGCTTTACCCCGGCACAAATTAACCAGCAAAGAATACCAGGATGTTTTCACAGTCGCCGTTGTATTCACATAAAAAACAGTAGCAGAAGGCCTAATGACTTGCTTCGACTTCCCAAACTTACCTATAAACTTAATTTGTTATATTTATATTTTCTCACAATTATTCTTGTTGTAATTATTATTAATAAATACTATTTGCTTCTTTTTTACAAGAATATATTTTTTATAAATTTATAATGTTTCGACAGTATTAACTGTCATCTTTAGAATACTGAAGAAGTCTCAGAATACTGAAAATATACATAATATTTAATAAAATATTACTGAAACCAATTGTTACTAACAGCTGTGTTTTATAGACTAAATTAATTTATTCTTTATATGTATATAAAAAATATGTTATAAAATAAATATAGAAATATAATATAAAAATGTATTCCCGTATTAAATTAATAATTTCCAAAATACTATCATTTTTCGTATTAATTTAGATTTGTTCAGGTATTCATTTTTTTATTTATTTAGGGTTTAAATATTATCAATCGTTTCAAAGGGTTATTTTTTGACCTTTAGTAATATGTTGTAATAAAATAATATTATTTAAATTTCGGTATTAACTATGTATAACACTATTGATTCGGATCACAAATTATTATTGATAAAAATGACAAATTTTTACCCGATGGCCTAAACTAGTTTTCGCTCCGTTCGAGCTTCGTCAGTGGCTGCCGTTAGGAGCGCTGTCCGTCCTGTAGGCCTATTTGGTGACGGCGCCGTAGTTCAAAAGATAGTGTGTGTGTGTGTGTGTGTGTGTGTGTGTGTGTGTGTGTGTGTGTGTGTGTGTGTGTGTGTGTGTGTGTGTGTGTGTGTGTGTGTGTGTGTGTGTGTGTGTGTGTGTGTGTGTGTGTGTGTGTGTGTGTAATATGTTCAAATAGTATGTGTGATTTAAATTTTGTCTGTTCGTTTAGGATGTTTTTTCTATGTGTTTTTGCGTGTTTGTATACAGTATTTCTGGTTTTTCAAGAGTGTCTAGTTTTTGGCCCTTTTGTGTGTATGTGTAGGATTTCCATGTTACTTTTTATGTTTGTGTATGTGTTGTCTGCCTCAATGAGGTGGCTTTCAAAGGTGGATTCGGTGTTGGACTGTAATGCTTTATGTGTTCACTGTATCTTTGTTTGAAGCTGCGTCCTTTCTGCCCTATGTGGAATTTGTTACATCCTGAGCAGTTTCATTTGTAATCACTGTGTAAACCAAATTTGTTTTGTTGTTTGTGTGTGTGTTTTGAAAGTGTGTGTTCTGTTTTATTTGTAGTTCTGTATGCAATTCTGAATCCAAATTTTTTAACTTTGCGGGTTATTTTTTTATTGTGGTTATTGATATATGTTAGTGCTATGAATTTGTTTTCTGTGTTTATTTGTTGTTTGTTTTGTCTGGAAGTTTATTAGTTATTGTTTTATTGTATCCGTTCGCTTCTGCAAGATAGCTGATTATGTTTAACTCGTCTTGGTAGTATTTTTCATCTAGTGGGATACTGTTTAGTCTGTGTATCATGATTCTGAAGGCAGATAGTTTCTGCAGTATTGGGTGATTGGAGGAGTTATGTATCAGTGTGTCAGTTGTAGTGGGTTTTCTGTACATACTGAATTTGTGTATATCTTCTGTTTTGTAATGATGAGGTCTAGGAAGTTTGTGCTATTGTTATTTTCGTATTCAGTAGTGAACGTTATGTTTTTGTGTATTGTGTTGATACGAGTTAATAGCTGTTCACAATAGGAAAACAACGATGGCATAAATAATAATGTGTGAGGACACATACATTATTAACATATTATATACATATTAACAAATAATAATAATAGCAAAATGTGTGCGAATGCCTATGTTTGATTAGGTGTCTTATTTATTCCAACATTGTTAATTATGTGATATTTAATGTTATTACATTATTATTGTTTGTTGGACAAACTTAATCCCGAAAAATTGTACACGAATGTGTTAGTTTATTGAAACAGATAGATATTGCAGTACTGAGGAAAAAATTCTCTGGTGTTTAATTATTTTACATCCACTGTTTCAAGACAACGATTCGTGCGATCAACCATAACAATATGATGTCTAAGCTACAAGAAGAAGACATTTTATAACGTAGTCAGAACAACAAACTTTCACATATTAGCACATAGCCTACTGTTTTGTCGGGAATGAATTTTTCAAACATTTTCCCTCTCTTTTACCTGAATATTTTTATCTGTTACAAACCTTATCTGTTTAAAATTTGCAAACCTTTATTCAGTTTTAATAAACGGTCGTCATGTAACTCATTTTCCTTATTTTGGATACATTCATCGTAAAGATGACTACAAGTCATTGAACTGACAAGTATCTAAGCAAAGTTGTTGCGTTTAACCGTTTAGTCTGCAATAGAAATATACAAACAGGTTACATCACTTGAACAATTCGCGTTGTACTCGACTATACTATACATGTCAAACGATAAATTAGCTCTTTTCATGTAATAAATGAAAATTAAAAAAAAAATATTTTTTTCTCAGGCTAAACAAAACATACATAACTTGAAAAATCGACGACATACAATCATATGTTGATTAGTCGTAAGTCGGTACGCTGCGTAGCAAGGACCATTAATTGACTATAAGGACCGTTACACACAAATAATACGCTAAAAGTAATTGTTGTTTGATCACTGATCGCACTATAATATTTTTTTCAACCTGCATTTAAAGAAGAGATTATTTATAATTGCGATAAGATATATCACTACTAAAGTTTGTGTATTATTCTTAAAGAATCTAGTCGTAACGTAAATCGAGTTAAATTATTTCAGTTACGCTGTACACAACGTTGGAGTAAAAAGCTCAGTGCCAGTGTGTCTTGTGCTGGCTTAAATTAACAAACTTCTCCTTTGATTTCCTGCTCCACTTTACTATAACATAACACTCATCATTTTTACAATAAAATAACAGTCAAATATCGTTAAAATCCTATTAAGTAATAAAACACAGCACTAATAAATCCTAGCACCTTAATCATATAATTTTGTTAGCCTTTTTGAGTACAAAAAGATTAAACATTTTTTGAAAATTCTCTTACATTTTTGTATTTTCTGGGAGACACGTTTTGTGATTCTTCAAAAGAAAAAAATGACACAACAAACTGTCCTTGGTTTTTTATAACAGCGGAGACAGACAGTAACAGATTTTGGCAACTCACCCAAGCAAAATACTTCAGTGGCTGCTTACAACAGCCTTAAAGCGGACAGGCGTTGTCACTGGATTACACAAATTTTAACGTCACAAAATCGCTTCTACATTATTTTCTTCAAATCTATGTTATACTTGCTTGAAACGATGGATGAGAGGAATCCTGTTATAGAAAAAGATTACTTATCCGTTATTTATGTACTTCAGATATTTCGTTTCTGACTTGTTGAGAACAGAATAATGTACGAATAGAAGTCTACCTTATTAACGTTCGAATTACTTGTACATATACTTGTGTGTATGGGGGGAGTGACAATTATACATACAAAAACAATAATAAAATAATAATATAATATAGTACTCGTAAATTAAGAATGCATTTTACATATTTAATATATGGGGTCACAAATCAAATAACAATCACATAGACTCGTTTTATTTGCGAGGCATAATTTAGGGCGTTATTTTGTAAACGCATCGATGGTTCTTACCACGTTTCGTCTGGTAATGTAATTGTTAATAGTTTTGAATTTATATTTAGTTGGTAACGATGGACTGAGTATTATTTTTTCGATTGTTCTGGACTTCTATGTGATTACAAAGTTTTAGTGTTTTAAAAGCGTACTGTGTTCTTTATTGGTTTCAGCTTAATTATTTATTTGTTTTTTGCAAATTTTTATTAATTATATTTGTAAGAATTACGTCCTTGTGTGTATTCATCTGTCTTTCGTGAGTTATTGAATCAGGCTGTCATTAATTAAAATGTTTATTCGTACCGGGTAGATACAGCGGAATCCCATGACCTGATGTTATCGTCGGAGATGTTATCAAATTATAATTCCAAAGCAATTAAAGTGATTTTATAAAGCAATAATTGTAGTCTCCCCTCCATAACATAAAATTTGTCTGCAAATATTAGTACATTCAGACTCATTGTTCTTTCTAGTAACCCATCTTGTTGTAATCTTTCTTATTTCTATTTTAAAGTAGGCCTACATTGTCAATATAAATATTAAAACGCAAATTCGTATTCTTACAAAACGCAAATTTTCTTATAATTTTACGAAATATATTCTTGTAATTTATATTCTTATAAAATATTTATCAAATATTAATTTCATAGCCATCCAAACTTTCTGAAACTAACTACAAATGGGAAATAGCAAACAAAAATTTGCAGTGAAGCTTCAAGCCTGTGGCCGGGGGAGTCCAAGCCTCCCCAAATGCCTAAATGTTTACATTAAATTTTAAAATATATTGTATATTGATTTTTATTACGTTTAACTTAATATTACTTTTTCATATTTACTTATGATTGTTGTTCCCACCTACTAAGATTCTATCACATGGCAAGCTATAGAACGGGGAATAAAAATGTGGTATATACAAAAACATAAAAATCAAAACAAAATTATCTGATTACACTCTATCATGTGTCATGTAGTATTGCTCCATAAAAATATTCAAGCCAGAAAATAGATTGCCGCACTTTTAGTCTTATTCCCATAGACTGGCTGATAGCTTGTATTTCTTTACTTGCGTTTTCTAATTCTTCAAAACGCTAAATCAATTCATTTTTACTTTCAAAGATGGTTAAAACTGATTTCGAATGAAAATTCAATCTTGTGGTAGAGCCTGAAAGTAACCTTCTGCTAACAATTGTTTCTAAGATTTGAATTCGTTGAGGATTATGAATGAAAAATGTAATTTCAGAAACATTGGCAAAAAAATCCTAAAGTGTCTATTTTGACTAGCCGCTTTTGCCAATATTAGGTTAAACTGGTAGGCATAACAATGCATAGGCCTAAGGTAAGAGTAAATATATTCCTTCTTAATTTTTGTCTGTACCTCGGGATTGTCTGCCACTTACAACGTTTGTTCCATCATAACTTAGTAAGATTAGTTTATTCTTATTCTGCCCAGCTTACAAGAACAGATGACAAGAAAGACTACTCAAAAAATATTAACCAGCTGTTCGTGTTTACAAAAACTTAGAATCTAGCTTATGATATCATAAACGTCATCATAAAACCTTTATATCCCTTACAAAACTATAGTCACTCTTTAGAGCTCTTCTGACTCCTCAGCGTCTAAGGTAATGTCGACTAACTTTACTCCCAACCTTATAAATAAAGGAAATCTACACGTTGATGTATAACAATGGAAATTCCAACTGCTACAGTTGTTTCCTTGTTATGTAAATTACTTAATCTTATAGTACTATACAATTAAGAAATTTTTTAGTTGTATATTAGTATAGTAAGAAGTAATGGAAATACAGTTAATAAAATGTATGACAGTGAAAATAAGTGACTGAATTTTTTTATAGAATACTCTTTTTTTAATTTGAAAAAAAAATGCATCTGCAAATACAATTTTAATTTCTTCATTTTGTGCGTTATATTTAGTAAGTATTGTTATTAGTGTTTACTGAACTGCAGATTAGTAAGTGTAATGAAGTTATTTATTGTAAACTTTATCATAAATATTGGGTAGTGTGTATTATTGTACAAGTGTAGAAGCGTCTAATTAAAGGAGATTTAGTAAACTGTAGTGAATAAATTTTTAATGTTGTCATTGTTTAATTGACTCTAGAATTACAACAATTTCACTACACTAAACATTAAAAAGTAATTTTTATAATATTTTATAAACAATCCATATAGTATGTTTAGAGTATTAAATTTCAGAACCCAGTCATAATAACATATTTTCAGAAACCAGATGAAACTGTAAAACAGATACAATTTTTACAGCAGTCATTAAGCCAACCCTCTTGCTTTGAGCTTTCCCACTCGCTTTGTGCACCAGGAGTGTAGCTGCGTATGTACGCTCCGTAAGTAATGACATATCGCAATTACGTATACAAGCAGACACGTTACATCGTATATCAACTTTAGAAACCAACATTCACAGAACGTCTAGCATTTGTCTCTGACAGTATTTACCTCATTTTGTCTCTAGGTATGTCAACGTTTTAATGCGACTCAAAACACGCACTTCAATTCCAGACATCATCGTCACATAGCCTTCTTGTTTTTCAAACATTACTGCAGCTGGAATACTGTTAGGCGAGATATAACCAAAACTATATTGTATAAGCTGAAAACTTTCAAGGCTATTTAAACATAAATTAGACGTTATAATAAATGCAAACAAACTATAAAATTAAAATGCCCAGTTATTTTTAGCTCAGCTTAATTAAAAAATATAATAAGAACTAAAAATGTTATTTGACTTAATAGTAATTAATTTTAGGCTAGTAGGTAACTTTTTTTATTGAAATAATTATACTCTTCTTTGTTACGTTCATATTCGTGAACATTCAACAAGTGTGTAGCAATAATGTATAAAAGGTACATAAAATATTAACCGACTACTTAAGTTAAACTTAAACGTTGAGTAAGTTATACGTTTTAAAATTTATCTACAGTCTGTGTAGTAATGTAAAAGTTTAACACAAAACAGATGGACACAATGTATATAATCGGTTTGTTCTAACAATTTTTAACACACGGTTATTTTTACATAACTTTTGTAAAAATTTTGTAAACGGTACTTACAGCATTTAAACACAATTAAAATACTTTCGTCTTAGATTTTACACGGGTATATAGTCTGCCTCATACTGATATAACGTGGCTTACGTTTCCTGCTGCGTATATTATTTTCCGAGTCCTGTTTACGTTTATATATAGGCCTACAATCAAGGAAGCTACGTCTACAAGATCAAAGGACTCGTACGTATTCTTCACATACACATGTATCATTCATTCAGGCTTTTCTGGAAAAATAAGTTCTTGTTACTCAATTCTTGCTCAAAATCATTTACACCACGTATACTTCTGAAAATATGCACAGCAAGAAACTTCAAACTAATGTTCCCTCTTAGAACATCTGCTACCACGTTGTATTCATGGCTTTTACAAACTCAAATATTTTTATTCAACACTTTTGATATTTTTCGGTTTTTACATGATAATAAATACGAACAAGCATTTTCCCTTTGTATTGCTTTGATAGTGTTGGTGTGAGCTGAACTGTGAACTGTACACTGCCTTTCAAAGCAACTACATGTGGGCTCAGTAAATAACACGTGCGGATTCACACGTAAGCGCGCGTGCGTATTCTCCAGGTTGGAATAGAGATTTCACGCACATTACTAGTTTCAACAATATATAGTCATGCTTTGATTTTTCGATTGGGTGTAACACAGAGACGTTCTTAATGATATAGATTTTGAAAGAAGAAGAACAGTCATAAATTGTGTAATATAGCCTATATTATTAGCTACTTATAGAGCATATTTGGCATTCCAATCCAAGCAACAGCAAGCTTAACCATTTTTGGTTTTTATATGTCACTCTGTACATAATCCCCTATTGATATTAAATAAAAACAGATTTTAAAACATCCCATCTCTTCCTTAATACCCAATTTTAAATTTCTGCTTGTGTTTTTCAGTATTTCCAAGTAAAAGCGTTAAATCTATTATTTTATTGTGTATTTGATGCTGGTTTCATGTGACAAGCGTTGACTTCTGCATTAGGGTATAATTTTCACAAACAAAACGTTTCATCTTGCATTACTTACTTAAAGTAAAATAACATATGAGAAATTTATTTTTTTTAATTTCGAGCCAAACATATTCCAAATGTTCTGTTTCCGTAATGTATTTAAAGTTAAACAGGTCTGAATTTAGTGTCTACTCATGACATTGTACATTTGTTGTACTAAAATTCAGAGAAGTTATGACGTAATAAAATAAAAATTCACAATAAGTGTAGGTAAATATGTATAAAAATATTCAATTTTTTAGATGTTTCAAAATGGGGCAATTCAGTTTAATTTTAAAGAATAATAATTTATAAAATTCAGAATAGAGGGGCAAAGTAAACTTTCCTGATATTTTTAGAGAGCAGAGTAATTATTTTTTGCTTTTAATAGCTATATAGACGTACATTCCTTTTATTACTGTTACTAATTTTAAGCTGATGTTTAATTTTAATTGATTTCTTTATATTTCTTGTTGAAACAAATTTTAACTTGCCTTAATACACACGAAATTAAAATAATTACTTGATTTCTTTAATCAAATGTTATGTTTCTATAAACGTTTTATATTATGTACGTATATATTTGTTTGACGCATTCTACTGATATGTAACGGTTAAATTATTTCTCTGAAATGCAGGTATTTCTAGCTTTCAAACCATTATTCAACTGAAATTAAACATTTTATTCAAGAACTCCCTAGGAAGACTTAAATTAAATGTTAGAGAAATTTATTTGTTACAGGGAATATAAAATAAAAGTTTTTTTCAAAAACACTATTATAATCCCCATAATTATGTTTAACAATTCGTAGTTATATACAAAAGATTCATGTAGTAGATTAGAACCATTTCACTTATTTAAATGAGCTTACTTATGTGGTTACTTATCACATCAATCAATCTTATCCTTAACGTGATCACATTAATTTCTGTTTGTTAGCATAGAATTGTAAACGTAATACAATAACTTTTGTTCTAAAACAGTAATATAGACAAGACTGTCCCCTTACTAGTTAAGATTTTGAATTAGATAACTATATAACATTTTTAAGTTAAGATTACTGGTGGAAGTTAATAATTAATTAGGAAGGTAGAAATAGAGCATCATTAATTTCTTTAGTTTCGTGTAAACAATTGATTTTCTTGGTTTCTGCAAGTCCGAAAGGTTTAGGAAACTAGAAAGCATTGTACAGCACTAATGCGGCTTTTAAAAGACAAAAGACTGAATTTACCGCCACATTACAGAATAAAAGAATTCTCTGGGATTTACTTTCATGATAAACAGTGTTGTTACACGTAACACTTGATGTCAATTATCCAAACTACACACGATATATTTAACATCCGAATTTAATAAATAAACACTTGGTATAGTTCTGCAGATGATTTTATTTTCCTGACAATTGGTTCACCAGTTACGGCAGCTTTAGAGGTTGGATTTTAACTGACAGGTTTGAAATATACGTTAGGCGGGGGAGGATTGGAGATAGTTATATACTTAATACGTTTTTGCTGAGACAATATAACTTTACAGACATGGAAAAGCAATGTACAATAGTTACGTGCGTCAAAATAGGATAAGATAAAGGGGAGCGGTTATAGTGTGCAGAGGGATAGGCCTATTCATTAGAACAAACGCAACGCATTCGTGCTGATTCTGCTATGCTAAAAAATATCAAAGTATATTGACGTCCTCCACTATGCTCTTTTCCTTACATTTCTCTTCATAATTTATATATTCTGTGGAAAATGTCTTCTCCTGATGCACAAAACATCAGCTCTCTTCCAGTTCCTTCCGATCATTTTATACGCATAACTCAATTAACTTCGTTCAGCTGTTAGTGTTAAGTTTTAGTGTTGAACTCTTTTTCAAATAGGCAGCATCGTTGTTCATCATGTAATTATTAACAAGTACAAAAATTAACACATCATAATTCTAATGTGAAAGACTTTTCGTCACACATGTATATTAAAATAGATATTATATGTGGTCTTTCAATAGTAGTAGATGGTAAATTAATAAGTAATACAAAAGAAAGGCGTATATTATCTACAGGATTTGACAAAAACCTGATAATTTACAAAATCATTGGAGTCATGTAACATTTTTTTTTCAAGAAACAATAATATTTACTTGCTTTTACAAGTCTTGTGACGTCTTTACTTATAACGGCAGAACATTTTTCATAGAGTCGTAAACAATCTACTTTCAAACAGCGCGAATCCTTTCCTTACGCTTTACTCAAACGAAATAATATTTCTTACCTGATTACAAGTATATTAGTCGTATTCTACGCAGAAATTAATGTACGTATTTTTAATTGTGTAATCGAATTTAAGTAAGGAACTCATAAGTTGGGAAAAAGGCAAGTACTGTCAATACAGGCGTATATCTAATATATGCTATAGTACCTCCGACGGTATACTTTTAAATTATAATTATCATTTACTAAAGGTAAAAACTGAACTGGACATTCAAGGTCTTTGGGTTTTGGATGTAATCCTCCACATTTATAAGTTTAGTAATAAGACTTTTATAATTAATTAGTTAACTTTTGTTAAACTTATATTGTCCCCTAATTGTTAACTATTCTTACGCCTAACAGATATCCAAAACGCGTATTAATGATGTAATGTTGCACACGTATTGCCTGAGCGGCTGAGAGTCGCGATATGGAATGTTCTCGCGTGTTCGGCAGCTGACGTGAGTCTCCTTTCTCCCGAATATGCTACAACATAGTGGAATTTTCTCGATACGTAATCTCCTACTGGGCCTAAGTATAAATACTGCACGGAGGATTGCCTAACGAGGCAACAAGACGTATTTATTAAAGTTGTCGTGATTGCGATTCGGTTTGTCTGTTGAGCGATAAGTAGGATTTATTGCGGACATTTGTTTGTGTCGGTAACACTTACTGTGTTAGACTTACTTGGGAGATATTTATTGTCGGTTACATTCGTGCGTGCGCGCGCGGGTGTGTGTGTGTGTGCGTGCGCGCGTGCGTGCGTGTGTGTGTGTGTGCGTGCGTGCGTGCGTGCGTGCGTGCGTGCGCGTGTGTGTGTGTGTGTGTGTGTGTGTGTGTGTGTGTGCGTGTGCGTGCGTGCGTGCGCGTGTGTGTGTGTGTGTGTGTGTGTGTGTGTGTGTGTGTGTGTGTGTGTGTGTGTGTGTGTGTGTGTGTGTGTGTGTGTGTGTGTGTGTGTGTGTGTGTGTGTGTGTGTGTGTGTGTGTGTGTGTGTGTGTGTGTGTGTGTGTGTTGAACAATCGTAAACTTCAAAAACTGTTGAATATGGATGTCTTTGTTTATTCAAACTGTCATTGAAGTTACATTTTAACGATTTCTCTGGAGTACAATGACTTTATTCCGCTGTTTAAGCACTGCATAATTAAGAACCAAATTGAACGTTTTAATTTACTATATAAAATAATTTAAACGTATAAAATTAATTTCCAGAAGGGCAGAAGTTAAAAGTTGGATAAATAGGTAGATAGAAATCGTTTAAAAATATAAATCTAGATAAACGTTTACTGTACTTGAGAAAAAAATGTTAAGTAAATACGTTACGTTGCTCAGCAACCTTAAGTCTGACGGAAACAAAGCTAATCCGACTTTCTGACAAACACTCGTAAGGATAAAAATAATCTTAATCCTTGTACTTGTTAATATATTTTTAACTATTTTTGTTAGATAAAGTTATATTTTAAAGTTTTCAGTAGTATTTCTGTAAGTCTGTAGTAAAACTAAGAAGTGAACGAACGATGAAGTTTGAGTCTGACAGATTTTAATTAGCACAGAAGATTGTCAACCACTGTTCAGCGGCTTCCCAACTGCAGTAAGACAATATATAGGTAACGAGCACTGGTATTCTGAAAACTTACGTCTTCTTAGTTTGCTAATTTTCAACATTGTAAGAAAATTAACAATGTAGCTATTATCTTCTTCAATGCTTTTTTACTCCTTTCTCTCTTCCTCTGCAGTGTCATTCAATTTTTCAGTTACTGTTGTATTATCTCCTTGCAAGCTACTATCTAATATAGCTAAAATTATTATTTTTCCTTTATGCACTTTAACAAACGTTACGCGTTTATATACTGTAATAACAGCTTTCCGTTCAACCATATTATTGGAAAGGCTTTAAACATTGCTTATAACGGGCAATCAAAAAGTCAGGCAACCCACAGTCTGAAAATGTTCTTCTCGACAATAGGGTATAGGTTACAGGAAAGCTGGAGCTACAATCTTTTTAATCCTCAGTCCTTCTTCTAAACGTGGCGTGAGTTTTCAACAATGAGTTGTTGACACTAAGTCAGCATAATTGCTTTTTAAAGTGTGCGCTATGAAGAGCTCTGCGCGTAAAATGGGTTTTTGCAACACAACCATGTGTTTAGTACAGAACTTACCTGTTAACGAATTGTTATATATGCAAACGGAAAATTAGTTCAGAATACGTTTGCTGAGGCCAGCGTATTGAGTAAATTGAATATTAAACGTTTTTGTTCATTTATTCACGTAAATTTACTTATTTACAGTACTCTATACGTTTTGGGTTGGACGATTTTGCGACCAGTTTCTACAACAACTGTGTATAGCAAAGGCGAATTTTGTCAAAAGTAACGGTTTACCGTTTGAAAATCGTGGGGGCTCGTCTAGTTCGCGGAGGGTCAGGGTCAGTTGAAAAGTTCGCGGAGCAACAACTGTAGCTTAGCGGTAAAACTATAATTTTTCGTGTGCTGCAAGGTTTGTATTTTACTTAAACTCCTGTTAATTTCCAAATCTATCTATAAATGTATTCATTGTTTAGAAGCTGTTTAAAATTGACGTGCATGAGTTTTTTGAAAAACGGACAAAATCAAACATCGTGGTATTATCCTTTGTTAAAAATTGTTTAGCGCCAACGGAAATTCAGAACGAAATTCTAAAAGTGTCAGGAAATTCTGCGACTTCGTTTTGTAAGTAGGCACCTGAGTTTAAACGTCGTCGTAAGAGCATTGAAGATGATCCCCCCCCGCGCACTGGACAGCCAAAAAATACAACTCCAGATGCGCCAGACATCTTGCACAACGCTTTTTCACACCACGTTATTGAGTTAATGTATGATGCACACGCTCATGTGAGATGCCTGTGATTTCAGCACCGTCATCCACTCCTCAATCTGCGGTCTTCCAACACCCTATGAAATTTTTTCAATAATGTCATTTTTTGTTGCAATTTTAAGACGTCCACTGCTGGGATCGTCTTCAGTGCTTGTACGACCAAGTTTAAACTCAAGTGTGCCCCACTTACCGTTGTTTCTGAAGGCGCAGCAATTCCTAACACATTTACAATTTTGTTTGGATTTTTCATTGGCGCTAAAACATTTTTAACAGAGAGTTCATCACAACATGATGTTTAAATTTGTGCATTTTAAAAACACCGCGTGACAGGAAATTTTTCAAAGAGCTGGCATAAAAAGTGAATACATTGACAGATATATCTGGAAATTAACAGGTATTCACGCAAAATATACGTCTTGCAGCACACGAAATATTTTAGTTGTACCACCGAGCTATAGATGTTGCTCCTCGAACATTTCAACTGACCCTCGTGTTTGTTGTTAATTCACCCATGTTTTCTACTGAAAGCTGTTCAGTTTATATGATAATTTTCTAGGTGAGTTCAACTGAACTTTGTGTGTGTATGTGTGTGTGGGGGGGGAGTTTTTCTTGTTTCTACACGTTTTCTGTTTACACAGATTTTTGCAATCCGGCCCTGCAAATAAACCAGTGGGTGGCAAACATAATTGCACTATGGTGTACACAGAAATATCCAAATAAACTTCAGAAATTTCTTTGTAATAATATTTATAACGCTTGCGTAGATTCTAAGAAAACAGTTCTCGTACTCTGAACACAGATGTCGCGATGCACGTTCCCCATATGACTACCCGCGGTCCTGTTGATATGGATGAATCTTGTAATAACAGCTATGTTTAAAGCAATATTTTCCTTGTATAACAGACGTAAATGACAGACCATCAGGGTGGAAGAGACGGGAGTAAAATTAAATCAATTTCTGTAGTTACTAAAAGAATTACTTAAAATCGTGTTTCTCTAAACTTCGGCTACTTTTTTCTTAAATTCTAGTTTACTCCTAAACTGGATTTAAAAAGAGCTCACGAAAACGTGCGCCCAAAGATGGCTTAAAAGTGTCAGCAAAATAGAACCCTGAAAATAGACGTATCTAAAAATGGTAGCTAAAAAGATGCCTCTTTACGGTGGATTCTCCAAAATTCTCCCGTTATTTTAAGGTGTAATTATTTATGATGTGCTTATGATGTTTCCTTTGTAAAATTTTCTTAAAATCTGGGTTTGGGTTGTGCCTAAAGTAGAGTAGGAACTCCATACGTACGTGTACGTATAGGTAAGTTAGCAGTCAACTCCATCGTGACCGAGCTTTAGTTATGATATAAAGTTGGTATCTTCCCCACACCTATATATGGTTAGTTTGTCAGGTTGAAATATAAGCACGCGGGTGTGTGTGTGTGTAGCTTACATAAATAAATAATAATTCCTCTTTTCTATACCACCGAATTTGTTTACCAGTCTTGAAGGTTAGGCTGCCGCTTCCTATGTAAACCTTTCGGCACAACACTTCACCCATTCTTCTCCCAAAGTATTAGTTTCCATACTAGATTATGTAAACTTAAAATAAATTAACGCGTATTGAAATTTATTCAATTAATATGTTACCTGATTAGTATTTACAGAATACTTCGCGGCTATTTCAAAATCCCTTTTTTCTGGATAATTTATTCATTTATAATATTTTTTTATAAGAATTTTGACAGTTTTTAAAGGGTTTTCTTACCCAATATACAGTTATAAAATCTACGTTAACTAGTAAAAAGCCAATACGACGTTTTTAATTCAAGCAAGAGGCATAAATGGTTTCTGAGTTTTCTTTTCGGTTTAATTTATGCAACAAAAGGTACTTTCTTGGCTACAAATGAGTCTGTCAGATATTATTGAATGACTAAAAATTAAATACTTTCTCACCTAACAAATGTGACCTGAATTTTCATTTGTTAAAGATTATTATTACTACGCATAAAGTAGGCTGCTGTATTCATTAAAACAGGTGAGTTATGATGATACAAAAAGATATACAGAATGTGAAGGAAGTGAATTTTATTTCTAATTAGTCAGACGTACGTAGCTCGTTAAAAATGGCAACCCTTGAAAAAAGCTGTATGTAAAGTACAAAAGAATTCTCTTCAATGAAAACTGTTACCGCTAAATCTTTTTTTTGTGTTTTTGTTTGCAGTTTAGCTTAAAAAGATAAACTATGGCTTACAAACTCACTACACATAATCTGAATGGTTAAAAAACGTAAAAAATTATACGGTAAACAAATCAAATCAAAACAGGATTAATAACTTAGGCCTAGGTCTATCGAACACAACGTGTGTCTCCTTGTTTGTGCTCAGTGTAAGATAGGTGTTTCTTATATCATATATGTAAGCATTACAAATCTTATCACATATTATCTTGCTGTCTCGATGTATATTGTGGTTAAATTATGTTTTCCACCCGTTCATTTATTTGCAGGCTCGTATTTGTTTGTGCCTGAAAACAAGAACCGGTGTCTTTCTCAACTCTTCTCTTACTTTAGTAATGTGCTAGTACTGTATTAGTATTCTTACATAACATGTGTTCCCGTCATTGCATAATGTAATCATTGAACACAGCAGACAATTTGTATTTCTACTATGCGTTTTAAAAATTCCTATTCTACTGCAATAATGTTTCCCATCCATTGTTACGTCATAGCGTGCTCCGTCTCTAAAAAAAACCACACATTTTCTTATTGATACACTTTTAATGTTAGTTAAACTAAAAGTTAATGGACATCCACTCAGTCGATAGAACTTTGTAGTTTGTGTCATCAGGTGTGAATGATATCGCTCTCTCGCATCACCGCCAGTGACTATACGGTTTTATTTCTGTTCTCAAGTCAGAATTTCCTCCAAAAATCTGTAAGTACAAGGAGTGACAGGTTGGTACGTTTAAAGAAACATCCTTTCATGGGTTCACCAAGCTTTACAAGTTTATAGTCTGTATTGAAAGTGAAAGTGATTGAAATTAATAAGTGACGAATACGCACTAAATCAGAAAAAAGTGTTTACTAATCGATGAAAATAAACTAAAGTCTGAACCTTCACTTACTGAAGGCTACCTTAGTGAGTAAACCTTCACATAGTGTACACAAATGAGACTGCCTTGCTACACGCTGTCCACTAAAGAAGAGTTCCGGGTTTAGAACCACGAGTTTTATACCAATACTTATCATACGAACTACGTAAATAACTTAGTATTATAACTGTTTTTTCGTCAACTGCAAATTTCAAATTTTTATTGCATTAATATTTTGGAGTAAAAAGAGAGTCAGAAGGTATGAATTTTTATCGATTTTATTTTATAAATCTCTGTATTTATTGCTTGTTTTAATAAAATCCTTAGTTGCTATATCTTTTATCTTTAATTTCCTTATAACTAAAGTCAATGGCTTAGAAGAGCTTGTATTTAATATATTAATACGCCTCTCTCAGTTTAGCTTCTCTATATTTCTTATAGAGAAGTTCTTATAAATTTCTAACTTCTTCTCATTATATAAGAGCTTCTAATACTTTTATTTTTTCATTTTATAAACTCTGACTTTTACCGTTGATCTCTAGTTAGCTTTCCGTAATTACAAATATCACTGTCACTTGCCCACTTTCCCATTTAAGGGGAAGTGTCAGTAGAGTAAAATTTTACAATTTTTTTTAATAGCTTATATTAAAATATTGTCTTTTCTTCACAGTTTGGTACTAAAACTATGGGATTTTTATTGTTAAAAATATGTTTACTTTAATTTAGAATATTGTTCTGCACGCACTTAATGTAGCAGTTTTTTTTTTGCATTTTTGAAATTAGGCGAAAACTTGCATTTATTATCATGCCTAGCTAATTTTATACAAAATATTGTTACATCTATTATAGTATTCACAAGTTACACAAGTTGAAAAACTGGATGCATAGGCCACATCCAGAAACGGATGGGGTGTCGCTTACGAAAACTAAAACTCAAGTTAGGTGGTACATTACTGCCAGACCAAAATCAATAAAAGGGGCTGGCCGACTAACTGATCAAGTTACTGATAAACTTCTATCTTATTACGGAAACGCTATCAGAGCAAATATAACTGATTTAGAGAAAATGAAAACAGCTGTTCGGGCCTATATTTTTTCACGGTATATCTACTGACGAAAAGCCTGCTCATCAATTATGCCCACCACCGCCGGAAACCTGGTGTAAATTTAGGAAAGCTCAAGCAGAAAGTAAACCATTTCATCATAAAAACTCTATTCCTGTCTTTGTAATGGAGGCCATAAAACCAGTATTTAAAGCATTGGCTAATCCAGACCTACTAAAAAGTTATCTTCATGGCAAAACACAAAACGTGAATGTACTGTGGACCAAGTGCCAAAAAATGTATTTGTTGGGAGAAAAACATTAGAGGCTGGGGCTTTTAACGCTTTAATTACATTTAATGATGGAAATATTGGACGATTGGAAGTGTTAAAGCAGCCGGGCTTTACGGACTATGGTGTAAACACACTCAAAGCACTCAAGAAGGCTGACCAGGAGCGGTTGCGGAAAGCGGAGTTATTAGCAAAGGAAATGATCAAGGAAGCAAGGATTAACAAGAGAAGGAGAAGACTTAAAACTGAGGAAGACAGAGACAGCCACTACAATCCAGGTGCATTTTAAAGGTTGTAAATTGAAATAAAATTACATAAAATGTATACTATTTTGTTTTCCTTAATTTTCAAAAACCTTGTTTTTTAAAACTACGGTTTTTTATCTCATGAACCAATAAAGATATTATATTAAAATTTTTACTGCATATTATACATAATCGTGTCAAGCTACTGTAGTAAAATAATTTTATTAGGTGAAGAAATGTTTGTTAAAAAAATATATATGTCAGAAATTTTATAATAAAAAAAGATTTGAAAGGCAAAAATGTATAACGTTTTTATTATTCTAGATATCAGTATAATTTTACTGCAACAAATACAAATAATATGAGTAAATAAGCATACAAATTTTCAATCTTCTAACTTAAAAGTTTTGTGAGAAAAATGTACCTAAAACCTGCCAAATTAACATGGGCAGTATAGGACTCTTCAACTCCCCTTAATTTATTTAAGATTGAGATTAGCATTCATAGTAGGGTTCTTAGTTAAAGAACTCGTAGAACGTCTACTTTAATTCCTCCACATAACGCACCTTGGCGATTTTTATTTTTCCCTTCCTTATTTAGGAGGAAACAAATTTAATTGATGGGGTTAACGTATAACTGTATGGGGTTTCTATTTTTCAGGATAAATTTTCTTTTTGAAGCTCATATTTTTATGAATCTCAATTTTTAAAAGTTTAGATTGATAAAAATTACTTCCAATAAATTTCTCCTCCACATTCACGTACAATCGGATTCTCGTCTTTCTCGTAACGTTTAAGATAACAGTCCTTACAAACATTGTCTAATTTATCTTTTCTGAATAAAAGCAGAGTAATGTTTCTTCACTCATAAAAGTTACCTTAAATCTCTTCGCCTTTATTAATCTCAAAGATTATTTTCAGCTCAGTTCTAGCTGACATTATTATTCATAGTTCTATTGTTTATTAAACTCTTTGTCTTTTTCTTTGTTTGGTTCTGCTATACATTATGTTCTTTTATTAGCGAATTAAACTGTTCAAACTCTAGGCCATACCACGGTTCCAGTCTCTTGCGGGTCTTGTTACCTCTGTCTCGCGCTACTGAGGAAGTCCGTCGTGGACACGTCCAAAACGTCTGCTTATTTAATTTGTTGTGAATTTGTTAAGTTTTATATGTATTTTATTGATATTTGTTGTTATCATGAGCCACTTTAGCGGTAACGACCGTTGTTTTACGAACCACGACCTTAACAGCCCACCATACGTTTGTCAAACAGATTCCTGCCTGAAAGACTGCTTTCTTGACTACTTGCAGACTTCGAATTCTCTGCCATCTAGAAGAATATGAAGTTCACTTGACTAGAAGATTCGTTTTTAAATTACATGACATAATAGTTAAGGGTCTAAATAAAAATAATAAGTTAAGCTTGATCTACAAACGGCTTAAATACGAGAAATTCCGTTGGTGGAAGTGAAAACTAGCTAACAAGATACTTAAAATCCAACTTTCATATTTATAGCTACTTTCATGTTTAAATTCTGGTGGTGTTCTCTTCAAATTCTGGCTTAGAGTCTTTCATCTGGATTAATGTTCACAAAGAGAACTTTAGACTAGAGCAATAAAAAATTGCTTCCAAAAAAAATGCATTTAAAAATCTGCCTTAATAACAATGGTTCATAATGTTTAAATAACTCGAGGTTATTTCTCCTGCAAAAGAGAGCTTCAAGATAACTTTACGATGGGTTCTCCTTAAATCTTCCCATTCTGGTCCATTCTTCTCCTTATGGTCCATTTCTGTCTGGGTATTTAATGACTGTTTTTTTAGAAGTTTACTTACATTTCGGCCTGCTCCAAAAGGAGACTTGAAAATGCTGTCTAAAGAGAGGTCCGAGTTATTTTATAGTGATTTCTCTGTACGTTTTCCCATTATCTTATGGCGTAATTATTTATGGTGGGTTTATGATACTTTTCCAGTAAATATGCTTAAAATGTGACTTGCTCCTAAAGTGGAATACGACACTTATGTACATACGACACGTGGAATATACATTATGTACATACATATTACTGCGATGTCGTGGTGCACAAACAAAAACCGAGGTAAACAATTGCCGAGGTAAATACGAGTATATGGAATGGTGGTTTATTTAAACCATAATTTTCTTTTAAGAGTTTTTATTACACTGTTTCAGTTTTTAAAAATTCTATATAGTTCTTAAAAGTAATTTTAAGATTTGCACTTCCCTTGACTTTAGTTGAAGAATGATGTCTGTAGATGACTGTGACCAGATGACGTACAGTTGATCTCAGACATTCCTATGGTGTGTCTTTAATAGTGTAGTTGGTATCAACTTAGTGACTGTTATTTTCTGTTGTATTTGATATCTATTGAATAATAGGAAAATTAATGCAATACGAACGTCATTGTTTTTACATGCTCCACATCAAACATTTTGACTAATGTTTGATTTCTTTGGTTATTTAATTACAGTAGAACTTCCATATTACGAACTTCTAAATAAAGAAATTCTCTTTTCAACTAATTTTTTTCAGAAATTTTCAGAATTGTAGTCAGAAAAACATGTTAAAAATTCCCTACTTAACGAAGTTAGTGCTCTATTTAACGAACTTTTTTCTGGCCAGGTTGATAAAATAATCTAGCCTGAGACTAGAATTACATTTCCGTTTTACTTTATTTTACCTCCGTACGTCTGATAACTAACTATAGTGTGTTGATATTGAATAAAATGTTGAATAGCGTAGCCTATTATTGTACTGTGGAATGTAATGTGATCCCGCCCACTCGTCTACACGTTCGCGTTCAGTTCTCCCCACCCCACTGTCTGTTATTGCTCCACAGTACATACGTCATTCTGGTTTCGTCTTTGTCTTAGTGTGGTTCTTTTTTAGCGAGTTCAAGTGATTTACTGTATACAGTAGTTGTCAACCTGTACTTTTTAGATATTGTCAGTATTAGTCGGGCGGAATAGCAGTGGGACTTCAATAATGTCAAAACACAAGGTTTTAAGTATCAAAGAAAAATTGCAGATTCGTAGTGAAGTGGACAGTGGAGTTAAGAAAAAAGAAATTGCATTACGTTTCGGTATTCTGGGAAATTCTTTATCGACCGTTTTAAAGAATCGCGAATCAATCGAAAAACACGCTGAGGAGTTAAATACGAATCGAAAACGTTTTAAAACAAGCGTTTATGAAGATTTAGACGAGGCGGTTCTTAAATGGTTTACCGTGGTGTGTGAATATTCCTGTATCGGGAGCATTAAAAAAAAAAAGTTCAACGTTGATTAACTGGAAATAAAAGTTATAGGGATAAATTAATTTACCCGGTACACGTCTAGGAGAGTTTTAAGAACATTTGTTGAGAGATAAATTATTAGTAACTAGATGAAAGACGACCTATAATGCGAATTTATGCTTTATTATTAATTAATATGATAATTAATATGATTAATTATTTAATTGACAAAATTTATTGCTTGAACATTGTGTTAAAATGAAAATTTATTATGCGGATATATGCATAATCTTTTAATTAACAATGAGCAACTAATTGATTGTTTATTAATTAGTAACGACAAATGTAAAATCAAATCACCCCTGCCAGTTGTTGTTGGGCAACATATATAACTATAAATACTTTTGCAGATTTATGCACAATTTAGCCACTACTAATTAAGTATTCCAATTGAGTAATAAATAGAATCATCAATCCTCAAAATTGCAAGTGATCTTAATTATCAAAAGGTGTATCAAATAATACAAAGTTATGCGGATCTGGGTTCTCATACATGTTTATTATAATCATGCACTTATTATCCAACATTACACATACAAAATACATATATTCCTGCAAATGATACATAAAACAAACAATTCCCTCCTTAGTTGGAGATATATCCTGAAATAGAACACATACATAAAATACACATCATAAAATTCTTATTATTGCTACTTCTACTTCTACACCTTTTTTTACGTTTATGCGTTCATACCCCAGATTTATGGTCCGCTTTGATTAATAGGTTTACTAAATTGAATTTTCTATTAAGACTTATGCTTATCTCAAGCTGGCTTCTTTATGAGTTACAGGTCAGTGGTTTTTTTTTACGTTAAAATAATATATTAAATTTTACTTGATATTTGAGTATCCACAGTGCGTCGGCTAACTTCTGAAGCTCCCATCCTCGTTCCAACGCTGCCGTTGTCGCTTGGTGTTTAAACTGTGGTTGATCAGAATACGGTAGTTTCCACGTCCGTCACATCCGTCCCGCACTCCTGAGTTATTACGTCACCAAATTCTCACGCAAAGATCAGATTGTTCATATTACGAGTCGCTCATAATTTACTTATTTATATTCAAAGCTCCTGCATTCAAGATAATTATATCTATCGACATTGATACTGTTTATATATAGTTCATACAAACATCGCATACATTGTCCTTGTTTATGTACGAATATCACCTCGACTCCGTTTACAAATCGTTTATAGCACTGAGTCTACAGTTCATCGGTTAATGTTATACCGAATAATACACTTATAAATTGTCTACGTCTAAAACAAAACGTCCGTACAATATACTATTTGTTAAGATTCTAAGTCTACTTGTAAAGTTAATGATAAAATGTCGATATAGAGAATTTTAATTCACTCTATTCGCATTGAATAATAACTCGTATACCACTTCACGTTACTAAATTACATAACAGTAATTAAAGTGTTCTTCACAAAAGAAAGTCTACTAGTATTCGAAGCACGAATTGTAACACTGAGTTTACAACTGAGAAACTAAGACATAAGATATAAGACATAATGCTTAAGAAGACTTAAGAAGAAGCTCCTCGTGGCGAACACTATCTTTTATAATCTTCGTTCCCACCAAGCTACTTCATACTTTTCTGTCCAACCCCTATAGTTGTATCTTATTGGCTTCTGGTCCTAAGTTCCAGATAATTCTCCTCCCAACATCTCGAATTCCGGAGAAAACTCCACCCAACGTCTTGAGTCGTTTCCACCACCTTCAGATGATTCGTTCTCTGGTTTCATCACCATGGAGACGTAGTCTAGATGTCCAACCCTTGTCAATCCTCGGCTTCCTATAGGTCGACACTAGTTCACCTAGTCACCCCCAAACTCTGGTTAAACTCTCCTCCTACGCGATTCCATGAAACAGTAATATTCCCGCCTGTCAATCAATCCTTTCAGTCGTCTTACTGTACAGGCAATAAATTTTCATCTCCTTGACACCTCTCTACTTCCAGCGTGTCGAATCGTGGTATTGTATTCGTGTTTTCTCGCTACATCCTTTCTGCTAGCAAGCTGTAGTTCTTTTGAAGTGTTACATAGATTCCAGCTGTGCGTGACCTCGTTAATTCTTTGTCTCGTACTCTTCTCAATTGTTCTATTCCTTGAGTCCTCGTATACCCTTTTAAGCTGTGTCGTCGTATTGTCCCGTATATGTATCACCAACAATACGATCGACTGTGTACAAAGTATTTTCTAAGTAAGCCATGTGCTGGTCCATTTCTTTGTTACACTTTCGCTGGAGACAGTGCAGTACGCTCTACCGTATTTCGCTTCGGCTACACTTATTGTTCTTTGTTCATGTCGAGCAAGGCGTAGATCAGTTGTCTGTCAACCCATTTCTTTACTAGCGTAAACATTCATCAATGCCGTGACAGCCAACGCCTGCCCTTGTGTGTCCACGTCGATCCCAAATTTTCAAAAAAAAATCTAGTGTTACAGACCCATGATCAAGGTATAGGAAAGATGGGTAATAAGTTCCGTATAAAGAACGGAATATCTAGCGTAATGAAATATTATTTGAAATTTACTATTTTTTTTGTTTTTAATAATAATTAACACGTTTACAGTGCAAAACGCCGTGTAAGTTTCTCAAAATAAAAATGATTGCCGTCTTCAAATACAAAACTAAAACATATTTTAGCCGATAAAACGAGTATGGGGTAAAAACGATAAAAACATTTCACTGAAGTCTTCCCGTAACCGTGGACTTAAGTGGAAACATTCCCTAATCTGGGAAGATTAAAAAATAACAGACAGAAATAACATCATTTACATTCGCGACATTGCACAATGCACGAAACGCACTCGCAGTATTGCAGTGACTTAATTATAAACAATACTTACTGAGCTAATAATATTTTAAATATCAGTTTATGTAAAGCGGTACTATATGCGATGTACTTACTTTGTACCGGAACAGGCAAGAACTGATGCAAGAAGAAAAAATACTTATGTTTTAAATTTCATTAGTACTTAGTTTAGTTTCCTGAAACGCTCTTTACAAGCCTTTATCAATGTTCCACAAATAATTACATAATATAGTAAAGTCTCAAATGTTGGGAAGAAGGAACAAACTTATTGAAATAAACTGTTTGGCATTCGCAGATGACATTGCTATACTTTCTGAACATCTTACATCTGCAGTAACACAAGTTAATTTTTTAGAGAACGTAGCCAGTAGAACAGGGTTAAGAATTTCTGCAGAAAAAAAAACAAATTTCTCACAAACATTAAAAACGCGCCAAAATTCGTGGTAACAGATATTTGTATAATAGAGAAGGTTCGAAAATTTAAGTATCTAGGAGAAATAATTCAAGAAAATGGCTTGGAAAAATCTGCTATAAAAGAAAGGATTCAGAAGATGGAAAGAGCATATGGTATAACTAAAGATATTTACAATAAAAAGTGCATATCTAAAAATGCGAAAATAAGGCATTACAGTACAGTAGTAAAGCCTGAATGCTTATAAGCAAGTGAATGTCTAGCATTGAATTACAATTTAGACAAACTAGAAATATTGGAAAGACGAATTATTAGGAAAATATTAGGCCCACGAAAAACTTCAGAAGGTGGGAAATTAAGAAGTAATGATAAAATATATCAAAGTATAGAAAATATAACAGAAACAATGAGAAAAAGAAAACTATTATTTTTTGGACATTTATATAGAATGGACGACAATAGGTTCACAAAGCAAATCTTCAGATAACTGTGGGGGAAGAAGTCAACATCAAGTTGGATTAAAGAAAGTCCAAAATGATTTAGAAAAAAATAATATACACGCAGAAGAAGCAATTGACAGAGAACTTCTTCGGGCAAAAGTGTTGACAATGGAGGGAGTCCAGGGTAGGAGAGATAAAAACGCAGGTTCAAAGCGGACTGAAGACAGGAAGAAGAGACACAGTGAAAAGATGAAAGAATATTGGAAAAAGAAAAGAACAAAGAGTAAAGAATTGAAATTGGCATGTGGTCCTTAGATGGCCGATACGAAAAAAAAGTCTCAAATTAGAGTACCATATCGCCTAGTCTGATTTCGTAACTTAAAACAATTTGTGTGTAATTAGATTGCAACATTTCGTAGACTTTTGTGGCCCATATCTATACGACCATTATATAAGTTTCAGGGTAATTGGCCATGGTTTGTGAATGAAATTTTCCATAGCTGACATTAAGCATCATGCGCGGTAGCGATCTTCAGGGTGTATAACTAAGTAGAATTTATTTAAACACTGGTAACAAGGTTGTTGCAAACACTGGAGACAACTTCCCCATACATCTTTACAGACTCAAGACGCACCTAATTGGAGCTCTGCCCTTCTTAAGGGAGATTATATCAAATTGTGAACAAGTGGAAGGGCTGCTGGAACTTACCGGTTTACATGAGTCACAAAGCGGATCATGTGCTGCAGTGCCAACGCTTTGACAATGGCTGCAGCTCATGTCATACCCCGGTGTCTTGCGTGAGCTGCGCCAAGCCTCGGCCGCTACTACACTGACTATAGCAAGTCTCACTCAACAAACTATAAGAAGTGTAAGATTTATAAGGTATTCTTTAGACCTTAGACACCTTAGGGCAGGGCTTGCCCAATCTCCTGCTTGCAACAGCTCAGTCAGGCCACTCTTCCCCGGTAACCGGGCAAGAGGACCTTTCACCAATACCGCCTGGACTTCTGGGGGACTTCTGGAACGACGTTGGACCCCGAGTTCAAGTCCCAGCCTATTGTAGTTGAGTCTGAGAGTTCGGCAAGCACCTGTTCCACTGCTCGTTATATCTTTACAGCTGTCAAGAAGCAAAACAAACCCGCTCCCGTTCCGGTATCTGATCCAGAAAACAAGCTCTCTAAGCGTTCTGATGCTGGAGCGACTCGACGACTAAATAAACTATCTCCCTAGGTCCCTCAAGCCAAGCGCAATGATATATTGTTGTTCGCCCCGTCTATCCAAACAGCAGCTTTGCTAACGCTCTTACACCAGCTTCTTCTGCATCTTCATCTGAACGAAATCACTCCTTGGCAAGGTTACCTCCTTCCATGAGGAATATGACCTTCAGTAAGTTGCTTGTATCTTCAGTTCCATTCACTATCGTCTGTGTGCGGCGACCCCGACTGAAAGGTTCTCTCTGCTAACGGAGCTCATATGAGGTAGGACTTCTCCAATGAACCACGCCTCTAGAATCAATTCCTTGAAGTGTGAACTCGTACTGCGGCTCTAAGGTCTTCTGTTCGTCTCGAGAACTCTGTGAGTTTCTAGACTGTCAGAAGCCTGATGTGCTGTTTATCAAAGAGACCCACCTGAAGCCAAAGGTTGCCCAACTATGTGACTTTCAGTGACGTTCTCGCTGCCGTTACCCGTTCTTGGCCATAATTGGACCTTGGGGACAATCCCTTCCCAAACAGGAGGAAAATCCGAGTTCTGAGTTCTTGACTGAGCGTTTGGAGCATCAGTTCACTCGAACCTACTTAACGACTGGAATTCTGAGGAATTGTTAGAAGATGAAAATAAGAAGTATCTCGGCCAACCGGTCACCGCCGAACCCTAACTCACTTTCACGGAAGAGGTTTCGGAATAGCTTTTAACAATTCAATACCGTAAGAAGAGACTTCCATACAAGGGTGTTCGCTTCGTGGTTGATCTGTTCCACACCAGGCGACTATCATAATGTTCTCACAGCAAGACTGGTATATTCATTTGCCACATCCTCCGGACCACCCTGTCACTGTTATGGGAGCAAACTCGAAACCACATCGATACCCTAAAGAAATTAAAGATAAGTGTACCGGAAAAGTCCTCTGGCGTTTGCACCCGAAATTCTGCCAGCCAGTTTAACAACCTTGCTACCCGTGGCGTGAAGTCCGACGATGTCATTTCTAAGAATCCTACCCGTAACGCTCCTGCGGCAGTGCTAAAACCGGCCTCTGTCTAAAGGCTTTCAGCAACACCTAATTTACAAAGCCCTCGCGCTCCTATGAGCAAACAGTCTTTGGAGACACTGCCTTGACATCCGTTTCCGACGAAGCTAAAATTGTTCACGATTTACTTGCGGTGTAGGATCTCCGCAAGGCCGTCCAGAATGTTGGGTTTGCTTCCCCTTAGAAACTGCGGATAAAGCCGACAAGCTTATGTTCTTGGGGGAAGCTGCCATTGTAATACGACTTTTATAAGTCGGCTTTTAAATAAATCTCTCTATTACTTTATGGAACGCTAACGGTCTGGTTGGACAAGCTTCAGTGGAGGTCTGTTTCGCTCGCAAAAATACCGCCTCTTTAGACGCTGGTAGAGGACCTGTAACCTAACTGAGAAAGCTGAGGTTAATAGAACGACTGGCAGGTTACAGGTTACATCCTGATACGCCAGCCTTCTGACGAAAATTATTAATCCAAAAATAGCTAAATTATTAATAAACTAATAATAAACTAAAATTATATTATAATTAATAATATAATAATCTAAATAATTAATCAGTTAATTTGCTTTTTTTTTTTAATTAATAGCGGAAGTGGAAAAAACGAATAACTAAAACGTGCCAAAATAATGAGGTGGTAGCCCAAAAAATTTAATTTTTAGCACATTATAAGTACAGGTTATTCAAGCGGTAAATTAGGACCACAAACAACATTATTACAACGACAAATTAAATTAAATTAATTAAAAACAAATTAAATTGAAAATAACACGTTACATTACATTATGCTACATGAAATATATGTTTGTGTGTGTGCGCGCAAGAGAGATAGCATGTAAATTAAATGTTTAAAATATCATTTGTCAAAAAAAGTGAACAATTTTAAAATAAATTTGTACAAATATACAGTTTTGCCAGTTTGGATACAAGAGGAATAACAGTCAAATAACATACAGTCGCAAAGCTAGCCTATACGTATTAAAAACGCAACCATTTGATAACTTAGTCGGTATTAGCGCTCGTAATGGTGAGCTATTATCAAAGCAGATGACAGAATATTAACAAAATCATGTTTCCTATCAAAAATTAACACCTTCTTTCCTAATTTTAAGATTGAAACTAAGGATAAGACAACAGTGTTTATTTAAAAAATATATACTACGGAAAATAGACAATAGGCCTACAAGAAATGGCACTATTGAATTTTAATGAAACGCACATTAATGTTCAAGACCTAACACCGTACGATTAGGATCAAAAATAACAAGTTTAGAAATATATAGAACATTAATGTGCGTATAGACTGTAACAAAATATAACAAAAATAATTTCAAATGAAACTTAAGATTTAGACTAACATATTCAATTTTATTTTAATATCGTGTATCTTAATTTGAATAAAAACTACTACAAACATAATTTACAATAAATAAAAACATGTCCATAGCAGAAACAAGTTAAACTTTATTAGTCTCTAAAATCATTAATAAATATCTTAGAAAATAAAAATATTAATTCTCAATTCCCTATCAGCTACAAAAGTTGAAAGTACTTTGCGTTTATAGGTATACTTTTTGAGCAAAAATTGGTTTTACGAAACTAAAATTATAAGAACCGCGTTTTTTCATTTTAGGTGTAAGTTTACTACATTCCTAAATGAGGTGCAGCCTATACATTTTTTGCAAGAAATTTAAAAAATCTGTTTTGTGAACAAAAGTTAAAACGTACGTTTGGCGTGTATAAACAAAATAATGTTCAAATAAGATAATACATCCACTTTTATTTTACAAACAGAAAGCAATACATAATTCCATATAGGACAGGTTACATACTGGCTGTACTATAATATACAATAATATACTGGTTTGCGGATTATTACAGCAATAACTACATACACTAGCCAATATCCTATAATTACGGGTTTGTATACTGAAGTTCCACTGTGTAACAAAACTCACTTTTTAACGTAATTCTATTTTCCTAAACTCACTCACAAACCAAGAATTTCTGTTTGTAATTACGTTGTATCACAGCCTTAAAAGACATAAATAAATTATAAAAACGTTGGTTAAAGTGAAAAGAAAAAAGTGAGTAGAGGAAATTTGGAAGTAAAAAGTGAAAGCTGTTACACAATGAGAGCCCAGTATAGTAACCCGCAAACGATGGTATTTGGGCCATCCCGTCCTATTTTAAGTAGTGTATCGTTTGTCGTGTGTACATCGTTTCGTATACGCGTCTTGTATACATTGTTTTACTTATGTATTTATATTTATTAAAAATATAAATGTAAGTAATACGGCTTTTACATGTTTAGTTACGTAAAATTCGTTTTTAAAAAATCTTAACACGTTTTTGTAAAAATACTTTTTTTACTTTATATCTGTGGTGTACGTGAAAATAATGCATTTTTTTCGTAAATACATTTGCAAAAACGTTTTTAGCAGATTTTTCGCGGCCGCATTTAGTTTCTAGTGTAATACGCGTAGAAACGCAAAAACACGGTTTTTGCAAGTTTTATCAGTTTCAGAGAATAAGTAATCACCGTAAACTATTACGCTTTTGTCATTGTTACTCTATCTACTTTGCACCATTACAAATATCTCCTTTCCAAGTTTTTATCTACGGAATGTAATTTAATAATATATTCGTAAAAACAAAAGCAACTGCTTTAAAGGCATTTTTAACTGCTACAAATACGTGCAGTCTTGTCCAGCTTGGTGGCCGTTAGGAGCGCTGTAATCGCATTGGATGCAAAAAGCAACGCTAGCTTCGTGACTGTATGCTTGGTTAGACCGTTGTGATATATAAGGGGAATCTAGAAAGTAAGTTTTCCTACTTTATAGTGCAATACAGATTTACAGGATAAATAAAATAATATTCGTTTAAATATATAAAATCATGTGTACACTACTTCTCTACATGGTCTCCGTTCCCATTTGATATTTGTCAAAACGTGGCAAAATTGTTTACACCTTTTTTTAGAAAAGTTCGTCTTGTTTCCAGGGATAGATTTCTTGCATGGCCTCTTCATCGTTCTCTAATGTCTTTCTTTCCAAATGAATTTTGAACTGTCAGAAGTCTGTACGGGGCAAGATCAAGAGATAGTGCGGATGTTCAAAATTTCTTCACCAAAATTTGGTCAGAAAGTCCAAATTCGAAAATTCAGAAATTCTAACTTGCATTATGAGAAAGATTATTTCTGCTGATGCAACGGACAGTTTTTGACAAATGATTTGCCGGAAAACAGTCTTTTCCTTTTGATTGTAGTTGTGAGCTTTTGTTTGCCAGTATCAGTCAGCATTGACGGTTATTCCTTTTCGCAAATAATTTATCAGTAGAATGTTTGAAAAGTCCTAAAAATCGAATGACAGTATGCAGTTTACAACGTTAATGTCACGCATGGCAATGAGAAACTGGTTTCCGGGCGTGTGTAACGTTACTGCAGTGTTACTACAACTGTCCAACAAAAGGTTCGTCCGTCCAACAGCTAACATTCCTGCAGCAGTTCATGATATTTACTTACTGGATGACCCTCGTAATTTATCGACTTGACTGAATGAAGATTATTTGCATACTCCAGCTTCATTAAAATTTTATTTTTGCTAATTCTTCATTAGATAAGATTTTACGTGCTTGTAGTTCTTTCATGACGTCACCGACTACCTCTTCGACTTCACATCCTGAACGTATGTACGACAGTTTCGGCACTGGTAGTCTGCGGAATACTTCATCTAGAGGCCGACTAAAAAACAAAATAAAAACATACTATTAAATAAGACTAGGCCTATCATAAATCCAACATTACAGTACAAATTATCGAAACTTTACTTGTGACAAAGTCTAAAATAAATCTACATTATTTTTATAATAACTAGGTTTATTAAAAAAGTTCAGTCGCAAGACATCAATAATTATACTTGTGCAGTAGCAATTAAACATGTGTGACCTGGACCGTAGACATGTTTTAAAACACAGAACATCCCTTTGCACTCGCTCGAATCCCATGAGTGGCACTTACTTTGTTCCAAAGTATGTTCCCTTTCTTCTGAAATACAGTATTGACGGGACAGTATCGGTTCGTAGTATTTTTACATTTCAAATTGATATAGTAAATCACTCAACAAATCTCAATTGTTCTCTACATTAATGATATCGCACTCACAACAATAGTAATTGAAGAACACTACACTTCAACACCGTTGATACGAAAAACTATATCTGCAATAAACTTGACGTGTTTTTAAAAAAAAACATACAAAAACGTTTTCTCGTAACTATTCAAAAAAGTTGTACAGTTTTTTTATGCGCGTAAAAAAGCACTAAGTTAATATTTTAAAATTTAAACACATGAAACAAACCAAACTTGATATTATCAGAAACAGTTATAGAAACTGGGATGCATTTATGTCAGCCCGTACACACGATAAACTCCGCAAAGTCCCGCAATGTATCATATCTTAAACTACTATAAATTAACTAAACTTACCATTACATAGACAGAATAGAACTGAGCTGCCTTCATGAATGGTGACAGCGGTCAGTTACCGATGTAAACAAAGTGACTATGAAATGATCCCACCACAATCCCCTAATGCATATACATACGGCCGCATATGCCTACTTGTAACCACGTTAATTAAATTTCAGAAAAAAAATTAAATCGATATGCTTTCTAATCTTTTCTCTACAAAACCTGCCTGACCAAAGACCAAATACCTATCTTTATACCACGTGGCAAGCTTCATGTATTTCAAATATCCTGTCACAAGACAAATGGTGCCAATCTTGTATTTTGCTACATCTGTAGCCATTAATGTGAAGAAGCTAGTTGCAGCTACAGCGAGTCTTCCGCTCAAGACTCTTTCTCCGCCGCAGTCCTCTTCATTCGTCATCCCGCTACTATCCCAGTCGATGTCCATCGCTGAGTCTTCTTTCTTCTCCATCTCGCTCCTCTCCTTCCTGCTGCTTGCTTCACGTCGTCCAGCGGAACACTACAAGTGGGGCTGTGCGTAGCGAAGAGCAAGCCCTTTGCCTGCTGATGTCGAACGTCTCGAGCTTCAAAAAGAGCTGCTGCCGCAGGGACCACAGATGATCTGGATGTTAAGGGGTGTGGCCTGCTACCGGCCGTGGGTTTTCAATTAGTTATCTAACTGAGGGTAAGTGTACGCCGAGGTCGGGTCCAAGATTCACCTGGCACAGATGGGTTGCGACCGAGGGCGCTAATAAGGTTATTGCTCTGGAACCGGGGGGTCCTGCGATAGTTTTTACGGGATAATGTCCATGTAGTGGCATCCAGGGAACGGACACGCAGGGATTCAAGGATTATTTTATTTAATGTCAGGTAGTGGCCTTTGCACGCCCAGCGCGACCCTCGGTCCAGGAGAGACTGAAGCCCCGGTCCATGGGTCTTGGCCAAGTAGGTATATGGGAATCGCGTAGGTAACCTGATGGCATCACATTATATTACCATATATATAGGTGGTGACGATAAGCTCTCTAGGCGGCCGGTCATAGATTTTCTGCAAAGCAGGGGATGGAGGTTATATAAATGATGTGCGGTCTTGCGGGCTACTTGCTCTGAGTGTGTCCGCCAGATGAGATGACGATATAGATTTAGCCCGCCGAGGTAATTAACTTCTCGAGACCAAGGAGTGTCGCCTATATACAGTCTGTCCGGGAGACTTCTGTGTCTGGAGAAGACTACTGCTGTGCTCTTTGCTGCGTTGATGGCAACATTCCATTTCTCTCCCCACTCAACGTATTCGTCAAGCTGGTCCTGGAGCCAGATAACTGGCGTTTCAGCTCGACGATCATACATCGCCGTGTCGCCAATCTGGTTCCTGGTAACTTAGGCATGTCATTAACGTACACAGGGAAAATCAGGATGCCAAGACGCTTCCCTGAGGTACACCAGCCGTAATAGCTCTTTCCGAATAAAATGTTTTATCTACTCTCAAGCAGAAGGTTCTGTTCCGAAGAAAGCTAGCAATCACATGAGTGTAATAATCCGGAAGCAGAATCTCCGTGAGTTTGTACAGTAGGCCAGGATGCCAAACACGATCAAACGTCTTCTCGACATCAAGAAAAACGTTGACGGTCTCTGCTCTTGCAAGCAACCTGCCTTGGTCACTGTCTCCACAAAACGCATTAACTGATGTGTCGAGGTGTGCCTGGCTCGAAAACCGAAAATTGCTCGGGGACCAGAATTGCAAACCGTGTTAGGTGATAAGGTATCCGCTGCTGGACCAGTCGTTCGAAGACTTCCGATGTGGATGACAGCAGGCTGATAGGCCGGAGGCTCTCGGCGAACTTGGGATTTAACCGGCTTCGGGATCATCGTAAGAGTAACCGTACGTCACTTCAGAGGAAAGTAGGCGGATCGGAAGCAGGCATTGAACAAGTCGACCAGAAAGCGAACCCACCCCCCCGTCCGGAAACCTCTGTATGTTAGTGACACCAACCGATCCAGAGCTCTTCCGGGGTCGAAGCGCTAAAAACCTGTCCGTAACCGGCTCCTCGGAAGTGAGTTCGGGTTTGGAGGTGATCGGGTTGCCGAGGTAACCCTTAACCTGGTCTTCTATCTCCTTATCGGAGTCTGGGTCCCCGGACGGGTTAGGAGCAAACTGAAGCTCAAAGCGCACGGCCTGGGGATTTCTCGTTCGGCTTGGTAAGTGGATGCTGGCCAGGACAGTTGATGGCCGAGAGGGGAGGACGACGCCTCTTCCCGGTCAACGCTCCGAGCTTTGTCGGAAGGCTTGCATGTCACGACGTAACTTGCCCCCCGCCCAATTGAAGCTGGCATTGTCGGCTGGATCTCGCGTCCACTACCACAGTCTCCGAAGTCTGTTCTTCTCTAAAAGGAGAAACGGACTTCTTCAGGGATCCGGTGGAAATCCGGCGTGAGACTAGACTTCATCCGTGAGCACACTCCGACGAAAGGGACCACGGCATCATCGAATAAGACAACTGCCTCATCGATTTGCTGGATGGTATTGAGCAGAACCTCCTCAGGAAGCCTTCGACAGAAGGCAGGCCCGAAGAGATCCCACACAACCACCCGTCGCGTTTCTCTCCCAATCGTCGTGTATCGGGTAGCCACGTGCACCTGCACCTCTATGGGACAATGAACAGAGGACTTCTCCGTTAACACGGACACCTCAGTCTGAGTGGCAACACCCTTGACAACAGCAGTGTCATGCATGTCAGGTCTAGCACCTCGACGGCGGGGATAGGGCGTCGGTTGTCCAGGTCCCTAGGAACAAAGGTGGTGGTTGTGGAGGTACCTGCTAAGCGCCCTCCCGGATGGCGTGGTCAAACGACTACCCCATTCGGGATGTTTGCAGTTCAGGTCACCTGCAAGGATTGCCTTCCTATGCGCTCCGAAGAGAGTGGTCAGGTCGGCGTCTAGAACTTGTGCCTGCAGCTGTTTGTAAGCAGAAACCACGAAGAGACGCCCGAGAACTCCGGGGAGCTCTACGGTAGTGGCTTCGATATTTTGGCTAGGAGGCAGAACCATGTGGTGATGCGCGACGCAATTTTTCACCACTATTGCTGTGCCTCCCCCCCACAATCCGCCCAGGTCTATCGTCCCTGTAAAACGCATACTTGGGCGACCTCACTCTATCATGGGCCCGAAGGAAGGTCTCAGAGGTGAAAAGTACATCGGGTTTGTGTCGGGCTTCCTCGAAGAACTCTGGGACTTCCTCGAGACGGGGCAGACATTGATCTGCGTTCCACGCTATGATGGTTAGGTCACGTTGTCATCCTGCCACCATGACAGGATGGAACGCAGGATGTTATCCTGTTAGCGTGGAACATTTAGAGAAGACCTATTGCGTCTGGCGCTTCCGCGAGGAGGAGAAATCTCTCGGTCGGAGTCGCCGTTCTAAGACGATTCCGAATGGTCTTAAAGATACGGGCCACTCCAACGAGGTCAAATTCTTCGGGGAAGGATGTAACCTCGGCGATTGTCGCTGGTGATGAGGACGACGAAGAAGCAGATGTAGGAATAGTGTAGCTGCGGGCAGCGGCAGCATAGCTGCGGATTGGCTTCACGTGAGATGAGGTGTGGTTGGATTGGCGCTCGGCCTGTGTATCTGCAGAAGGACGGATCTCAGGTTTGGCCTGCCGAGCAACCCCAGCGCACGAGCGCTGAGATTTCTGTGATGCAGCAGTATTCTTTTTCTTCTTCTTCTTCTTCTTCTTCTTCTTCTTCTTCTTCTTCTTCTTCTTCTTCTTCTTCTTCTTCTTCTTCTTCTTCTTCTTCTTCTTCTTCCTCCTTTTCTTCTTCATCTTCTTCTTCTACTTCTTCTTCTTCTTCTGCTGCTGCTGCTGCTTCTACTTTTTCATTAGGGTGTAGCAAGCCGTGGGGGCGGGATTCTGACCTCTCGGGATTCTACCTCATGGACCAGATCCTCACCATGGGAACAGCCTGGTTTTCAAGGGGCGATGTAGTAGCATGCTCGCGAGAAACAGACTGGGTCGATGCACGTGGCGTAGCACGTGGTTAAGGTTGGGGAGGTGAGCGGCGAGAGGTCTCCTTCTCCGGAAGACGGGGAAAGGTGGCACGCTCCGGCACGACCTGACTTCGCTGTTGGCGGGCAGGGGGATTAGCCCTGTCCGCAGCCTGCTTCAGTTGTTGTTGTTGAAACACAACAACATCCTCTGCAGTTTTCCGAGTAAGGCTCGCCGCAATTAGTACAATAGCGGGACCATTAGCCGGCACTCTACATTGCTGCGTAGGATGCGGTTTCCCAAACTTGACGCAGGCTACTTCATTGTGCTTCATTTTGTGGTATGTGGCAGTGCGAGACATGACTAGCTTTCTGGCTTCGGTCCACTTTAATTTTCAACCGCAAAGGCTAGTCAGCCCCAGCAGCCTGTCCACCAGTTCCCCCTTTTGTACGATCACTCGGAGGAGGGGCAGTTTTTGTCTAGGCCCGTGGGTTGTAAAGAGCGGAATACACTCTTTGATGGGCAATCCAAGTTGGCGGATCTCGTCCCCCACCTCGTCGGGCTCTGATTCTACGCCAAGCCCTCTAATAATAAGCCTGACGTGGGCCGCCTTCTCATTTGTATAAGTGAGAAATTGTAGGCCAATGTCCTGGAGAAAGAGGTAGACGGCCTCAACAGACGCCAAGAATGTCCCTCTCACGAAAGGACATCGTCGCGTCCGCCGAGAGGCGAACTCCGAGACGGAGGCGTGTGGAGAAGTCATCGACGTTCTTCACGCCGTTAACTAACAGTGTCGGAGGGCAGCTACTACGGGATGGAGCATCCAGTGGCTCCGAGTCGGGGAGTGGAGTTTCCTCCGCTTTCTGCTTTTTCCTCGATATTACGTAGTAAACTCGGTTCCAGACGTGTGCTCGTACGCAACAGACGATGGGCCGGGGTTACTCCCAGCAGCAACAGAGGACTGGGAGGAGCCTGAATGCGGGTTGGCCCTAAGAAGGACGTTGCTTTGGCTATTTGTCTTTCAACTGAATTGTTTTTGTCACTTACTCCATCATGCCAGTTCTCTGTAAATGTCGCGATGATCAAGATCATTCCGATCAGAGATTCCTGTGACGGGAAACTAATCTACAGACAAGCTGTGCGATTTGAAAGCTTTGAAATACGTATTCAAACCTTAAATAGACAACACAACAAATTAAAAACGTACATGTAAAATGAATGGGTGTTATTCTGTTAATACCTGGCCAAGATATCCGGTCTACCACGATGGAGTATCCATCTTCTATATGTTTCATTGCTAACGTAAAGATATATTGTCAAATCTGGCTCCAACAGATCAACTGGATAGTTGTACGCATCAGAACCGTTAGGAGGCAGCCTGTCTGTGAAGATGTTGGCGTGTCTCATTTGAGCTACATATTTCGCTATCCATGAATACCAGTACCTAAAAAATATACATTTAAACGCTTTATTTAATACAAGTATATGGTATAAACAATAATCGTATGAAATAATTTTTATCAATTTACAAATGCAAATTTAAGAAATCATTCTTGGATATATTTCTCAGTAAAGTAGAAAATTCTGAACTTTTGTGTTTACTGATTATTTTAAAATGTTTGGATTAAATGTAAAATCATAAAGAAATTAGTAACAGATTTTGTGTTCAGAAACAAAATTTTATGTTTGTTGTGCTCATTATCACATTTTTGCTTTACAGCTGTGAATTTATTCACTTGATTAGCCAGTTTTATATTTCTTTGTTTTTGTTTTCAGACAATTTTTGCAGAACTGAAAAACAATTTCTGAGGCAATTTAATGCCTTTGAACCTCACTCAGTCGACTGAAAATAACTATATAAAATGTTCGCTTACGCAATACTAAAACGCAAGAATAATTCGAATCTTACCGCTGTGCATAATGTACACAAGTATTTTAAAATTAAATAAATAATTGTGACAAACACAACAATTTGCTACTGACGTAGGTGTTATCTTTAAAAGGATTTTATTTCACGGATACTTTATAATATTGTAACAAGACATATGAGCCCAATATTTCAGTAACCCAAAATATTAACACATGTCAGAATAATTGAGTCAACAAGACACACCAAGTGTTTAATCCAAAATGCCAAGAATGAAACAACATGAGCAACTCATCAAGAAGAATAAACTCACAACACAAGAGTTAATAAAGCTAATGGTAACTAACAATATAATAACATTATAAGAAGAAAGAAGATCCAGCAAACAATGATTGTACCACGGGAACCAACAACCCAATAGTTTTCGGTCAGTAAGGAACAAATGAAAACAAGGAAGAAACATACTACGGGAAAGACACCTAACAACTGTGCCGGTTCGTCAACGAACCGGGCGCTTATATAAGAAAATTATATATGTATAAAAATAATATTGTGTCAAACGCAAATTTGTTCGCGCTATCTTGATTTAACGGCCGAAATCCATTTTGCCGTTGAACCTCCCAGCGCATTCTAGCGGACGGTATACGCGTGATTCGTCGGACCGGAACCGAATCACGTCTTCTTGCTTCGCCGGCCATACTGCCTACACCTGATTCCCTTCGACAGAGCTGGAGTCTTCTTGATTGAATTATTTCTCTATCTAATGACTAGATAAACTAGTACAGATCTGCGGTGAGTAACTTTAGAATGTCTATAATGGTTTGCATAAAGTAAAATGTGAATTGGGGTGTGGTGAGAATGGATGAAGATAGATAAATTTTGGGACACGCACACCGCGTGGCGTAAACTCGAAGTATTCAGTATCATAGTATTCTAAGTTATTTAAACTCTTATGTAATTAATTTATATCTTAATTAAAATACAGTAATTGCCTATCACTTTAGTGCAGTAAAATTATGTAATTTCGGCAGACTTATAAGATTTCAAATGCACTAGCACGCGGTCGTGTACAAAACTAAACAGGTTATAGTGTGTCAGACTTTCTGTTCGTGTAGGCCTAATTAAGTAAATTTGAAACTTATTAATTCATTTATGGGCGTCTGTGAATATAGCATAAATGTCAAAAGAGAAGACGTTATGTTTTAATTAAAACGAGCATGGTTTAAATGGTGAGGGGGGCCGGTTCAAATTTGTTCTGGACTGGTTCAATCAAGAATGCGTGTGTGAATTGTGCTGTGAAAATAAGTGTTGGGTCATCCATCTAATTATCTATTTATGCTTAGGATCCCCGCGCCCAAGTCGAGGATCCGGCCTAGGCATGTCCATCTGCTCCTGAACTTATAAAAAGAGGCTCTCGACTTCACCTGTCGAAAGGAACGGCAAGATCATCATGCCCCAGCATAACTCCACAAACTACACGTTGGACTCAAGGGCCACAGCTTAATTTGAATAAGGTGATATTCAACCATTTATTATTTCTGGCCTACATAGACACCACAGATTTGTGCACATAACAATTAATAAAACTTGTGGGGTATTTTGTGACACACATGATATTGTTTTCATATTATAAACGTTTTAATGGGGACTATAAACGGATTGCGGGGACTTTATGTATAGAATTAGTTACATTCGACGTTAAGTGTACGCCCAGGGGGCCGGCATGTGTCCGAGGCTAATTAAATTTTCATGCACCAAATTTTCTCACTCGGATACTAAAAGGGGGTTGTTCAAGTATTAGGGGACCGGAATTTCAGTGATATTGGGGGGGTGCTGTTGGTGACAGGATGGACCCGACCGGCTGGCCTCGTTCAGTTAATTCCTGTACGGTTATCCATGGTAATTGCGGTTTTATTACATATTTAAATTAGATCATTTGGTATACATATTCACATTTGGGTCACATAAGGGTTATAAGTTTTTTATTTAGTTTCAGTCCGGTCCACTCTTTAGACCTTGCGTAGGCAGGTTTTGCATGCAGATATATGCAGGCCCCATGCACAGATAAATGTATGTACGGTCATGCTAAGGAACATGTCGGCTGCCTGGACAAACCAGATATTCTTAAAGATTATAAATTATAATATGGTAAATTCACACAGGCTGTTCATGTCACGTAAAAGTTGTAACTCGCATTTTTAAATTATTTTGTCAAACCAGATTTCTTAGAAAAATATTAAATTTATCATGTCACAACATTCACTCATACTGTTCAGGTCACATTAAGATTGTAGCTTGCTTTCTTTTAGAGTTATTATTATTTCTCTGTGATTCTATTATTATTGTCTAATTTTCTCCAACAACTTGTAATTATAAATTCACAAGTTATACGCACGGTTCAAGGGCATTTAAAGTTGTAACCTGCATTCTGGCAAACCCAGATTCTGGGGGCACTAGATGTATGTATACTGATGTATGTTGTAATAAAACAAAATAATTTAATTAATTTATGTATGTATGAATGTGTAATAATGTTCACTTTGGAAACGTCGATTTGGTAACGTTCCTGGTCTTCGTGGTTACAAAATAAAATCTGTTTGAATGTTGTTATCACAATTTGAAATAAAAAAATTTTAAAATTTATTTCAAATAAAAAATTTTCTGAAAAAATATTTTCTGAGTATTTAAGTTCTTAAAATTTAGGAACAAATCGAGTTTATTGGTTGTAATTAAAATTATGATGGTATTGTGTTTATTTTGGTAATAGTGTCACTTTCAGTAAATTTGTTTAAAAGACAATCTGGTTAACTCCAAGTTTAGGCGAAAAACGGCTCTCTTCTTCTTCTTCTTCTTGAAACGTTCGTCGTTTCGTATATACCGCCTTTCGATTAGTTGGGTTTCTTGATTAATTTCTGTTAAGCCTTTTTATAAAGAAAATCAACTCCAAATTACCAAAACAGAACGTTTATTAATAAAAATAATGAATTTGTTCGATTAAAATCGATGTTACAATATAGTATCGACTCACTCAGGGCCGGTCGATATAAGAAGTTTACATTCGTATTATAAAAATATGGTTCTTTAAACGGTTATTTAAGATATAGCCAGAGAAGGTCATGGGCAGGAAAGTATAACACTTACAATTATAAAATGCCTTAAATTTAAACAATACAATGATAATTAGAAATAATAAAAGTTTATATATGATTTTTATTCAAACCAATTGCAGCCAAATGTCGTTTTCCCACTGCAGTGATGAGAATGGATCAAAATGGCCGACTGACGCATGCGCGATGGAGCCTCTAACATTGACTAAGTTTTTGTTGAAATAAGGATGTCCTTTCTTCGTGTAAACGGTCTCCGCAATTGTATATGATAGTCCTGGATATATTTGAATGTCACTGGTGTATGATGGAATAGTTCACTTGGTGTAAAATGTTGTTATTGGATATATCTCATTGTGTCTATGTGTGTCGGTTTAACCTCGAATTTTCAGTCTGTATATGGTGTAATATCAGTGTTATTCCGTTTAATTAGTTTATGTGGTTCAGTTTATTGGTGTTACGCTGTTCATAGGTCAACTTCACCACTTCACAATAAATAAAATAGTTCAAAATAATTTTATACAAAATTTCACCGAACTCGGTTATAACGTAACCGCCATTAAAGGTTATTTCTATCAAATATTCACATTAAGTGCACTCTTCAACGTATAATAATGAACTGTTCTGATTTCCTTCGTCTCCTGAAAATCTTAGCCTATTGAATATATCTTATACATTGTTTCAAATTATCTTAGCTTCCGATACATTTTATTTTGATACATTATGCTCAGAAAATAATTTCGTTATTAGTTAACTGTACGAAATATTAAATACATATTCGGTTTCATTATTCTATTCTGCTTATTTTGCTAGTAATTAATTTAGTGTTACAAAGTTTCATTAGAAAATTATATTTCTTACATTTTTGTAAGGTAGGCCTAAAATTATACTTCCTGTTGTCTAAGCAAATAATAGCCATTTTCCCTAATATAATTATTATTCTATTAAATCTGAAATTGATATAATTGTCTATTCTTACTTAATTTATTGCAATTTAGTTTATTAATGATGGTTTTTAAATACAATTCATTTGTCTATGACTCCTCCTATGATAATGTCAGTTAGTCCATTCCAGTTTTAATGGTAATTTTATTAGATAAATAAATAATTTTACTTATATAATGACCATATCTTTAGAAAGCCTTATTTATATGGTATACTATATGTTGAGTTTATCATGCATAAATATTGTCAGTTTAACTGGCTTATAAGACTAGATTTATTAATTATTCTGCAGTTTAAATTCATTATATGGCCTAGATTTGATGTGTTGCTATTTGCAAAATTTTTACCAATGTAGTTATTTTATATCCTTCTCTGACTTCTTATCCTTATATACTTTATTAACAATTAGTTCTTTGACTGGTATAACAGTGATTATTGATTGTACAATTACAATATAACACCTATCTCTATCAAAACTGGTACCTTGAATAATACCTTTTATGTGTATTGATTACCTAGTAACATAATTAAAAATATTTTATAACAATGGGAATGATATCTACTTTTAGATAGGGTATTCAAAATTTAAATTGACAACAAAATAACAGCTTATAACAATAATATTTCTTACTAATAATTCTTATTTGTCTAATTATTATATGGAACAGGAACATAACATCTTGGTTCCATATAATGGTTAACACTTCTTAAAACTAATTATTAACAGTCTGCTCTGTATTTCCCCATTTTAAAAGATTTATTCCCCCTCTCTAAGTATAACACTGGCTATCTGTTTCTTATTTCATTCTATGCAATGTTCATATAGCTTCAGTAGCCTTTCATTAGTAATATTACTATTTCATATCAAAATAGATACTGTTCACAAAACACTTAAAGTTTATTGCTTTGTACTGCAACTCATGCACCTTTTTAAAGTTTATCAGTTATAATTCGATAACTTACACTTGTCCATGGTGATTTATTAATATTATTACTAGTCCTTTTCTAGCTTTATAACATGAAATATTAAACCATGGGGGGACTGTGAAGATTTGTTCATACAAACTAAACAATAACTTTTTGGATGCACTGTTATTTAATACTATTAACACTTTTGGTTTTTGTCAGTTTTACATTGTGATATGGTTTTTTGGGGTGTTATACTTTCTCTTTGGACATTCATTTATTTTTGGGGTTTTTGGGTTCTCTCCCTATGGGGTTTCAATTTTATATGGGTCGTCTCACTTCCTTTTTTCTAGTGAATCTTCTCAGGTTTCTTATTCTTCAGTATTTTTGGTCATTCTTCTTTCTTCTTTCTTCAGTATTTTTGTTCATTCTTCTTTCTTCTTTCTTCAGTATTCTTGTTCATTTTATATTTCTTCTTCCTTCTTTCTTCTTTCTTCAGTACCATTTCGCTGTGTATGCCTTTGTTTCTTCTGGTCTGGTTTCTTTGTCGGGGTATCTTAATTGCCTGCTTCTATCTTACCTGGGTAATTTTGTTATTCACATTTTTAGTTTTCTGAGTTTTTAAATTTGTAGTATATATATTATTTGCAGATTTTTTCTTTATTTTTACATTTATTGTGAGTATATTAATTAATAGTGCCTTTTAATTGATTCTCATCTGGATATTCCATATATTAGAGCTTTATCAATGATCATTGAGTAATTTCTTTATGTGGATTATCTATCATGCTACAATGTATATGTATGGCAGTTGAAATTTCCATATGATGGGGCGATATATGTATAGAGAGAAAAGATATATAGGCGGGTGGCAAGGCTTTAATGTTATAAGGATGTTTGTTATTTATGTGGTGATATTGAATATGTGTCTGTGATAGGTGTATATATTTATATGTGTAATTATGTGAATCATGTATGCGTTATTTCTATGTGTTATGTACGGGGATTGTTTATGCAACCATGCAATTATGAAGATTACATATTAATATCAAATATAAAAATTGAATTAAATATTAAACTATATTATATTAGATTATAAATGTAAATTGCTAATTTGGGTAGTTTTGGGGAAGTTGGAAACTTAAAATGGGTGCTGACTGATATGTTACAATTAAAATTTATATTTATATTTTATACCAAATTGAATTATTGAAATTTAAAATTTATATTTATATTTTATACCAAGTTGAATTATTAAAAATTAAAATTTATATTTATATTAAACTTGAATTGCTGAAATTTAAAATTCATGTTTTGGTATTAAGATTGAAATTGAAATTTAGGAATTGTATCTTATATCGAAGTTGAAACATTGCAATTTGAAATAATAGTTGTTATTGGTTGTTAATAGTGAGTTTTATTTGCAAGTCCCGTCTCACTGGACCCATCGCTCTTTTGCTTCTCTAGGTTTTCTGCCTAGTTTTAAATATTTAGTGGCCCCTCTTCAAAAAAAAAAAATTAAAAAAAAATGTTTCCAAAAAAATTTTTTTTATAAAGGAGAAAAAGTTTAAAGAGGGGTTACATTTGATAGCAGAGCGTGGTTGTATCTAGTGTTAAACCCTTGGATCCTTTGGGTATGACGAGGCTTGCAAACTCAGAAAACATTCAGGGTAGAATGAACTTAGAAAATTTACAAGAAATCAATATAGGGTATACATGTGTTGTGTTATGTTCGATGTTTTATTAACTATATGGAGGTATAATTGTCAGCCTGTTGTTATTTGTGTTATTTGTAAACTTGGTGTCGCCACGAGGTATGAATTTTGGGGGGAATTCTTTTTTGAGACTTGAATTACCGCAGATCTGGGGCGCGATGATGGGAAATGGATTAAGTGTTTTTGATTTTCAAATAATAGCGAGGGTGTTTATAGGGATGCGATATGGCCCGCTCGGAAGTCGGTCTCGTCAGAGGTACGGGAGCCGAAGTCATTGTTATAAGTTTTGGGAAATTTGATGTTGTTCGTTGGTTGGCAAAGTTGCTTTCGTGAAATGCGATGTCGCGATAGGTGTTATGTGTGTCGTTGAGCATGTCTTGTGTTAGTGTAATAATTGTGTTTCTTCTTGGGTGGTGCTGATGAGAGCCAGTTCAGGATAAGTGGTCGGATCCTCGCAACGCTAGGGGGCCCGCAGATCGCTTGAAGGAAGTAGAGTACACGAGTTTTTTTCTGTTTTGTTAGTTATGTTGGTGTTAGGTGTTGTGTTAAGATTTATGTTTTCTTGTTGTGTATTGTACATTGTGTAATTCTGGCGGGGGTATGCTATCAGCGATTGCCCAACCCTATTTCCGGGGTTCCGGTGGTAGATGGAGTAGATGAGGACAAGTTGCAGGTGTTATTGGACCTTGTCCTGCAGTTGCCGGATTTCCCGGGGGTGTCCGATGGGGACCTCTTGTCCCTTATATACCCGTACTGCCGGGGTTCATTGGCAGGGCTGGTCACCAACACTCTGCGTCGGGGCGGCAGTGATGACGCTTTCCATGGGGAAGTGTTGGATTTCTTCATAACCCATCGACGACGTGCCCAGCTTAAGTTTGATTTATTCTATCGTCTACAGGCCAACGGAGAGGCGTTGCGGGACTTCGTGCACGACATACGGAAAGCTGCCCGGGTATTAAGGTTGGGGTTGCCCGAGAGGGAGGTTATACAAGCAATTCTGGAAGGACTGAATCACCAAGAGAGATCCCGGTTGGCCTTCGCAGATCCTCCATGTTGTTTCGCGGATCTGGACCGGTTGTGTGTGGTTTCTAGTACTGTCCAGGCGGGGGACGAGTCCCGGGGAAGAGCTGCTAAAGATGTCCAATACTCAAGTGGTTTGTTAGGAAGAGCTAAAAAAGACAAACATGGTGGTTGGTGGAGAACACAAGAAACTGTAAGGAAAACTGAATATTCTGGAAGTAATGGAGGCTACAAGGGGGTGGCAAGCGAGAAGACGGTAACAACGGTTACAGCAGAGAAAGCAAATAAGTATGAATTTAACAGGGGAAGAAGAGATTATATTAGCAAACCAACATCGGCAAGTAGGGATCCTGTAGGAAGTCTTTATTCCTATTTGGAAAGAAAAGAAACTTTAAAGGTTCCAGAGGAATTACAAGTGCCTAATAGAGTAGTGGATGAAGAAGGTGAAGCGGAAGAAGAAAAGCGGAATAACTTCTGTGGATCAATACAAGAGAACAAGGACACGTCTGTTAACACTGAATTGCAGGACTCAGAGAAGACGTCACAGTAGAATCCGGATGCCGCAGAATTTGTTCCGGTATCTCCATCTCGGTTCATGATGGATCCAGATCCTGTAACATCATCATCGCCTACGCAGGGATATGAGAAGTCACTTGATGGTGTAGCTTTACCATCGCCAGTAGAATTTAATTTAGACATTGCACATGGACCTGGACAGCTGGATTCCAGGGTGGGAAATGTTGAGAACGTTGTAGTTGCTGAGAGTGGTGAAGGAGAGGAATCGAAGGAAGAGCAGAAGAGCGGTCTGCAGATGCTGCGCAGGGGAGTATAGTTGTAAGTGTTAGGGAGACTGAAGAATCTGAGTTTGCGGATGGACACGGGGATCTCCATGCTGCAAAAGTTTCTGAGGTTGCGGGTGGACAAGGGGATGTCCATGCCGTAAGTGTGGTTGAAGGAGATGAGGTAGAAGTTGAGGAGGAATTTGGTGGCAGTGTTGTGGCAGTGTGCGAGTGAGAATGATGTAGATAATGAAATGTGCATTGTTCTGATGGTGGTAGTGGACGTGATGGCGATGATGTTGATGATGAATGTGTTGATGAGAATGAGATTGGAGAAGAGGTTGGTGAAGAAGTTTGTGAGGGAGCTGATGATGAGGGCGGTGAAGACGTTGGTGAGGAGCTGGGCGAACATGCTGTTGAAGATGGATCAGACGAGCAACTGGAAGATGATGAGGATGTGCAGTGTCATGATGTAGATTTGGATTATGGGGACGAAGATGGGGAAATGCTAGAAAAGGAAGAAGGAACAGAGGAAGAAAGAGAAGCAGGGGAGGCAGAAGCCGGGAGTTTAGATGATGAGGATAATCCAAAGCGGAGTGAAAGTAGTGATGTAAGTTGCCGTGATTCTGATTCAGAAGAAACAAATCAGTACAGCTCAACACGAGACAATTTCTCAAAGAGTGATGTCCGGAATGAACGAGGACATAAAGTCCGTCATAGAAAGGTGAGAAGAAGCGGTTAACGGGTAGCGGGTAGATGTTCCCCACAGTCCCAGTGGTGTTCGTCTACTTCAGGGACGCGCCCCTGCCTACGCGAGCCTTGGTTTTCTCCATTCATCCTTATTTCCGGAGGGAGCCATGTCCTTACCTTCAGTCCTAGCTTTTGACCTTGTTATTTTTAAATAAAAAGTTTAAAGAGGGGTTACACCACCATGGCATAAAATATAGATTCCAAGAGCCAGTCAACTATAGATTAACATCTTACCCGTATAAGAAATAACTGAAGAACTTACAGATTGAAAAGATAGACAATAACTGACTAAATGAGATGACCCATACAGTATACAACTAATAATATTGTAAATGATTAGGACATCCTATGTTATAAAAAGAATGAAATTAACAATACTGTTAACATAAAAGAAGCTGTAAATGAAAGCATAATCACATGTTATGCACAGCATCAATGTAATGTAAAGGAGTATTAAAATTGTCTCATAATAATAATAATTGTTAGTCAAATAATCAAAAAATCATGTAAGATAAGAAAAGTAAATAAATAATGAATTGCCAGTTGTCATTAATAAAACTAGACTTGAACAAACAAGGTTAAAAGATGTAAATTTGTATCAACTTAATACACCCATTGTTGCTACAATAATAAAACCACATAACCTAAGATACAGGTAGTGTCCACCTAAGTTCATATTTAGTAGTAGGAAAAACATACCTAAACCAAAATATTTTGTACCTTAAATCACGTAGAAGTAATAAGCTTTCTACCAATACCAATATAAGATACCAAAAGTAATTTTTATATAAGAATTTAAGTACAGAAAGTGAACAAAACCAGCCAAAATGAGATTCACTAGGTGAAACATAAACAAAACCACATTGTAATGATAAACAGAAATAACTGAAGAACACCTATGTCATGAGTAAGATATAATACCACTATTATAATAGCATAAGAGTATTATAAGCAAGGACATAACGTATAATAAGAATAATTAAGCACACCTGTCATGTGACACCAGTTGTAATTAATATTATCCAATGCTATATGCTAAGGAACAGACTAGTGTGTTAAAAACACAAGACTAACTATTATCAAGATACTACTACTAGTAAACTATTTACACTAAATAATAGTCTGAAAAGTCAATAGAATACCAAATAAGAGTTAAAATAAATGTGCACCTCATTGTGCCATATAGAGGTCATATTAATGACAGAAATACCAAGGAATAACAATATATTCCAACAAACAAAGACTCACAGTAGTTGAAACAACTTAATGTTTACAACTGGAGTAATACAGAAGGTACCCAAATACCTTTTATTATAAATAATATGTAAATATAATTAACAGACACATAGGCTAAGGCAATTCTAACATAAGTACTATGTTTTGTCATTAGATATAAGTAACAAATTAGTGAGAAGTGTGGGAGGACTTGGAAGGCATGCCCACAAGTGGGTATGAGTGCCATTAAATAGTTTTAATTTAAGAATAAATACAATTAATAGTGAATAGTTAAATGTGAAAATCTCGAACATTAACTCCCTTAATAATGAACCAAAGCACACCATGAGTGGACTCAAAATAAAGAGCCAAGTGTTACCAATACAGTGATAAGCTTAGATTTCAAATCTTTGCCATAATAAGAAAGTTATTGCAATTATAAGATATTTGTGTCAAATCGAGCAAATGTTTATAATCTCCAACCCAGACACCCCACGCTAATAACAACAATTAAAATATTGCGCGGAGGGGGTATGTGCATCAAATTAAAGATCGTCAACCAATCAGATCCAAGAAATTATCCAAATTTACAACGATCACAAGACGGAACGGCAGAGGGAGGTGCGTGTTCCAGACACTTTATAATCAATTTCAGAGGAAGGCAGACGGCTACTCGTCAGCGTAAAGAAACAGCTGTTCATATGATTTGTGCGCGTCACCGTTGTAAACAAAGCAACCTAACCTCAATTTGTACCAACATAACTACATTAGTATTGAAGGTGTCGTAAGTGTAGAGTGCGTAATAATGATTGCTCAGTGTATAATCCAGAGCAATTCCGGGATTCAATTTATATAAAGGGAGTACAGTGATTTTTACATATTTAATTAAGAATTTGAGAAACGATATAATCGAACCACATTCCAATAATGTGCGTAAATAAAGCATGTAGATTAAGGTGTATTATCAATATTATTCATTCAACAGTATTAAAGACAATCCTCAAATTAATTTGAATATTCTACTTTTTAAGAATTTTTCAAACAATCTATCAATTATTATGTATAAATACTTAGTGTGACATAACCACACCTAATTAAAGTTATTGTTTATTAAACATAGATCAAACCAACCAGCATTCATGAACGATTGAGAATTATCAACTGTATGAAACAATTAACGAAAGTTAATGAAATATTCCAATGCTATTTATGTTTTGTAATTTAGGAAGAGTCTACTACTATTATTATTTAAATATTTATTTGTATTATGAATAAGAAACTAAGGTTGTCAAGCTACATAAATACTTACAACTATACAATTACCTTTTTGTAGAGTCAAATAATGATTCAGATGTTCCATTCAATAACACTGTTTCAAAACATTATTTTATTGTTCACTTTTTAAATGTTTTATCAAGAGTTATTTTAACGTTAACAAACGTTCTTTAAACCATTTATTGTCGATTGAGTTTAATAATTTTGTTAACCTAAAATGTCCAAAGCAGGCATGGTTACAATTTTGAATGTTAATTATTAAGAGATGATTACAAAATCGTCTTCAATCTGCCTAATAACGGTAGAATAAGAGTTCTATTGAATAATTTGGTATTATGCAAGCTAAAAGAACCACACATGTGAATTAACTAATTTTAACCAAAAAGCATTTAGCCATACACTGATATTGTAAATCAGTTTTACCACCCTGAGACAATTTTTATAAAACAAACAACTCATGTTATTTACTTGAATTAAAATAATTAATGATACTTTAGATCATTAAAGAGCATATTAAACTGAATAAATTATTATTTTATACGAGAAAACGGAGTCAGTTAGTTCATTTCAATAGACTGGATTTCAGAACAGGTGAACGACTCTTATTGGATAGCTCGACACGCAGTGGCGAATTTAAATACGTAAGTCAATCTACAGATTAGATTGCTACATCGACCCTGCAAGATCGGCAAGACTCACCACAAGTAAGTGATTGTTCTTACAAAATATTTATGCTTTCAGTGAGGAATCTACGTCACCATTTCGTCTAGTCGACGGAAGAATAACCATTTAAAATAAATTAACCTAAGTCGAAAACTACTTCGCTAACTAACTTCCAGTGCATTTATCGGATTTATTTACGTTGGATTTAATGCTAGATTGAATTGAAATAAATAAATCAATAAAAATAATAAACTAAACTAAAAGTTATTGAAATTAAAAAAAAAATAAACGGTCAGTTAGCAACCCAGTAAACCGTTATTATACAATATACGTAACTTGGATATGGAACGTTCCCTGTAAGATAGTCCATTGCAGCTATTGGTGTCATTGAAGTGAATTTTTGTTTTAGACTAAAGTAAACATATATATTGGAAACGCAAGCACACTGTTGTGCCGGCGTTTGCACGAGCCGGCGTTCGGAGAAATGCCATACTGGTTTTCGTCCACGAATAATTGTAGCGGCACGAAAAATGAACGCAATTTCGCAGGCTGTGCCGCTACGACGACGCGATCTAGTGGCGAAGCTTAGGTTTCGTAACGCAGCTGCTGAACAAATCAGTCGCAGGCAACCATTCACCGAATAAACAGCAGCTTCTCACCTCGGACAGTTTTCGTGTGATTTCTTGTCATCTTTGATGGCAGGCTAAGTGCTTGAGACTTCCCGGTAAGTGCTTTATAGAATTGTATACAATGATTTGGTAGTAAGGAAGTATTTAAATTCAAAATGTATTCAACCAGATGCGAACGTTAGAATGCTCGTGGTTCGATCAGACGTGTGTGTGTGTGTGTGTATTAAGAAATTTAATCGATGTTATAGTATTTAGATACCGCCTGTAATTGTTTTAATCATTGTTCATTCAGCCTGATATAAAGATGTAACTAAATTAAGTACGTTAGAGAGAACTGTATCTTGTCGGTTATGCATGAACACGCACTGGTGACCGGTAGTGTGAACTTTCTTTTAATTAAATCAATTAAAGGTAAATTTTAAGACCGCGCTAGATGAAGTGCTGTAATTCTTTTAATTGTATGTAGCTGAGAGGGCCTTTAGTGTGTTCATTATTTGCAAAAATTGCGATTATGGAATCGCCACGTGGTAAGGTGGCTGAGAGCATGTATGGTTATGTCGCCGCTGGTTAAAGCCGGTGTGCGTGCCTCATTACTATGCACATATTTTTATTATTATGAGTTCATGATTATCTTGGAGTTATAAATAATTCAAATGCAAATTTAAAAACTTTTTTTGCATTATTATGAGTTAGTTGGGAGCTCCAGTTTTGGTGTTTAAAATACATGACTAGGGTGCAAGTTTTAGTGGACAGTTTTTTAATCTTTTTGAATCCTTAGGGTTCTCGCCCTAGAAACGGAGATCTGGCCACAGCTGGTGTACTGCCGCCTTCACCAGCCATGAACCACCAGAAACTTTGTCTGTGCCGAGGAGGGAGCTAGCTAACAATAACTATGTGATACTGCCACTTCAGATAAGGTGATATGAACTCTTTTCTTATTTTTTTAATCTGGCCCGCAGCACATCAGTGTGACGAATTTGTGCTCGAACAATTTGCTTATTCAGCTAGATAATTAAACCGAGGGTGTGTCACCAAGACATTTACTATGAACATTATTCATGTTAATAATGTTCTATCGCTGTAATTGTGAGCTACACTGTGGGAGCGTGCCAGAGCTATTTTCATAGATATTGAGTGCAAATTTTGTAAGGGTAATTTGTTCTTAAAAATTAAGTATAAGTCATGAGTTTCTTGATTCTGAACCGGCTGGTTCAGATGTCTTCTGAGTATTACTGGGGTTTCATATTTAATTATTTTCCTGTATTTAAGGGCTGGGGGTTTTGTTTTTCATGCTGATTCTGGGTGTTAATTTCTAAATAGGTTTTCTGGGCACAAGTTAGGCACCTGTTGGTGCCGTTTAATGCAGGTTTGCTACTAGCCTCGCCTTGTCAGGTCAGGCCTATTCTGGCACACTCCTACAGTTGCTAGTATACAACATGGTTTTAATTTTATATATGCACAGATGGCTGATATTAAAATTTTTTTTTTTTTAGCCATATATAATTAACATTCAGAGATTATCAGATTTTAAATGGAATGAAATATACAGGCGGTACTTGTTATTGTAACTTAGATTCTGGCTTTTGCTTGCTAAACTTGTCTTGTTAATTTTTGCTTATTATCAGACCATTATGATTAAAGAATGAATTCTTTCTAAACATTTAACCTTTTTAGGACAAATGTCGTGTGCCTTATATGAATCCACTAGTTTTACATTTTGCCTGTCATTATAGCAAGTTTAACTTATCATTATATTTCATCACAAATTAAAAATTATATATTATTTATTAACAATATTAAGTATTATTGTTCTATTATCATTAATTATTACAACTGTTGTCTCAAGTTACAAGTATATCTGTATCTGACAGAAGTGTTACTGTTCTTAGTCTGTCTGCTGTCATTATAAAAATGTAAAAGGGGTTGCTGTTATGATAGATTCAGAATTGCTCTAAATTTTTATACTTTTATAAAATTAAAGATTTTCAATTTTATAAAATTTATACAGGATGTGCTGGCACGTTAAGCTATAATTGTAGTTTCTTGTTATTATGGCAAGTCCAGATTTTCTCTACCTTCATGTATGTATTGGATAAAATATGCAGACGGTGCGCCAGGCTTTATAATTGTAATTTGTCTGTGATTATGTGATGTATAGGTATATGTGTTATGTTAGGTGTTTGAATTATGTGTTAAAATAATGAACAAGATTGATATATATATATATATATATATATATATGTGGGTGAATTATGTGAAGGAATGATAATTACATGTTATAATTGAAATTGATTTATTGATTCATTGATATTTATTTATTTATCGAGACTATTGTTACAATGAAACTTACAGGTGATATTGACATTTTTCTGGATTAAAATGCATTAAACAAATAACGGGAAGTGTAATTAATATATATATGTAACATGAATTATGGGAATTAAGAAAGTTAATAAAAGATTGTTATTGCTGTTTACCGTACGAGTTTTAATTGCAAGTCCCGTCTCACTGGACCCAGCGCATTTTTGCTTCTCTAGGCCTTCCGCCTAGTTTTAAATAACTAGTGGCCCCTCTTTCAAAAAAAAAATAAATAAAAAAAGGGTTTTTTTTATAAAGCATAACATTGAAAGAGGGGTTACACTGTTTCAAAATATTCAGATATTTAATCAGGTTATGTACATAAAAAACAAACTCTCGTTAATTCATCAGTCCCTAAAGAAACCGCAAGGTCGCCACTTAACTTACACTTTATCAACAAATGTTCAGAAATAGCTTATGCTCATTTGAGTGTATGGTCATGTTTTCATGAGATACAAGGTCGTCTACTGTGCATAGGGCAATATACTAAGTATTAAATTAAAAGTCGAATACTTGTGTGTACTAAAAATGAACAGGTAACATAATGGAAGATTGTCAAAATATGATGGAAAGCAATAACAATCTACTCAGCTGAAAGTGGACGATTTCCTGAACTCCAAGACCCTTGCTGCGCGCGCGCGCGCGCGCGTGTGTGTGTGTGTGTGTGTGTGTGTGTGTGTGTGTGTGTGTGTGTGTGTGTGTGTGTGTGTGTGTGTGTGTGTGTGTGTGTGTGTGTGTGTGTGTGTGTGTGTGTGTGTGTGTGTGTGTGTGTGTGTGTGTGTGTGTGTGTGTGTGTGTGTGTGTGTGTGTGTGTGTGTGTGTGTGTGTGTGTGTGTGTGTGTGTGTGTGTGTGTGTGTGTGTGTGTGTGTGTGTGTGTGTGTGTGTGTGACTAACTTCGATGTGACCTAACTAAAGTGAGCGCCACTAAAGACAAAACCCGGACTTAACAACTTAACTCTGCTGAAAGAAACATAAAAAACAAAAGTAAAGACATCTTCACAATTAAGTGTTATTCTTACAAGAGTGAATATAATTTGTTTAGAAATAAATTTTAGTCATTCTTCTACAAGCCGACGAATAAAAAAAGAGGGTTTTTTGGCATTTTTTCACAAAAACAAAATTTAATTGAGTGCTGTACGACGAGCTGTGAAGAAACAAATTAGAAATTCTATACACTTATTAATCAGTCTTCTGTATCTAACTGATAGCGTGTTCAATTATTTACGTCAACCCTATTCGCACTGGCTGCCTTCGTCCAACTGAATCCTATTCCACTGGCGTCCTTCGTCCCACTGAATCCTATTCTTACATTTTTTTGTATCAAAATCCAACCGCTTTTAAAATTGTATTACATACTTACTGAAAAAGTTACTTGATATTTTTTCTATTTTCGTTCTTAATTTATAAACTTTTGACATCAAACTGAAAAATTTCCCTACGTCATGCGTCACATGTACACGTTAAAAATCGCCTAAGCAAGTTTACATTCTTTTATTCTGCACTTAGAGAGAGAAGTAAACATTGCTGTCTTGTATGTATTGTCATCGGACAAAAGGCTTGCCGCATGACAAATGGCGCCAATCGTACACTCTAGTTATTTTGGTGGCCCTAAAAAGGACCGAGTGGCGAGAACGGTGATGTTGGTAGTGCCGCGCTGAGATGTTCGGCGGCTGCGTTCGCTGTTCGTGGCGTACTGCAGTCCTCCTCTTCTTCCGGCACCGGTTGTAGAGTCGGCTGCCGGCCCAGCGAAATCCATCGCTGGCGCGGAACTGGAGGGCGAAGACGCGAGAACGCCGGTTCTATTCTTCGGCCGTTCCTTCCGGCTGACTCCGCGCCGATGTCGTCCGAGAGAGGAGAGGAGCTGAAGTGCGTCCGATGGCGTGGCGATTTTTTTTTTTTTTTTTTTTTGCTGTTTGAGACCGACCAGTATGGTCGGACTCGGGCTGTTTTGGAGGCGAGCTCCCTTCAGCCGTGTGGGTAGGGGGTTTTGGGGGGACGTACGCCAGACGACCGGAGCGTGGAGAATGTGGAGGCACTTAGTTGGGAGAGTACTGTGTGTTGGTTTTCTTGTGTGAGGTGTAGTGTGTAGCCATACACGAGCGGGAGAGGTAGATGGATGTGGCCATTATAGTTGTTCTGGGGCATCTGTATTTATTCATGTTGCTTTCTTTGGTTATTTCTTCATATTTTTCTGCGATGTTCTTGCAGGGGGGGGGCGGCGAAGACTGGGACGTGTGACGCTGGTCGCCAAAGCTGTTAGGTGGCGACAGGGAGCCGTCAAGGGAGGCGGAAGGAACAGATTCGGATTATATGCGGGTACGTAAGTGTGGGGAGCTAGAGTGTGTGTTTACTGTGGTGAAGTGACGAGAGTGTGGGGGAGTTTTATCGTGTGTTGATTATTGAGGCTGCGTTTGCTTTAGGAAGACAGGTCGCTACTGCCGGGGAGAGATAAGTCCTTGGCGGGGTAATAGTATGTATTACTGCTAAGCAGGTCTGTGTCGTTGACGCCGGCGTGGTTGGAGGCGAGGGGGAGGACCATTGGCTATTGCGAGGAGGCGATTTAGTAAGTAGGAGGGTCGGCTTGTATTGCGGGTGTTTCTATTAATTGACGGGACTATCGTTTGTATGGAATTGCGGCGGGAGGCTGTGCGGGAATACTTCCAGTTGAGTTTAACAAGGAAGGAATCAAGGTCAGGGAAGCGGGTGTTGAGCGCATACAGGGCGGCATTGGAAGTCTTCGTCAGGCGTGGTCGCCGGTATATGAGTCGTAGGGCCCGTCGTTCTGTGACACGGTGGAGATCGAGGTAGGCTGGAGAGGCAGTAAGGAGAACTGGGTGGGCATATGTGAGGATGGGTCGGATACATGTAGTATAGATGCGGCCTAGTAAGTCGCTGGAGCAGTGGTTTAGTCGGCTGAGGGTTCTGAGAGAACGGAGGCGGGTACGGGCGATGGTAGTTGTGCGTTTTATGTGTGGTCGCCAGGTAAGTTTGGAGTCAAGCGTGACGCCCAGATATTGGCAATCACGCTTCGGGCGTACTGATGATGGGCCAACGCGGACGGGCGTTGTATAGAAATGCGACATGTTGCGTCCAGTGGAGTTGAAAACACAGAGTTGGGTTTTGTCCGCGTTTACAGTTATTCGCCAAGTATTGCAGTAGGCGAAGAAAGGTTCTAGGATTTGTTGCAATTTGATTGGGATCTGCCGGTGTGCGCCTGCTGAGAGCCAGTAGGCAGTATCGTCGGCGTACTGGGCTAGGCCTGCAGATGGGTAGGGTAGAGTAGGCGGAGGGGGAGGGGTGTCTTTCGTAAAGATGATAAACAGTAGCGGGCTAATGGCGGAGCCTTGGGGGACACCGGCATGAAGGCGGAAGGGTGCCGAGAGATGCTGACGGACTCGGACTTGTGCCGTGCGGCCATCCAGGAACTGGGAGAGCCATTTGACGATGGTTGGGGGAAAGTGACATCCGAGGATCTTAAAACGGAGGCCATTGTGCCATACAGAGTCGAAGGCTTTGCGGATGTCGAGTAGGGCTAAGATGGTCGGGCGTTTGCGGGCCGAGTTGTCCTGTGTGGCGCTGATAACCCGAACACGTTGATCGTATATGTTGTAACCAGGGCGAAATCCGCCCTGGGTACTGGGGAGGACGCTATGAGTTTGTAGGTGGGGATGTATCCTGGCGACGAGGATTTTCTCGAAAAGCCTGGAGATTGCAGGGGTGAGAGAAATCGGGCGATAGTTCGACGGGAGGCTGGCGCTTTTGTTAGGTTTGGGGAACATGAGGACATGGGCGTGTTTCCAGGCCCGCGGGACGTAGCCGAGGAGGAGACTAGCTGTGTACAGATGGGCTAGGGCTTCGATAGCAGTGGCGGGGAGCGCTTTTAAATCCGGTTGGGGATTCCGTCAGGGCCGGGGGCTGTATTTCTGCATTTACTAAGTCGGTCTTTGATGTCGTCTGGTTCGATGGGCCGCTCCAGCGGATGGTCGTGGTCTGCGGTCAGGACGTCATGTGGGGTGAAGAGGTCTGAGTGGGTGGTTAAAAAAGTGTCTATAGTATTTTCGGCGATGGCGTCAAAGTCCGGGCTAACGGGGTGGCTATGGATGGTCTGGAGAGAGTCCCGAAAGGCAGCGGCCTTCTCCTCATCGCTGACGAGAAGGCGGTCGCCTAACTGGAGAGGGGTATCGGCTTTAGGCGGGTTGTGTAGACGTTTGACCTGTTTCCAGAATCTGGGTATGTCGTTGCGAAAGGAATCCTGTACTGAAGTACAGAGGCTCTCAATGCGGGAAGATCGAAAGTCTTTTTTTATGGCGATCTTGACGGCATTTGAAAGTCTCCTGTATTCCAAGCAGAGATGCTCGTTCCGCCGATCTCTGTTTAAGAGGCGGCGGATCCAGCGTTTCCGGCGTATCAGTGTAAGGACCGGGGGAGGGAGCCTGAGCTGGGAGTAGCGGACATGTTTCGTCGGTATGGCTTGTGTCATCGCCGTCTGAATCGATGTCGCGATTAGGTCATTGTAAGCGTCCGTTTGCGTGGGGGTGGTGGGTGGGGCTGGAAGAGGGGATATAAGGAAAGCTAAAGCTTGAGAAAAAAGAGGCCAGTCGGCAGCGTGAAAGTCTGTTACGGCCGTCGTGCGGGGTTCCAGGGTGGGGTATTTTACGTGGCCGTAGGAAATTACTAGTAGAATAGGGATGTGGTCAGAGCCAACATCCGGGCCTTGGGAGATCCCGCTTATTTTACGGGAGATGTCGGCTGAGGTAAACAGCTTATCGGGACAGGTAGGACGTTGGGCCGGAGTTACCGGCTGGCGGGTAAACGGGGTACGATGGTGCCTGAGACCGAAGTTATTGACCGCCTGAAGCACACTCGTACCTCGGGCGGTGTTATAACAGTCTCCGAGTTGTCGGTGGTGGGCGTTTAAATCTCCGAAGAGAAGTAAACGGGGGTAGGTCATGGCCAAATGATGGAGGTAGTTGACGTCTAGGTCGGCACGTGGGGGGCAGTAGTATGTTGCTATGAAGAGGGGAGGGGAGTTTGCGAAGCTGAGTTTGACTAGAAGTGAGTCAGTCGGGCTGTTTGATAGGGGTACTACTTTCGCTCGGAGAGAGTTACGAACAAGTATCGCAACTCCGCCCGAGTGAGATCCGTTGTCCTGCCTGAAGAGGGTATAGCCCGGGAAGAACAGGCGATGCCTGGCAGTTAGATAAGTTTCATTAAGGGTGGCGACGTCTGTATGGGATTCCTGTAGAAAGAGGAGGAGTTCATCTCGTCGAGCCCGGAGGCTACGAACATTGAGATGAAGAAGGGTGAGATGGTTCTTGCGGATTACGCTGCCGTCTTCTCCCATCGAAGCTTATCGCTTGGATTTGGAGTGAAGGATTGTAAGGCCTTCAGGGGTCCGGTTAAAAAGCGTCCTAGTGTCGAAAAGTCGCTTAGTGATTTGGTTTACGCTAGTACGGAGTTTGTTGTGAGAAACGGGTTCTGTTACATTATAAATGACTGCGATGAGGGCGTCAAAGACTGATCGAGTCATGTCGGTAATCATTTTCTGTACGTCGGTCATCATCGACTGAAAGAGGCCGAGGATAGTCGTTGTGTCGATTGTTGTAGGAGTAGAAGGAGCGTTGGAGGTTTCTGGAGTAGTTTCGGTTTCGGCGGGTTGGCCATCGACCGGTTGAGGTAAGGTGGGGGCGGGTTGTGTAGGTGCGGAGGCGGTGGCGATAGCGGTATTGAGAGAGGGGAAGTCTGTGGGTTGTGGTTTCCACGGGTTTGCCTTAGGGGGTGATGCGGGTATTATCGGGACGACGGGGGCTTGCGAGGCGGGGACCGGAGTCTGTTTAGGATATTTCGGGCATTTAGTTTGGCCCGTGAAATGGTCTGAGGAGGAGTTACAGGTCGCACGGAACGGCGAGCTGAAGTCATGGTTGGTATGCGGGCATAGGGTAGTGGGAGTTTTATTGCCGCACACGCCGCAACGGGGTTGGTAGGAACAGGAGGCAGCTGTGTGGCCATAAAGGTGGCAGCGGGGGTAAGGTATATGACGTTCCGTCTGTCTGGATTCTTCCGTCCGGTAGTGTCTGCCAGCGACAAAGGCGCCTTCAGTTAGTAGTAGGTTTATGGTTTCTGAGTCGTGGCTAAAAATTCGGGTGAGGCCGGTCGGTCCCAGATCCGACATAATTCGCTTGCAGAAAGCTATTTGGAGGCGCTGGTCCTCTTCCAAAGCTTCCTGGAAGTCCAGTATGTCGATGTCTGTAGCGACACCACGGACGACTAGGGTTTTTAGAGGTTTTCTGGGGGGGTCTTTGGGTTTCTGTGTCGGTTGGGTGGTTTGGAATGCCCTGTATACGGCATTAGGTCCGAAAGTGGTCACGGTTATAGATTGGCAGAACAATTGGAGGTCTGTGAGGGCGTGGCGTTGAAGTGTGGCCCGGGTTTTATGCACTAACCGGGATCGCTGATTGGGTCGCTCCGAACATGTTGTTGGTCACGTGACGGCTGCTGCTCCATGGATTGGCTCGCCTCGTCCGCCGCTGGTACCGGAGAGCAGATGTTCGCATACCGCTCCCGTCACAGTATGATTAGCCACTTTTGCTTTTTTATACACCTCCTTTCCTTACAAAGCTACTGCTTAGTCCACACGTTTCAATCTTGACATTCCAATTTATATAATTTTTTTTTTATTTGTATAAAATTTACATATTTACGAAATTCACCATTCGACTAGTAGATGGCAACGAGATGGCAAAAGTGAATGGGAGAGAAAAAAGATTAATAAATACGTTTTGTGCCGTTCATGTTCATGTATGTATGGAAAGACAAAATATAGAGTTGGCCTGGACTGTAACGTTTAAGCTGAAGACCAGTATTGCCAATACATGTATTTAAATTTTCCTTTGAAATTTCTAAAAATGCCCTATTTTACTAAAAAAAAAAAAACCCTTTCACATCTGAATCTACTACATAAATTGTTAGAATCAATTACAAAACAAAACTTTGTTACTCCAAAACGATAAATTTTATTGTAAACTCTTTCATATTTATTGTAAAAGATAACAACTCCATACAATAGACAACTCCATACTGTTTGTAAAATCATAACTTATAATGTAAATCTAATATAAAGCTACGTTTACTTAAATTTAATTCTTCCGTTGTTTCAAAATTTAAGCACTACCCTTTGTTTGTGCCGTCCCTTTCTCTATACAACTGTCCTCGTCTTGAGTTTTTTATTTAATCAGTTGTACAGTACTTATAAATACTATACTCTTTTTTAGTGGGGCATTTGATAAATGTAGGATTATGAGGGGATGAATAACGTTCTCAAAATTAGGAATACAGGAATGTTTAATGGCTGGTTTCAATTACCCAGTCTCATTTAATATTGCATTCAAGCATATACTTTTACATAACGCATGAGTCTTTTATTCTGAGTCCACCTGTTGGCAACTTATTAGATTCTTCAATAAAAGAATCTTTTAAACTGCTAAAACGGATCATGTGATTGAAAATATGTACCGCTACTGAATCAATTATTGAAGTCATATCAAAATTTTCTTTAGTATAAAAATATCATTTCACATCAAGTTTAAGTACACAGTAAGTTTTCTAATGGCAAACTAAACCAATTAGAAAATGTCAGCCGTCCTTTTTTTCTAACTACCTTAGTCACCATGTTAATCCTATCTTTTCTAGACTTTTCAAAACAAATAATGCTATTTTTAACATGATTCTAGATCATAAAATTAGTAACAATGCAATTATTAAAACTTTTAACATATGATCTAAAAAAAATATTTGAACACGTTATTCAATAACCCATTCTTCGTAACCTCTTATTTTCAAGGATGACATTTCTTGTATTATTTGTGTGCTATATATTATATTATCAAATAATAATCACTTCGGCAGTTGTATTTTTCTGTTTTATCATTATATTTGGACCGGACGTATGTTTTACAGATGCAATCTGTTTCTACACAGGTTTCTATATCAATTCTGAATATCTAAGAATTTATATAGAAACATCTGAAGATGCCGATAGAATCTGTGAAACGTGAGTCGGGTAAAAATATAGTGACACAAAATAGAAAAATACACTTACAGAAATAATCATTAATTGTTAATAGAACATGTAACACAATTTATCAAGACAGGGGCTAGATTACTCGAAAATTCCAGAAAAAGTCTGATATTTTATGTATGGCGTATTAATTTACATGAAAGTGACATGATTGATAATTTGATATGTAAACATAGGTACAAGCAGAACAAGAAGAAAACTGACAAGGATAAAGTTCAATTTGTCTCAGCTGAATATACTAATGTGCTCCCTAACGTAATAAAAAACGAGTTTAAAAAAGTAAACATTAGTGTTTCATTCAGAACTATCAATAATTTAAAAAATATATTTAGGTTAAGGCCTCCAAAAATAACAGAAAATTGCTCAGGCGTATACAGGATGCAATGTGATGATTGTGATACGTTTTACAACGGTCAAACGGGAATGAAATTTATTAACAGATTTAAAGAACATATACAAAAAAGGATATCAGATCGGCCAAATCTAATTTTGCATTGCATTTGATAAATAAAAACCATAATTACACTGGATTCGCGGAAAATATGATACCCTTACACGTTAACAACAAAGGTCGTTTTATGGATGCTTTTGAGGAATTTAAAATTTACAGAGCATCCAAAATTCGTAAAGAATGCTTGCTTAACGATCAGCTTTCGTTTAAATCAAATACGCTGTATGACACCATATTGAAGATAAATGGCGAACTTTGTAATCAGTCCAGTTGAAATTTGACAGTTGAGCAGTCCGCACTGTTTTCGATACTTATGTAGTTATAACGGTTTTAATTATGTTAGTTGTAATAATTGTGGTTGTGTTGTTTATTTCTGTGTATGTGTAATATTTTAATGAAGAAATTTGTGTTAGTGGTTGAAATCACAATCAGAATGATCACTGTTGCACACCACTATATAAAAATTATTCCGATTAGCGCTTTCAAGCTTCACAGCCCATCGTCAGATCGAAATAGACAGGAAATATGTAAAATTATCACACACACACACACACACACACACACACACACACACACACAACACTGAAACACAAGGAATTTGCTAGAAAAATATGTAACTGTACAGATGGTGGGACAGGGTTTAGGGGGTGAGGAAGGGTCATTAATTTATAGCTTGTTGTGTGTGAGCAGGGTGGGGGAGAGGGGTGAAGGGTTTGTTTTTACATATTTCCTGTCTATTTCGATCTGACGATGGGCTGTGAAGCTTGAAAGCGCTAATCGGAATAATTTTTATATAGTGGTGTGCAACAGTGATCATTCTGATTGTAATATTTTAGCCGATGATTTCTGTATAAAAGGTGGATAAAAATTCTTCACCTGAAGATGGGAATTTATTCCCGTAACATGTAGTGTACTAAATGACTACAAATTGCAAGACGGATTACAATAAAGGTGTATTTTAAATTAAATCTTAATGCGATCTGGAGACTGTATATAATTAATTACTGTACACGAAAGTGTTTCTGTTCAACTGTCTACCGCAGTTGCGACGATGGCACTCTGATACGCTATTACTAGCTTACAGTGTGGCATTATGTGTAAAACGTAGCCTAAAGCGGTTGCAAATTTCAGCAACCGAAACGTTGCTTCAATTTTATTAAACTATCACATTTAACTACTAATTCCATTACATTGTTCCCTGGATTGATACAAGTAATTTAATGCATTGAACATTTTTAATCTTTAATATAATTTTAGTACTCGATGTGTAATTATTCTTTATAGTATGACACAAAGATTAAGATAAAGCAATGACAAGTATATAGGCCTAAGTAAAATATTTTTTATAAGCTGTACCGCTTTTTGTTAACGGGAATTTACGTTAATCAAGAATAATCTCTTACCAATCGGTGATGACACCATATGTTTGCATGTATTTTCTAATTAATATTGAGTTGGCGAAAAATGATATCGCTCCGAATGCGTGCCGGAGAACAGACGTGTGCTTTTCAAATAATTGCTTCATATTACTTATACAGGCAGGCGGATTCGGTAGGTAAACCCATCCAAGTCTCTTACGAACTTCACGTATAACAAGTTCCTTCTCTACAAACAAATTAAAAATTAATAAGCAAAATTTAAGGAGCTTTTTAAAAACAGATAAAATTTTGTTCTGTATTTTCTTATTCAAAGTACATTTGCTATCCCTTATTGCGAAACCGAAAGACAAAAGTAAAAACAAATGTTGCATCTCCCCGCAAATTACTTTAAAATTCTAAAAATGAGGAGAGAAATACGCAGATAGCAAGGTGTGTGTGTGTGTGTGTGTGTGTGTGTGTGTGTGTGTGTGTGTGTGTGTGTGTGTGTGTGTGTGTGTGTGTGTGTGTGTTTTCACGAGGGTAATAATGCTAGAAAACGCACAAAATTCTTTTTTACAAATATCACTTCTAACAACTGCACATTTAGCTTTTTACTATGTACCCTATGGTAGGGTTCCCAAAGTGGGGTCCGCAGACACTTTTAAGAAAAATTAGAATATACCGTAATTTTCTCCGATTTGTTATTCTCTAAAATCTAAATATTAGAATCTTAAAACAATTACTAGAAGATTCCAGTATTTTTTTTATTCATACTAATTGTAATTGTAAAATTAATTTCAAACTAATATCTTTAATAATGTCTTTAAATCATGTTGTGTAGCAGATCTGTTTTTCAACAGAACTGACTAGACCTCTCTCTTACACTACAAAAAGAAGATTCATTGGCAGAACTTTCAACTGACAGTTTTCGTAATTACAGCTAGCTGACTTGTAGTTATATATAATGACTGACTGTCCTGAACTCGCAAAAAAAGCTTTGAAACGTTTAACTGTGTTCCCTCTACTTATTTGTGTGAAACCTCATTTTCTCTGCTCACGTAATTGAAGACAAAGTTAAGAAATAAACTTGATGTCGAGAGTGATTTAGTATTGAAATTATCAGACATTAAACCAATTATTGCAGAGCTAATTGTTCAAAAGCAGCTTCATTGTTCACATTAAACTATGTTTGATATCATTAATATTATAATTTTGCGAGTTAAGAGAATTTTGATTTTAATACATTTTAATTAAATGTATAATAACATCTTAATAATATGAAAATAGGCGGCTCAGTAGACCAGTGGGTATGGCACCTGGCTACCAATCTACAGGTCCCGGTTTCAATTCCCGGGCCCGTACCATAAAAACCAAGGTGCGTTTTCAGCCCCCAGGTCGACTCAGCTTGTTGAAAATGAGTACCTGGGATAACATCCTGGGGATAATAATAAGCGGAATAATGGGCGGTTGAAGCGTAGTGCTGGCCACACTGCCTTCCTTGTATGCCGTACGGCTCACGTTAGGTAGCCTACCCTGCCTACTCCTAAGCTACTTCGGTGGTACACATGGGAGCCAATTATTTTATATTAAAATATAAGAGTTTCTATCATATTTACTGTTTGTTTTATTTCAGAACTCAGACGGGGTCCATGAATTTTTAAATTATTTTAGGGAGTTTGTGGACAGAAAAGTTTGGGAACCACTACCCTATGGTATTATGAGTTAAAATCAGTAATATATTCCAATACATTACCTGAGGCACCAAATCCGACAATCACAACGAAAGGATGACGGCGTGTCTCGTTTACAGGTATCGGTTGACGCAGTTGATCTCCATGGCATTCATTGTAAAATGAGTCAACCAGCTCCGTTACTCCAGGTACCCTCCTATACTGAAATGATGAAGGTAGGTAAGGTGACTGACTGTTTATGAAAACTTTTTCTGCGGGTGGGTGACACCTATGCTCCACGCGGGTGGGTGCATGTGTATGTGTACGTGTGTATGTGTGTGTGTGTCACCGTTATTACGTAGGGAGTTTCAAGAAGTTACTATCATACTTCATAAGAGTAGTTTACCTCATCAAATAATGAAAAGAGCTTATACAATAGTATGTGTCTGAAAACGCTTGTTTTCTGTTTAGCCTATGATCAATGAAAATTTTTCAGTTTCTCGACGTCAAGTATAAAAAACCTCAGTCAATTTAGACTTCTCCCTCTGGATCAGTTTAGATTTAGTTTAGATTATTTATTTAATTTTGAATAATTTATTTAATTTATTATATATTCGAAGAGGCAAACCGCCAGTTTGACGAGGCAGTCGTCATCTCTGCCTCACGACCAATTTTCAGTGAATTCCTCAAGAAACAAATCTCATAGTTCGCGAAAAGTATCGTCTCCGGAGACGTGACAGAGGACCCATGATCGGGCAACCATCAGCTTACGTCGAGACATGCTGGCCTTCCGATGACGCTGTTAGAAGCTCGCCGTTTCTCGAACGGGGGATGCGTCTGTCGAAAATTGCCTTACAGGATTCCGACTGCGCTGACGGCTCCCCTCGCATTGCATTCGGACAACCCCTAGATCGTCCGGAGGAAAAGGCAAAATTCCAGAGCATGTGTTTCGAGCGACAATTTGCTTCTACCTTACCCGCACACTGGGACTTCTTTGAGTAACTCGAAAACAATGTCTTTTCCTATCACCGCTGTAACCGGTCAGCCACATTAAAAGTATTCGAACGTCTCGTACAGCGGCGTGTACAAGACTATCTCCGAAACTTTGACGTTCTGCAATAGGTCATTCCATCACTCATCAAATGTCGAGACTGGTGGAAGGCATGACGGGCGCCTGTGTCAGAAATAGTAGAACAAAGCCTTTTTCCTGGGGGGTGGAAAAGGCCTTTGATAGTGTCTCGGGACAATGGGATCTTGTTCAAACTCCGGAAAATCAAGCTTCCAGACTGCTGTTTCATTTGATTACTAGTTTTCTGTCGGAGATGCTCTTCAGCGTCACAGTAGACGACTATGTCTCTTCCGAGATACGAATTACAGCCGAGATACCTCGGAGTAGCGTTCTAGGACTTCCACTATTCTCCATCTCCGTCAACTACGTATCCTGGGAGCCTAAAGTTCAGATAACCCTGTTTACGGACAACACAGCAGTTTATGATTCCATCGTACTCTAACAGGCCAAACATACGACTGCAGTGCCAATTCGATGCGTTTGTGGACTGGACCGACAACCGGAAAGTTGCCATCAACGATACCTGCTCTACGGTCCTATTCTCCAAACGCCGGAAGGAACCGAGAAACCGAATGCGTATCGGCAGTACCTACTTGCCTTGGTCTCCGGAAGTCTAGTACCTCTGTGTCCAACTTGATCGTCAGCGTAGCCGAGAGACCGTCGGCTCCTCTGGGTTTACTGTTTCTAATACTGCCAACAAAGTTTTAACCCGTAAGCTGGGGAAGGTGGTTGTCAAACCTTATTTGCTGCCGATCGTCATCTACGATGTCACTGTCTAGGGATAAGGCTGGTCATTTCTACGTAAGTGAAGTGTGTAGTGTAGTCGACCACTCCCCATACGAGCGGGCTACAATCCACTGTGTATAGGATTAGGCCTGATTTACCTGTGCCCCGACACGATTGGCAGCCGTCTCGTTGCGGCAGGACAACAGGAAAGCCTTTCTCAGGGCCATTCCAATCCTTAATCTGTAGGCCCAGCCCTGCTTCTGCCTCGGTTAAATCAGAGGCAGCCCTTTTCATAGCCAATTCGTGGTTCCGGGCATGTTTCTTTCTTTTGATGGGGGCAACGTTTATCTTGCTTCCGCCGCTCCTGAGAGCTTTCTTCGTCAACTGCGTTCGAAACATTGTTGACAAGGCCCGATGCCTCCGTCTTGGAGTCCACCTCTTTGTGGACAGCTCAATATCCCCTCGTGGGAGATATGTCTTACATGTTTTCTAGGATACGGACGAAAATACTTGGCCGTCTCTCTGTTTCCGCAGACCAATGGCCTACAATTCTATACCTTCATAAACGAGAAATATGCGCATGTTAGGATACTCATATCTGGCCTTGACGTCTTCAAAATCCATGGCAACTCTTCTTTAAAATCAAAGACTGCTTTTGCTTTTACTTCGTAAAACGCCCCAGGCAAGCCCTGTAGAGAGTGATTCTTTTCAAATGGGAACAAGTGAACAGACTGCTCGATCTGACCAGTCTGTGTAAACTCAAAAAAAAAATGTGTAAAAGAGCCGCGAGGCTGGACAAATCGCGCAGTGCCATCACTGCCTACGCTTTATCCACGGTTCTAGATCTTGCCAAAACACAGCGGCTTGCGTCACTTGCGGCAAGGCGCCCCCTGCTCAAGAGTCTTGGGGAAGTTGGTACTGTACAAACTGTGCGGGATGTCACACGGCAAAAAATAAAGGGTTGTGAAACATTCTAGCTCCATCTGATCCGATCCATGGAACGGATTAATCCCCTTGTCCGCAACCAGCGTACCCATACTGGGTCAGAGCGTGATTTGGGAACACCAGTCATTCATCGCAGTCCCCAGACCGAGCACGTGCTTCGAATTTTCAGTCTTATTGTAACAAAATAAAACTTGCTGGAGTTTATTTTTTGTTTTACGCCCCACTGTTGTGAGCATCAATTTTGTAACAAAATAAAAATTTTGTTTAATTTATAAAAAACTATTATTATACTTTTTTCTTTTTTTAAATTAATTTTTGTATTAATAAATTTTAATTCGTTTATTTAATTTTTTATCAACTTATATCACTTTGCGTAAGTGGAATTATGATTCTGCGTTAATAGGATTGTCTCCAGGAGCAATCGATTTGTGATCTTTCTTTACTCGAAGTGTGTCCTCCTTTAAAGTTGTTAATTTCAGCTGTTCTGGTAGTTATGTATCAAATATTGTTTTATATTATTCTATTTATAAGTTTAGAAATAAATAGAATTCAAAATTATAACATTCAATGGTTTTTATTGACAAAATATAAATAATCGATTTTATATCGATTGATGAATCTACTCTCTCAGGGCGAGCGAATTCTTTTATACAAATTATTAATATAAATTCTCAGGTTCTTTAAACTGTTATGTTAGAATAGTCAGAGAAAGGGCAAAGTCTAGAAAGTATAGCACTTACAATTACAGGCTTAATGATCTAAAAATACAAAGATTGTGATTTTATATATAATGTTTAGTAAAGTAAGTTGTTCGAACCAATCGTTGTGATGACGAAACTAGCGGTTGACTGCATAGGATCATGGGATTGCAAAGATGGCTGCTTCGTATCGCAGATGTTGACGGCTGCTACATCAAGGAATTCTCTTCAAATAAATGTTGCTTTTCCAAGATTTCCTCGTCTCAGCATTAGTGATTAATCCCTTTGGTGATAGTGTAGTTGTCCTGGATCAGTGTTCAGTGATTTGTTTCGGTAATTTGTGTTGAATAATGTTTTTATTTCACTTCATACCATAAGGTCGATAATGGCAGATTTTATCTTAATATTCGGAATTATAGTTTATGTGTGTTAATTCGGTTATTGCACCTTTCACTGTTCAATATTAGATCACTTTTATAGTTATTAGTAGGGGGGTTACGACAGTTCTAACGCGGAAGTGACGTCATATGGCGGGAAATTCAAAAATTGTGGTGGTGGGGGTAAACATCCGGTGCAGTGTGCCGCCCAATCCAGAGGTGGGGATGGCTTGGGTGGGTAGTGGTGGTGTGCCACGTGACGGTGGTGGGCGTGCCGAAGTCGTGATTCCTCCGTCGGCCATGTTGTCGGCGGCGGGGGTGTATTAGGTCGTTGATTGGTGGAGGCGTGGCCGCGGTTTGTTCGCCGTTCGTTGTTCGCCGTCCGTCGGCGGCCTGGCCGCGGCCTGGTCGCGGCCTGGAGTGGTGGGGTCGTCGTCCATGTTGTCGGCGGCGTCGGCCATGTTGGAAAAGCGGCGAGGTTGTCGGTTTGTGGTATGAGTGTGCTGGTTAAGGGCCGGCCACGTTGCCGACTCGTGCATGTGTTATAGTGTATAGGTTTGTATATGTAAGGGGTTTTCCGGAAGTGCGGCCATGTTGGAAAAGCGTCGTCGCCGTTGCCAACTTGTGCTGGTTTACGTCGGTCACGACGACGTTGTCAACTCGTGCGTGTGTTATAGTGTACGGGTTTGTATATGTACGCCGCCGACCGCATATCGTCGATGCCGTGTATTTCATTGTTGGCAACTTGTGAACTGTGTAAATTCGAATGCGTGTCTATGTGTTAAGTAAATATATATACAGATTTAAAAAAAGGTCGTTGATTGGTGTAGGCGTGGCCGCGGTTTGTTCGCCGTTCGCTGTTCGCCGTCCAGCGGCGGCCTGGCCCCGGCCTGGTCGTGGCTTGATCGCGGCCAGGAGTGGTGGGGTCGTCGTCCGTGTTGTCGGCGGCGTCGGCCATGTTGTCGGGTGGGAGATGATTGGTGTGGTCGGCCATGTTGGAAAAGTGCGAGATTGTCGGTTTGTGGTATGAGTGTGCTGGATAAGGGCGCGGCCACTTTGCCGACTCGTGCATGTGTCATAGTGTACGGGTTTGGATATATACGGGGTTTTTCCGGAAGTGCGGCCATGTTGGAAAAACGTCGCGTCGCCGTTGCCAACTTGTGCCCACGTTGCCGATTCGTGCATGTGTTATAGTGTACGGGTTTGGATATATACTGCGTTTTCCGGGCGGTCATGTTGGAAAAGAGTCGTCGTTGCCAACTTGTGCATGTGTGCTGGTTTAGCGTCGGCGTGCACGTTGTCAACTCATGCGTGTGTTATAGTGTACGGGTTTGGATATATACGCCGCCGCCGCCGCCGTCCGGATATCGTCGATGTCGTGTATTCCATTGCTGGCAACTTGTGAACTGCGTGTCTATGTGTTAAGTAAATATATATATTGTAAAAATAAAAAGATGACTCGGTCCTTCAGTTGAAAATCAATGTCAAACGAACGTAAAAAAAGTGTAGTGTCGTGTACATTTGTTGATGTAAGAAACACACATAATATGCACTGCATAATTGAACGTCAATTCACTTACATAAAACACACACAACACTCATGGAAAATAATTACTGTTTATGTAATATCTGAATAATAGGACGCCACAAATGATGTAATCGGCTCCCACTGTGATCTTCAAATGTGGAGTTAATTTTACAGCTGGTGGGTATGTAATATGAATAATAGGGACAAGTGGCAGTTGACTTCCGCTGAGACCTATACACGTGCAGTTATTTATAACTTCTTACATCATGATGCTGTTTGTCCATAGTCGTATGCAATTTTCTTTTTTTTTTTAATAACAGAACACATGCTGCTGCTGATGATGTAATCGACTCCGACTGTCTGGCCATCTGTTATCGCAGCCTGTGAACGTAGTGAGGGCGGGGGGCTTTATTAGACATACATAAATCTTGTGTAATTACAGAACGCGAGCCGCTGATAGTAATAATTAATTGCCTCCGTCTGTCTGATCATATAAATAATTGCCTCCGTCTGTTTGAGCATAAATATGTTATCGTCGCGTGTGAACGAAGTTAGGGACGTACATAAATTAGCGTGTGAATGTGTGTGTATGTGTGTGGCAGCTGTTACTTTTTTTTGTTGTTGGGTGTGCATTAGTTGTTACGATGATGTAATCGACTCCGTCTGTCTCGCCATCTGTTATCGCAGCGTGTGAACGTAGTCGTGTAGTGGTACATAAATTTTTTTTTTAATAACACAAGCTGCTGCTGATGATGTAATCGACTCCGTCTGTCTGTCCATCTGTTATCGTAGCGTGTGAACGAAGTGAAGGACGTACATAAATTAGTGTGTGAAACAGAACGCAAGCCAAACTAAGTGGGCGTCCATGACTTTGTGTGTGGTAGTTTTTTTTTTGTCGTTGGGCGTGCATTAGTTGTTACCATCTCTTTCGCGTACATCCTTGAGATACTGTATATAAGCTGTACGAACTGCTCTCAACGGCACATCGTTCGTCGCGAGACTCAACTGGAACTCGTACAGGGTGAGTTTGATTTTTAAAATATTCTTTAATTTCTAAAGTATATTATAATCATGCAATTATTGTTTAATAAAATTGATTTTTTAAATTAGTTCTATGTAACTCGTTCTAGCTTGTATATTGAGTGATGAATAGTGTTAATGTTCGAAGGACTTTTCAAATTAAAAAACAATAAAAATGTTAAAGCAATACTGTTTAAATAAAAATAATTAAAATACATGTAATCAAAATATATTACAATTTAAAATACATAATATGTAAACGCACACAGTAGTGAAAATTACAAAATATAAACATGTGCAATATGACAATTGTGTACGAAATACATCTACTGTGAAAACTAATTACAAGAAGTGCAATATGACATGACAAATATGTACAAAAAAATGAAATAAACACACTCAGTAGTGACAATTACAAAATACAATTGTATACAATTATATCAAATGAATTAAGTGTAAGCACATTATATTATAACATTATGTAAACGCATACACAATTGCGTAGAATTAAATCAAATTGAAATAAGTGTAAGCACATTATATTTTAAATACTATTTGTAAACACATGCAAGGACAATTATGTACAAATATATTTTTTAATTTTAAAGATGTCTATCCGGACTTACTCTAAAATGAACACCATGTAAGCCTTGTATTATTCTCTAGACATAAGTACATTGACAATTGATTACAATTAAATCAAATGAACTATGTGTAATCACATTATAATATAAGTTAAAATATATTATGTATAATTAAATGAAATACAACTAAGTACATGTTAATATATATGTAATCGTACGCGACAAATGAAGATGTCCATTCGGTCCTACTCTACAATGTCTACTATGTAAGCTCTATCCTTTTCTCCACGATAAGTTAGTTGCAGTGAACACGGTACTAAATTTTTTAATTCGTCATCTTCGAAAACGCCTGCGTATCTCTTTGGTAGATATACACGATATTTTAGTTTAGGGTCTCTGTAATCTTGGAGAGTGACGAGTACGGCTTTCGTGTACTTTGCGTCTATATTCTGCATTTCTTCTATTGGATATTTTACGCCGATTATCAATTCCTTAATTTTTTTATACTCAATTGCGCTAATGGTTGCAAACTTTGCAGTGAATGATGCCATTTTAAAATAAAGAATTTATATTTTCTTGCGCGTCTCTCAAGGACTGAATGAATAACGCTCGTGCACAGCGAAATAAATAGGGAGGAAGTTGTAGAGGTGGAAACCGGAGAGGGCGAACCACTCAACGCACAGTAAGCGCTTATTTATAACCGTGTGAACAGGATACGAGCTGATTTCTCACGGTTCGATGGGTAGGTGGGGAGGAGGGTAGTCTTTTATTTTTATACGTCTAGACAGCACTCGTGCTTGTTCGAACATGTCGTCGACGCTAATTTATTTTTAGACGGGTGATGTAATCAACAGAAAATTTAACCGTGTAAACAGGATACGACTTGATTTCTCACGGTTCGATGGGTAGGTGGGGAAGAGGGGAGTCGGTTATTTTTATACGACTAGACATGTCGTCGACGCTAATTTATTTTTAGGCAGATGATGTAATCGACAGAAAAAGCGACGACTGTTATTTTTTACGTAAGCGCTAAACAATAATGTATCCAATTACGTAGTAATTTATCAGAAACATATTGATTACTCTAAAATCTGATACAACCCACTCGCGTAAAGCGTGTACTCTAGTATTTGTACATATATCTGGAAATAAGCGGTGCGCGAGACAGGCTGTTCCATGTATTGATTGTAATTGATCGAGTTTGGGACAACCGAAATCTTCTAAATTTATAATATTAAAATGCACGATACGCTTCTGTAGAAATCTTTTTTTTTTTTCAATCCTTTTACGAACACGAAGTTAAAAGGAAACGTATACTTTTTTAATATTGGTACAAGATGTTCGTACGATGTGTCCCCGTCCACCCACGCTAGTCCATGATAATGGTCCGTCAACCGTCTGTTTGTTCTCACATGTTTGTGATTCGAAACAGTCGTGTATACTGGAGGTGTAAATATCCAATGCCTGCTGGCAAATGCGGTGACATCCATAACGGCTAGTTCCTTAACGAGTTCGTTTCCATCGTTGTCGATGAAACGGTGAAAGTCGTCAAGTATGACCGCTAGTTTATCCTCGCACATCCATTTTTCGTTATAAACAACGTGTTTGGTGTTACTAGGAACGTTGCAGATCCGTCCAATTTACGGAACAGCCACGTTGTATATTGTGAAACGCTCGTAAAGAATTTTTTCGGAACGTTTATTTTGTACCTTATATTTTCGTCACGGATTAGTGCAACAAATTTACATGTCAAAACGTTGTATACAAAAATTTCTATAGGGTACAATACTGTATGCTTTAAGTCACTGCAGCGTATGTACTCGTACGGAGATAGCAGCTCCATGCGTCCGTCTTCAACGCGTGCTGTTCAAACACTTGAGGTATGCGATATTAGCGGAGGTTGGATTAAACACTTTTGTTACAGCAGCTTATATTTTCAAACCTTTTGTTCACTAGGCGATAAAATTAAAGCGTGAAAACGAACTAGAAATACGCTCTCATGTAAGCGGTGTATGCGGTTCTACATAAGGGACAATTATGTAGGGTTATGGCGCAATTCACACATGTGATAAAATGTCGACAGGGAATCAGTACAACCTCCACGTTTTGTGCGTAACAGACTTTGCACATTGTATCACGATTCGAGCCTCCGTCTACGTTTTTTATATTCTCCTTGATCGTGTCGGTGCGTTGTTCGTTCTTCGCTGTCACTGCTGCTGTTGGCGCTTGCGGTTCGGTAACGATACCCAGTGCCTTGATGATAAAATTTTTATCTTTCATTAACATTACGTAAGAGCACGCAGGGAAATTACGTGCGTGTTCCATTTAAGCATATTCTCCACGTTTCCATTTGTTTAATCCGCCTCCACAGCAAAAACAAATCACTCTATCGTTGCATCCGGTGTAAAAGAAACCCGCTTCTGATAATTCTTTAGGCGTTATCGTTAACGATACAGGCCATTCTTTAAAACTTTTTAAACGGTTTTCCAAGCTTCTGTAACGCGGGTAAGGAGATGTGATTTTTTGAATTATGATGACCTGCACTTCTTTACCGTCTGATGATAAGGACTTGATTGACGTCGTCGCTTCACCGCATTGTTTGAAATAGCGGTTGTTGTTGGGATTGATATCGTCATCATCGGTATCGTGTGAAAGCATCTTGTGCGTCCACTCACGACTCGTGCTGATGAAACACTGAGCGAAGACGAGGTTGTCAGGTTGTGGTAGGAGTGTGCTGGTTAAGGGTCGGCCACGTTGCCGACTCGTGCATGTGTTATAGTGTACGGGTTTGAATATATACGGCGTTTTCCGGAAGGGCGGCCATGTTGGAAAAGCGTCGTCGCCGTTGCCAACTTGTGCATGTGTGCTGGTTTACCGTCGGCGTGTACGTTGTCAACTCGTGCGTGTGTTATAGTGTACGGGTTTTGATATATACGCCGCCGCCGCCGCCGTCCGGATATCGTCGATGTCGTGTATTGCATTGTTGGCAACTTATGAACTGCGTAAATTCGAATGCGTGTCTATGTGTTAAGTAAATATATATATTGTAAATATAAAAAGATGACTCGGCCCTTCAGTTGAAAATCAATGTCAAACGAACGTAAAAAAAGTGTAGTGTCGTGTACATTTGTTGGTACTAGTAGTACTATATGTAGTACTATTACTAGTACTACTACTAAATGAGTGTAAGCAGTTCAATGTCTGACCGATGGTGCCCATGATAAAAAAAATATAAAATAAAAAAAAATTCCAAACATTATACCTATACACTTTAAATATCGTGTCAATGTCAAAGCGGTATCACTTTCATCACGGATCGATGACGCGATGGACGTCTATCGATACGACGATGGGAAACATTTCGCGTTAACAAAACCGTTATGAAGCGCGATACGCTCCAAATTGTGTTCCATGTATTTTGTGAAGAAAAAACGATTTTGTGGTAACTACTGTACACGTTACAAGTTCGGTGTTGAGAGATATCACGGACGTTGTTGGCGTCACATAAAGACACGTAGCGGTGATCTGCCACCGATCGTGCTGTTGATGATAGTCTCCGATCGTATACACAACAAATCACGATGGCTTCAATTTATCGAAGAGTGTGATCGAAACAACGTACCGATAGAACTCGTGGTTTACGAATAGAATATGTTCAAGTGTACCGTACGTCACGCATGGCATTTTCTTCCACGTTTCCGTCCGATTCCTGAACTGTATCACGCCGCTCAACGTGTTCACGGCTTACACGATTCACACGGACGGATAAACTACGCGACTGTGTACACGGACATGCTCGCCTACGGAAGTTCAATCCCTCACGCTTCGTGTTGCATTGTCATTACAGAGCGCACAATTCCGATACGTACACCGATTGAAATATACACAAGCGCGGTTATGATAGCGCCAAAATGCGCACTGGATCCTAGCTACAACGTAAGTTTTGACGTGCACTGCCCACCGTCCTCGTTACCGACACTAGCGAGAGGGAAACAGTTTGCGTTGGTGAACAACAAGGCGTAGGGATTGTTTTCGGTAGCTTTTCTGAAGGAGGCGTTGCCTACACTCCGAAAGTATTGCGAATACTTTAGTCTGCGGTATTCGCACGAACAAGGGTACACGGTGAAAGACCGACGTTTGTATGAACAGTGGCAGCAGTGCACGGGCGCTATGGCAGACGAGTTTTGGTTGTTGAACTCGTATCTGATACACCTGCATACGGAGTCCAGATGTCAACGCCCAATCGCTGAACTCAGAGCTAAACACATGTGCGAGCGCCTACCTGAGAACGATAACGTCATAGTCGCGGAAATGCACGAGTACCGCGACAACGTTATACGTAGCGTCATGTTCAAAGACATGAATTCTGTCAAGACCGTAAGAGCGTTGGACACGAAACAACACACGCTCATGAGATATTACATCGGTATGAGCCTCGTGCGTAATGGATGTATGAAAATCAGTTTATCACACGTTTTAACGTACTTGCGCAATCGCAAGAAGAACGCACTGTTCTTCCGTTCGGTCGAGATGATATAACTGGTTGTGGAGCGGAGACCTCACTACAGTCACGCGATGGAAGGCGGACGTACCAGAACGGTACCGAGGAGAGTTACGTTCAGCATTGAGCCGACGGTTTACTACGTTCCAACGTATTGTGAATCACGGTTCGCACGATTTGGGAATGAAACGACAGGTGAAGATCATACAGCAGAGCGTTCGCAAGACTATCGCGACGGAGTTGCACAGACCGGTAAGAAGGAATTTTCCGAGACGTGCGGTCGAGTTAAAGGGACTTCACTTGTACCAAGCGGACCTGGTAGAGATGATACCGCACGCAAAGGTGAACAAGGGATTCAAGTACCTCATGACGATCATTAATGCGTTTATCAAGTACGCGTACGCTGTTCCGTTGAAAATGAAGACCGGTGTAGAGGTCGCACGAGCTCTAGAACCGATTTTGCGCGCTAATAAAATGAAATATCTCCAGACAGACAACGGGAAAGAGTACTACAACATTGCCGTACAAACATTGGTGAGCAGATATGGTGTTACACTCTATTCCACGTATAGTGAGAAAAAGGCGTCCATTGTGGAACGCTTCACCCGTACGTTTAAAACGCACATGTATCGTGCGTTCAGCGAACAAGGTCATTATCGTTGGTTGGATATGTTACCGGAACTAATCAGCACGTACAACAACAGCGTGCACAGAACGACTGGAATGAAACCGTGTCAAGTAAACGATTCCAACAAACGCATGGTGCTACGTCGGATTCACAAGAACACAGCGAGGAGCATCGATTATAAACGACCAAAGTTCAACGTAGGTGATCGTGTACGTATAAGCAAACACAAAATGACATTCGCCAAAGGATACACGCCCAACTGGACAAACGAGATATTCCTCGTTCACGCGGTACGTACCGGCAGTATACCCGTCACTTATTCGCTAAAGGATCATACGGGTGAAGTGTTGAAAGGTGGTTTTTATGAACACGAAATCAGTAAATCGAACGTCGGTGACGTATACTTGGTAGAAAAGATCGTACAACGTAAAGGTGATCGTGTGAAAGTTAGATGGTTAGGATTCAACGGTAAACACGATTCATGGATACACAAGAAGAACTTGCTATAACAACGATTCGACTCGTGGAAATAGAACCAGTATGCGTCGGTGCGTTACGATGACAACATGCACGCTGTGTACAGTGTAAAAGACATTGTGTCCCCGGTTACGACGAGTACGTCGTGAACACGACTGCAAACGACGTTGAACGCATGCGCAGGATCTTGACAGTGCACAAGTACTGGCAATGGGTTACAAATCGTGTGACGAGGTTCCGACTCAGCGAAATAGTACCTAGTGGCACTGGATTCGATCACTACAAAGAATGTGTTTGGTCGGATCGGAACTGTGGAACGGGTCGGTCCGGACACTTGTGTATGCAGTCACATATCTACCGACTGTACCGATATAGTGCGACTATTAAATATACTTTGGGCGCACCAACATGAAAATATTGCAACAAGCGCACAGACTAAAAATAAAGGACGTGGACTATTCGAAATTGTGCGACGATGGTGGTGGCTGTGATTGTGGCAGAAAAAAACGTAAACACGGACGTCTTCTGCCCGATACCGTTCGTTCGATCATCTGCGGACCTTCCGCGTGCGGCAAGACAAACGTCATGTTCAACCTGTTGTTCGATGTAAACGGATTGAGATTCGCGAACTTATACGTGTTTTCTAAATCACTATTTCAACCCAAATATCAGACGCTGGAGACCCTGATGACACGACTTTCCAACGAAGGAATGGGTTATCACGCCTACAACGATAACGAAGAGGTACCGCCTCCCGACGAGGTCGATCCCGATTCTATTATGGTGTTCGATGACGTGTCTTGTGAAAGACAACACAACATACGCAAGTATTTCTCTATGGGACGACACAGCGGTGTGGACGCGTTTTACCTTTGGCAGACATACAGTCAAGTGCCAAAACAGTTGGTTCGTGACAATGCCAATCCAATAGTATTGTTCAAACAGGACGATCGCAACTTGAAGCATGCGTACAACGATCACGTCAACACGGTCATGAAATACGAAACGTTTAAGAAAGTGTGCGCCGAAGCGTGGAAAGATCGTTACGGCTTTCTCGTTTTGGACAAGGATTCTTCTATCGACACCGGCAGGTACAGAGCCGGTTTTGACTGTTTCATAGTAGTCGCGCCTAAAATTAGAAAAAAAATAAAAAATAAAAAAAATAAATAAATTTTTTACTTCCTGTCATATTAAATGGTTAACCATCTTCATGAAGCTATAATTATTATTGAACAAGATCTCTCGTTGAAATAAAATGTTTATTTTTCCTTAATTCCTTGTAATTTCATGAATTAGTTATCTTTTTTAAATTATATCTTTAATTTAAATCTTCCCCTTAGGTTAAAATGTTATTACACTTGCATTTTTTCTAATATTCCTTTATACATTTCTTCAATATCTTTATAAAGTATTGGTCCTGTTAGAATACATTGTGTTGGATTTACATTATATAAATTTCATCAATTTACTTAATTTATTGTACTTATTTATCAATTATAAAGTTGTTGAGATTTACCATTTGTCCAGATTTTAGATTTGTTCACATATAATGTTTTATGACTAATACAGCTTGCTTTTACCCCTTCTGACTTTTTTTTCTTATACCATCTTAATTAAAATTCTTATACTTAACTAAATTAACATTTAGTATTGAATCCATACTATTAATACATAACAAATATTTGAAAACAAAAGAGTTGTACTCAAACTCAGACATTTCAGTCTTGATTAATCCTATTAAACATAATAAATATTTTGGAATAATAAAAAACATAATACTCTATTTCCACCATTTAAGTATAGAGTTCATTGACCTTAATATAAATAACACATCTGTCCCTTCATTATTTAAAGTATTTCTTAAAATTAAATTTATGCACTCTTGGCTCTTTTTATTTTATTTTGGGGATGTAGCCTTTGTCACTTCACTTATTTATTGCCTGCTCTTATTTTCATTTTAATAAATGTTATTAGATAAAGAGTGGCACTCACTTAGAAACATTTGTAGTCTATTTTCATTATAATATTCTATAAAATATAATTTTTGTATTCAATACAAAACTTTAAAGTTGTATAAAGGCACTAATTCACTTAGTTTTTGAATTTAAACATTGACACTTGAAGTTTATTTAATATAATAAAATAACTTGCACTGGTATTCTTTGATCTTATCTCTAATCAGTTTTATAGTCTTATAAGATTAAGAATCCTATTTATATAGGATTATTAAGATTTGTTTTTTCCATTATATAAATAATTTCCACTGGTTCACTTTTAATTCTACATTTAGACACTTTTGTTTATATCTACTTTACATATATTTTTATTTTTTGGTGTTATACCTTCATTTGTTATTAATATACTCTCTTTTGGGGTTTCGTTTTTTCTTATTACTGGGTTTGCTTTGGGTATTTCCCTACTTTATTTTATTCTACTACGTGGTTTCTTCCAATTTCTGTCCTGTTATTAGGGATGTCGGTTTGTTCTGGGTATTGTCTTACTTACTCCTATCCTACCTGGGTATTTCCTTACTTGATCTTATCCTTTTGTATTATTTTTTTATCATTCATCATAAGTTGCATAATTGGTTTTAATTGAGATACTTTCTTCAGACTATGAATGGCACTTTACGGTGGTTCTTAATTAGTTTTTAATGTATTTTTCTTTGATTTTAATTTCTTTTTAATTTATTTATGATCATTATTTCGTTCATTATAATGTGGATAATCTGTCATGCTACACTATTCGTTGTCGTCTCCGCAAGGTGTCCCCAAAAGAGAAATTCACCCTGATCGCGGTAGTCTTTTTGAGCATTTCTGAATTAAACATGCTCGCAGACTTATTTTCCTCAAACAAGGCCTAGTCATCGTAGTCATCGTGGTAGTCATAGTCTTCTATATAGGCTTTTATCCCGCTTCCCGCAGGCTCCTGCTCACAGTAACCTAGACTAGCCTAGTCTTCTCCAAGAGGAACTAGCCCGACGTACAGCTCTTTAACGAGATCCACCTCAGGCTTCATAAAAAGTGCGATTGCCCAACTATGTGTTTGACAAGGACGATGGCGAGAAACGGGTGGCACTGCCATCGAGGTAAAGACGTCAGTTGGTCAGCACAGCGTGATGTTGCCTCCTCGATGAAATATCAAGGCCACAGCCGCGGATGAAGCCCAATTTCACAGTCGAATATCACCGGGTTCCCGAGGAAGTTCTCTTCTTCATCTAGAGAAGAACGGACTTCGGAGAACGTGGCAGTAAATGCGAGAGCCAACCAACATAGCCAGTTTAATCAGTCAGCGGGCAAGTCACGTTATGACATGCAAGCCCACCGACAAAGCTGCTACAAGTTTGAGGTCCCCAATATGACTCGACCGGATGACAGTTCAATCTCCCCCAATACCTTCTGCGTTGGCTGGGAAGAGGCATCTACCTCCACTCACGGCCATCACTGGACCTGAGAGGTCAACCTCTTGCCAAGCAGGATGAGAAATTCAAGTTCCTAGCCGAGTGCTTGAAGCGACAAAAGTTCGAAAGCATAATGGAGGTGCTGTAAGCTAAAGATTATACCAGCCCGGGCTCAATTGGTCAGTCAGGTCAGTTGTTCTGAAAGTTGAACAGAAGCCTCATTATGTTATAGTCAGTACCCTTGTGTTAGAGATATGCAGGTCTAACCCTCCGCGGAATCCGAATCATCTAACTATCTAGGTTTTAACAGCTTGATAGTGTCATACCAGATCCATTACTCACGGCGGGTACAGACCCAGCAGTCACTTAGTCGAAACTAGATAACAACCTCCATCACAATCCAGTACATCAGCGACCAATCCGGTCTCCCGTACCAGCCGCCGATGCCGGCCGGAGCACAATTAAGGTAAGCCCTATTTGTGGCGTATGGGATGTACGCCACATCAATGTGGTGACTCATAGTCCCCAAGGAGGTGATTCAGCAAAGCTAGGGCAAACGTTAACCCACCTCCCATCACCCACGGGTCGACTACCTGTTCTGAGGGTATAACCTCTTCTCTTGAGTTATAACAGAGGGAACCCAAAGTAATTGGTTCGGCCAATTACTTCAGGCTGCCTTATTCGGGACGAGCTGAAATTTAAACAGAACAACACACAGTGAAAATAAAAGGAATCATGGAAGGGAAAACTGTTGATTTATGTACTCAGTATATGTGTGCAACAAGAAGATTTCCCTTTATTAAACATTTAAAATAAAACAAATGACATTTACTCAAAAACAGATCCCATTACATTATTAATTAAATTATTAACTTGTTTAAATTGCTTTATATAAACTGTGGGATCACAAAAAAATTATATTTAGCTTTTCCCCGGATCCGGGTAACCATTTGGTATTTAGTCTTTAAACTTTAAAAATTAATTATATTCAATTCAAGATATTAGCTTGCAAGACTGTTACTTTTACTTTTACTTTTACTTTTAAGTTTCATTATTATTCCATTTGAAGAATGGTATTAATTATACTACGATACGTTAAAATCTAAACTGTTACAGTTGCAAGAAGCCTGAATAGTTACAATTAAATTCTTAGATTTAAATTTTTATATTCTTATAAAGTCACTCGTCTCTGAAAGTCTCTTTAAGAGAGTATTGTGCTACAATTACTATTATTATTATTCCTCGATAGACGTGCCATCGAGTCACCTTTAATTTGGGATGTAGAAGTCTCCTCCATATGGTTACATCTTGGGAATCCTAAGAGCGTCGTCCTCGTCTAGGTCTGGTCTCAGTTGTTCACGGCTTAAACGTCTGCAGGATAGAGTGGGCCTTCTACACAGGTACTCGTTGATTCTCAGAAGTCTCGAACTGCATTATCGGTCGGGTCTACTAGAGTTGTAATTCTGATGATTCATGTCTCCAGGCAGGATGTTGTGGAGAGTCGTCAATCGGAGAAGATAGCTGTTATAGTTATTAACACTCGTACTATTGGTTGTCACATATTTCTTCTTGTTACAAAGTTTTTTTTATTTTTCTTTCTCTTAACGTTACATATTACACTCTTTTGTAGCAGTTAGTAAAATACATAAGAATTAATCCAAACTAATAACCAATCACATAACATTTTAACAGAGCATTTCGCTCGTGCGTGTGCCCTGTTGGAGTCGACATAGCGAGAGAGAGATTTTTCGTACGCTACCACTGGTACAGGACAATAGATAGTGGGGTGTTTATTCCGCGAGAATATAGTCCCGGTCTCTCTCTAAATAAAACTTTTTTATTTATACAAACTATCGCTAGATAACAATACATCATTTAAATTAGTTGTTTTCGTGACTATCTGTGTCTTCAGACTCTTTAATTATTAACATTATTTTTCTATATTATTTTAATTACAGAAGACTCGGTAAACATGTCGAGTCCGGTATCAACAGGTAGGCGCCTGATAACAAGCAAAGGGTTAAATGCGACAATAATAATTATTTACAATATGTCTTTTCTTTACCGTTTCTTTGCCCTTATTAATTACTACTTCCATTCACACTTAGTACCTACATTTTTTTTATTATCATTGTGAGATTTAAATGGTTAATTGTTCGCAACTTAAAATTTTTTATTTCTTAATTTTTTTTTTTTAATTGTCACAATTTAAATCGTCACAAGGGACTTAAAAAAGGCGACAAGCCACCATTTCGGGGATTCGTTGACCCATATCTATAGTGGTTTTAAGAGATCACTAGCCCATTTTCTTCTAACCTAGTCATGACGAATTGCAGCCTTTATTACGCAAAGCCTTTCAGAAAATAGCAAGGCGTCTTTCTAAGTTTATCTTTTATTTTTTGACAGCCACGTTCATTTCCGGACCGGAACACTTGTTTGTTTCCCCTACATAGTGTTAATGTAGTATTAACCTTCATGTAGTATTAATCAAATTCATGAATTTGTTGCTCTTTCCTGATCATCCCTCTTTATATTGTAATTCCATTAAAAACAACCACTGCATCTGTTCGCCTACACATCTCCCAGATATCCAACCTGACCCCTGAATCACTCAGTTCTCTTACGAATTGCGCCCTTTGCTCCACATATTTTCAGCAGCCATACAAGATACGTTCCGGAGTAAAAATACACACCATTCATAATAATCACTGCACACATCCGAACCTATTTAGATAACTACTAAAATATCCGTGCCCTTCAGGAACAGAGGGTCATAATGTGTTTGGAGCGACAGATCGCTCAGAACCCGCCCAACGACTCGGACTCCGAGGACGAGCTAGACGACACGATTACTTCGCTCGCCCGAATACCGTCAAATCTGAGTTCACAGTAAAGGCATTACAGAAACATTCGGACAGGGCAGTTTGCTTCCTAGCAGACCTGTTCAACGCATGCTTCTGGCTCGCCTACTTTTTCTGAAATGGCGCCGGTTAACAGGTGCCCAAGCTTGCCGATAACATTCGATTTATAAGATTGCTGTCACACATGTCGAAAGTTTTCGAATGCTTGATACAGGGGCGCATACTAGTTTACCTAAAACGTTTAGATATTCTAGTTCCCCAGCAATTTGTATTTCGTGCGGGAGACGTCCATCAGCAATTCAATGACGCCCAGTAGTTGCCTGAAACCCGGTTAGCCATGTTTGCTGCCGACACGGCAGCGTATGCTGTCGATTGTAATTCTGAAATAACCGCTATCTGACTCCAAAAACTTCTGGGAGCATACTGTGAGTGGCGGGCAAATAGACCTGCCATCCGTTACCGCGGCCAAGAACACTGCTATAGTCTTCTTCAGATGTAGGAAGCTCCCTTCCAGATCCTACATATGCCCGTACCCGACGAACACTAACACTAAGTCACACAATATTTAATTGAAACCCCTCGGACGGTGTTACGCCACTCCTAACAATGACCAGTTATCCTTGCCCCCAAGGATGGAGCTCATCTAATGTTCGGGACGATTGGCTTGCCCGCTGGCTTGCGCAGACCCTGGTCTCTCTATCTATCTCTTACGTCTAGTGTCCAGTCTACCTCAAGCTTTTGCCTTGGTAAACTGTTTTGCTCTGTACAAGGAATTTTTTTTGTTTACCTACAGTGTTTGATTCTCACCGCGCGGGTTGCCCTCATGATTCGCTGGGTTAGTGTTCGTGTGGTTGGCTAGTCGGTAGTATTTTAATGATGTTAGTCCTTCACTCCTACGAAACTTTCTTCCGAAGTGACGTCCACTGCCCGTTTCTTTACCACAGCTGTTAATCCCCCTCATGGAGACTTGCGGCTTTCCTCCCAGTTCGTTCGAAAACTCTTCCACGCGAAAGTATTACTACTGAAAGTGGCAGTGACAGTGAATGTTCATCGACGTGTAGTGCTCGGCCAGAGGACGAGTTTTCGTTTGTTCAAGACGAACGTATGCGCCAAGCGCAAGCGGAATCTGACCACCATCCCCTCACCGGTCATGACTACGTTACCTCGTTAATAGACCCAACCAGCGAGGCCAGACCTCCTCAAAATCTGTACCTCCTCCACGCATTCCTCCCATTCCCATTGTATTTACGAATCGGCATTATGCTCAGATTATTGCTTCCAACTGTGCTCCCCTTCCTTCTGTCAAGATTGAGGCCAAGTGCCAAGGCGTTTTGTTGACTTGTTCAATTGCTGAGATGTTCTTGATCTGAAACACGCGTGATTTTCGCTCAGTGACGAGTCGGACCGGCAGTCTACTTCCACACCTTCGCTCTCTCTGAAGAGCGTAAAATCAAAATTCTTATCTCCGGCATCGGCATCCGGCATCTTATCCTTGGAGTACATCAGGCAGGAACTCTTCGTACTCCGCTATGCGCAGACGGCAGTGTCTGTCGTAATATTGGAAAGGGCGAGACATAAATCCGGTCGACTTCCTGGTTAAACTCCAGACGTTAGGCCATTTACAGGAGATCTCTAGTCTCCAGATATTCCTGTACCTTTGGATGGAAGTCCGACATTCGGTCCCAGGCCGCCTCTCGCAGTGTTTCAGCTGCCAGAAGTTCGGCCACCTATTTTTATTCCAGACTACGGTTGCGTCCGTTGTAGTGACGTCCATCGAAGCCGTAATAAGCCGAATACGGGTGTTATGTCCATCTGTTGCAAATGAGGAAGAACGCGCCAGATTAATTAACAAACTAATTAATTATTACTGGGGATTATAAAATGAATTGAGCGCTGCGGCGGGCGGGAAGGCGTGTACCTGGTTCTACCAACAACCGGTGGGTGCCTTTCTCAACAGCAGGAAATCCCTGCCCCTCAGTCATCCTGAAATATTCTTGCTAGCAGACCACCACCCAATCCGCCAGTCCTGCGCCAACTCTTTCCCGGCCGACGCCACTCAGACATGTCTGCCAATTATTGTGGACTTTCTTCCCTCTCCTATCTCTCAATGGCTATAAACCTGCGGATCGTCGCTTGAAACGCCAATGCCATATTCCCCTCGCCGATCCCAGTTGGGGACTTTCGTAGCTCAGTGCGACGTTGGTATAGTGTTTCTCTGCTAAACTCATCTGCCCCGCTGCCTCGCTTGTCGCCTACACCTGTTACTGTCAGGATCGTCCTTAACGGTCACCCTGCAACCCGTCTAGGGAACAGCCTATTCTGGTACTCAGACGGATATGTCATAGGCCGTTGCCTCCTCCAGGCACTTCTGTTATCGTAGACATCTGTGATCCGGTGGCACTGGAAGCTGCCGGATCGGAGTTGCACCTTGTTTCGCCGTATCTTCGGCCTGGCCTGGGGACGGCGCACTGCCCGAGGAGCAGGACGTTCTCCTTGACCACGCCCTTTCTACTATTGTACCCTGCGTCTTCAACCAATATTGCCACTTTGGTCAACTTTAGAAGTCGGCTGTAGAGGTACATGCTTGTCCACTGATGGCCACACAAATTTGATCGAGAAGACCAGGGTCCTGACCTCTTCGCTCTGTTGCAGAAGCAAGCGATTGAATACATAAACACCGGGTCCTCTGTGTAAATAGACGCGAGGTGCCCACTGAGCTGTGTGGTTGTGCGTTGCAGAGACTAACGTGAAAGCAGCCGAGTTCCGAGCTACCGTCTGGAGCTCCTGCCTTGAGACCCTCCCCGAGCAGGGCATACGGTGGGTAAGTAGGGCTACTTGCTCTATAACAGGCCTGCAACGGCTTGATTGTGCTAATCTTCTTTGTCGAGGTCGTTGCCACATATCACCAAGGCGTATACCGTACTGGACGAGCCCACCTAAAACAGGATTGTCTGGTTGACTTGCCGCACGTGCAAGTCGTCGCATGGTGTAGTCCAAGGATCGAACACGGAACCCGCTTCTCAACAGACGGGAAGAGAATCGCCACTAGCCGAAGCCCCCTCTCGAGGACGCTTGCAACTTTATGCATTGCTGCCAGGTATCCTCAGACCGGGCATACGTAAGTAACGGCCTACAGCAGATCAGCAGATAAGCACCGACGATTATTTGCCCAATTTATATGTCATAGTGGGCTGGCCAGTAGTGGAAACGGGCCAGACGAGAGGACTCTTTTGGCTCGGGTATACCAGGTGAGCCGACTATCAAGATGTAATCTGAGAGCAAGACTTCCTTGGACCAGCGCAAGAACGTTCTGCCGATTTGCAGCGCTGTCGCTGTGCTTAGAGAATAATTCTTTATAACTCTTTATTGCCACTTTCCACGGGTCACTCCAGTTCATGAACGTATTGAGGTTAGCGCTGCAATAATACAAAAACCCAAACAGCGTTACAATCAGCTGTGAATACTGCCGGTGTCATTCACAAACAGTGCTATCTGGATTCCTGACTCGCTGAATACGTCGTTAACGTAGACGGAAAACATGAGGGGACCGAGAACACTTCCTTGAGAGACACTGGCAGTGAAACGTCTCTCGTAACAAACATAGCCGTATACTCTCACCGTAGAATGTCTTCTCCGTCAGAAAGCTTTCGATCAAGTACAAGTAGCAATCTCGGAGCTGTACTTCCCAAAGTTGTATAAATCCCACTGTGCCATACGCTGTCAAAGGCTGTCTCCAAAATGCATTCCACCAGTCTCACCAGCTGAAGAATAGTGGAATATCCTGCAGGAAACGGAACTTTTTGAGGACCAGAACGTTAAAGTTCATAGATGATCTCGAATTCGTCGTTTTACGAGTTGCTAGAGTAGTTTAGACGTGGCGACACGGTAAACATCCTTTCCCTGCTTGGCATCCGTGCTATGACAGTAAACGTTCACATGCGTTGAACAGCTCAATTGCAGGCTCCGGAGAAAGACGTAAAGCGATATTCGAAACAGCGTCCGGGTCTCCGTCTGAGTTCAGCGAGCCGATCTGAAACCTCATGCCTACAAATGGGTTTGGGCACCGCACTGATAGGAAAAGACAGAAAGCCTTCCACTTTTCATCAAAGACTCAATCCATGAACGGGTTAAGAGCAAACTGTCGGTTGAAACGGAAGCTCAGTAACTTGGTCTTCTCTGATACTTGCTCAATTTTATATGATTTTTTGTAAAATTATATATAAATTTTTTTTAATATATCTTTATTTTAATCCTCTTTTCAGAGTTTTGTAATGCTGTATAAATTAGAAAATCTATGCAAAATAACATTTTATTTAGTGTCAAAAAGATATAAACTTAAAGTTAAGCATATTCATCAGTTTAATTGGATAATTCTATAAATCCAGTTAGTTCACTGATTTTTTAAGTAAACAACGATATTAATATTATATATTAGAGTTAAAAACTGTTCACAATAAAATATCAATTTGTAATACAATTAAAAATCAGCATGATCTTATTTAAATTATAAACATGATAACACAATAATATTTGAAGGTAATTTAATGAGGTAGAGGTCAAAGAAAAAACTTGGAGGGGTTAATCAGGAGATCTTTTGAGGGACACTTGAGCAATTAGCCTTGGGGGATAGGCATCCTTGGCGCTATAAATTCGTGGACTTATATCGCCATGGACATGGGTCATGGATATCCTTGGCGCCGAGTAGCAACATGGACCAAGGTAGGGTCCCAATCGAATGACACCTCCGTAATCGAGAAAACCCCTCAACCGGATATGCAGTATCCTGAGTCACCGCAATTTCCCGAGCGTTTGGAATTGCGTTAGGGATAGACAGAAAGAACGTTCCGCTAGACCAATCACTGTCTCCCGTCGAGAGTCCACATATCTGCGCAAGCGCTTCCCGTTCTGTGTAGTAGCGACTGTTCCAATCGCGATGCTACCAGTTTAGGTCGGCGGCCAAGATTATCCTACGGTGCAGCGACCGCCAAAATCACGTTGGATCTCAATGGCGGTAACTTGGAGGTTGGTACACTGCGGCAGTATGACGCAGTAATGATCAACAGGGGGTCGTGCCATCTACGTCTCTGTCGTCCAAGTAACACACGTAATTGAGTAACCGAGTGGGTAACCAGGTAATCGCCAGGTTTAAGTGGGTTTCTGAGAAGAGAAGCACGTCGGATTTTAACCGAATTCCGGTTGCTTCAGAACACAAGCCGAGGCGTTTGTTACTTTTAGAGGCAGGAACTGGAATTGGAGCCGGAGAGGGAGAGACTGCGATTGGAATTGCACCACTAAAGCACCCAGTGCATTTTGTGCCTTAGACTTCGGGTGTTGCCTGTACTTCTGGTTTATTAAGTTGAGTTACATTGCACTTTTTAACTTCGTGATGCTCGACAGCGAGAGGGACCCCCGCGGCTTTCGCTTTATAAGCTTCGACCTGTATACCAGGCAACCAAAGTTGTTAGCTGGATGGCCTTCGCCACAATTAATGCACTGGTAGAGCTTTTTATTATCAAAAGTGCAGACCTGGATCAGATGCTTTCCTGAACACCGCAAACAAGCCGGAGTACTATGGCAGACGTGAGTATGATGCCCGAGGCGTTGACCAGCTCTAACCTGTGACACTAGACTGATTTACCGAAAGCACAGGTTGGTCTACATAAACGTGGACCAAAATATCTGGGTTAGAGAAAATATTTTGTCGCCGACCTCGCTCATTTCAATATTGACAGTGGTATAGATTTCATGGAGTGGATGGAACGTACAGGGGTAGTCAGGAAGGTAGTCTATTCTTCTTCACAAAATTGTCTGTGGCTGCGTTGCCATAGCCAGAAGTCTTAAAAAAGTCAAGTCAACTTTGTACGGCCCAGTGTACCACTTGACTAAAGCTAATATCTGGCATAGACGTTTTTCAGGTCACTGCGAGAGTTCGCGATGGCTGTACTGTAGCTGCTAAAATTATGTACCAGTTGACCCATGATAATATGAGTTGAACGCTCAAAGAACATTAAATTTCGGGCCGTCTAGCAACGCCGACGCCAGAAAATTCTGGCAATGGTGTTTTCTAATTACCTTGCACTTTATTTTACAATATAACAGTAAACATTGTCTTGCGTCAAATGAGTTTCCGGCTGTAATTCTCAAAAATCCGTAATATAGCCCTCAGAGCTGATAGACCTATTTCACCCTTCAAAGTTAAAATTCTTCTGACGCCCGTTCTATAGCCACCGTGAGCTCTCTCGCAATGATTACTTGGATATCGCTATACCACAAGGAACGTCTGTACCAAATGTTACTTTGGGTAAAATAGTTTATTATTATTAATGTTGTAAATACATTATAGTAGTAGTAGTAGTAGTAGTAGTAGTAGTAGTAGTAGTAACAACAACAGCAGTAGCAGTTGTAGAACTTCAAGTAAGTAAATTATGAGTAACATATTTTATCAGCTGAGACAGTACAGCAGTACAAATTATACGCCAAGAAAATAAACTAAACTATCATCATTTCAATAATGTATATCAAACCTTTTGTTTCCGCATAATGTCCAACAGTGATGACATATTTCGTAGTGGAAACAATTCTGGCAACACACATACAAAAAATATTGTAATTACACGGTTGTAAATTATTACCAGGAAGCACAGGATAATATAGAGTGCACATCTGTACGGATTGTTAATGCAACAGATCGACCAAGATGGCGGCCACACGAGCGTGAATCGCCCTACAGGCAAGCGCTTGTCGTATATCATTTTATTACCCCCCCCCCCCCACTAATGATTAAATCAAAACTGTAATTGTGACAGTTTTAATTTTATTTCCTTAATACATACGATGTTGAAGAACAGTGTTTGCTACTTTCTAATTAGTCCACTGATAATAGTGATAATAGTGATTATACAAATGTATTAACAACGATAGCCGAAAGCCTATGTGAATGTAAGTTCTAATTACCCTACTGTGCCTGATGATATACAAACAATGGTAATATTTGTCAGGCCGCATTAGATTTCACGCTGTTCGTAGTTATTTGCGAATTTTTATGGCATTTTGTGGCATCTAATGACTGTTATTACGAGTCTGAAAGCTTAAACTGTGTCTAGTGCGAATAAACCATGGGTAGTCAGTACATTTTGTGCGATCCAATGCTATTTAAAAGGCAAAATTAGCTAACGTTAGTTACTATTATTTCAAAAACTGTTTGTTCTATCTCTACAAAATTGTTCACAAATACTAAGCACACTTACCTTTTGTTACGGTAGCAGATTTACTAAAATGTCATGCCTGGTTACGAATAAGAGAAAATGTTGAACTTTTGTAAATTTTGTTTACGTAAAATTTTAATTTAAAATGTTTTATTAAACGATATATACATATAAATCGGTTCATAATGTTATCCTACGTCTTCCGATCCCTAGTCTCCATTGGTCTCGATATAACCAAGATTCTTCTACCAATTCCGGATCTCTCATTGCCCGGTTGATGCCTTCTCTCCAACTCAACCTAGGTCTTCCTCTTCGCCTACGACCGTATGGTGTCCATCTCAAAATTTGCTTGGGGAGTCGATTATCGGGCATTCTTTGCACATGCCCAAACCATCGTAGCTGTTTTGTTTTTATGTCGTCGACAATAGAGTACTGTACCCCCATTATCTCCCGGATTCTGACGTTTCATACTTTTTCCAGTTTTGACCTCCCTGCCGCTCATCGCCAATAATCCATTTCAGTAGCTTCCAACAACTTTTCTGTTCTTTGTATTATTGGCCATATTTCACACCCGTATGACGTAATTTGTTTCACGATTGTATTGTACATACGATGTTTATTTTGTTTTGATATTTGTTGGTCCCACAATATGCTGTTCAGCAATGCTATTGATTTTCTTCCCAGGTTATTTCTTTCTCTTATCGCTTTATCTAGACTACTATCTTGTGTAACTGTTGTTCCTAGATATTTATAGCTACTGCAAATTATTATTTCTTGTTCGTCTTCTAAAATTAAATTCTTCTGTTCCCCACCAATACACATATACTCCGTTTTCTTTGTGTTTACTTCAAGGCCCCATAGCTTATATTCCTCTATAAGTTTTCGTGTCATGTATTCCATGTCGTAATAGTCCACGACTTGGTCGTCAGCGAAACACAATGTAGTTGTCAATTAGAGTTTACCCATTTTGTGGCATTTCTTTTTCCAGGTTTTGAGGGCTTGTTCCAGGTATATTTATTAAACGATCTGTTTATTATATTTTTATAATTTTTGTAAAGCAAATTAGTATAAGGGTAAATAACATTGTACAAAATATCATGGTTGTAAATTTTATAGTTTCCTTTTTAGGAATAAAAGGAAACATCTTTGAAAAGTTGAAAAGTTGTAACTTTAGGAAAAGCTGGAATAAAAATTTAAAAAACACTTTAAAGAATCTTGTATCTCTAAAACCCACCAGGACAATAACTTTTACTTTCACATTCTTCTCTCTTCCTTTTTAACACTCCTCTTCTTACTCATTCAGCCATAAATTTTCCGCTTCTGCCAAGTACCATCAAAAGCGGCACCCACATCATTACTTTCATCATTTTCTAGTACTGCTTCTGTAGCTGCGTATCTCATGAAATCTCCACTTACTTCTGTACCAGCTGTAAGAAGCTTTCTGTAGTATTTCTGAAATGTTGTATTAGAAGGCGATAAGTTCATAACAGCGGAAAACGCTTTACCTTGCCGATGGAACGAAGAGCATAGGCATCCCTTAAATTTATTTCAGTATTTTCTTACTATATTTGAGATTATTGTAATTGTACTATTGTCACAAAAGTTGCATTTTATAATTATTCTTTGAGCTAGGCCACACTTGAAATTAGAATCAATTCCGAGTACAACACCATTAGTTCTTTCACAAAATTTGCACATGGTGAAAGACTGAACAAGATTTGATACAATTTCTGTAAATCAAGAATAAAGTTTAGCTGGGTAATATCATAATTAAACTCTTTTGAACTCTTTGAGCTATTGAGTTTTTTTAGAAACTGTAGACTTTTCAGGACTGGTTTCAGCAGCACACACAGGCCCTTTGTCACTGGAGTTGACAATAAATCACTATTATTATTTAGGATTTTATTATATTGGTTACTCTAAAAGCCCTTTTGGCATCAAACGTTTTGGTTCTTGGCATTTTCGTTCACTAACACTGAAAATAATGCTAAATCAACTTGGTTTGTAACACATAACACACAACCTCACATTTATGTTAGTCACAAAACAAAGGTCTCTGTTATAATGTAAATAAAACATTTAAATAGGTTGTTTAAGACCTGAAGATGTCAGTAATGACGAAAAGCTTTGTCTAAATAATAAAAACAATTATAGCAGTTTAGCAATTTTATAAAAGAAAAGTAAATAAAACAGTTGTAACATTTACAGCTAGTGTTACCGACCTGAACATGTTAAAACAAAAAATTATATTTAAAGAACTGATCATAACATGTTCAATGGTTATTAAAGTGGTTCTATTGTGCATAAAATGAGAATTTTGGATTGTTTTAAATAGGGCGCACTTCTTTTAATTTATTAACTTTTAACATCGAAATGATTATAGAAGCATATAAAACTATATATTTTCTTAAAAAAGAATAAATGGAAAATTTTTTAAGATCAAAAATTTTTTTTATTTTTTGGTTCTAAAATGTACTGACTCTCCTTAAAGTGGCTGAATCTTTTACTAACACTTACACCGAAACACTGCACATTTTAATGTTAATGTAGAATCAGAAGTTGTGAGCTCGGCCTTGGAATATTGTGTAACGGCGGCAGAACTTGCGGTTATAATACAAAAAACCTCCAGACGATAATTTAAATTCAGACATTTTTCTACAGCTCTTCCCGCTGGCAAAATGACTCAAATCCAAAATTTAAAAACTTTCTTGCAAAGTAACTTTGTGTTTAATGTATTTAAAATATTTAATGAATTGCAATTCCTGTAATATATTTTTATATGAAGATGATATTACTATAACATTTAAACAGGATAAGTAGCGTTCCTCATTATTTTCTAAAAATGTACACAATTTTAAGATATTACCGCTGTTCTACTGTACATACGAAGCGCATTCATCTGAATGTTTTGTGTTTCCGTCGTTGAATTACCAGATCCATGACCGATGAATAAGACGAATAAATATACATGGACTTTGCATATAGTTAAACGGAAATTTCCTCTCTTTGTTGTTCTGTGCTTTCTGGTTATTGCTAATAACAAAATAGTATATCACAGCAAAAACTGTAACTTATAATTAATTACTCGAAATCAAAATTATATTATTCAAAACATACTGATTACCTGCTTATTTAAAATTGCATGTTTTAAAGTCAAATTCCAACACAAAATACGTTATTTCAGCATCTACATAATGCACAAAAAGAAAACACACGGATCAAAGAGACGTTTACATGAAGAGGCACGCATAAGAGGCATTCTATAAGTAGTTTAATAAATATAAAAAAAACAGTCAGGAAAAGAGAAATTGAAAGTTAAAATATATTTACAGTAAGTTTATAAGGTTGTTATTTAGTTACGGCATATCTGTTAAATATAGACACTATAAGGACGTTTATGGATATTTTAAATGTAGAGAATACTACGTAGATAACATCATGTGGATAGAATTAGCATGTAACAGCATGTAATATGAATGAGCATAAGAACTCGTACAAAAGGAGATGGCGGAACGAAGAAAGTAAAACTTAATAACGGAAACCAGGTCCACTTCGGGGAAGGAAACGTAAAAGCAAGAGAATTCTGAAAACCTGAAAAGCTTAAAAACTATAAATACTACAAAGAGACTAATAACAAAATGTGTACCGAGAAAATATACGTAGCATGCAAGAGTTACCTAGTGAACTTGAAATGAGTGCTCATATAAATCATGGAAGTGTTGCTTCTGCGACAATTCGTTACCTATTCTAAGGTCATAAGTTCTTGTCACTTCGATTTTTTAAAAGCTCCCGTGTACGAGGCTACCTATTCCCCCACTTAACGCAATCTCATTGGAGACTCACAGCCTCTAAACACATAATATTCATGGGAGCTGTATAGTATTTACAAGAAAATCTTTGTAAGTGAATGGGTTAAATTTTTGTTAGTATAATCAAATGTGTTGATATAAATTTCATACAAGGCTCTGTGCACGTGGTTAAATAAGTTTCATCTCTTTTATCTATTAGTGTTAACTGTTTAAAGTCCTTAATTATCTTAAAAATGGTTAAGGTGACATCAAAAGTATCACACAGAACTTTGCAGACTCATTCTCGTGAGACTATACCAAATGTTTATAAATTTATAAGACGAGAAGGAGAAGCTGATGAAGTTTTCATAGATTTAAAAAAGTTCAAGCGCGTGTCGCACAAGCTGCAAGTATTTCAAACCGAACAGTAATTTGCGTAAACAAAGATCTTAAAGCTATAAACATTAGTGGAACGGCATAATCAGTTCACACGGCAAAAATCATTGTGTTTCCCCGCGTGTAAATAATACGACAAACTGCTTAAGATTACTATAGCCAAGAAAAAACTGTGCCCACTGTAAGTAAACTTCTTCCGGTTCCGCAAGAGTCAGTTATTTGAAAGGAGGGAAATCAAGCCTCAATAAAGTTTTAAAAGGGCTAGTATTTAAGTGACTAAAACAAGAAATAACCGGCAAAATCATGAGATAATGGATAGCATTATATGGATATAAAAAATACCGTAAAGAGAATAGACCCATTGTATATTCACAAGACTTACAAACACAGTAACCACCGTGAGTCAAAAACTTTTCAAGACAAAAATACGTTATCTGGTTATTTAGCGCCGATTACTAAAGGACGGAGGATAATTATTGTTCACGCTGATGGAACGAATGGTACCACGGTGACATCACCTTTGAAAATTACACACATTGGACAAGAGAAAAACTACTTCGTAACTTACCAGCGCGTAGTGTTGTAGTAATAGATAATGCGTCTTATCATAGTGTTCAAACTAGTAAGCCAGCTTCCTCTAATTCCTCAAAACGTGTAATGAAAAACTGGTTAACACATATGAAAATCCAGTTTCATAAAGACATGTTGAAAACCCAACAGTATGGCTTAATTAAGTTACCCAACCCTAGAAATAAAACTTATGTAATTGCTAAATTTTAACCAAAAAAGGGCATACCTTTCTTAAATTACCTCCATATCATCCCCAGACCTCAATCCGATTGAATTAACCTGGTCAGACTTGAAAAGTTGGATTGGAAGCCATAATGTCGCCTTTAACATAGAAGACGTGATAGGATTATGTGAACAAACATTTCCCCTAATTCCTGTGGATGGTTGGATACTTCGGTGCAAACGCGTTGATAGGATTATCTTGAAAAAGAAAACACTACTGAAAATTTTTTGTATAAATATAGCATGCATATAATTGCATATAAAATGCAATTAAATCAGCTCAGAGATTCACTGTGATAAGGACAACAGTGGTAGTGATGTACAAAATGTAGAAGAAATATTATGTGTCAGCGGATAATTTGTTTGTTAAAATAGGTACAACGTGTAACGAAAAAAGTTTGTTTTGTGTTAAATTATCAGAGTACTTATGAACTGTTAACCGACTAGGTGGCATCATTTTCACTCAACGTGCTGGTGGGAGAAGCAAGTGTGGTGTTTGTATTTATATATTTTTGTGGAGGGAGATTTTTCTACAGAATGCTTGGTCGAGTGACAAGAATATCTGGCATTAGAATACAAAGAATGGTTTCACGCTGTTTTACTTGTGATATAGCGTTATATGCTTTACCTATTTGACTGCACCGTGTTACTGATCGTAGCGTTATCTCATGAGACATCACAGTGTGGCCCCGACGTTACTAATGCGTGATCTTGGGTTCTGATAATATGTTGGGGATACAAAAAAACAAACATAAAACATCCGTGTCGGAAAACCACAAATATGCTGTTTTGTAAACTGATATGCAGTATGGAAATAAGTAGTGGTTACGAAAGTTTAATTTCATTAGGCAGTAAACTATTAGGCCTAGGGCAGCAATCTCAGAAGTGGTGAAATACTAGGTAGTAAAGTAAGCTCCACAAAATCATCTTATCCATGAAATACAGAAGACAATATTTTCCTTCTACCTATGCTACTCCTTAACTCTAATCCTCCTATCCCTCTTTTTATAAAATTCACTTATTATTAGAAAGTTTATATTGTAACGAAACAAAATGTTACAAAAGAATAGTAAATAATAGTGGAATCCGATCCAGAGAGGAAACAAGAAATAATAATCGAAGGCAAATTAAAGGAAACCTAGTTGGTTTGACTTATTTAATATTATTAAGAAACCCAGAAGTAACCCAGTAGAATAGGGCAGTAAACAGAAAAAAGTTAAATAAATAAACCTAGTAGGCCTAATCAACTTACCCTGAATAACAACCAAACCCAATAAAGAGTACCTATCCATATAATAAAATTGTATTAACGAAAATTATATAGGCCTATAATTAAGGATAGAAAAAGGGACACAACCCCTTACAGTGATATGAGTGACATAATATAAATAGTGGCACAAACTATAGTTAAACAGTGTGCTATTTATTATTTATAAAAAGTGTTTTTATTATTATCATACAGACAATACTTTAAAAGTATGAAATAATTAAAGTTGTTAAAAGCAAGTATTATTATTAAGAGTTTTTGTTATATGTTATAAGATTTTATGTCACCAGTTAATTTATTTAAATATATTTATCTCAGGGAGTCAAAGTAGAAATTACAATCAACCATAACAAATTGTTCCACCACATATCATAGAAATTCAAATTAATAAGGTTTTACAGTTATAAACTGAGGCATGTTTAGTATCAAATTGTTTATAATTATATAATTAATCATCATGTAAACATTGCATGTATCATTAGAGTATAATAATAAAATTATCTATTAAAGGTAATTTATAAAAATGTAAAGTAATTAATGGGAATTGATACTATAACATTTAACCTGTACATAAATGGCCAATCAAAATTTAAGAAGTTTGTATGAGTTAGGTAACTAAAAAAAAAGAAGAAATAACACTTAATTGTTAATTGTGATGGAAAACAGTTGGATAGTGCGTGTCTAGATGTAATTAAAAAAATATATATATAAAAATAGATAACCCGTTTGTGAAAGAAGATCTGAATGACCATCATCGAAGATAATAATCCCTCCACTACAATTTTCATGAACAAGTAACACACACAAGCAAGAAATTATCCAGAATAAACCAGAAAATCTTCAGCAATATCGTCTAGATGTGTAAAGTATAATTTGACAATATTTTTATCCAACAAGGAACAACCACTAGACAATATAACAATTTACACTAACACTAATCACTAGTAAACATTTTAAAGTGAAAACAAATTCAATAGCTAAACGAATAGTGATTACAAGGAAAACATTTATTGTACACATTAATAAACTTCATTATTCTCTGACACGGACAATATAGTAGCCATGATGTTGACATCACTCTAACCTACATGCTTTTACGAAGCGTATTGAATATCGTCAAACCTTGTATGTTACTTAATATATAATTTTTGTAATTTTTTAGATTATAAGTAATATATTGTTTGTAAAGGTACTCTCTATTATTAATTATCATGTAAAGGAACTTTTCGTAGCAGCCACAAGAATTCCCACGAAATATATTAAAATTATTTAATTATTAAATCCTGAGATAAATATCGATTGTGACAACCGTATGTATCGAATGGAATTTTCCAATAATTTGAATTTATATTACAGAGATTAAACCATTATGTTATTAAATCATATCCATGCGTTATTATTTCAGGAACGTAATATATTATCAGCATTTATTTTATAATTAACAAGGATAAGAAGAATTCGGGGAGTCATTGGAAGTACGCAAACTGCAAAACCAAGATTAACCTCAAATAATAGGTTAAAGCCTAATATCGAAGGTGACTTGAAAATTTTGGGATGACTCGACCGCTATTTTTTGAATTGATTTTGGAGTTCTAACTACTGAATTGGAATAATTATAATTCTGATTCAGAAACCAAGGCAGAATAATTCAATTCTTTTACTTATATATTTAAATCACATTCGTAAACACACAACATAAATATTCCACGATCAGCTGATACACTATTTACAACTATTTATTACAAATTAACATATACAAGGAATAACACGGGCAAATCATTATACCATTAAGATACTACGGGTACAAGAGTAGTATTATAAATTGGCGCACCAACTAGTGAGGCTGAAATTAGGGAATATTAGGTGAAGAAATTGAAACAAGCAAATTAATTTCCTAATTTTTAGCTGGCGACTGCTATAAGTTCCAAAAAATAATAAAGATGCATAAAAGGGCGTCGTCACTGAGACGGACGAAGGAGGCAGAGAAAGAAGTCAGGATGGAAGAGAAGGAAGTAACATCGGTGGAGGATGTGGAGACGGTAGCAAGAAAGGAAGATAGAGGAGACCCGAATCTTATAAAATTAATGGAGTTAATGAATAGTATGAATGAAAAAATGGACAGAAATAAGGAAGAAACGAATGACAATTTTAAGAAGCAGAAGGAAGATTTGAAGAACATCAAGGAAAATAACAGACAAACAAATGAAAAAATTGATAGCATCAAGGAAGATAACAGACAAACAAATGAAAAAATTGATAGCATCAAGGAAGATAACAGACAAACAAATGAAAAAATTGATAGTATCAAGGAAGATAACAGACAAACAAACGAGAAAATAGACGGTATGAAGGAAGAGATTAACGAGAAAATAGACAGTATTAACAGGAATACAGATGAAAACAATAGACAAATGAATGAGAATTTGAGGCAAATTAATGACAAATTCGAAGAGAATAATAAAATAATGAATGACAAAATAGACAGCATTAAGGAAAGCGATAGACAAACCAATGAAAAAATTGATAGTATTAAGGAAAGTACTAATGAAACTTTAAGGCAAACTATAAGTGAAAATAATAACCAAATGAAGGAAGAATTCAGGCAAATCAATGAAGAGAATTTAAGAAGAATTAATGGTAGAATTGAACAAGTCAATGATACAATTAACCAGAAGATGGACAAAATCGATGAGGAAAGGAAGCAAGAAATAGCTGACACTAATGAGAGATTGAGAAAAGCTAACGAAACCATTACACAAAATAAAGCAGTGATCAATACCAGAATAGACCAGGTCCAAGAAAATAATCGTATTCAAATAGAAGGAATACAAAAGGAACAAGAAAATTTGGTAAACTTACAGAAACAAACCGGAGAAAGGTGTGACCATATTAACACTACGGTGAATAATTTAACTGGTCAAGTACGCCAAAATCAAGAAGAAATTGAGTTAATTAGAACCAGACCAAATAATATTACTCATGTTTCCACAAATGAAACCAGAGAAGGGATTAATTTCAAAAATTATCGTAGAAACCCCATGGAATTCCTGGCCGGAATTGAGGAACATTTTAATAAACATCGAATAACTATCTGGAGCTCGATTAGAGAGATGTTGGATGAGCATTTTAGGGAGATTACGGACAACTGGTGGACAGCAACCAGGAATGAGATAGGGGACTACGCTCAATTTAAAAAACTGTTTAAAGAAAAATATTGGTCCGAAGCTATACAAAATATTATAAGGGACAACATTTGTCAGGGAAGATATGATGGAAACAGAGGTACATCTCCAACTACTTACTTCTGGGCAAAGGTGTGTTTGGCGAGACACCTAGAGCCAAGAATACCAGAAGAATCCCTAGTAACTAAAATGGCATACCATTATGACACAGGAATTGCCAGAGCACGCCTGGGAAGCCAGATTAAAACGGTCCACGCAATGGCTGACTTATTAGAAAATTATGAACACGAGGGTTACTACAAAAGAAGCAGACAACGAACTGATCAGTGCGGTTCAAGAAATAATAACCATGGTATGAATCCTAATCACTATAATAACATAAATAACCGGAATAGTTATAACTTTAATGGCAACGATCGTAGTTCCAACCAAAATTTTACTCCAAATAATAACCAACAAGCAAATTTCAATCGAAATCCAATTAGCAATAATAGTAACAACAGGCCCAATCAAAATTACCATCCGGGTAATAGAATTAATAATAATAACTATAATAACTACCAAACAAACCAAAATTATAATAATTTTAGAAATAACTCAGGAGTTAATACCAATAATAATAACCAGGGTAATTATAATAATAATCGTCCGTACAGACCAAGAATAAATTATATTAGTGCAGAAGAAGGGGATTACTGGAGATACCATCAACCTCGGAGGAACAGTTTTAATAACAGTTATGATCAAAGAGGAAATCCCAGAGGGATGAGTCACCATTATAACTGAGTAAGAAGTAGAAGCCAGGAGGACTTCCGAGAATCAAGGGGAAGTGAACAATTAGACAACCGAGAGGTTGAACAACCAGGAACCAGCACACCATTCCAGGCAAATCAACAGTCATGCCCGGAAAATAATCATGATAGCCTTAATTTAAACGGAGTGAGGCAGTAATAAACCCTCGCGACCCCTTACTGGTACTAGTTACTGGGTACAAAGACCACCAAATTCAAAAACATAGTAATAACAAATTACTACCAACTAATTATAAAAAACTAATTATGGAAAGTAAAAGAATGTTGAAGTATAACAACAAGCAAAGTTTAAGGACGGATAGTCAAAATCTTACTATTATTTACAATTATTATTTGAAAAATCTTCGAGAAGAACTGTTGGAGGAAACGGTGACAAGTAGAATCAACCAGCATAATGAAATCTTATACATAACCGCTCAAATTGAAGGAATTCCTACACGAATAATGATAGATACTGGTGCAAATGTATCACTTATTAACGACGCTGAACTGGAGAGAATACAGAAACAAAGTAAAAATATAATACCTACCTTACCTGTCAATAATGTTATTTTAATAGGTGCCACTGGGCGTCAAAATAAAACAGTGAGAAAACAAGTGTCATTGGAAATAGAAAGCAAAGGTGTTACAATTAATATTATATGTTTGGTCGCAATCGGCCTACCATTCGAATTATTAATCGGATGCGATATGCCGAGGAAATACTCAGCCATTATTGATTTGAGCAAGGAGAAGGCGTCCTTGAACTCAGAAGGTGTTATGTGGACGGCAGAGTTAATAGGAAGCGATGGTGCCCCTCTGAACCGTACCCATCACCAAGTTAGGGAATTAAATTGTTTAAAGACTGACACCCAATGCAGAAAAATAATCTATAATATGACAAATGAAGACCTGTGGAACAGTAAATTACAGGAGATAAGAGAGTTTAGACACCAAGGCACAAATAATTTCACAGTAAAACAAGTAGAAGATCTCATTATAATCTATAAGAAGTATAAACATGTATTTTCAGAAAAACCAGGAAAAGTAAAAAACTATCAGTGTAGAATACAATTTAAAGAACCAGCAGAATTCCACAGAAAATCCTATCCTATACCATATTCATTGAAGGAGGCGGTTAGAGCTGAAATTAATAAAATGTTGTTAAATGATATAATTGAGCATAGCCAATCACCATATACTAGCCCAATAGCAGCAATTCAGAAGAAGAACGGGCAGGTTCGACTTTGCTTGGATGCCCGAGAAATAAATAAACATATAGTAAATGATCGCACGTCACCTGGAGAAATAGAAGAAATTCTAAAGAAATTTCATGGTACAAAATTTATCAGTAGGCCTACCTGGGACACAGTTTGTGGTTACTGGCAGGTGGAGTTGCACCCGATGATTCGAAAATATATGGCTTTTATTTTCGAGGGTAGAAACTACCAGTTTAAGAGATTGCCATTTGGATTAGTCAATTAGGTAGCAATTTTTGTACGATGTATTGATCAAGTATTGGGTCAGGAAGCGCTACAATTCACCACAGTTTATGTAGACGACCTGTTGATTACCTCATCCAACTGGGAGGAACATTGTCACAGGGTGGAATATGTATTGAGTAAGTTAGCAGAGAACGACATAACACTAAAACTCGAAAAATCCCAATTAATAGCGAAGGAGGTTCAATTTTTAGGTTTCAATTTGACTGAACAAGGTATTTCCCCATCACAAGAAAAGGTTACTGCAATCCAGAAGTTCCCACAACCAAAGAATAAGAGGCAACTCCAATCCTTCTTAGGACTGTGTAATTACTACCGGAAGTTCCAACGCAATTATTCCGCATTGACATCTAAATTTCAGGAACAGCTGTCTTCCAAAAACAAATGGACATGGGGACATGAACAGGATGCTATACTGCAACAGATAAAGGATAAATTCTTAGAGACAGTAAGCCTTCATCATCCAAATTTTGATCACCCAATCTTTTTGAACTGTGACGCAAGTGATGTCAGTCTTGGGACGGTATTGTACCAAGAAGACACAGAAGGAAACCATTTAGTCATCAGTTTTGCCAGTCGTGTGTTAAACCACTGTGAGAGAAGGTATAATGTTACGGAAAAGGAACTATTAAGCATAGTCTTTGCTTGTAGTAAATTCCGAACGTACATTTTGGGATATCCTGTAACTGTCAGAACAGATCATAAGTCCATCTCATTTTTAAGAAGTTGTAAGCTGAGTCACGGAAGGCTTAGAAGGTGGATACTCGCCTTGCAGGAGTATAATATCAAATGGGAATATATTCCAGGGAGTCAAAACGTGATAGCAGACGTGTTATCTCGAATAAACCTGGACACCCAGACATTTGAGGGTGAGAAAGAAAGGATTATCAAGGTGTACAACATTCTCAAAAGTAGATCTGATTTGGAGGCATTATTACAAAATATCAGAGCTAATCAGTTATTAGACCCAAAATTAATCAAAATCAAGGAACGTATGGCGAACCAAAACTCTTCAATAAACCAATTCTATTGTGAACAAGAAGGAATTTTATTTATAAAAAATACATTGAACCAAGAAGACTGGAAGGTAATCATTCCCAAAATCATGGAAAAAGAACTAGTGTTGGAATATCACATAAGATACGGACATATGGGTGCAGTAAAGGTAGTGAAAGCATTGGAGGAGAATTTTTACATTAAGAACATACACAGGAAGGTACAAAATTATATAAAACCCTGTCATATCTGTCAATTGGTAAAAATTAATAATGAACGAAGAGAAGGTGTAATGATACCTATATCGTCAGAACAAAAATTGGAAAAATTATTCATTGACATATGTGGACCATTTCCTAGGAGTGAAGGTAGAACCCGGTATAAATACCTTATAATCATTATGGACCACTTCACCAAATTCACCAAATTGTATCCAATCAGTCGAGCAACTACGCAGAAAATTCTTGAAGTAATAACTACTCGATACATTCCAAAAATAGGAATACCTGTTTCAATAGTTACAGACCATGGTACACAGTTTCGAGGCAGAAAATGGAAGAACACATTGTTAGAACTGAACATCAAAAGCTATAAGACCTCCGTATACCACCCCAGTAGCAATCCATCAGAAAGAATACTGAGAGAGGTTGGTAGAACCTTAAGAACCTATTGTCATCAACAACAAAGGAAGTGGCCTGTTTACTTATCAGCCACAGAAGATTTTTTAAACTTGGCTTATCATCCATCTATAAATTGCACTCCATACACTGCCATGTATGAAAAACAACCACCCAGAGAGATCCAAGAATTGATTAAATTTCCTAAGTCTCCACCGTACCAATTTAATAAATTAAAATTCTATAATCAGGTGATGGAAAATCTGGAAAAACGCAGAAATAAATACCAGAAAATAAAGGGTAAAATAATTAAGTATGAAGTAGGAGAGAAAGTTTTGTTAAAGAACAGGGAATTGCCTAGCACTCTAGAAGGGATATCAAAAAAATTATTATTACTATACGTTGGACCCTACACCATAACAAAAAACAACAACAACAACACGTACGAATTAACCGACCCCATTTCAAAGAAGATCAAGGGCAATTATAATCAACAATCCATGAAAAGATATCATGAGGAAGAAAAGGAAAAATAACATAAGTAATTATGTCCTCACACCTAATGAAGCGTTCAGAAATAATTACTTCTGAAGGAAGGCAATTTGTAACGAAACAAAAAGTTACAAAAGAATAGTAAATAATAGTGGAATCCGATCCAGAGAGGAAACAAGAAATAATAATCGAAGGCAAATTAAAGGAAACCTAGTTGGTTTGACTTATTTAATATTATTAAGAAACCCAGAAATAACCCAGTAGAATAAGGCAGTAAACAGAAAAAAGTTAAATAAATAAACCTAGTAGGCCTAATCAACTTACCCTGAATAACAACCAAATCCAATAAAGAGTACCTATCCATATAATAAAATTGTATTAACGAAAATTATATAGGCCTATAATTAAGGATAGAAAAAGGGACACAACCCCTTACAGTGATATGAGTGACATAATATAAATAGTGGCACAAACTATAGTTAAACAGTGTGCTATTTATTATTTATAAAAAGTGTTTTTATTATTATCATACAGTCAATAGTTTAAAAGTATGAAATAATTAAAGTTGTTAAAAACAAGTATTATTATTAAGAGTTTTTGTTATATGTTATAAGATTTTATGTCACCAGTTAATTTATGTAAATATATTTATCTCAGGGAGTCAAAGTAGAAATTACAATCAACCATAACAAATTGTTCCACCACATATCATAGAAATTCAAATTAATAAGGTTTTACAGTTATAAACTGAGGCATGTTTAGTATCAAATTGTTAATAATTATATAATTAATCATCATGTAAACATTGCATGTATAATTAGAGTATAATAATAAAATTATCTATTAAAGGTAATTTATAAAAATGTAAAGTAATTAATGGGAATTGATCCTATAACATTTAACCTGTACATAAATGGCCAATCAAAATTTAAGAAGTTTGTATGAGCTAGGTAACTAAAAAAAGAAGAAATAACACTTAATTGTTAATTGTGATGGAAAACAGTTGGATAGTGCGTGTCTAGATGTAAATAAAAAAATATATATATATAAATAGATAACCCGTTTGTGAAAGAAGATCTGAATGACCATCATCGAAGATAATAATCCCTCCACTACAATTTTCATGAACAAGTAACACACACAAGCAAGAAATTATCCAGAATAAACCAGAAAATCTTCAGCAATATCGTCTAGATGTGTAAAGTATAATTTGACAATATTTTTATCCAACAAGGAACAACCACTAGACAATATAACAATTTACACTAACACTAATCACTAGTAAACATTTTAAAGTGAAAACAAATTCAATATCTAAACGAACAGTGATTACAAGGAAAACATTTATTGTACACATTAATAAACTTCATTATTCTCTGACACGGACAATATAGTAGCCATGATGTTGACATCACTCTAACCTACATGCTTTTACGAAGCGTATTGAATATCGTCAAACCTTGTATGTTACTTAATATATAATTTTTGTAATTTTTTAGATTATAAGTAATATATTGTTTGTAAAGGTACTCTCTATTATTAATTATCATGTAAAGGAACTTTTCGTAGCAGCCACAAGAATTCCCACGAAATATATTAAAATTATTTAATTATTAAATCCTGAGATAAATATCGATTGTGACAACCGTATGTATCGAATGGAATTTTCCAATAATTTGAATTTATATTACAGAGATTAAACCATTATGTTATTAAATCATATCCATGCGTTATTATTTCAGGAACGTAATATATTATCAGCATTTATTTTATAATTAACAAGGATAAGAAGAATTCGGGGAGTCATTGGAAGTACGCAAACTGCAAAACCAAGATTAACCTCAAATAATAGGTTAAAGCCTAATATCGAAGGTGACTTGAAAATTTTGGGATGACTCGACCGCTATTTTCTGAATTGATTTTGGAGTTCTAACTACTGAATTGGAATAATTATAATTCTGATTCAGAAACCAAGGCAGAATAATTCAATTCTTTTACTTATATATTTAAATCACATTCGTAAACACACAACATAAATATTCCACGATCAGCTGATACACTATTTACAACTATTTATTACAAATTAACATATACAAGGAATAACACGGGCAAATCATTATACCATTAAGTACTACGGGTACAAGAGTAGTATTATAATATTCAATTTCATTATTAAAATTCTTTGAGGAGTCCCAATTAAATTATGCTTCAATAAAGTTTTAGGATTTAAATGCCTGAAGCAAGAAATAACCGGCAAATTCTAATAGAAAATCATCAAATACGGTAAATGTGGGTTCAGTATTTAATGGATATAAAAAGATACCGTGAAGAGACATGATTATAATTTTAAATCATGTTTGTATAATAAAAAGTAAATGTAAAGTAAGAAAATCTTCTTAAAGAACAATGCCACGAGGTACGAGATACGAAACGAAGTCTGTCGACACATAAAGTGTCGTAATGTCATAAAACATTTTTATATGAAATTACTTCAAATAGAATTAAACTTTGACAATCCACTGAAACGAAATAACTACTCTCTTTACTAAGCTGTAAATAAACGAAAAATTGTAATGCAATAAAGTATTGTTCCAAATTAACCAAGAAAAATGCTTGCTAAAAAACTTTATATTATAAGAATTCAGTATTTACCTTTATAGTCGAACGACCACATTGGGTCTTTTTCGTAACATAGGCCTAATTTTACATTAAGTAACACAATTAAAATAAGCTGTAACATTGTTACACAGGATCAGAGTCTGGAAACTGTAATTCATTAAAAAGCACCTACTCACAGCAGATAAACTCTTGTGACAACGATACAAAAATTAATCAGCTAGTAAATAATAATGACTAAATTTACTGATGTCAGAACGTTTATCTCGTACTAATAATGACATGGAATGTCATTATTGTAAATGATAAAAGCAATTTCATGGAGTAGTTTGGTTTTAGTATAAATGGTTTATAGCATGAATGTTCATATAGTTCAGTTTTTCACCTAGTGAGCTTTTAAACCTACTGTCTCGTTAATAAGTATCTCGAAGATGTAAACGTGGATGGAAAACAAATCAGTGGGTTGAAAAGTATCACAAAGGGATGATTTGTACAAATTATGGCGTGCAAATGTAAAAGTACGAGAAAACCTAAATAGTTATAAGACCGCAAGATCTGAAATCACAATGACTCTTTTAGTAACTATAATTGTTGTTTCATTTAACAATTTGGTTTAGATTTGCCCAAACGGAACCTAACTTCGTCGGGACTGACATTTATATCCTTACACGACTGAGTACTCTCATAAAACCGTTAGCTGTTTTGTTTTATTTTGTTTTTTTCAGTTACACTTAGTCCAAGCCTACACATGTTGTGTGAGATAATAATAATAATTCCTCTATATTGGAAGTATTCTACATATAAAGCACTGTTTTTCAGAATCGTTTTTTGTACACAAGCTAAACGATTCTGGCGTATTTTGATAATGTATGTTGTATACGTCTGAATAACTTAGGTGAAGACGGGTTTCCCGATGTTCACTTTTATTGAAGTAACGTAAACAACGGATTATTCGAACAAATTGGAGCACATTAAATTTTCAATTTGTTCAGATTTTCAAACACAAACGTTTATGAAAAACCTTATAGATTTCCCGAAACCGGCACCTTCTGTTTAATACAACAATCGCATTAGGAAAAATATTGTTTTCAATGCTCAATATGTCCCAGTATGACCGATTCCTACTTTCTTGTTTCCTCTTCAACAACATCAGAGGAGCTGTGTGGTTCTGTAACGTACAAGGGACATCGTCGAGGCGAAAAACGCACTGTACTAACATTAAATTTTTTGTTTTGCCTCAAAACTTGCCATCAGAGACAGCACGTTGCTTTAAAAATGTGGTGAATCGGGAAAAATCTCGTTTTAAACACTTTTTCGTTTGGACAAAAGCAAAGGAAATATAAAGTTAGAATTCTTCATTCGCAGAAAACGAGTTTCCTACTTTGAATTATTTCCGTAAGGCTAAACAAACAACAGAGAAATATACCTTTAAATCCTTCTTTGTCCGCGGAGTGCAATCAGAAGGAAAATTTTTGAAAAACTGAAATCATAAAATTTGTTTTTTTAATAACAAGTCATCAGCACCCGATTCATCCCGTTCTGGGAGTACCTTCTACGACACAGGGTAACATGTCTCAATCATCACCCTCCCTCCACCAACCAACTTGGAACCCGCCCTCTAAAATCGAGCCGAAAGCCCCTCGGTAATTTGCATTATTACTACTGCTACTACTGCTTACAAAATTTGAACAAGAAGGTACTGAACGTACGCCTATATATTCCATGTCTTTTCCACATTTTCTAACTCTTATTTTTTGCGGTTCCGGTGCACGATTTAGGCCCACCGTCTCTTAGTAGCATTTGGGTGTGTCACATTACTCCTATCCCTTTTCGTTTCTACTTTCCTGAAAAAATATAAACAGAGATACTTTAAGAAAATGAGATCATTTGCCATGGGTAAACCAGTCCGTGGAAGAGAAACGATGTTATTATTTGCATCATATTATATCCACAAGAAGTACACGAGGTGGAAAGTGATGAAGATGGCAGTATCTCGACGTGAGAAAAGAAATTTATTAAACAAGTTTATCTAATTCACCGACAGCAGACCTATCATTACAAAATGGCAGATTTATAAATCTTTACAGCTTTTGTACTGGTTTATAAAAAGTGAGCCAACAGTAAGGAACAAGTTGACATAAACAATGTTTTGCACACTAGTCATGAAACGTCCCCCAAAATTTTGTAATTTTTTTTTTTTTTTGAGGGGCGTAACTTAAAATTTAAAACTAGACGATAGATAAAATGTGCGGGGCCCATGGTGACAGAACTTGCAATTAAAACGATGGTTTCAGCATCAACAATTTTATTAGTGTTTAATAACCAAGTCTTTACATGTGTGCTAATAAGTTACAGCACTTCAGAGCATCATCAAAATATATAAGTATGTATGTGAAATCATGTTAAAAACCTCCTTAAATGATTGATATATACAATTAAATAATAATGTCACAGTAGCTCTGGCTCTTTCAATACATCACCAAGCTATATAAAAAATTTCTAAGTACTAGTTGCTCTGAATAGTTAATTACATCATCAAATATACATATATAGAAATACATAAATGCATGCATTAATAAATCATTAAGTTGTTATACACCCTTCGTACAATATAGACAAAACATTAAGTTAAAGAACAAGGTAAGTCTTGCATGAACATGACCTCGGCTGATACAATCATTTCTAACAGTACATGTATAAAATGCGTTCACAAATTTTAATTACAACTTGGAATTACTACCCAATTCATCACATATATTTTCTAACAATTACATTAAGGATCCATTTACCTATCCATGATCAATTACATTTAACAGAATCTACTGGAGTAGTATGATTACAACCCACTGCACAATGGCGGAGCCAGACTTGCCAGTGCAAGACCTTGTTTAATTAAGTTATAACTATTGAGGTGTAAACACGCCTTTTTAGACGGCAATATACTTGTATTCAATTGGTATTTAGATTAAGTACTGATACAATATAATTAAAGAATTATAAAGTCAACAATCAAGAACGTGAATAACTGATTCGCATGCGGCAATTCGTCTAACAAAATGTCTCTTTTAACATCACGGGTGTCCACTGCTGTCTCTAAGTTGTGTTTAAATAAGTAATTAGTTTGATCCCACCTGTGATCACTCTCAGCTAGTGGGCGAGGACCCTGAGACGCTTTAGCACTTCACAAATGCATGAGAAAGATAAATAGATCACCACTGGACCAGATCTTTACATCAGCAAGAATGGGGTAGAAATGAGACAGAAGGACTCGTGCACAGTACCCAGCTAACGGTAGCGAATTGCAAAGTCACGGTAACAGCTGATATAGATTACTAAATTTCTTCGCTGCACGTAATATCGATAGTCGACGCCGCTGCCACAGCGACCTTGACCGGCGATCCAGCAAGCGTAGCGCACTGACAAATTTAAAAACAAATCGCGGTGGCGCCGATTTAAATTAAATTCAGGCCGAGGTATTCCAATTTAAACCGTGCCTCGGCACACCCTCGCCCCAAAATGGCAACCTGGTTGCCCCCAAAAAAAATCAAAGCTCAGCCTCTTAGCTAGTCAATACCACAAACAAATATCCTGGCTATCCGGGGAAATCTCAGAAAACTTACCGCTCTTAGAAAGACAGACCATCTGACCGGCTGGGGAAATCTCAGGATACTTATCGCACTTAGGAAGACAGAGACTCAGAGAGAAAACGAAACAAGAGGAAGGAAGAAGTGGAGTGTGTGGGTGCATGTGTGCCTGCGTGTGTATCTGTGTAAGTGTGCGGTGCGCATGTTGACTTGATCAGGGTCAGCACACAGCAAGAAGGGACAGAAGAAGAAAAGAAGACAGAGAAGTTCGAGAGCTCCCTGAGTTCTGACCTCCTAAGGCCTCCAAACCCTACAAAATGAGACCCAAATTCAGACCTACAGGACGACTACTATCCCCCCCTTCCCAGGACTGAACAACACTCAACTTGACAACAACCATCCCCACACGACCCTCTCCGCCCTGCCAATCCCAGGGGGCCGCCCCTTCACGTCACTCTCACTGGTGACCACCACCTACTACAACTGCCACTCACATATGCACGCCCTAAGGCCAACAAGGTGCTACTGACCTTGATACGTGAGTGCCTACCTACTCTACAACTGTCCACCTCGTGGACCGACCACGCATATGCAACACAACAAGGTAACCTCCGACCTTGACATATGCGTGACCAACTTCCTACTCTAGGGCGGACGGCCCCGACTAACAAGGCAAAAAGATCGGATGGAGGTCACGCTTACATAAATCTCTCAATCACTTGTTTAGCAGTTAGACTTAACACCAGCAAAAAAAAAGGGGGGGTAACTTCTATTCAGCATGGCCAATACTCACTAGAACGAGAGACACTCAAATGAAACAGGGGACATCTACCCAAGAATGCGGCACGCATCAGACCTCAACATAATAACTGAGCAACGCCTTTCAACAATGGATCAGCTGATTGCAAGGAAACAAACTAAAATTACCCTTGAACTCGGAATGCCAAACCTACAATAATCCCATGCAGCTATGCACCGGTTTATCAGATAACGTGAACAATGACAGAAATTCCAATACACAAGCTATCAGCTGGCCAAAAGTTATCTCTCGTCAGTCTGTATTACTGTTCAAAACTATTGCATTGATTCTGGTTTAATATTTAATTTATTATTTCTAAAATCTGTTGTCTTAAGTGCAGTTGGCATTAAAATTCCCGTTTCAACAACAAGGTCCCAAAAAAAAAAAATCTTAACTCAAATTCATCTTAATTCCTTCTTCATTTGGAACGCCACTCTTACTACTTAAATTCGCTCAGTGTCCACCAGAATTATACAATTTAAAAAAACATCACAGACAACAATTTAACACCAACACATAAGTAAGACTTGCCCTACAGCAAGCGATCACAGGGTCCTCAAGCGCTTCGAGAGATCAGGACAAACAAACGACAGAGAGACCGGGCTCCACAAATTACACAAGAAGGCACAATAACCATAACACAATATATATTGATATACCATAAACATAACACAAACACTATCTAACACTCAAATAATTACCACACGATATACAACGAACAAGTACCATAATTCTCAGACTGGTCCACAACATAATTACGTGACCGAATTCTGCAAATAAGAATTTATCACCAAAATTCACAACTTCAGATCCATAATAGAGTCGCGTGTCCGACCATTACCGCATTCATTTAAAATAATTAATCCCCCACATACAGACATGAAGGGTAACTCAGCTATCATGAGCGCATGACTCTTAATTGCTCCCAACCCTCAATGGGAACACATACAAGCTAGAAAATCATTGGACAAACCAATATGCTTTAAAAGTGCAAGTATACACAACAAGTTTATACAAATAGGAGCAACTTTAACAAGGTCCGACGGGACGTGTACATGCCAAATTTGGTATTATGTATGGTAGTTACTTCCGGCTTACATCAATAATATTCAATACAACAAACGAGCATAATAACAGGTCTTGCAGTAATTCTCACACTTCAACAAAACAATACAACACAACATTGACATTTTATAAATTCATATATACACAAAAACCAATAAATTTTGTAAGCTCATTTCATTTCCAACCCGGTATACATATATTTATTGAATTCTTCCAACACAGATAATCCGATTCTTAACCCAAGATTTTGATTCATTTAAAACTTGAAAATTCCGAAGTTGCAAGTTCTGCCACAACTGTCCAGTACGCAGAGCTTAACCCCGCAGAGCGTAATTACGCGAGCGCAACCACGCTCTGCTACCGTTGATACGTCCCCCAACATTTTGTAAACTTTTTTTTTTTGAGGACGTAACTTAAAATTTAAAACTAGACGATATGTCTAGACGGAAGATAAAATGTGCGGGGCCCATGATGACAGAACTTGCAATTAAAATGATGGTTTCAACATCAACAATTTTATTAGTGTTTAATAACCAAGTCTTTACATGTGTGATAATAAGTTACATCACTTCAGAGCATCATCAAAATATATAAGTGTGTATGTGAAATCATGTCAAAAACCTCCTTAAATGATTGAGATATACAATTAAATAGCAATGTCAGATTAGCTCTGGCTCTTTCAATACATCACCAAGCTATATAACAAATTTCTAAGTACTAGTTGCTCTGAATATTTAATTACATCATCAAATATACTTTATGTAACATTACATAAGCAGTGCTCAATACTGATAAAAATAAAGAAGTATTTGTAAAATAATAATAATAAAAAAGTCAGTAGTTACCCCATTCCAAAATTCAGAAATGAATGATTAAGTATCATGCTATGAAACATTTGTAGCATAAAACACTTTAGCAAATGAAAAAAAAAAGGACTAAGTGTTACCATAAAAGTGCGGTGTGTACAAAGTGCAACATAGTATGATATGTGTAAATTTTAAACTAAAAAGACATCAATCACAAATAGTGAAGATGCAGGACTATAGTAATAAACTATAATTTTAGTAATAAGTTGTTGTAGTTTTGTTTGGTTAGGCCACAAAGGCAATATCAATGTAATTAAAATATTATTTTGCTTATGTTTGAAGGATCCAGGGTTATATAAGAAATTAATAATTGCTAATTAGAATAAAGTAAAGAGATGGTAGAAAATAAAATAGTGCCTAGAGCAATAATACATTTACAGAAGTATAAGTCAGAAATAAACCAAGTTAAAAACCAATAAATTATAAAATACAAGTATCTAAGTTTATGTAAAGATGTGAAGAAAACCATTGTATAAATTAAATGTAATTATAGTTAAACATTATAAAGGAGTATTTTTCCTAATAAAGGGAAGAACTAATAATATTTAAGACTAGCCTATTTACTAAAACTGTACCTAGGTTAGCCAATAAAAACTCATCAATGCCTTGGTTACTAAGAGTAACAGAATCAACAAGATGATGATTGTTAAATTGGATTTCAAGAGAGTAGATGACCAAAAAATAATGTCCAGTAAATTTAAAAATTAGTAACTACAATTCGGAAAAAGCACTATTCAAAATTAATTAAACGATTCAGCACAAGCCACTACATCTTAGACATCCGTTGAACCACAATAATTGATGCAAGAAAATCGAAGAACATTGAAATTTCATCCAACCATCTGATGGCCTGAAAATTTTGAACTATCACTACATGGGTGAGAACGCATACCTTAAAAACTAAAACATTACACATCACCAACAAGTAACGAGCACTAGAAACAGTATAACATCCTGCAATTTATAAGAAAACTTAGTGTGAACATAATAAACTTTATTTATTTAACCAAAAATAGTAAAAAACGTGGGTTCATTAGAATCTACTGCAGCCATCTTTCTTTTCTTGCTTTCTGTATGAATACGTAATCTGCGCTCTGGCGTTTAAAAAACACCAGAGTGAATCAGACTTTAAGAAAACAAATATTAATTATTGTAAAGTATGATACTATTAACTAAGCATTTCTGACTTTCTTATAGTTCAAAGAATCCCCAAATAACCCTGAGATACATAATTTATTAATTTTAATAGTAACTGTAATTGAATATATCTGTTGTGTTATATAAAAAAAACTAATACCGAAAAATGTTGTGATTTTGAAAATAATCGATTTGTAAACCGATGAATTGAAGGTAATAATTTCCAGAAAAATAAACCAAATTCAATCAATAAATACCTTTCTTTTAGGTAATTGACTTTGTATTATTTCTTGTAGATAGCAGCTTTGTTACAGGAAATAAGTGAATAGCAGAGAAGAGCAAGAAAGTTAGCTCCGACATCAGAACTTAGGAAGTACGACGGACAACATAAGCTGTAATTGGTTAGCAAAGTGGAAACAGCTGATGCGACGCGCGTAAAGAACAAACGATCAAATCATACTCAAAGAGAGGAATTCTCTCGCTCTCTCTTTCTCTCTCTCTCTCCTACCCTTTTACAAACAACTGAATAGTAATACCTGTAAGAAGATATAATACATAATAAAGAATACCGTGGTTTATTTGCCAATACTAAATAATTGCACACACCAAAATAAAAATAAATAACACTATCAGAGTATAAAAAAGACGTAACAACGTGTGGAATAAATAAACAGAGTAGAGAAAAAAATATATAATCGTTACAAAATGACGCTAACAACGTAGGGTTAAACTAACGTAATTATTATACTGTAAAGGTCTCAATCTAAAAGACACGTTATCGTTACAATATATAGAAATACATAAATGCATGCATTAATAAATCATTAAGTTCTTATACACGCTTCGTACAATATAGACAAAACATTAAGTTAAAGAACAAGGTAAGTCTTGCATGAACATGACCTCGGCTGATACAATCATTTCTAACAGTACATGTATAAAATGCGTTCACAAATTTTAATTACAACTTGGAATTACTACCCAATTCATCACATATATTTTCTAACAATTACATTAAGGATCCATTTACCTATCCATGATCAATTACATTTAACAGAATCTACTGGAGTAGTATGATTACAACCCACTGCATAATGGCGGAGCCAGACTTGCCAGTGCAAGACCTTGTTTAATTAAGTTATAACTATTGAGGTGTAAACACGCCTTTTTAGACGGCAATATACTTGTATTCAATTGGTATTTAGGTTAAGTACTGATACAATATAATTAAAAAATTATAAAGTCAACAATCAAGAACGTGAATAACTGATTCGCATGCGGCGAATTCGTCTAACAAAATGTCTCTTTTAACATCACGGGGTCCACTGCTGTCTCTAAGTTGTGTTTAAATAAGTAATTAGTTTGATCCTACCTGTGATCTGAAGGTAGATGATGTACGCAAGGCGAGGGTGTTGATCTGTGTTGAAGAATTCGTCATGAGCTGGGTTGATGTGAATTTGATGCGAAATCATGCGTTTCTCTGTCGGCCCGAGCTTAGGTGGGTTGCTCTGCCAGTGGAGAAGATCTAGTTTTCCACATCGGAATCCATCACTCTCGGCTAGTGGGCGAGGACCCTGGGACGCTTTAGCACTTCACAAATGCATGAGAAAGATAAATAGATCACCGCCGGACCAAATCTTCACATCAGCAAGAATGGGGTAGAAATGAGACAGGACTCGTGCGCCGTACCCAGCTAACGGTAGCGAATTGCAAAGTCACGGTAACAGCTGATATAGATTACTAAATTTCTTCGCTGCACGTAATATCGATAGTCGACGCCGCTGCCACAGCGACCTTGACCGACGATCCAGCAAGCGTAGCGCACTGACAAATTTAAAAACAAATCGCGGTGGCGCCGATTTAAATTAAATTCAGGCCGAGGTATTCCAATTTAAACCGTTACTCGGCACAGTCATTCTTCTACGGCATCACGATCTTGAGCTGCCTACGGAGATCAGACACAGAAAATCTAGGGCCTACACTTAATATTTATGAATAACTTATTACATACTGTAACACTTTTACATTTCTGTGATCGTTAATACTTTTTCTTTATTATTTTTATTTTTAACAAATTTTGCAAGGTATCTTGAAATTACAGTATAACAGAAGTTCTGAACATGTTGGAGTATCGAGATTTTATTTACGTAATACAAACATTACCAACAACAAAATGGATATAGCCTGTATAATCGGTAGGCAAGTCAAGAATTTAGGAATATTAAAAAACGACAGAACAAGAGAACGCAAAACTAACGTAATAACAGACTATGTTAACAACAAACAAGTTATAGAATTCAAAAATATCCAAAGGATGGCAGAAGCAAACAAAGTTTACAATAGAATCAAGTAAAAAAAATGGAGTTGAGTCAGACCTAGAAAGAGTTGGAATTAATAAAGAAGCAAGGTAAAGACGACTAGAGAAAGACTTATGGAATGATGGAGAAAGACAGCGCCAGGAATCGCAAGACATAGAACGATTGAACCAATAATTTGCGTGCGCGCGCGCGCGTGTGTGTGTAAGCAATTACTACGCCAATGTTTTCCTCCGAATTTCACAAAAGCCATATTATATGACCGGCAGAGATTTAAAATTGGCCTGCCGGACCTATGTTACTAAACCCCTTTTTTTATTTCCACGAAAAATCCGAAAAAAGACCACAATTTGAACCGTTATTTTAAAAACAACGTAAACTTTGTCCGCTTATAACAAAAATAAAAATAAAAATCTATTTGTATAAATCAAGAGCGTACTACTACTGCGCGTAAACTAACAGCAAGAACACACATAAGACACAAAATTAATTTGAGTAATAAAACGTTGATAAGAATGGAAGGTAGATAAGAAATGACGCATAATTATTACGGCTGTCAATAGAAGATTCAAAATTCATATGTTCAACTTGTAAAAATAAAATAAAGAGGAGCTAGTTTAACAAATAATAAACAATATTTTAAAGAATATTTGTAAACAAGTGTATAAACGCTTCGTAAGAAGATTCGTAAAGTAACGCGTAGGCGTAAAATTAGGAAAAGGAAATATTTCCTAATCCAGATTTAATGGAACAATAAGACATGAACACGTTATTGTGACGTCTAAAATAGCAAGCAACACAAGCAGTGCTTCCCCAAAGAAAATCAGACAAAAGTAATTAAATGATTACGTAACCAACATTATTGTTGTCACAAAAAAACTGTTTCACATGCCTTCTTATCTATCATCTTTTGAAAATCAGCGGCGCATTTGTTACACACCTTTTAGTCAGAATGATATTGATCTGATGAGAGTTATTAATATCACTTCACTTCCAGTTCTGTGCGCTGTTTTAACACATCACGGACCGCTCCACTTCTAAGCCAATCACTTCAACAAATGCTTCGGTGCATTATGAGTTGACCATAATTTCAGAAATCTTAGCATTTATGTAGGATTTCATAACTACGCTTTCATTATCTAGCTTTATTTTTTACATTAGGCTACAGTGAGAACACATCGATTAACTTTAAATTTATTTTTGTTAGTTGTACTATCGCACTCCACGCTAGGAATGAAGCAGTTAAATAATGACCTGGATCTATCTTACAATTTTTCAAACAGACGTCCCTAAAGTTTTCAAATATATTAGCTAATAGCAAATTTCTTTTTCGTCTGTTTACAATTTTACCTATATAGTGATTTTACCTAATAGTTTCATTGTAAAGTAGTTACATATGAAATTATTTATATGCTTGCAGTCCAGTTTTTAATTATTTCCTATTGCTTATTTTATATCTTTTAATATTAAAAATGGTAATATAATCCTCTGTAACAAAAAGTGTTATCACTCTTAATTATTTATATAATTATAATTCATCTCTTAAGCTAAATTATAATTTAACTCTTAAAATGCTTGTAAGCTTTTAAGTATAAATTATGGTCCAATAAATGTTATAGTTTTTCTTGATTTTTCTTAAAAAATAAACTGCTTCCGTATACAGTCTGTAGGACCACATTCTTGTAGGACCACATTTCGAATGTATCCAATGTTTTCTGACTTTTCTTCCAAGTACTAAGATCTGTGATACGTATGTAACGATAAGACCGATGAAGAACGAAAGAGTCAAATGTTGGTAGCATTCTCATCAACATTCGTATTTTCAATAATTTATGTTCCTATGTCTTATCATTGTGTTTTCATATAATTCACTAAAATATTACCATTCTATTGAATTGTTCGTCTTCGTTTCTTCAATCTCTTAAATATGAACTGGTTTTTAAACTATTGTCCTAGGTGAACCTGATCTTTCTGTCACGACGTAGTTAGTATAGTTCTACATAGTTTGTACAGTTTTGTGCAGTTTATACAGTTATTCAATCTTATATAGTTGACAAACTTGTATCTTGTTTATGTTTATAAATGCTAATTAAACACGTTTCCTCATTCTGTTCCTAATCGTTCTTATTTTTTTGTACTAAATAATCTGTCATTCGGTTACTTTCAGTTATACTTCACTCACAAAGTTTGACAAAAAGTTTAGGCCTTACAGTTAGTACCACTGGAAATAAAAGTTCGTCCACAACTTTGGGGATTCCTACATGGTTTTAGCGTTAACTTAATATTATAAAGTTATTATTCTTCTACATATAAAAACTTTTAACGTTACTTCTGAGGATAATTATTTACATTCCTCTTTGCTCTGTTGCTATGCGGGTTTGTCATATTTGAGTTCTCATTAGCCTCTATCTGCTTACTCCAATATTTAAATCCCTTACACAGTGTGATTCTAAATTCAGCTGGAAGTTGAATTGGCGGCAGAGCGGTGTATGCCATGTGTTCCCTGCGGTGTAATGTTAAGTGACTAACTGCGATTTAATGACTACTTATTATTTCATAGTTATCAAACACTGAGAGCGGCGACTACTGTATTCGTAAAGAAGAATTATTGCCCTGTTGAGTCTAATTCCTTTGAAAGTATTTAATGAACTTTTGACTATTTCTCTCTGGTTTCGATTCTACTCTATACTACTTCCAGTCCCGGAAGGCGGCTAGAGGATTAGGAGACCCTTGGCTCACGCACGCACACTGGCAGGCCGCCTAACAATAGACAGGGGCCGGCACTTGACCTGCGCTGCTGTCTTTTTAAATACAGTTTACTATAATAAATTAAATTTTGTTATTCTGCTTAATCTTATAGTTTTGGTAGTTCCATTTAATCCAGACTGTGATTTCATTTAAAATAAGTCCAAACACGAAGTTCATACGACGATTTTCAAATGTTTTACTCTTATTTGTTTATTTTGAAATATTGTGATTGCTAAACTTCTGAGAATTATTTACGTGACTGTTATTAAAAGAATGTTATTATTGAAAACTGAGATTCTGATCATTTAACTTACTTTTCAACTATTTTTCTGAGACACTCCCTTTGGATGCCAGAAGCCGGTTAAATGGCCCTATGGTTCATTGTTGGAACTGCTAGCGGCCGATTAAATCGGCCCGTCAAATGACACTGACAACTTCCAGCGGCCGATCTCGCTGGCTTTTTGTATATTCATCGTAGCGGATGCATTACTTGTAGTATCTTTTTATACTACACATCAAATTAATGCTAAATAGTTAGGCTACTTTACTTTTTTTATACAAGGCTTTAAACTCGAGCTCAAAATTCAACTAAGTATATACTCCGAATTTTAAAATTAACTTTCTCTCTGCGTTCAAAGCTCTGATGCTTATTTTGCAGGCTTGAGACTGCCGATGGCCGCATTAAAAGTTATATACAAGTTTTTCAATATTTACAAATTTACAACAATTAAAAATCAAAATTTAAATCGGAACAGTTAAAAAAAAATGGCCAAGGCCGACGCCAGGAATTTTAAGATTCTCGTAATTTCGAGGTCAAGTTGTAAAATCAAAAATCAATTTTTAAAAATATTACGTAATAAAGGGAGTGTCACAGAAAAATAGTTGAAAAATAAATAAGATGATCAGTAACTTAGATTTTAATAATCATCATTTTTAATAATAGTCGCTTAGATGGTGTTCTAAAGTTTAACAATAACAATAGTTCAAAATAAACAAATAAATCTAAAACATTTGAATATCGCCATGAAAACTTCGTGGTTGGACTTATTTTAAATGAAATTACAGTCTGAATTCAATGTTCCATCAAAATTAAAAGTGTAAGCACGACAATAAAATTTAATTTATTGTAGTGGACTGTAACTAAAAAGACAGCAGCGCAGGTTAAGGGCCTGTCCCTGTCTATTTTTAGGCGGCCTGTCAGGTGTGTGTGTGTGTGTGTGTGTGTGTGTGTGTGTGTGTGTGTGTGTGTGTGTGTGTGTGTGTGAGAGAGAGAGAGAGAGAGAGAGAGAGAGGGTCTCCTAATCCTCTAGCCGCCTTCCGGGACTGGAAGTAGTATAAGGTCAATACCGTTCGTCCAAATAACAATATAGATCCTTGCAAACCTACGAAATCTATTGGATTGTGCACAGTGTTAAATACTTATAAACACTACCCTATTAGAATAAAAACAATATACTCAAACACATAAACGAATCCCTTTTTTAATACATGCATACATACGCTCACGCGTACAAGCAATGTACGCTATATTTTGCAGCGGTTACAGTTTAATATCGTTAAGTACTTCGAAGTAACTGATCCAGAGTAGTACATAAGTATGCTGTAAACAGTAATGCAACTACTACAAAGATTAAACGTTATTCAGATTAACAAAGGCTGAACCCTAAACAAGTATAAACGAACGCCGACCGAAGATAATAATCGCATCCCTTTTAAGCGACTTCGAGCCGTCGCTCGTAGAACAATACTCTATGCAAAACGATCGAGCTGGGAAACCTACATCTCGGTCATAACACGGTCAACCCCAGTGACAGAAGTATGGGAGAAGATCAGACCAATCGCTGGCACGTCAGTGTTTAAGCCAATCTCATGCATAGAGCACGATGGTGAATTGATTGCAACCCCTATGAACTTGCTGACACCTTGGCTGCGAGACATGCTGATGTCAGACAGAAAGTTTTTTTAATTAATTTATCCTCTCAATCTTTTTAATTCAGCAGCTATTCAATACAATCCCGAGTATCGCAGTGTGTAGTGTCTCGGTATGAACACACTTGTTTTACCTCCAAAGGACGGCGCGAAGTACAGTGTGCGCGTTCCTGGGCATGAACGTACACTAAGAAGGCGTTAAAAAATTCAACACCAACGGCTTAAAAAGAGTTTAAATCCCATAAATTGAGATGACTGATTGTTCTAATTTCCGACTTTCAAATGGATTAAATTCGGATTAAAAATTTTCCACGGGGGACGTTGAAAAGTAAAAAAGAAATCATAAAACTAAAAACCACTTAAGCGTGTTAAAATGGAACTAAATAATATGGAGGGTATTTTGAAGAAATTGTTAATAAAAGGAACGTTAGAACTGTTTACTCATTTTTCCTATGGCCTTTGGCAACATTCTGAAATGTGCTTGTTTGTAGGACACAACACCGGAAATTTCTGTTTAAATAAACCTAATTTGTTTCTTTAAAGCTGTTCACGCTCACATTACTAAAACCTGTTAGATTATAGTAAAATCTCAAGATGTTTTATAATTTTGCTTTTACAGTGTGTTGTTGCACAATTTCCGCTTATGCTGCCAGCATAATTTCTCAACTATCTAAAAACAATTACGCATTACCTAATGTCCACAATAAATAATAACAGTTATTCAACTCAGTACACAGATTACATTTAAAACATTACAGCTATAAATTTCAATGAACCTTGTATTTAAAATATTGTCAGACGCTTTGCGAACGAATAAGCAAAGTCTCTACGACACCAGGAATAAACTGAACGGCAGTTCTGAAGGCGTGACAGTGGATCAGACGGCCTTTTCAGTGCTTTGTTATTTACAGCTGATATTATCACAGCATGCAATATTACGTTGATGCCTTCTTGTCAAAGCACGGGATTTGGTTACGCCTTCAACTGTAAAAACGCGTGTAGACATTTCTGACTTGTATTACAAAGGAATTTTCCTGTTGAAGAAGATTTTGATAAAGAGGACGCTCTACAGCTAATGAATGTATAAAATAGTTCAATGTTCCATCGTCTCTTCAGTCTGCGCTATCTAATATCGGCGAGAACCAAACGGCTGATGAGGTTTTCACCGCAGAAGCACTTGGTGACGATGACATAGCTGAAAATATTTGTACCCGCGATAACGAAGAGGAAGAAAAAATGGAACAAGAAATCCTACCCCCTACTTCAAAAGAGGCCCTGAACGCAATGAGTTCGGTATCAACATATTTTACATGCCACGGTGTCGACACTTCATAGCAGCAACAAGTAAAATAAATATAGAAAATAAGACTGAAAATCGTTGTTACAAAACGAGACGCAAACAATAAACAATCACGCATCATTCTAGAAGTGAGTAAAATTTTCAATAACGATTAGTGTGAAATTTAACGTCATTTTTATGAAAAGTTATAAAATATCCGCTTTTAAATAAACAGATTATTATTGTAAGTTTTTCTTTAGTGCAGTATAAGTAAGAATCTGCACATATAATTCCGTAAAGAACGGAGAATCGCGCGAGTCCTGTCATCGTATGACCTTGGAAAATAGATCATTCTTCAGGTCATAATTCTGGTGGCACGAAGAGTACGGACAATAGGAAGAGTGCACACAGTGGTCCAGTCTAACACCTGAGGAGGGTAGACCGTGAAATCACAAACATTTGATATGCGAAGTGTATGGACACCACCAAACTTGCACGCTTCTGATGTTCGTTTACAAATTTTTTTTCATTTTAACCTTTATCAATTATGTTACATATTACACGTAACACAGTAATACATCTACTCCTTACTTTTAAATAACGTATTTACAGTTTATGGAATTTTTGTTATATTCATTAAGTTTAAAATTTACGTAAATCAAAATTATTTAAAAATTACAAATAAGAAAATAATTCTCAATTATCCATATTTAATTTAATAAAAAATTGGTATTACATTTAAAAACGGAAAACTTGAGTTATCTAACTACAAAAATGATTCCACAGTATTTACGTTATAAAGGAGTTTTCAGTCGCTGTCAGACAATTCCTCTGTTCCAGACAGGCTCTCTTCTTCATTATCAGCACAATCATCCGAACTGTCAAAATTTCTCTCTTCTCCACGGTTAATTATGAAGCGATCTACTGGTGTAACCACGATAGTTTCATTTTCCAGATATCCTTCTGCAATTCTTTCCACGTGTTACATGATACATGTATTTTTTCAATCGTTAGCTGTCACTGTTCAAATTATTTCTTCGCATAAGTTTTTGACGTTGTTTAAATTACACTTTACGTTTTCCGCAACATGCCGCTTAATTTCTAACCACATCATCCCTATAGGATTTAGTTCTGGGTGGAAACAGAGGATACTTTGAACTAAATGTCCTTTATTTTTTTTAAAGTAAACTTATCAATTAAATGTGTTTTAAATTTTGGTTTGTACTTTTTATCAATTTCATAAAAATCTGCTTTGACCATGTCATAACGGAACAGTATTACGTGTCGTATTGGCCAGTCTTTTGCATACTGCTTTTTGTACAATTAAAAACAGTTGATTTTTCTAACTGCCAGGGACAGAGATATGGACCCGCGTATACCGCGACTGCGGTGGTGAGCGTAGTCCCGGAGATATGGAGGAAATTTAGGAGAAGAATGTTTTAGTCGTGTAAGATAGGGTGGTCGAATTGAATAGCCCGTATCTCATTTCGCTGGACTAATTCGAGTTGACCCTAATCCGATTAAGCGTGAAATGTAGTAGAATTACAAAATTTAGGCTGTACGCAGGACGTATCTATAGTTTACTGCCCTGACTAAAGGCAGTACGACAAAGATGAACAAAAACAAAAAACATCTTACTTTTCTCTTTTATTTAATTTTCACCGACATTTTTCTTAAGATGAAAAGCTAGACCCTGATAAGTATATAACTTTATAAAAGTCATCGTTGATGACGATGAAGTTATCGCTCCTTTAACGGTTTTCCTTGCGATTTTACAATGCGTCCTTCCAAGACCCGTCGTCGATATCGAGTCATTATAAACATTTCCTGGAATAGGACTTGAATAGTGGCGTGCATATTTCCGTAAACAATCTAAAAACTAATTTGTCAGTGCTCATCCATAGACCGTAAGTAACTCATCCATAAGTAAGTGCTCATCCATAAAGCCATTTTAACAGGGGTGATTTTTCCATAGATAATATTAAATCTAACTTTACAAGGCATCTGATTTCGTGTAATCATTCTTATACAAATTTCAACAATAACTTCATACCCCTACATTATTGTGCTAAAGGCCGTTATATGGATGCACTCGAGTAATTCGAGATATATAGAGGTCATAATAACCCTGGTGTGTGTGACGACATATTTAATGATAAACTTAACTTCAGGTCCAACCAACTGCATGATACCGCGCTGCGATCGATTACAGATAATAATAGATAACAGGTTCCATTGACGCAGTTCAGACATGCTACACGCGGTGCACCGTGTTCGGGTAATAGAACGCTTTTATATGTTTATTTAATATATTTTATGTATTTATTTATTATGTGTTTGTTTTGTGTGGATTTTATTGTTTAACGAGCTCCTCTCGGAGTGATGGTCTGAGGATGGGCCACATGGCCTGAAACGCGTAACCATACAAATTACGCTCGACGTCACTGGACGGAAATTACAAGGTAAATTATATATAATTATCATACAGTGACCTGGACGGCTTTAAATATGTTTAAATTAGAAGCTCATCAAGCAAGCGCGGTTTTCAAATATCAAAATACTAAAATCCAGCTTTTTAAAACTAACACGCACATCAAATTTAATGTTCTTTGTCTAAAACATAAAATCATTCCTAAATACGCCATTATACACATCAATTCTACTACTAAGGCAGCAATAAATACTAAAAAACACGCTGAAATTATCGTGTTAAACAGGAAATTAAATCATTATACCCCAAAAAGGCCATTCTTAACAAAGCTTTGTTCAAACTGCATTTATTAATTTATAACCAGATTCATCCTGCCATTATAGATAATATAATAAACAAAGTAAACACATACATTTCAGATACAATGCGTACATTACGACAAAACAAACTATGAAACTTAAACGTTTGATTTCAGCACAACGTTCGCATCATATTCCCGAATGTAAACATACGTTTTACCCACGCACGGTCAACCTCACCGATATAGCATTTGATAACGATGAAATAAACTTACTTAATAAAGGTTTAGACTATAACTTTCCACCTGATAACAAACATAATATTGTTGATGAAGTTATTAATGCCGAGACCGCAGTCAAAGCCATTGATGACTCGAGTCTCCAAAACCAGTCACGTCACATAATTAACTATAAATTTAATAAAATTTTAAATAACCCTAATACTGGTGGTCGTAACATACAGAAACAGTTAAGAGCACAGGCTGAACGCAAGACACTTAAAAAGATAAAACTAAGTTGCATGATAACAACGCACTTATTACTATAGCAGACAAAGGTCATACTTTGGTAATAATCCATAACGACACATACACACAGAAAGTACACAAGTTCATTTCTGATAACAATATAGAGATAATAAATTTCGATTCCACTGACTCATATGTAAAATCATTAAATAATACTATTAACAATTGTACCAATTTATTTAACGATCGCACTCGACGTTCCTTAAAACCTATCAACGCGCGCGCCCCAAAACTTACCGGCTTACCCAAGATCCACAAAGATGACATTCCTATCAGACCATTAGTCAATTTTACTACAGCGCCGGATTTCAAAACGGCCAAAAAACTTGTCACACTAATTAAAGACGACATCTTTCTCAAAAACAACCATATTATCGTCAACAATATTGATTTCATAAACAAGGTCAACGACATAAAATTACAACCCAGTTACAAACTAGCCTCCTTTGACATCGTCAATTTATACACAGATATACCCGTGAACCAAACTTTAGATATTTTGAATGACAATCTCCATGATACTAACAAATTGGACACACAACTCATTAAAGAACTAATTACCATACTAAGACTCATCTTTCAACAAAACTATTTTACTTTCAACGGTAATTACTATATTCAAACAGACGGCCTGGCCATGGGTTCACCGTTATCCGGCCTGTTGGCTGATATATATCTTGACTTTTATGAGAACAATTGTATCCTTAGCAATAATATCTTCGCCAATAATATTATCTTTTATGGCCGATATGTTGATGATACTTTTCTAATTTTTAACGGTAGGCTACTTTACGCCAAATCAGTAATTTTAAAAACCATATGAATACTGTTACTCACAATATTCAATTTACTATGAAAACTGAAACCAATAATGAACTCAACCTTCTTGATCTTACTGTCACCAGGCAACTTAACAGCTTAAGCTTTAAAATTTACAGAAAACCTACCACCACAAACGTGACCATACATGCAGACTCACACCACCCTTTCTCTCAAAAATTAGCGGCCTACAACAGTTTTATTCACAGACTTTTGATAATCCCCTAAATAATGATGATTTCGAGTGTGAACTCAACATAATTAAACACATAGCTATGGCCAATGGATATGAATCCCAAATGATTGACAATATTCTTAGAAAACACAAATCCCGTCGTTCCAAACAGACACATGATAATACACCTAACAACAAATACATCACAACAACATACACTGAGTTGATGCCCAGGATCCTTACATCCACTTTAAGTAAATTAGGTTATACTGTCATTTTTAAAACAAATAACCGTCTACGGAACTTGGTTCGCCCAGTCGTTCAGACAAACACTGAATCCAAACCGGTATTCATAAGCTTATATGTGACGATTGTGACCGATTTTATATCGGCCAAACGGGTAGACCGTTCATCTAAAGATTCCGCGAACACACACGACAAAGCCATTTTAACAGGGGTGATTTTTCCATAGATAATATTAAATCTAACTTTACAAGGCATCTGATTTCGTGTAATCATTCTTATACAAATTTCAACAATAACTTCATACCCCTACATTATTGTGCTAAAGCCGTTATATGGATGCACTCAAGTAATTCGAGATATATAGAGGTCATAATAACCCTGGTGTGTGTGACGACATAGTTAATGATAAACTTAACTTCAGGTCCAACCAACTGCATGATACCGCGCTGCGATCGATTACAGATAATAATAGATAACAGGTTCCATTGACGCAGTTCAGACATGCTACACGCGGTGCACCGTGTTCGGGTAATAGAACGCTTTTATATGTTTATTTAATATATTTTATGTATTTATTTATTATGTGTTTGTTTTGTGTGGATTTTATTGTTTAACGAGCTCCTCTCGGAGTGATGGTCTGAGGATGGGCCACATGGCCTGAAACGCGTAACCATACAAATTACGCTCGACGTCACTGGACGGAAATTACAAGGAAAAGCTGTTCTTCTTTGAGGTCCAAGGAAGATGTGCACCTTATTATATTCATCCATCTGAGTATTTTTAGAGGACAAGGTCATATCGCCTTAGCAGCACTATAGACTGGCAAACCACCTATGCTACTCTTGGATGGAGAAACTACACTCCATCGGATAATGGGTCTTCATATCCCTGTGTCGCCTTTTTCATTATCCTCCATCACAGCTACATCAGTAAGAGTTATAGTTCTATGTGAAGCGTTAGTTATTCTAACTGACGAGGTTTCAATGATCCCTGCAGCAGCAGTAGATTGTATGGTTAGTTTACTTCGAGTCATAATGAAAGTAAATAGCCTTTGTTAAAGTTCCAATGGATGGAAAAGTAATTCTTTTTTGGTGGAGATTTCAGGCCATTCTTACCAGTAGTCCCAATGGTAAGTAAAATTCAAATCTTGGAACTTGCGTTCAGATAAGTAAAATTTTGATCTTTCTATCCACACTTGATTTGACCCAAAATGTGCATGCCAGTACCAATGAACGAGAATTTTCTAGTGGATACTTCGACTGGGAAACGGAACTTTTCCTATCGAGCGTGGTGGAAACATTATTAATATTACCAGCAGATTCATATGCAAGGAAAATTTAATTGCTAACCATATCTTTGGTAATTCATTGGATGGAAATAATGTGATGACACAAACAGCCCGTTTAACGACAAATGTAACCTGATCGAACGGGAGGTGCGGTGTTTACTTTCAAAGAATTTGTAAGACTACAGCGGTGTAGACTCGGTCATCAAGAATGATCCAGCGGAAAAATTGAACATCTTATTAGAGTACCTTAACTGCACTACACCTTCCGAAATACCACCTCATAAACCATCCATCCTCAAAACCATCCATCCATAATGCCATATCACCCTCAAAGCTGGCACTATTTTAACGTTCATCAGAAATATGAACTTGGATTTAAGTTTAGTTAATGGTGCCTGCATGGCGGTACTGAGTTTAAAGGAAGCCGCAGTAATTCTAGACGTTCTTGGCAATATCATTTTCATGGCAAGAATAATGCTGATATCAACCAACCAAAACCTGCCGTTCTGTATCTTAAGGTTGCAGTTTCCATTAAGACAAGCATTTGCTATGACTATAAATAAATCTCAAGGACAGACTTTTAGGAAAATTGGAATCGATGAGCCAAAGCCCGATTTTATTCATGGACAGCTGTATGTGGCGTTCAGTCGGGTGAAGGCTACAACATATCAACACAGGTACGTACACAGGTAGTAATTAACAAAACGAGTAACCAAGGCCAACATGGTGATACGGCATATACAAAGAACATCGTGTACACAGAATTTCTTACAGAAGGACACACGCACCTGGGCAGCTTTACCACAGAATACTAACAGCGCAAAACTGGTACAATTTGTTTCTGAGTTTATAGTAAGATTAAATAATTACAATTCCTAACAAATTTGTTTCCAATTTCAATGAAATATCTTTAAACATCTTCAAGCCACTAGTTTTAAATGATATCTTAATAAAGTGAGTGGAATTACATGGTACGTACTTAATTCTCGTTTGTTCCCTCCAAAAGACCTTCTGTACAGAAACCGGTACGTTCGTTTATTTAATTAATTTATTATTACCATTATTTCTATTACATACAAAATAGAAAACAGTTATAAGCATGCTTAAATTTTTCTTTCTATATTTTAGTTATTTTCACAGTACAGTTTCACCGCAGGTACAAAAAGAAAAATCGATCATTTTGCTTACTTTCCCAGTAACGTAATTTCTTTATAACGAAATGTATAGGGATACCTTGAATTTCGTTATACAAAGGTTTTACTGTATATAATGTACGATAATTAACAGAAGCGACAGCTGTACATCAGTAGCACTGGTAACAAGAAACTCGAAGCTTTTTTGGAACAACAGCGTTATGTGAAATTGATGAATATTAAATTGACTTTCAAGGAAGAATTTGCAGGAACCCTGAGAGAAAACCAATCTTATGAAGAAACTCTCTGTGTGGAAACATATACTACATGTAAGTCGTATTATGGGGTACATAAAAAGTGGTTTATACAGCGAGTGAAGAAATACTCGAGATAATAAACAATCTGGGACGAATAAATAATTGATGTACATAATAATACTTCTGTAGACGTGATGTATGAAAAGTCTGCAAATGAAATAACAAAAAAAAAAAAAAAAAAAACAGTCGAGATTGAGGTTCTCGCATAAAAATAATCAGAGTTTTGTCGTATGAATAAAATAAAATACGTATACTTAATTAAAACGAACTGATAAAATTGGCGTGGTGAAATACTCATATTCGTTTTCCTTGGTGAAATTTTCTCTAGTAGCCGGATTAATTTGTATTTTAACCGAAATATTTCATAAAATAGTCTTTGCGATTCACTTTAATTTCTTAATACAAGCATAAGAGAGTAGTTCTTATAGAAATACGTTTAGATAACTAAAATTAATTAGCCTACTTACTCTTCAGTCTCTGCTACTTGGGAGTTGAAAATAGATTTTCACAATCCTCTCTTCTCCACTGTTTCCGTCATGGCTTGTGTCCCCAGTTAGAGTCCTCTCGTTTATTAACAACTGCACTATTCCACATATTTCTACACTTTTTATACTGTTCACGCTTTGTTTTCTCCCTTTCTGTTCCCATTCTCTATAACATTACTAATTCCCTTCCTTCTGCCATTGTCGCCATGTGCTTGAATCATTCAGCTGTTATGTATCAATTTTTTCCAACAAACTAAAACAATAAAAACAATTTTTTAATTGAAACTTTAAAATTTAAGTTGTTTACATTAGTATAGCGAAAAAGTGTGTCACTTTATAGCAAACAGTAATTTCTGCTTTACACAAGACGTTCTTTTAAGGTTTTCTTTCATTAATCAAATATATGCTTCATTACAAATTATTTTAATAATCAAGACTGCACACTCCTGCACACAATCTGTGAACTTTATAAGAAAATCTCATATTTATTTGAAAGCTACAGAGCTGTAGAATCTTGAGGGAAAGTGCTTAGAAAAGTTTTCCTTGGAAGACAAGCTGGCTTTCAAAAGAAACGACATCTCTCAGTGTCGGGAAAGCGACAAATTGTCCACCAACGCTTATAGGATTTGATGGGACTGTTAAAATTTTTAGAATTTACTACACAACGCGTCGACTACCAAACAAATTTGTCTTCAGGTGTGTGATTTTTTTCAGTCAATGCTATGAAAACTTGCAGATTCGTATAAAATAAATAGATAACCACATAATTACATAATAAATACATAATTAGATGACAACAGTCATTCCTCAACACTGTCTCACTCTTAAGTTCGGGTAATTAATAATGCTTTCTAAAAACCTGAACCCGTCTAAACTTTGCAATGATTACAGCATTCAGTTCAAAGCGCTCCGTAAATATGTAATCGAAGTCATCATCATCTTCTCAGGTTGTGAGGAGAGTACTCTGTTTTCATTCCCCGCATACCCTTCATTCAATGGACTACCCCTTTCAGTTTAACCGCATTCAGTACATCGTGAAAGTTTGCTTTGCCGTAACCATCGACAAGGCTCAGGGACAGTCTCTGAAGATTATCGAGGTGGACCTAAGACGTGACCCACGGCCAGCTGTATGTGGCCTGTTCCTGGATGAGCTCCGCTGACAGCTAGTCATTCTCCAACCAGAAATCTTAAACACAACAATGCGTGCAAACATGTATATTAGCTAAATTCTTCTTTGCTCGTAGGTGCGTGTTAGAAAATATACATTGCCATTGTACTGTATAAGGAGGTGCGTCAATTTTTAATTTCATATCTTATCTTTTGTAACCCACTTTTACTTTATTAGACAACAATTATTTCCCTAAATATTCACAAATTTAACTCTACGTATCAATATTTTGTATTAACTCTACGTACAAAAAAGACAATTTTGGTAGAACTACTACATTTTATTACTTTACTTAGGCCTATACAAAGAGATTTTATATCTTTCTTTATACTTTCGGTCCCAAACTTCACATGGGTTTCTGTTAAATTAAAATTTATTTGAAAGCTACAGAGCTGTAGAATCTTGAGGGAAAGTGCTTAGAAAAGTTTTCCTTGGAAGACAAGCTGGCTTTCAAAAGAAACGACATCTCTCAGTGTCGGGAAAGCGACAAATTGTCCACCAACGCTTATAGGATTTGATGGGACTGTTAAAATTTTTAGAATTTACTACACAACGCGTCGACTACCAAACAAATTTGTCTTCAGGTGTGTGATTTTTTTCAGTCAATGCTATGAAAACTTGCAGATTCGTATAAAATAAATAGATAACCACATAATTACATAATAAATACATAATTAGATGACAACAGTCATTCCTCAACACTGTCTCACTCTTAAGTTCGGGTAATTAATAATGCTTTCTAAAAACCTGAACCCGTCTAAACTTTGCAATGATTACAGCATTCAGTTCAAAGCGCTCCGTAAATATGTAATCGAAGTCATCATCATCTTCTCAGGTTGTGAGGAGAGTACTCTGTTTTCATTCCCCGCATACCCTTCATTCAATGGACTACCCCTTTCAGTTTAACCGCATTCAGTACATCGTGAAAGTTTGCTTTGCCGTAACCATCGACAAGGCTCAGGGACAGTCTCTGAAGATTATCGAGGTGGACCTAAGACGTGACCCACGGCCAGCTGTATGTGGCCTGTTCCTGGATGAGCTCCGCTGACAGCTAGTCATTCTCCAACCAGAAATCTTAAACACAACAATGCGTGCAAACATGTATATTAGCTAAATTCTTCTTTGCTCGTAGGTGCGTGTTAGAAAATATACATTGCCATTGTACTGTATAAGGAGGTGCGTCAATTTTTAATTTCATATCTTATCTTTTGTAACCCACTTTTACTTTATTAGACAACAATTATTTCCCTAAATATTCACAAATTTAACTCTACGTATCAATATTTTGTATTAACTCTACGTACAAAAAAGACAATTTTGGTAGAACTACTACATTTTATTACTTTACTTAGGCCTATACAAAGAGATTTTATATCTTTCTTTATACTTTCGGTCCCAAACTTCACATGGGTTTCTGTTAAATTAAACCACATTTTCTACGAGTATTTTAAAATTGCTTTTTATGTTGCATTATTTGTTTAATAACGATCAAACACGGAACAATAATATATGTTTCCAAATCTTGGTATGTTAGATTTAATTCCAAACCTTTGTATTTAGTCGAATGAAAGTCAATAGTAAAAGTTAGCACACTGAATATAAGCTGGATTATTTAATTTCTATTTTTCTCTAACCCGTGCGAAGCAAGGGTATTCAATTAGTTATAATATATAATCTCATCTTTATTCCCTGAAAAGATAAAAAACTTCTTTCAACAGAAATAAAATGACAAACGTAGCCCTATTCAGTGTACTATCTATGTTCACAAATTATTTCATTCAATGGATAGTGCGATAATACTTCTGGAAACCCATTTAATCCGTTTCTTCTTAGTTCTTACAACACTGAACTCTGATTACAGTGATATTCGTCAGACTAAAAAATTTCTTGGCGAACATGCCTTACATTGAATTGTGGATTTTTGTGTTGATTCATGCCTTGTGCTTTAAATTCAATAAAAGAGCCATACTGTGTTATTTAAATTTCTCTTAATCGATCGGCCTACAAATCTTAGGACAATAAGAGTTACATTTTTGTTTTTCTAATGAGAAACAATCAATAATTCCTGTAACTGTGTGTTTATTTTTTGTATGTTTATGGTCAAATACACATTCCTCAGAATTTAACCAATTTAATATGATTAGTTTTAGCTTAGACCTGTTAGTCACCGGACTTCTTGTATTAGGTTACTTGTTTTGTAACAGTTGCAAGCATTTCCTTTTATGGAGAATAAGTTACTCTACTAGAGTAGGGTGAGAAATTCCGGGCCTCAATAAGAAAAAACATTTTTCGATTAATTTGCATTTATTCCTCAACACAATCTTCATTTAGCTCTATACAATTTTTCCTACGATGTTCTATAGCCGTTATGCCAGACTAATAATCCAGTGTTAAGGTCCTCAAAGTAGTCATTTACAGCATCGCTGAATAGATTATCGTTTTTTTAAGGAAGATTTTCTTCTTTCTCCACCGGACCATTTTTTAAGGTTAGGAAAGAGGTATAAGTCGCTCGAAGCTATATCAGGCGAGTATGGTGGGAGAGGAAATAATATTCAAACTTCGTTTCTTTGATTGTAGACATGGCAACAATTGTCGTGTGAGATGGTGCATGGTTTTGGTGAAACAACACTTTCTTTCTCGCAAAATGCCGCCGTTTTTTCTTGATTTCGTAGTTTAACAGTATCAGTAGATTTGCACAGTATTTGATACTAATGGTTTTCCCCTATTTAAGGTAGTCAAAGAAAACTTATACGTGAATCCCAAAAAATAGTCGCCACAACCTTACCAGCAGTCTTTGCCTTTTTTGGAGTTGGTTCGCCTTGCGTGGTCTATTGTTTTGACTGTTGTTTCATCTCAGGAGTGTTGTGGTGGGCTCAGGTCTCATTAACAGTTATGAATTGACGCAAAAATTTTGTTGGATTGCGCGTATAGAGTGCCAAACGGTTGAAACATCCTTTCGATACTACTCTTCGTTAAATGTCAGCAAACGCAGCACCCATATAGCGTACAGCTTTGTCATACACGTGTTCATGTCAGATATTGCGCACACATTCCTCTGATATACCAACACTCTCTGCTATCTCACTCACTTTTATTCGACGGTCTGTCAAAACGATTTTGTGGATGTTTTATATTTTTTCTGGTGTAGTTACTTCAAAAGGATGTCCAAAACGTGGGTTGTCACTTGAGTTTGTGCAACCCTTTTTAAATTCAGCAACACAGCGCTTAACCATTGCATTCCAGAGAGATGAGTCCCCCAACGTTGAATCCAACTCCTTTTTTTATATAGATTACAGTTAAGCCTTAAAAAAAAACATTTAATCATAGAACGAATTTTCAATCTCTCTATTGTTAAAATGATGTTCAAAGTGTTTACAGTGTTGAACTGGGAAATTAACAATAAGCAACTCACTGACTTGAAATCATCGAAACTAAGCCTACAAAGAATGAAATCATGCAAAATGATCAAATAATGAGCATAGTGGCGCTATCTATGTGTCAAGCCCCGAACTTTCACCCTCCCCTCGTATATACAATATTTTTAGTTCACAGCACAATAAAAACTGTAGCAAACTATATTTAGAAAAAGTAAAGAAGTAACTCGTTTGTTTTAAGTTAGAAAAAGAAGAGAACGTTACGTCTGCATATTTCAAAGTACAGTAAATATTTTTGTAATAAAAATGTACTAACTACTGTTCGTAAAGTTTACTCTTTTCCATCAGACACTTATGTTATCTATCTAAAGTTTGATAACTTTTATATTAACTTAAATTTATTTTGACACGTAACACGGTAGTTGTGAAATAGTATTGTGAGTGTAACATTCCACCGTCAGAGAATGTATAAAATAGTTTAAATAACATTTTTTAAATTTTAATAAGAAAAGTTTCAGTAAATGCTGCGTGGAGCAAGTTCTAAGATAGCAACAAAGTTAAGAATATTATTTTATACGCAAACTGTTTAAATCTGAAACAATTTCTTAAACCCGCGTCTCATCCATTGACAGTAAAGTGCTTGCTGCGTGCTTTTTTCTTCAACTGTTTCAAATACTTTAAAAGTCTGTTTATAAACAAATCACAGTGGCGTAAATTCCAGTCAGCAGGAAGTATTATAAACTATTGTGAATAAATTATTGTTTGTTCTACTAGTTTAGAAACTTTTAATTTTGTGTTTTAGTTTTACTTTTATTTTAAAATTTCAGGATTTTTTTAAAATTGTATTTCTAACTGTAAACTGCAAAAGAATAAAATCACATACATATTTTAAAATATGTTGTATTTTTAATAACAACATAAATTATTCGGAACTATTTTCTATACAGTTATTTATTATGTAGTACATATCTCAGAGATGCCATTTTACCTTTCAAACAACACATCGCTCACTGTACTTATATAATACATAAGTACGAGTAAAACTCGAATACAACTACGGCTAGTAGTTTATACTTCAAGATTTAGGTTATTTTATGGTTAATAAATTATATTCAGTCAATGCATACGTAATTATGAAGCTACGTAGATATTAGGCCGCCTTATCAGTCAATAATGTGTACTTCGTGCTAGAAACCCCTCAGTGAAGAATTTAGTGGAACATATTGGTAACAACGTTTTCGAGGAAGGATTGTAAACAGGCTTATCCAAACTGCAACGGATAATAAGTTGAAAATCTCAATCTAAGAATGCGGCTTTCTCCGGCGTGAAACTTGTAACGCTCGTGTTAGATGCTAGAACACTGGAACAAAAACACGTTTAAAATATTTGGGTTTTATTATTTTCTTAAATTGTAGCAAAAACCTACATCAAACTTTTGAGCCTTTAATAATATACTTAGTACTATCTGTCTATGTTTGAAGATAAATCAAGGAAAGAAACAATGTTTCAAGACTACTGGGAGTACCCAACCTCGAACGTTTAGTTTTCTGAGAAGATGTAGAGAGCACAATATATGATAAGAAATGAATCAATAAGAATGAGACTTATTCGTGTATTTGCTGTAAATGAGAAATTAACTACATGAAATGGCATGAACATCTGCAAAGAATTCAAAAACTTAGACTGATATTAAAACAAATAAGGTACAAAACAGAAGGAAGGAGAAGACTACGACGTACTATACTAAAAATATAAACTATTTAAATTAGCTGAACAAGTTTTTTTACATAAACATATTGCTAATGATTTCATCCGCTCCAAATGTAGTACATTTAAATACTGTAAGAATACAAAATTAGAAGAAATAGATATACTTATCTGGCAGAGTAAACCAAGTGTCATTTATCGTTGGTAATAACGTTTTGTATTCCAACAAAATAATTATTGTAATAATATTATTATTATTAGCGGGGGTCCTACAGTCTATGCCGCATCCCGCATTTCGATCACCATTTCTTCCTATCCTTCCTGTCATCATCTTCAATAGCTCGATCCTTTTCCTAATTCCTGTTCTTTCTCCATTGTGTTGTCAGTCTTCTTTTTCTTCTCCTGTTTTGTGGTGTGTAAGTCAATGCTTTCTTTGGCCATCGCTTCTCCTCTATGCTCATTACGTGACCATACCATAGCAACTGTCTGGATTCTATTCTTTTTGCTGTTGTAAATACGCGCCCTATTTTCCTTCTTATATCTTCGTTTCTAACACGCTGCATTCTAGAAATATTACACGCTCTTCTTAAGAAGTCCATTTTCACAGTTTCTATCATCTTTTTCTCTTTATCTGAAAGTTGCCAGCATTCGCAACCATAAGTTAAAATGGGCTCCACAATAGTTGTGTAGATTGTCAGTTTAGTTTGAAGTTTCATTTTGTTCGACCAAAGTAACGAGTTTAGCAAACGAATAGTCTTTTTTTCCCTGTTGTATCCCATTTTTGATGTCATTTTTCCTTGTTCCATCTTCTGAAATAATGCTTCCCAAATAATTGAATTCGCTACACTTTCCGATTCCATGGATTTCCAGATCCATGGTCTTCTTCTTGCATGCCTCCTATTTTCAGATATACTGTTTTAGTAGTGTTTATTTATTGTAATATAATTTTCAAATTATTTACTATAATGGAAACGATGTTTTAACGTTACGATTTGTATTTGCCTTTTATAACAACTGTAAGCAGTTATTTGATGTTGTATAAGTAAATAATCTCTATCTTAAAAAACAAAACTTTTCTTTATAATTGTTTACTTTCTGAAACCTCAAAAAGCTTCAGAATTATAAATAATTCTCTCATTTGTATTTTGAGCCTATGAGATTGTTCGTAACAATAAACAAGTGTTATATGCTAGCAAACATTTGCAATATTACCGCTGAACGAAATTTCCTGTTACACAAGTAAATACGTTAAGTCGTCTGATTTTATTTTGTGATTATGTATTGTATGGAGCAAATATTGAAAGATTCTTATACAAGCATCACTATAATACTTACTTAATTGTATTCAATATAGAAATAGGTCAATAATTATTGTGTTAATAGTTTTAAATAATATATTTTTGTATTAATTAGAGTGGACTTTGGTTCGTAATATCCTGTCTAAGCGGCAAAAAAGAAAACGCAAACTGGTAAATCAAAGTAATTACAAATTACGGGTTGGGAGGGATTTAGTAGTCCCCCATGTTATTAAGTAGTAGTCTTGTATTCCATTCATTCTAATGAACCTTCCTAGATGAGACTGTAGTTGGATATTAATAACACGTTGTTTCTACGTTTGCTGTTTCAATTCGTGTTTGTGGCTCTGAACACGTACGCGGTAATGCTTATATTCTACTCGCATTCTGACTTCAAACATTCCGTATTTGAACAAAAGTTTAATGTTGTGTAGAAATCCACTGAAATATTTGTTTTTCTGCTCAGAATACAGTGAGTATTTCGTATGTGTTACACTATTTTGCCAAACTAAAACCTGTAGAAGCATAAGAGATATACTCTATTCTAACATTAGCAATTAAAATTAAAATTCTTCACCGTATGAAAAATTAAAAAATGTTGTTACAAATTATCTTACAAAAAAAATCACTTAACTACACCTACTACTTAACCATTATTTATAAGTGTTTAACTCAGTGCACAAATGTACTTACCAAGCTTTGCTTGTAAACTTTCATGTTCTTTTTTTTATCGGCCATCTAAGGACCACATGCCAATTTCAATTCTTTACTCTTTGTTCTTTTCTTTTTCTCCAATATTCTTTCATCTTTTCACTGTGTCTCTTCTTCCTGTCTTCAGTCCGCTTTGAACCTGCGTTTTTATCTCTCCTACCCTGGACTCCCTCCATTGTCAACACTTTTGCCCGAAGAAGTTCTCTGTCAATTGCTTCTTCTGCGTGTATATTATTTTTTTCTAAATCATTTTGGACTTCTTTAATCCAACTTGATGTTTACTTCTTCCCCCACAGATATCTGAAGATTTGCTTTGTGAACCTATTGTCGTCCATTCTATATAAATGTCCAAAAAATAGTAGTTTTCTTTTTCTCATTGTTTCTGTTATATTTTCTATACATTGATATATTTCATCATTACTTCTTAATTTCCAACCTTTTGAGGTTTTTCGTGGGCCTAATATTTTCCTAATAATTCGTCTTTCCAATATTTCTATTTTCTCTAAATTATAATTCAATGCTAGACATTCACTTCCATATAGGCATTCTGGCTTCACTACTGTAATGTAATGCCTTATTTTCGCATTTTTAGATATCCACCTTTTATTATAAATATCTTTAGTTATAGGCCTACCATATGCCCTTTCCATCTTATGAATCCTTTCTTGTATAGCAGATCTTTCTAAGCCATTCTCTTGAATTATTTCTCCTAGATACTTAAATTATTGAACCCTCTCTATTCGACCAATATCTTTTACCAGGAATTTTGGCGCATTTTAATGTTCGTGAGAAATTTGTTTTTTTCTGCAGAAATTCTTAAGCCTGTTCTACTGGCTATGTCCCCTAAAAAATTAACTTGTGTTACTGCAGATGTAAGATGTTCAGAAAGTATAGCAAAGTCATCTGCGTGCGAATGCCAAACAGTTTATTTCAATATGTTTGTTCCTTCTTCGCAACATAATTGGTGATATTTTGGTTTCCTTTAATTTTTCATTCCAAATTCTCACTACTTTCTCCAGGACACAGTTGAAAATAATTGGGGATAAACCATCACTCTGTCTTACACCTGTATTTATTTTGAACGGTTGAGATATTTCTCCCATGAATTTTATTTTTGAGATTGTGTCCGTAAGGGTTTCATGGATTAGATTTGCCAATTTAGATTGAATACCAAATATTTTGATTATTATAGGGTGAAAAAGTAGGAATTAAATTCCGAGATAAGATTGGATTGTTAGTCCGAAATTGTTTTTCGTGGTTTACTCCACTAGGTTCTTCCGTTCTCTCTGCCGTTGTGAACTGAGACCCCTCATCCGCCTTTGAGACCGTTGACCGGGTTTCACCTGTAACCTTAGGCAGGGGCCCTTACTGGGTGCTATCATCCGGACCCAGATGATCCCAGGTTTTTGAAGCGATCTGATCCTCTAAGACTCTTCCGCACGTCCTGCTGTTGGATCATTGAGATCTCTTCCACTATTCCGTCCGTTGGTCTTCACAGAGGTCCGTTAGCATCTGTAGCTACAGTGTGGCTACAGAATTTCATAGTTTTTATTTTAACACTTATTTTGTTTAACACATGTTTTGTTTATTTTTCTTTAAACCAAAAGTTTTGCCCATACTACGATGAGCCATTCTCAGTGGTTTTACTAAGAATTCCAACACTGTGATATTGGCAAAACGCTTGGTTTAGAATAAGTAAGTCGATGTAATAAACTAAAAAAAATTTTTTTACGTTACCAAGTAAAATTACCACATCATATGAGATCCAGAATCCTTTGTGCATCCGTAAATATTAAGGTAGGCCTAAATATTGAGAAATATTGTACAAGCACTTTCGACTAGCTAGAGAAAACGATTCCTCATAAGAAACAATTAAATTATGAAATAAAAACGCCATAAATTAATTAACTGCCACTGTCATGATATGATAATAGCAAAATCACTCACCTCATCTCCCAAACTATGTAAAATATAATTCACAATATTGTAATATAACTATTAAAGTCTTTATGCGATAAATTGATAAATAAAGCTATTATTAGTGGATAACGGTTTTTAGGCATTACGTTCATTTGTTAATAGTCTGATAGTGCTTCGTAGTCTCTAACGATAAAAATAAATTCTATAATACACGCGTTAGACAATAAAACTTTACATTTGTTAGACAAAACAGTTTTATGTTGTCAGTCAAAACTAATTATTTTTGTGACAATTTTAAACTAAAAGTATAAGTATAAGTATAGTTTATAAGTCATACGTCGTTTATAAAAGTAGAATTTTTCCACAATATATCGCCTTCTTCCATGTTTCCTGCTAGCGGCTGTATCCCCGAGCACCTCATAGCGGTTCACCTCTGCTAATCGAATCACATGGTGTTTGGTTAGAGCCTATTTCTTGTTTAGTTTAAATCGCCCTGAAATTTCCATAATTTTATTAAACATTATAGACGCCGTTCTGTAAGTCACGGAAGAAACATTATACATGTCTGGACTTACATTACGAATGTCTAGAAACATTATTCACTGCATTAGGAATTACTACTGTTCATCTACACATTTGTTCTAAATCATAAGCAATATAGATTCGTATGTTTCTTTGATAATTTGTATGAAAAAATAATGTAAAATTATTATTATTATTATTACTATTATTATTATTATTATTATTATTATTATTATTATTATTATTATTATTATTATTATTATCAATGTACTGGCTATTTTTCAGGTAATATAAATAAATTATTAAACAATATTCTACGTAAATCAAACAAAGTAACTTGAAACAATTTTGATTTCCACGTCACAACTGTTCATTACTTTCTTATTGAAATTTGTAATTATTTATAAAAATCTATTTTATATTTAACTAAAATTATATTAAGAAGACATATAGTAGTAAAATTCAACTATATGAAAACTAAAAAAGTAAATTTCCTATGATAACGTTATTCGCGTGTGCAAGGTAATGTTGTGTAATCCTGTAATTTGCAGGGTAGTTCAAGATTCTCATCTCGTATCCTCATTCTCACTGTGAGGGAGACGTTAACTTAACAACCTAATACATTACACCACACACACGGAGGACATACACGCTTCATTAAGGCACCTGTTACACCGTGCGGAAGTCGCTGGAGCGTAAATAATTCATGTAAATAAGCTTTAGATTCGCGTGACTACAAAGTCATTAACGCCGGAGATTACTCACAAAATGAAGTGTGTAAGGAAGTTTGAAACTATGAGATTTTATTTTATTCTTAGTTAAGAGCTAGAAAATTTTTGTGACTTGTTAAGATTGAACGGCGTTACATTCACTATATATTTATATCAAATGATATTTAACTAAATAGTACTTACCGTTGTTTTTTTTTTCATGAAACTGTAACTGTAATAAAAGTTATAAAAATATTTGCTTCACAGAAATGCTGTTCCACTGTTACAATCAGCACTTTCATCGATGATGACTGTAAGTTGCTTTCTGAAACAATGAAAAATAAAAACATATTTTAAAATAGAAAATTGTATTTTCTTAACTACTTTACTTTTAAAAATCTTAAAATGTATATATTTACTTGTCTCATTTGTAGTGTCTGTCGCATTCAAATACCCATAACGATGTGTAAGTGTTGTATGAGCACAGAAGTTTTTAACCAAACTAACTTAAGTAGTATCACTGAAAATAAACTCAACAGCAAATCAACAAAGTAAACTCAACTGTAATTTAATACGTTGACTCAACAAATTTAATTCAATAATTTGAGAATTTTGTGGTAAATAGAAAAGTTTGCTAGACGTACTGTTTTTTGAATTTTTTTTTTTTATCCTCATAAAACCCTGTACGGTATACAGATTTGTTAACAACCAACAAACACAACCGTGCATAAGTATATACTCTTTTTAAGGACACATAAAAGCTTTTACTTTCAACTCTCAAAGATTCTCACCTAATGACATTCGCACTAATTTGTTCCACCTGCAGTAAGCATCCGTTCCGTTTGTGTTCCTTATCTATGAGTAAACTTTCTTTCCTTTATACTATCCTATACTGTGGCTTCTATTCTCGTTCCATGTATTTCTAATACGATTCCTATCTCAGTCAACTGTTGGGCACCCATGTTTCAGCCCCATTTATAACGCTAAAGTAGAAACGAAATTTTTCTTTGAAGTAAGGGCTACGTGTCAACGATCGACATGAAAGTGATGTATGAAGAGACACTTAGAGAGAATGTGTGTACAAAGGAGTGTAATTATCTTCAACGTCGACCTACAAGTATTGTGGACGCACCATAAATCTAGAGTAGCAGATGTACGCTTGAAGAAAACTACGGGTAGTCTTACTAAAGTAAATACAAAAACGCCAGAAAGAATGACGCTTATTGTCCGAGGAGACTACACCCGAGGTGACTAAACTCATTAACTGAGCAAACTTACGCTTGGACAAAAGAGGTGAGTGAACGCTAACTTAACAGCTGTACGACAGAAACAACGAATCGATGCTCTTACTGAAAGGCAACACAAAAGGCCATAGGGGAAGACAATGCTAAGATACCAAGAAGGCCACACGACAGAGGTAAATGAACGAAATAGAGGAGCAGCTGTAAGATGTTTTGCTAAGATGCATACAAAAACCCCGGAGAGAGTTGGTAATAGTATTGTCCGAGAAAGGCTACTACAAGGGTGATGCACTAATTGAGCAGAGCAGCTGTTGGCAGAGTAATTGTTAAGGATTGTCTTTGTTAAAGACTTGAAGAAACGACAGACAGATTTACGATCATGTAAATCGGACATACCGATGGCAAAAGGTGGATGAACCCAGGACAAGAAATAGGTGGGAACAGAGGATCCTATCAGAAACGACCTTTTGGAAGTAGGTGGTTCTTAGGAACAGAATTTACTAAGTGTAGGGAGAAAAGAATCAATTAGAAAAGGGCAGATTGAAAATCAGAAAACTAGTGGGGAAATTCCCGCGTTGAATATATACAAGCAACTGAGACGCGATCGAGGAGTTTTTACAAAATTTTCGAGAGAATCAGAGGTGGCGTTCGTAGCGTATTATTTTAAAAGAGACTGTTAATTTTACGAAAGCATGAAAGTTTTCGAGAGTCTATAGTCGAGTCGAGACGAAGTCTAACTTAAACTTCGTGGAGTCGAGATTAAGTGTTACGGAAATTCGTAGTTAAAAGTTCGGAGAGCTTTACTTAAAATTACGTAAGATTATCATGAATAACAATCTGTGAAGTGAGAACTGGAGTTTATTAGTTAATAACTCGTCAAAACAAAAGACCGAATCTTATCATGTATCACGAACGATATAGCTGTTGAACCGGAATGAGTCGTTACGAGATATCAGTGAACGTAACCGAAGTAAATAGTAAACAATAATTACACTAAATTTAAAATTGGGAATTACCGGTTATCAATAGAAGGAGTGAAATAATGAAAGTGTATATGTGCCAAATACTACAAGAAAGAGTCACATTGTTATGCACGCAAATGATCCTGTGTTCAACGCAGTCGACGGAGCATCTACATCTCCATATGCTGATTTAAGGAACCAAAAAGGAGATCACATCATGACAACGCGCCGTAGAATGGATATGACATACCAATAGTAACAAATTTATGTATTAATTTTATTTTACGAAATCACCTGTCTGTCACTCTAAAAGAATTCACGTAGAGAATTTTATAAGATAGAATGTCCTCATTCAAAACTTACGTATACATTTTAAAGTCAAAGTGTTAGAATATAAAGAGAATTAAGTACATTTCATATTTAAATGAATCCATTTAAAATAATATGTCGTAATGAAATACGTAGATGTAAGAATTAAGCCATATTTTATAAAACTCAAAAGATATTGAGATATTAAGAAATATTGAGAGATTAGTGTTATAATTGTTTATTGATAGAAATCATTTACTAAAATAATTATTGATAATCATATGTTACGAAGAATAGAAATATGATACTAATGACAGTAATCGTTAAACGTAATAAATTTAATGGTAGACAGATAAACACGTTTTGTTTGTTTATTGCAGATAAAACCCTATGAAATTGTTCACTAGAAGTAGTTCTCAACACCTTCCGAGTAAATATTGAATACTAGAGTCTCATAACATTTGATTGCATAACTGCTAATATATAAATTATTACCAATTAAAACCCTGAGATCGTAAGCAATAAAATTTAGCATTGCATTTGGCACCAACAACTTGGGCACAGCAAACAGCAATTAAAATAAAAATAACATTTGGCGCTCCACCGCGGGGAGTAAACGGGTATAACTCGTTTAGCAGTTAAACATTCAAGAGACAGCTTTCAATCATCGCCTTAACCTATACTTTCTATGGTGTCTTCCGTTACATGGTCACTTAAAAACAAGGAATAAAGATGTCTCTTCAAATCTTTTCCCGTTGACACCTTATTCCGTAAATCCGTGTTGTCCAACCCGTTTGATGGTGTTGCTCCTAGACATTTGTGTTCATTTATTATCTTAATTACCGGTACTATTCTACCGATATTCAGGTCTTATTAAGTTAGGTAAGTTAGGTTAGGTATTCCACTTACCTACTACATTGCCCTCCACCGCTTGCCACGACTTCACTACTTGGACACTACCATATGCTCTTTTTATAGACGACGACCAGAATATAAACTGCTCTGGTCTTCCATTCCAATGTTTTCCATTACTTGCTTTAACAAAAATATTGTCAATGCACGATCTTCCTGGTATAAGTACGGACTGTTTGTCCAACTCCTCAATGCACAGTTTAATTCTTGCTATTTTGATACCCTCATAGTATTTTCTCATCGATCCCGTCACATTTATTAGTAAGCTAACTCAAGGCCTTATCAAAAATGTTAGAATATTTTGTTTATTTTTGTATTGAAACTAATAACTTTTCCTAGAACGTAATTAAGCATTATTTTCTTCGACACCTACGGAAAAGTCCAAGTAGTTAACCAAATAAATGCAGAGTTTGATGTATGTAAAATATAAGAATTTTTCTTAATACGTGAAAACAGATTTTTATGTTTAAACTGTTAATTAAACCATAAATATGTTACGCCTTGCAAGCGTGCGTGCGAGCGGGCGCGGTGTTTGTTTCCTTTGAATGTTCACTTTGATGTTTGCAGTTCTCTCATAACGTTGTGTGATACATTAAATTGCCTTTCCAAAAGTAACAGTCCAGCCACATTAAAATTTTCATTGTATCAAGGTACAATATGTTGTATACACTTTAAGCAAGTACCAAACAACAGATGGCATACTACAACCCTCACGGTACTACGATAAAAGTATCTGGCTTTCATATTGCTAAAAAGAAATCAAGTACTCGTTTTTGTATGTAAATGATTAAACATAATCGTTACGCATTGTTTGTTTTTCTGCAAAGTACAAGCAAAATTTAAATTTTGTGCACTGTTCGTCTTACTTAATAAATCAAGTGTTTTAGAAAATTTGACTTTCGCAAAGTTTGTGATTTACTACATAAATTTTCATTTGTCAGAAATTACATTTACATTTGAAGAAATTGCATCTTGTAACGGCAAAACATTTTCGCACAGCCGTAAATCAAACGAAACTGTTAAGATGCAGAATCGCAGGAACAAAAACAACGAAAAGAAATGTTGTAAAGAGGAAAAAACAAACCGACAAGGAGTGTGTGATTTACGACTCCTGTAATGCATTCCCATGTATTTGTAAGAGTACTTTCAAAACAATTTGTATTAAAAAATTACCTTCAGGAGTTACAACAAAGAGGAAAATAAAAACTAACTAAATAAAACAAAGTAAACATTTGTAATACATGTCAATTTGAACGGCAGGTGCAGTACGAATCGGCAGACTTAAACAATATAATGGACTGAACACCGCAATAAAAATGTATACTGTTTGATAAACAAATGTTATATATTAAGTGCAATATCGGGGAGGGGGGTAAAGTGATTGACCCATCGGTGCTTTAGAAACGATTTAGTCGCAGATGGGCACGTTAAAATCTGTCACGAAAGTATAAAATGTAAGCAGAAAAAAGTAAAAAGACTAAGGCATTGAGTATAAAATTGCAACAAAAACCAAGAGAAATGTGGACTAAGGTAAAAGAAAAATGGCCAATTAAACGAAAGAAAAACTTCTGGGGGGTCCAATCATATATGTCAGAAAAGTAATGTGATTTTGGTCACATCTAGAAGTGGAAGATATGATCGTCTGAAACCAAAAACGTATAAGACAATTTTCATTAGATATATTTTAAAAGAGGCAGTAAGCGGACAATAGAAATATTTTAATATGTACAATAAACTCTGACGCGTGAAGGGAATCTTAATACGAACTTATTTCGATTAACTAGCCATTACATTTGTCGTAACATACTTTTAGTCTAGTGAACAAGTCAGCGACATTTGGAAATTTTATGAGACAGTTTTGTTAGCAGTGATTGAAGTTAGTAAAGTCAAAAAAAAACGTTACGAGTTTAAATTATGTTTGTGGTGCTCGTTAAGAAGCGCGAAGTGAAAGTGGTTAAATATTGAATAAATTATTTATTATGAAACTGAGAACATTACCTGTATGGACGCATTAAAGCAATGACAAGCAAAGACTTCAAACAATAGGGGTAATAAAACTATAAACTAATTAATTATAAATTAGCATAAAGACTCAATCACGATTAGGACGACTAATACAAGAACACATGAACCAATTGAGAAATGAATTGAACTAAATTGGCTTAAATTATATTAACAGTTTTATTGATATACCTAATACCCATAACAAATGCCTGCCAAAGCTATATTGAATGTTTCAATGTAAAATTCGGATTATTTTTAGAATGATTTTGAGAATCATTCCTAAGAAGTTTTAAAACTTGAACGTAAGTTTTATTATAAATCACAGTCGAATAAAGGCATTAAGCTTATTTCATGTATATTTATCTACAATGCAATGCATAATACTACTACATAAAAATTCCCAAGGTTTTTAGGAAAACCCCAAGAAGCGGACAGATGCCATCTGGACTGACGAAAGGAGGGAGAGACATCGATCAAGAATGAAGGAGATGTGGGAGAGGAGTAAGAGAGAGGAGAAGGGAGGATCCAGTTGAACCAAACGTAGTCCACAGAAAAATAAAATAAAAGTTCACACAGATCAATACAATTAAGCTACAATAATATACTCTAATTTATAGGTTCATTATTAGGTTCATTTATAGGTTCACCTTATATGTAAAACTATGTGGTAACTAACTTTTAACTGGTTTTATAATTAGTTTTAAATAAATGAGTAAAACTGAAACAAACATGTTTAGCAAATAATCGCACGATCTTAAATAAAGATCACAGAGTATTTTTGCGGCATCGACCAAATAGTGTAAATTCAACCGTGAAGATAAGAAAAATGAATGTAACACTCCGAAGAGTTTTATTTTTTGTATACATTTTCTTCCTGACGTTTTCCTAACGCTCACTGTGTAGGCCTACATTCAGTTCAAAACTGATTAGAATTCCTCTCTCTCTCTGTCTCACTCTGTGTGTGTGTGTGTGTGTGTGTGTGTGTGTGTGTGTGTGTGTGTGTGTGTGTGTGTGTGTGTGTGTGTGTGTGTGTGTGTGTGTGTGTGTGTGTGTGTGTGTGTGTGTGTGTGTGTGTGTGTGTGTGTGTGTGTGTGTGTGTGTGTGTGTGTGTGTGTGTGTGTGTGTGTGTGTGTGTGTGTGTGTGTGTGTGTGTGTGTGTGTGTGTGTGTGTGTGTGTGGTAAAATAAAAACTATTTTAAGTGTGTAGAAATGCACTCGTACGTAGATCATACGCGCATGCACATGCAGGTGCGGTGACACATTTTCATGTTTATTTTCTGTAAAGCAGTTCATAATTATTATCGGAAACCAGTGTAAACCTACTACCTACTACTATGTCAATGTTATTGTTAATTACGGCGTTATTCTGGTCTGTTAATCATTTTATCAATAAATATGTCCGCCACAGGGCAGCACAACTATGTAATTAGCCGTGTAATTACTATTTACGAAGGATAACACCTGGAATTGAGCCGGCCGGTGATTTAACCGCAGGTCGTGCGTATGACCTAAATAGCGGCGAATATAAAAACAAAATTTATTGACTGTGCACGGAAAATCTAGAATAATCTGTTAAATCTCCGAGTGCCTCTGCTGCCCGTCCCTCTCCACGCTTTTATCCCTCCGTTAGATAATCGCGTGTGAGCTTGCACTAACGTTTAAAATAACTACTACTACTACTACTACTACTACTACTACTACTACTACTACTACTACTACTAATTCCTGTCGCTCTCTGCAGAGCATAGGGCCTCGACGAAGCTACGCCAACGGACCCAAAAGGCGAGAACTCTGAGCTCTCCAAAGGACTTTCCCTCCTTTTCTGCTTCATTTCGACAGTTTTCCTCTACGAGATTCTTGGTCTTGCTCGTCTTTTTCTTCCCTGAAGGTTTCAAATAGACCTGTCGCTCAATTGCGTTTTTGTTCTTCTGCAAGGTATGACCAATCTACCTCCATTTTCTTTTTTTGATCTGGGTGGCAATGGGTTCCTCGTTTGTCCTCCTCCAGAGATCTCCATTTGAAACAATGTTTGGCCAGAAAATTTGAGGTATTTTTCTCAGGCACCTATTGACGAAGACCTGCAGACACTTGGTAATTTCCATTGGGACTTACATTAAAGTCTCGCTCTCATACAACAAAACAGCTTTGACATTGTTCTTGAAGATGCGTAGCTTTGTTGCAGTTAATATTTCTCATGATTTCCAAACTACTTAGAGTTGTATAAAGGCCGAAATAGCTTTGCGAATTCTTGTTTTAGCATCTGCAACTGCTCCTTCTTTTTTGTAATCACACTACCAAGGTACTCTGCTATTTCTTCGATGTTTTCTTCTTGCACCTTCAACGTTTAAAATAAACTGTGCTGTAATAATAATATTGCTAGTACAGAAACAAGCTTTTACAATTATATTATTGGAAGATAATGCTAAAAATATGGTATAATATGTAACAATACTTATGCCTTTATTTTAACAAAAATTTAAACAACCCTGTTCACATCTTATACGGCAGAAGTGTCCAACATACGGCCCCTGAGATGTTTTTGTGCCACTTGCGTTAAGAATAATCTCTAAAATTGACGGAAAATTATGACGTTTATGAATGCTTCTTGTTAAACTGAAATGCAAATTACGAATGCTAGCGAACGTAAATACACGCGCGGACGCTCTGTGACACGTTTATGGAATTACAATAATAAAAGCACACATAAGTTAGGAAAATAGAGTGTGGCCCGCTGAACTCATGCTTTTAACATCAATAGGACTCTGGGACTACGAAGGCGAACAGCCCTGACGTACGGAATGCAGCTTTTTATGCATTTGGAATACGACTTATAATGCAGGCAAGAAAACACAGTAATGCTTTTGGCGAGTTTCTTACATAACATTGTGTAGAGGTATAACCGTTGAAGATGTTGGTACACTCTCTTAAGTCATAACTTTTTCTGAAAGGGACATTTAAACAAAATAAAAACCAAATAATGCCAACCGCTGGGCTGTCTGAATGTTGAAGAAAATACTGTTTGCAATAAATCTTTAAAACTACAGATATTACTATTTCCGTTTTACCTTTGCAATTAGTAGGCCTAAAAAACTCAAACTTTATTTTTGAATTTGTAAATATGGTAAATCTTAGTCTAGTATTAATAAGACGAATTCCAGATGATTTTGTCTCTGAACTGTTTGGATGGTGGCAGAATCTGCGTGAAAATTAATTTTAATCATAAAAAACAATGACTGCCTAGTAAATAAGTTTTGCGCCATAAATTAACAGCGGTTTTTACGTGTGTTATTTATTAGAGAAGGGAAGGGGAAGTTGTTGCTGGGTAGCTGCACTCTCACGTCGACTAATTAAATTCTCAGTTCGATCAGCCTTCCTGTGTTTGGTTTTTACAGTTCTGCCCTCTCCTGCCTCTGTTTCAATCATATTCAATTATTCATTCGCCAATATTCCTCAGTGGAAATTTTAAGTTAAAAATTCGAAAATCATTATACCACTCTTGTTTTAGACATAGCAATGTGGCATTAATCTTTGACTTACCGGCTCCTTTGCTTCTGCGAGTAACCCATTCACCTGTCGCACAAACGTAATAAAAAATATTATTTTTTATTCCGGTTACAACAGACAATCGTTATTACGCAAGTATATATTTACCACATCTTATTAAAATTTAGTATATTTTTAAAATTGCGATAATTTAAATAGTCCTTTATAAATTGTAGTTCCTACAATTTAGACTAAACATGTCATGCTTTATCATGTTTTTAGAATAAACATATCACATTCCATATCATGTCAGACTAAACTCTTGATAGGTATACTCGCTGTGGCTATAATAAATTGACATAGTTTCATGTTTAAGTGGTCCTAAGCACTCAATACTCCTGTAATTTTTGTGAACAGTGATGTTGTCACAATGAAGGGTAAGAGATGCCACTTTGCAAGCGGTAAATCAGCTAATTACCTAATTGGTTGTCGTTGTATATCAGTTCTCGTGTTACATGATAGTGTTCCTGTCGCGTCGCGTACAGTGCTCGCTAGAATGCCGAAGATAATATTTAGTGAAAGTGCCCGGCTACAGCAGTATGTTAAAGAATATAAAGGTATATTCAGTTCAGACGGAAAGATACTATATTGCCAGCCTTGTGGATAATCTTCAAAAGCGGCTCTGCGATCGCAAGTTTTGCATCGTCTATCCGGCAACAAACATATCGCTGCGGCATTACGTTCTAGTTCGAAACAAGTGCTTTTAGGTGAAACGGGCCCTCCCACTCCTCATATTCAGAAACTATGAGTGTCTTGAATTCTATAATGATCTCTGCAGAACTTTCATTTCAGCAGACATTTCTCTACACAAAGTAAACAATCCAGTGCTGAGAAAATTTTCTCGTGAAGTACACAAATTTAGATCCTCCGAATGAGTCTACTTTACGAAAACACTATCTTCTAAACTGGTATAAAGAAACACTAGAAATATCGTAGCTGTTTGAGAAAATGAAAAAATATGGGTTAGCGTTGAAAAACTACTTTTTGGGTTAGCCCAAACTACGGCTGCGAAGGAAGAAATGTGGGAAATGTAGGTACTGTGTGCTTAAAAATAGTTTTCGAACTTTCATTTTTGATTGCTTGTAAAGAAATATCAGCAGCAAATCACATTACAGTCGCTAGGTTCTTCAACGAAAGTATGCATTTGTTGTGACCAAGTACGATAATTAAGTGAGATAATGTATTGCTTTTTATTACCGATGCAACGTTGTATATGAAGAAAACAGCGGAAATTGTATAAGCTATCCGAAATTGATACACGTCCCCTGTGTTGTGTATGCTCTACACAGAGTGTGTGAAACTATCTGAACCTTGTAACCTAATGTGGGCAGATTAGTATCAAATGGAAAGAAAGTGTTTGTTAAATCCCCTATAATTTTGATAGTGTTAAATCAGTTGTTGACGAATTAGACAAAGATGATCAAAAGAAGTCAGAACTATAAGAAATGAGTTGTTGGTATATATGTCTGCTAATTTTAATTTGTCGTGCAATTCGATTTAAAAAAACTCGAAAAAACAACAACTTTTTAACAGAAACTGTTAATAAAATACGTTTTATTGAAAGAAAAATCAGTTCTCTCACAGCATTAAAAATGGAAACCTTAAAATATAAATGCAAAGTTGTGTTTAAAAAAAACGCTGGATTTTAAATTGGAAGTAAAGTTGCCCAAGTTCTAGAATGTCAGAAAGTAGATATTGAAAACGTAATTGTAAGATACGTTCCTCTTTTTAGGTATGGCAGATTGACTTCATGTGACGTAGAACGGTTATTTTCCCAATACCGAGCTTTGTTCCATAATAATCGGCAGAGACTTGTGATGGACAAGTTAGATATTGGGTTTATTGTGCACTTCACCTATATTATTCAAGAAGGAACTGATGAATTTACCAGCAAGTTTGGTGAGTACTTATAAACAATTTTTTTGTTACAACCTGTTTGACTATGTTAAATTAAAAGAAAATATTTTAACTTTTTTACAAATATTTGTTCGTTTTTCACCACATAAAAAATAAATATTTTCAGTTTTTAACACCTAAAAGTCCGTTTCCTAGTCATAATTGGCATAAAAGTTACAAAGACAACCTTAATCTAAAAAGCGTCAAGATAAAATCTACTTGCTTCATTTGCTATCGAAAAAAACAGCAAAATTTTTAATTATTCGGACAATTTTTCCGCTTTAAAATTGAACAAATATTAGTAGATTATGTTTTTTACTTTTTTAATTAAACTTTCTAAACGTTTATGAATATTTTTTACAGTATTAGTTTCTATTTTGCTAGAATATGTAAAAAACATTGTTCATAAATGGGGTTTTCAGCCATTATAGCACGTTGCTTACCCATATTCAAAAGGGAGACGAAACGAATTAATACTAATATGTCTTATTCAAATTATTACTGGAAGCGACCTTCACTGGAATTAAATTAACACCAGAGACAGTAAAACAATCAAAACTTTTATTTATTAAGTGTAACCGAACCATAATTCAACACAATTTCTACAGAATTACAATTTGCACTACTGGCAAATAATAACAATCAACCAAGTTATTGTGTTTACTAAAACTTAGACAGAAACCATTAACAGTTAATACGCTTAGCACAAATTAAATTATAATTAGAGCAATTTCTAAATATATAACAATTTCTAACTATACCGCAACTAACTGTTCCCCGCTGTCTCAGGTAATAAATGTCATACGGTCGTATAAGACTTTCGTATATAGTCAGATTAAGCAGTTTCGTTAACATCCTGGATTTGAAAAGCTTTTCGTAGGAGTAAAAACACCTGTTGCTAGGTACAAAGCGGGATTTTATTTCATTGCTGCTAGAGTTGTTCTCACTAATTTGTGAACCTAAGTAAAAAAATTGTTGGACACGTTCAAATGTATAATTGCCAACTGATAGATATCCCTGGTTGTTTGTGACATTCGGTTGAAGTTCCATGTATTTGGTTTTGGCTTCATTTATCCTTATACCTCTTTTATGCGCTTCACTATCTATCACTATCTTGTATAGTTTTGTCGCTAGATTTATAAACAGCAATTAGTGGATCGATTTGGCAGGCACAAATTAGATACCGATCAATGAATCTCAGATTTGGAAGAAACATTTAACCTGCTTGTCACAGTTATGGTTGCTCACGTCATTTGTTTTGAATTGTCACTTGACGGAATTCTGTCGGGTCCAGTGAAATTCAGTTATAGAAAAACTTGAGGTAACTATAAACATTTAAATGAAGTTAAAAACAGAATTAACTGGTTGTGTACAATAATGTAGCAATTGTAGTAATGAAATCAATAACTGTGATAAACAATATATATATTGTTTGGTTTCTAACGTCTTTTGAAGCTCTTATAATTAAACAATTCGTGGATTTCGTTGTCCATGACGTGTCCGTTAATTAACTAAATATAATTAAATCACTACCGACTCGGAACACAAAGTTGTTTTATGGGTAAAAACGTTAAAGTTTTACCTTATAGCCTGAACCAGTTTTCGCTTTAAAAAGCTTCTTCAGAGGCTGGGAGTCTTGATCTTAGCGACGGTATCGACTTTTGAAGGATCGAGGTTGTGTGTGTGGGGTGTGAAATACACAAAGGCACTACACTCCACTACCGAATCCACCTTTGCAAACCACCTCATTGAAGCAAACCACACATACAAAAAGATCGACATAACATGGATATTCTACACGTACACACAAAAGGCCGAAAACTAGACACTCTTGAACAACTGGAAATATACAAACACATAAAAACGACATCCTAAATGAACAGACACAATTCAAATCCCACGCATTATTTGAACATATCAAAAGATGTCTTTTGTCTGACATCTTCGAGTAAAAATAAATTGTGTTTTTTCTTTATATGATAGCTTATTTCTTTTCCAAAACACTATTTTGTAATTCGGTTAGATAGGATTTCAAATAAGAAACGTGAAATCCGTTTTGAAACGTAGAACCTATGAAAGCTGCAGTAAAGCTAACTACTAACTTATTTCGCTTGAGGTGTTTTCGATAATACGCCTTCGCTGTAGCATTATCGTCAACCCTTTCCAAACAGTAAAGTACATTAGATACTCATCCTTCTTGTGCCATTACTGTCTGCGCCATTCTTGTGTTAATGTCTTCCTTTCACTCACATGATATTCACTTTGATACCTATTTAAACCTTAAACACAATCGTAATTAGTGCAAGTTACCATATAATTTTACAACGTATTATATAATTATACATTTCTATAAATTAACTTCTGCCTCTTTAATAATTTCAAAGGTGAAAGCAATAAAAACATTAAAACATTTTAAGACTGACAAAAGTTGGTACATTTTTAACAATAATTTTGTTTGATACAAAATCAAGACAAATCACTCTATTATAGTTGAATTGTCATGTTGTTTCAGGAAAAGACGAAAATTCTACTAATTAAGCGTTATCTTTATTGTAAATTGTAAAGTGCCTTGTGTTAAACATTAGTTAAGTGAAATACCTTGTTATTTTATAAAAAATTTTATAGGAAACTTAATGTGGTTATCCAATAATATTGCTTGTATATTATTATGCCAATTACTATTTTACAGAGCTTAAACTGAAAGGTTAGTTGATACAGACAGATAGATGTTTCTTAACCCCTCTCTCTCTCTCTCTCTCTTTCTCTCTCTCTCTGACAGTCTGTCTGTCTCTCTATATATTGTAAAGATACGAGATTTCTGTCTTCAATTAAGCCCCAAGTTGTTGGCGTCAATTTGTAAAGTAAACGAGATTTACAGTGTTTATTACTTTTTATTGTGGTTAATTATTTTCTTTAAAGCCCCACGTTTGTGTGCTAATTTGTAATGTAAACAAGATTCTCCCGTGAAAGCCCAAGTTGCGGTGCCAATTTGTAACGTAACGAGATTACTGTTGATTTATTAGTGTTTAATTATTTGTAATCCAATTTACTATCTGTTTTTGTTAAATCGGTTTACTATTTATTTTTGGTAATTGAGTATAGCTGTTGGTGTTTATTCCTCGTATGTATGTTAATTATATTTATTTGTTGGTTTATTTAGTTTTCTGATCTCTTTCATCGATTTTCCTATGATTTCGGCGAATAAAATTATTCGCTATCTGCCTCAGACGTTTGAATAACACGCTTGTAATGTAGAAACAACTCTTTAATGAGTACCTTCGATTACCATCTCGAACGTACCGATTGAGGTTATTTCTATTTTTGTAGTTATCTTCAGAATTACCACACGCTGACGTCTTCTTGGTCTTCGCTCGTTCAACGTGAAACCTATTAACTTAATACCTTCGAGAAATAAAACACATGGAATTGTATTTGGTAATGATAATGTTCAATATTTATTCAAGTTAGTTGAAAATTATGCATTCGACATTAACAATAGCATAGATCGATTCTGTCTCAGGGTTCGATTTCTTAAATTTTTAAATTAATATTATTATGTCAAGTTCTTTGGACTGCTATGCAAGGTTCATTTACATTAAAAGAAAAAACATGGAGTACATTACAGTGTAAATATAGTAATACTTATCATCTAATATAACAGAAATAATGGTAATTAAAATTGAAAATACATTACTAGAAATCCCTTAATTTAGTCTAAGGCCGCAAAGCATCATGGGCTTGGCGAATTGATGAATGCAATATTGGCGTCAATATGCTATTAACCGCGTGAAATGTTTACACTGTTTTTATTAATAAAATAAATGTCACTAAGTGTTCCCTGTTTCTTACTTATTGTGCGATAAGGTTGTAAATGTTGTTGGGTCGTTCCTAGTGTTGATAGTGTTAGACCGTAGATTGGCTATTACCTTTAGGTTAGTTGAACTTGTAGAGATATTCACTGTTTATTATTTAGTTTTATTTTATTCTTCTTTTTTGTTAGTCGTTCCGTGCTTAGTTATATCTTCATGGTTTTTTTATTATTTTTCATTAATTCAGTCAATTTTCTTCCTTCTCAGATTAGATTCCCTTATATAAACTTTGTCATTTTTGTATGTGCACTGAACTCAACCGAACGCTCTCGTGTCTAACAATAAAGTGTTTTTAATTTCTTCTTATTTCACTGATGTGACCAAAAATTCCTATGCTCCCTATTGGTTTATTTTGTGAGATTTAGGTATCACATGACACCGGTTATAAAAAATACATTATTTTTATATTTTACACCCAAATTACTCCTTAATTATTACATAACCAGGCTTAATATAATTTACATTTTGTTTTTCTGGTAAAATTATGAGCAATTTCGTACCACTCATGACCTGTATTTGTAACTTAATAACTAGTTTTGGGGAATTTACTTTTATAAAACAGATTATTTTAGAATTATGGATGGCTGATTGATATGACATTTTGGGAAATTATTAATTGAACTTATTTATCCCTGCTTTATAGTAATATTAACTCCTTCAAAAACTTAACAAAACTCTTAACTAAAAATCATGCCTTAATGACTACAACTTCACCTAATGCTAAATAACAACACACTTTAAACAATTGTCTGTGTGATTAACAAATAACAATGTTATATCTGTTTTTACAGTCCATTTTGGATCTGTTCTTCGTTTTTGATATTCATCCTTATTATATTGTCTGTGGGATGGTTATTGATTAATTTCACTGTTTTTCACCTGAACACTGCGGTATTTTTATAATTTACCTTGAACCCCTTTACATCTTATTATGAATTACATTTAGTGAACTAGTTGCTATACATTAGTTACATTTTTTATTTATTCCAAAGTTGTACTGTACCCTCTGTTTTATTATTATTATTTTTATTTACTGCTCCTAATCTATCTGGGTATTGTCTAATTAGTATAGTTGTTGGTCATAGTCATGTCACTTATTGGGTTTGGTGTGTTAATTTGGTCTACACCTTCTTTTCTATTCGGGGCTTCAATTTTACTTGATAGTAATAATACTGCTTGTTCTATATCGGTGCTACTCTTCATAGTGTATTATTTGTCTTTATCAGTACAGATTTTGGTCTTGTTACAATGTATATATATTGTAGCATAACAAAATTATCACGTTAAAATTTTATCTTAATGCAACATAAATAAAGAAGAAAAGGTCCATAGTGAGTGAGAAGAATGAATTGTTTAAAGATTAAACCAAAGAAACTGTATATTAAGTCAATAAAATGTTAATAAGAATAAAAAATAACAAAGAAAACCATTGGTCAAAATAACTTACTATGTAAAAACCCAATAAACCAGCAGTATACCCAGTAGATTGGGGAAGCAGTAAAAAGGAAAGACTAGAAAAAGGAGATAAAAGGGTGAAAACAATATTAATAATGGAAATTTATAAGGTCAAGAAGCAGAAAAACCACAAGAAAAGAAATTTACTAATATAATAATGAAGAAAGGACAAAATATGTCAAGATTCCTACAAAGAGCCTAGAAACAAGAAGAGCTATTCCAAAAATGTTAATAATGGAATACATTCCTTTGAACTAAATTTAAAACTAACATATTTAGACCCCGTAACTCAAGTTACAAGATACAATCCAATGAAAACCGAGTTGTAAACTAGATATAAGTATTACATATAAAAAACAAAAGACTACCAATAGTGTAGAAACAGACCAAAAACTACCATAGTGTAAAAACAAAAGACTACCAATAGTGTAAGAAATATAAGGTGAAATACCATAAAAAATACAATAAAAGTTAGAGACTACAGTGAGTGTAGAGAATAACCAGTGACACTATAATAAAAAATAGTGTAGGAAATAAAAATTATTTAAAAGGGCTGAAAACATTGTTAGTGATAAGAGTTTTGTTTTTAACTAGATGTAAGAAATATTATCAATTACCCATATAATGTTTTTTTTTTAATTACAGTTAAGTAATTTGTGACAAGAACAATAAATACCCAAAGGACAGTTCACAACTGAGGGTATAACCAATAATAAAATGTTTGTTATTTAGGGTTAATCAAATAATATGTTAGATATAAGGTGATAATAGTTATAAGATGTTTTTAATTACAGTTGAGTTAATACCCAAAAGAGACATCGATACAAAAGACAGTTAATGACTGACAGTATTACTAGTAATAAGAGTTTTTTGTTTTCTAATTAAATTATGTCCAGTGAATAAGTAGGATAAGATATTTTTGTTATAATTAAATAGGATAATTAAAAATGATAAGAATAAGATATTTTGTTATCATTGGATGATACAGTTAAAAATAGTAGGCATAAGATGTTTTTGTTAAAATTAGGTGATATAGGAAAAATAGTAGATAATAAGATGTTTTGTTGTATTTAAAATCATGTTAACTAATTTTCAAGTTGGTAAGGCAGAGAGGCAAGTAGGAAATAGAAATGTAATAATTTTATTTAAAACTGTAAACCATATGAAAGGTACAAAGCAGATTAGCTAAGACACCACTCTAGAAAAAACAGACCAGTAATATAAACCAAAACTATCTATCAGAGAATCAAACTAAATAATAGGGGATAGAATTCAGTCCATACAACATAGAAATTGAAAAGTAATTAGTACAGATACAATTAATAACGAATGGAATGACAAAGGAAAGAAAATTAACTTCTTTTGGAAATAAATAATACTAGGCCTATAATGGTAATCAAATCAGACTAAACAGTAAATTAATCAATATTGAAGTGTTTTAACAACAAAATTATTAACAACAAAGATAATCACGGAGTTATTAAGATTATTCCATGGAAATATTATCAGAAAAAACACTTAAAAACCATTTAATCACTAAATTTGTACAAAATATGAGGCCTACAATAATTATAAAAAATTGTAATTTTTGGGCTCAAATAAACTTGAAACAAACCCAGCTATATATCCAAATATGTAAAATTAATTAATCAATATTGCTGAGTAGTTAGATTTTTGTAAAAAATTAAGAAATATTTGAAATACAGTAAAAAATAAGAAAACTTATTATGTATATTTAGCTGATGAACCAAATCTAAGACATGTACTTTTATAAATAAACAATGGAAAGAGGAAAAAGACATATCACAAATTACCCTAAAACGACGACGTTCAGAGTTATTGTTAATCGTGAATACGACTAGTTGAGAATGTACTAACAGAAGACCGAAAAAGTATAATTTTGTGCAAAACCGTGAGTGTAGCTATGAAAAGTGTAACAGAGGTTAACTAAAAATAAAAATAACATTAACAGTTAATAATTAACACCTCACTAATTCCGAACAACAGTAATAACACCATCTAACACAAGCACAAGAAATCAACGGCCATTTTGAGAAGATTTTGAACCACATTAGCAGAACACGAATACACATATTTGAACACCGGACACTTCACCAGTAACCCATCACGAAACGACATCGCAGGAGAAGAGAGAACACTCTACACTACATTCCAGGACAAATCCAACATCGCAGAGAAGGGAATACTCATTTATTTCTGTGGGAGAAGCTCAACCAGTATTAGCAGTGCATAGCAGAGAAAATCGAGGTTACGGCGGCCATACTTATTTTCCGAACGAGCCAAGTACACAGCCTGCTGGAAACAAGTGACGTCATTTCGGCGAATGGTTCGATATTACTTTTCATAATTGACATTTAAATAATAATATTGTTTTATTTCAGCCATAATAATTTAGTTTAAAAATATCTGTAAGACTGTATCTTGTTCCTTGGCCTCTGACCATTTCGACTCGCTAAAAGAATCCTAATTAATTAACCTTGTAAAAAATATATTTTGTCAATCTTGTTCGCTACCGACTGGAGCAGATATCAACCAATGCCTGGGCCATGCGCAGCCTGAATGGCGCATAATTTTAAATGTCAATAAATGAACATCATTATTCAGTTATAAGAGTCTGTATTTATTTGTATAGTGAATGTTAGCTATTTTTTCTTCTAAAAAACTAATTTACAGTGATAAAAATAAATATTTGAGAGGAAGAAGAAGAGCAAAGTCAGCCGAGAGAATCAACAGATCTAACTACACTATTAAATTATCAATAGAAACAAATAGTTTCGAATTACAAATTCATGCCTATTTAATTGGAAGTAATTAAAGCACACACACAATTAATTAATTAATTAATTGAATTAATTAGTTAAACAAAAAAATATATATTAGTAAAATTTCATAACTTACAAAAATTTTTTTATTATCAACCAATCACACTTTATTATAATACATTATTTATATTTAATTTATTCTTTGTGATTGGGAATAATTACCAATTGGTGAATCCGAAGTGGAGCTGTATCGTCGGCGAGTTCAACACCGAGATTCAGACAACATTTATTAGTACCACAATAATTCTTCCTATCTTTAAGGAGACGAATCTTGTGATTAAATCTATCTATCTTATTAATTTATATTTGTAATAAACAATATTACAATATATCTACGTATCTATCTAATATCTATCTGTGTATCTATCTATTATCAATCTACAATCTAAAGTACTCTTAATTACTTGATCCTGTAACATTTCCTCTCAGTTAACATGTGTTCTCTGTACTTTTTTTTAGTTTACAAACTAAGCCTAAATTTCCGTGTTTCCTTAAAGGGTTCTGAACGCACATAATCTCTGACTATTGCAATTCTTCTCATTCTGGGATAGAACAACTACCTAAATAAAACAACGATGCACAAAACGCAGTAGGTCTTTGTAGAAGCCAAACAGTGACTGGCAATGTAAAATCCTACAACAGCATTCACTCCAATATAAAATTCCCTTTTTGCTAAATTTTTGCTCTAAAATTTGGGGTCTTATATTCGTTTTGGATTGTTGAATATAAACAGATAGGAATAAAAAATGAGCGGTACGAGCGTACCTGAGTAATGGTTACCTGTATTCAATGAAACAAACCGTACTACCGCAAAAATCTAGCAGGATTATCGTGTCCAGGCCAATTAAGTAAAATTGTGTTCGGCACAAGCTTTCAAAAAAATTCACCCAAAAAATAGAGCTCTTATAATCAAATGTATTGCTTTTTCAAATACTATAGGGTCGTATTTTTGAATAAATATTATACATATTGTTCGCTCTATATAATTCATATTATGTGTATTTTATGTGAATAACGTAAAATATACATTTTTCATGCATATTATATTTTGTAGTTATTTAATAAAGAATATTATATAATGCACACGTACGTCCGCGCGCACGTGAAATTCCAATCGAGTCTAACAACCGTCTAATTCTCTTGTTTGTGACAAGTTGTTCAGACGCTGGGTAGGTGATTCATCTCCATAACTGTCACATCTGCCTATTTCTGTCTTGACAGTCTTGTACGAAATCGTTATAACAAATGAACTGACGCGTACAGTTACGTTTTCACACATTGATGTCAGTAATTAACCTGGAGACAAACTAAATGGAGTGATTTCATAGCCAGACGCATTGTATACATACTTCATTGTACAATCAACAGTACACTTCAATGAGATCTACATTTGCCCTAACTACATAACAGACATTTTTTACACAATACTTCAAGTTTGTTAAAATATTTTTTTAATAACCACGTTTTATTAATATTATTGTTAAAACCAAACGACTATAATGTCTTCGATGCTAAACTGATACATCGTAGAATGGGCAAAACATTTGGTTTTTATTAAAATATCAGTAAACGTTGTAAGGTTCATCTAATGTAAGCTGAATGTTTCATTAAAATGCTGCTACACACTATGTGTTGGACATGTTCTGAATTATTGTTAAAAATACTTGTGAGTAGACCTTTATAGTGTTGAAATACTAGTGTACTGATAATCGAAGGTAAGTTGTCGTCAACAGTGTACTGGAAGCATTTGAGTCTGAATTTTTAAGGTTCAATATTTTTTCTGAAATAAGAAATAAAGTCAAAAAAATATTAATAGAATTATCGAATAGGAACACCATCCTTTGCAAAATGAAGAAAAAAGGAACTGGTAGCGAAAGAATTCAGGGCTAAACAAATTTGTACAGGGCGTTGATAAAGTGGATGAGCAAAGGTGGAAGTTTCTATTTTGAACAAAGATAAGTAGAAAAACATGCAAAATCAAAGGAAGCCATCAACGACAGGGTACTTAAAGTGTATGTGGAAATAAGACCTACAAATATTATATTCTAAGGGACCAAATGACAGCGCTCCAAATGCACCTAAAGACAATTTGAACAAGTACTAAAGAATCAGATGAACCAGATATCGAATTCACGAGAAAATTTTTTAACTGTGGATTTTAAAGCTTGAGTAGTAGGCAGAACAACAATAAAATTGTGGGACAACACGGATAAAACTCGATTACTTACAAAACGGTAAAAGGTTAAATAACTTATAGGAGCAATGCACTCTCAAAATAAACAACACTTTTTTGGTTATAAAGAAATTCACAAATTTACATGGTACCAACACACGAGGAATTTGAAATCAATTATTGACTATATAATTACCAGACAAGTATCAAGTCTCCAAGTGAAGGATCTTAGAGTAAAAAGGGGAGCGGTCTGTGGTTCAAACAACTGTTTTGTTGAATCAATAATATTCATACCTTACATATGAACTGAGCAGATTGGATGGGAAAAGAAAGAAAATACACAAAAAGGTTACAAGATCTCGACAACAGAGAAGTTAATAAACGAGTGGTATACAGGGAGAATAATAGATGAGAAAAAACTGTGGGTACATCGAATAATAAAAGGCACCAAAATTTCGGAAACTTGGCGAATCATGATGAATCTCAGAAAAAATACAAAAAACACTAGCTCCCTCAATATCATATCAGACCAACGTTGGATAGGCCATTTCGAAGAACTGTTACCGAAACGAGGTCAAAATTTGCGCATAGAAGATAGAAAAATAATAGACACAGAGACTAAAATAGAAAAAATACTGTACTCATAAGGAAATATATAACAAAGGATATAGGAAAAGTTCAAAAAAACATCATCTGTTCAAAAAAATAATTTATCCGAAATAAATTAAATCTTCTGAGTTCTTGGCTAAGCTGTTTGAGAGATGCGGTAATGGTAAAGAACTGCCTGCAAATTGGAGAACTTCGTACATAACACTAGTGTATAAATGTGAGGTAAGAAAACTCAAAATATTGTAGATAAACTTCAGTGATATATACACGTGAATTTCATTTTGTTTACTCCTTTCTTCACAGCTATAGTGCCGTTGGTGTTTCCTTCAATTATTATGCAGATATTTTATAAATATAAAACAAGAAAGAAATTGCTACTAAGTCAGAAATACAAAAGTGTATAAATTTTTCGTCAAAACATGCACCTCCTGCTTCTACCTGTTTGTTCTTAAAATTAAAATGTACTTCTTAAATCGCATCAACAAATTTTCAATAATCACAATTATTTAAGCACACTTTTGTAACGGTTTCATGTTTATCGCGCATATCATAAAAAAGATGTCTATCGCGGAGAGTGATGCAAACTAGCATATGTTGTTATGATGATAATTTTTTACCAGAAGTTTATCGCTTTACTTCAAAAGCAATTTGCTAACAAATCATGCCTCGCTTTTGATAAACTTTACTCTACTTTCACTGAAAAGCGTGTACATCAACACGGCAATGTTGCCATAAGCAGGTGTAACTTTGTTGTTAATAGCCATCAATTTTTCAATTAAAAATATTAGTTTGATATTGTTTTGAATCAACAATATAGCACACAAATATCACACACACACACACACACACACACATACTCGCACACGTATTCTCAAACCACCACGTTTGTATACGTAAACAACTACCTACACATTATACTGAATGTACGTAGTGAGTAATTTTGCCATAATTTAAGTCTCATGTACATAAATTAATTAATTTATTTATTAACGCATACAATTAATTAATTTTATATCTTAACTTATGTCTAATAAAACAAATTTAATTTCCACAAGAAACGCCTGCCGGAACACACCTGTGCACAAACACGTTTATTTATCAATATTGTACCTGCTTTATATAATTCTTTGATGTGCACAATTATAATCATGATAAGATACATCGTTGGTATATGTGACCCTGATAAGGACTACCTGACACAGAAATATAATAAAGTCATCAAACTTTTCAGGGATTGACACACGAATAGAAATACTTGCGTCTCATTAATAGCTTCTAAGGAGATAACTTTTAAGGTAGGCTAATTATGGTTTTGTCAGTTTCCAAATTTTCCTTATTTTTAAATAAAAACAAATTATTACTTTAAGATTTGTTTACTCACTGATGTTTTCGTGATTAAAATGTTGAACTTAAAGCTACGTCCTTTGTGATATCTAAAGACTTCAAATAAACTTAATGGTTACCATCATTAGTATTCATTATAGTAATCGTTAGAGGGGCTTCTGTATCTCTTTAAACCTTTAATTAGCGGTTCTCTTGAAGTTAATTTATGCTATTTAAGTTGAAATTTACGATGATATGCAAACCAGAGCAGCGTAACAGAGGAATACATTACACATTGCGATACACACGCACACTCCTCAGACAAACAATACACTCCATCCATACGTAAGAACGATGAAGCATATGATACTAAAAAATAAGGTGACGTACAAATAATTTGTTATTTTGACAATAATACTATAATTTTATTCAAATGTTTCGGGGTCAGTATAAACACTTAATACCAACACTGTTAATAAACGTTTTGTGAACCTGCAGCTAACTGTGAATAAATGTAACTGTATGTTTTTGAAGGTATTTAACACTTACACATACATAGAGTCGTAAATACTATTACGTATACCTAATATCTATTTTTATACAATTTCTTTTCATCATTATTTTTGTAAGTAACTCTTAAATGTTTCCTGTCTATAGACGAAAATTTTCTTCAAATATTAACTACTTCTGCAAGTAAAATTATTATTGTATTTTCTCTTGACGCACGTTTCATCGATCACATCAGTATCATTAGAGGATTATAAATGAACTAATAAACAATTGAATTGATTAGATAAAGTTTGATCAATTTTTGAAGTGAAAACTTCTATAGGCATGTTGGGCGATTTTTGGATGGGTAAAATCTTATGAGTTCGCGTCACCGACATGCTAATGCCAACATGATAATGTCGGCATGCTAATGTTAACAGTATATCTGTAGCTATAAGTATGACGTGTTGCGCGTGGCCAGCAGTGAAAGTATAGATTATATTTGTGTGTAATACTATTATTTATACTATTTAACACACTTTTATCGTTTACGTACTTTATTTTAGAGTTTCTTACACTGCCGAATTTGCTATCGCGTGTTCGATCCCTAGCGCGATTTTGGCTTTCCGTATTAACAATTAACGCAATACTTATGATCTATTTTACATTATTTTTATTCTTATTAATTACTTATACTATATTATATGATATTTACATAATTGTTATTTGTCCGTCTGGCTGTTAACTTAGGGTTTTTCGTCATGTCTAATGTCGAAGTATGTATTTTTAATAGTTTTTTTATTATTGTAAGATTGTAACATTAGTGCTGTGTATATGTATATAAGTAAAGTTAAATTGACTACGTGGAAAGTTTAATGTGTGTATACTGTGCATTGTTTAAATTGTGTTTTAGTTTGATCATTATTTTAAATGTTCAAATGTAGGATCACTGTGCAGTACAAAAGTGAGTACTAAATATGTTAATATTTTTATATAGAAAAATAAATAACATAAACAAAGCATGTATTAAAAATTTGTGTGCCGAGTACCTCTAGCTATTTTTTAAGAAGAGTTTAAAGAGTGTATTGTTCGTAAACGGCAAATATTTATCAGGCTATACTGTACTCTTCTAAACTCGAGCTAAATTCCTAAAGGGAAGTAAGGTAAAGAAACAACACCATATTTCTAATATTAAAAATCATTTCTTAGCAATTTATAAGTCTGTATATCATCTTAATGTGGTACTATAACTTATAACTGTGGGTAATAGTAAAATTTAGAAACCACTTAGTTATTAGAAAAATGTATGCATTAGATATTTCACTTTGTCTTGTGACAATGTCTTGTTAACCAGTGTTATATTTGTTTTCTTGGGGTTACACCTGTGATCTAGTTGTGTTTATGTCTGTGTTTACGGGTAATAATAAAGTGCATAACGCTTCCAGCTACCCCCAGATACAGGCTGTTACGAAGATTCCAGAGATTGGTGTCTTAAAACAGTGAAATAATTTACTGAACTTCAAGGAAATCAATAGTGATCATTTTTATTTAACGCATCTATAAAAATTATCTGTCTTATAAAATGTAGTGTTATTCAGTTATATCATACAGATTTTATTTGGAAACAACAGTAGGCCTATACGAAACAAATAATAAAAGACGGCGAGTTAATAAATTGTGATATTACAAGATAACTACCACTTCCACTATCATCGCTTTCTAATAGCGTTAAAACGTTTCCAAGAGCTCAACAGACTAACCACAGCTGCGCTGCACTATGAATGCCTAGCCAAGATCTCCCGCGGCATATCGTAGTCGAGAAGCTACCAGATTTTTATCTCCATCGGGTTTGTGTAATGTGCAAGGGCCAGCTCGTTTTCACAAGACGGTACCTGCTCTCTGTTTACAAATCACTACGTGAGACGTTGCACGGAGCGTAACAATAAAGACAAATACACTGATACACTGCAATGGTCTGTCGTACCAGAAGATTAAATATTTCAAATCTAATACAAAGCTTTGCCTAATTTATGCTCTCATTAGCATGGAATCGCTCAGTGTTCGTGAAACAATAGCGCTTTATTTAGCTTTACTAGGGTTGTAAGTTTCAGAATCAAGCTACATCATTTTCAAGAAGCGAAGCTTCAGGCGCTCGATTAAGTGACTATTGTCATATAATTATGATCAATCTTATGTACTCTGAGTAGCCTGACAATTCATTAAAAGACAATTCTAATAAATAAATGACAGACACATAGTTTTATTCTTATAATACGAAAGTGAAGCGTTAGATACATTAGTGAAGGGAACGATCACTGAAATAATCTTATATAAAAAAGGGTTATGATAAGTTTTAATATAACGAAAGTCATAGAAATGATATATTAATTGAAAAAGCGCATGACTCACTAGACGCTACCTCTGGAAACCGAGATAATGGGTTAACGGAACCATATTTCACGGATTTGGCAGGCGGTATTGATCAGAGGGGAGTTGTGAACACCTCTCTGCTTTTTCACTTTGAAGGTTCATATATCATCAGTACACAAGTTTTACCATTAAAATAGAGAAAGTTTTAGATTGCATTTCTTTTTTTAACAAGAATTATTTGAAACTCGTATTCTCATGCTGGACTGAAGGCGTGTTTTGTATTAGATAAAGAACGCCTACCTTTAAAAAAAGTGATTGTTTATATTTAATATTTTCTTTCGTAGTTCCTCATTTTCTAATATTTAAAATTAAATTTTAAACTACTTTTACAGTACTCACATACACGCACACACATACGCAAATACACACACACACGCTTACACGCATACATTTATCTATTTACTATGTTGGTGTTGGTGCTGCTGTTCCATCAACAACAATAACTACTGCTACAGCTGCTGCTAACCATCGTTAGCTCTTACAATTGAGTTTTCTTATCATTCAGCTCTCGTTCCTAAGTAAATGTTCTAGATTTTCGCGGCTACTTTCAATATACTGTTACCAAAAAATACTTGAATAATTGTGGTTTTTAGGAATATACTTTTTAATTATATTTCTTTTAATATGGTATAAACTAAACATAATACTTATACAAAGACACAGACGTTCTTTGAATGTTCCGAAGCTCACTTCGACACTGTTGACGATAACAACGTTGACAATGACAACGGTGCAGGGAATTGGTAGTTATTTCAACGGTTTTATACTAAGGTCATATGACTTTTTTCGTTTATTGTCACCACGTTATACTAATTTAATTGCCATCAGAATTTGATCACATCAATATTGAGATTCCAGATGCGCATTACGTGTCTCGAAGTTTGCAGTGTCTACGAACAGAAACTCTGTAACCAAGTTGTAACTTAGCTGACAATTCCGACACAGCGAAACTCATTAAACTGTCCACACGGCACGCTGACAGCCAATGTTTCTAACATCGGTAACCTCTCCACCAAACAGAAGACGAGAAAATTAAAACGTTGAGTTATTCACGAGACATTCGCTTATCCATTACTATTTTAACACACCAAAACCGTAATATAACTGTTGTCTATGTCAATCAATTCTTTAGATATCAACCAGCTGTCACAACATAAAGTTTGAGTTTGTTTGTCCCTTATGTCCCTGGTTTGTCCACACAACATATCGATTACTTGGCTCTTTAACAATAGGGCACTTAACCGTCCATAATGCGCAATACTAAGAAAAATACAGTACCGTCACGTCGGTCTCACGGATCGTCGTGTGGTGCAGTGGAAACAAAATACAGACACCAATGAAATCACTAATTACCGGCTTTTATTAGATAAATAACACCCATCTTTAAAAAAGGGTGATATTTTATATTTAAAATTTTGTTTCATAGTTCCTCCAGACTGTTTCAGATACATAGAGTCCAACCTTCCTGAACAGAAATTAAAATCTGTCGATAGGCCTACATCAGAGTAGCAGTTCTCACACATTACTCAGTAAGGCCGCTTTCTTTGATTTCCCCATTTCAGTTAACAGCATCGTTTTACATACACAGTCTTCTTCTTCCCATATTGTTCACAACTTTTTTCCTTGTTGTCTATCCTGAAAGGACAGCAAAGACATTTTTTTTTCAATTAAAAATACGCAAATACGTTTGTAGATACTTTTCTAATGTATAATGTACAAAGAAAAAAACTTACGTGACTGCTGACTCAGTTTTTTCAACACAACAGTAGATAACAGTGAGCAATAAATTACCACAGTATTTATTTTTAAGAATTAGGGAAGCCTATTCTATTTTATCAATCTTAAAAGTTGAACTATGCGGTAACGCCGTCTTTAAATGAACGCTCTTGTGGTCGGATACTTCTAGCCTTGTAAACAAAAGTTAACTCATCCGCTAGGGCACAGTCACGTGCCCCGTCAGGAAATCATGAAATAAATATTTTGCTTTGAGTGATTAATATACTATATTAAACTATAGTATATATATTACTATAACTTACTAATGAACTTTAATAGACAGTTTACCACTATTCTATGTTACGATAACCGTGAGTACTGTTGATTACTTAGCATATAACATAACGAAATATTCTCCTTACAATGTTTTCGTCACTGTTATAATTATTATTTTCGTTGTTTTATGTAGTTGATATGCTTTTACTAAATTATGTTCCTTTTATACGTAAATAAGTATATGAAAGTATCAAGTGCAGAGGGAAGGAGGAAAACTGAAAATCTCAATGTAGGATGGCATACCTTCCAAGGGGTCCGGGAAGTCAAATATTTGGGTGCCTCCATAAACAATGAGAACAAAATCAGCATTGAGATTCCAAATCGCATAATGAGTGGTAATACAGTTTTGTATGCCAACCAGAAAATTTTCAGATCCAGTTTAGTAAGCAGAAGAACCAAACTTATATTATACAAAACCTTAGTAAGGCCAGTTGTGACATATTCTGCGGAGACCTGGACACTACTTAATAGTGACATCCATAATTTAAGAGTCTTTGAAAGAAGAATACTCAGAAAAATCTTTGTACCAATGAAGGATGGCGCATACGGAACAATATGGAATTGGAGGAATTGATAGACGGCGAGGACATAGTGAGGTCAGCTGGTTGGGACAATTGATGCGCATGGAGGACGACAGAATGCCCAAATCAATTCTTACAGGGACAATAGATGGGCAAAGAATTAAAGGAAGACCTAGAAGAAGGTGGCTACAGGACGTAGAAGAAGACCTCAGGAGAATGGGTACTGGGGATTGGAGGTGGTGGCTGGAGAACCAAGGTGTTTGGAGGCGACTGGTCGGGGAGGCCAAGGCTCATCGTGCACTGTAGCGCCAGAACATCTAGTTGATATGCTTTTACTAAATTATGTTCCTTTTATACGTCAAAATATGTTTTTAGTTGAAATATTCCCACACTACTATAAGTGAAGTTACTAGCAAATGATTTTAAGAATATAATTAATTTTTTTTTTCAGAAATAACGTCTAAAACTTGAAACCGAGCTGAAAATTGTATACGTTTGGAATGAGTTGTTCCTCTGATCCAACAACTTTATTAGAGATTTTCTTTGGCAATAATATGTTTTTTATTTATTCAGAATGTATGATTGTTTTGAAGATGATTGTTACTGTACCACTAAACAGTTTTAGGATAACTGTTACAACGACAACTGTAGACTGTCACAAATGTTTTTGTAAACTGAAAATAATCTAAACGTGATTATCAAACTTTTTTAGCTATTGACAGACTGAGTAAATTGTAAATTGGCTAAGCGGTCTAAAAAGAAAAGTGTTACTTGGAAATCGGAAATTTTTCCAACAATACAAGATAAATTCGGTGGACAATACAAACAGAAGGATAGAGTACAAACGTTCAATACGAGGAAAGAAAGTTTTCTGTATTTCTCCCAAAGTACTGGTCACCCCAGATGGATTCCATAAAATCAACACAGTGTGTGTATAACTATGCTTTTAGTTAATAACAAGCCCTAACTACTTAAAAACATAATTTAAAAATAAGATGCAAAACATACAATATTCCCAGCTACACAACCAAATGTAATTAATTTTCAGGCATTTAAAATGTTACTTCTTCTACAAAAATATTCTAAGCTACCACGTAAAAACTCCAGTAACGATGCACAGTACAGATCGTAGTTGTCAGGGAATTATAAGCGAGACTGCTGTTCATGCAAGATTCCGCCAGTCTTGTCAGCTTTGCATTATTAATTGTTTACTTAGTTTCAAGTGATTGATGAAAGTCTTGTAAAATTTCACATTCGCACAGATTTAACAGCTACTTCGGTTAAGTTTATTGCTGTCCCTTAAAATCTAATAAAACACAACACAATTGTCTTAACAAAAGAATGATTAATTGCAGTTGACACAATATAACACGGTGTCTGCAACAGAACAGTTGTAAGCTATAGTAATCCTTTAGGTTAATTTTCCTCAAAACAATAACTTACCGAGTTTCAATAACAGTTTTATCGCTTCTTTGCCGTCACAAATCAAAAACGGCGTAATTTTTGCTTCTGCTTGAACGAATGAATATATGTCCACGTAATGTGGTGTAATGTCCTTCAATTAACATTCACCAGTAATTACCTATTAATTAGTACAGTAATTAGCGTATTTTCTGCAACTTACTGTAAATACCACTAACAATAAGTTGACTCTGTAACTTTTACGAACCTTCAAGACAATGAAGGATATCTCAGCGTTCTTCGTTCAGTGAATCGTCCGCTTGAAAATTTTACATTTCTTTTGTTTTTCCAATTTACGCGTTTTTCATATTCAAAAACTGAATAATATAAAGTAACAATTAGACAAACTAGAAATATTGGAAAGGCGAATTATCAGGAAAATATTAGGCCCACGAAAATCTTCAGAATGTTGGAAATTAAGAAGTAATGATACTTTGATATACCAAGGTATAGAAAATATAACAGAAACAATGAGAAGAAGAAGACTATTATTTTTTAGACATTTATATAGAATGGACGACAATAGGTTGACAAAGGAAGTCTTCAGATATCTGTGGGGGAAGAAGTCAACATCAAGTTGGATTAAAGAAGTCCAAAAGGATTTAGAAAAAAATAATATACAAGCAGAAGAAGCAATTGACAGAGAAGTTTTTCGGGCAAAAGTATTGAAAATGGATGGAGTCCAGGGTAGGAGTGATAAAAACGCAGGTTCAAAGTGGACTGAAGACAGGAAGAAGAAACACAATGAGAAGATGAAAGAATATTGGGAAAAAAGAAAAGAACAAAGAGTAAAGAACTGAAATTAGCATGTGGTCCTTAGATGGCCGATACAATTAAAAAAAGTAACAATTTTTATATTACTGTGGTCAACACATGCTTTATTTAATGATAATTCAGTGTTAAATAATTTTGTTTGTTGTTTGGTTATGATGAATGTTATAGACTACTCTGGTCTGACTTTGTGTTGCTCACTTTAAATGTCTCTAAATAGTGGCAAGCTCAATCCCATTGTAACAGCAATCAGAACATACGGGTTGTAATTACTGTAACCGCTGGATCAGCTGCTCCATACTCCAGTATCAGGTACGTCACGTTTAATACAGACATTCACTAAGCTGTAACATCTCTGTACCACTACACAGCGCTAGTGTATGTTGCGTTACAGGCAAAGATTTGCCAAAGATGTTGGTAGCAAGGGATTGGTTCTTCTGTTGGGAGAAAAACCGGTTCTGACATCACTTCCATTCGTTTAATCATATCAGCTCGGCAGTTAACATCCTATAATTCCAAAATCAAGCCTCTAGTAAATGTGCAACGATGAAATTAAAAAAAAAAAAACATTTAATCACTATTTTCAAGTTGTGTCTAAATGTCTTCTGTACTTTATGTGTTTACTTTTTACAGGACAGTAAAAAAATCATTTCTACAAAACCAAGTAAAAAGAAGAAAATGTAGTCTATAACTTTTTTTGGTAGTCTGAGTTTAACCTTTGCTTATGTTTTGTATAACAGCACGAGCCAGTACAATAATAAATTTAGCTATCGCTCCCAACTATTGTCGCTGGAAAAGTCAAGACACCCCACAAGACACCCCTGGATAGTTGGCCAGAGGTAGTTCAACAATCCAGGAAACGAAACACGAGCGAAGATATAATCTACATTTTACTTTTCAAACTTCGATAAACTTGAGAAAGCAATAACTGAAGAGAAATCAGTTTGGTGAATGAGCGAAACTAGTTCTTAGTTAAACGTTGACCGTTTAACATTAGTGTGTGTATCTGGTTATCTGCTTGAGGGAGGCTCGAGATTACCTTCTAATACATGAACCGATTTCTGTAAAACGTAGCAAACATGTTTTACTTTCTCCCCACATCCCCCCTTTGTGTTTTTAGATTGTTTCCACTCCAAAAATAGGGAAAAGGGAGCGGATGCAAAAATGTTAAGGATCAAAATTTTGAAAAACAAAACGTAAACTCATATGAGGGAACAAATAATATTTCAAATCATTGTTATATCATAGATATAGTTTGATATTTCCACAATGGAAACACACATGACAGTTCTGGCGTTTCATAAGAATTGCTGATAAATCAGCTGATGTTTTAACACAGGTCATAAAAAGTAAGCTAGATAAACTGATTTGAAAATCGCATTGTAAATTAATCGCTCAAACTTACGACAGCGCAAATATAATGAGTTATTCTATCAGTGGCGTTCAAACAAACACTACACTCATTTCGCTCAATACTATGAGCATCAATTAAATTTATTTATGCAAACAGCAACAAGCCAAAATGCTAAAGAGAACGCTTTTTCTCAGATTTATCTGCAATGTCTAATTTTTTAACTTTTACTCATACATTAGAAGTATTAGAAAAATCTGTAAAAGAGAAATTGTAACATCTGTAAAAGTTAAAATTATAACATCATCATCATCATCATCATCATCATCATCATACAGTGAACGTCGTTTCTGAAAAATTAGTAGAGTGTTTTAAAGAAACTGGATGAAACTTGTCATAAAACTACTACTTGTAAAGAGGATTACGGGTTACGCAGTACAGTACTACTAAAATATTCTGATGTATTTTAGCTTCGTTTATGCACAAAAACTTTCCACATTTAGAAATATTATTCAATCAATTTTAATCCAGACAGAAACACAGTGTTGTACTTTTAAAAGATCTGGAGGAATTCGAAAAAATATATTGTTTGTTAGAAATTCTATGGATGGACTATAGAAAAAATGAACGGCAATAAGAATAAACAAAGGAAAATAAATCCTGAAAATAAAAATTTTGTGATCGCCAGAAAAGTATATGGCACAATAATCTGTCAGTTTAAAGAAAGACTTTCTCACAGAGGTCACTTAGAAACTACAGCTTTAGTAAACACAGAAAACTTTTGCTATTACTACCTGAAGTAACATGCCTATTTGTTATGTTATGACCAGTAACAAGCAAAGTAATTACTAAAACCAAAATCACGACCGAGAATAGTCTGAAAAAAAAATCATATTTTTACGACGGTCTAACTGATCGTCCTATCGTACAGTGGAAACAAAAATACAGACACCAATGAAGTCACTGATTTCCAGCTTTAATTAATCACAAATAACAATTCGAAATCATCGTACAACAATTCAAGTTAAATGTGTTCACATTCAAAAATAATGTCAACTATTAAGAGTTCCACACTACTTATAACACAACAATCACTTTTCACTAATTACTCGATCGGCACTAAAGAAATCGCTAATTGTAAACTGACTGACAAAGCCAGGCGCTCTTGTTTTTATAGGTCACGCAGGGTTCCAGAATAACTTTCCATCCTTTTGATGGCGTACCAGCTTAATGCGTATTTCAAGTGCTCTTGAACATTCTGGAAGGCACTTAAGTGTTACGTGATTGGACGGCCGTGATTCAGACTAGGCACGCTGGGCTAGTCGAGAAGCGTGTAGAACAACACTCTCTACTGTCCTAAAGTGTTCCGTAATTGTGTAACAATATGTTTAGTACACACTAGTATTAAAATCATGTAATACCAGTACATATAATACTGGTATTATTTTCTAACCAAATACTTAAACAAGAACATGACGCACGTTATTTCAATAGTTAAATTTGAAATTAATGCTCCTGCTATATGAATTCTGTATTAGTTGTTATATAACTGTCATATTAAATTATGATTGAATATTAATAATAAATAATATTTTATACAAGAATATATTTTATATTTATTTTTATAACAGTGTTTCGACACTTTTGTATGCCGTCATCGCACTGCTTTCGTACCAGATGACAGTATAACAAACTGTCGGAACACTGTTGTTAGATGTATATGAAAAATACATTCTGTATAAAATATTATTTATTATTAATATTCATTAACGAACGTGTGGGTAATTATGAACATTAATTTATTACTATTTAACGATTCAACTGTTTCGGTGGCGCTTACCGTTGTGTAGTCCAAACAAAATTTCATTTCTTTCTTTATTAATGCACCACATTAATGTTTCCTTATAAATGATACTACTCGTACTTAGCCCTACATAATAGCTACATTGTACAGAAAACATGAACGTATTCATTTGACTAAATATTTTGCTACGTGTTATGTTTTGTTTTTGGAACTCTTTTTAAATACACGGTACTATTACGTAAACCGTAATTTTAAATTTTAAAACACAAAGTTCAAAATAATTAGTTTGAATAGTAGACTATACCACAGGATTTCAAAACTGGTAAATGAGTTGGCCATACTGGAGTCATGCTTCGGAACAAGGCAAAGAAAAAAATCAGGTAAGCCAAAATATTCACAGAAAACAATCAAAACAAGTCGTGTAAGTAAGGTACAACATGGTGGACAAGAAATAAGAAATAAATTTTAAACGAAAACCTTTTGGATGCATGTTTTATCTCAAAATGATAATTCAGTACTTCGTTCATTCTAGCTAGATTGCTAATCGACCAGAATGATAATCTGAATGTATCTGTTAACTAAGTGATTTCACGAAAACATTTCTGTATAGTACTCCTAGTATTTACCAGCATGCAGAAACAAACACGTTTGGAACTAAATTTTGTGTGAGACTCATACATTAATGTAGATAAACAGCAGACGCCTCTTTTTGGTAAATTTGTAGTTACACTGTTAAAGCTCTCTAATTGCTAAGATACACAGTCCTTAGATCAACAGTAGTTACAGAAAATTGTAAAGCATAACGTAACAAAATTACATAGTTAACAACTGTGGAACGTCAACATAAGTAAAGAAAACATCCCGCAGTGCTACACGTCCCTCTGCTTGTGAACTCTCGCTGAACACTAATTTCCAAACTCAGTTAAATAAAAGGTAAACACAGTTTCAAACTGTTTGTCTTTCATTAGTTATGAAATTTTGTGTTTGTGTGTGTTTGTGTGTGTGTGTGTGTGTGTGTGTGTGTGTGTGTGTGTGCGTGTGCGTGTGCGTGCGTGCGTGCGCACGCGCCGTTACTTTACTTAACATTGCAAATACTCAGAATTCTGAATGAGCATTTCATCTCTTCAAATAAGATTATTATTATTATTATTATTATTATTATTATTATTATTATTATTATTATTATATTTCTCATATTAACATTATTTATGTTATTTGCTTCAATAAAGAAAACAATAACTACAAAAGTAATACATATAAAAAGAGCTATTGAAGATATTTTGTATTAGTATTAAGAAACGTTAAATCAAGATCTTATAATGAGTCTTACGGTATAATTTAATAAGGCCTTTAATAAGTTTGTAAAAGTATTAGTTTAGTATTAGTATTAGTTTCTGGAGTGGCAGCCCTATCATATAGGCAAAGAAGGTGTCGCCCAGGACCTCGCGCTTACAGGGGCCTCACAACTTTTATATGGAGATTTAATGGATAGCATATTAGAACTTTAAATCTAAAACTTTGTTTCCACAGAGACTGAAAATTAACCTAATACAAGTAATAAATCTTGATTGATCTGTTGTATCAGAGAGATCATAGCAAATCAAGTAGGTGATGAACTTCACATATCAAAAGCGTTTAAATAAGTTTGAAGGTGTATCGAAAGTCCTTTTTAAGTATGAAAATACAGACAACATAAATCCAAGTGCAGAAATATTTTTAAGATAGAATGTACACTTTTAAATGATAGTGTAGGGTAAGATAAAATAAAATAAAGCACAAAGTAGAAGGTAAAATAAGATAAAATAGAATATTGTCACTGACACGATCAGCCAGAGTGCTCTCAGAGATTTGCAGTGTTAAAAACTTAAAAGAAAACTGGCATTCCTTATTACATTGAAGCGTTGAAGAACGAATCCGATAAATCGTTTTCCGTGGATGCAACCACCTTCAAGTAACGCTCACTATACAAGTTAAAGATACATAAACTCTGATATGCTTAAAAAGGAGCTCTATCAAGAACTGAAGATATTTATCAGAACTGTAACAAAAGATCGGAGACAGTCAAAAACATGTTCCAAAACAATACAGCAAATGTTAGCACAAATAGGTCTACATATTTAGTTTTAAAAATTATTTTGTCTGTTTCAGGTACAGAACGGTTGTTTTCGAAGTTAAAGTTGATAAAACATTATCTTCGAGCAATCATGTTTCATAGGAGGTCTAAAGAACATCAATTTTTGTTGCGATTATATCGATTTAAAGAGACATTGTTTCAGAACTGGACTTTTCTAACAGCATTGATAAATTCGGTAATGATAAATGCAGGAGAGCAGTTTTATAAGACACCTACATCATGTATAGCAATTATTTTTGCATTATGTAAAGTTGATACAGGACTACTCAGATAATAATTTTCATGTTTCCTCTCTTCCTTAATACATTAAACACATTAATTCGATTCTTAACTTACATTATTTTAATGCTGCCTTCTTAGCTTTAATTTTTAAGGGTCTCTCATAAAATTTGCCTGGGTCCTCAAAAATCACTTAGTTTATAATTCAAACGGTGTATTTCACCAACAACCGTTCTAACAATCTGAGTTCATGTGTAGTTGTTCAGCAGACGGAACTACTAGTTCATACTTATAATTCACAGTTCCATTAATAGTATAACAATAATCTACTCCCAAATAGAGAATTAACCCAGTTGCGTAACCCGGTTCGGTTTCAATTTGCGAGTGATTAGAATGACTCCTACTTTGCAGGTGTGTCTGTCTTAGACTTCTGTCTCTATACTAAAATACGTTTAAAGTCTCTTTACTTTTGCTTTTAAAGAAAACAAAGGGGTTATCTTTTTCTTTCAGGCTAACTCTTTTTCTGTATAGGTAAATAAACTTTTGTTTGTCTTTTGCTCAAAATAAATTAAACTGAAATTAAACTGTTTTTATGTTACACTGCAAGTTTATACAGTAGTTTACGAAATGTAACAAACTTTTGTTTGTCTTTTGCTCAAAATAAATTAAACTGAAATTAAACTGTTTTTATGTTACACTGCAAGTTTATACAGTAGTTTACGAAATGTAACAGTAGGCGTAATTTCTGCCTATCACAAAATCCTCACTGTGCACCTTACTAACGTAAAGTTACCTTAACTTTTTAATACTTCATAAATTTAGTTTCAGATTTAATATACATAAGTCTAATCTTATATCCAAAGAATAAATATTCGAAAATTCAGTGGCAAAAAAATAAAGTTGCCACTACAAAAGTATATATAGTGTTTGTTACTATAAAAAGAAACAAACAAGAAAATCAGCTACTCAACAAATTAAACAAATCTTTTCTGAGCAGTTAATGGCCTGATTTGAACTCAAATGATGTTAAAATATCATCATATAAATCGAAGTTTTTCTTTAACTACGCGAGACCCCAGGGCGTGGACACAAAGCAACGTAGGTTGGACACAAATACCAGAATATAAGTGCGGTGCGAGCTTTGTTCGATTCGTAACCTATGGCGGTAGCTGCTAGCGTATGTAATATCACAGACAGGACAGAAAAGGTTGTGAACTGTTTATTACTTGACAGAACGTTATGGTCAAAAGCAAAACACAATAGTATAAATTTAATATAATTTAAGGTAATGTATATAAATCAAAACGTATAAAACAATACTGTAAAAATTGTAGTATACAATTACAAGTACAAGTACTGTAAACTAGTACTGTAAAATTGTAATATTTTTTCTGTTTATTAAATTTATTGTTATATTGTTATGTTATAGCGACATTAGTATGGTAAAATTAATTTAAATCTAGAAACAGTAAAACAATTCATTCCATGCCACTACAGCCCTTGTAGCTGAGAACTTCAACATAACGCGCCCCCACACACATTTTGCTGTTCACTTTGTCACTCTTCGCTACTTTCTCTCCCCCGCTTTTCTCAAATCCACCTCGTAGTTTATCCATCCTCTTCTGGGCCTTCCTCTAGTTCGTCATCTTTCTGATGTGGTGAGCAATACTTTCTTCACCTCTCCTTCCTCTGGTATCCGCTGCTTATGCCCTGCCTATCTTATCCTTCCTTGTTTAATGGTCGTTATCATATCTGGCTTTCCATAAAGCACATGTGCTTCAGCATTTGTGGTACTGCCCTAGACCCCTTCCACCTGTACTCGCACACATATTCTTAAGATCTTTCTCTTCCATATTTTTAAAGAAACCGCTTATTTCGTAATCAAAACAATTACAAATTTTATTAAAACGACTTGACTATTTACAGCTCATTACTCATCACTTAATCTTCACTACAAAGTCAATAACACGCGCTACGGTGTCGTGATGTTAAATATTTATCATTACGATGGAAAATAACCCCAATCTTAATTAATATCATTTACTGAAAACACGTTGTCAGATCAGTGCTTTACGTTAAATTAATATAAATGTATGCTCGTTGTCTGTTGTATGTGGCAATGGTAAATACAAAAAATCTCAATCCAGGTACAGTTTTTCAGTGTACGCAAATTGAGGCAGAGACAAACTACTGATAAACCTGACTCGGACTTTACAAATTTTAAACATTTAGTATCGTTTTGTTAAAATGTTAACTAGTATTTAACATTTGGGTGGAGTGCTAAAGTCACTGAAATATGATTATAATTTACTTTTTTAAAGTAACATCACAAAGAAATTTATAAAACATGTAATCTTGATAGTAACCTATGGAAACAAACAAAACAACATACAACAACATAGTAACTAAACAAACAAAATTATTTTTCTTTGTTACTGACCAAATGAAACAACCTAATAACAAAATATATAGCTACGTTCATAAACACTGTTTTTTAAGAATATAAAATATATGCGGCCTATGGGACACTGGCAGGTAATGGGTTAAAGCAAATATGATGTTATTAAGGAATAAGGAAACTCTACTAACTGTTTGTGTACAAAATAAATACTCGCTTAACATAAATGTAGACAATGAAATAATTTGTGTGAAGCTCCCTTTAACCTGTTTATACACATTATAGTTGAACGAACATTGACAAATAATACTCTGACAGTGACAGAAACTTTCATTTATTTATGGATACAGCTGTAAAAGAGGAATACACAGAGGCGTAACTACAAAAAGGGGAAGAGGGGATCAGAAAGATCTATCACACCGCAAGAACTATTTAAAATTTCATTTAAATGTCAGAATTGCTTAACAGAGGCCTATTTCTAAGCCAGTTTGAATGTTAAAATAAGGGTTATAAATGGGAAGAATCTTTGTCCTGAGGAAAACGAGAAGTCTACTTTCAAGTTAGTCAGACCCCCTCCCAAGAGCAGCTCCTAGTTACAGAACTGGGAACAGATGTAATCAAATCATAATGTCCATTATATATTATAATAAAAATGCTTTACTTCAAAATATATAACAATCCATCCGAAAATTTGTAGCTTCAATCTTTGTAAAATACACCCCTAAATACATTTAGTCGCATATGCCCGAAAGAATGAGTCGGCAAGTTGCATAATCGGTAACTGAACAGTTACATAATTAACAACCGATTCAGTAAAAAAAAAGTCAGTAAGAATATGAAGAAGGGTAGCATCAATAGCCGCCATCTGACATATAGAGTGTAGTTTGAACATACATTTTACTTGAATATAAAGTAGTAGCCCAATGTAGTAGACCTCTATTTACTGTATTGTCATGGTGCCACTGCCATTATCTAATTTTTTTTCGTATCGGCCATCTAAGGACCACATGCCAATTTCAATTCTTTACTCTTTGTTCTCTTTTTTTCCAATATTCTTTCATCTTCTCACTGTCTCTTCTTCCTGTCTTCAGTCCATTTTGAACCTGCGTTTTTATCACTCCTACCCTGGACTCCTTCCATTTTCAACACTTTTGCCAGACAAAATTCTCTGTCAATTGCTTTTTCTGCGTCTATATTATTTTTTTCTAAATCCTTTTGGACTTCTTTAATCCAACTTGATGTTGACTTCTTCCCCCCCCCCTCCAGATATCTGAAGATTTGCTTTGTCAACCTATTGTCGTCCATTCTATATAAATGTCCAAAAAATAACAGTCTTCTTTTCTCATTGTTTCTGTTATATTTTCTATACTTTGATATATTTTATCATTACTTCTTAATTTCCAACCTTCATAAGTTTTTCGTAAGGTTAATATTTTCCTAATAATTCGTCTTTCCAATATTTCTAGTTTGTCTAAATTATAATTCAGTGTTAGACATTCACTTGCATATAGGCATTCTGGCTTTACTACTGTACTGTATAACTTAACGGGATCGTACCCCTGTATTAAATTGATTTTAATCTTGTTATAATTAAATAATTTTATTTATTTATTTGATATTATTTAATCTCGATCTTTTTTGTTTTAATTATCTTTAGTAAAATCGTTTAATTATTGTAATCTGTTTTAATTAATCTGGTTCACTTTGGAATCCTCTTGACGTTCCGTCGCAATTCCGTTGACATGAATTGTCGTTGTACAGTAATAATGTTGTTTTTACTAGTTTATAACGTAATTACAACTTGCAGTACCTTTGGTGTAGAGCTGGTAGCTTATGTCTGTCTGTACTGGTTGTTCAAATTGTCTTGGTATGTTATAAAACAACTGATCAGTCAAAACAGTAGATTAGCACTGTTTAAAAGTAAGTGAGCTTAATTTTGGGTTATTTGGGCGCCATATGGAATCTCGATTGTTATTCCATAAAATAATATTATTAAATGAATAAATGAAATAATTTTAATTAATATCGTTAATTTATCCAATTGACTGTACTATGAAATTATTTTAATTCGATAATTATTTTCTTGTTATTGTTTATAAATTTGAATGGTTGGCACTTCACACGTCCATGCCGCCAACTTAACAGTTTGAGTGGCTTGAATTTACAACTCTTTTAAATAAGACAAAATTACTAAAAATTACTTCAATAAGTTCGTACAACGTTTGTTAATTAAGGTATTATTGTTTTATTGCTCACTGAGTGCTTTTCTAATTCCATACATACAACTAAACAATGATTTATTGATTACAATTGACCTGGCTTATTTCTCTGGTGACCCAGAAGGTTGGCAATGTTGACTCTAATTAAATATTTTTTTATCTTCAAATTTCTTATATTATATGGAATTCAAAAATGTGTCTCTCGTTCCTTCGAGCGACCTGTATATATAGTCGCCTCAGACTCCGCTTGGCGGTGAGATAAATTTTCAAATCTAATTTTCTGATTGGTTCAAAATGACGTCATGATGCGGTCATTCTAAAAATAACTTTTACATAATCGCTCTAAGCGTGGGTTAGCGTTTTTGTTAGTATTACTTGTGCCTTTCCAAAATTCACAAATTTTACCTTATTTATGTCTGTTTCTCATTTATTCTAATTACAAGTTTTGATCTATTACTAGCATCGTATTTCTCGTTCCTTGCTGGTTATTTTGAGCTGGTTATTTTGAGATAAATAGCGGCCAGTTTGGATATATTTTTAATTAATAAACTACATCTTATTGATAGCCTATCTTAAATATTGCTTTATTTCAAACGACTTCTGCTACAATTTGCAGATTCTATTGCTGTATCTTTTAATATTTAATAAACAATCATTTTTTACTACATTGAACACAATTATAATATTTAAATTAACATATTATTCTATAAACTTGCTGTATCCAGCTGAACATTAATAATTCTTATAACATAATTATTGATTATTATCATTAAATGGCTTCGTTCCTTTTATTATTAATTATTCAAAATTACCCTTACTTCCTATAATTATTTTAATTGAACTTGTCTGGTGATAGTACACCTTTTCCTTAATGGTTATACATATTTTTCTATACTCTGTACAGTATGGTCTCTTTATTATTTATGATTATTATTTTCATAATCTCATTTATTATTTTGTATTTGTCTAACCATTTCATGTTTCTTTTTATAATTACAATATTTCTTTCAGTATGCACTAGGCATAGTTTTTTGTGAGTTATCTTAATTGTTATGGCTTTATTTCTGTATTCATTATAGACATTTTGCCATTTGTTCTGATTTTCTTATAAATCATGTGCTAGTTATTGCACAAGATTATTGTTACTTGGCATGTTGGCCCTAGTCATTATTCTGATCTTTTACTATATTATTTATTATTCATTAAGTTACTTTAACTCATCTTAGGTCATTCCCTTATACTTCACAATTCATAATAAGGTTTTGTACACCTTACATTATAATACATCTTTTTACAAAATTAACAGGCTTATAACATTTTTAAATACATAAAGTTCTTTACATTGTTGATTACATTTGGCATCATTTATAATTAGAACATGTACAATTTGTTCTTTCATTAATTTTTCTTTAATCATTATCTATTATGCCTTTGCATACCTTTCTTTCAAGGTTGATCTAACATTGTGATTATACTGTTAATCATATTTTAATTGTTCAGCTAATGTGCTGTTTACTTACTCAAATACATTTTAAAAATATAAGTTATTTCACCTTTCATTTATTTATGGTGTTTGATTTTGTCTAATTGTTTTATGCTCACTTAACTAATCTATTGGGAAACTAGTCTTTGTCAATGTCTTAGTCTATTCGTCAGTTTATTTTGTATTGTCATTGAATGCTGTTTGTAGATTCACTCCTTGTTATCATCACTTCTTGTTACTCAGCTAGTTTATTACTATGGAACAGTCTGTACTGTTACAACTGTAATGCCTTATTTTCGCATTTTTAGATATGCACTTTTTATTGTAAATATCTTTAGTTATACCATATGCCCTTTCCATTTTATGAATCCTTTCTTCTATAGCAGATTTTTCAAAGCCATTCTCTTGAATTATCTCTCCTAGATACTTAAATTTTCGAACCCTCTCTTTTCAAACAATATCTGTTACCAGGAATTTTTGCGCGTTTTTAATGTTTGTGAGAAATTTGTTTTTTTTTCTGCAGAAATTCTTAAGCCTGTTCTACTGGCTATATCCTCTAAAAAATTAACAATTAACTTATGTTACTGCAGATGTAAGATGTTCAGAAAGTACAACAAAGTCATCTGCGAATGCCAAACAGCATTACCTAATATTATTATTAAAACATTTCTATTTTAAGTGAAAGTAAAATTTTTCTTATTATCTCTAACCGCTTTTCTATAACTCCATCTCCTTCTTCCATGCTTTCACACTCCCTCTCACGCTGTCTCTCTTTCTCTCGAACATTAGGCGAATATAATAGACGACATTTTGACGAACCACGGTGACAAATGCATCAGTAATTTGTAATTCAGCCTTTGTAAGAGGCGGGGTCTAGTACAGTACACTCAATAGACTGTAAATGGATTTTGTTACAGTTGCGTGTACACGGTGTACGGTAAAGTGCCACTCGCTAACTCGATACAGCTCTAAGATTTATTCACATGCATTAGTACAGCAACACGTGTTGCTACATTCTCTGATTATTAATGTTACTTTGCCTATGAACAACACTGACGTATACTTTGCATGGCTTTAACGTGTACTGAGAAAAGAAAACGTCGTTTGCACAAGGCTAGTATCATTCACGTAGGGTTCACGTTTTTGTAAAGTGATGTTAAATCTACACCTATCATTATAACTGTAATAATTACTAATCACAGAAACGTTATTCTCACTACATTAATTTAATGTCCTTCATTATAACCACTTACCTACTTACCACCCATCCACCCATGAGTAAGGATTTGTTGCTAGGAGCGTTGCTTTACCAATCGTGAATCGTGGATGGAACGAGAGGGAGGAAGGAAAGGGAAAACCCCTGGCTTTCAAATTGTCAAATTGTAGTGCTCTAGACAACCGATGAACGTAGGTAGAAGGAAGTCCAGATGACTAATCACATACTTACGCGCAATGAGTTTATAAAGAGAATGAGGGCTCGTTTCAGATGTATGGCCTAAGTTGTTAAAGACATGAACTGTCACTCAACTTTGTTTACATATATTATAAATATTTTTTCATTACTCCTTATATTTACATTTGTTTTAAATATACTAGCACGTTTTTGAGTGTAATAAGTGTAAATAAGTTTTTGAGATATTGCCACTTTGTTGGCACCAAAGGAGATGTTGGATCTTTGTTCCTTGGCATCACTTTGTTGGATCTGAGATGTTGAGATGTTGCCATTTTGTTGGCGTATTACATCAACTAATTGCGTTTTAATGTCGTGTGAACAAATTAGAAATTCATGTAGCAAGTAGATAGTCCTCCACGTTTCCAGTGGATGACGGAACTACTTCAGGGTAATGTCCCTTCACGTCCTTGGTTCTCTCCCACCTCCTTTTCCGGAAGAATCTTGTCCCAACTTTTATTTACACCCATCGATCTCAATTCATTTTTCCTGAGCCTGTTTCCGCTTGCCAACTTACGTAGCCAACGTGGCATTTTATGACTCACAATACCTTAACTTCGAGTATAATCCTTTTTGGTGGAAGAAGCTGGAAGAGGCCTACACTCGTAAATGGGCGAAGAAGGCTGAAGAAAAGAAGCGAAAGCTATCCATAAGGAAAACGTATGCAGATATAAGTGTATATTTATTACCAATGAAATTATAATAATATTATTATTAAAGAAATGAGAATAATACTCAATATTTAGACTTACAACGTGTATCCAGAATGCATTACGTATACTTAATATGATCACAACTTGTTCTGGAAAACAAAGTATTCCGAGGCTGTGTTTATAAACTTAAAAAATTATAAATTTTATTAATTGACAGAGTAAATCACTGTATCAAGCAAAGTTAGGAGCACATCGTTTTTTTAATTCAATGTGAGCTTCCACCAAAGTATCTCAAGAAGGTGTTTGGTTTAATCTAGAAAACGAGACGCCATTTGGGTTTAGTAACGGGCTTACGAGCATTCACAAGAGGATAAAACGAGCCTCCGAGACTCATCAGGCGTGTATAAGTGGAATTAAGTCTGTAACGAGGTACTTGACAAAAGACGTTCTAAACATTTGCTTCTTAATGACTCAACGTATTAAATTAACACATTTATGCTGAGCTCACGAAACTAATGTCAGATAGTAAAACGCTTTTACGGACACGACACCAGTTCGTTTTTAACGTTCGAAGAATAAATAAAGTTGGGAAAATGCTTAAGGCATTAAAAAATAAAACCAAAAACTACCTAGCTGATAGGACTTTTGCTTGAATACGTTCACGTATCAACCATATATGCCTTTATGCCATGAGCTGTACATTATACGAACTAACTTTTGTAACTGAATATAAACAAACTCTAGTTTCTCTATATTAAATTGTCACCTGCACGCAAATAAAGTAAAAATTTGCATGTTATAATGCCCTTAGTAATCAAAAAATAAAATTTTAAATAATTACAAATTTTAAAATAATAAACAATTGTTACAAATTGAAGAGCAGATACAAATTAATTCAAACTACACAAATTTCTTTAGATTATTAACCTAGTTTAATCTACATTTAAATATTTATTGCATGAACGGAAAGTGTCTTAATATAATTCATTCAAAGTGACAAACAGTTCATAAATTAAACTATTGTGCTTACTGAGCAGCAGAACTTGATCACTATTTTGAAGGAAAAATATTTATTATTCGATACATTTTGATGTTAGATGTTTTTCCATTATCATAAAAATCGGGAAAATTCTGACACCCTACTATTTTTGTTAAGTAAAGTAATAATTGTAGATTAGTCATACAATAAAAGCTAAAAATTTCAGACAATCGGATTTATGTTAAAATTCCCTTTAGTCTGACACAGCCTGATTTTTAAATTTTATTCCGATTTCTAATCCCATCTTTAGGTGCTTAAGTTCAAAAATATTGAAATTTCTAAAACTGTACACTATATTTAGATGTTGGTTAAAATTCCCTTTAATTTGATATCGCACATAGAATTTGCAGTTTTATTAAACTTTTATCACTTTTAATCGCTGGTATCCCAAAATTTTAAAATTTTCAAAGATAAATACTACATTCATGTTTGGTTAAAATTTCCTTTAATTTGATACCCTACATAGACTAGACTGTCGCGATTGTCTCATAATTTAAAATCTCAAACAGAAAGCAGAAGGATGAAAAAATAATAAAGATAATCCCCGGGTGGAAATCCACACCTCAACTAGAGAGAGCCTCGTCGGATACGGGGGGGCAGTTCTGCTGATGATTTTCGAAGTCCAGTTGATAACTTCAACCAAGGCAAAAACACAAACAAGACGAAAAAGAGGAAAGAAAGGAGATTAAAGTTCGGAACATGGAACATCCAAGGCTGGAATACAAAGGATAAAGAAATCTTAAACGAATTTAGCAAAATGAAATTGGACATATTAGTCATCACCAAAACCAAGAAAGAAGGAAACGGAACAGAAGAAATACAAGGTTCAATACATCTATGGATTGGAGTAAATAAAGATCAGACGGCAAAATCCGGCGTAGGAATACTTATCAAGAAAAAGTGCAGAAGAAATATAAAATCACGGGAACCAGTGAAAGAAAGAATAATAAAACTAAACCTGACTTTGTATGGTCGAGAAATAGCAATACTAGCTGTTTATGGTACAACGGATGACAGCTCTGCTGCAGAAAAAGATTACTTTATGAATACGCTACAAGATGAAATTACAAAAATAAAACAAAACTACGGAATCATAATAGCTGGTGATCTTAATGGAAGAGTCGGAAATAGGGAAAATGAGGAAACAGTAGGAGGATTTGGAGAACAGATATCGAATGATAATGGAGAAAGACTATGTGAACTAGATGACTTAAAAATTACAAACGGATTCTTTGAACACAAACACATACATAAATATACTTGGACACAGGAAACAAGAAAGTTGAGGTCGATAATTGACTATGTAGATAATAAGGAGCAGAACAACAATTATAATAAAAGACGTCAGAATTCAGAGAGGAACGGAGTGTGGAACAGACCATAAACTACTGATAGCAAAAATGAAATTCTCATGGAAATGAGCCAAAATACCAACAAAGACAGAAGAGATAATTACGACAATACAAATAAGTAAGGACAAAAATTCATAATTCAATTATTACAGGACGAATCGATAAGGAACCTATACCAGCAACGTCTAGATCAAAAGTTAATAGAATTTAGGTATGATGAAGAAGTAAACATCACGTATGAACACATAAAAGAAGCTATGCTGCAAGCAGCAATAGAAGCCCTAGGAGAGATTGAACAGGGAAATAATACATACAAATGAGACATGAAGGAAAATACGATAGAAGAGATAAAAGCAAAGAAAAAACTATATAACAAATGGATGTCCACGAAAAAAGAAGAAGATTACAGAAACTACAGACAGAAGAACAAGGAAGTGAAGGAAATGGTCAGCAAAGAGAAAAATGAAGCATGGGAAAACAGTTGTAGAAATGTAGACCAATACACAGGAGAAGCTAGGAGTTCAGAAGCATGGAATGTAATTAAATCATTACGAACGAATAGAAAGGATAAAATCTATATTCAATACATACAAGACAATGAATGGGAAACACACTATAAAAACCTACTTACGGAACGTAGACAAGAATTCCTGAATAACGATGAAGAAGAAATAGAGACAGAAACAGAAAATAGAATTACTATAACGGCAGCAGAAATAAGGAAAGCAGTAAACTCAATGAAAAACAACAAAGCCCAGGAGGGTTAGTAGCGGAACTAATAAAGTACGGAACCGAAAACTTGTGAGAATGATAGGAAGAATGTTCGAGAAGATTATAAATGGAGACGATTTACCAGCGGAATGGAAAGTGGCACGAATTAAATCGATATTTAAAAAGGGCGATAGAAAAGACTGCGAAAACTGTAGAGGCATAAGTGTCACAGCAACAATGGGAAGGCTGTATGGTAGGGTGCTAAGAAATAAAATCGAGGAAAATATAGAGGGAAAGATTGAAGAAGAACAAGCAGGTCTTACAGCCGGGAGATCATGCGTAGACCAGATACACTCCAACAGATCATAGAAAAGAAAAAAGCGAAGAACAGGGAAGTACATCTAGCGTTTATCAACCTTAGAAAAGCATATAATACAGTACCCAGACAAGAAATGTTTAAAGCTCTATCACAATTGGAAATACCGAAAGCCCTGACGCAAGCAGTAAAAAATCTATATAAAAACAACAACGTACAAATTAAAGTAGGTAACAAAATTGTCTGCAGGTTTAAAACATCCAAAGCGTTATTGCAAGCATGCCCAACATCACCCACCCTGCTTAAGATATTTTTAGAATATGCATTATCCATGTGGAAACAACAATGCCATGGAATGGGAATACCGATACGAAACGAACACCTGTACACACTATGCTTCGCCGATGACCAGGTAGTTATAGTCCATGATGAAGAAGATCTAAGCTACATGGTCTTCTAGCTGAATGAAGAATACACAAAGATGGGATTGGAAATAAACATAAAAAAGACTGAATACTTGGCAATTAGAGATGAAGAAACAACAGATTTAGAAGTAGACGAAAATGTTAAAATTAGAGGAATAGACAAATTCAAGTACCTAGGATTCACACTGAGTAAACAAGGCACAACGGAAGAAGAAATAAAATGTAGATTAGGGCAGACTAGAACAGGGATTAGTCAATTACACAGTGTTATATGGGACAAAAATATTAGAAAAAGCACAAAAAAAATGATGTATCAGACCATAGTTCAAAGCATTATGACGTATGCAGCAGAAGTATGGGCTATTAACAAAAAGAATGAAAGAAAGATTCTTGCAATAGAGATGGAATATTGGTGGAGGTGCTGTGGAATAACGAGAGCAGACCGAATAACAAACGAGGAGATCAGAAGAAAATGGAAACTGAAAGAAGTGTAATTGACTACATCGAAGAAAAAAGATTGGTGTGGTGCCGTCATGTCCGGAGAGCCCAAAATAGGTGGATCAACAAAGTGACGGAATGAAGTCCATTAGAAAGGAGAAAAAGCGACAGACCGAGAAGATCTTGGAGGGACGAAGTGGATGAATCTATGCAACGTATAGGACTTGAGGAAGGACAATGGAAACATCGGGAGAATTGGAAAGCCAGGTTGAAGGAAGGGAGACGGCACTAGCTGTAGCAACCCTATTGTATATATAGAAAGCAGAAGAACTAGAAAAACGCCATGATGAGAAACGACGACAGGAAGCAGAAGAAGCGGAAAAAGCAGGATGAAAAACGTAGTTAAGAAAGAGAAGAAGCAGAGGAACGACAAGAAGCACTCTTTCTGGAAACACAGAAACAGTAGGATATACTGTTGTTTGAGTCAGAAGAACGAAGAGGAAGTTATGAAAGCACTCATACAAGAGCAAAAACAATTGCAAGAGCATACCACCGCACAGTTGGATCTTCTCTGTCATGACTTGGGTGATTTACGCTGTGAGCTGAACGGATAATATGTAAGATGTTTACTATAGAAAAATCTCTTTTAAGTAAAGAAAAATCAATATCGACCAAAGTATCCGTTGCAGTAGAAGAGACAGTTGCAAACATACGAAAGCAAATTAAAATTGAAGTCTGGCAGTTAATGAAAATACAGTCATGTGTTTCGAAACAAACGGCTAAAGAGATAATGCCCTTACAAAGACAGAAAAATATGTGCAAAATAAAGTACCGTAGAAAGTGGCTTTGCTTGCTTCAAGGCTCTAACATTTGTTAGAAACTCGCCCAACACTGGGCGACGTATCTTTTGGCAATTTGAAGCGCTGCATGCGCAAATAATTGAACAGAGAAAGACAAGGCAGTTTTACTCGCTCTCGTTTAAAAGAACCTGCCACATAGCTGCTACGCAAAGTGCCACCTGATAGCTAGATCACATATGCCAAATTGAGAAAAGCTCTAGAATTACGTTATGGTGGAAAATATTTGCGCTATGTGTACTTCACTTAGTTGAGAGCAAGGCGACTGCGTTCCGGGGAGTCTTCAAGAGTTCAAAACAAATATCGACAGACTAATTAGATGGCCTATCCTCAAGCTCCAGAGGATTCTCGAATAAGGTTTGCAATACAGATATTTACAGATAATGAAGTACAGCAAGTTCTACGAATGGCAAGAAACCAGAATAGAGCCTCACTGCTCTACAGTTTGAGGCCGCTAAGTCTGCGTCTCTATGGGCAAATTGTAAAGATCGTGCAATAAATGACTTAGACAATACAGACGATGAAGAGGAAGAACAGGGAACAGGGACCCAACGATCTGCACCGTAGAACAAAGGATGGAAGACCGAATTGTTGCAAACAAGGGAAACCTGGACATCACAAAGAGATTGTCGGACCAACGTTCCGACGGAAACAAACATTAGTCGGTACAAAGGGGCGTGTGCTGGCTAACTAGCAGCGGCGGCTGATCAGGGGAGACAAGGAAGGCTAAGCCTCCCCAGAAAAATTAAAAAAATTTTAAAAAATAAACAACTAGTAAAAGACTCTAATTTTTATTTTAACTGAACATATAATCAATGTGTAATCGCAATTTCGACTTTAAGTTATCTGATTACTTATAAAAAAAAACTTTGTAATTACGGGTTATCGATAATAACGCAGAATAACAGCAGACACAGGTAAGGATCTAAGTAGCCGCCGTACTACACGTACAGCTACGTGAGAACTATGCCCGGCAGGTAGTGGGGGGACGCTAGTGCATCTGTAACAGTGCCAGGAGGCAACGAGTGAGTTAGCCTCTCGGCACGGTTTAAGTTAGTTTTACGCAGTCTTTACGTTCTCGTGCTCCTTGTGCGTGTGTATTATTATTATTATTCTCTTCTTGATATGTGTTTGTGATCTCTAATACGAGGATAAAATTAATTTAGCAGAAGAAAGTGAAAGTGATATTGCAGTATCGAAAACTACTGGAAAACCCCTTTCGCCGGTTGAGTGATTTTGAAAGAAGTAAAATGCTGAAACGTGGTCGACGTACCCCAAAATTTTTATTTCTCAAAAGGCACAAAAACCAATCTAGAACTTTCCATTCGTCACGGTACGATCAACATATATGGCTATGCGGTAAAGGAGTAAAGTAAAAGTTATTCTTTTAAGTAGGCCCTGCTTACTGTTAAGTAATTACTATAATTTTCCAGCTGTGAGGAACTAAAAGTTATGAACGTAGGTGACAATAAAACCTTTTCTCGCTATGACAAAATATTCCTGAACTGAAGATCGTCTCAACACCATTGGTTTAGTCTCAATTGAAAAAAGAATCCTATGCAAATTGGAAAGTCGACCGACATGGCATGATGATGGTACCGACAATTCTAAGAATGAGAAGGACCGTTATCTAAACAGGAGGAAATGTTTCGGCTAGGACAGAACATGTTGACAACGAGAATTATCAAGCCTTCGTCAAGTGCTTGTCTTCTCCGGTAGTCCTGACAGTGAAGAAGGACGGTGGGCTACGTTTCTGCGTAGACTACCAGAAGCTGAACGACCTGACGTGACAAAGAAAGATTCCTATCCATTACCTCTCGTCGACGATACGCTCGACACGCTGTCTGGAACTCAATGGTTTCGAACATTAGACCTAAAGACTGGATACTGGCAAGTCGGCTTTCATCAAGAAGATAAGGAAAAGAGACCTTTTTTAACTCCAAGTAGTACCTAATTAAAGTGATGCAATTTGTACCCTGTAATACACCAACAAAGTTTAAAATACTAATAGATCTAGTCCCCCAAGGCCTGGCGTGGAAAACCTGCCTTGTTTATTTGAACGATCTCGTAGATTTCGGAAAGTCTCTCAAGGATCATTTGAAAACCTTAAGGAAGTCCTAGCTACAATTCGCGATGCCCAGCTGAAACTGATGCCGAAGAATGACAGAGTATTTCAAAAGGAAATACAATAATTGGGCCATTCGGTCTCGGCAGCTGGTGTTAGTATGGATCTCAATAAAGCAGACACCGAAGGAAACTGGCCTCTTTCATAGACTAACGCAGTATTCTGAGATTTCTGAGGTTTTGCTCATATTATAAACATTTTGTAAGAGGCTTCGTTACTATTGCCAAACCACTACACGAGCTAACGGAAAATAAACATACATGTCAACGGTCAAGATAGTGCGATCAAGAATTCAGGACTTTAAACATTTCATTATGCTCAGAGTCAATTCTTGCTTCTCCACCTTTCGTAGCAAACACGGAAGTCCATCGTAAACACGGACGCAAGCAATACTGGTCTAGGAGCAGTTCTGTCTCAAGTGCAGAACGTACCAGCGAGTACTGTCTCAAGTGAAGAACAGTACTAGCTTATTACAGCAAGACGTTTTCCAAAGCTGTGAGAAATTATTACGTTACAAGATGAGAGTTGCTAGCTATCGTTCGAGCTTTGGAGCACTTCCTTAAATATCTGTACTAGAGGGACTTTGTACTTCGTATCGACTATTCCACGCTTCCATGGCTCTTAAAGTTTAAAAATCCTGAAGAGCAGTTAGCAAGGTGACTCGATACAACTTCAAGGAACAACATCGGTACAGCATGATAATGCAGCTGGCTTATCTCGAAGACCGCGCTCAGAAGATTGCCGACATTGCCGCAGAAAGGAAGAACAGAACGCGAATGAACGAGTTTAAGCCATCACTGTAAATTTCTTGTCGGACGATTGGACGACACAAGATTACCGACAAGAACAGAATGCTAATGAAGATACTGGACCGACGGCAAAAGGTGAGGGTCATCGCCCTGATTGGCAAGATGTCTGTCATGGCTCCAAAGTAGTGAATACTGTTGGGCACAATGGAAATCTCTACGTATGGAGAACGGAATGCTGATAAGGTCTTGGAAAAGTGCTGATGGACGAGACATGTCATGCAGCGGACAGTTCCCCAAAGGAAAGTGTACTCTGTTTTGAATAAAATCCATTATGGAGCATCTGGAGGTCATCTTGGTGTCAATAAAACAATAGGTAAAATACGGAAACGACGCTATTGGTTTCATCTTCGCCACAAAGTAGAGGAACGGCGTCGAACCTGTACAAAATGTGCTGCAAGTAACGGCCTACAAAGCAGAGCAGGGGCAAAATAAGGCAGTATAACGGGCTACTATTCGAGAGAATTGCTATAGACATTGCTGGACCTTTCCCAATTACATAATGATGGAAACCGGTACATCATGGTTATGTGGTTTTATTAAGTGGGTAGAAAGCATATGCAATTCCAAATCAGAAGGTCATGACAGTGACAAAGGCGTTAGTTTACTACTTCTGTTGCCGTTATGGTGTCCCTATGGGTATCCATAACGATAAAGGGAAGAATTTCGAATCGGGAGTTTTTAAAGAATTACGTCGCCTACTTAGTATTTGAAAGACCCGAACAACGCTTCTCCTTCCTCAGTCCGACGGAATGGTCGAAAAATTCAATAGGACACTTGAGTAGCATCTGTCAAAGGTTGTTAACGAGAACCAAACAGCCTGGGACCAGCTTATGCCATTATTCCGTATGACGAATCGGTCATCAGTACACAACACAACCGCCATGACCCCAGCAAAACCAGAGTTTGAAAGTGAGATTCGTCTTCCTCGGAACCTGATGTTCGGATTACCCGAGACTCAGTTCCAAGAACTGCAGTACTGTTCATTGCAGTTAGAGAACCAACTGAAAGAAATGAATCGTTTGATAAGAGAACGGCTAAAGATAGCCAGTGACAAAATGTTAATACATTTAGTTTTAATTTTATTACGCTCCTTCTTACTTGTTGGTTTTTCCTGGCATATTCTCTTTAGTCTACATGTTACGTTTCTATGAACATAACAGCCTCTCATTGCAGAAACAACTGCATATAACCTACACATGCTCACCTTCTAGCATACACATATTTTGTAGTTGTGTGTGATAATTTTTCACATATTATATATTTACATTTGTATACTACATCTTATAATATCTTATAGTTATATAGTATCAATGCCAATTTTATGATATTTTGCTTCGTACAGCACTAACAGTGTTCAGTGTGCCCTACTAAAAATTCATGAGAAATATCAAAATTTTCAATTCTGTTTTTCTATAATTATTCATTATACCGTCATATATTGAAAACATGCATACAAACAGACACCACAAAAAATGATGTAGAAAAATGTATCAGTAAAAAAGTTATTGCGTTAGGTTAGGATACTTTAGTGTACAAAAACTGTATTTATTTCAAAAAAAAGTTAGAAACTAGCTTATATAAAGCTGTATGTGAGTATAACACTGGAATTATGAAGACTTTAGCCACTATTCAAGAAGCTGCTGGTGTAAGTCCTCGGTGAGTACACTTAAAAATAGCACAAACATTGGCAAGAAGAGATTACGACTTGCCAAAATTTGGAAGTGTTAAACTTATGAAACTTACAGGAAAGAGCTAAAAGTCGCTCAACTACAAGAGGAAGAGAGAAAAACAAGGACTGTCATATGAAGCAGGAGAATTTTAAAAATATAAACTGAAAACGTTAGTATAAATTTAGTGTATGCCTATATCTATATCTATATATATATATTGTAACGAGTAGATTTGTACGTTCCTTAGAGCCACACGTTGCGGACGTCAATTTGTAACGAGTAGTTCTGTATGTGCTCTGTAGAATGTGTGTATCGTTAGTTCGCCTCACACTGGGTGGTCGTTACTTTATGTTCACGCTGACGATGTCCGTAGCGATCTCTGAAATTACCAGTACACGGATGTGGGAACCTTACCTGTTCTTTAGTAGGTGTGCGTAAATCCCGGGTGGCGCCAAATTGTTTTAACTGAAAACAATTAAAATAAAAAATAGGTCGATTGAGCGTTCGTGGCTATGACGGTATGGTGAATTCAAATTTACTCCCGCCACGTGCAGTTGATTAATGTGGTTCGCAGAGTTTCCGACGTCTAGCGCTCACCGCCACTATCGCTCGTAGCTAAATACACAAATCATATAATGCACTTTCCTATGAAATAAGGAACAGTGGTTACTACTCTGTACTAGTTTATTAAATTGTGTTTATTAATTATTCAGTAATATACAAAATTATATTTTGTTATTAAACAAATTTGCTCCGGCAATTATTATAAGACAAATTTCTCAAGGTCCGGCGAAGCGATTCTGAACGAATTATTTAGTCAGACATGGCGTCTGCATTGTTATTTACTATTAATTTCGTTCAGTTATTCTGGATTCTTGTGATTACGAAAAAAATATTAATTATGATTACAATAAAGTACACTACCTTACATTACTGGTACTTATATATTATAAGGAGTAATTCCAATTTGTTCCTGACGTGTTATAAAGTGTGTTTCAAAAGTTCGTAATTTTTATACAGGTTATCTTTCTCGTTCACATAAGTTTAGTGTTTTATATTTTAATTAATCTTTGAAAGAAATAATATCATCAGTTTATAGTGAGAGTTCAAAGTGTTGTGAGAAAAATTAAATAAAGAATTTAATCCATAAATTCGGGTAACTCAGCAATACTTATCAAATCAGTTGACTTGAGGTGTAATGTCATTCAGTTGAAATGAGTTGGGGTCATCGATAGTCATCAATCTTCCATCATTTTGGTATTTAAGTACGCCTGGCTTCTTTTTCGTATTAGTTGGTTGACATTTATTAATTTAGAATTTATTAATCTGGTATTTGGCCTCAATTGGATGTCCTAGTCCTTCATCATCTTACTTATTCGTTTTATCAAAATTGGATTACTTTTAATCGTTTTATGTTAAAATTTGTGTCATTTACGGCTTGGCGTCTCTTCGTCAGAAGCTTCAATCCATTATTATTTTACTAAAAGTTTCTAACGGAATATTTATAAATAACGTTCAGTTGTCATGGTAACTGATTGACTCTCATTGGCTATTCATGACTTAAGCCCATTGTTATAATACAGTATTTGAATTTTTATTCAAAATGACTAAATATCTTCTGATTGCTATTATTCTTCTGTCTTCTTATCTAAGTATGAGATATTACCACAACTGTTCGTATTTTCTTTCAAAGATCATTTTGACATCCCAAAAAACTGGGTTTGCTTATGTATTATTGTTTTGACAGTTATGTTGATATTATTTAATTACATTTCTTTCTTATTTTATGTCTTTAATTTAACATTTACATCTTAATATGATCCACTAATTATCATTGATTAGTTGCTTGCCTTGGATTTGCTAATATAATAGTTAATTTCTTACAATTTGTAGTTTTTGGTTTTATACAGTTAGGCATTTCATAGGCCTAGGTAGTAATTGGCTATATTTTCTTATTTTATACAAATTACATCTTATTTTACCTTTATACATGTTTTGTTTTGTGTTACAAATTATTTGTTTATTTGTTGAATTGTTTTGGGTCTGTTTTATAATAATTGTATGTTTTCATTAGTTCCCATATTATGGTTTGTCTATTATTTTCTAACTGCTTTTCCAGTATTATTAGATTTATATGAATTTATCTTTTTTCTTATTTATATTGCCATTGTTTATAATTTGTCTATTATTTACTATTCTCTATAAAATATAACATATCACTTAGGCTAATGGTCTGTATAATTCTTTCAGCCATATTCCTATTCATAAACTTAATCAAACAATTCTTTAACAGTTATTATGCTACTCTTGTTTACATTTGGTTTATTCCTACTTATTTTTTTTTGTGATAAACATCATCACACCATTTACTTTATCTAACTAACTATCCCTTAGAACATAGCATGTTTATTGATTTTGCATTTATATTCTTTACTATATTTTTTCTTATATAAACTTCACTCTCTAACCATGGTAACACTAACTTTTCACTTTCCATGGGATTCCTTTCCTGAATACTATTGTATTCCTCATCTACAATTAATCTTAATCCTAATAATAACAATATCCTTATTTACTATCACTTTTCACCATTAACATTTAGTGTTTATCACTGATTATTAGGTGTTTATACCTATCAATAGGGGTTCTATTTATTTTGGGGGTTTACACTGTCACTTTGCACTTTTTATATTTTATTTAAGTGTTACTAGTGGGTATTCCCTGACATTAAATTATCTTTCTCACTTACTCATGTTCACTATCTAACTATCTCTCACTTTACAATGGTTAGTTATACTGTTAACAAGTTTCGTATCATCATAGAGTGATTTATAATATTTATTCTCTATTTATTTGGTTAGTGTACTTTAGTTTGTCATTACTTTATTGGACTTTAACAATTATCATTTACATTGATTAATTAGTCGATACTAATAATTATCATTTACATTTATTATTTATTGGTTTCTTTTTCATTACTTTATTTGAGTGTAACATTTCTCCTTTTCTGTTCTATATTATTCGTTTGTGTCTTTTCATTTCTTCTCATTTTATTTCATTTATATTTTGCTTGTTTCCCTTTCATTTACTTTCTCCTTTGATTTCATTTATTTCATTTTATTGAGTCAATCACTTGGGTTGGGTCATGTAGTCGTTTGTTGCGTCATAGTCATTTTATTTTCATTAGTTTAAACATTTTATATAGTTGATTCATCGTTTTTCCCTGGTATTGGGGTGGCTTATTTGTGTTGTAACAATATATATCTATATATATATATATTGTAATAAAACGTGTTTATTTACAAATAAGTATAATAATTGTTTAATAAAATTTTTATTATTTATTTATATAAATAATTAATTAATTTTTTAATTATTTAATTATTTTTTATTATTTTAGTGTTCAATTAATAAAAATACTAATTAATAATTAGGTATGATTTGGTGAAGAAATATTTGTTTCTCCTCGTTAAATAAATTGTCGTGGCCAAATCGATTGCATGCCGCGATCCATTCCGTATCTTTATTTCTTCTTCTGCTCGTTCCTTTCCCTCAGAAGTTCTCGTTTGTAAGTTAATAATTAATGTACTTTAAATTAGTTCTCAACTAATCAATAAAACGATATTTTAGACCAATAATTATATTTATTATGCTCAAAGTAATTATTCGACTTGCGTCGACTAATTCGAGTCGGAGTCGAGACTAGATCCCAGGTCGATTATTACAGATTATGTTCAAAATTATTCAAATTCAATTATTATATAACAAGGATTCTTTGAACTGTCGAAATAGTCAGGAAATGCAAGAGAATTCAATACTTACAATTATAAAAACTTATTCATTAACAGACAATAATAATAAAATATAGTGTATAGAAAAATTTAGATTAAAACCAGCTGACTGCTCTGACGTTACTCCGTCTCCTTCCGTTTAGATTCGTTCGACTTGGAATGACAAGATGGCCGCCTTCGTGAGTTGTTATACGCTGAAAATCAGTCTCCGAGATTTCCTTCAAATAAACGTAGCAGTTGATTAATTCCTCTTCTGTGATGCCGCTATTGGAATATCCACAAGTTGTAGTGTTTAGTTTTAGTCCTCCAGGTTGTATTTCGTTCAGTAATAGGTGTCTAGTGTCAAATGGTTCTTTCCAATCAATTGCTTGTTGTGAGGTTAAATTTATTCTTCAATCGTGTCCATACGTTGTGACAGCTAGATTAAGTGGTGTTTAATTTAGCTTTATTATTCCAATGACTGTTTTAATTGTCTTCATTAATTTACAGTATGTTCTTTATTCTTTTATACTTCCATAATATATCTTAGTTCGAGTTAGTTAAAATTTCAATTCAATTGGTTTTTTAAATATACTCTCACACGTCCGTTCTGCTTGGCGTTTAACAATCAACTAACTATATTTGTTTCTTCATATAGCAAATTCTGTAAGATTTTGGTCTCATTTTTCATTGTTCATTATCAGCTGTTTTCCTAATTACCAATTCAATTTTATAGAAATAAATGACATTTTTTATATTTTACTGGCTATAAATTATTTGTTAGTACTTTTATGGAATTCTAATTACATAACAATATTCCTGCTTTTATTTTATACAAGTTAATACTAAATTTGACCTATTTTGGTTTGAATTAAGCTTCTGAATTACATTCCTTGAAATTTACCTCTAGGCCTTATTATAATTCACATAATTACCCATTAAATGGTTTACAGTATATTTTATGTTACAATTTTCCTCAAATATAATTACTAATTAAATTATTGTAATTTTGCTTTCTCTACCTGGCTATTATTCTAAAAATTTAATAATTTATTTGTATTTTACTAGTACTTGCTTTACTGATTATGGCATTATCTTGTACAATCACAATTTAAGTCAATTTTACACTCTGATTCTTTTAATCACTACTATAGGTTGTTGTTATAATTATGATAAAGTATTTGCATTCTGAATGGGATAATCTATATCAATTTGGTCTAGTTTCTATTAATTTATTTCCTATGATTTGATTTACAGGGTCAAAGTTGAATTTGACTTGACTATCAATTTTCAATTTTCCTATCAATGTTATAATCAATTCACATTACTATTATTATATTTTCTGATTCACTATTTATAGGTCTTTGCCTTTAATATTTTGAATTAATATTTTGCCTTTCCTTTCTTCACAAAATTATGACATTAATTAACATTATTTAAATACAATAAACACTTATATATACTAACATCTAGTATCTACTACTACTAACATGGTCTGTATTGTATACACATATAATAATTAAACATAATAATTAAATAACTAAACAAATTAAGGTCTTAGCCTAATGATTGTCTTTTATTGTCCTTTTAAAATTGGTTTGGGGTGTTTCCCTCAATCACACACTATTTCATTTATACCTAACTTTACATTAGCTCTGATTATTTGGTATTGTATTCTCTTACTTTGTAATTTGTTTTTCAAAATTAGTATAACTACTATAGTTTGAGTTCTTTCATTTATGTGGTTTACTGCTATAGAGTGTTCTGTCTTTAAAGTACGTTTCGGGTATCTTGAGATTCTTCATTTTAATTAATTTGTTCTTGGCTGTAACTCCTTACTACTCCTTATCTTACTGGGTATCCTGATTATTTTACTGGGATGATAATCATACTATTTGTTTTCAACACATTTTGCTATAAATTGAATATAGGCTATGTAATTTCTTTGAATCGAGATTTTTTCTTGTTCTGTTAAGGCATTTTATTTATGATTGTGATTACTTTTTGTTTTTTCTGTTACTTCTATTTACGTTTACTTTACTCCTTCCAGATTGGTTCTTCCCTTCTTCTTCTTCTATGTGATATTAACTTGTAGAATAAGGTAAAAACTTCGTTGTGCTACAATATATATATATATATATATATATATATATATATATATTGTAATGGTACAGATCTTCAACAAACACTAATGAAGAAACATGATAAGAATAAATTATTAAATACTTAACACTATAATTAAAAGGGATGAGTCAGAGATAAAAGAATGGGTAACTAAAATAATAATACGATCAAGCATATAAAAGTAATCATAAAAGTAACCTCTGATAAGAGAAAAGTAACAAGCAACGAACCAAACCGTTGAAAACAATGATACAAGGCGATTTAACCATAATAACCCAATAGATGGTAAGTGAGAAAGTAGAACCAGCCCCAACACTAACATAAGGATATCTAAATTATGACAAAATGAAGTGAATAACTAGAACCAGCCCCAACACCAATGAAAGGATATATGGATCATCACAAAATGAGGTGAATAACTAGAACCAGCCACAACACCAGTGATAGACCAAATAAAGGGAAACCAGATGAGAAAGTGAAAACCATAAAATAATTGCAACGAAATGAAATGAAAAGAAAACACAAACAAATAACATATAATAGAAAAAGCTGAAATGTTACAACCTAATAAAATAATGGAAAAAGAAACCAATGAATGACAATTGTAAATAATAATTATTAGTGTCAACCCAAACAAGCAATATAAATGATAAGTGCTAAATTTCAATAACTTAAATTTAGAAAGGTATACTAACCAAATGAATAGAGAATAACTATGATAAATCAGTCTAATACGACATGAACTTGTTAACGTTATAATTGAACCTTGTAAAGTGAGAGATAGGGAATTAGAGAAATAATGAACATTGTAAAATGTGAAAGAGAATTTAAGTTAAGCAATACCCACCAGTAACACTTAAATCAAACATATAGAGTGCAAGGTGATAGTGTAAAATACCAAATTAAATAGAACCCCATTGATGGAGATAGACACTAATAAATCGGTGAAAAAGATTTAAGAGTGATAAAAAACTATCAGTGAGTGCTAAAAATGAGTGAAAGCTAATAATTGCTAAACACAAAAAGAAATGTGGCAATTAACAGCAATTATCAGTGAACACAAGTGTACATAACAAACTGAACCAAAGTGCAATAAACTAGGTAATTAATAGAGTTCAGATAGTAGTAGTATTGACTACCTATCATATTTTAATTTGTGAGCCATTAGTATTCTAAGTTGTCAATTCATAGTATTACCAATGTATTTAAGCAAAAATGACTATTAGTGTGCTTATACACAGCATATATGATTTCTGATGTACAGAGGTAAAACCCAATATCGTTAATTTAAAATGATACAGTAAAGAATATTTTATTTTTGACAAACTGATAATAATAAAAAAGATGTTAATATTAGAATAGTAAACAGTTGTTGAAGATTCAGTTATGGCTTAATGTCATTTGGAATTAATCATAAGGAAATATCATTGTATTAATATGGTTAATTAATGTTTATGTTTTTATTTTTTATGTCATGTAATAATTATAACTCACCAAAGAGTATGAGGAGATGAAGAGAATGAACATTGTGAGTAATGAATGCAATAATTATTATGTTTAATGAATAGGAATATGGCTGTGGGAATTATACAGACCATAAACCTAAATGTTATACTTTAAGTAATAGAGAATAAGAAATAATAGTTCAATTATAAACAGGAGCAATAAATAAGAAACAAGATAATTTCAGACAAATCTAATGATACTGAAAAAACAGTTATGACAATAGACAAGCCATAATATGGAACCTAATAAAATAACATACAATTACTATAGAACAGACATAAAACCATTCAACAAATGAACAAATCATGTATAAAAAAAACCAGAACGTATACAAGGGAAAAATAAAATGTAATCTGTATAAATTAAGAAAAATAGCCAATTGCTATTTAGGCCTAGGCAAATGCCTAACTGTAAAACAACAAAAACTACAAATTATAAGAATTAAACTATGACATTAGCAAAACTAAGACAAGTAAACAATAAAGGGCAATTAGGGAATCATATTAAGAGAGAAATGTTAAAGTAATAATATAAAATAAGAAAGCAGTGTAATTATATAATATCAACATAACTGTCCAAATGTTAATACAGCAGTAAACCCAACCTTATGGGATGTTAAATTAATCTTTGAAACAAAATACAAACAGTGGTGATGATATTTAATACTTAAAAAAGAATACCGAAGATTAATAGCAATCAGAAGATATATAACCATTTTGAATAAAAATTCAAATCGTCTAACAATGGTCTTAAGTCGAGTTTATCCAATCATAATCTTTGAGTTACCATGACAACAGCAGAATATTGATGATTTTTCGGTTAGGAACGTTAGAATCTTAGTGACGCTTACGAGGGAGAGACGCCAAGCCGTGAAGGGCCCAAATTTGATTTAAAAACAGTAAAAGTGACCATATTTCATGAAGTGAAGGACCGAACTAACTAAAGAGGGGATAACACATTCAACCCAGGCCAAGGACCAGCTTAATTAAATCCAGATCTATTAAAATAAATCAACTAACATGAAAAAGACGCAAGGCGTACCTGAAGCCAAAGATGTTTTAAGAATGAAGAACCAACATCGATGAACCCAACCTACATTAACTATCTGACACTACACTTCAAAGCAACTGATGATAAGTATTGCTGAATTAACTAAATCTCTGAAATAAATTCTCTTTCAACTTTCTCACTAAACTGTGAACTCTCACTGTACCTGATGGTATTATTTTTTCAAAGATTGATAAATAAAACATATTTTATGCATACCAACTAACTGAATATAACCTATGTACTAAACGAATGACACCGTCACACACTTTTGACACCACAACTTTGAATCTAATGTAAACCTTGTTCATATTTAATTATCACGATTGTAAAGTGATGTATTAAAATTAATTATCTTGTTTTAAACTTCTTTGTCGTACATAAAAGAATTCGTTGGCAAATTTATTGTGTATAAATAAGAAACCCCGTCTATCATGGCGACAGAATAACATTGCATTGCCAACCCAGCCTTCCGCTGAGTGAACGATTATTTATTGCCGAGGCTAAAACATATTATATTAATCACATCTTGTATAAGCATTAATGAAAATTAACAAGTTCTGAAGCCAAATAAAAAAGTGTGAATCGTTACTAACTGTCCAGTAATTATTTTCAATATATTATGTATGTTGTGTTTTGTAGCAGCGAGTAGAACTAACCAACATTATTTTACGTTGGTAACACGTTCCCCCACTCAAGCGAGATTCGAGTTACAGCCAGTTGGCGAACAATTCGAATCAAATGCTACAACACCGTAAAACAACTAAGATAGAATCTTTTAATTGTTTTCTGGCAAAACAATTTGGCGCCTATCGGGAAGAAGTAAAGAGTGAGAAGGGACAGGTAAGGACACACAGGCTACACGACGCTTTTATAACACAGAACGCGTCCGACGTGCGACTTAATAACGTTTCCAAAATTTAAACACTAAAACTCAATATAAAAAATTAAATATAACGGAAGGAACAAACACGAGTTTCTACAATATATATATAATATTGTAAAATTAGTGATTTCTCGATAAGACAACATACAAAATATGACTAAGTAATTTTTAGAAAAATATGTCATCATCTGTAGATATAGTCAATAAGTGCAAACATTTAGATGTTACTAATAAATAAAAAATGTGATCAAAAAGTGTTAAAAATTTAGTTTATTTTAATGAGATGCAAGTAACAACTTTGAAAGCCTTTTTCTAAAGAACAGACTTTTAAGTTTTTCAAAGAAAAAATCTGATATATCTAAAAAAGTATTTAAGTTACAGACTTGAGATTTTTCACACTTTTTACCACGCTATAATGAATATTTTCTGGTTCAACGGAACTTCTGTTACCCCCCCCCCCCCCGAATACGAAGTTCCAGTATTTATTTAAATTAAAATATTTTTGGTGAATTGTTTTTACTTTTAAAGTTGTATAACTTTTTGAAGAGGAGAGATATAATGTTCACCATATTTGTTGTAAACTTACTTTTAAGGTCCTTATAATAAGCTTAAATTTATTAAATTCTCTATAATAAATTTAAGATATCTAAATTTTTTGCATTTCCATTATTGTTTAAAATAAATATCGTAAAGTGCAACAAAATATAAAAAAGAGACTAACTTAGTGTATAGAATGTTTTAGATTGCAAGAAAGACAATGACATTCACGAAAATTACATTTCAAAAATAATTGAATGAAAAAAATAAAATTAAAAAAATTAACATTTCAAAGAGAATCCTCATAAATAGTTTTGACGAATAAAGTTCACTTTTGTGACGTCCCTACAAGTAGTTCTGTCAACTATCATGAACATATGAATTTACTATCACTTTTGCAAATGCGAACAAACGGAATTTGCTTCTGAAATAAAAGATTCTGGATAGAGCAAGTAACACACATGTTCTCTATACATCTAGGTTGATAACTCGTTATGTTCCCTAGGGGGTAACCACCCGTCAGTTTACCTGAAACAGGGATTTGAAGGGTATTCATAGTTCCCTTTGTTCTGTTCCTCAAAGCTTCTCTACTCCGTACTCCCTCCTTAATATCACACTTGCTCCGGAGGGAAAATGTGTTTGACACTCGTTTGTGAGCGCGCGCGCGCGCGCGTGTGTGTAGGTCTGTCCGTGTCTCTACCTACCTATCTGTATCTCTACCTGTCTCTCGGCCTGTAAGTCCTGCATTTCAAGGATTTTTAATATAATTATGACAAAAATAATTTTAGTATCTTCCGCAAGTTTCACCGAATCTGTATAAATTATTTTTAAAATTATTGAAGTCAGTTTTTTGTAATATTAAGCCTACTCGTAAACCAATATTTTCTTCAAATTAACAAATTAACTGTCTTAAAAGAGCGTGTTACGCAGAAATAAAGGACATTCAGTGTCATTTGTTGTAATCAAAGGCTATTAAGTACGATAATGTATTGCTTTTTATTACCGATGTAGTGTCGTATACGAAGAAAGCAGCTGAAGCCCTTTGTGTCAGCTATGCGAAATTGATACACGTTACCTGTGTTGTGTATGCTCTACACAGCGTGTGTGAAACTATCCGATCCTTTTATCTTAATGTGGACATATTAGTATCAAATGGAAAAGTGTTTGTTAATTCCCCTACGAGAATTGATTTTACAAACACAATAATCCTAACCTTCCACTGCCACCCACCATTGTCACTCGCTGCAGTTTGTAGTGTCGATGTAGTCACCCATTGGGACTTGGCTTTCTGCAGTATTACACTATGCTGATAACTTGAACAGTGTTAAGTCAGTTGTTGACGAATTGGACAAACATGGTGTTTTATCAATAGAGATTTTTCAAAATCTATTGAAAGACAAAATTGTAAGAAATGAATTGGCATATTGGGTTTCTTGTGCGATTAGATAAAAAAACTCGAAAAAACAATAAACCTCTTAACAGAAACTGTTAACGAAATACGTTTTGTTAAAAACAAAATCAGTTCTCTCACAGTATCAAAAATGGAAACCTTAAAATACAAATTCAAAGCTGTGTTTGTAAAAAACTATGGATTTGGAATTGTAAGTAAAGTTGCCCAAGTTGTAGAAGGTCAGCAAGTAGACATTGAAACGGACACTCATTTTAAGTGTAAACGATGTTCGTCCTTTACGTATGCCAGATTGACTTCATGTGACATTGAACAGTCATTTTCTCAATATCGACAGGGGTTGGGGTCCTTTTCCCATTCTATGATAATCGCCAAATATTTGTAATGGACAGTTTATAGAGATGGCGTTTATTGTGCACTCCAACTCCAATAGTAACATTTTCAAGAAGGAACTGAAGAGTTGACCAGCAAATTTGGTGAGTATTTATAAACATTTTTCCTGTTACAATCTGTTTGATTGTGTTAAACTAAAAGAAAATATTTTTAATTTTTTAACAAATATTTTTTCGTTTTTTAGCACATAAAAATCCGTTCCCTAAACATAACAATGATATACGATGCAGTATAATGAGTGTAATATTTATCTCTTAGTCGATTCAAGTAAAACAATTAAATGTTTATACTATGTTATTAAACACAAAACGAAACAAAACTACCCCGCGATACGGTCGTGTCGTCACTTCGTCGTACTTCAAAGTTGTAAAGATTCGTGTACTCTACGTGTAAAGTCAAGTGTCACAAACACCAATACATAACTTGGATGAATGACCACATGGTAGTTCGGTAGCCGGGGACCTCTACAGAATGACAGAATATTGGTTATCAATATTTGGTTATTAATTGTTATCAATTTTGGTTACGAGGAATCTTGCCACACTGGTAACTGCATTTACACAGGACCTACAATGAAGATAACACTATTAAGTGGCTTAATTTTTTACACTAAACCACTTACCCTGGTTTCAATTCTTCAGCCTCAAATTTATAAGCAGACAAACGAGAAAAATAATAATAAAAACTATCATAAAATTAAAAATACTATAGACAATAATGCTATAGGTAATATGATAAAGGTACTGACCAAGTCTTCTGGTGGTTTTTTTGGCCGGAATTGGTTTACTGTTTGCTCCAACATACTCTAGTCCAAGGTTTCGTCTTTTTTTCGCTTCATTTTTAATACAGCCTTCACCTTTCCTTCGCCTTTTTTTTACTAATTTCTTCATTTCCATCAGTTACTGCACTCATTTTGTTTGTTACGATCAGAAATAAATAAGAATAATAAATTTATGGCAACTAGTCGTCTGATAACAGTACAGACGTTGATAAATAGTGCTTTACTATGCTCGCAAGCATAGAAACTGTCTCCTGTTTGACTATTTTTTAGTTTTTATTTATAACAACTGGAAACAAAATTTTATAATGCTCGGAACATTGGGGGGAGTGCCCCGCTTGCCCCCCCCCAAGTTACGCCTATGCCCACACCCACACAATTCATGAAACAACTGGTGCTGTTGGCGCACACACCACCTAGTGGATGTTTTTGTAATCTTATTTAAACAACTACAACATAGTCCTTTATTATTTGTTATGTGCGTTGGCTTATAACACGTAATTCATGTTGCAACTCAATTTTCAATTTCTTGGCGCTCAGCCCAGTTTTCATTTAAACTCTTCAATATTCGAGTCCAGTCGGCAAAGTAAAATTTAGTTACACTCAAAATAACTTGAATTGCAACTGTAACTTATTTATTTAGAATTATGAACAAGACGTTAAAAGAAATCATCAACCCAGTTTGAAATATAACAGCACGGTGACATTAACATTGGCAGTTAGCAATTATTTTACCTTTATCTATACAAATAAATAAAATTGAAGTGTCTGTTTGTAATGTCAAAATAACAGCTTTTTACTAAATGCATATGAAAGTATATAAGGTACTTATAACAAAAAGACAATTTTTAAAATTTTTGTCTGTCTGTCTATCTGTCTGTTTGTTCCGGCTAATCTCCGAAACGGCTGGACCGATTTTGACGGGCTTTCACTGGCAGATAGCTGATGTTATAAGGAGTAACTTAGGCTACTTTTATTTTGGGAAAAAAAAAGAAAAAAGAAAAGAAAAAAGTCGAGCAACACGTGCCCCACGCGCACGCCGCTGCCGTCGTCGGACCGAAAGGCCCCTCTCACCGCTTCCCCCTCCAACTTCCTCCTCCAACGTAATATAACAAAGGTTGCCTGTCGCGCGGGCTCAGAACGCGCGAGCGGGCTGTTGCAGATGGTTGTGTCTCAACTCGCGCCTTAAAAAATTGTTTTCTAGCAGTGAGAAAACAATATTAATTTTTAAGTTATATTGTTAAACGTAGCCACAACCTCCCAAAATCGTCTCTGTACCGTAATTATTTGCGATAAATGTAAACTAATTTCTATACTTCCAATAAATACACCCTTTTAATGTACACTAACAACGTAAATTTTATTTAAGTTACATTGTCGTACGTAACCTCCATAAGCTGGCATTAGTTACTTGTGAAGAAAACAGTTGGTGTACACATCGAGCACCAAAATGTAGTACTCGCGCGGCGACGGAAGTTACATTTTGCCGCTGACTATTCCCTAAGACCCGCGATAATTTCTGTTTGTTTGTTTAAAAATATTTATCTTGACACAACAATTTTTAATTATCTTTACAATTTTTACATTACTTATAATGCTTTCGACTCTGAGAGAACGTTCCAAGTATGTGATACAGATGGGACAGAAATGTACTAGATGACGGTGTCATGGCGGTTGGCGTTGTCTGTTGTCTTTACTAATTGACGTGGTTAATGAGGTTCAGTTTAAGAGTGCAGTTTAGTTTGGTTTGTATAATGTGAATGCGAATGTGTTGCCAGTGCATGTACTATTGACTAAATTATTTATTTTGAGGTTTTCGAGTATGTGTTTCCATTTACGATAATGTATCAGAATATTGTAACCACGCGGTTTGGATTCGGGTTATGAGGCGTCATTAAAATATTTTTAAATTCTTTATGCTTGCTGATCATCTTATATATACCATTCATCCGATTGCGATGAAACTTCGGTGAGTTGTTGTGCGCACGCCCGCGAAGGTTTCTGTATTTTTTTCGATGGGGTCCTTTGGGGGGTTCTTTGGGGTCTTCCACATCTCCTCCTAAACCACTGGACCGATTTCAACCAAACTTGGCACAAATATTTTGCGCAACGGGAGAACCAACATAGGATAGGTGTTTTTTCGATGGGGTCCTTTTGGGGGTTCTTTGGGGTCTTCCACATCTTCTCCTAAACCACTGGACCGATTTCAACCAAACTTGGCACAAATATTTTATACAACGGGAGAACCAACATAGGATAGGTGTTTTTTCGATGGGGTCCTTTTGGGGGTTCTTTGGGGTCTTACACATCGCCTCCTAAACCACTGGACCGATTTCAACCAAACTTGGCACAAATATTTTACGCAAAGGGAGAACCAACATAGGACAAGTATTTCTTTCGATACGATCTTTTGGGGGGTCCTTTGGGGTCTTCCACGTCTCCACCTAAACCATTGGACCGATTTCAACCAAACTTGGCACAAATATTTTACGCAACGGGAGAACCAACATAGGACAGGTGTTTTTTTCGATACGATCTTCTGGGGGGTCCTTTGCGGTCTTAAAAAACTATTAGATCTGGTTACTATGGCAACCCAATAGAATAGATTCTGTTCTAAATATATTATCGCATTAAATTGAAGACCACGCGAACGAAGTTGTGGGCAACAGCTATTTATTTTTAAGAAGCCTACTTTAATTGAACTTTATTAATTAAACTAACATTTTCATTACGTACAACGTGAAACTCCGTAGCGAAGCACGGGTATTCTGCTAGTTTACTATAAATCTGACAGTTGCTAGCAAACAGTTTAACCTACATCATGATACCATACCTAAATCGCTTCTTATATCAGGAGCAGAGTAGGCTGTTAAGCAATTCAGCATACACTGCGGACAGCACTACGCTTCTTATATCAGGAGCAGAGTAGACTGTTAAGCTATTCAGCATACACTGCGGACAGCACTACGCTTCTTATATCAGGAGCAGAGTAGGCTGTTAAGCTATTCAGCATACACTGCGGACAGCACTACGCTTCTTATATCAGGAGCAGAGTTAGCTGTTAAGTTATTCAGTATACACTGCGGACAGCACTACGCTTCTTATATCAGGAGCAGAGTAAGCTGTTAAGCTATTCAGCATACACTGCGGACAGCATTACGCTTCTTATATCAGGAGCAAAGTAGGCTGTTAAGCTATTCAGCATACACTTCAGCCGCTTGTTATTACTCTAGATGGATGTTACCCTAGACCAACTCGAACTGCGTGCTAAAAACGCATCTTAATTTTGCCACGTTCCCCAGGGTCCCTAGGTTAATAGCAAAGTGCGTTCTCATAAAACAGAAACGAATATACAAAAGTTAAAAAATGGCTCACGTAAAGAACGGTATTACATGCGCATTTCCGATGTACAAAGAGTTTTTTTTTAATATTAATAAGTTACGAGAACATAAATAAAACAATCCCAGTGATAAGAATAAAAAAATATTGTTTCCTTAGTCTGAGATATTATGGTATTAAGGTTTGAGACGTCGAGTTAATCGATAAAAAGGGAACGTTGTAGCATAAAGAAACGACGGGGGAACTGGCCGAGTTTACATTTAGGCTTCTACCATAAATTTTAAAAGTAAAGTGTGATAAGGAAATTGAATTTCCTAAAAAAAAAATTATAGGATCTGACATTAACTTAGAGAGGAGGTTAAAGTACTCTGGAATCTAAGTGAAGAGCTAAAACGGGTGCGTGTCCGTGCATTACTTTGTAAAAAGCAATTACCACAAATCAATTTTTTTTTCTTTTTTAAAAGTCTACATTACGTCCCAAAACCATTGTAAAAAAGGAACGCATCTACAGAATGCAGCTGATAAAATTTTGAAATATATTAATAATCACACAACTTACAATTATCGATTGGTATTTGTGATTTGACCGAAACTAAAAAAATCGTTTGTCACATTTTGTATTCACATTTTGCAGTACAGTAAGAAGAGCTTTCTACTAATACATATTTGTCAGTTTTTGAAAAGTGGGCTACGGCTATTTCGAGGGAAGAAATCAACTTTTTAAAAATTTAAAAATGAATATAAAAATCTCTACTTTCAATCTAAAAATCTTCTCCATATAAAATATATTGTTTAATTATCGTAACATAATAAAACTTTCAAAACAAACTGGATTAACATTCATAACATATCGACTGTGTTTTAATTTTAGAATCTAAAAGCCACGTTCAAGAGAATATGTAATAAATAAAATATAATTAGTGTTTTGACTTATCTTTGTCTTTTCAATATACTTGTTTTTTTGTCGCATAAACTTGATAGACAACTACATTATCATACAACTAATATAGTAGCCTGTATCTTTCACTATGTTTCAGACGTTTTGACTGTTAACACAACATTTAGTGTTGAAAATAAAGGTATCTTGACAGCATAGTACACGGTGCCGAGAATCGAAGGGGGGGCAGGAATCACATCGGCTGGCTTCAGAGAAACATTCCGTCGAAAGGATTGGTAACACAAAATTAGAAAGAGTGATCCGACTAATCGAAAGCAATTATCTGATGGGTCAACTTGGCAGGCAAGGTATACGAAGTTAATCAAGATATTTTTAACGTGAGAAAACATATCCGTGAAATTAAACAGCTGAGGAATATAATCATATCCAAAGTTCACACATAATTAACACTCACGGTTAAACATCATATTTGAGAGATATTTGTTTTGAGAGTGTTATGATCTCTCGGGAAAATTGAAATTAAGGTTTACCGTAGTGGCTTGAAAAGGCTAGAGAAGCCTTTAATTACGTATCACATTAATTAGTAACGAGCGGAACTAACGGAGCGCTTAATGTGGTTAAACCTTAGCCGGAATTTCGTCCTCTCTGCATCAACATCAGTTTCTTAATGCTCGGACGTAACCAGCAAAATTCATTAGGCTCCCGTTACTACCATGTGTAGTATCTGTTATTTATTTTCTCCTTTGGGCCTTTAGCCCAAATTGGCCTTCTGCTTCTGCTTCCTCCAATTTCTGTCTCCTCGGTTATACATCAAGACTACCATTACTCTTTACAATTCGTTTAAGATGTCTTGCCACCTTTTCCGAGACATCCTATTATCGTTTGTCCTTCTACTTAATGTTTATTATGTTCGTGATTTCTCTAGTCATTAATTCCCATCACATTACCACTATGTGACAACTGTTAAACATTAGGAAGAAACGTAGCAGCTGTGGGAAGAAACGTTTCCTAACAGTTAAAATAATTTTTTAATAACGTGTGCATACATTAATTTGTCATACAAAATAAAACACTAGATTTAAAATAAGTAACTCGTTAAGTTGTGTTTTCACACAATAGCAAAATATTTAAGCTATAATTTGCACTATATCAACTGATTAAAATTTACATAATCCTAAATTCATTATAAAAAAATGAATAAAAAAAGACAGCTTTTCTTTCCACTCTTAGTTAAATTTCTTTCAATTTCAAGTTACTTCTTACTTCTTTCATGGCTATGAATCATTAACGACAAGAGAAACTTTTAATTGTATCTCAGATTTTTTGTAGTCATTATTACTGAAGTGTCTTCAAATCGAAATGCTGAATACAACTTTTAAACTCTTCAAAAACTTCTACTCTTTCATTCATAAGTCAAGTTCAGCAGTCAGTTGTTAATCACCACTTTCTCAGAGTACTGTCCTACTAAACATTAATTTATTCTCGCAAACTTATTTAATTTAATTTTTTCTCTAAGAATCACGATCTCCTCACATCGAACTTTGCCCTTGTTTTTAGATACATGAATGGGCGTTCAACAAGAATGTTACAATTTCTTGTTTAGCGGAAAATATTACTGAGATCTTTCTCTTTAAGATTTTAAATGTGAGTGTGTGTGTGTGCGCGCGCGCGCGTGTGCGGTGTGTTCTTGATTCTAGCCAATTGCATCATAATTAAGAAATTTCAATAAAATGTATAGGCCTACAGATAATTTAACATTTCCAAGATTCTTTAAACATTCAGTAGTCACATGACTTTTATTTCTTTTTGTTTTTAAACTTCAGCGTTTCTAACTTTTTTTTATATACTCTGTTCTTCAGTTTCATGCAAACTCTTGTGCGTTCATAATTTAACTCTTGTGCGTCCGTAGCTATTCACTTAGTATATTTATTTATTGTTAACTTATTCTTTATTTGTTGTTAATTTTTACTGTGTGAGTTTTTTGAAAAATTAAAATGTATTTATTATAAGTATTTCTGATATCTTATAATGTAATTTTATATATTATTCTTTGCTAAGTCTTAAAATTTAAACAAAATTAACTTAGATTATGAAAAAATTATCATAGAATTTAACTTCACTAAAAAATTTAAGTTATGGGAAATCGAAGAATGGGAAGTTAGTTAAAAAACATTAAATCGCACTATTAAACCAATTACCCCTGGACTAACTCATGGTAGTGATGAGACTTAAATAAGAAAATTTAACTAGTATTAATTAATTAAAATTGTGGAAGCAAAAGTTAAAGAATAAAATTGTTAACCCTTTATTAAACTTATCATGCTATGACCTGTGAATTCCGGATTCAACTTGTATACCGACCCAGCATTAAATAAGAAATACGTGTAAACCATAATATAAAGAATTAATAATTTAAAGTCACTAGTAATAGGTGTAATAATTTCTGTATACGAGGAAAATCTCGATTGTTTGTTTTGTCTAACTGTAAGACTGTAGTATTAAATAAAAGATGGAACTATATTATGGCGGAGTATTCGCTCCGCGTCGTTGCAACTGTCCTGTTGTAACAACTGGGGATTAACGATGCGGCTTTCTAACTGTAAACAGCTCCACGCTGGGGCTCTTCACAATATGTTATTTTGTGTGTATTTTAATTTAACTGTTAACTTCCACTAAAAGTGTGGACAGCTAGACATAAGTAACGAATATGTAGTGAGTAAATTTTTGTGAAACAAACATGTAAGAAAAAGGAAAAACGTGTATAAGAGGTGACATCTCCTGTAATTTAAATATCCAGTCAAATATTGTTCAAGTTAAAAGAAATTCCAACCATAATGTACAAACAATACGTAAACTCCAACACGACGGTGCAATTAAACAGGTGATGTGAATAACAATGAAAAGTGACGACTTCGACCTATACTGCCTTTACTCTATCGCCGAGAATCCTGACGACTTCACGTTAGCTGCCACCATCACATCCATTTCATCGTTACTGGACAGACTACCCCTAGGACAATCCTCGACTACAAGAGTACGGAAGAATCAATCGCCAAGACACGGACAGTTAACCATAATATAAGAGGTGACGCGGGAGCTCGTCTTCCGTGAGTTATACATATTTTAAAATATAAGTAATTAAAGATGAAAAAGACTTTCAAAAGACAATAAATAAGCTCTAAGATTTAAACTGGTGTAATCACCAATTCTTGTAATCATACGTTGTAACGTAACTTTCGTTATGTAACTTCAAAAGTTGCTCAACTAAATAAAACCATTCTTCAAATGGTACTTAAGGAATAATGTAATCATATAATCAAGTATGGTAAATCTGAAAATTCTTAACAAGAAAAAGAAAGACTCGGATCCGAGGTAAACTCATTATCTAAATGAAAATTTTATTTTAGATAGAAAACCCCCTTACAATCTCAGAGTAAATAATATCTTTATTTGTAATGTGTTACGTATACTATGTGAATAAAAGGGATGTCATCTTTGTTACATACTAAAGTGAGTGCATAAATCAGTTAAACCCCTCCCCTTGTTTCCTATAATTAGAATAATTGTAATTTTGTTAGTCTTGTTTTGAGTTTCAGTTTGTTACAACGTAGGCAGCCTGTATAAATGGCTAGCGTCAATTATCACAGGTTCCCTGGATTATGACGTAGCCGACACGTCATAAAATGCGCCACTCTGCTTTCTTGTAAAATAATTGTTTACGTAGTGTCACATAAAAAACAAATACGACCCTCTGCTGATCTATGCACTCAGTTAAGGTATTTTATGTAACTCAAAAAGGCTAAGTTGCATGAAAAAAAAATAGCGAAAATATCAATTTACCATTGTGAATTGTGTGTGAGATTACGCTCGTACTTGTATATAATTTATTTAACATACGCGAAAATAATTCAAACTATTATTGTATTACACCAATGCAAGTACCTACATGAATTTTAGTGCTTGTCAAACTGTTCAGTCTTTAACATGTCTGTTTTGTGACAATTCAAGACCTGTAGTTTCCTGAATATGCCTGCATAAATGTGTAATTTATATTTCTGTTGTCACGGTGAGTCATATAAACTATTGACTAAGTTAAACCAGTTTAATTACGTGTAAATAAATTTGTAAGTTAATTCTGTAAAAAAAAAAAGAAATAGAGAAAGTTAAATTTGAACGTAAAACAAATAATAGTTAAACTCAGCTTGATAACGGGCTGTAGCTTGTTTAAAACGCATATCGGTACGTATTGCACTTACCCCCTTGTTGAAGCCAGCCGAGACTAGTCGATAAAGGTAGACGTAAGCTATTGTTGTATAGAACAATAACGTTCCTCACCCCAAGTGTATTTCTCCCCTTCTCACGCATACAACAAGTATGCCATTGTTTACAAAGAAAACTAGTCTGACCTACATTCCAGCGTAACAGCTGATCGTTGACAATAAAATGACGTCTGTGTGAAATTTCTCTCTTTCTCTGAAGAGAAGTAACTCTCTTACTACCAATGCAAATGTTTTGACCATGAATTAAATTGTGTATGTCATAAGTGTATAGTGTAGTAAAGTAAATTTTAGTGTGTTAGATATAAGGTAAACATGGCCCTATTTAATCCAGATTTACTATTAAAGGACGAACTGTCTTATGAAGCTCTTTTACGTGGTCTACCCCATGCGAATGTAACAGTCGCGGAATTGCGCAAGTCTATACGCGAAAGAGGATTTGATGCACCCGTGCAGTTAAGCAACCTGAGCGGACTCGATTATGAGAGCGAGAGAGAAACTTGTAATGCCAAGTATAGCGAGTTGACCTTATTGTCCCAAACCCTTCAGACGAGAAATCTCCTGCGGTAATATTGCGGACAACTCAAAGGATAGAACACTTAACCCGGCGAAATTTGTTGAACTGGCCTAACCTTACGGAAATTCCTCCCGAAGTCCAAAGTTTTGCGGATGAAGCTTTACGCCAATTACCTACTATTATCAGGGAATTACGAAGAAAATCTGACTCGTTCCGAATGGATGAAATTGAAAAATCCTTGAAGAAACTACACATCTCCCCAGTTCAATCTCCTACGTCAGAACAACCTCTCCCCAACACGGATCGGGACTCGCCCGCCGGATCTAAAATACAACCTACTCGAGAGCGAAACCCAAATAGAGATTTAAATACCCAGACTATATCTGAACCCCCTCCTCCCAGTGGTTTCCAAATTCGCACCGGAATGTATGAATTGACTACCCCTAATGCATTATCTGGTCCTCCCAAAGCTATGCAACACGTAAATCATAACGCGGACCTCTACGGAAAAATCACTCACCCCGTAGAAAAACTCTTAGCTGAAATTCCATACACTGATGGTTTGAATGTTACTAAATTACTGAATTTCATCAAATATCTCCTGCAGATAAAAGATCTACAGCAGCTAAATGACTGGCAAAATTTGAAAATCCTCCTACAGAAATGTAAACCCCCGTTAAAGAATCGTGTGCTAGAATCATTAAGCTCTACCCTTCCAGTAGAAGAACTGCATACTACAATCATAAAATATTTTATTCCCACCGGAATTTATGAGGAACTTAAGAGAAAGACCGTACTACGAGTACAAGGAAATAATGAGAGATTGGCCCATTACATCACAGACATCAGGGAGTCTTCTAGACTACTGCAAGTAGATTGGAATGAGAGACAGATGGTGGATACCATTTTAGTAGGATTGTCTCCCGAAGATAGATCTCGTTTAGCGTTAATAAATCGACCCAACACCTTTGCGGATCTCGAACAATGCAGTATTCAGTCGTCGAACGTATGGTACTCAGATCAGAACAGACATGCGGTGAAATCAATCGAGGCGAATAGAAATGAATTGCAAGCCCTAGTACCCAATGTGCCAACCCAGTATGTAAAGCGAGTATTTAATAGACCGAGCAATTTGCACAGCCCTGGTAAATCAAATGACACGCAACCTAAAACGGAAGCAAGGTACTCTCCTCGTAATAAAAATACGTGTTATAACTGCGGTAAGTATGGACACATAAGTAGAAACTGTAACAACAAGCAATACGAATGTAAACACCCTAATCCAAAAAACATGTAAGGCAGGGAGACCCGAAATCCTGTGTCTTCCGCAGCAACTTGAGAACCGGTAAACCCAAAGAAATGTACGACAATAATAAAAGAAAAAGAAAAAGAAACACTAGAGAAATAGATCCCTATGTTAGAAGGTTTATTGAGAAATGTAACGCGATAACTAAATGTGATTGGACTAAAAGTCTATTGCCCTTAATGCAAATTGACCTAGGTGTTACATCCACCCTCGGATTAATCGATTCTGGATCGACTAGAACCTTAATCAGTCAAAAGTTAGCGGATAAATTATTCGAACACAACCTAGTGAAACGCAGTCAAACTGTGAATATAAAATGTGTTACAGCTAATAAACAAAATATAGTGATAAAACTCAGCATCACCATTAAAGTAAAAATTAAGAATCTAACGTGGTTTTTTACAATGTTAGTATGTGATGATATAGGGCCCGACTTAATATTGGGAGCTGACTTCATCAGTAAAACGGGAATAATTCTTGACATCCACGCGAAGAAATATTATTTTAGATTCGACAGTACACGGAAGTATAATTTTGATTGTACAACTGACGAACAAGAAAGTACTAGATCATCGACTGCACACATAGTACACCATGAGTCTGAATTATCTCATCTAGAAAATATAGATAGGCTGAGAATGCAGAAATTAATAAAAGAGTTTTCCACCGTTCTTACCCCTAAGCTAGGACTTACGAACCTAATAGAATATAAGATCAATCTGAGCGATCACAAAGTAATACGCCTACCCCCATACAAGTTATCGCCGCCCAAAATGGAAGTGATGAGGAACCATATCAACAAGTTGTTAGAACAAGGAGTCATCGAACCATCTACGTCTCCGTATTCATCACCCTCTTTTTTAGTACCTAAAGGTCACGACAAACAAACACTAGTTGTGGACTACCGGCAATTAAATAAACGAATAGAATTTGAATCTATCCCGCTTCCAGACATCCACAGTACTTTTCATTACTTCACAAGAGCGAAAGTCTTTACGATAATGGATCTAAATCAAGCATTTCACCAAATACCCCTTTCAGAGGAATCCAAACGTCTAACCGCGTTTGCTGTTCCTTTCAACCTGTACCAATTTACTAGAGTACCCTTTGGAATATCACAAGGAAGTTCCGTATGTAGTAGACTATTAGAGAGAATATTTCATGATATTAAATTTAGATATGTGTATCACTACCTGGACGACATCGTAATCTAAAGCGAATCGATGGAACAACATCTTAAACATCTACGTGAAGTGTTATCTCGATTACAAAAAGCAGGATTAACAGTTAATCCCAAAAAGGTAAATTTTGCAGTCCCACAATTTTCATTTTTAGGTCACATCGTGAAGGCCAACGGAAAGGTAAGCATAGACCCCGAACGAACCCGTGCGATCAGAGAATTTTTACCCCCGCGAGATGCAAAAGGAATAGCCCGATTTTTGGGAATGTTAAACTATTTCCACAAGTATATTCCCCATCTAGCCGAAATAGCCGCACCTCTGAATGCCTTAAGAAAGAAGGGAGCGAAATTTGAATGGACTCCACAACACCAAACTGCGTTCGAACAACTAAAAGAAAGCATCATATCACCCCCAGTATTACAACTAGCAGATTTTACGGAACCTTTCGTAGTTCAGACCGACAGTTCAAGTGTAGCTTTAGGCGCAGTAATCTATCAAGAAATAGAAAACAGTAGGCTACCGATTAGTTATGCTTCACGCACCTTGAATGACCAAGAAAAGAAATATTCCGCATATGAATTAGAATGTTTAGCCATTGTATTTGCTTTGAAAAGTTTAAACCCTTTTTAGAACATAAAGAGTTCCTTTTAGAAACTGATAATCAAGCATTATCTTGGTTACTGAATCACCCTAAACAGTTGGGACGTATTGGAAGATGGGTATTGAAGTTAAACTGTTACAAATTCAAAGTACAACATATTAAAGGTACACAAAATGTAGTCGCTGATACCCTGTCCCGCATGTTCCAGTCGCCCACTAATACTCTCGAAAGCAAGGAGAGCCTGGAAACACCCGTTGTTAACACAGTAATTACCGAATTCCCCCTTGCGTTTACCAACATCGCTCAATATCAACAACAAGACCCTTTTCTGAAACCGATAATAGAACAACTCGAGCAAGGAATTAAATCAGAGAAATACGTATTAAGTAAAAGAATACTATGCCACAGAATAGCGAATGGAAAGGAATTAAGGATAATCGCCCCTGATGTAATTAAGCCCATGCCGATGGAATACTTCCATTCATCTACCATTGGAGCCCATATGGGAATAAATAAAACAATACATCGCATTCGTAAGGAATATCATTGGAACAATATGAACAGCGAAATAGCTAGCTTCGTCAAAAAGTGTAAGTTATGCGCGCTCAGCAAACCAGCAAGAAACAGTCAAATAAGCCAATTAATTTCAGAAATCCCTACTACCCCATTCTCTAAACTTTATTTAGACTTTTCAGGTCCCTACCCTCGATCTAAATCAGGTAATACGATGCTACTCATATGTGTAGATTCGTTCACCAAATTTGTTTGTATCCCATGCGGCGAGCGTTAGCGTCGACCACTGTACAGATATTACAGGAGAGATTATTTAAAGATTATGGTACCCCTGTACATCTAGTGTCAGATAACGGACCCCAGTTTAAGGCTAAGGAATTTAAGAATATGTGTTTCAAGTTAGGTATAGACCATATTACCACTACGGAGTATCGTCCGCAAGGCAATATTGCTGAAAGGTATCTGCGAAACCTCAAATCTGCTTTAATTGCCTACCATGCGAACGACCATACGTCTTGGGACCAGAACCTATCCTGGATACAGTACGCCTTCAATTCCGCTTATCACCAAGGACATAAGTCTACCCCGTTTGAGTTACTATACAAATATAAGCCAAACCACCCCTTGTCCACAAAATGGAAAATACATGACTTACTACCTCAGCAAATTAAGGATAAGCAGATTAAACGAATCTGGAATGAAGCCCGCGCAAATTTAAGAGCGAACTTAGAAAAATCGCGAAAATATCACGAGAGAAGTAATGATACTAATTTAGTTAGGTACCAAGTCGGTGACTTAGTAATGTACAAGACACACCCGACTAGTAGTGCTATTGATAAGACCACCTCTAAACTATCATACCGATGGTGTGGTCCTTACCGAATCCAGAAGTACTTAACCCCAGTTACAGTAGCCCTGTACGAACCTGCGACGCAAGAATATGTACGGAGAACACATATTTCGCAGATAAAATTGTATTAAAAAAAAATTAAAAAAAATAATAAAACTAGAAAAAGGTAATACTAGGTAGACAAGTTATCTTGTACCTGAGTAACCATGTGATGTGCTAATCATAGAATTAGGAATGAGGCCTGATCAACCTTAGATCCTGTTCAGCCAAAGATGAGAGAAATAAGTAGTCAGTTAACCACTACCTGACCACTAAGTAAGAAGTTATCTAGATAGTAACTCTCTGTAGAGAGTAACCAAAACCCAAAGAAAAAAAAAACCGGTAGTAGATTTAAGTAATAGAAATAAGTAGAAGTTTGTGTGTTTTAAAGTGTAGTAATTAAGTATGAACTTTACGTAATTTAAGAAGTAATTTGTAAGTATATGTATATATTGTTTGATACTCAAAGAAATAAGTTGTGTATAACTCATGCAAATAAATAAATGAAAGAAAAAGGGACAAGAAGGAGAGAAACTCCACACAGTAACGACAAGTGTACCCCAGTACCTAACTTTCGAATCCACTTAATAAATGTTTTCCCCATGTCAATTTTAAGCGGCGGAGTATGTGACGATTTAAATTGTAAAAAAAAATAAAAAATTTAATAATAGAAATCGAAGAATGGGAAGTTAGTTAAAAAACATTAAATCGCACTATTAAACCAATTACCCCTGGACTAACTCATGGTAGTGATGAGACTTAAATAAGAAAATTTAACTAGTATTAATTAATTAAAATTGTGGAAGCAAAAGTTAAAGAATAAAATTGTTAACCCTTTATTAAACTTATCATGCTATGACCTGTGAATTCCGGATTCAACTTGTATACCGAGCCGGCATTAAATAAGAAATACGTGTAAACCATAATATAAAGAATTAATAATTTAAAATCACTAGTAATAGGTGTAATAATTTCAGTATACGAGGAAAATCTCGATTGTTTGTTTTGTCTAACTGTAAGACTGTAGTATTAAATAAAAGATGGAACTATATTATGGCGGATTATTCGCTCCGCGTCGTTGCAACTTTCCTGTTGAAACAACTGGGGATTAACGATGCGGCTTTCTAACTGTAAACAGCTCCACGCTGGGGCTCTTCACAAAATGTTATTTTGTGTGTATTTTAATTTAAGTGTTAACTTCCACTAAAAGTGTGGACAGCTAGACATAAGTAACGAATATGTAGTGAGTAAATTTTTGTGAAACAAACATGTAAGAAAAAGGAAATAAGAGGTGACATCTCCTGTAATTTAAATATCCAGTCAAATATTGTTCAAGTTAAAAGAAATTCCAACATAATGTACAAACAATACGTAAACTCCAACAACAGTTCAGCGAAAGATGAGAGAAATAAGTAGTCAGTTAACCACTACCTGACCACTAAGTAAGAAGTTATCTAGATAGTAACTCTCTGTAAAGAGTAACCAAAACCCAAAGAAAAAAACCGGTAGTAGATTTAAGTAATAGAAATAAGTAGAAGTTTGTGTGTTTTAAAGTGTAGTAATTAAGTATGAACTTTACGTAATTTACATCATACGATTTTTATATAAAGTAACTCCACTTAGCAACCTGCTGAAGACACATAATTCTAATGAACTGTCAACATATTTAAATGCTATGCACAATGCAGAATGAGTAAATCTGTTAAAAGTAAGGATAAATTATTTTTTAAATTATCGGTATATATTTTATAAGTGTGTTCCCCCGTACACGGTGTTGCAAAACCATGATCATTTAACTTTCGAGTCACATTCAGAGGCACATTCACAAAACCGTTAGTTAATACTTGACCGCTGTAAACACACAGTAAGCTCGTAAATTTTCCCACAACCAAGCTATACGTCATGGTTCTCACATTCCACAGCATAGTTAGGTCAACGCAGACACGACATATTATGTAACATGCCACAATCTTCTCGTTTGGAACACGTAAGTATATCTTTCGTATCCTAAACAGTATCTTTGGATAATGACAATTTTTTAGCGAATTCATCATTTTCGTTGATTAAACAAATCCCACTTTCGGCGTGCGTCAACAATGAAGTACGGCAACTGGCAAATTCCATTAACAACAAACTTTCATTATTTTGTTTGATCGTTTTATGCAAATAGAAGTCAAATTTTTTTACAGGTTCCCTTTTATAGTAGACGGCTAACTAACGTTCTATTTCAACCATAAATAGAACAGACAATTTCTCTGTGTTACGTAAAGACATTTGTTTTTAGTTATACAATAATAAAACCACTGTATCATATTTTTCAATTTGATTTAGTTCAATATGATTTTATATCAGTGTGAAGATTTAATATTGTAAGTAGTCAAAATCACGGTGGAATTGATGAATGCTCATTTAAAATTAGTTACGTTTCAACAGATCGTTTATATTGACAAACTTTATTTCTCATAAATCAAATTTAAATTGTTTTCTTTATTTCTCAATTAAATACATTCCTTTAAACCTTTGAAGCGTTACGTTGATTCTTATGTCATGCGTAATTCAACAAAATACTATCCAACTTTATATATTATGTAAATTACCACATTAAGAATTACTCTTTAAACAATTACATCCAGTAAAGGCCATTTAACAACTCTTTGTTATTAACAATATGTTTAGTGCCTTAAGTTCAAACTTTATGTATTTTAATTTTGAAATGGGTTCCAGTTGTTTACCATTAACTCCGTCCGGCTGTGTTCTTTGAAAGTTCTAAGTAAATTAATTTCCCCATTATAGGGTACCAGCCTATACACGGGTAACTCATGAGGAGGTAAGTCATGTTCTATAATGACGATCTAGTAAGGAAATGGACACATCTGGTGAACCCTGATATTAAGATGTCATGAGACAGACATTTCGATGTGCTGTTGTTTGCTGACGACTTGCTTCTAATTCAAGATACAGAATTTGCTTTACAAAAATCAGTTTTCAAGGTTCATAAGATTTGCAAAAATACAATATGAAAATCTCCACTACAAAAACAAAGGTTTGTAGCGGGTTCGTTGTGTGGTATTTCAAGGTAATCAACCAATAAGGACAAAAATACTGATTAATGATCAACTGGTAAAACAGGTAAGACATTTGAACTACTTGCGAAATGATATTGGCTATGATAGGAATTATGGTATATTATGTTATGTAAGTTCCAGACGATCTGTGGGACAATCAACCGTATTTTTAGAAACAAGGTACGTCGAGAAACAAAGTTAAAGTTTTACAAAGTTATGGCGGTCCCTGTATTGTCCTGTGGGTGTGAATTATGGACAACAATCAAGAAACAAGAAAGTTAAATGAAATGGCGTTCTAAAGAGGAGTTACAAGGTGTTCTAAACTTAACCGCATAAACAATGAGGCCGCAAGAGAAAAATTACAAGTTTTTAACTTGAATCAAAAATTAAAAGATTACAAACAACGGTGGAAAGAACACTTTAAAAAAAAATGTCAGATTCCAAACTGCCCAAACAAGTCTGGAAATACAAACCTATAGTACACAGGTGTGTGGGTAGACCCAGGAAGAGATGGGTGGTGAATCTTCGAAGACAACAACTTGCATAAGTTATGCCGTGCAGTGAAGCTGATGATGATGAATTTTGAAATGTATTCTTTATGTATTAAAAAAAATTTACAGGCATTGCACAAATTCAATGCATAGAGAAGGACATTGAAAATGGTTCAATAAATCTAAAAAATATATATATTTATGTTCATTCACCAATCAATGAATTCATTCTTCACTTACCAATGTACAGATTATAAGTTAAATGTAGTCGCATTCATAAGCGAAGTTTTATATGTGTATTACGTTACTGACAACAAGTAAGTAGTTTCTATGGAAACTCACCGGTTCCCATTTTCGATCACGCACCAGCGATCGGCCGCAAATATGCGACACGTCCTTATAAACATTTTCAATGTTAAAATATAATTGCTACTTCTTAAATACGCCTTTTCCTACGCTTGAACCAAGGCAATTAAAATAGATTGTTACGAGAATCATAAAGATCGTGATCTTGTACTGTCTTTGCCATGAAAAATCCTCCTTCATTTCATGTCTCGTAAAATCCACCTTGGCTCCAGCGTTCTTGAAGAATAGCCTATACCAAATTCTCCCATGACTTTGTTTGTCCTTAGCTATTTATATTTAGCTATTACTTTTTCTCCTGACATCTTTCCTATTTCGTCTATGTTTATTTGTTTATTCGGTTCATTTTATTCAGTTCTTTTTTGATGACTTCTCTTCTTTTCCTAAAAGTCAGAGCGTATCCTGGTACTGATCTTAAGAACTTTGTTACTGTGCTTTCCAGTATACTCATATGGTAGTGTCCTAACAATTAAGTATACCTTAATTCGCTAAAAAGTTTCAGAAATTTTAACTTTTCTGAAAGATTATATCGATATACTGCTTTGAGACACATTGTGACGGTTGTACAGATCGTGATCTCAGAACAGTAGTAAAAGTATTGAACACTAGAAAAATCGATACTCACAAACTTTAATGTCTCTTTTATGAAACAGAAACATTTGTATTATAGTTGTCGCATTATAACAACAGTGCACATAGTTCCGGTTCCCGGTTATGGTTGTTGTACAGATTATCACAACAAATAATAAAATACACTAAGTAAATAAACTTCCAATAGCCGCACACAAATTGCAATTACCACTTGCCACTAAGTACCGCTGTGTAACGCCGCACTGATTAAATACTAAATTATTCGCGCTCGCAAAGTTGAAATGTTTAAGTAAATTCACAACTCAACACCGCCTGCCTGCGGGTGTCCCGATGTTGACTTTTACAACAGTAGACAAGGTCACCGTATTACGTTTTGAAGGAAGTTGAACAATGTACTATGTCCATCCTGCAAAGCTGAGAATGTGTGTGTGTGTGTGTGTGTGTGTGTGTGTGTGTGTGTGTGTGTGTGTGTGTGTGTGTGTGTGTGTGTGTGTGTGTGTGTGTGTGTGTGTGTGTGTGTGTGTGTGTGTGTGTGTGTGTGTGTGTGTGTGTGTGTGTGTGTGTGTGTGTGTGTGTGTGTGTGTGATACACGGTTATCTATGGTAGAATCAGCGTGCAATTCCAGCCAGTTTTCTATGTATTCTATTTTTCCTATTGTACAATGACTTTCTTGTTCATTGCATTACTTTTCCTTTACATGTGAAAACCTTTTAGTCAAGGGTGCAGTATATCACTAATCTTTTTAACATTTATAATGACGATCTGGTAAGGAAATGTAAACATCTAGTGAACTCTGGTATTAAGTTATCACGAGACAGATATTCGAATGTGCTGTTGTTTGCTGACGACTTGCTTGTACTTCAAAATACAGAATCAAGATTTGCAAAAATCTGTTTTTAAGCTTCATCAGCTTTGCAAACAATACAATATGAAAATCTCCACTATAAAAACGAAGGTAAGGAGTTCACTATTTTGAGGTAAGAAGCTAATAAGAACAAAAATAATTATTACGATATTGATTGATGACTCGTTGGGCACTTGGTGAAACATATTAATACAATGGTTTTGTAAAATATATAAAAACACTTGGTAAGTTTCACAAATTTTTCAATTAACTCTGACAGCTGTTTCGACTATCTAAGCCATTGTCAAAGAGGCGAGTGAATGAAATTACTGAACACAGGATGTTAGCGGAGTATAGGTGGTGAACATCTGTTTAGGGCGTATCTGGAACATCTGTGTTGTGATGGCGAGGGGGGTGAGCAAGAGACAAGGAAAGGTCAGATGTCTTTAAAAACTAAATACAATCATGAATGCAAAATATAAAATTAACTGAACTAAATATAAAATGAATGCAAAATTTAAAATAATGATGAACAATCAAAATAATATAAAATAAACTAAACTAAATAACAGATATTTTAATAAAGGGGATACACAATATTCAGTCTGTTCATTGGTTAAATTTTTGTTATTTTTTATTGCTTTTTTAATTTCTAAAATTTCTAAAAAAAATAATTATTAGTGATCGAATTCTAGAACAGGTGAGCCACTTTAATTATTTGATAACTGATATTGGCTGTGATAAAAATTATGACATTGATGTTAAGTTAGGTACGTTTCAGACAATCTGTGGAACAATCAACCGTATTTTTAGACACAAGGCACGATGTCGAGATACAAAACTAAAGTTTTACAACGTTATGGCAGTTCCTATGGGTGTGAATTATGGACAACGACGAAAAACAAGACAGTGAAATACAAGCCTCGGAAATGGCATTCTTCAAGGAGTTAAAAGGTGTTCTAAACTGGACCGTATAAGAAATGAGGCCATAAGAGAAGAACTACAAGTTTTTAACTTGAATGAAAAATTAAAAGATTACAAACAACGGTGGAATGAATTTCAGATTCCAGACCCACCAAAGACACAGGTTTGTGGGTAGACCCAGGAAGAGGGCTGGAGGATTTTTGAAGGCGGAACAGGCAGTACCTTGCCTATGTCGTGTTGTGAAGATGGTGATGATGATGATGATGATGATGGTGGTGGTGGTGGTGGTGGTGGTGGTGGTGGTAGTGGTGTTGGTGTGAAAACGTTTTGAGTTACATGGCTTAGCGAAACAGTCCACATTGCAGGTTATCATCTGACTAGAGAAAAGCACCGTTTCTACGCTGACATCATCAGTTCTATAGGGTCTTGGAGTTGTCTCTATCATCGCTAATATGTTAAGTAGTGTTGGTAACAACAGGTAGCAGCTCTGTATTTAATGATTCTTTGATAAATAAGTAAAGCTCCAACGGCTGTTTTTCGTATGTACTGTCGTTACCCTCACCAACTGTTCAGAATGTCATTTCTTCAGCAAAACATCAACCTGCTGGCTCTATCAAATTCCACACCCAAATCGGAATCTTTACAGGCAACGTACGTGAAAATAATGCATTCTCTTTACTTTTCCATTCACTGATACTGAGTGAATAAAACAATCGCCGTGCGAGACAAATCTAATATTGTATCTCTTCATAACTTGTATAATTTTTTTTTAGCAATTCTGAGTTCATACCATTGTCAGGATTATTGTGAAATAACTTTTTTTTAATTGTTTTGAAGCGCGTGAGCAGTCAATTAATGGTAGTAAACAGAGCGAGATACATCCCCAAAATTATTTGTTTTCAGTTTCTGCACTTGCTGTTGGAAACATGGATATAACATTATTGTGAGTGATAGGTAAAGAATAAATTTTAATTAATACAAATTATATAAGTACCTTATTAAATGAAAAATTAAATATAAAAATTAAATAAGTAAATATTAAATAATCAAATAAATAATAATGCTTTTTAATAAATATAATTCATTCACTACCGAGTCGGAAAAAGTTTTTTATGGGTAAAACGTAAAAGTTTTACCTTAGAGCCTGAACCAGTTTTCGCTTTTAAAAACTTCTTCAGAGGCTGCCCCTTGGAGCACTGTCCGTCTTGTTCTTGGCGACGGTATCGAATTTTGAAAGATCGATGTTGAGTATGTGGGGTGTGATATGTTCGAATAATGCGTGTGATTTGAATTGTGTCTGTTCGTTTAGGATGTCGTTTTTATGTATTTTCGTGTGTTTGTATATTTCCAATTGTTCAAGAGTGTCTAGTTTTCGGCCTTTTGTGTGTACGTGTAGAATGTCCATGTTATTGTCGAAGTTTTTGTATGTGTGGTTTGCTTCAATGAGGTGGTTTGCAAAGGTGCATTCTGTAGCGGAGTGTAATGCCTTTGTGTGTTCAATGTAGGCCTATCTTTGTTTGAAGCTACGTCCTGTCTGGCCTATGTAGAATTTGTTACAATCTGAGCAGTTCAGTTTGTAAACACCAGGTAGATCGAATTTGTTTTGTGCTTTTTGTGTGTGTTTCGATAGTGTGGGTTCTGTTTTGTTTGCAGTTTTGTATGCGATTCTGTATCCTGCGTTTTTGAATTTGTGAGCTATTTTTTCAGTTTGGTTATTGATGTATGTTAGTGTTATGAATTTGTTGTTTTCTGTCTTAGTCTGTTGTTTGTTTTGTGTTTTGTGTAGGAGTTTATTGACTATTGTTCTGTTGTATCCGTTGGATTCGGCTAGATATTTTATCATGTTTAGTTCGTCTTTGTAGTCTTTTTCATCTAGTGGGATGTTCTATGTATCATAGTTCTGAAGGCAGCTAGTTTATATTGTACTGTATTGGGTGATTGGAGGAGGTGTGTATTAGTGTCTCAGTTGTAGTCGGTTTTCTGTGTATACTGAGTTTGTGCCTGTGTTCAGATTTTGTGATGGAGAAGTCTAAGAAGTTTATTCTATTGCTGTGTTCGTATTCGGCAGTGAAAGTTATGTTTTTGTGTATTTTGTTTATGTGCGTTAGTCTTTATGTTCACATTGTCTTTTGTTTCCCCTATATAGTATTAGAATGTCGTCAACGTATCTATGCCAATGTAGTACGTGCTAAAGCTTACTGTCCAGGAACGACTGTCGGGCCTATATTTCACGACGCGTGATTGCCTCACCACTGTATAAAGTACACTAAAAGTTTTCCATGGCGCTGATAAATTTGTAATGAATCGTAGACCTACTACGTCCGGTAGGTAGTAAGTCATTGGGGATGATTAATGTCACTACCTGGAATACATCGGTCCTGTTTCATAGTCTACGCCCACTCTCACAGCGACCTACTTGTGTCCGCCGACCTCGGTAAACAGCTGATGTATCGTCAATATTTCTGATTTATTGGCTTTATTGGGTAGCAGCTATACTCGGAAAGTCATGCAGCCTTATGTAACATTCACTTACACGCGACCGTTTAGGTTTTTCTCATCGCTCATTTATCAGTTTTTTTTTCAGTTTTTTTAAATGAGTTTAATTTATAACAAAATTCGAAAAATTGTTTAAATGTTAGACCTACAGCAAATACAGAAAAAAAAAGACTTGGATCGATTACTAAAGATGGAACCGAGGACGGAACAGGTCGAACAAATCTAAACTTTGAAAGGGGATACAGAAGAAAAAAACGACAAAGGTTTAAATTGTCTACTCAGGGTTTCAACTACAACTCATAACAAAATAACAGAAGCTACATTTCCGATGTCGGTGTCTCGTAATTACTGTCTTCGTGCGATTAACTTTAACAAAAATGTTTCCGGCTTACTGAGTTTTAAGGTAAACTGTTTAATAAAGACGATCCTAACAATTCAGAGCACTTCACAGTTACACAGCTAAGTAAACTCATAAATTAGTATGCAAAATAGCGGAATGCAAGCAAACAAAATTTTCGAAAGAGGAATTTCCTTTTTCATTCGGAAGTCATAGACTTTTAATTTTCTTTAACTTAACGTTGAAAGCAATAACTCAATAACCGGTTTGAGCCCACAAAATTTCAAAAATGTTAGAGTATGAAGCAGTGATTCTGGATGCTTTAAAGGGGGTCATGTGCCCCACTGCAACTAATATAGGCAGATGTAAAAGGAATCTATGGAAAACATGGGCTCCATAATCCGCGAGCCACTGTAACTAGGCGTAGTTACAAAAATCTAAATGTGACACCAACATTTAACATTTATGAAGAATGTTAATGGCTTTCTGTTCACATAATTTTTTAATTGCCTACATGCGTGCTCTTGACCCAACGTATTCAAAATACATTTTTATATGATTTAAGTAATACAATAATAATACTGTACAAGCCTATAAGAAACCACAAAGGCATTAATTAGAGCGGACGTTCTCAACCTTTTAAGATCTAAGCCCCCTTTTAACGGCTCAATGAACGCACGCCCCATTATAATTTACTCTGTGTGTGTGTGTGTGTGTGTGTGTGTGTGTGTGTGTGTGTGTGTGTGTGTGTGTGTGTGTGTGTGTGTGTGTGTGTGTGTGTGTGTGTGTGTGTGTGTGTGTGTGTGTGTGTGTGTGTGTGTGTGTGTGTGTGTGTGTGTGTGTGTGTGTGTGTGTGTGTGTGTGTGTGTGTGTGTGTGTGTGTGTGTGTGTGTGTGTGTGTGTGTGTGTGTGTGTGTGTGTGTGTGTGTGTGTGTGTGTGTGTGTGTGTGTGTGTGTGTGTGTGTGTGTGTGTGTGTGTGAGAGGGGGGCGCAAACACACGTAAAAATAAAAAGTTATTTAAAAATGTTTAATTCTCGGTGTTTTTTACAGTGTTTTGTGTTTTTACAAATTTTATTATAGCAGTTAAAACACACAAAAATAAATATACTATAGTATTATATTTTAATTTAATTTAATAAGTTAACCTTTTTTGTATTTCTTAAATAAAGGTGTCAAAAGTGAAACTTTATTGCCTCTACAGTAATTTTGTATGTTGCTCTTGTTTCCAACAAGCTTAGGTCGCCTCTTTCAAAATCCTTTTACGCCCGCTTTGGGAAGGGGAGACACGCCTACCAGACTGCGAACCGTTAAACTAGATACTTCTAGGCAATACTCCTAAACAATGTGTCCGAAATTTATACCGTTTATAACCGTGACGTTATTAAATACTGTTATTAGGACAGTCGAGAGTGTCTTTCTACACGCTTCTCCACTAGCCCAGCGTGCCTCGTCTGTATCAAGGCCGTCCACTCACGTAACACTAAAGTACCTTTCAGAATGTTCAAGAACACTTGAAATACGCATTATGCTGGCGCTGCAGTAAGAATGGAAAGTTATTCTCGAACACCTGCGCTACCTATGTAAGCCACAGCAGCTGCCTTTGTCAGTCATTTACATTGAGAGATTTCCTTGGTGCGGATAGAGTGGTGGTTGAAGATTAGTGGAAAATGTTTACTCTGTTATAGTTAGTGTATAACCCTATTACTTGACATTATTATTGCCTGTGGATAAATTTACCTTTATTTATTCTACGAGAGTACCTTGTTGATTACAAACTGTTGTTTGTGAATAATTAAAGCTGGTAATTAGCGACTACATTGGTGGCGGTATTTTGTTTTCCACTGTACCATACGACGATCCATGAGACCGTCGTCACAATACCGATTGTACTTATATAATATGTTGTCATTGGAACAGTGACGTTTTGAAGCAGCCAGTGCCAATGACACCTTTCCATTTCACACTTTAGAATACGTCACAACGTCTTGTTAGAACAAATTTCCGTGATATAATGTTCCATGAGATTGTTTAATACCATTTCTAATTTACTCTTCATCATCATGGACATCATCTCATATCGTGAAGACGTGAACTCATAGGGGCGTTGTTATCTGTTACTACCATAAACTGTTATCGTGTAATGTTATTGTTAAGTTTATAGGAACAGTTTACACGCAACTATATTATCTGGTTAGTAATAAATTAATTTTTATTACGTAGACGTTTATCACATTCATATTAAACAGACACAGCCGTAACGTCTGTGCTTACACTAGCATACATGTGTGTGTATGTGTGACCGGAAGTGTGCAGGCCCACGCTCGTCCTGTACACGCAGTATGAAAAACAACTAACCTAGCTGATGAACCCATATCAAGCCACAGGCGTGTTTTGCGACCTTCTCATCTCAATTACTGATCGCAGTTAATTAATCCAAATCCGTTTTAATTCCAGTATTCACAATTACCGTTTATCAATACTGTAGGTAACTCACTACATTCCACCTACTATGGAGAACCAAACGCCCAAAAGTGTTTATAGCTCACTATATAACACCTAACGCATATTTATGCAGATAACACTCTGGTGCCAGATAATTTCTGGTGGTTAGAAATGCAAACACCCTAAAAGTTACCTATAAGAACTGGAAAGGGAAGCCCAGAAAATAGGATTCTATGCCAACAAAGAAACGACAAATATATTAAAGTATCAAGTGCAGAGGGAAATCTCAATGGAGGATGGCATACCTTCCAAGGGGTCCGTGATTTAAATACTCGGATGCCTCCATAAACATTGAAAATCGCATAATGAGTGGTTATAGAGTTTTTTGTGTCCACCAGAAAATTGTCATATCCAGTTTAGTCAGCAAAAGAACTAAACTTAGATTATACAAGACATTAGTAAGACTAGTTGTGACGTAAGCTGCGGAAACCTGGACACTACTTAATAGTGGCATACACAATCTAAGAGTCTTTGAAAGAAGAATTCTAAGAAAAATCTTTGGACCAGTGAAGGAAGGTGGTGCATACAGCACAATAAAGAATTGGAGGAATAGATAGATGGCGAGGACATAGTGAGGTTCAGCTGGTTGGGACATGTGATGAGCATGGAGGACGACAGAATGTCCAAAGCAATTCTTACAGGGACAATAGATGGCCAAAGAAAGAAAGGAAGGCCTAGAAGAAGGTGACTACTGGACGTAGAAGATGATATCAGGAGGATGGGTACCATGAATTGGAGGCGGAGGCTAGAGGACCGAGATGTTTGGAGACGACTAGTCAGGGTGGTCAAGGCTCATCGTGGGCTGTAGCGCCAGAGAGTAGTAGTAGTAGTAGTAGTAGTAGTAGTAGTAGTAGTAGTAGTAGTAGTAGTAGTAGTAGTAGTAGTAGTAGTAGTACCTATATAACGCCTAACAGTGTAGAATCTGACCTAATCTAACTCACTACATATCACCTAAAATGAGATATCAAAATCTCAAAAGCACAATCTAAAGCGACTATTACAAAACAAATATTCCCCCAAAAAGAAAAGAAAATAAATGACATATTAGCAGAAGCAGTTACTACTACTTCTCCATAAATTATTCATCGAAATAGATGTTAAGAGTTGTGATTGATTAATATAGATGTTGAACTAAAAATTTTGACGTGTAGATTCCTAGCTAAGCATTTTAATAATGTCGTGGAGTTAAATTGGCTAGGAATATGAAAATAATGGTAGATAAGTGGACTGTATTTTAACAAATTTATTGTACGTAAATGGTACAAATTAATTTAGATTTGATGAAGGTTAGCTAAGCCTGCATCATGACGTCTAAGAAAAATTACATTACAAAAGAAAAGTTACATTTGAGAAATGAAAAGCATTTATGCAACACTTGAAGAAAACATGAAGTAATTTTAAGGCTCTACATAATATGTCGACATGAAAATAATTAAGCCGACAGGCGAAACGCAACAAGCGTAGCTAACGTCTGTTGTATTTGAAAGCTCAGAGCACTGTGTCGTCATATCTGCAGTAGCAAGCAGAATTAGATTATGAATCAGATTAGCCAACCTTGCATCAATATAATTCCCACATTACAAATACCAACATTATTGTACAATAGATATACACTGTTAGCAGCTGCAACTTCAGTAACCACTCTGAAACAAAGGACAACTCTGTAGCACAACCAAACCACTCTATCTAAATACACTGTAATGCGGTGCATAACCCAAGTCATGTAATCATCACCAAAAGATGATATGTTCCGGTCGTAAGCAGATAGACTAGAGCTGGCCACTCCAACGCTTCTTCGAACGCCGCACACCTCTCCGTCCTTTCGGCTTATAATTCCATAGTTGTTTGGGGATGCGGCAGTCATCCATTCGGTTAATATCTTCCAACCATTTTAGCCGATATTGGGCAATCTTATCAAGTACACTCATAATATCCAGTTCCTGCTGTACATCGACATTTCTTTTCTAATCTTCAAGAGTTTATCCTGCCACACACCTAAGAAATCTCATTTCGGCCGCTTGAATACGACGGGCTGGACTTCGTTAAAGCCCAATTCTCAGATCCATAGAGAAGTGTGGGGAGGGCCGTCGCTTTGTAGTACTTCAGGCTTGTTTCTTTACTTGTAGATTTTAAATTCTCCTGATGGTCCCACAGATATTTTTGAACTTGTGCAGTTTCTTCACATCATTGTTCTTAATGTAAGACTGCCTTTCAACCCAGATATTAATAATTAGTTTTAAAAAGAGTAGTAATATTACGCAAAACTAAATTTCCAGAGTTAACCCTTTAAACTCTGATTAATAGCCTATAAGAAAAGTATTAAACAATCTTAGATAGGAGAACATCATTTGTCACTCTTATTAACGCAAGAATGAACACAGCTACGTCATATAATAACTAATTCAAGACATCAAAGATGAATAAGAAAACGCAGGAGACAAAGTCAGAAATATTTAAAAAATAATACACCGTCATACCAAAGAACCCTTGCCACTGTTTTTTGATACATTAAAATTAAATGAAAACAATAAACACGTTTTCGAATTATAATTCCTTTATCGTACGAAAATATGAGTGAGGCCTCATATAAGAAGAAATACGTTATTCAGTGAAGAAGACAGCTTCCATATGGCCATTCCAAAATCTTACTGAACTGAATCTACAATGTATGGTAATTTACATAATTCGAGAGCGTGGTCGAAGTCTAAAAAGATCTCAGCATCATGTTCTTAAAAATGGCAACTAAACTGCAAATTATGAAGGCTCTAACATTTATCAAAACTTTTGTGTAGAAAACCACTCGAAACCCTATGCCCAAGAACTGAAATCAATCATCAACATAATAATATCAACGGATCTCAAATGGATCTAGGACGTATAACGACTACCTTCCTAAATTAATTCGAGACAATGTTCGCGTAATGTATAAACCAAAACAACATGATTCTAAACGTACTTTCAACAGTCGTTAACAAACTACAACCTTAGAAGCGAAACTATTACCGATTGCAAGTAAAAGGCCTTATTAGTAAAAGTGACTTAATAACACTCCAAACACCGTACAGTAAATAGATATTATTCTGTACTTCAGAAATGCACTACACTGAAAGAAAAATGTTCATAATACATAACAGCATAGCATATAGATATTATACATCCTGATGGCATGGCTCACGGTGTATCACCAGTACTCATTTTACATAATGAGAACTTTCCAAATACCAGACAAGCCAGATAAAGGCTGATAGTGTCAGAATCAATCTCCTTCATAAAGTTTTGTTGTATCTACTGTTTATCCTACCCACGCTCCACACGACATCTTCATTCACCAATATAATTGCTTCTTCTCAAAATCCGGTACACAGATTCATAGTGGGTGACAGCTGGAAAGTTAAGCAATTTACTAGGGGCGCAATATAACGATCTAGAAATATGCGACATTTCGCACTTCATCGGAGTGTTTTTATTTATTCGTTTAATGGAGAAATAAGCAAATAATTATACTGTTACCTTGTACGGACACGAATTCGCACTAACGCAAGTCCACGGGCGTGAAACTTTCTGCACAATCCGTGACACAAACCGTTTTCGCGTGCAACTTTCAACAATGTACTCACGGGGGGGGGGGGGATCACATCAGGTGACATACCGGTCTCAGATTGTTAGTTTAAACTGTACAAGGTGTTCAATAAGTTTTGTCTATTTTATCATCATCATCATCATCATCAGTAGCTACACAGCCCACCGTGGGCCTCAGCTTCCCTCAGGATTTTCCTCCAGCCTTCCGTATCCTTACCCATTGTCCACCAATTTTTCACTCCGAGTAAAGAGTACTTTCACATCTTCTAGGATTCCATTAATCCATCGTAGTCTAGGTCTTCCACGTCCTCTCTTTCCTTCTGGTGTACATTTCATAATCCTCTTAAGAAAATCCTCCTCAGTACATGGCCTGCCCATCTCAGCCTAGTTATCCTAATTATATGACACAATATCAGGCGAGCTGTATAACTCATAGAGCTCTCTGTTGTACCTTATTCTCCACTCTCCGCCTTCTCTAATGGGTGCATAAATTTTCCCAAGTATTTTCCGTTCAAAAGATGCAAGTCGAAACAGGTTGCCCTGTGTCATTTCACTTCCGTACATCAGGACCGGTTTTACTAACGTTCTATATAGTCTAGCTTTGGTTTCACGGTGTAGAAGTTGTGACTTAAAATATTTCATCAGCCCATAGTAGCTTCTATTAGCATTCTAAATTTTTTTACTTATCTCTTCATTTATATCATTGTTTTTATTTACCACAGACCCCAAATATAAACTTGAATTTAAACTTGAGACCCTTTCAAAGTTAAAATTCATAATTTTTAAATGCGATGCTAATTGGTTGCAAGTTCCCCTATTTTTTACTATCATATATATTTAGTTTTTCTCCTCATTTACCCTTAGCCCCATTTCCTCAGCTGAATGGTATAATGCTTTGAATGCCTTCTTCACATCATTCTCTAACCTTCCTATAATATCTATATATACTAAAATATCTATAATATCTTCCTATAATATCTAGGTCATGTAATTTACGTATGCATTGTAGATTATTCTTCCTACAATTTGTACGTGGCAATACACACACACACATGATTTAATATAACCCGTATACCTACTGTCAAGCGTAAATTAAAAATTCATTACAAACTTGTATCTAATACTGATACTGAATTTAAATAATAAAAAGTTCTGGTTCACACTTAATCAAAAGTTTGGCCCCGATTGGTAAAGACGGTAGCATTTCGTTACCTTATCTTTGTTATACACCTAAAATATAATATGACTATTATTAATTAAACAGATCTAAACAAGTCAGCTTTATACAAAACAGAAATTTAAGCATATGATACATTCCCTGCTTTTTCTACTTCCGGCCTGGAACGCTATTAAATCTTCAGAATGTAAATGCGCATTACGAAACTTTTTAAATTCCACAGTGCCATGCGAATTTGTGATACTCTTCGATTTTAGCACACTGATTAAAACAGCTGTTAAAGTGATAATGGTAAGTATTTTCGTCGGTTCACAAATTTATAACTATTTCTTGTTTTTAAATTTAAAACAAAAATTAATTTTATATTAAAATAAATTATATATATTTAATTGTATTTGTCTTGCCACTAATGACAGAAGTGTAACTTCACGCACTGGAAATATGAGGAATAATCTAATTATAGGGCTATGTTCATTGTCCGATTTCTACAGAAGTTATGTTACAAGAGGCGCTATCTGAAAGCAATAACTAACACCAGACACAACTTGAATAACAAGTTCAAATTCAGAAAGGGTTTTCTCACGGTAAGTGGGTTTTCTGACACAATTTTAAACTTTCTTATAAAATTATAATTACGGTTTATTTACGTCGCAGTTACAATAATTCGTTTACTACAATAATAAAATTAATTCTTTCATTAATTGATTCTATTATATATAAATAATTAACCAGTCGTAATTACTTACTTGCTTAAAAATTGTAAACTTTTAAATTCTAAATGTAAAGTGAAATCTATTTGTTAATGTTCTCGTCCGAGCTGATATCATCAGAACTCTAAATGAATTGATACAAAAGCAATAATGGTGGTTGCGCGCGCGCGCGCGCGCGTGTGTGTGTGTGTGGTATTATTGTCCGTTATAATTGTCCCTTTATTAGTATTAAAAATCATCGTGGTCCTCAATCATCATTTATTCCTTACCAAACTGTACGTTAAAAATATCACTGAATGAAACGAAAAGAAAGAAAGGAAAATTAGCCTATTCATAACATAATTATCAAAAATAGTTTTGCTATGAAATCCATTAATAAACTACAAAATAAAATTAAATCGGATATTTTAAATCCTAGGTTATAAATTGATATTACAATTAGACAACTTGCTCTCTAAGTAACCATATTTTATGAATCATAGGCTTTGATTTGATTTTATACCTCAAAAACTTTGATTTGATACAGTTTTTAATAAAATTAAATATAAACAAAGTATAACAAAACATAACCTTAATGGTGTAATATATCACTGAAATGTCTTATTCTTCCAAATTTTAAATAGACAAAAAAACAATTACAATATCATGCAATCGCTCAAAGATTAACATGCTGCGGTCGACTGAGTTAATTTAACAGATACTTAATTTGTAATAAAAATTTAAAAAACAGCCGTGGCTTTTTAATTGAAACACCAACAAACAATACGTACTTTACTATACAGAGTGATTCAAAATTGCACGGCAATCTCTCGGGATCTGATTCTATAGCCAAAAATAAAAAAATAAGTTATATAAGCATAGGTCCGAAAACAGTTTGTTAGCGAGCTACGGCTCGCGAACCAGTTCGCCCTGATTTCTGCTCCCACGGTAAAATGACACCGTACTGAAATTCGTGGGGTATAAAATAAAGGGTAAACTTGACGGTTTCTTATAGTTTTTGATCGGCGAAATTGAATAAAAGAGGTCCCAGACTTACTTTTTAAGAAAAACTGGATGAAACACAAAACATTTGAGTCGAAAAACACACATTTTTAGATTTGGGGTACAATAACTTCGTTAATTTGCTAATAAAGAAATAAAAATTTCTAACTAACTTTGTAGAGAATTTAATTATGAGAAAACTCATGTGTATAATGTCTATTAAAAGTAAGTAAACATTTGAGAAATTCGACTTTAATTAAAAACAAAACAGGCCAAAATGCGCCAGAGAAGTGTTACAATTTACAAGAACTGAGATTGTACACTTTCGAAACACCTACACTTGGGCAAACGAAAACCCACGAGACTGCCCCCAAGACATGACCAACATACTTTTTCATTTAATGTGTGGTGCGGTCTTCTTGATGATAATCTCTTAGGCCCTTTTTTCTTACTACCATCGTCATAGTAAGGCGTTCGCATCATTTAGGCCCTTTTAACTATGTCCTTTTGTTGACGCGTATAAAGATGTCAACAACACCATGGAGACCAGAATTAATTGTATCGATATATTACGAAGTGAAAAAGAAGAAGCGTACTACTTATAAATAGTCCTATTTCTTAATGCAAAGCGAAAATACGTGTTGTTTTCATTTACGAGATTAGGTGACAACGGTTTTCGGTTTTTAGTTTACTGCTGAAATAAATAAAAGCCATGGTTGAGGAAAACCTAACGTTTAATGTGTATATACAATGCTTATAACACAGTAACACTTAAAATAAAGAACCTAACGTTTTTTAGTTAACGGGTACTTGTTAAGCAATAAAATAATTTAAAATCGGTACACTTCTTCTTCTTCATATCGTGGTATATCGATATTATCGCATAATCAAAACATCGAAAATGTAGTGTAGGTACGGTTATTGGGAGAGTACCAATATTTCTATAGTTTCTTTTTCTTCGTATGATTTCTACAATAAAATGCTTTCTTAATTTAAAGTATTTTAATTAGCAATTTTATGCTATCTTCATGATATAGGTTATTTCTGTAAAGAAGCTTTTCAAAAAGTATCTACTGATTTTTTTTTAGAAATTAACCAAAGTTATAGTAAAAATGGAACGTTAACATGGAATATTAACCTATGGAAATAGTGTTCGGTGTTAATATGGAATGTTTTAAATTAAAAATAAATAATATGTTGTAAATGATATTTACAATTTCGTATTAACGTGTAGTACAACGTTTACAGTGAATATTGAAATCAAACTGTCTGCCTTAATAAAGTGTATTAAAATAATATTAATAAATTTTTCCTTGGATAAAATAAGTTGGTAAATTTGTGTAATGTCTGGAAATGTGTAGCAGATTAGATTTATGGTTACCATGGCAACGAATTTGTTTTGAATGCAGTTAAAAAAATTAAAACTTCAATTCTAGTTAAAAATTAAAACATTAATCTAGTTACATTGACTTCAATTACTGCGGTCTTATAACTAAAATCAATGTTAAAAAATTGGCACGTTCATATAATATTATATTCTGGTTTACACACAGAACGAGAAATATCTGTCATCTCGGAAGAAAAACTTTGATAAATTTAAAAATAAAAATACATTTAAACTGGGTTAAACAATGGTAATTGTTAAAAATAAAATAAATCCGTTACTAGGCGATTAAACTAAATTTATTTTCATTTTAATTTAAATCGCCGACGCGTGAAGATGAAATTCCTGGCTAGCAAGTACATCACATCTCCATTATTTAATGTTTACGTTTCCAAAGTTTTATTATTATGATCACTGGTATCAAAAGGCAGGCAGGACACATACACATGCACACAATCGCGTTATCTGTGGCCTAACTCACGTTTATTTGCTTGTGTTTGCACGTATTTGAAATAAAAAGTTCCGTAATCTATACAACGACATCCACGCGTGCAAGCAGACGTGTCCAGCGTCGACGGAGATTCGCTTCCTGTGGATCGCTGGCCAGTGTAACTGCACGTGTATACAGTGGAACGGTTCACAGACAGACGTTTCGTCTTTAGGGAGTGGACCCTCTGCAAGTGCTCAGGGTTCATGCGAGCGACTCTGGAGCGCTCCTTCTTTTCCGCGTTTATCTGTTCTGTGAAACGTACACTGTAGATTCGCAGCTTTACTCTGAGCAACGCTCCATAGTGAATGTTGAAAGTCTTTGCCCACGTTGGACCCTCATACACACCATAACCTGCTCTGATGTTTTGATTAAGGCGATCATAATATTAGAACTTTAGAAACTTGAGCATTACTTAATGGAGAACAAACGTTATCTTTAACCAACCTTTATGCACTCCTATGAGTATTATGAAATGCAATAAATAATTTTAATGAAATAAATATCTTAATGAATACCATCTGTATATTTATTCAAAATTTTACCATAGTTTTAATTGCGATTAATATCTGTATATATTTTACTATAAGGTCAGTTATTGAGAGATCCAGTATTAGGACGTGATACATCGGCACTTTTGTAAGGAACAAAATGAACATTCAACAAAATATTTGTTTATACAATTCTGTAGGCCTATGTATAATTTTGTGTGCACTGTAATATGTATTGGAAAAATAGAAATTGTTTAATAAAATAAATAATTTAGTAAATGAATACAATTTGTGTTGATTTATTTTAATTTTAACCGTACTTTGATTTTTAGATTATAAAGTATAACATAATACTATAATTTATAGTTATTAATTTTTTATACTTGATACAACCTTTACATATTTTCTATGAAAACACAGTAAGGAGATTTATAAAAAATGTTTCGTATATTATAAACGGCAATCGGAGTATGTTAAGTGCCTGTTTTTAAAGTAACGAAATTGAAGTCACAGAGTATGAAAGATCTTTTTCTTTAAAATAAATTTGTTTACATTGTAACTGAACTCGTGTTACAAATAAAATTTATGTTTGTGTTTAATAAAAAGTACCGGGAGACCGAGCTTAGCTCGGTTTCAAATAAAAAATAATTTTTTTAATAAGATTTTACATTTTTCTTTGTACATAACAAAACAAAAACAGATTTGCATTTTACAATATTAATTTAGAAATTGGAAATGAATTTTATGAAATTGGGAAACTAAAATAGTAATCTTATAACTCATCATGTAGGTTAACAAACAATATATTTAAAAAAATATATATAGCAATATATTTAAAAATTTTAATTTTGTACAATATTTTATAAAAAAGTCATGTTGAAATCATCCAAGTTGTCTGGAATGTCCAAAAAAAGATGTTCATCATCAGTATCCATTTGTAGATTATTCTGTACATTATTATTAGAATCAATATCATTTAATGTTTCTTTCCACACTATATTACGAGTGTGTCGAGGATTTTCTTGTGGTAGAAGAACTTTTAAACTGCCTTTCCTTTTAACTCGGGAAAAAGCGACGTATAACATTCCATGCATAAAAACTGGTGTTCGTAAGTCAACACCAACGTACTCAAATGTTTGACCCTAGACCTTGTGAGCTGTCATAGAAAATGCCGGTCTTACGGGAAATTGATGTCTTTGCATGGTACAGCCAACTTGACCTTTGTTAGAATCCAATGTAATTCTTGGGATATGTACCTCTCGACCTGATTTTTCTCCAGTAATCATCTTAGCTTTGATAATGTTATTGCACAACTCTGTAATATTTAATTTAGTTCCATTGCAAAGCCCTTCTGTAATGTCTAAGTTTCGTAAAAGTATTATTATAGTATCCTTTTTCAACTTAAGTTCATGTGGCGGTAAATCGGCTAAGTCAACAGAATTAAGGAAATCTGAAGTGAATTGAAGAGCTCCTTCTGGTTGATCTTTTACAGATTCGTAGCTGTGATAAATTTTTATATCTCCAGGTAGTTTTTCAATGATCTCAGCATTAATTTTGTTACGTCTCTGTTCAAAGGAGCAATTATAGCTCTGTCTTTCATATCTTGAAATCTATTATTAGTAATACAGTTTCCAAAGACTTCATCAATTAGATTTCCATTAGAAAGAATATCTACTGGTAGCTCAATTTCGTCCATATTATTTACAGGCAACTCTCCGTTCCCGACCTTCAACAAATATTCAGCAAAATCTCTTTGCTCTGGATCTACACGCATATTTCCAGTCAAAGAAAAGAGATGGAAATGTTGCCAAAGGTTACTTCTTTTTATGCATAGACCTATCAGTTCACTTTTGTTGGCACGTTGTTGAACAGCCAAGCACTGTCGAAAATCTCCTCAAAAGACAACAATTTTTCCTCCAAATGGTAAATGTGGATTGCCCAGAGCGCGAAGCAATTGGTCCATATTATGCATTCCATACGTAGGTAACATGGGTGCTTCATCCATTAAAACAACTTGAACTTGAGCGAGTTCCCTGCCTTTCGAAGATCCTGGTTTTATATTTGAAACAGATTCAGCAGTTAAAGGAACTTTAAGTTCAAATGTTTTGTGGGATGTTCGACCATTAGGAAGTAAGATAGACGCAATTCCAGTGAACGCCATGCATTTTACATTACAATTTCTTCCAGAAAGAATGTGGAATAGTGTCTTATAAATAAAAGTTTTCCCGCACCACCAGGTCCATCAATAAAAAAGCATCTTTGCTCAGATTGACCTTCACCAGCACTTAAAATTCGATCCACAATTTCTAATTGTCTTCCTCGAAGACGATGATACATGCTTTCCCCCAATTCTGCGTATTCATCAGCGTTTACTATTTCTTCTTTCAACTGATTTTCGTAATAGTCTATATCGTCCATATTGTATCTCTGTACCCATAAGCGGAAATTTTGACCTTCTGTAGCTTCTGTGTTCAATTTGTAAGCAATGATCCGATAAGCTCTTTTTATCGCTTCTTCAATAGAAGTGTTATTACGTCTGGGCTCTCTAATAAAGTCTTCGGCCAATTCTTCTTTGAACATATCCCATAAAGCCTTAGGATTTTCAGAAGCGCCAAGAATTAGAATTTGTGTGAATAGTGTTCTCATTACTGAAGGCATTTTTGACATGGCAGATTCTCTCAAAACTTCGACCCATTGTTGATCATCATATGTTAGTCCTCTAGCTAGGCAGGCTTGTTTATATGTAGCGTATCTTGTTCCTTCTACCAATAAAAGGTCATCGAAGTTTGTAGCATCCTTGACGTGGTAGAGCAATAGCCGTAGATGGTAAAGTTCTGGTTGCGAAACAAAGTTTATGCTGTGAACTCTACCAATAACTCGAAGGCGCCTGACCCTGGGCTGCCATTCACTGTTACTTCCTATCCACCTAAAGTGCTCTGGCATCTGCCAATAATAATAATAATGTATTTCTTGTTGATTTTCATTGTGGACTTGATTTTGTTGTTGCTGCTTCGAATGTGAAAGTAACACTTCTTTACTTTATGTCTAAAGTAAGTTTCTAAAGTTAAACCTCTTTGGCCTACGTCAGCTAAATCTTCCTGCGTCTGTTCAATATTTGCCATTCGATACTGTCCAGGTAGATGAATATCTAAACGTTGAACAGTGTGACTTTTTTCTGGATTTCATAGCCAAAGAGACTCCAGCATGCCTCTGGAGGTGTGATGCATCGACCTTGCACATATGTTTCTGCTTCATTGTAATTTAATGTTCGTTGATCTTGAATTACCTTGACAAATGCACAGTCATGTCCCTTGTAAACATATTTATAAAGATATTTAACTGCTTTTATACTACCAACGTATTCTACATTAATATGGCAATTAAATTTTTTTAAAAGGTAAGCGTTATATGAAGCAACATGGCGATTGTCTCTTGTTGTTCGTCTACCTTGACTATCCTTACGATAAACAGCATGATGATGTGAAAAGTCTGGACTGTTTGGATCCATTCTCGAATCATAATGACGACGATAATTGTTTTTTTCATCTTCAACTAAAGATGTAAAGTCTTTGAATGATTTTGGAAATCCGAAGCGACACTTCATTTTTCCATATTTATTGATCATACATGGAGCTTCTTGGTTATGCTCTCCACACGGATTATGTATCATCCATTTAATCATCAAATCTCGCAGTATTGGGTCGTCGTCAGGAATTTCAGCAGAAATCAAGTCATCAAGCTCCTCGACGTTATATATTTTGTCTTGAGAAGACATAATCAATAGCAAGTGCATGTGGGGAAGACCTCGCTTTTGAAATTCTATAGTGTACACATAAGCTGCAACTTTACCAAAAATTTGTTTTTTATCCAAATCATCAATTAGATCATGAAATTTTTTGTTTGCGACCCTTGCAACGAGGTCAGGTCTATCTTCACCTGGTTGATTTAAACGACTTTGATCATGGAATTGTATTCTTGCTGCTTCCTTAATTTCTGACCAATCAGGATTGCATGTCATCGTAATGAAATAATCCGGCGATCCTAGACGACGAACTAAGGCCAGAGCATCTTCAAAATGTTCAGCGTAAAATCTTGTAGATCCAGGAAATGAAGAAGGTAATATACGTTTTTCCCCAACAGTAGCATTTTTTTGTTCAGAAAGTTGGTTTATGAAATTGGTAACTGAAGCGTAATTATCAGCAAGAATTTTTTTTGATTAGCTTTAATCCAATCAATTCGATCTTTTATAACTCTTATAGCAGTATCAACGAGGTACTGTTGGAAACGTTTACCACCATAATGTAGAGCGTTAAAATTTAGGAGACGCAGATCAGGACTTCTTACAGGATTCTCGAGTGGAAGAAATTGAGCAAATTGTGGCCGAAAAGCAATTCTATATTGAGCCAATTCAAGTCTTGTAAGGTGACGACGACTCGCATACGGAGTTCTTAATGGTAGATCTACGGAATATCCAAAAGTACCTTGGGATAAAATAGAGGGTAAGTGAATGGCTCAACCCGTTGGTCGATGTTCCTCATTGTAACAATGGATTTACCTCTCTGTCGAATAACTAATTCATTATCTGGAAAACTTTGATCGGCATTCAAAGTGACCACGGCGCAAACATCATTTTGGAATGGAATGTTATACCTTCTGTGGTCTGCACCCTCGGGCAACGCAAAGAGAAGTTTCACGTAAGGTGGTTCAGTTCTTTCCTCAGCAGCACGCTGGTTCACTTCTTCTTCAACCTCTCGCATCATCATAAAACCTTGTACAAATAGATTTTGTGAGCGGATAATTCCTTCCAACAGGTTCATTAATGGGACACTAATTCCATTATTCAGTGGAATGTTGACACGTTCATTGACAGCATCTTCATTATCGAGGAAGTACATCTGTCCATATCGAGGTCGTTCAAACTCACCTTGTGAATTTTGAGTTGGATGAGCAGCCACGTTAATTTTATGATAAACATTCCCTGCTGCAATAAACGTATAAATTCCTCGATTGTTTATGGTTCGATTATCATCCACGGTGAATGAAGCCATTGCAAAACATGCATTTAAATTACGTATTCTTTTATGAAATTCATCAGTTAATGGATGACAATGAAGAAATAGTCGCACCAAATCATTTGTGGATGCAGCTCAATGCGGCCATGCAAACAGCAGTCTCCGAAAGAATTTCTATGGGTTCGATTGCTAACACGTTCTTCTGGAAAATGCAAAGCGCCACAATGCAAGCAAGCAACATTAAAATTTCCTAATGTGTGATTGGATACATCAGAAGTGACAGCTAATTTGTGTGTTCGTAAATGGTTCAATAGCAGAGCTCTTTGACGTCTTCCATTCCGGCGACGTTGCTCCTCTAATCGCTGCTGACGTCTTTCTTCATTTTCTTCACCTCTTCTTTGACTTGCTCGTAATCGAATGATTAGAAGCCGTTGAGCTCTTTGCTCTGGTGACTCTTTAGCTCTCCTTTTACTTGCTCGCAATCGATCGTTTTCTTGCCGTCGTTCACGCTCATCTGTTGATTCTGCCAATCGTCTGCGTTTATTATTTATCTCCCTTATTTGCTCACGTAATTCTTGCGACTGGTAATCGTTAAGCTCCCTTAATACTTCATTTAGTCTATTCATACAATCATTCTTGGCACTCCGCATAGGTCTAGAAGTTGATGCCTGATTTTCATGAATGACGTTGTTAGTATTATTTTGAGGAACTTGTTTTCGGGCATTTGTTACTTCGGGAAGCGGAAGGGGTCTTGAAGTGAATGCCTGATTTTCATAAATAGCATTGATAGGATTATTTTCAGAAAGTTCGTCTCTGACATTCGTTATTTCCTGAAGAGGCTGTGGTAACTCATTTTCTTGCTGTCTTTGTTGCGGTGGCCTTAAGTTATTAAAAATTCGCCGTTTAGGAGGTCGTCCGCGAGGCATCTAAAAAATAACATTTTCAAATTGATTTTTTCTGCCAAAAATATTTAAAAGCACTTGAGCATAAGACTGGAAGTATAAATAATGTTGCACAGTGTCCAATGCTTGGTGGGTGTGCATAGAATAATAATATGTAACCTAAGGTGAAGACACCTTCTTAAAAAACTATATAAATTACCAACCGAGCAAGAATTTGAGTCGCTTTGCACTTGCACAAACACTGTAATGGTTTTTTATTGTAAACAGATCACTGAGCAGAGAAAAATTGCAATAATTTTTTTTATTTTACTGAGCAGATCTAACAATAAATAACTGATTGGAATAAAATAACTGTAAAAGACAAAGAAAATTATCACACAAATCGATTAATTTCTGAAATAGCTCATCTATAATTTTCAAATAAACCTTTGAATAAACAAACAGACACAACGTTTTTGAATAATAATGTAATGAAATTTCGGCAATGTAAAAATTTCGAGAAAATTCCTCGAGCCGTTACGGGAAAAAAATGTATAGACGGACGGACAATTATTGCTCGTCTCAACTCTTATTTTGTTTATTTACTTTGATCGCAACAGCTATTTATTCTTCTTCATATATAAACATATCGATACTGCGCCGTTTGCATTTATCGACGGTTTCTGTAATTTATTTATCTGTACGGTAAGAAAGCTGGTTAGAAATTACAGTTGCCTAGCAATAATTAATTATCGCCCGGTATAGGTCCCGCGATATTTTAAAATAAAGGCCCTCAGATGTGGCCCTTAGACGAATTTTGCGGAAAATGAGACCGAGTCCAATCGATTCCTGATGTCAAAATACCCCTAAGTACCAACTTCCGAAAAAAATTCCTCGAGCCGTTTCGGAAAAAAAATTTACAGACAGACAATTATTGCTCGGTTAATAGTATAGGATTAAGGTTTGAGAAAATTTATAAGTTATAAATTTATTATTATTTTTTATAAGTTATATATTTTAATTATTTAATTAGTTTTATTATTTAATATTATTTAATTAAAAGTATTAATAGCAATTTATTTCCGTGTATTATTTTGCTAGGCTCTGTAAAGAATATTTATTTCCTGGCTCGTCGGAAAACACGGCCCGATATTTTTCATATATTCCAATTAATTGATTTATTTGGTTCTCAGTCAATTTCTCAGTTGTATTATTGCACTGGAAATCCCGTATCTCTTGTATCTTTTGGGCCCATAGCTTATTTTCGGTATCTTGGCATACTGATTGGTTGTCTGGTGAGTAATCTGACAAATAATTCACTTCACTCGCGCGGTTGAGAGTTTGTCGGGAGTCTACCATCTCGCTATTTATTAAATTGGCTACCCAGGTCGAACCTTCTGAAAAGAGTGATACCTTCTCTCTGCACAGGTCAATAACAGCAGAGTTCCTTCTTAATATATCACACCCTATTAGGATATTAAATGGTAATCCAGCTGCAATGAGAAATACCGTGTCCAGACTTACACCCTGACTGGTAACACTTAGGGATACCTGCTTTCGTATCGTCTTATTTTGCCGACCAGTAGCTCCTACAAGTACTATGTTATTAATGGGTAATACTGGTAGCATTTTGCGACATTCCTGCTGTATCCGGTCTAATTCACTGTTACTAATTATCGAGACATTGGCTCCTGTGTCTATCATAATTGGAGCAGAAATACCTTCTATTTCCGCAACTATGTAAATGATTTCATTGTTCTGATTATTAACCTTTGTATCGTTTTCTTCTAATGAATCCTTACGAATATCTTTTAAATAATTATTATAAATAATAGTAAATTTTTGATCTTCCTTTTTAAAACTCGACTCTTGTCCATACCCAGTAGATAGGAGCAGTAAAGGGTTGTAATCGTTTATTACTGCCTCCTCTCGTTTAAATGTTCCGTATCGTTACGGATATGGCTGATAGCAGCGTCAATTTGGAGTCCTGGAACTGCTTCGTTTGGTTCAATTCGGTCATCTAGCTGTGCTTCATTTACTGGTTGTCTCCTTTGATTATCCAGGCTCGAACTGCGTCTGTGTTCATATCCTCTATGATTGTTACCTCCCTGGTTTACTTGAGGTGTTTCATACTCATAGAACCTACTCCTCCGCTGATGTTGATACCTCCGCTGGCCGCTACCTTCTGCTCTGATACAATTTACTCGAGGTCTATACGTCCTGTGGTTATTATTACTTCCTGCTGGGTAATTTCTATTATTATTATGATAGTGGTTGTTATTGGGTACAGGCTTGTAATGAGCAGGCTTGGAGCCCGGCCTCGTAGCCCAAGGATAGACGAGAATCGGATGCGCTTCATCGTGGACGGTCTATTTCCTCGTCACCCACTGAGGGATCGTGAGGAGTATCCAGGCCCATTGGAAGACGTCCCGATCTTCAGCGAGGACGAGCTATCACTAGCTGTTAGCTCCCTGCGCAACAAGAAGGCACCAGGGCCGGATGGTATACCTGCGGAAGTGCTGAGGGTGGTCGCTAGATCGTGCCCCCAGGTGCTACTCAATATGTATAACCGTTGCCTCAAAGACGGAGTCTTCCCGAAGAGGTGGAAGATCCAGAGACTAGTCTTAGTCGGCAAAGGGAAGGGCGACCCGAATTCCCCGTCGGCATACAGACCTCTTTGTATGCTGGACACGGCGGGGAAACTACTGGAACGTCTACTCAGGCCTCGCCTAGTAGCGGCAATTCGGGATGCAGGAGATCTGTCAGCGAGGCAGTACGGGTTCAGAACGGCCAGATCCACCATTGGAGCCATACAGGAGATCTTGGTTGCCGTCCAGGTGGCCCAGCGGGGTAATCACTTCTCCAGAAGGATGGTGCTACTCGCTACACTGGACGTACGCAACGCCTTTAATTCGGCCAGGTGGACAGACTTGCTAGCTGCTCTGGAGGACGTCTTTCAAGCGCCGGACTACCTGCTCCGGATAATACGAAGTTACTTGAGGGACAGGGAGCTCCGGTACGACACAGCAGATGGGCCACGCAGCAGAGAGATAACAGGAGGCGTAGCTCAAGGCTCTATCTTGGGCCCCGACCTGTGGAATGCCTTCTATGATGGAATCCTCCGGATGGAGATGCCAGATGATACCTTTCTGGTAGCATATGCTGATGACGTGGCTGCCGTGATCACCGCGAGAGACGCAGAGGAGGCGCAGCGCATGCTGAACCAGGTCATGCGCAGGGTCCGCAACTGGATGGACGAACACGATTTAAGCCTTGCGACGGAGAAGACAGAGATTGTGCTGCTCACTCGTCGACGTATACCCACAATCACACAGTTCGTGGTGGGGGAAAAGGCGATAATATCAAAGCCAGCGGTGAAGTATCTAGGGGTGCACCTGGATACTAAGCTTTCCTACTGGGAGCAAATTCGATGTTCCTCGGAGAAAGCCGCTAAGGTCGTTGCTGTGCTAAGCAGACTAATGGCAAATGTCGGAGGCCCAGCTGCAGGAAGACGGCGACTGCTGATGTCGGTGACAAACTCGATTCTCCTCTACGGATGCGAGGTCTGGGCCGACGCACTGAAGCAAGAAAAATACCGCAAGCAGATGGCCGCGGTACAACGAAGAGGAGCACTTCGGATTGCAAGCTCCTACAGAACGGTGTCGGAACCAGCAGTGTTGGTCGTCGCTGGAGTAATGCCAATAGATCTGATGGCTGAGGAGAGAAGGAGGGTCTACACAACCAAGGAAGACTTGGGGTTTGTAGAAGCAAGAGCAGTGGCCAGGGCACACTCCATGCGGAGCTGGCAACTACGATGGGAGCAGGAGAGTCGAGCTAGGTGGACGGCGAGGCTGATTGGGAACCTCCCTGAATGGGTGGACAGAACGCACGGCGAGGTAGATTATTACCTTACTCAATTCCTGACAGGGCATGGTTATTTCTGTGCATACCTGCGAAGGATGGGTAAGATGGAGGATCCGTCGTGCGTGTATGGCGACTCAGACTCTGATGACGCTCATCATACTTTTTTCGAGTGTCAACGGTGGGTGCTGGAGAGGCGAGGGCTCGAATCGGAGATTGGCCCCATGACGCCTGATAACATCATAGACGTCATGCTCAACAGCAAAGAGAACTGGGACATGGTTGTGACCTTCGTGAGGATGGTCCTGCGGCAAAAGAAGCCTGAACTGGACCGTCTCACAGGTCGATGATATAGATAAAGCTGTAGAAGCCTTGTAGGCCCAATACGAGGTGCCACCCTGAAGCCATACGAATAGTTGTTCCAGGGGGGGTTCCCTGCCTGTAAAGTGGAGGTTTTTTAGTGGGTGCGAGTCCCACACACCGGGAGACCAGTCGGGTGTCTCCTGATGGTGCATAATGCATTTTTCCTCCCCCGTAAAAAAAAAAAAAAAAAAAAAATTGGGTGGGTTTGGGTTCCTCTGACCATTAGAACCATAATTATTATTATTATAATAACCGTTTCTATTTGGTTGACTGTTGTTATTATTATTATTATTATTATTATTATTATTATTATTATTATTATTATTATTATTATTATTATTATTGTATCCTACATTATCCCGGCTCGTGGAGCTATAATTATTATTATTATTACCGTTCTGATGATTATTATTATTATTAGTATAGTTGTTATTTCTAAATTCAGGTTTCTCATATCTCCTTCTACTTTGGCGGTAATAGTCTTCGTGCTCGTACATCTCGAGTAACTCCGTCATTGCTTGTACGGTTTTAATCTGACTGTTGTGGCGAGCTCTTATTATGTCCTCCTCATAATGGTAGGATAGTTTGCTGACCAGGCACTCTTCGGGTATTTTGGGCTCTAAGTGTTTTTGGCCACACACACCTTTCCTAAGAAATATTCTGTCAATGTTTTACCCCGATACGGGTTATACTTCCCATGACATATTACGTCTCTTGCGATGTTCTGCGTAGACTCGGACCAATATTTAGCCTTAAACAATCTCTTGAATTGCTGATAGTCCGTAACTTCGTCCCTTGTCGCCATCCACCAATTATCGGCTATTTCCTTGAATGACTCATCTAGTACTTCCTTATTTGCACTCCACCGGTTACCTCGGTGTTTTGCGAAGTAGGCTACTCTTCAATTCTAGCTATAAATTCCATAGGCTTGTTTTTGTATAGCCTGAAGTTAATCCCTTCTCGATTTTCTGTATTGGGAAAACTGGTGACGTTAGTTGGTCGACTATGAAAAAGGTCTATGTCGGTTTGATTTTGTCGAACCTGACCATTTATACTGGTCACAGCAGCTTCAATGCCGTCACATTTTTCTGTGAATCGGTTCTGCACTCTTTCCCATTCTTCGCGTGTCTCTTTTAGTTTTTCTTCTAAATTCTTCCGATTCGTTTCTTCTATATTTGTGACCTTGGTATTTATTTCTGTTTTAAAACTCTGCACTTGTCTCTCAGTATGACTCCATTTTTCGTCAGCTTTCGAAATTTTTTGTTCAATGACAGTCATTTCTTCTGCTACCTTCTTGCTTATGGTTTCATTATTCCCTGCCATCTTCTGACTCAATTCTTCCTTTAATGCTTCCATCCTTCCATCTAACCGGTTCTTATTCTCTTGGTTAATCTCCCTTAATTCTTTTCTTAACTGTTGATTATCATTTTCCATTTTCTTACTGGTTTCTTCCATTTTCTTATTGGTCTCTTCCAATTTCTGGCTTATCTGATTTAATTCCTCCTTCGACTGTTTATTGTCAGTTTTTATTTCCTCCATTTTCTCCTCTATCTTCTTAATATTTTCCTCCATTAATAATTTATTGTCATTTTTTATTTCGTCCATCTTCTCCTCCACTTCTTACTGTTTTCTTCCGCCTTCTTACTATTTTCTTCCATTTTCTCCTCCATCTTCTTACTATTTTCTTCCATTTTCTGGCTTATCTGGTCTAATTCTTCCTTTGACTGCTTATTGTCGGTTTTTATTTCCTCCATTTTCTGGCTGAGTTGTGCTAATGTGGTCATTAATATTTCCTGGTAATTTACTTCTCCGGTTTCTGTCGGCTTGTCAGGTTGTTTCCCTTGGGGTGCTGGTTCGGTTGGTTCTGCTGGAGGTAATATCAACTCCACATCTTCCACGGCAGTCGCCTCCTTATCCTCCATATCTATTTCCTTCTCCGCCTCCGCCGCCCTTTTCTTAGATGTTGCTATCCTGTGCATCTTCCTTACTCTCCCGACCTGTTAACAGCTGCCAGCTAAAAATAGGAAATTGGGCAAATTGTTTTTATTTATCGGCCTATCAATCCCTATCTTTAGCCCCTAAAGTTGGACGCCAATTTGTAACTGAACTCGTGTTACAAATAAAATTTATGTTTGTGTTTAATAAAAATTAAGGTTTGAGAAAATTTATAAGTTATAAATTTATTATTTTTTGATAAGTTATATATCTTAATTATTTTATTTAATTATTTAATTAGTTTTTATTATTTAATATTATTTAATTAAAAGTATTAATAACAATTTATTTCCGTGTATTATTTTGCTAGGCTCTGTAAAGAAATATTTGTTCTATTGTGTTAATCAAATTATGTCAAAGCTGGGTCGATTTGTAGTCACTTCTAACTCAGCTCCTTTTTTTTCTTCTTCTTCTCGATTTCTTTAGCTATTATTTTCTAAGTTAAATTAAAAATGAAATAAATTAATTTAATTACTCAAATAATTAAGAAAACTCGTATTTAGAAACAGTAATGACATTTATTAAAAGTGATGTGATAATCTTATGTGCATCGACTATTGCTGCGGCTGAGACTCAATTCCCAGGTCGATTGTGTCAACTAACAAAATATATAAAATTAAAATATTGATTAACAAGGTTCTTTGAGCTGTAGAAGTGGTCAGGGAAAAGCAAGTTACAAAATACTATACTTACAATTAATTAATACTTAATTACTATTACGTAAAAGAAAATTATATTTGAAAATAATGTCATTTAAAAATCGAACCAGTTGGCTGCGTATGACGTCACGTAGCTGTTGACTCACCGTGGCATTGTACTGCTGGCAAGATGAACTCGAAACATGGCCGCCATTGACTTCGGATTTCACCCAACTATGCTGGCTCCTGGTTTTTTTCTCTCACCAAATGTAATTGTGATATTTTCTTCTGAGATAGTGTAGTTTCTCTGGATTCTTCGATTGTAATGTTCTTTTTCGCTCAGAGAGGTAGTTTGATGCGGTATTACTAGTGTCGTATTAAGTGTTCGAAATCTGGCTAAGTTCGTTGTTCAATGGAATAGTATTAATTTGAAAATTCCAACATGGCGGATGATTCTTGGTGTCTTTGGTGTTTAATTATATGTATCTTTTTACTGGTTCTTCATTTCGTTAATTGGTTGAGTTATTTTTATTAATTTTATGTTTACAACCTCTTCTGTAACTTTTCATAGGGTACTTTCAACTTAGTTCAAATTATTATATTTTTTAGATCTCCCTTCTGCACGCTCCCATCCGTTCTGGTTCGCGTTTAACAATCAACTGCTAAATGAAATCGTTATTTAATATAGTAATTCCAGAAATATTTTGGTATCCTATTCTATTGTCTGAAATCAGCTGTTCGTCTTTGTCCAGATCTAATCTCATAGAAATATATGACATTTTTTTCTATTTTATGGCTATAATTTAATTATTTTTTAATTTCATGAAAATTTAAGTACCTAGCAGTATTCCTGTTCTAATTTTACATAAATCAATATCCAACATGACCTATTTTAGTTTCAATTAAGCTTAAAACTGGCATTTTTGTCATTTCTTATAGGCCTTATTATAATTCACATAATTATAAATTAAATGGCTTACAAGTCGTTTTATGTTAACATTGTCCTTAAATAAGATTACTTATTACATCATTATTCTTTGTCTTTAACAATTTGTTGTTACAACAAACCGATACCGATTAATTTACATTTTATTTGTACTGTGTCCTCTGTTAGGCATTATATTACACATTTCCAATCAAGTCAATTTTATCCTCTGATCATTACATTTACTATTATATATTTCTGTGATAATTATAATTAAGTATCTTTATTCTAAACTGACTAATCTCTGTTAATTTTATACAGTTTTATCTAACTTATCCCTTTGGATTTGATTACATAGTAAAAGTTGAATTTTGCCTAAAAATCAGTTTTGCTTTGCTACTGATATTATAACTAGTTTGCTTCCCTATTATTTCTCTGGTTTACAGTTTAAAAGATATTATGATTACTTCCTTGCTTTTCCTACCTTAACAAAACTTTAACACAATTAACATTATTTAACTATAACAAAACATCTTATAATCTAACATTTTCGATTACATATAATGAAAGTTCATGTTCCCACATTTATATTATTATGAAACAATCCTTACGTCTTATATCTAAATACTTTATTACAATTAATAATATTTCAGTCATTTTCTGTCTTTTTGTTTGTTTGATTGTGACTTCACTTTAAGCTACCTCCTAACCGCATTATTCTCTATTACAGTTTGTTATAAGAATAGGGAAATTCACAATTTATTATCACTAGTTTTGGTATTTCACTATTATAGTTTATAGTTGATACCACTTTACTTCTCACTGAGGCATTCTTTATCACCTACACTAATGGTAGTCTTTAATCTTTTCTTCTTAATATTCTACTTTCTACACTGGTGTTATATCTATATTTAATTTACATTCTTTATCTATATGTAATGTATCCTGTAACTTGGGTTACTGGGATTTAGGGTTTTGTGTCATTATTTTGAAACTAATTAAATTGTACCTATCTGTCATAAGATTTGAGAAGTAACCTTCCCTAATACTACACTCTTTGTACAAAGCTTGAATTAGTTGGTCCTTTTATTCTCCTTCAATGAGTATGGTATTGTTTTATGTTTGGATCCTTTGATGTGGTTATCTTAATAATTCATCCGTGATTATCTTTCCTTACTGCTCCTTATCTTACTGGATATACTGATCATGTACTGGGGTTTTAATCATCATGTGGTTGAACGTATATTGTTTTATATAGATTGTTCATTTTATTTGGACCAAGAGTTTTTTCTTTTTTTTTTTTGTTGTATAGTCTATTGTCAGCATTTGATTTACTATAATGATCAATTTATTTAATTTATTTTTTAATCATTTTGTTATTACTCACTACAGATTGTTTCTTCCTTTTCTTTTCAAGGTTGTATTAAGTTATATTCAGGGTGAAAATTCTGTTATGCTACAACATACTTACTGCACACGTGTATTGTATAGTCTCGTTCAATTTTTTTTTTTTTTTTGAAATAGTATATAAAGTCGTAATACACATTATGTATATTATCAAATCATAATACTTCTGTATGTAAAATGTTCTTACGTTTGTCATTTTAATTTAACCTAAATTTTTCTATAATATATATATATTATACAAGAATCCTGCAAGAAAATCAACTAGTCACAAAGAAATTATATATAAAGTCAACACGTGTATTATTTTTTGAAAAATGTTCAAACGGCGGTTGTAAGTTGTATAGAAGAGAAACAAATTCATTGCTTTGGACTGTCTTGAAAATGGCTAAATTTATAGAACTTTCTTCTGAGTTCTGCAATAGAAATTGAAGTAATTAAAATGGGAGAAACCCCTAACTTAACATGGTTACAAGAAATTAAAATTTTACAGGCATTGCACAAATGCAATGCACAGAGAAGGGCATTGAAAAAGCTTCAATAAATCCAAAAAATATATATATTTATTTTTCTTCATTTACCAATGTACAGATTATAAGTTAAATGTAGTCGCATTCATAAGCACGCACGCATTCACCAATCATCCGTGTTGATTTTGCGCTTTTTCTCAGGCTGTTCATCACATTCCTCTTCCGAAGACTTCTAATCCTGTTGGCTTGTAAATCGCGACAATACTTTATGAGGTCCTGCTTTATTAATCTTGTCCATTCATTCAAACTTATCGAAGACTAGCGTCTCGACGAACATATCTAGAGTGATCCCCGATGATGTTAACTTAAAACCAGCAACTTTCAATAAGAGAACCGAATGCATATAAGCAGCAGTCTTGAGTTCCTTCCATTTTCCGCAAGTTAATGTTTGTTAGTTCTTAATTTTATACAAAGGCGCTGTAATTTTACTTGGTGTTCCGAATGAATTATACAATCTTACTCCAAATACTGCAGGCGTAATTCGATCATTCTTACCAATTTTATCGGCCGTTAATATTTTCGCTTTCATATTCTGAACTACCTGTGCAAAATCATGCAATTTATAGCGGTCAACGGCATCAATAAAGGCAGATGTATTGGCTATATATTTCATATTGGTAACAAACGTTTCGATAAACGCTTTCGTCAACTCTTTGCTCTGCTGATTCCACCAATATTTGACAGTCGGTAACAACAAATTCACACGATGTTTGGCTTGAAGATGATCTAAATGCTGTATTACGTTTCTGGAGGCGAAATTTTCAGAATCGTTGATAAACAACCCGTACGCGTTAGTAGTTAGCAGTAAATGAGGCGCCTCCTTATATTGGAGTTGAACGAAATGCTGGCGAACAATTGCTTTTTTCGTCAACTTACGATGAGTTTCTTTCAGTTTGTCGACAGTACTAATACAGATCTTATCCTTGCACGTATTAGTAAAATCATCATAGATATCTTTTAGATTTGCTGCTGTAAAGAAAGAATCTTTACCATCATCAGGACGTAACGTATATTCGCATGGTTCGACGATCGAAGTTGATACTTGAGGTTCGTCGTCATCATCTGATTGATCAGCACTAACAAAAAGACTTAAACACATTATGAATAATTTGTTTGTTGATTCACAACACTATTTATACTCGGGAAGAAACAATGCGTCTGTAAATTTTGTTCGCTTTTCAATTTTGAACTATCGACTGTACTTATTTGATCGATTAACGATGTAATGGCGGTTAAATCGTCATTATCTGTGATATTTTTGCACCTTGATGCATTATTTAACCATAGTAACATATGACAATGAGGGCTACCTCTATGTTGGAATTCGATGCGCCTGAAATAATCAACTACGTAATGATCTCCGAACACGCCATTTGGTTTTTTCAACGCGTTAATAAAGGTCGACACCAATTTCTCGAAATACAAGCAGCACAAAACTGGATCGTTGTTTACCAATTCTGCTCGATTTATGCTCGACATCCCGTCAAATATCGTTGGATCTATCGGCACGACTACTGGTATATCTTCTTGAAAGCGATAAATAGATTCTAAAAGATGAGGCCAATGTATTTCTGAAGCGCTCAATGTGAGAAATACGGTAGGTTTGCCTAATTGTTGCATCATACTGAATAATTCCACTTTCGCCACTGATGCCAATATTGGATAGATTTCGGTGTTTCTCTTGAACGCTTCATTTTTTAGCAGCATGCTCTTAACAAACTCGGTATCTTCCAGATCTCGTCTTGATATGCTGTTGATTTGATTATTATTTGCTCGAAACACTAAGTTTACATTCCCTATGATTCTCAAAGGCAGTACTTTTTATAATTTTTTATAAGTTTTATATGTGTACTACGTTATTGACGACAAAGAAGTAGTTTCTATGGAAACTCACCGGTTCCCATTTTCCATCACGCACCAGCGGTCGTTTTCAAATGTGCGACACGTCCTTATAAACATTTTCAATGTTAAAATGATAGGAGTTACGGGATCAGTGACAGAAAAATGTTGCGGAGGCAGAGGTCCATATTATATGTTGCATATTAGTCACATTAGATATTATAACGTAATGCTGTAGCCGATTAGGCTGCCAAATACGCCGCGTTATTATTTCCAGTCCCTTTTTGTTGTTCCCATGACTGACTTTAAAACAGCCTTATGGCAAGTAAACACTGGGATTCTTTGTCCAGATTCATTGTCGCGGGTCTGCGTCCGGGCTGCCACGATTCATTGTCGCGATGCTGCCCCAACTTTGCCCCGCAACAAAGAGTAGTGTCCACACTGCCGGATGCAACGGGATTCAAGATAATTTTCTTGGGATGATGATGTCCGAGAATTTTGCAATTGCGGAAGTGTCCGTAGTATTTTTTTTACTTATTAAAAAAAAAGATGGAGAAAAAACAAAGGCGCTGGTGGGTTCGCCAATTACTTAAGGAGTGAAACAATCACGCTTACAATTTGTTGGACACCCTCAAATTAGAAGATGAGATCGGTTTCCGAAATTTTGTCAGAATGACCACTACTGATTTTGAGTGTCTTTTGGGAATGGTCGGGAATCAGATTTCCAAGCAAGAGAGCAACTTCAGGCAACACATTTCTCCTGATACCAAGCTGTCTGCCACACTCCGTTTCCTCATAAATGGAGATTCGTACACAAGTCTAATGTACACATTAAATAGTACAACAAATTAAAAAACATAGTAACAAGTAAAAAACAAATTGACAAAACACTGAAGTAATTTAATTTCCTGAGAAGCTGCTAAAATACATAATTATTATAATGGCATAATATTATGGCGTAATTATTATTATTATGGCATAAATTATTATAATCTGTACCAGATGCACTATCAGAATTTGGCGAAGACTGTACATTCCGAGGCGCAATTACTGTCAGAATGAAGTGTTGCTGAGCTAGAATTGTGTGAGATTGAGGCATTTTGCAGAGAGGTAAGGAATTAGTATTGTGGGGTTGCTGAACTGAAGGAATCTGAGGCGTTGAATACAAGCCCCTTTGTAAATTAAAAACAATGTTTGTGATTTCCTGTTTGGCCAATGTTATTTCTTTGTCAGGCCTGCCACTAGTCCTCATCAAATCTGCCATAAAATCTCCAAAAATTGTGAAACTATCTCGGTTCGCAACTACTTCACTCAGAGATTTCATACAATTGAGAGCCTCAGCAGTTACTTCATCCGAAGGCTTAGCTGGTTTTGGGTGCTTGCCTGGATTCTGGAAACGGGCGGTTTCCTGTTGGCTCTTTGGATGATTCTTTGTATGCGCTGATGTTTGAGAAGAAGCTTCACTGTCGACCGCAAGCTCCTGTAAAGAAGTTAGGAAATAAACAAATGGCTTTCAAAAGTGAAAATTATATAGGAATAACTGCATAGATAACATAATTCTTATCTTTTTAATAGTAATTGTATTATTACGATTTAATAATAACATAACGATATTAAATTATTACTATTTTAGTAGTAATTCTAGTAATAGTAATTTTAATAGTAATTAACCACGACATTCATGTTGTTTTCTTTCTGTTTTTTCAGGGACCCAAAACAGAAGCTGAATGGCGGTGGGTGGCTGAATAATTCTCCAGAAAGTGGAACTTACCACACTTCAAAGGTGGTTTAGACGGAAAGCACATTCAGATTGTTGCCGCTAAACTAAGTGGAAGTTTGTATTTTAATTATAAAGGGTTTCACAGTATTGTTGCACTTGCGGTAGCCGTTGCCAACTATAATTTCATATATTTAGATGTGTGTTGGCAGGGCCATATTTCAGATGGCGGAGTTTTCTTTTATTCAGATCTGTATGCCAAGTTGCAAGATGGAAGACTGAACCTGCCTTTGCCACAGTCACTCCAACAAAGAAACAACCCCGTACCTTATGTATTTGTCGGTGACGACACGTTCTCAATATCTAATAATCTAATGAAGCCCTTTCCCGGCGTTGGGTTCCATATCCTGAACTGATTTTTAATTACAGATTGAGCAGGTCTCGAAAGATTATTGAAAATGTATTTGGGATTTTGTCATCAACATTTAGAGTGTTCAACTTTGTTACTACTTATTGCCACACTGCTAAATACTTCGTTCTTAACGAGGCCTTTCGGTCTCGGTGGAGACATGTACTGTAAATATGTAGTGACAAAGTTGGTGTTAAGATGGCTGGCTGCTAATAAAACTAACAAAACTGGATTTAGAGTGTTGTTGAAACCCATTGATTTCCACCCTAATAAAGTCGAGAGTATTGCTCTAGCTTGTGCCTATTTGCATAATTTCCTTCGGAGAAATGTTACTTCAAGAAATACGTACACCCCACCAGACTCTTTTGACACAGAGAATCCTGACGGAAATTTCATTCCTGAGGCGTGGAGATCTGAGGTTCAAGAAAACGAGACCCTTTATGGTCTACAAAACTCACCAAGAAGAACGCCTAGTGGAGCACAGGAAATCAGAATTGAATTTCGTGATTATTTCATATCAAATGCTGGTTCAGTCCCTTGGTAAAATGACAGAATATAAAACTTCAAAATAGGGATTCATATATTATAATATGTAATATTCAGTACCTACGTGTCGATTTCTAGCTATGTTTGTTGTTTTGAAACCTAATTTGGGGTTGTCGGTACTGGACGGGGCCGTCAGCATCCGCTTATCTGTTTGTAGCCTTCCCTTCAAGAAAGGTCATTTTTATGGCCACTAAAAAGGTGCATCTATTGTTAAGAGGGTTTTACAGCAGAGTTTCTGAGGCGGGCCCATCCAGCGGATTGAGTAGCATTTTAGTCTGTTGCATGTAACTTTAGTTGGTTAAAAAAACATTATTTATTTCATTATTATATAATGATAACAGCGCAACGATTATATAACATGTAAAATATTAATGATAATATTACTGGTATATAATAATAATAATAATAATAATAATAATCGATTATTATTATTCATTTATGGCCTAATTTAGGACTAAAATAATTATTTCATTTTGAGATAAGAGAAAATAAATTTTGTTCATATAACATGAACAAGTTAATAAGAAAACTTTATGTAAATTACCTTATAAGAAAACAGTATTGTGAACTATATTAAATAAGGAAAAGTGATACCAGTGTAAACTACAATAAATAAAGAAAAAAAAAGTGAAGTGTAGAGGAAAAAAAAGAGTGAAGAAACACAAAAGTGAGAAATATAAAATGAGTACAAACAATCTTGGAAGGATAATAAATAATGTTTAATAACCAAGGGTACTTACCTATTCATACATGAATCCCAATTATTTTGGTGATAAACAATGTTATTTCTTTTAGGGAACAATGCTTATTAACTAATTACTATAGTAAATAACTAGTCAAATTGAATGGAACTAGTAGTTAAGCAACATATCAGATGATATGACAGAAATAATTTTAATATTAATAACCAGTTCTTATGTATGTTATATGTTTAACTATGTTATAAAATCTATGTTGATGTTAGAAGAAATTTGTTTGTTAGCCATGGAAGCATGAGATAGGACTAAATGGTTTGTTAAAAAATATTAATGTAGAAGGAGGAGAGTAATTTGTAATTTTCAGAGGAATTTTGTATTTAATTGTAAGATTTTTTAAATTAACTAAAAAACAAATAATATAATCAGAACCAATACACAAACAACAAAACACAGACATGCAACGAATCACCTAAACATAGAAATTAACTTATAAAAATAATAATAATAAATTAACCAAAAGTGTAAAACACTAGGAATTAATATAAGTAAACCATAAAATTACCACTTGTAAATTGTTTTCCTTAATAAATCAAAGGTAATAACCAATTCCAGAAGTATAATATGATTTTGTGATGATCAAAAGACCCAAATGGCATAAACAGCATAATTTTGTAAAAACACAGAACATTTATTATGACACACACACACACAGGCCATATTTGGTATCATTTTAATTGTAATAAAACGAAGAATAACATGCTGTAAATTAAATTAAGATAAACTATTTAACAAATAGAGAGTAATATGTACTAGGGTGTAAAAAATCATGTATTGTAAGAAGTATCAGGTCATGTGACCCCAAAATTTAGTCAAATTAGCCAATCAGAAATTAGAAAAAATTGGCCAAACTATTCAAATTCGAAAGAAAACGTGGACAGTGTATTGTTAGCACGAAAGAAGAATGGGTCAGCCCTATGTATGGCAGAATGAAAGTTTACTAAAGAATCAAATCTGAGTGTGTAAGGTTATAAAAAATAAAATTCAGAATTGATAAAAATAATAGTAATAATGAAGATTTAAGAAGACAGAAAACCAATAATAAGAAACAAAAGAAGAAACACATAAAGGAACACAATAAGTACGCAAAACTAATAGCCGATAATAATATTGGGTCAACCAGCAAGGTGAGAAAACCGTTGTCATATAACCCAACATTATCGATCATACCACACTAAGAAAAAACATCACAGACACTATTAATTAACACTCCAGTGAAAGAAAACGAACAAATAACTATTATTTCAGTAAAAAACTTTATATAATTCCATTCATATTAAGGGAAATTGGTGTATGAACTTTAATACAATAACAAACTTCTTGGTGGCGGCCATGATGAAATACTTTTAGAAGTGACGCTTTCATGACAAATCAACCCACGCGGTGCTAGTGAGCTTCGGTAACTAAGTAGACATTATTTATACAATATTACTTAAACAAAATTTAGTTTCTCATGTAAATTTTGATATAAATTAAGATTAATTTGTAAGTAATGTACTTAGCTACAGCATTTCTGACTGTTTTAATAGTTCAAAGAACCTTAGAATTAATATTAGTGTTGTAAAAAATTTCAACACAACTAACGATTGTAATTCTTTACCCTAGAGACAAAGTCGATGTAGTATGTAACATTTCAAATTTAAATACAAATAATTAAATAAAAACCCAAGAGTTAATGCAGCAAAAGAGTTTTATTTATTAGATAAATATAATTTAATGAATTTCAGCATTTAATAACAGGAAGAAGACATGGTAAGAAATAACTTATTGAAGAAGGCGACTACCATTGGGTGAATCGATTCCTCAATCGAACGCAACATTACTTAATAATTATTCAAATTAGAATTTTACCGCGTTTGGCAGGGATCGTCTAGACTTCAACGAATTCTTAAGTTTTGAAGAACAGTACATTAATTAATTGGGAAACCAAAATTAAACAAATAAACTAATTGAATTAAAGAAATTAAATATACTTTCAACAACAAATTTTTTTTTATAAAAATTTTTTTCGTAACAAAGATTAATAAATTTATTGAACACGAAGAATGCAAATAAAGAACGACACGTTACAATATACAAACAGGTTTATTACACAGCATTTGCATATACGAGGAATCGTATGTTTGAAATATGAGATATAGAAAGTCAATCCAGTCAATAAGTATCTTCTAAACAATGTTTCAATAAGGCGTATTTTTTTGTGTTATTACCATTTATTTTAATAACAGGGTTGATTTCAGGATATTATGACACATTTTTCAACCATTTTAAAGACAGTAATGTTGATTAGTCTTCACTTGTTTTTTCGTTTGTATGAAGCTGACTTGACTGGACCCCTCTCCCAGACCAAATTCTAATATTTTAGAATTATTAGAAACAAAACTGGACACTTGTTTTCTAATATTGAAACTTTTGGTACTAAATTCATATTTTGTTTATCTTACAATAGTTGCACACAGGGCACACTCCAATAGAAAATTATCTTTTGTCCTGCCTCAGCTCCATTTATTATAGTGGTACTCTGTATCTTTTGCTGAGATCAAAACAAATTTGTCATTTTATTTTACTCTTGAGCATTTTGTTCTAAAAGAATAAAATAGGTGCATAATAAATACATTTATATAAATGTAATGTAATCTTATGTAAATTATATGTGTTAACTTTTCTGTTACATTCCGGTACTAATGATAGGAGTACCCCCCATACGGTAAAATATTTTTAAGCGATTAGGCTCAGTAAACAACAGATTTTATTTAACCAAAATTTTATTTTCTCCACAGGTTTACAGAAATCAGAAATTACTTAATAGCATAAACAAGAAAACATGTAGTAAGGTACTACAGTTGAGAACAAATTTAAAGCTAGTGCTTCAGACACACAGTATGTTACTGTACCAATTTTGATTACCAATTACTGTTACTGTAAATGTGTTTCATTAGTCTTATTTTTCCGTCCACTACTGAACACTTGGGAAAACTTCCCTGAAGACCAAATGCTCAGTGGAACACAGTTTTGAAAATGCTGGTGTAGCTAATACTTTGCTGTTTTTTATGACCATACACGATGTTACAACTTACTAACACTCCAGATTTTCTGAGAACAAATGAACCCCCCACCCATATGGGTCAAATCCTGTGCAACATCCTACACCATAAGATAGGATACAAGAACCTTTTTTAGACAAAAAAAGTTCTGCTTATATAAATAACATCTCTAATTGTAACTGATTTCAAAAAGTAGGAGGTTCTAACTTTTTTTTTATGTTTGCCGATCGCTCAAGAACGGCTGGACCAATTTTAATAAATCTTTTTTTTTTGAAATGGCATGATCCTGCGTTGGTCTCATATTATTTAAATTTGGTTTTGGACCAGTAATGAGCCAGCACCAGAAAAATATTTTATACTTACACTCGTGCTTTGAAAATTCAATAATAGACTGGTATTACTAGGGTTATGTTTGTATCATTAGCTTTTCTTGTTCTCAAATTATGACATAAAACTAAGTAGTTCGTGAATACTCACAAAATGCATACAGGGTGATACACCTCTGAACGTTGCTCTATGCTTCTTTGGCCCTCTAGCATGTGACTCAAGCAACCAAAAGAGTTTGCTCACAATGATAAACATTTGTAACGGTACGGAATTGTGAGCCACCCCAGTTTAATTTCATATTAATTCAAATATCATTTTAAGCACTTTCCAAATTGCCAGACTTTCACCTGTAAGGAGCCTCCAGTACAGCAATGCAACATACATACAGTCAGCCAAAACAATTGCCAGACGCATTGCGTAACCGCCAGCAACAGTTGTGACATAGTCTCCAGTCTGCTGTGTGTCATCAGAGAGAGTGGTAATAACCAGCATACAGTGCAGATAAAAATTACATAGTGGCCTCGGGTGTAAGATAGGCCGCAGTTAAGAGTAGGCCTATCTTTGAAAATACTAAAACTAATACAAAAAACTGTATAACGCGCGGCCAGCCTAAGCGAGCTAAGTGTTCGAAAATTTAAATAGAACGACAAAACAAAACGGAATGCTATTTTAAAGTGGATTAAAGTAATAGTGGCGCATCAACTTAATTTGAAATAAGCAATAACAGTACCGCGGTTAAACAGTGTAAAAACTAAATCATAGTGTGTTAAACAGTGCATTCACAGCAGAGGTGCCAAACAGCGGAGTTCTTCAGACGTTAAGTATTAACTGAGTTTTAACCAAGATTATTTTACCTTTTTCCCCAGAGTATAATTCAACATAAATAAATTATAAATCTAAAATGTAAATCAGAGATCTCGAAGTGGGGTTTAAATAGAACGATAAAATCAAAGAACGAATGTGTGTGAGTGTGTAGCCAAAGCACGTATTGGTTCATTGCAAATAGTAAATAGTTGGGGTATACCATAGTTGTCATAAGCTAGTTAATTAAGAAATATTTTATTACTATGTTTGAGTTCACAAATTGTTGCTCATTCTACAAATATTTAATCTAAATGTTATGAAAGAGAGACGAAGTAGTTGTTTTGAATAATAAATCAGAGGCAATGTGTTAGCACAAATGGTGTATTTGATCTTTGCCTATATCAAATCCAAATCATCCTTTTTGCAGCTGTTTTCGTCTGAAAGACTTTGGAATAAAAACCCGAAGGTAAGAGTTAATTTAATTATAATTATGTAATTAATTCGTAGAGTTTCATTGGCGCCCGAACAGGGACGGCGAATATAATTTGTGGTTATATTCGCCAGACCTAATTAAGCTGCAGAACGGGTTATTTGGAAGTGAGGGCGTGGTTAAATAAATTAATTTCATAATGGAGAAAATAAATGAAATTGATGTAGTTGTCGGCAGTGAGGCCGAAAATAAATCGATGTATGAAAACACGTCAACTGAGTCGGCCAATAAAGGCGATTCAGGTATTCAAACAGAGTCACTGTTAACGAGTGAAAGTAATGTAGACGAATCGAAAATCATGAATGAAGTTGCAATTCATTCAACACCTATTGTAGTAAATCAAAATAAGAAGTCCGATGAGGACAATATGTTAACACGATTGTATAATATGATGTATAGTAATTTCAGTGAACTAAAAGGGGATATTAATATTAAATTCGATGAACAGAATAGTCGTTTGGACGTTCAAAATAGCAAATTTGACATTATAAATTGTCGTTTTGACGAAATAAATAAGCAAAATACCAAATTTGAGGTTAATATGAATAAACGTTTAAATGAGACGAATGAATGTTTCAATACATGGAAAGAACAAATAGTAGAGTCAGTAGCAGAACAGATTAAAAGTAAAAATACAAATGATGACAATAAGGTCGAAAATGAGAATATAGTTAACAATGTGGTAGTAGAGAGTAAGATAACAAATAGTAACAATGACATTGAAAATGGTAATGTGATTGAAAGGGTGGTATCAGAAAGTGATACGTTGAAAATAGATAGTGAAACAGTAAGTGAGAGTGAGAAAATGATAAGTTGTAATGAAGTAATAATTAGTGTTGTTGAATTAGAAAAAGTAGATGAATGTGTAGGGCAGGGGGTAAATTTTCCCCTTATTTGTGATGAACCAGAGTGTTCAAAATTGTTAGTATTGGAGGGCAAGAGACCCTTATTAGTGAAAGATTTGAGTTGCTTATTTTTGTTGAATAATTTTGTACCCTCTGCATGGAATGAGAGAGAAAGTATGATATGGTGTTATGATGAGAGAAGTTTAAATATAGAATGGTGTAGTGAAAGAGAGACAGAGTTATACAAAGTAAAGAGAAATTATAATGAGTTGAGAGAGATGTTAGAGACGAAATACTTACCTGTTAAAATAGAGAATGAAGATTATTTTGATGATACATGTTCAAACAATAATAATTTATCTTATGATGAAAAAATAACTGACTTGATAATGAATATTACTGATGGAGACTTAACCGATGTACTCAATGTTGACTTAGTATATGATTATTATGGTAAAAGGAATAAACAGAAATTGTATGGTTACAAAACACAAGATAACCGTATACGGAATGTAAATAAAATTGAAAATTGTTATTTGAAACCCCGATTAATTTTTGACGATGGAGGTTGAAATTCATAAACGAACAATTTAAATATGTCAATCTATGATAATGACCTAGCTGATTTTGATATTGAAGTGTGATGTAACTGAATAATTATTGCTGAAGAGTTGTAAATACATGTGTAGTGAAAGTAATTGTATGTATTATAAAATGTTGAATGGTTTGTATGAAACAACATTGTTGTTAAATGTTTCAGAGGTTACACGGAGATATTGGTGTGTGTGTGGTGTGTATTTTGTATTCATGTCAATAAGTGGATTGTAAGTATAAAGTCCATAATACTAATCAGATAGAATAAAATGCTTACAGGTGTGAAAAAATGTTGATTCAATAATATGAATTGAGATAATAGCATTAAATAGAAATTGTAATTAAAAGAGAAATAATAATTGAAAGGTGAATTAAAAGTATATTTGGTTGAACTGTAAGAAATAGACATTGACAAATATGTTATCTAAAAAATTTATAAAGACTGAAAAGTACAGGTGTTAATATGATGTAACCAGGATGTTTATACTATGTGAGTCTTGCAGACTAGTGTTTATATAAACAGGTGTGGTATGTTGAGACTAATGTCTGTAGTCACGCTTGGTGACAATAACAAAAAATGTTGTAGTCTGCTGAATCAGTATCTTATTGTGATAGAAAAGAATTGAAATTAAATTTTTACAGACAAAATAACAATGAGGCAATTACTGTAACTTTTGAGATTAATTGAATTAATTAAAGAAAATTACATACAATTAAACTAATTTAGTAATAAAATTAATAGAAACGATGATTTTTAACAATGAACTTAACTTTATTTTCATTTAAATTCAAATTGGAATTATAAAGTAAATACTAATTGATGTAAATAAGGATTTAACTTATTAAAATATTCATTTAAAATCGAAAACTGAAGGAAATGTTTGAGCTGAAGCGGCGTCTGGAAAATAAGATGTGTATATTACTGTCCATATAGATTTTTCATATGTTATGAATTTTTTATCCTATACATATATAGTAGTTAAGGATACCTTGTATAATCTATGTATCATTTTGGATGGGCAACATTGTATGGGGAATACTATTCAATTTAACTGGAATTTATGTGTATCATTGTAAACCAATATTGTTTTATTAATATTATTCTTTAGGGTTTATAATATAAAATGAGCCAGTGCGTTGTCAATGAACCAGTACGGCTAAGAGGAAACAAACCAGTTGTGGGATATGGAGTGATGGAAGGCCGCTTGTCAAATTTTTAATTACATGTTTTAAAGTAAGGCGATACTGGGTCGGGTATCTGTTCGATTTTTTGGTGTTGGGATCTCGAATAGAGAAGTCCAGTAAGATCGGATGGGTGCTGTCACAGTCGCCAGACTAGGGGGGTAAGAACCCATGATGTCATAGAGTGTTCAGGGGGGTTGCGGCGCCATATCCTCACTGATCCTCTTAGGTTTAGGCAATAAGAGTTTGAACGCCCCGGCCTTCAACCTCTTATTGGGGGGGTATTGTAACGGTACGGAATTGTGAGCCACCCCAGTTTAATTTCATATTAATTCAAATATCATTTTAAGCACTTTCCAAATTGCCAGACTTTCACCTGTAAGGAGCCTCCAGTACAGCAATGCAACATACATACAGTCAGCCAAAACAATTGCCAGACGCATTGCGTAACCGCCAGCAACAGTTGTGACACAGTCTCCAGTCTGCTGTGTGTCATCAGAGAGAGTGGTAATAACCAGCATACAGTGCAGATAAAAATTACATAGTGGCCTCGGGTGTAAGATAGGCCGCAGTTAAGAGTAGGCCTATCTTTGAAAATACTAAAACTAATACAAAAAACTGTATAACGCGCGGCCAGCCTAAGCGAGCTAAGTGTTCGAAAATTTAAATAGAACGACAAAACAAAACGGAATGCTATTTTAAAGTGGATTAAAGTAATAGTGGCGCATCAACTTAATTTGAAATAAGCAATAACAGTACCGCGGTTAAACAGTGTAAAAACTAAATCATAGTGTGTTAAACAGTGCATTCACAGCAGAGGTGCCAAACAGCGGAGTTCTTCAGACGTTAAGTATTAACTGAGTTTTAACCAAGATTATTTTACCTTTTTCCCCAGAGTATAATTCAACATAAATAAATTATAAATCTAAAATGTAAATCAGAGATCTCGAAGTGGGGTTTAAATAGAACGATAAAATCAAAGAACGAATGTGTGTGAGTGTGTAGCCAAAGCACGTATTGGTTCATTGCAAATAGTAAATAGTTGGGGTATACCATAGTTGTCATAAGCTAGTTAATTAAGAAATATTTTATTACTATGTTTGAGTTCACAAATTGTTGCTCATTCTACAAATATTTAATCTAAATGTTATGAAAGAGAGACGAAGTAGTTGTTTTGAATAATAAATCAGAGGCAATGTGTTAGCACAAACGGTGTATTTGATCTTTGCCTATATCAAATCCAAATCATCCTTTTTGCAGCTGTTTTCGTCTGAAAGACTTTGGAATAAAAACCCGAAGGTAAGAGTTAATTTAATTATAATTTTGTAATTAATTCGTAGAGTTTCACATTCACTATAATACCTATCACCTACTAAGACAATGGAATCTCAGTCACTTATAGTTTAAGTGTTTGATTCTAATAAGAAAAGCTACGAGCAACTGTTGCTATGCCAGTATACTGCTTACCACATGAATTGATGTTGACCTAGCCTTCATATTGATAAAATTAACATGTAAAATCATCATGTTATTGTTTATAGTTACTTATTTAACTCATCAATCAGTGGCAAGATATTTCTTTGTTGGATCTCTTGAGTCTGCATTAGCATGTCATCTCTGTATTCTGCATTTTTTTTTCACCTGGACTATCTTAGAAATATTGTAATTCAATACACTGGCAAAGTCAGGTCTACCATCACATATAAATTGTTACGCTTTAATAACCACGGAAGTCCAATTCTTAGATATTGTAGCATGACAGAAAATCCACCTTGTTATAATTCAAAAAATAAGCAAGAATAGAATAAAAAACAAACTGGCATAAAGAAAAATTACTATAATAATTAATCCAAAACAACAGTAAACTGAAATCCAATCCAAAGAAGTCAAGTTCATTAAAACCAACTTAAGTGATAGTCCAACTTATATAGTAAATATACCCAGGTAGAATAGGAGCAGGTAAGAAAAAACTATATACTGTATAAACAAAACCACCGAATAAAGAAATAACTAGTGAAAAAACAGTACCACATTATAAAAATAAAACCCCCAAAAAAGTATAACATAGGAAAAGTACAATACAGTAGAATAAAAACAATGCAAATTAAGTATAAGTAAAAATACTAGATGTATGATTAAAGGTGTACAAGGGTAATTTATTTTGATGGTGAAAAGTGACTAATAATAATCCCATTTAAGTGATGTTCCTTATTCCCCAAGAATAGACAAAATTACTAGAAATCAGATTCGGGAATATAGTGAATAATGAGGGGAACCAGGGTAAATCCCTAAATCAAAACAAAACACCAAGAGACTGAATAATAATTAACTTTAAGAAACTGTTTAAGTAAAAATAGATTTGTTTGTTGTGTTAGCAGTTCATTGAACTCATTAGCATTGAATGCTTGAGATTAAATTTATTTTTCAGATAATACCTTTATTATGTTTTAATAATATCAATTAATCAAAAACAATGTTGTAATTAAGCAAGGTCAATTTAGTTGTTAAGATTTTATTAGAATTGTATGTCAGAAAGGGTATTAGCAAGCTGAAATAATAGTAAACTTTTTAATTGAACTAATATAAAAATATAGGCAAAATTGTAAATCTCACCATTATAAATTATTAGAAAATAAGTAGATGAAACTAATTAAATGAATGAAAATTGTTGAGTGTAACTCACTAACCATTTATAATAAATGTAACAATACTTTGTGAAAGTAATGAAGGAATGTATAGGATATTATTAAGAAAAAATAAAGTGTAATAACACTGGAGTCTAAAGAAAAGCCTAAATTGAAGAGAGTATTCAAATTAGATAAGTAAATCATAAAACTACTGAGAATTAAAGAAACCAAATCATAATAATTCAATCAATGATCTTATTTAATGATAACTGGAATCTAACATAGATTTTAAACCATTTAATGTGGGAGGAATCAGCTGACTGAAACAATGTAAATTTACTAATAAATCAGCCAGGACCTGATGTATGATGAAGGAAAAAAACATCTTATTTAATGATAATTGGAATCTAACATAGATTGTAAACCATTTAATGTGGGAGGAATCAGCTGACTGAAACAATGTAAATTTACTAATAAATCAGCCAAGATCTTAAGTATGATGAAGAAAAAAAAAACTGGGAGTTAATTGTTAAACGTCGAGGTGAACCCATCAGAAAGATATAGCTCAGGAAGATAAAAAATAATTTGACATGAACTAAGCCTATGAAAAAGGAAATTTAAAATATGATTTATTAACACTAAAGTCAAATAAAAGAAATCCAACCATGTCATGTAGGAAGATGGGAAATTGTAACCAAGATATTGGAACAGTCTAGGCACTAATCAGAATTTATCTAATGTGAATATCAGTACAACCTTCTAGACGAACTATTTGAATGAGGACACTTTTAAACACCTATTGCCGAACCAAAAAACGGATCACTAATACAGAATAATTACACTACGATGAAGAAAAATTAATCACTACTGCTCTGATGAAGGACACATAAAGAATCAACATTTATTTGGAGGAGAATCGATGAGAAAATCTTTGTATAAAACCGAGGTGAAGAAGGCGGCCATCTTTGATCATATACCCGAGGGTCAGCTGTGATGACGTCAGCCCACGCATAGCTGTTGGTTCAAACAATTCCATTTTTTCCTAACTTTTTTATAATAAATCTTATTTCTATTTTATCATTAAGAATTTTTAATTGTAAGTATTGTACTTTTCAGCATTGCCCTTTCTCTGACTTTTGATAACAGTTAAAAGAACCTATGAATTTGTTAATGTTAATAATTTAAATAAAATAAACCATACGACCTGAGATCAAGAGTTTTCGAGCTGTGAATCAGTGTTTCGACTCAAAGTCGATTAGTCGCAACTAGATTAATAAATTCATTTAACATTCCAATTTTGAGTTTTATTTCTTTGCAAACATATATTTAAAAGAATTTCAGGTAGCACTTGAAGCCTGGACGTCAAGGAGGAAGAGAATAACATCGCAAAGGAGTACAATCACCGAATATCCAAATACCACTAATCGATTATTCTATTTCATAATCTATTTAACGCGTTAACCAAATTTTTCATAAACAACCAAAGAAAATAAAATAAGAAAGGAATTAATATAATAACGAGGAATAATCTAATAAATAAATAGAAAAGAAAACAAAACAAAAAATGTTTTCAATAAATTAAATTTTAAACAACATTTTCACATATTCATATTTATAATTTTTGTAACACCAATAAACAGGATCGTTATAATATTCAATAGTTATTTAGAATTTTCTGTGCTGCTGCAGATTTTCTCAACTTTCTGCTATAATTCTGCATTACACAAAGATAATGGCAGTTGTTCAGCACCTTCTACAATTTCTTGAGCAAATAAAACTGATTGCTATTTACACACATTTTGGCTAAGTCTATTGTATACCTTCATGAGTTTTAAAAATAGATTTATCCTTGCCATTTGTTGTTCTATATCCAATAAATTCTTCAACTCTGGTGGTACAGGCATCACATCCATTTTATTCTAAAACACTTGAGAAGGAACTTTACATTTCTTTAGATTGCTAGAGCAACAAGTGCATCCCACCACATTAGACAGTTCAACTAAATCATTGGTTAGAAGATCACCATGAGACAATGTTTCAAGTTTATAACGCTACCTTGGATATAATAATTTTCTACACACTGCATATGAAACATCAGCAAATTTGTTTATTGATGATGTAAAATTGTCTTTTTTAATACAATTATGTCATTTATAATTTACATGCATGCTTTCTAAGTGTTGTGTTCTTTGCTCCTCTGTTTTGTTTTATCTTTCTTTCTGACTATATTCCCATGCTGCCATAAACCTTTTATTAGGTTCATGAGGAAACTCACCATCCAGACATTGGATATTTTCATCTGACTCATGATCCAATCAATCACGAATCGAGCTGAGTCACATGCTGATCAGTTCATTTGTTGCTCAAAGGTTCACAGATATAATTGAGGCAGAATCAGTTTTCGCAGCAGACAACTTTTGAGATAACGTAGAAAACATATAATCTCTCATTTGCAACAACCTAGCTTGTCAAACAGCAGAGGTCTCTTGAGACCATGTTTTAGTCACTTCGTTAAGCATTTTTTAATAGACAAAGTTTTTCTCTTTTCCAGATTCCTTAGCATGCTATTTTCTCATATGTTATGCATCTTTTGTTTGTCTGTCCTTAATTTAAAATATTTGCTTTACTAGATACAAATTTTATTTATGAAAAAATAATAATTTAATCAATTACATGAGCAAAATTATCAAATTAATACCTACTAAAAATTGAAAAACAAAATTTTTTGGATAAAGTAAACCAACTTCAAAAAGAAGAAAAGTAATTGAACACACCTGAAATTATTTTATAAAAAGCTCTAAAACATGAAAAATAATTTTTACATTCTATGCTATGCAAATGGAAATTATGAAATTTCATTTAAAAAAAAAGACTCTGTACCACAACATTTATTATGAATTTATGTACTTAATATCTTATGCTTCCTGGCTAAAAAAAAAACCTTTCACATAACTTAATCCTAATACACGTTTTGAAGTCAGTTAGGTTAGGTTAGGTTAAGACCACATCGTGCTCCTAGGGAACTCATCAAATTTAACACCAAATAACATTTTATAAAATTAAAAGCCAAGTCATATTTATATTAGAAACCGCTAGGAGTCACATAGAGTGTGAACAATGTTCGCAGGAAGGGAGTTTGCACACCCGCAAGAGAATAGTGACTAATAGGGTGTAAATATGAGACTCTACAAATGTGAATTGGTCTTTTCCACTTTATGCTTAAGGAGATTTTTTATGAGGGTGAAATATTTTAGTACTCGGTGATCAATTGGCAATATTGCTTTTTCGTTTCATCTGTTTGTTATAAGTTGAATCAGTTTACTTCCCTAGAAGCACGAGGTGTATGGAAGTGAGCCGGTCACCATTATGCTGTATATGAAGTTCTCACTTCAAAAAGTGATTTAGCACTGACTTCAAAAAATGTATTGTGATAAAGGTTTTATTTACCGCTTTTTAAAACTTTTTATAAAATAATTTCAGGTGTGTTAAAATGTTTTTCTTCTCTTTGAAATTGGTTTAATGTTTTTCAAAAATGTTTCATTGTAATTAATCCTTTGTTTAAAAACTGCTGATAAAACGACCTTGTTAGTCTAATCATTTGCTGCACTTGTGATAACTACCACATTTATGATTATCCCAACAAGAGGTCACTTTGTCACAGCAATAATAGTGATTTGTCACACCATTTAAGTGATGTTCCTTTTCCCCAAGAATAGACAAAATTACTAGAAATCAGATTCGGGAATATAGTGAATAATGAGGGGAACCAGGGTAAATCCCTAAATCAAAACAAAAACACCAAGAGACTGAATAATAATTAACTTTAAGAAACTGTTTAAGTAAAAATAGATTTGTTTGTTGTGTTAGCAGTTCATTGAACTCATAGCATTGAATGCTTGAGATTCAAATTATTTTTCAGATAATATCTTTATTATGTTTTAATAATATCAATTAATCAAAAACAATGTTGTAATTAAGTAAGGTCAATTTAGTTGTTAAGATTTTATTAGAATTGTATGTCAGAAAGGGTATTAGCAAGCTGAAATAATAGTAAACTTTGTAATTGAACTAACATAAAAATATAGGCAAAATTGTAAATCTCACCATTATAAATTATTAGAAAATAAGTAGATGAAACTAATTAAATGAATGAAAATTGTTGAGTGTAACTCACTAACCATTTATAATAAATGTAACAACACTTTGTGAAAGTAATGAAGGAATGTGTAGGATATTATTAGGAAAAATGAAAGTGTAATAACACTGGAGTCTAAAGAAAAGCCTAAATTGAAGAGAGTATTCAAATTAGATAAGTAAATCATAAAACTACTGAGAATTAAAGAACCAAATCATAATAATTCAATCAATGATCTTATTTAATGATAATTGGAATCTAACATAGATTGTAAACCATTTAATGTGGGAGGAATCAGCTGACTGAAACAATGTAAATTTACTAATAAATCAGCCAGGACCTGATGTATGATGAAGGAAAAAAACATCTTATTTAATGATAATTGGAATCTAACATAGATTGTAAACCATTTAATGTGGGAGGAATCAGCTGACTGAAACAATGTAAATTTACTAATAAATCAGCCAAGATCTTAAGTATGATGAAGAAAAAAAAAACTGGGAGTTAATTGTTAAACGTCGAGGTGAACCCATCAGAAAGATATAGCTCAGGAAGATAAAAAATAATTTGACATGAACTAAGCCTATGAAAAAGGAAATTTAAAATATGATTTATTAACACTAAAGTCAAATAAAAGAAATCCAACCATGTCATGTAGGAAGATGGGAAATTGTAACCAAGATATTGGAACAGTCTAGGCACTAATCAGAATTTATCTAATGTGAATATCAGTACAACCTTCTAGACGAACTATTTGAATGAGGACACTTTTAAACACCTATTGCCGAACCAAAAAACGGATCACTAATACAGAATAATTACACTACGATGAAGAAAAATTAATCACTACTGCTCTGATGAAGGACACATAAAGAATCAACATTTATTTGGAGGAGAATCGATGAGAAAATCTTTGTATAAAACCGAGGTGAAGAAGGCGGCCATCTTTGATCATATACCCGAGGGTCAGCTGTGATGACATCAGCCCACGCATAGCTGTTGGTTCAAACAATTCCATTTTTTCCTAACATTTTTATAATAAATCTTATTTCTATTTTATCATTAAGAATTTTTAATTGTAAGTATTGTACTTTTCAGCATTGCCCTTTCTCTGACTTTTGATAACAGTTAAAAGAACCTATGAATTTGTTAATGTTAATAATTTAAATAAAATAAACCATACGACCTGAGATCAAGAGTTTTCGAGCTGTGAATCAGTGTTTCGACTCAAAGTCGATTAGTCGCAACTAGATTAATAAATTCATTTAACATTCCAATTTTGAGTTTTATTTCTTTGCAAACATATATTTAAAAGAATTTCAGGTAGCACTTGAAGCCTGGACGTCAAGGAGGAAGAGAATAACATCGCAAAGGAGTACAATCACCGAATATCCAAATACCACTAATCGATTATTCTATTTCATAATCTATTTAACGCGTTAACCAAATTTTTCATAAACAACCAAAGAAAATAAAATAAGAAAGGAATTAATATAATAACGAGGAATAATCTAATAAATAAATAGAAAAGAAAACAAAACAAAAAATGTTTTCAATAAATTAAATTTTAAACAACATTTTCACATATTCATATTTATAATTTTTGTAACACCAATAAACAGGATCGTTATAATATTCAATAGTTATTTAGAATTTTCTGTGCTGCTGCAGATTTTCTCAACTTTCTGCTATAATTCTGCATTACACAAAGATAATGGCAGTTGTTCAGCACCTTCTACAATTTCTTGAGCAAATAAAACTGATTGCTATTTACACACATTTTGGCTAAGTCTATTGTATACCTTCATGAGTTTTAAAAATAGATTTATCCTTGCCATTTGTTGTTCTATATCCAATAAATTCTTCAACTCTGGTGGTACAGGCATCACATCCATTTTATTCTAAAACACTTGAGAAGGAACTTTACATTTCTTTAGATTGCTAGAGCAACAAGTGCATCCCACCACATTAGACAGTTCAACTAAATCATTGGTTAGAAGATCACCATGAGACAATGTTTCAAGTTTATAACGCTACCTTGGATATAATAATTTTCTACACACTGCATATGAAACATCAGCAAATTTGTTTATTGATGATGTAAAATTGTCTTTTTTAATACAATTATGTCATTTATAATTTACATGCATGCTTTCTAAGTGTTGTGTTCTTTGCTCCTCTGTTTTGTTTTATCTTTCTTTCTGACTATATTCCCATGCTGCCATAAACCTTTTATTAGGTTCATGAGGAAACTCACCATCCAGACATTGGATATTTTCATCTGACTCATGATCCAATCAATCACGAATCGAGCTGAGTCACATGCTGATCAGTTCATTTGTTGCTCAAAGGTTCACAGATATAATTGAGGCAGAATCAGTTTTCGCAGCAGACAACTTTTGAGATAACGTAGAAAACATATAATCTCTCATTTGCAACAACCTAGCTTGTCAAACAGCAGAGGTCTCTTGAGACCATGTTTTAGTCACTTCGTTAAGCATTTTTTAATAGACAAAGTTTTTCTCTTTTCCAGATTCCTTAGCATGCTATTTTCTCATATGTTATGCATCTTTTGTTTGTCTGTCCTTAATTTAAAATATTTGCTTTACTAGATACAAATTTTATTTATGAAAAAATAATAATTTAATCAATTACATGAGCAAAATTATCAAATTAATACCTACTAAAAATTGAAAAACAAAATTTTTTGGATAAAGTAAACCAACTTCAAAAAGAAGAAAAGTAATTGAACACACCTGAAATTATTTTATAAAAAGCTCTAAAACATGAAAAATAATTTTTACATTCTATGCTATGCAAATGGAAATTATGAAATTTCATTTAAAAAAAAAGACTCTGTACCACAACATTTATTATGAATTTATGTACTTAATATCTTATGCTTCCTGGCTAAAAAAAAACCTTTCACATAACTTAATCCTAATACACGTTTTGAAGTCAGTTAGGTTAGGTTAGGTTAAGACCACATCGTGCTCCTAGGGAACTCATCAAATTTAACACCAAATAACATTTTATAAAATTAAAAGCCAAGTCATATTTATATTAGAAACCGCTAGGAGTCACATAGAGTGTGAACAATGTTCGCAGGAAGGGAGTTTGCACACCCGCAAGAGAATAGTGACTAATAGGGTGTAAATATGAGACTCTACAAATGTGAATTGGTCTTTTCCACTTTATGCTTAAGGAGATTTTTTATGAGGGTGAAATATTTTAGTACTCGGTGATCAATTGGCAATATTGCTTTTTCGTTTCATCTGTTTGTTATAAGTTGAATCAGTTTACTTCCCTAGAAGCACGAGGTGTATGGAAGTGAGCCGGTCACCATTATGCTGTATATGAAGTTCTCACTTCAAAAAGTGATTTAGCACTGACTTCAAAAAATGTATTGTGATAAAGGTTTTATTTACCGCTTTTTAAAACTTTTTATAAAATAATTTCAGGTGTGTTAAAATGTTTTTCTTCTCTTTGAAATTGGTTTAATGTTTTTCAAAAATGTTTCATTGTAATTAATCCTTTGTTTAAAAACTGCTGATAAAACGACCTTGTTAGTCTAATCATTTGCTGCACTTGTGATAACTACCACATTTATGATTATCCCAACAAGAGGTCACTTTGTCACAGCAATAATAGTGATTTGTCACACCATTTAAGTGATGTTCCTTTTCCCCAAGAATAGACAAAATTACTAGAAATCAGATTCGGGAATATAGTGAATAATGAGGGGAACCAGGGTAAATCCCTAAATCAAAACAAAAACACCAAGAGACTGAATAATAATTAACTTTAAGAAACTGTTTAAGTAAAAATAGATTTGTTTGTTGTGTTAGCAGTTCATTGAACTCATAGCATTGAATGCTTGAGATTCAAATTATTTTTCAGATAATATCTTTATTATGTTTTAATAATATCAATTAATCAAAAACAATGTTGTAATTAAGTAAGGTCAATTTAGTTGTTAAGATTTTATTAGAATTGTATGTCAGAAAGGGTATTAGCAAGCTGAAATAATAGTAAACTTTGTAATTGAACTAACATAAAAATATAGGCAAAATTGTAAATCTCACCATTATAAATTATTAGAAAATAAGTAGATGAAACTAATTAAATGAATGAAAATTGTTGAGTGTAACTCACTAACCATTTATAATAAATGTAACAACACTTTGTGAAAGTAATGAAGGAATGTGTAGGATATTATTAGGAAAAATGAAAGTGTAATAACACTGGAGTCTAAAGAAAAGCCTAAATTGAAGAGAGTATTCAAATTAGATAAGTAAATCATAAAACTACTGAGAATTAAAGAACCAAATCATAATAATTCAATCAATGATCTTATTTAATGATAATTGGAATCTAACATAGATTGTAAACCATTTAATGTGGGAGGAATCAGCTGACTGAAACAATGTAAATTTACTAATAAATCAGCCAGGACCTGATGTATGATGAAGGAAAAAAACATCTTATTTAATGATAATTGGAATCTAACATAGATTGTAAACCATTTAATGTGGGAGGAATCAGCTGACTGAAACAATGTAAATTTACTAATAAATCAGCCAAGATCTTAAGTATGATGAAGAAAAAAAAAACTGGGAGTTAATTGTTAAACGTCGAGGTGAACCCATCAGAAAGATATAGCTCAGGAAGATAAAAAATAATTTGACATGAATTAAGCCTATGAAAAAGGAAATTTAAAATATGATTTATTAACACTAAAGTCAAATAAAAGAAATCCAACCATGTCATGTAGGAAGATGGGAAATTGTAACCAAGATATTGGAACAGTCTAGGCACTAATCAGAATTTATCTAATGTGAATATCAGTACAACCTTCTAGACGAACTATTTGAATGAGGACACTTTTAAACACCTATTGCCGAACCAAAAAACGGATCACTAATACAGAATAATTACACTACGATGAAGAAAAATTAATCACTACTGCTCTGATGAAGGACACATAAAGAATCAACATTTATTTGGAGGAGAATCGATGAGAAAATCTTTGTATAAAACCGAGGTGAAGAAGGCGGCCATCTTTGATCATATACCCGAGGGTCAGCTGTGATGACATCAGCCCACGCATAGCTGTTGGTTCAAACAATTCCATTTTTTCCTAACATTTTTATAATAAATCTTATTTCTATTTTATCATTAAGAATTTTTAATTGTAAGTATTGTACTTTTCAGCATTGCCCTTTCTCTGACTTTTGATAACAGTTAAAAGAACCTATGAATTTGTTAATGTTAATAATTTAAATAAAATAAACCATAACGACCTGAGATCAAGAGTTTTCGAGCTGTGAATCAGTATTTCGACTCAAAGTCGAATAGTCGCAACTAGATTAATAAATTCATTTAACATTCCAATTTTGAGTTTTATTTCTTTGCAAACATATATTTAAAAGAATTTCAGGTAGCACTTGAAGCCTGGACGTCAAGGAGGAAGAGAATAACATCGCAAAGGAGTACAATCACCGAATATCCAAATACCACTAATCGATTATTCTATTTCATAATCTATTTAACGCGTTAAACAAATTTTTCATAAACAACCAAAGAAAATAAAATAAGAAAGGAATTAATATAATAACGAGGAATAATCTAATAAATAAATAGAAAAGAAAACAAAACAAAAAATGTTTTCAATAAATTAAATTTTAAACAACATTTTCACATATTCATATTTATAATTTTTGTAACACCAATAAACAGGATCGTTATAATATTCAATAGTTATTTAGAATTTTCTGTGCTGCTGCAGATTTTCTCAACTTTCTGCTATAATTCTGCATTACACAAAGATAATGGCAGTTGTTCAGCACCTTCTACAATTTCTTGAGCAAATAAAACTGATTGCTATTTACACACATTTTGGCTAAGTCTATTGTATACCTTCATGAGTTTTAAAAATAGATTTATCCTTGCCATTTGTTGTTCTATATCCAATAAATTCTTCAACTCTGGTGGTACAGGCATCACATCCATTTTATTCTAAAACACTTGAGAAGGAACTTTACATTTCTTTAGATTGCTAGAGCAACAAGTGCATCCCACCACATTAGACAGTTCAACTAAATCATTGGTTAGAAGATCACCATGAGACAATGTTTCAAGTTTATAACGCTACCTTGGATATAATAATTTTCTACACACTGCATATGAAACATCAGCAAATTTGTTTATTGATGATGTAAAATTGTCTTTTTTAATACAATTATGTCATTTATAATTTACATGCATGCTTTCTAAGTGTTGTGTTCTTTGCTCCTCTGTTTTGTTTTATCTTTCTTTCTGACTATATTCCCATGCTGCCATAAACCTTTTATTAGGTTCATGAGGAAACTCACCATCCAGACATTGGATATTTTCATCTGACTCATGATCCAATCAATCACGAATCGAGCTGAGTCACATGCTGATCAGTTCATTTGTTGCTCAAAGGTTCACAGATATAATTGAGGCAGAATCAGTTTTCGCAGCAGACAACTTTTGAGATAACGTAGAAAACATATAATCTCTCATTTGCAACAACCTAGCTTGTCAAACAGCAGAGGTCTCTTGAGACCATGTTTTAGTCACTTCGTTAAGCATTTTTTAATAGACAAAGTTTTTCTCTTTTCCAGATTCCTTAGCATGCTATTTTCTCATATGTTATGCATCTTTTGTTTGTCTGTCCTTAATTTAAAATATTTGCTTTACTAGATACAAATTTTATTTATGAAAAAATAATAATTTAATCAATTACATGAGCAAAATTATCAAATTAATACCTACTAAAAATTGAAAAACAAAATTTTTTGGATAAAGTAAACCAACTTCAAAAAGAAGAAAAGTAATTGAACACACCTGAAATTATTTTATAAAAAGCTCTAAAACATGAAAAATAATTTTTACATTCTATGCTATGCAAATGGAAATTATGAAATTTCATTTAAAAAAAAAGACTCTGTACCACAACATTTATTATGAATTTATGTACTTAATATCTTATGCTTCCTGGCTAAAAAAAAAACCTTTCACATAACTTAATCCTAATACACGTTTTGAAGTCAGTTAGGTTAGGTTAGGTTAAGACCACATCGTGCTCCTAGGGAACTCATCAAATTTAACACCAAATAACATTTTATAAAATTAAAAGCCAAGTCATATTTATATTAGAAACCGCTAGGAGTCACATAGAGTGTGAACAATGTTCGCAGGAAGGGAGTTTGCACACCCGCAAGAGAATAGTGACTAATAGGGTGTAAATATGAGACTCTACAAATGTGAATTGGTCTTTTCCACTTTATGCTTAAGGAGATTTTTTATGAGGGTGAAATATTTTAGTACTCGGTGATCAATTGGCAATATTGCTTTTTCGTTTCATCTGTTTGTTATAAGTTGAATCAGTTTACTTCCCTAGAAGCACGAGGTGTATGGAAGTGAGCCGGTCACCATTATGCTGTATATGAAGTTCTCACTTCAAAAAGTGATTTAGCACTGACTTCAAAAAATGTATTGTGATAAAGGTTTTATTTACCGCTTTTTAAAACTTTTTATAAAATAATTTCAGGTGTGTTAAAATGTTTTTCTTCTCTTTGAAATTGGTTTAATGTTTTTCAAAAATGTTTCATTGTAATTAATCCTTTGTTTAAAAACTGCTGATAAAACGACCTTGTTAGTCTAATCATTTGCTGCACTTGTGATAACTACCACATTTATGATTATCCCAACAAGAGGTCACTTTGTCACAGCAATAATAGTGATTTGTCACACCATTTAAGTGATGTTCCTTTTCCCCAAGAATAGACAAAATTACTAGAAATCAGATTCGGGAATATAGTGAATAATGAGGGGAACCAGGGTAAATCCCTAAATCAAAACAAAAACACCAAGAGACTGAATAATAATTAACTTTAAGAAACTGTTTAAGTAAAAATAGATTTGTTTGTTGTGTTAGCAGTTCATTGAACTCATAGCATTGAATGCTTGAGATTCAAATTATTTTTCAGATAATATCTTTATTATGTTTTAATAATATCAATTAATCAAAAACAATGTTGTAATTAAGTAAGGTCAATTTAGTTGTTAAGATTTTATTAGAATTGTATGTCAGAAAGGGTATTAGCAAGCTGAAATAATAGTAAACTTTGTAATTGAACTAACATAAAAATATAGGCAAAATTGTAAATCTCACCATTATAAATTATTAGAAAATAAGTAGATGAAACTAATTAAATGAATGAAAATTGTTGAGTGTAACTCACTAACCATTTATAATAAATGTAACAACACTTTGTGAAAGTAATGAAGGAATGTGTAGGATATTATTAGGAAAAATGAAAGTGTAATAACACTGGAGTCTAAAGAAAAGCCTAAATTGAAGAGAGTATTCAAATTAGATAAGTAAATCATAAAACTACTGAGAATTAAAGAACCAAATCATAATAATTCAATCAATGATCTTATTTAATGATAATTGGAATCTAACATAGATTGTAAACCATTTAATGTGGGAGGAATCAGCTGACTGAAACAATGTAAATTTACTAATAAATCAGCCAGGACCTGATGTATGATGAAGGAAAAAAACATCTTATTTAATGATAATTGGAATCTAACATAGATTGTAAACCATTTAATGTGGGAGGAATCAGCTGACTGAAACAATGTAAATTTACTAATAAATCAGCCAAGATCTTAAGTATGATGAAGAAAAAAAAAACTGGGAGTTAATTGTTAAACGTCGAGGTGAACCCATCAGAAAGATATAGCTCAGGAAGATAAAAAATAATTTGACATGAATTAAGCCTATGAAAAAGGAAATTTAAAATATGATTTATTAACACTAAAGTCAAATAAAAGAAATCCAACCATGTCATGTAGGAAGATGGGAAATTGTAACCAAGATATTGGAACAGTCTAGGCACTAATCAGAATTTATCTAATGTGAATATCAGTACAACCTTCTAGACGAACTATTTGAATGAGGACACTTTTAAACACCTATTGCCGAACCAAAAAACGGATCACTAATACAGAATAATTACACTACGATGAAGAAAAATTAATCACTACTGCTCTGATGAAGGACACATAAAGAATCAACATTTATTTGGAGGAGAATCGATGAGAAAATCTTTGTATAAAACCGAGGTGAAGAAGGCGGCCATCTTTGATCATATACCCGAGGGTCAGCTGTGATGACATCAGCCCACGCATAGCTGTTGGTTCAAACAATTCCATTTTTTCCTAACATTTTTATAATAAATCTTATTTCTATTTTATCATTAAGAATTTTTAATTGTAAGTATTGTACTTTTCAGCATTGCCCTTTCTCTGACTTTTGATAACAGTTAAAAGAACCTATGAATTTGTTAATGTTAATAATTTAAATAAAATAAACCATAACGACCTGAGATCAAGAGTTTTCGAGCTGTGAATCAGTATTTCGACTCAAAGTCGAATAGTCGCAACTAGATTAATAAATTCATTTAACATTCCAATTTTGAGTTTTATTTCTTTGCAAACATATATTTAAAAGAATTTCAGGTAGCACTTGAAGCCTGGACGTCAAGGAGGAAGAGAATAACATCGCAAAGGAGTACAATCACCGAATATCCAAATACCACTAATCGATTATTCTATTTCATAATCTATTTAACGCGTTAAACAAATTTTTCATAAACAACCAAAGAAAATAAAATAAGAAAGGAATTAATATAATAACGAGGAATAATCTAATAAATAATAAACTAATAAATAAATAGAAAAGAAAACAAAACAAAAAATGTTTTCAATAAATTAAATTTTAAACAACATTTTCACATATTCATATTTATAATTTTTGTAACACCAATAAACAGGATCGTTATAATATTCAATAGTTATTTAGAATTTTCTGTGCTGCTGCAGATTTTCTCAACTTTCTGCTATAATTCTGCATTACACAAAGATAATGGCAGTTGTTCAGCACCTTCTACAATTTCTTGAGCAAATAAAACTGATTGCTATTTACACACATTTTGGCTAAGTCTATTGTATACCTTCATGAGTTTTAAAAATAGATTTATCCTTGCCATTTGTTGTTCTATATCCAATAAATTCTTCAACTCTGGTGGTACAGGCATCACATCCATTTTATTCTAAAACACTTGAGAAGGAACTTTACATTTCTTTAGATTGCTAGAGCAACAAGTGCATCCCACCACATTAGACAGTTCAACTAAATCATTGGTTAGAAGATCACCATGAGACAATGTTTCAAGTTTATAACGCTACCTTGGATATAATAATTTTCTACACACTGCATATGAAACATCAGCAAATTTGTTTATTGATGATGTAAAATTGTCTTTTTTAATACAATTATGTCATTTATAATTTACATGCATGCTTTCTAAGTGTTGTGTTCTTTGCTCCTCTGTTTTGTTTTATCTTTCTTTCTGACTATATTCCCATGCTGCCATAAACCTTTTATTAGGTTCATGAGGAAACTCACCATCCAGACATTGGATATTTTCATCTGACTCATGATCCAATCAATCACGAATCGAGCTGAGTCACATGCTGATCAGTTCATTTGTTGCTCAAAGGTTCACAGATATAATTGAGGCAGAATCAGTTTTCGCAGCAGACAACTTTTGAGATAACGTAGAAAACATATAATCTCTCATTTGCAACAACCTAGCTTGTCAAACAGCAGAGGTCTCTTGAGACCATGTTTTAGTCACTTCGTTAAGCATTTTTTAATAGACAAAGTTTTTCTCTTTTCCAGATTCCTTAGCATGCTATTTTCTCATATGTTATGCATCTTTTGTTTGTCTGTCCTTAATTTAAAATATTTGCTTTACTAGATACAAATTTTATTTATGAAAAAATAATAATTTAATCAATTACATGAGCAAAATTATCAAATTAATACCTACTAAAAATTGAAAAACAAAATTTTTTGGATAAAGTAAACCAACTTCAAAAAGAAGAAAAGTAATTGAACACACCTGAAATTATTTTATAAAAAGCTCTAAAACATTAAAAATAATTTTTACATTCTATGCTATGCAAATGGAAATTATGAAATTTCATTTAAAAAAAAGACTCTGTACCACAACATTTATTATGAATTTATGTACTTAATATCTTATGCTTCCTGGCTAAAAAAAAAACCTTTCACATAACTTAATCCTAATACACGTTTTGAAGTCAGTTAGGTTAGGTTAGGTTAAGTCCACATCGTGCTCCTAGGGAACTCATCAAATTTAACACCAAATAACATTTTATAAAATTAAAAGCCAAGTCATATTTATATTAGAAACCGCTAGGAGTCACATAGAGTGTGAACAATGTTCGCAGGAAGGGAGTTTGCACACCCGCAAGAGAATAGTGACTAATAGGGTGTAAATATGAGACTCTACAAATGTGAATTGGTCTTTTCCACTTTATGCTTAAGGAGATTTTTTATGAGGGTGAAATATTTTAGTACTCGGTGATCAATTGGCAATATTGCTTTTTCGTTTCATCTGTTTGTTATAAGTTGAATCAGTTTACTTCCCTAGAAGCACGAGGTGTATGGAAGTGAGCCGGTCACCATTATGCTGTATATGAAGTTCTCACTTCAAAAAGTGATTTAGCACTGACTTCAAAAAATGTATTGTGATAAAGGTTTTATTTACCGCTTTTTAAAACTTTTTATAAAATAATTTCAGGTGTGTTAAAATGTTTTTCTTCTCTTTGAAATTGGTTTAATGTTTTTCAAAAATGTTTCATTGTAATTAATCCTTTGTTTAAAAACTGCTGATAAAACGACATTGTTAGTCTAATCATTTGCTGCACTTGTGATAACTACCACATTTATGATTATCCCAACAAGAGGTCACTTTGTCACAGCAATAATAGTGATTTGTCACACCATTTAAGTGATGTTCCTTTTCCCCAAGAATAGACAAAATTACTAGAAATCAGATTCGGAAATATAGTGAATAATGAGGGGAACCAGGGTAAATCCCTAAATCAAAACAAAAACACCAAGAGACTGAATAATAATTAACTTTAGGAAACTGTTTAAGTAAAAATAGATTTGTTTGTTGTGTTAGCAGTTGATTGAACTCATAGCATTGAATGCTTGAGATTCAATTTATTTTTCAGATAATATCTTTATTATGTTTTAATAATATCAATTAATCAAAAACAATGTTGTAATTAAGTAAGGTCAATTTAGTTGTTAAGATTTTATTAGAATTGTATGTCAGAAAGGGTATTAGCAAGCTGAAATAATAGTAAACTTTGTAATTGAACTAACATAAAAATATAGGCAAAATTGTAAATCTCACCATTATAAATTATTAGAAAATAAGTAGATGAAAATAATTAAATGAATGAAAATTGTTGAGTGTAACTCACTAACCATTTATAATAAATGTAACAACACTTTGTGAAAGTAATGAAGGAATGTGTAGGATATTATTGGGAAAAATGAAAGTGTAATAACACTGGAGTCTAAAGAAAAGCCTAAATTGAAGAGAGTATTCAAATTAGATAAGTAAATCATAAAACTACTGAGAATTAAAGAACCAAATCATAATAATTCAATCAATGATCTTATTTAATGATAATTGGAATCTAACATAGATTGTAAACCATTTAATGTGGGAGGAATCAGCTGACTGAAACAATGTAAATTTACTAATAAATCAGCCAGGACCTGATGTATGATGAAGGAAAAAAACATCTTATTTAATGATAATTGGAATCTAACATAGATTGTAAACCATTTAATGTGGGAGGAATCAGCTGACTGAAACAATGTAAATTTACTAATAAATCAGCCAAGATCTTAAGTATGATGAAGAAAAAAAAAACTGGGAGTTAATTGTTAAACGTCGAGGTGAACCCATCAGAAAGATATAGCTCAGGAAGATAAAAAATAATTTGACATGAACTAAGCCTATGAAAAAGGAAATTTAAAATATGATTTATTAACACTAAAGTCAAATAAAAGAAATCCAACCATGTCATGTAGGAAGATGGGAAATTGTAACCAAGATATTGGAACAGTCTAGGCACTAATCAGAATTTATCTAATGTGAATATCAGTACAACCTTCTAGACGAACTATTTGAATGAGGACACTTTTAAACACCTATTGCCGAACCAAAAAACGGATCACTAATACAGAATAATTACACTACGATGAAGAAAAATTAATCACTACTGCTCTGATGAAGGACACATAAAGAATCAACATTTATTTGGAGGAGAATCGATGAGAAAATCTTTGTATAAAACCGAGGTGAAGAAGGCGGCCATCTTTGATCATATACCCGAGGGTCAGCTGTGATGACATCAGCCCACGCATAGCTGTTGGTTCAAACAATTCCATTTTTTCCTAACATTTTTATAATAAATCTTATTTCTATTTTATCATTAAGAATTTTTAATTGTAAGTATTGTACTTTTCAGCATTGCCCTTTCTCTGACTTTTGATAACAGTTAAAAGAACCTATGAATTTGTTAATGTTAATAATTTAAATAAAATAAACCATAACGACCTGAGATCAAGAGTTTTCGAGCTGTGAATCAGTATTTCGACTCAAAGTCGAATAGTCGCAACTAGATTAATAAATTCATTTAACATTCCAATTTTGAGTTTTATTTCTTTGCAAACATATATTTAAAAGAATTTCAGGTAGCACTTGAAGCCTGGACGTCAAGGAGGAAGAGAATAACATCGCAAAGGAGTACAATCACCGAATATCCAAATACCACTAATCGATTATTCTATTTCATAATCTATTTAACGCGTTAAACAAATTTTTCATAAACAACCAAAGAAAATAAAATAAGAAAGGAATTAATATAATAACGAGGAATAATCTAATAAATAATAAACTAATAAATAAATAGAAAAGAAAACAAAACAAAAAATGTTTTCAATAAATTAAATTTTAAACAACATTTTCACATATTCATATTTATAATTTTTGTAACACCAATAAACAGGATCGTTATAATATTCAATAGTTATTTAGAATTTTCTGTGCTGCTGCAGATTTTCTCAACTTTCTGCTATAATTCTGCATTACACAAAGATAATGGCAGTTGTTCAGCACCTTCTACAATTTCTTGAGCAAATAAAACTGATTGCTATTTACACACATTTTGGCTAAGTCTATTGTATACCTTCATGAGTTTTAAAAATAGATTTATCCTTGCCATTTGTTGTTCTATATCCAATAAATTCTTCAACTCTGGTGGTACAGGCATCACATCCATTTTATTCTAAAACACTTGAGAAGGAACTTTACATTTCTTTAGATTGCTAGAGCAACAAGTGCATCCCACCACATTAGACAGTTCAACTAAATCATTGGTTAGAAGATCACCATGAGACAATGTTTCAAGTTTATAACGCTACCTTGGATATAATAATTTTCTACACACTGCATATGAAACATCAGCAAATTTGTTTATTGATGATGTAAAATTGTCTTTTTTAATACAATTATGTCATTTATAATTTACATGCATGCTTTCTAAGTGTTGTGTTCTTTGCTCCTCTGTTTTGTTTTATCTTTCTTTCTGACTATATTCCCATGCTGCCATAAACCTTTTATTAGGTTCATGAGGAAACTCACCATCCAGACATTGGATATTTTCATCTGACTCATGATCCAATCAATCACGAATCGAGCTGAGTCACATGCTGATCAGTTCATTTGTTGCTCAAAGGTTCACAGATATAATTGAGGCAGAATCAGTTTTCGCAGCAGACAACTTTTGAGATAACGTAGAAAACATATAATCTCTCATTTGCAACAACCTAGCTTGTCAAACAGCAGAGGTCTCTTGAGACCATGTTTTAGTCACTTCGTTAAGCATTTTTTAATAGACAAAGTTTTTCTCTTTTCCAGATTCCTTAGCATGCTATTTTCTCATATGTTATGCATCTTTTGTTTGTCTGTCCTTAATTTAAAATATTTGCTTTACTAGATACAAATTTTATTTATGAAAAAATAATAATTTAATCAATTACATGAGCAAAATTATCAAATTAATACCTACTAAAAATTGAAAAACAAAATTTTTTGGATAAAGTAAACCAACTTCAAAAAGAAGAAAAGTAATTGAACACACCTGAAATTATTTTATAAAAAGCTCTAAAACATGAAAAATAATTTTTACATTCTATGCTATGCAAATGGAAATTATGAAATTTCATTTAAAAAAAAAGACTCTGTACCACAACATTTATTATGAATTTATGTACTTAATATCTTATGCTTCCTGGCTAAAAAAAAAACCTTTCACATAACTTAATCCTAATACACGTTTTGAAGTCAGTTAGGTTAGGTTAGGTTAAGACCACATCGTGCTCCTAGGGAACTCATCAAATTTAACACCAAATAACATTTTATAAAATTAAAAGCCAAGTCATATTTATATTAGAAACCGCTAGGAGTCACATAGAGTGTGAACAATGTTCGCAGGAAGGGAGTTTGCACACCCGCAAGAGAATAGTGACTAATAGGGTGTAAATATGAGACTCTACAAATGTGAATTGGTCTTTTCCACTTTATGCTTAAGGAGATTTTTTATGAGGGTGAAATATTTTAGTACTCGGTGATCAATTGGCAATATTGCTTTTTCGTTTCATCTGTTTGTTATAAGTTGAATCAGTTTACTTCCCTAGAAGCACGAGGTGTATGGAAGTGAGCCGGTCACCATTATGCTGTATATGAAGTTCTCACTTCAAAAAGTGATTTAGCACTGACTTCAAAAAATGTATTGTGATAAAGGTTTTATTTACCGCTTTTTAAAACTTTTTATAAAATAATTTCAGGTGTGTTAAAATGTTTTTCTTCTCTTTGAAATTGGTTTAATGTTTTTCAAAAATGTTTCATTGTAATTAATCCTTTGTTTAAAAACTGCTGATAAAACGACCTTGTTAGTCTAATCATTTGCTGCACTTGTGATAACTACCACATTTATGATTATCCCAACAAGAGGTCACTTTGTCACAGCAATAATAGTGATTTGTCACACCATTTAAGTGATGTTCCTTTTCCCCAAGAATAGACAAAATTACTAGAAATCAGATTCGGGAATATAGTGAATAATGAGGGGAACCAGGGTAAATCCCTAAATCAAAACAAAAACACCAAGAGACTGAATAATAATTAACTTTAAGAAACTGTTTAAGTAAAAATAGATTTGTTTGTTGTGTTAGCAGTTGATTGAACTCATAGCATTGAATGCTTGAGATTCAATTTATTTTTCAGATAATATCTTTATTATGTTTTAATAATATCAATTAATCAAAAACAATGTTGTAATTAAGTAAGGTCAATTTAGTTGTTAAGATTTTATTAGAATTGTATGTCAGAAAGGGTATTAGCAAGCTGAAATAATAGTAAACTTTGTAATTGAACTAACATAAAAATATAGGCAAAATTGTAAATCTCACCATTATAAATTATTAGAAAATAAGTAGATGAAACTAATTAAATGAATGAAAATTGTTGAGTGTAACTCACTAACCATTTATAATAAATGTAACAACACTTTGTGAAAGTAATGAAGGAATGTGTAGGATATTATTGGGAAAAATGAAAGTGTAATAACACTGGAGTCTAAAGAAAAGCCTAAATTGAAGAGAGTATTCAAATTAGATAAGTAAATCATAAAACTACTGAGAATTAAAGAACCAAATCATAATAATTCAATCAATGATCTTATTTAATGATAATTGGAATCTAACATAGATTGTAAACCATTTAATGTGGGAGGAATCAGCTGACTGAAACAATGTAAATTTACTAATAAATCAGCCAGGACCTGATGTATGATGAAGGAAAAAAACATCTTATTTAATGATAATTGGAATCTAACATAGATTGTAAACCATTTAATGTGGGAGGAATCAGCTGACTGAAACAATGTAAATTTACTAATAAATCAGCCAAGATCTTAAGTATGATGAAGAAAAAAAAAACTGGGAGTTAATTGTTAAACGTCGAGGTGAACCCATCAGAAAGATATAGCTCAGGAAGATAAAAAATAATTTGACATGAACTAAGCCTATGAAAAAGGAAATTTAAAATATGATTTATTAACACTAAAGTCAAATAAAAGAAATCCAACCATGTCATGTAGGAAGATGGGAAATTGTAACCAAGATATTGGAACAGTCTAGGCACTAATCAGAATTTATCTAATGTGAATATCAGTACAACCTTCTAGACGAACTATTTGAATGAGGACACTTTTAAACACCTATTGCCGAACCAAAAAACGGATCACTAATACAGAATAATTACACTACGATGAAGAAAAATTAATCACTACTGCTCTGATGAAGGACACATAAAGAATCAACATTTATTTGGAGGAGAATCGATGAGAAAATCTTTGTATAAAACCGAGGTGAAGAAGGCGGCCATCTTTGATCATATACCCGAGGGTCAGCTGTGATGACATCAGCCCACGCATAGCTGTTGGTTCAAACAATTCCATTTTTTCCTAACATTTTTATAATAAATCTTATTTCTATTTTATCATTAAGAATTTTTAATTGTAAGTATTGTACTTTTCAGCATTGCCCTTTCTCTGACTTTTGATAACAGTTAAAAGAACCTATGAATTTGTTAATGTTAATAATTTAAATAAAATAAACCATAACGACCTGAGATCAAGAGTTTTCGAGCTGTGAATCAGTATTTCGACTCAAAGTCGAATAGTCGCAACTAGATTAATAAATTCATTTAACATTCCAATTTTGAGTTTTATTTCTTTGCAAACATATATTTAAAAGAATTTCAGGTAGCACTTGAAGCCTGGACGTCAAGGAGGAAGAGAATAACATCGCAAAGGAGTACAATCACCGAATATCCAAATACCACTAATCGATTATTCTATTTCATAATCTATTTAACGCGTTAAACAAATTTTTCATAAACAACCAAAGAAAATAAAATAAGAAAGGAATTAATATAATAACGAGGAATAATCTAATAAATAATAAACTAATAAATAAATAGAAAAGAAAACAAAACAAAAAATGTTTTCAATAAATTAAATTTTAAACAACATTTTCACATATTCATATTTATAATTTTTGTAACACCAATAAACAGGATCGTTATAATATTCAATAGTTATTTAGAATTTTCTGTGCTGCTGCAGATTTTCTCAACTTTCTGCTATAATTCTGCATTACACAAAGATAATGGCAGTTGTTCAGCACCTTCTACAATTTCTTGAGCAAATAAAACTGATTGCTATTTACACACATTTTGGCTAAGTCTATTGTATACCTTCATGAGTTTTAAAAATAGATTTATCCTTGCCATTTGTTGTTCTATATCCAATAAATTCTTCAACTCTGGTGGTACAGGCATCACATCCATTTTATTCTAAAACACTTGAGAAGGAACTTTACATTTCTTTAGATTGCTAGAGCAACAAGTGCATCCCACCACATTAGACAGTTCAACTAAATCATTGGTTAGAAGATCACCATGAGACAATGTTTCAAGTTTATAACGCTACCTTGGATATAATAATTTTCTACACACTGCATATGAAACATCAGCAAATTTGTTTATTGATGATGTAAAATTGTCTTTTTTAATACAATTATGTCATTTATAATTTACATGCATGCTTTCTAAGTGTTGTGTTCTTTGCTCCTCTGTTTTGTTTTATCTTTCTTTCTGACTATATTCCCATGCTGCCATAAACCTTTTATTAGGTTCATGAGGAAACTCACCATCCAGACATTGGATATTTTCATCTGACTCATGATCCAATCAATCACGAATCGAGCTGAGTCACATGCTGATCAGTTCATTTGTTGCTCAAAGGTTCACAGATATAATTGAGGCAGAATCAGTTTTCGCAGCAGACAACTTTTGAGATAACGTAGAAAACATATAATCTCTCATTTGCAACAACCTAGCTTGTCAAACAGCAGAGGTCTCTTGAGACCATGTTTTAGTCACTTCGTTAAGCATTTTTTAATAGACAAAGTTTTTCTCTTTTCCAGATTCCTTAGCATGCTATTTTCTCATATGTTATGCATCTTTTGTTTGTCTGTCCTTAATTTAAAATATTTGCTTTACTAGATACAAATTTTATTTATGAAAAAATAATAATTTAATCAATTACATGAGCAAAATTATCAAATTAATACCTACTAAAAATTGAAAAACAAAATTTTTTGGATAAAGTAAACCAACTTCAAAAAGAAGAAAAGTAATTGAACACACCTGAAATTATTTTATAAAAAGCTCTAAAACATGAAAAATAATTTTTACATTCTATGCTATGCAAATGGAAATTATGAAATTTCATTTAAAAAAAAAGACTCTGTACCACAACATTTATTATGAATTTATGTACTTAATATCTTATGCTTCCTGGCTAAAAAAAAAACCTTTCACATAACTTAATCCTAATACACGTTTTGAAGTCAGTTAGGTTAGGTTAGGTTAAGACCACATCGTGCTCCTAGGGAACTCATCAAATTTAACACCAAATAACATTTTATAAAATTAAAAGCCAAGTCATATTTATATTAGAAACCGCTAGGAGTCACATAGAGTGTGAACAATGTTCGCAGGAAGGGAGTTTGCACACCCGCAAGAGAATAGTGACTAATAGGGTGTAAATATGAGACTCTACAAATGTGAATTGGTCTTTTCCACTTTATGCTTAAGGAGATTTTTTATGAGGGTGAAATATTTTAGTACTCGGTGATCAATTGGCAATATTGCTTTTTCGTTTCATCTGTTTGTTATAAGTTGAATCAGTTTACTTCCCTAGAAGCACGAGGTGTATGGAAGTGAGCCGGTCACCATTATGCTGTATATGAAGTTCTCACTTCAAAAAGTGATTTAGCACTGACTTCAAAAAATGTATTGTGATAAAGGTTTTATTTACCGCTTTTTAAAACTTTTTATAAAATAATTTCAGGTGTGTTAAAATGTTTTTCTTCTCTTTGAAATTGGTTTAATGTTTTTCAAAAATGTTTCATTGTAATTAATCCTTTGTTTAAAAACTGCTGATAAAACGACCTTGTTAGTCTAATCATTTGCTGCACTTGTGATAACTACCACATTTATGATTATCCCAACAAGAGGTCACTTTGTCACAGCAATAATAGTGATTTGTCACACCATTTAAGTGATGTTCCTTTTCCCCAAGAATAGACAAAATTACTAGAAATCAGATTCGGGAATATAGTGAATAATGAGGGGAACCAGGGTAAATCCCTAAATCAAAACAAAAACACCAAGAGACTGAATAATAATTAACTTTAAGAAACTGTTTAAGTAAAAATAGATTTGTTTGTTGTGTTAGCAGTTGATTGAACTCATAGCATTGAATGCTTGAGATTCAATTTATTTTACAGATAATATCTTTATTATGTTTTAATAATATCAATTAATCAAAAACAATGTTGTAATTAAGTAAGGTCAATTTAGTTGTTAAGATTTTATTAGAATTGTATGTCAGAAAGGGTATTAGCAAGCTGAAATAATAGTAAACTTTGTAATTGAACTAACATAAAAATATAGGCAAAATTGTAAATCTCACCATTATAAATTATTAGAAAATAAGTAGATGAAACTAATTAAATGAATGAAAATTGTTGAGTGTAACTCACTAACCATTTATAATAAATGTAACAACACTTTGTGAAAGTAATGAAGGAATGTGTAGGATATTATTGGGAAAAATGAAAGTGTAATAACACTGGAGTCTAAAGAAAAGCCTAAATTGAAGAGAGTATTCAAATTAGATAAGTAAATCATAAAACTACTGAGAATTAAAGAACCAAATCATAATAATTCAATCAATGATCTTATTTAATGATAATTGGAATCTAACATAGATTGTAAACCATTTAATGTGGGAGGAATCAGCTGACTGAAACAATGTAAATTTACTAATAAATCAGCCAGGACCTGATGTATGATGAAGGAAAAAAACATCTTATTTAATGATAATTGGAATCTAACATAGATTGTAAACCATTTAATGTGGGAGGAATCAGCTGACTGAAACAATGTAAATTTACTAATAAATCAGCCAAGATCTTAAGTATGATGAAGAAAAAAAAAACTGGGAGTTAATTGTTAAACGTCGAGGTGAACCCATCAGAAAGATATAGCTCAGGAAGATAAAAAATAATTTGACATGACCTAAGCCTATGAAAAAGGAAATTTAAAATATGATTTATTAACACTAAAGTCAAATAAAAGAAATCCAACCATGTCATGTAGGAAGATGGGAAATTGTAACCAAGATATTGGAACAGTCTAGGCACTAATCAGAATTTATCTAATGTGAATATCAGTACAACCTTCTAGACGAACTATTTGAATGAGGACACTTTTAAACACCTATTGCCGAACCAAAAAACGGATCACTAATACAGAATAATTACACTACGATGAAGAAAAATTAATCACTACTGCTCTGATGAAGGACACATAAAGAATCAACATTTATTTGGAGGAGAATCGATGAGAAAATCTTTGTATAAAACCGAGGTGAAGAAGGCGGCCATCTTTGATCATATACCCGAGGGTCAGCTGTGATGACATCAGCCCACGCATAGCTGTTGGTTCAAACAATTCCATTTTTTCCTAACATTTTTATAATAAATCTTATTTCTATTTTATCATTAAGAATTTTTAATTGTAAGTATTGTACTTTTCAGCATTGCCCTTTCTCTGACTTTTGATAACAGTTAAAAGAACCTATGAATTTGTTAATGTTAATAATTTAAATAAAATAAACCATAACGACCTGAGATCAAGAGTTTTCGAGCTGTGAATCAGTATTTCGACTCAAAGTCGAATAGTCGCAACTAGATTAATAAATTCATTTAACATTCCAATTTTGAGTTTTATTTCTTTGCAAACATATATTTAAAAGAATTTCAGGTAGCACTTGAAGCCTGGACGTCAAGGAGGAAGAGAATAACATCGCAAAGGAGTACAATCACCGAATATCCAAATACCACTAATCGATTATTCTATTTCATAATCTATTTAACGCGTTAACCAAATTTTTCATAAACAACCAAAGAAAATAAAATAAGAAAGGAATTAATATAATAACGAGGAATAATCTAATAAATAAATAGAAAAGAAAACAAAACAAAAAATGTTTTCAATAAATTAAATTTTAAACAACATTTTCACATATTCATATTTATAATTTTTGTAACACCAATAAACAGGATCGTTATAATATTCAATAGTTATTTAGAATTTTCTGTGCTGCTGCAGATTTTCTCAACTTTCTGCTATAATTCTGCATTACACAAAGATAATGGCAGTTGTTCAGCACCTTCTACAATTTCTTGAGCAAATAAAACTGATTGCTATTTACACACATTTTGGCTAAGTCTATTGTATACCTTCATGAGTTTTAAAAATAGATTTATCCTTGCCATTTGTTGTTCTATATCCAATAAATTCTTCAACTCTGGTGGTACAGGCATCACATCCATTTTATTCTAAAACACTTGAGAAGGAACTTTACATTTCTTTAGATTGCTAGAGCAACAAGTGCATCCCACCACATTAGACAGTTCAACTAAATCATTGGTTAGAAGATCACCATGAGACAATGTTTCAAGTTTATAACGCTACCTTGGATATAATAATTTTCTACACACTGCATATGAAACATCAGCAAATTTGTTTATTGATGATGTAAAATTGTCTTTTTTAATACAATTATGTCATTTATAATTTACATGCATGCTTTCTAAGTGTTGTGTTCTTTGCTCCTCTGTTTTGTTTTATCTTTCTTTCTGACTATATTCCCATGCTGCCATAAACCTTTTATTAGGTTCATGAGGAAACTCACCATCCAGACATTGGATATTTTCATCTGACTCATGATCCAATCAATCACGAATCGAGCTGAGTCACATGCTGATCAGTTCATTTGTTGCTCAAAGGTTCACAGATATAATTGAGGCAGAATCAGTTTTCGCAGCAGACAACTTTTGAGATAACGTAGAAAACATATAATCTCTCATTTGCAACAACCTAGCTTGTCAAACAGCAGAGGTCTCTTGAGACCATGTTTTAGTCACTTCGTTAAGCATTTTTTAATAGACAAAGTTTTTCTCTTTTCCAGATTCCTTAGCATGCTATTTTCTCATATGTTATGCATCTTTTGTTTGTCTGTCCTTAATTTAAAATATTTGCTTTACTAGATACAAATTTTATTTATGAAAAAATAATAATTTAATCAATTACATGAGCAAAATTATCAAATTAATACCTACTAAAAATTGAAAAACAAAATTTTTTGGATAAAGTAAACCAACTTCAAAAAGAAGAAAAGTAATTGAACACACCTGAAATTATTTTATAAAAAGCTCTAAAACATGAAAAATAATTTTTACATTCTATGCTATGCAAATGGAAATTATGAAATTTCATTTAAAAAAAAAGACTCTGTACCACAACATTTATTATGAATTTATGTACTTAATATCTTATGCTTCCTGGCTAAAAAAAAAACCTTTCACATAACTTAATCCTAATACACGTTTTGAAGTCAGTTAGGTTAGGTTAGGTTAAGACCACATCGTGCTCCTAGGGAACTCATCAAATTTAACACCAAATAACATTTTATAAAATTAAAAGCCAAGTCATATTTATATTAGAAACCGCTAGGAGTCACATAGAGTGTGAACAATGTTCGCAGGAAGGGAGTTTGCACACCCGCAAGAGAATAGTGACTAATAGGGTGTAAATATGAGACTCTACAAATGTGAATTGGTCTTTTCCACTTTATGCTTAAGGAGATTTTTTATGAGGGTGAAATATTTTAGTACTCGGTGATCAATTGGCAATATTGCTTTTTCGTTTCATCTGTTTGTTATAAGTTGAATCAGTTTACTTCCCTAGAAGCACGAGGTGTATGGAAGTGAGCCGGTCACCATTATGCTGTATATGAAGTTCTCACTTCAAAAAGTGATTTAGCACTGACTTCAAAAAATGTATTGTGATAAAGGTTTTATTTACCGCTTTTTAAAACTTTTTATAAAATAATTTCAGGTGTGTTAAAATGTTTTTCTTCTCTTTGAAATTGGTTTAATGTTTTTCAAAAATGTTTCATTGTAATTAATCCTTTGTTTAAAAACTGCTGATAAAACGACCTTGTTAGTCTAATCATTTGCTGCACTTGTGATAACTACCACATTTATGATTATCCCAACAAGAGGTCACTTTGTCACAGCAATAATAGTGATTTGTCACACCATTTAAGTGATGTTCCTTTTCCCCAAGAATAGACAAAATTACTAGAAATCAGATTAGGGAATATAGTGAATAATGAGGGGAACCAGGGTAAATCCCTAAATCAAAACAAAAACACCAAGAGACTGAATAATAATTAACTTTAAGAAACTGTTTAAGTAAAAATAGATTTGTTTGTTGTGTTAGCAGTTGATTGAACTCATAGCATTGAATGCTTGAGATTCAATTTATTTTTCAGATAATATCTTTATTATGTTTTAATAATATCAATTAATCAAAAACAATGTTGTAATTAAGTAAGGTCAATTTAGTTGTTAAGATTTTATTAGAATTGTATGTCAGAAAGGGTATTAGCAAGCTGAAATAATAGTAAACTTTGTAATTGAACTAACATAAAAATATAGGCAAAATTGTAAATCTCACCATTATAAATTATTAGAAAATAAGTAGATGAAACTAATTAAATGAATGAAAATTGTTGAGTGTAACTCACTAACCATTTATAATAAATGTAACAACACTTTGTGAAAGTAATGAAGGAATGTGTAGGATATTATTGGGAAAAATGAAAGTGTAATAACACTGGAGTCTAAAGAAAAGCCTAAATTGAAGAGAGTATTCAAATTAGATAAGTAAATCATAAAACTACTGAGAATTAAAGAACCAAATCATAATAATTCAATCAATGATCTTATTTAATGATAATTGGAATCTAACATAGATTGTAAACCATTTAATGTGGGAGGAATCAGCTGACTGAAACAATGTAAATTTACTAATAAATCAGCCAGGACCTGATGTATGATGAAGGAAAAAAACATCTTATTTAATGATAATTGGAATCTAACATAGATTGTAAACCATTTAATGTGGGAGGAATCAGCTGACTGAAACAATGTAAATTTACTAATAAATCAGCCAAGATCTTAAGTATGATGAAGAAAAAAAAAACTGGGAGTTAATTGTTAAACGTCGAGGTGAACCCATCAGAAAGATATAGCTCAGGAAGATAAAAAATAATTTGACATGAACTAAGCCTATGAAAAAGGAAATTTAAAATATGATTTATTAACACTAAAGTCAAATAAAAGAAATCCAACCATGTCATGTAGGAAGATGGGAAATTGTAACCAAGATATTGGAACAGTCTAGGCACTAATCAGAATTTATCTAATGTGAATATCAGTACAACCTTCTAGACGAACTATTTGAATGAGGACACTTTTAAACACCTATTGCCGAACCAAAAAACGGATCACTAATACAGAATAATTACACTACGATGAAGAAAAATTAATCACTACTGCTCTGATGAAGGACACATAAAGAATCAACATTTATTTGGAGGAGAATCGATGAGAAAATCTTTGTATAAAACCGAGGTGAAGAAGGCGGCCATCTTTGATCATATACCCGAGGGTCAGCTGTGATGACATCAGCCCACGCATAGCTGTTGGTTCAAACAATTCCATTTTTTCCTAACATTTTTATAATAAATCTTATTTCTATTTTATCATTAAGAATTTTTAATTGTAAGTATTGTACTTTTCAGCATTGCCCTTTCTCTGACTTTTGATAACAGTTAAAAGAACCTATGAATTTGTTAATGTTAATAATTTAAATAAAATAAACCATAACGACCTGAGATCAAGAGTTTTCGAGCTGTGAATCAGTATTTCGACTCAAAGTCGAATAGTCGCAACTAGATTAATAAATTCATTTAACATTCCAATTTTGAGTTTTATTTCTTTGCAAACATATATTTAAAAGAATTTCAGGTAGCACTTGAAGCCTGGACGTCAAGGAGGAAGAGAATAACATCGCAAAGGAGTACAATCACCGAATATCCAAATACCACTAATCGATTATTCTATTTCATAATCTATTTAACGCGTTAAACAAATTTTTCATAAACAACCAAAGAAAATAAAATAAGAAAGGAATTAATATAATAACGAGGAATAATCTAATAAATAATAAACTAATAAATAAATAGAAAAGAAAACAAAACAAAAAATGTTTTCAATAAATTAAATTTTAAACAACATTTTCACATATTCATATTTATAATTTTTGTAACACCAATAAACAGGATCGTTATAATATTCAATAGTTATTTAGAATTTTCTGTGCTGCTGCAGATTTTCTCAACTTTCTGCTATAATTCTGCATTACACAAAGATAATGGCAGTTGTTCAGCACCTTCTACAATTTCTTGAGCAAATAAAACTGATTGCTATTTACACACATTTTGGCTAAGTCTATTGTATACCTTCATGAGTTTTAAAAATAGATTTATCCTTGCCATTTGTTGTTCTATATCCAATAAATTCTTCAACTCTGGTGGTACAGGCATCACATCCATTTTATTCTAAAACACTTGAGAAGGAACTTTACATTTCTTTAGATTGCTAGAGCAACAAGTGCATCCCACCACATTAGACAGTTCAACTAAATCATTGGTTAGAAGATCACCATGAGACAATGTTTCAAGTTTATAACGCTACCTTGGATATAATAATTTTCTACACACTGCATATGAAACATCAGCAAATTTGTTTATTGATGATGTAAAATTGTCTTTTTTAATACAATTATGTCATTTATAATTTACATGCATGCTTTCTAAGTGTTGTGTTCTTTGCTCCTCTGTTTTGTTTTATCTTTCTTTCTGACTATATTCCCATGCTGCCATAAACCTTTTATTAGGTTCATGAGGAAACTCACCATCCAGACATTGGATATTTTCATCTGACTCATGATCCAATCAATCACGAATCGAGCTGAGTCACATGCTGATCAGTTCATTTGTTGCTCAAAGGTTCACAGATATAATTGAGGCAGAATCAGTTTTCGCAGCAGACAACTTTTGAGATAACGTAGAAAACATATAATCTCTCATTTGCAACAACCTAGCTTGTCAAACAGCAGAGGTCTCTTGAGACCATGTTTTAGTCACTTCGTTAAGCATTTTTTAATAGACAAAGTTTTTCTCTTTTCCAGATTCCTTAGCATGCTATTTTCTCATATGTTATGCATCTTTTGTTTGTCTGTCCTTAATTTAAAATATTTGCTTTACTAGATACAAATTTTATTTATGAAAAAATAATAATTTAATCAATTACATGAGCAAAATTATCAAATTAATACCTACTAAAAATTGAAAAACAAAATTTTTTGGATAAAGTAAACCAACTTCAAAAAGAAGAAAAGTAATTGAACACACCTGAAATTATTTTATAAAAAGCTCTAAAACATTAAAAATAATTTTTACATTCTATGCTATGCAAATGGAAATTATGAAATTTCATTTAAAAAAAAAGACTGTACCACAACATTTATTATGAATTTATGTACTTAATATCTTATGCTTCCTGGCTAAAAAAAAAACCTTTCACATAACTTAATCCTAATACACGTTTTGAAGTCAGTTAGGTTAGGTTAGGTTAAGTCCACATCGTGCTCCTAGGGAACTCATCAAATTTAACACCAAATAACATTTTATAAAATTAAAAGCCAAGTCATATTTATATTAGAAACCGCTAGGAGTCACATAGAGTGTGAACAATGTTCGCAGGAAGGGAGTTTGCACACCCGCAAGAGAATAGTGACTAATAGGGTGTAAATATGAGACTCTACAAATGTGAATTGGTCTTTTCCACTTTATGCTTAAGGAGATTTTTTATGAGGGTGAAATATTTTAGTACTCGGTGATCAATTGGCAATATTGCTTTTTCGTTTCATCTGTTTGTTATAAGTTGAATCAGTTTACTTCCCTAGAAGCACGAGGTGTATGGAAGTGAGCCAGTCACCATTATGCTGTATATGAAGTTCTCACTTCAAAAAGTGATTTAGCACTGACTTCAAAAAATGTATTGTGATAAAGGTTTTATTTACCGCTTTTTAAAACTTTTTATAAAATAATTTCAGGTGTGTTAAAATGTTTTTCTTCTCTTTGAAATTGGTTTAATGTTTTTCAAAAATGTTTCATTGTAATTAATCCTTTGTTTAAAAACTGCTGATAAAACGACCTTGTTAGTCTAATCATTTCCTGCACTTGTGATAACTACCACATTTATGATTATCCCAACAAGAGGTCACTTTGTCACAGCAATAATAGTGATTTGTCACACCATTTAAGTGATGTTCCTTTTCCCCAAGAATAGACAAAATTACTAGAAATCAGATTCGGGAATATAGTGAATAATGAGGGGAACCAGGGTAAATCCCTAAATCAAAACAAAAACACCAAGAGACTGAATAATAATTAACTTTAAGAAACTGTTTAAGTAAAAATAGATTTGTTTGTTGTGTTAGCAGTTCATTGAACTCATAGCATTGAATGCTTGAGATTCAATTTATTTTTCAGATAATATCTTTATTATCTTTAATAATATCAATTAATCAAAAACAATGTTGTAATTAAGTAAGGTCAATTTAGTTGTTAAGATTTTATTAGAATTGTATGTCAGAAAGGGTATTAGCAAGCTGAAATAATAGTAAACTTTGTAATTGAACTAACATAAAAATATAGGCAAAATTGTAAATCTCACCATTATAAATTATTAGAAAATAAGTAGATGAAACTAATTAAATGAATGAAAATTGTTGAGTGTAACTCACTAACCATTTATAATAAATGTAACAACACTTTGTGAAAGTAATGAAGGAATGTGTAGGATATTATTAGGAAAAATGAAAGTGTAATAACACTGGAGTCTAAATAAAAGCCTAAATTGAAGAGAGTATTCAAATTAGATAAGTAAATCATAAAACTACTGAGAATTAAAGAACCAAATCATAATAATTCAATCAATGATCTTATTTAATGATAATTGGAATCTAACATAGATTGTAAACCATTTAATGTGGGAGGAATCAGCTGACTGAAACAATGTAAATTTACTAATAAATCAGCCAGGACCTGATGTATGATGAAGGAAAAAAACATCTTATTTAATGATAATTGGAATCTAACATAGATTGTAAACCATTTAATGTGGGAGGAATCAGCTGACTGAAACAATGTAAATTTACTAATAAATCAGCAAAGATCTTAAGTATGATGAACAAAAAAAAACTGGGAGTTAATTGTTAAACGTCGAGGTGAACCCATCAGAAAGATATAGCTCAGGAAGATAAAAAATAATTTGACATGAACTAAGCCTATGAAAAAGGAAATTTAAAATATGATTTATTAACACTAAAGTCAAATAAAAGAAATCCAACCATGTCATGTAGGAAGATGGGAAATTGTAACCAAGATATTGGAACAGTCTAGGCACTAATCAGAATTTATCTAATGTGAATATCAGTACAACCTTCTAGACGAACTATTTGAATGAGGACACTTTTAAACACCTATTGCCGAACCAAAAAACGGATCACTAATACAGAATAATTACACTACGATGAAGAAAAATTAATCACTACTGCTCTGATGAAGGACACATAAAGAATCAACATTTATTTGGAGGAGAATCGATGAGAAAATCTTTGTATAAAACCGAGGTGAAGAAGGCGGCCATCTTTGATCATATACCCGAGGGTCAGCTGTGATGACATCAGCCCACGCATAGCTGTTGGTTCAAACAATTCCATTTTTTCCTAACATTTTTATAATAAATCTTATTTCTATTTTATCATTAAGAATTTTTAATTGTAAGTATTGTACTTTTCAGCATTGCCCTTTCTCTGACTTTTGATAACAGTTAAAAGAACCTATGAATTTGTTAATGTTAATAATTTAAATAAAATAAACCATAACGACCTGAGATCAAGAGTTTTCGAGCTGTGAATCAGTATTTCGACTCAAAGTCGAATAGTCGCAACTAGATTAATAAATTCATTTAACATTCCAATTTTGAGTTTTATTTCTTTGCAAACATATATTTAAAAGAATTTCAGGTAGCACTTGAAGCCTGGACGTCAAGGAGGAAGAGAATAACATCGCAAAGGAGTACAATCACCGAATATCCAAATACCACTAATCGATTATTCTATTTCATAATCTATTTAACGCGTTAAACAAATTTTTCATAAACAACCAAAGAAAATAAAATAAGAAAGGAATTAATATAATAACGAGGAATAATCTAATAAATAATAAACTAATAAATAAATAGAAAAGAAAACAAAACAAAAAATGTTTTCAATAAATTAAATTTTAAACAACATTTTCACATATTCATATTTATAATTTTTGTAACACCAATAAACAGGATCGTTATAATATTCAATAGTTATTTAGAATTTTCTGTGCTGCTGCAGATTTTCTCAACTTTCTGCTATAATTCTGCATTACACAAAGATAATGGCAGTTGTTCAGCACCTTCTACAATTTCTTGAGCAAATAAAACTGATTGCTATTTACACACATTTTGGCTAAGTCTATTGTATACCTTCATGAGTTTTAAAAATAGATTTATCCTTGCCATTTGTTGTTCTATATCCAATAAATTCTTCAACTCTGGTGGTACAGGCATCACATCCATTTTATTCTAAAACACTTGAGAAGGAACTTTACATTTCTTTAGATTGCTAGAGCAACAAGTGCATCCCACCACATTAGACAGTTCAACTAAATCATTGGTTAGAAGATCACCATGAGACAATGTTTCAAGTTTATAACGCTACCTTGGATATAATAATTTTCTACACACTGCATATGAAACATCAGCAAATTTGTTTATTGATGATGTAAAATTGTCTTTTTTAATACAATTATGTCATTTATAATTTACATGCATGCTTTCTAAGTGTTGTGTTCTTTGCTCCTCTGTTTTGTTTTATCTTTCTTTCTGACTATATTCCCATGCTGCCATAAACCTTTTATTAGGTTCATGAGGAAACTCACCATCCAGACATTGGATATTTTCATCTGACTCATGATCCAATCAATCACGAATCGAGCTGAGTCACATGCTGATCAGTTCATTTGTTGCTCAAAGGTTCACAGATATAATTGAGGCAGAATCAGTTTTCGCAGCAGACAACTTTTGAGATAACGTAGAAAACATATAATCTCTCATTTGCAACAACCTAGCTTGTCAAACAGCAGAGGTCTCTTGAGACCATGTTTTAGTCACTTCGTTAAGCATTTTTTAATAGACAAAGTTTTTCTCTTTTCCAGATTCCTTAGCATGGTATTTTCTCATATGTTATGCATCTTTTGTTTGTCTGTCCTTAATTTAAAATATTTGCTTTACTAGATACAAATTTTATTTATGAAAAAATAATAATTTAATCAATTACATGAGCAAAATTATCAAATTAATACCTACTAAAAATTGAAAAACAAAATTTTTTGGATAAAGTAAACCAACTTCAAAAAGAAGAAAAGTAATTGAACACACCTGAAATTATTTTATAAAAAGCTCTAAAACATTAAAAATAATTTTTACATTCTATGCTATGCAAATGGAAATTATGAAATTTCATTTAAAAAAAAAGACTGTACCACAACATTTATTATGAATTTATGTACTTAATATCTTATGCTTCCTGGCTAAAAAAAAAACCTTTCACATAACTTAATCCTAATACACGTTTTGAAGTCAGTTAGGTTAGGTTAGGTTAAGTCCACATCGTGCTCCTAGGGAACTTATCAAATTTAACACCAAATAACATTTTATATAATTAAAAGCCAAGTCATATTTATATTAGAAACCGCTAGGAGTCACATAGAGTGTGAACAATGTTCGCAGGAAGGGAGTTTGCACACCCGCAAGAGAATAGTGACTAATAGGGTGTAAATATGAGACTCTACAAATGTGAATTGGTCTTTTCCACTTTATGCTTAAGGAGATTTTTTATGAGGGTGAAATATTTTAGTACTCGGTGATCAATTGGCAATATTGCTTTTTCGTTTCATCTGTTTGTTATAAGTTGAATCAGTTTACTTCCCTAGAAGCACGAGGTGTATGGAAGTGAGCCGGTCACCATTATGCTGTATATGAAGTTCTCACTTCAAAAAGTGATTTAGCACTGACTTCAAAAAATGTATTGTGATAAAGGTTTTATTTACCGCTTTTTAAAACTTTTTATAAAATAATTTCAGGTGAGTTAAAATGTTTTTCTTCTCTTTGAAATTGGTTTAATGTTTTTCAAAAATGTTTCATTGTAATTAATCCTTTGTTTAAAAACTGCTGATAAAACGACCTTGTTAGTCTAATCATTTCCTGCACTTGTGATAACTACCACATTTATGATTATCCCAACAAGAGGTCACTTTGTCACAGCAATAATAGTGATTTGTCACACCATTTAAGTGATGTTCCTTTTCCCCAAGAATAGACAAAATTACTAGAAATCAGATTCGGGAATATAGTGAATAATGAGGGGAACCAGGGTAAATCCCTAAATCAAAACAAAAACACCAAGAGACTGAATAATAATTAACTTTAAGAAACTGTTTAAGTAAAAATAGATTTGTTTGTTGTGTTAGCAGTTCATTGAACTCATAGCATTGAATGCTTGAGATTCAATTTATTTTTCAGATAATATCTTTATTATGTTTTAATAATATCAATTAATCAAAAACAATGTTGTAATTAAGTAAGGTCAATTTAGTTGTTAAGATTTTATTAGAATTGTATGTCAGAAAGGGTATTAGCAAGCTGAAATAATAGTAAACTTTGTAATTGAACTAACATAAAAATATAGGCAAAATTGTAAATCTCACCATTATAAATTATTAGAAAATAAGTAGATGAAACTAATTAAATGAATGAAAATTGTTGAGTGTAACTCACTAACCATTTATAATAAATGTAACAACACTTTGTGAAAGTAATGAAGGAATGTGTAGGATATTATTAGGAAAAATGAAAGTGTAATAACACTGGAGTCTAAATAAAAGCCTAAATTGAAGAGAGTATTCAAATTAGATAAGTAAATCATAAAACTACTGAGAATTAAAGAACCAAATCATAATAATTCAATCAATGATCTTATTTAATGATAATTGGAATCTAACATAGATTGTAAACCATTTAATGTGGGAGGAATCAGCTGACTGAAACAATGTAAATTTACTAATAAATCAGCCAGGACCTGATGTATGATGAAGGAAAAAAACATCTTATTTAATGATAATTGGAATCTAACATAGATTGTAAACCATTTAATGTGGGAGGAATCAGCTGACTGAAACAATGTAAATTTACTAATAAATCAGCAAAGATCTTAAGTATGATGAACAAAAAAAAACTGGGAGTTAATTGTTAAACGTCGAGGTGAACCCATCAGAAAGATATAGCTCAGGAAGATAAAAAATAATTTGACATGAACTAAGCCTATGAAAAAGGAAATTTAAAATATGATTTATTAACACTAAAGTCAAATAAAAGAAATCCAACCATGTCATGTAGGAAGATGGGAAATTGTAACCAAGATATTGGAACAGTCTAGGCACTAATCAGAATTTATCTAATGTGAATATCAGTACAACCTTCTAGACGAACTATTTGAATGAGGACACTTTTAAACACCTATTGCCGAACCAAAAAACGGATCACTAATACAGAATAATTACACTACGATGAAGAAAAATTAATCACTACTGCTCTGATGAAGGACACATAAAGAATCAACATTTATTTGGAGGAGAATCGATGAGAAAATCTTTGTATAAAACCGAGGTGAAGAAGGCGGCCATCTTTGATCATATACCCGAGGGTCAGCTGTGATGACATCAGCCCACGCATAGCTGTTGGTTCAAACAATTCCATTTTTTCCTAACATTTTTATAATAAATCTTATTTCTATTTTATCATTAAGAATTTTTAATTGTAAGTATTGTACTTTTCAGCATTGCCCTTTCTCTGACTTTTGATAACAGTTAAAAGAACCTATGAATTTGTTAATGTTAATAATTTAAATAAAATAAACCATAACGACCTGAGATCAAGAGTTTTCGAGCTGTGAATCAGTATTTCGACTCAAAGTCGAATAGTCGCAACTAGATTAATAAATTCATTTAACATTCCAATTTTGAGTTTTATTTCTTTGCAAACATATATTTAAAAGAATTTCAGGTAGCACTTGAAGCCTGGACGTCAAGGAGGAAGAGAATAACATCGCAAAGGAGTACAATCACCGAATATCCAAATACCACTAATCGATTATTCTATTTCATAATCTATTTAACGCGTTAAACAAATTTTTCATAAACAACCAAAGAAAATAAAATAAGAAAGGAATTAATATAATAACGAGGAATAATCTAATAAATAATAAACTAATAAATAAATAGAAAAGAAAACAAAACAAAAAATGTTTTCAATAAATTAAATTTTAAACAACATTTTCACATATTCATATTTATAATTTTTGTAACACCAATAAACAGGATCGTTATAATATTCAATAGTTATTTAGAATTTTCTGTGCTGCTGCAGATTTTCTCAACTTTCTGCTATAATTCTGCATTACACAAAGATAATGGCAGTTGTTCAGCACCTTCTACAATTTCTTGAGCAAATAAAACTGATTGCTATTTACACACATTTTGGCTAAGTCTATTGTATACCTTCATGAGTTTTAAAAATAGATTTATCCTTGCCATTTGTTGTTCTATATCCAATAAATTCTTCAACTCTGGTGGTACAGGCATCACATCCATTTTATTCTAAAACACTTGAGAAGGAACTTTACATTTCTTTAGATTGCTAGAGCAACAAGTGCATCCCACCACATTAGACAGTTCAACTAAATCATTGGTTAGAAGATCACCATGAGACAATGTTTCAAGTTTATAACGCTACCTTGGATATAATAATTTTCTACACACTGCATATGAAACATCAGCAAATTTGTTTATTGATGATGTAAAATTGTCTTTTTTAATACAATTATGTCATTTATAATTTACATGCATGCTTTCTAAGTGTTGTGTTCTTTGCTCCTCTGTTTTGTTTTATCTTTCTTTCTGACTATATTCCCATGCTGCCATAAACCTTTTATTAGGTTCATGAGGAAACTCACCATCCAGACATTGGATATTTTCATCTGACTCATGATCCAATCAATCACGAATCGAGCTGAGTCACATGCTGATCAGTTCATTTGTTGCTCAAAGGTTCACAGATATAATTGAGGCAGAATCAGTTTTCGCAGCAGACAACTTTTGAGATAACGTAGAAAACATATAATCTCTCATTTGCAACAACCTAGCTTGTCAAACAGCAGAGGTCTCTTGAGACCATGTTTTAGTCACTTCGTTAAGCATTTTTTAATAGACAAAGTTTTTCTCTTTTCCAGATTCCTTAGCATGGTATTTTCTCATATGTTATGCATCTTTTGTTTGTCTGTCCTTAATTTAAAATATTTGCTTTACTAGATACAAATTTTATTTATGAAAAAATAATAATTTAATCAATTACATGAGCAAAATTATCAAATTAATACCTACTAAAAATTGAAAAACAAAATTTTTTGGATAAAGTAAACCAACTTCAAAAAGAAGAAAAGTAATTGAACACACCTGAAATTATTTTATAAAAAGCTCTAAAACATTAAAAATAATTTTTACATTCTATGCTATGCAAATGGAAATTATGAAATTTCATTTAAAAAAAAAGACTGTACCACAACATTTATTATGAATTTATGTACTTAATATCTTATGCTTCCTGGCTAAAAAAAAAACCTTTCACATAACTTAATCCTAATACACGTTTTGAAGTCAGTTAGGTTAGGTTAGGTTAAGTCCACATCGTGCTCCTAGGGAACTCATCAAATTTAACACCAAATAACATTTTATATAATTAAAAGCCAAGTCATATTTATATTAGAAACCGCTAGGAGTCACATAGAGTGTGAACAATGTTCGCAGGAAGGGAGTTTGCACACCCGCAAGAGAATAGTGACTAATAGGGTGTAAATATGAGACTCTACAAATGTGAATTGGTCTTTTCCACTTTATGCTTAAGGAGATTTTTTATGAGGGTGAAATATTTTAGTACTCGGTGATCAATTGGCAATATTGCTTTTTCGTTTCATCTGTTTGTTATAAGTTGAATCAGTTTACTTCCCTAGAAGCACGAGGTGTATGGAAGTGAGCCGGTCACCATTATGCTGTATATGAAGTTCTCACTTCAAAAAGTGATTTAGCACTGACTTCAAAAAATGTATTGTGATAAAGGTTTTATTTACCGCTTTTTAAAACTTTTTATAAAATAATTTCAGGTGAGTTAAAATGTTTTTCTTCTCTTTGAAATTGGTTTAATGTTTTTCAAAAATGTTTCATTGTAATTAATCCTTTGTTTAAAAACTGCTGATAAAACGACCTTGTTAGTCTAATCATTTGCTGCACTTGTGATAACTACCACATTTATGATTATCCCAACAAGAGGTCACTTTGTCACAGCAATAATAGTGATTTGTCACACCATTTAAGTGATGTTCCTTTTCCCCAAGAATAGACAAAATTACTAGAAATCAGATTCGGGAATATAGTGAATAATGAGGGGAACCAGGGTAAATCCCTAAATCAAAACAAAAACACCAAGAGACTGAATAATAATTAACTTTAAGAAACTGTTTAAGTAAAAATAGATTTGTTTGTTGTGTTAGCAGTTCATTGAACTCATAGCATTGAATGCTTGAGATTCAATTTATTTTTCAGATAATATCTTTATTATGTTTTAATAATATCAATTAATCAAAAACAATGTTGTAATTAAGTAAGGTCAATTTAGTTGTTAAGATTTTATTAGAATTGTATGTCAGAAAGGGTATTAGCAAGCTGAAATAATAGTAAACTTTGTAATTGAACTAACATAAAAATATATGCAAAATTGTAAATCTCACCATTATAAATTATTAGAAAATAAGTAGATGAAAATAATTAAATGAATGAAAATTGTTGAGTGTAACTCACTAACCATTTATAATAAATGTAACAACACTTTGTGAAAGTAATGAAGGAATGTGTAGGATATTATTAGGAAAAATGAAAGTGTAATAACACTGGAGTCTAAAGAAAAGCCTAAATTGAAGAGAGTATTCAAATTAGATAAGTAAATCATAAAACTACTGAGAATTAAAGAACCAAATCATAATAATTCAATCAATGATCTTATTTAATGATAATTGGAATCTAACATAGATTGTAAACCATTTAATGTGGGAGGAATCAGCTGACTGAAACAATGTAAATTTACTAATAAATCAGCCAAGATCTTAAGTATGATGAAGAAAAAAAAAACTGGGAGTTAATTGTTAAACGTCGAGGTGAACCCATCAGAAAGATATAGCTCAGGAAGATAAAAAATAATTTGACATGAACTAAGCCTATGAAAACGGAAATTTAAAATATGATTTATTAACACTAAAGTCAAATAAAAGAAATCCAACCATGTCATGTAGGAAGATGGGAAATTGTAACCAAGATATTGGAACAGTCTAGGCACTAATCAGAATTTATCTAATGTGAATATCAGTACAACCTTCTAGACGAACTATTTGAATGAGGACACTTTTAAACACCTATTGCCGAACCAAAAAACGGATCACTAATACAGAATAATTACACTACGATGAAGAAAAATTAATCACTACTGCTCTGATGAAGGACACATAAAGAATCAACATTTATTTGGAGGAGAATCGATGAGAAAATCTTTGTATAAAACCGAGGTGAAGAAGGCGGCCATCTTTGATCATATACCCGAGGGTCAGCTGTGATGACATCAGCCCACGCATAGCTGTTGGTTCAAACAATTCCATTTTTTCCTAACATTTTTATAATAAATCTTATTTCTATTTTATCATTAAGAATTTTTAATTGTAAGTATTGTACTTTTCAGCATTGCCCTTTCTCTGACTTTTGATAACAGTTAAAAGAACCTATGAATTTGTTAATGTTAATAATTTAAATAAAATAAACCATAACGACCTGAGATCAAGAGTTTTCGAGCTGTGAATCAGTATTTCGACTCAAAGTCGATTAGTCGCAACTAGATTAATAAATTCATTTAACATTCCAATTTTGAGTTTTATTTATTTGCAAACATATATTTAAAAGAATTTCAGGTAGCACTTGAAGCCTGGACGTCAAGGAGGAAGAGAATAACATCGCAAAGGAGTACAATCACCGAATATCCAAATACCACTAATCGATTATTCTATTTCATAATCTATTTAACGCGTTAAACAAATTTTTCATAAACAACCAAAGAAAATAAAATAAGAAAGGAATTAATATAATAACGAGGAATAATCTAATAAATAATAAACTAATAAATAAATAGAAAAGAAAACAAAACAAAAAATGTTTTCAATAAATTAAATTTTAAACAACATTTTCACATATTCATATTTATAATTTTTGTAACACCAATAAACAGGATCGTTATAATATTCAATAGTTATTTAGAATTTTCTGTGCTGCTGCAGATTTTCTCAACTTTCTGCTATAATTCTGCATTACACAAAGATAATGGCAGTTGTTCAGCACCTTCTACAATTTCTTGAGCAAATAAAACTGATTGCTATTTACACACATTTTGGCTAAGTCTATTGTATACCTTCATGAGTTTTAAAAATAGATTTATCCTTGCCATTTGTTGTTCTATATCCAATAAATTCTTCAACTCTGGTGGTACAGGCATCACATCCATTTTATTCTAAAACTCTTGAGAAGGAACTTTACATTTCTTTAGATTGCTAGAGCAACAAGTGCATCCCACCACATTAGACAGTTCAACTAAATCATTGGTTAGAAGATCACCATGAGACAATGTTTCAAGTTTATAACGCTACCTTGGATATAATAATTTTCTACACACTGCATATGAAACATCAGCAAATTTGTTTATTGATGATGTAAAATTGTCTTTTTTAATACAATTATGTCATTTATAATTTACATGCATGCTTTCTAAGTGTTGTGTTCTTTGCTCCTCTGTTTTGTTTTATCTTTCTTTCTGACTATATTCCCATGCTGCCATAAACCTTTTATTAGGTTCATGAGGAAACTCACCATCCAGACATTGGATATTTTCATCTGACTCATGATCCAATCAATCACGAATCGAGCTGAGTCACATGCTGATCAGTTCATTTGTTGCTCAAAGGTTCACAGATATAATTGAGGCAGAATCAGTTTTCGCAGCAGACAACTTTTGAGATAACGTAGAAAACATATAATCTCTCATTTGCAACAACCTAGCTTGTCAAACAGCAGAGGTCTCTTGAGACCATGTTTTAGTCACTTCGTTAAGCATTTTTTAATAGACAAAGTTTTTCTCTTTTCCAGATTCCTTAGCATGCTATTTTCTCATATGTTATGCATCTTTTGTTTGTCTGTCCTTAATTTAAAATATTTGCTTTACTAGATACAAATTTTATTTATGAAAAAATAATAATTTAATCAATTACATGAGCAAAATTATCAAATTAATACCTACTAAAAATTGAAAAACAAAATTTTTTGGATAAAGTAAACCAACTTCAAAAAGAAGAAAAGTAATTGAACACACCTGAAATTATTTTATAAAAAGCTCTAAAACATGAAAAATAATTTTTACATTCTATGCTATGCAAATGGAAATTATGAAATTTCATTTTAAAAAAAAGACTCTGTACCACAACATTTATTATGAATTTATGTACTTAATATCTTATGCTTCCTGGCTAAAAAAAAAACCTTTCACATAACTTAATCCTAATACACGTTTTGAAGTCAGTTAGGTTAGGTTAGGTTAAGACCACATCGTGCTCCTAGGGAACTCATCAAATTTAACACCAAATAACATTTTATAAAATTAAAAGCCAAGTCATATTTATATTAGAAACCGCTAGGAGTCACATAGAGTGTGAACAATGTTCGCAGGAAGGGAGTTTGCACACCCGCAAGAGAATAGTGACTAATAGGGTGTAAATATGAGACTCTACAAATGTGAATTGGTCTTTTCCACTTTATGCTTAAGGAGATTTTTTATGAGGGTGAAATATTTTAGTACTCGGTGATCAATTGGCAATATTGCTTTTTCGTTTCATCTGTTTGTTATAAGTTGAATCAGTTTACTTCCCTAGAAGCACGAGGTGTATGGAAGTGAGCCGGTCACCATTATGCTGTATATGAAGTTCTCACTTCAAAAAGTGATTTAGCACTGACTTCAAAAAATGTATTGTGATAAAGGTTTTATTTACCGCTTTTTAAAACTTTTTATAAAATAATTTCAGGTGTGTTAAAATGTTTTTCTTCTCTTTGAAATTGGTTTAATGTTTTTCAAAAATGTTTCATTGTAATTAATCCTTTGTTTAAAAACTGCTGATAAAACGACCTTGTTAGTCTAATCATTTGCTGCACTTGTGATAACTACCACATTTATGATTATCCCAACAAGAGGTCACTTTGTCACAGCAATAATAGTGATTTGTCACACCATTTAAGTGATGTTCCTTTTCCCCAAGAATAGACAAAATTACTAGAAATCAGATTCGGGAATATAGTGAATAATGAGGGGAACCAGGGTAAATCCCTAAATCAAAACAAAAACACCAAGAGACTGAATAATAATTAACTTTAAGAAACTGTTTAAGTAAAAATAGATTTGTTTGTTGTGTTAGCAGTTCATTGAACTCATAGCATTGAATGCTTGAGATTCAATTTATTTTTCAGATAATATCTTTATTATGTTTTAATAATATCAATTAATCAAAAACAATGTTGTAATTAAGTAAGGTCAATTTAGTTGTTAAGATTTTATTAGAATTGTATGTCAGAAAGGGTATTAGCAAGCTGAAATAATAGTAAACTTTGTAATTGAACTAACATAAAAATATAGGCAAAATTGTAAATCTCACCATTATAAATTATTAGAAAATAAGTAGATGAAAATAATTAAATGAATGAAAATTGTTGAGTGTAACTCACTAACCATTTATAATAAATGTAACAACACTTTGTGAAAGTAATGAAGGAATGTGTAGGATATTATTAGGAAAAATGAAAGTGTAATAACACTGGAGTCTAAAGAAAAGCCTAAATTGAAGAGAGTATTCAAATTAGATAAGTAAATCATAAAACTACTGAGAATTAAAGAACCAAATCATAATAATTCAATCAATGATCTTATTTAATGATAATTGGAATCTAACATAGATTGTAAACCATTTAATGTGGGAGGAATCAGCTGACTGAAACAATGTAAATTTACTAATAAATCAGCCAGGACCTGATGTATGATGAAGGAAAAAAACATCTTATTTAATGATAATTGGAATCTAACATAGATTGTAAACCATTTAATGTGGGAGGAATCAGCTGACTGAAACAATGTAAATTTACTAATAAATCAGCCAAGATCTTAAGTATGATGAAGAAAAAAAAAACTGGGAGTTAATTGTTAAACGTCGAGGTGAACCCATCAGAAAGATATAGCTCAGGAAGATAAAAAATAATTTGACATGAACTAAGCCTATGAAAAAGGAAATTTAAAATATGATTTATTAACACTAAAGTCAAATAAAAGAAATCCAACCATGTCATGTAGGAAGATGGGAAATTGTAACCAAGATATTGGAACAGTCTAGGCACTAATCAGAATTTATCTAATGTGAATATCAGTACAACCTTCTAGACGAACTATTTGAATGAGGACACTTTTAAACACCTATTGCCGAACCAAAAAACGGATCACTAATACAGAATAATTACACTACGATGAAGAAAAATTAATCACTACTGCTCTGATGAAGGACACATAAAGAATCAACATTTATTTGGAGGAGAATCGATGAGAAAATCTTTGTATAAAACCGAGGTGAAGAAGGCGGCCATCTTTGATCATATACCCGAGGGTCAGCTGTGATGACATCAGCCCACGCATAGCTGTTGGTTCAAACAATTCCATTTTTTCCTAACATTTTTATAATAAATGTTATTTCTATTTTATCATTAAGAATTTTTAATTGTAAGTATTGTACTTTTCAGCATTGCCCTTTCTCTGACTTTTGATAACAGTTAAAAGAACCTATGAATTTGTTAATGTTAATAATTTAAATAAAATAAACCATAACGACCTGAGATCAAGAGTTTTCGAGCTGTGAATCAGTATTTCGACTCAAAGTCGATTAGTCGCAACTAGATTAATAAATTCATTTAACATTCCAATTTTGAGTTTTATTTCTTTGCAAACATATATTTAAAAGAATTTCAGGTAGCACTTGAAGCCTGGACGTCAAGGAGGAAGAGAATAACATCGCAAAGGAGTACAATCACCGAATATCCAAATACCACTAATCGATTATTCTATTTCATAATCTATTTAACGCGTTAACCAAATTTTTCATAAACAACCAAAGAAAATAAAATAAGAAAGGAATTAATATAATAACGAGGAATAATCTAATAAATAATAAACTAATAAATAAATAGAAAAGAAAACAAAACAAAAAATGTTTTCAATAAATTAAATTTTAAACAACATTTTCACATATTCATATTTATAATTTTTGTAACACCAATAAACAGGATCGTTATAATATTCAATAGTTATTTAGAATTTTCTGTGCTGCTGCAGATTTTCTCAACTTTCTGCTATAATTCTGCATTACACAAAGATAATGGCAGTTGTTCAGCACCTTCTACAATTTCTTGAGCAAATAAAACTGATTGCTATTTACACACATTTTGGCTAAGTCTATTGTATACCTTCATGAGTTTTAAAAATAGATTTATCCTTGCCATTTGTTGTTCTATATCCAATAAATTCTTCAACTCTGGTGGTACAGGCATCACATCCATTTTATTCTAAAACACTTGAGAAGGAACTTTACATTTCTTTAGATTGCTAGAGCAACAAGTGCATCCCACCACATTAGACAGTTCAACTAAATCATTGGTTAGAAGATCACCATGAGACAATGTTTCAAGTTTATAACGCTACCTTGGATATAATAATTTTCTACACACTGCATATGAAACATCAGCAAATTTGTTTATTGATGATGTAAAATTGTCTTTTTTAATACAATTATGTCATTTATAATTTACATGCATGCTTTCTAAGTGTTGTGTTCTTTGCTCCTCTGTTTTGTTTTATCTTTCTTTCTGACTATATTCCCATGCTGCCATAAACCTTTTATTAGGTTCATGAGGAAACTCACCATCCAGACATTGGATATTTTCATCTGACTCATGATCCAATCAATCACGAATCGAGCTGAGTCACATGCTGATCAGTTCATTTGTTGCTCAAAGGTTCACAGATATAATTGAGGCAGAATCAGTTTTCGCAGCAGACAACTTTTGAGATAACGTAGAAAACATATAATCTCTCATTTGCAACAACCTAGCTTGTCAAACAGCAGAGGTCTCTTGAGACCATGTTTTAGTCACTTCGTTAAGCATTTTTTAATAGACAAAGTTTTTCTCTTTTCCAGATTCCTTAGCATGCTATTTTCTCATATGTTATGCATCTTTTGTTTGTCTGTCCTTAATTTAAAATATTTGCTTTACTAGATACAAATTTTATTTATGAAAAAATAATAATTTAATCAATTACATGAGCAAAATTATCAAATTAATACCTACTAAAAATTGAAAAACAAAATTTTTTGGATAAAGTAAACCAACTTCAAAAAGAAGAAAAGTAATTGAACACACCTGAAATTATTTTATAAAAAGCTCTAAAACATGAAAAATAATTTTTACATTCTATGCTATGCAAATGGAAATTATGAAATTTCATTTAAAAAAAAAGACTCTGTACCACAACATTTATTATGAATTTATGTACTTAATATCTTATGCTTCCTGGCTAAAAAAAAAACCTTTCACATAACTTAATCCTAATACACGTTTTGAAGTCAGTTAGGTTAGGTTAGGTTAAGACCACATCGTGCTCCTAGGGAACTCATCAAATTTAACACCAAATAACATTTTATAAAATTAAAAGCCAAGTCATATTTATATTAGAAACCGCTAGGAGTCACATAGAGTGTGAACAATGTTCGCAGGAAGGGAGTTTGCACACCCGCAAGAGAATAGTGACTAATAGGGTGTAAATATGAGACTCTACAAATGTGAATTGGTCTTTTCCACTTTATGCTTAAGGAGATTTTTTATGAGGGTGAAATATTTTAGTACTCGGTGATCAATTGGCAATATTGCTTTTTCGTTTCATCTGTTTGTTATAAGTTGAATCAGTTTACTTCCCTAGAAGCACGAGGTGTATGGAAGTGAGCCGGTCACCATTATGCTGTATATGAAGTTCTCACTTCAAAAAGTGATTTAGCACTGACTTCAAAAAATGTATTGTGATAAAGGTTTTATTTACCGCTTTTTAAAACTTTTTATAAAATAATTTCAGGTGTGTTAAAATGTTTTTCTTCTCTTTGAAATTGGTTTAATGTTTTTCAAAAATGTTTCATTGTAATTAATCCTTTGTTTAAAAACTGCTGATAAAACGACATTGTTAGTCTAATCATTTGCTGCACTTGTGATAACTACCACATTTATGATTATCCCAACAAGAGGTCACTTTGTCACAGCAATAATAGTGATTTGTCACACCATTTAAGTGATGTTCCTTTTCCCCAAGAATAGACAAAATTACTAGAAATCAGATTCGGGAATATAGTGAATAATGAGGGGAACCAGGGTAAATCCCTAAATCAAAACAAAAACACCAAGAGACTGAATAATAATTAACTTTAAGAAACTGTTTAAGTAAAAATAGATTTGTTTGTTGTGTTAGCAGTTCATTGAACTCATAGCATTGAATGCTTGAGATTCAATTTATTTTTCAGATAATATCTTTATTATGTTTTAATAATATCAATTAATCAAAAACAATGTTGTAATTAAGTAAGGTCAATTTAGTTGTTAAGATTTTATTAGAATTGTATGTCAGAAAGGGTATTAGCAAGCTGAAATAATAGTAAACTTTGTAATTGAACTAACATAAAAATATAGGCAAAATTGTAAATCTCACCATTATAAATTATTAGAAAATAAGTAGATGAAACTAATTAAATGAATGAAAATTGTTGAGTGTAACTCACTAACCATTTATAATAAATGTAACAACACTTTGTGAAAGTAATGAAGGAATGTGTAGGATATTATTAGGAAAAATGAAAGTGTAATAACACTGGAGTCTAAATAAAAGCCTAAATTGAAGAGAGTATTCAAATTAGATAAGTAAATCATAAAACTACTGAGAATTAAAGAACCAAATCATAATAATTCAATCAATGATCTTATTTAATGATAATTGGAATCTAACATAGATTGTAAACCATTTAATGTGGGAGGAATCAGCTGACTGAAACAATGTAAATTTACTAATAAATCAGCCAGGACCTGATGTATGATGAAGGAAAAAAACATCTTATTTAATGATAATTGGAATCTAACATAGATTGTAAACCATTTAATGTGGGAGGAATCAGCTGACTGAAACAATGTAAATTTACTAATAAATCAGCCAAGATCTTAAGTATGATGAAGAAAAAAAAAACTGGGAGTTAATTGTTAAACGTCGAGGTGAACCCATCAGAAAGATATAGCTCAGGAAGATAAAAAATAATTTGACATGAACTAAGCCTATGAAAAAGGAAATTTAAAATATGATTTATTAACACTAAAGTCAAATAAAAGAAATCCAACCATGTCATGTAGGAAGATGGGAAATTGTAACCAAGATATTGGAACAGTCTAGGCACTAATCAGAATTTATCTAATGTGAATATCAGTACAACCTTCTAGACGAACTATTTGAATGAGGACACTTTTAAACACCTATGGCCGAACCAAAAAACGGATCACTAATACAGAATAATTACACTACGATGAAGAAAAATTAATCACTACTGCTCTGATGAAGGACACATAAAGAATCAACATTTATTTGGAGGAGAATCGATGAGAAAATCTTTGTATAAAACCGAGGTGAAGAAGGCGGCCATCTTTGATCATATACCCGAGGGTCAGCTGTGATGACATCAGCCCACGCATAGCTGTTGGTTCAAACAATTCCATTTTTTCCTAACATTTTTATAATAAATCTTATTTCTATTTTATCATTAAGAATTTTTAATTGTAAGTATTGTACTTTTCAGCATTGCCCTTTCTCTGACTTTTGATAACAGTTAAAAGAACCTATGAATTTGTTAATGTTAATAATTTAAATAAAATAAACCATAACGACCTGAGATCAAGAGTTTTCGAGCTGTGAATCAGTATTTCGACTCAAAGTCGATTAGTCGCAACTAGATTAATAAATTCATTTAACATTCCAATTTTGAGTTTTATTTCTTTGCAAACATATATTTAAAAGAATTTCAGGTAGCACTTGAAGCCTGGACGTCAAGGAGGAAGAGAATAACATCGCAAAGGAGTACAATCACCGAATATCCAAATACCACTAATCGATTATTCTATTTCATAATCTATTTAACGCGTTAACCAAATTTTTCATAAACAACCAAAGAAAATAAAATAAGAAAGGAATTAATATAATAACGAGGAATAATCTAATAAATAAATAGAAAAGAAAACAAAACAAAAAATGTTTTCAATAAATTAAATTTTAAACAACATTTTCACATATTCATATTTATAATTTTTGTAACACCAATAAACAGGATCGTTATAATATTCAATAGTTATTTAGAATTTTCTGTGCTGCTGCAGATTTTCTCAACTTTCTGCTATAATTCTGCATTACACAAAGATAATGGCAGTTGTTCAGCACCTTCTACAATTTCTTGAGCAAATAAAACTGATTGCTATTTACACACATTTTGGCTAAGTCTATTGTATACCTTCATGAGTTTTAAAAATAGATTTATCCTTGCCATTTGTTGTTCTATATCCAATAAATTCTTCAACTCTGGTGGTACAGGCATCACATCCATTTTATTCTAAAACACTTGAGAAGGAACTTTACATTTCTTTAGATTGCTAGAGCAACAAGTGCATCCCACCACATTAGACAGTTCAACTAAATCATTGGTTAGAAGATCACCATGAGACAATGTTTCAAGTTTATAACGCTACCTTGGATATAATAATTTTCTACACACTGCATATGAAACATCAGCAAATTTGTTTATTGATGATGTAAAATTGTCTTTTTTAATACAATTATGTCATTTATAATTTACATGCATGCTTTCTAAGTGTTGTGTTCTTTGCTCCTCTGTTTTGTTTTATCTTTCTTTCTGACTATATTCCCATGCTGCCATAAACCTTTTATTAGGTTCATGAGGAAACTCACCATCCAGACATTGGATATTTTCATCTGACTCATGATCCAATCAATCACGAATCGAGCTGAGTCACATGCTGATCAGTTCATTTGTTGCTCAAAGGTTCACAGATATAATTGAGGCAGAATCAGTTTTCGCAGCAGACAACTTTTGAGATAACGTAGAAAACATATAATCTCTCATTTGCAACAACCTAGCTTGTCAAACAGCAGAGGTCTCTTGAGACCATGTTTTAGTCACTTCGTTAAGCATTTTTTAATAGACAAAGTTTTTCTCTTTTCCAGATTCCTTAGCATGCTATTTTCTCATATGTTATGCATCTTTTGTTTGTCTGTCCTTAATTTAAAATATTTGCTTTACTAGATACAAATTTTATTTATGAAAAAATAATAATTTAATCAATTACATGAGCAAAATTATCAAATTAATACCTACTAAAAATTGAAAAACAAAATTTTTTGGATAAAGTAAACCAACTTCAAAAAGAAGAAAAGTAATTGAACACACCTGAAATTATTTTATAAAAAGCTCTAAAACATGAAAAATAATTTTTACATTCTATGCTATGCAAATGGAAATTATGAAATTTCATTTAAAAAAAAAGACTCTGTACCACAACATTTATTATGAATTTATGTACTTAATATCTTATGCTTCCTGGCTAAAAAAAAAACCTTTCACATAACTTAATCCTAATACACGTTTTGAAGTCAGTTAGGTTAGGTTAGGTTAAGACCACATCGTGCTCCTAGGGAACTCATCAAATTTAACACCAAATAACATTTTATAAAATTAAAAGCCAAGTCATATTTATATTAGAAACCGCTAGGAGTCACATAGAGTGTGAACAATGTTCGCAGGAAGGGAGTTTGCACACCCGCAAGAGAATAGTGACTAATAGGGTGTAAATATGAGACTCTACAAATGTGAATTGGTCTTTTCCACTTTATGCTTAAGGAGATTTTTTATGAGGGTGAAATATTTTAGTACTCGGTGATCAATTGGCAATATTGCTTTTTCGTTTCATCTGTTTGTTATAAGTTGAATCAGTTTACTTCCCTAGAAGCACGAGGTGTATGGAAGTGAGCCGGTCACCATTATGCTGTATATGAAGTTCTCACTTCAAAAAGTGATTTAGCACTGACTTCAAAAAATGTATTGTGATAAAGGTTTTATTTACCGCTTTTTAAAACTTTTTATAAAATAATTTCAGGTGTGTTAAAATGTTTTTCTTCTCTTTGAAATTGGTTTAATGTTTTTCAAAAATGTTTCATTGTAATTAATCCTTTGTTTAAAAACTGCTGATAAAACGACATTGTTAGTCTAATCATTTGCTGCACTTGTGATAACTACCACATTTATGATTATCCCAACAAGAGGTCACTTTGTCACAGCAATAATAGTGATTTGTCACACCATTTAAGTGATGTTCCTTTTCCCCAAGAATAGACAAAATTACTAGAAATCAGATTCGGGAATATAGTGAATAATGAGGGGAACCAGGGTAAATCCCTAAATCAAAACAAAAACACCAAGAGACTGAATAATAATTAACTTTAAGAAACTGTTTAAGTAAAAATAGATTTGTTTGTTGTGTTAGCAGTTCATTGAACTCATAGCATTGAATGCTTGAGATTCAATTTATTTTTCAGATAATATCTTTATTATGTTTTAATAATATCAATTAATCAAAAACAATGTTGTAATTAAGTAAGGTCAATTTAGTTGTTAAGATTTTATTAGAATTGTATGTCAGAAAGGGTATTAGCAAGCTGAAATAATAGTAAACTTTGTAATTGAACTAACATAAAAATATAGGCAAAATTGTAAATCTCACCATTATAAATTATTAGAAAATAAGTAGATGAAACTAATTAAATGAATGAAAATTGTTGAGTGTAACTCACTAACCATTTATAATAAATGTAACAACACTTTGTGAAAGTAATGAAGGAATGTGTAGGATATTATTAGGAAAAATGAAAGTGTAATAACACTGGAGTCTAAAGAAAAGCCTAAATTGAAGAGAGTATTCAAATTAGATAAGTAAATCATAAAACTACTGAGAATTAAAGAACCAAATCATAATAATTCAATCAATGATCTTATTTAATGATAATTGGAATCTAACATAGATTGTAAACCATTTAATGTGGGAGGAATCAGCTGACTGAAACAATGTAAATTTACTAATAAATCAGCCAGGACCTGATGTATGATGAAGGAAAAAAACATCTTATTTAATGATAATTGGAATCTAACATAGATTGTAAACCATTTAATGTGGGAGGAATCAGCTGACTGAAACAATGTAAATTTACTAATAAATCAGCCAAGATCTTAAGTATGATGAAGAAAAAAAAAACTGGGAGTTAATTGTTAAACGTCGAGGTGAACCCATCAGAAAGATATAGCTCAGGAAGATAAAAAATAATTTGACATGAACTAAGCCTATGAAAAAGGAAATCTAAAATATGATTTATTAACACTAAAGTCAAATAAAAGAAATCCAACCATGTCATGTAGGAAGATGGGAAATTGTAACCAAGATATTGGAACAGTCTAGGCACTAATCAGAATTTATCTAATGTGAATATCAGTACAACCTTCTAGACGAACTATTTGAATGAGGACACTTTTAAACACCTATTGCCGAACCAAAAAACGGATCACTAATACAGAATAATTACACTACGATGAAGAAAAATTAATCACTACTGCTCTGATGAAGGACACATAAAGAATCAACATTTATTTGGAGGAGAATCGATGAGAAAATCTTTGTATAAAACCGAGGTGAAGAAGGCGGCCATCTTTGATCATATACCCGAGGGTCAGCTGTGATGACATCAGCCCACGCATAGCTGTTGGTTCAAACAATTCCATTTTTTCCTAACATTTTTATAATAAATCTTATTTCTATTTTATCATTAAGAATTTTTAATTGTAAGTATTGTACTTTTCAGCATTGCCCTTTCTCTGACTTTTGATAACAGTTAAAAGAACCTATGAATTTGTTAATGTTAATAATTTAAATAAAATAAACCATAACGACCTGAGATCAAGAGTTTTCGAGCTGTGAATCAGTATTTCGACTCAAAGTCGATTAGTCGCAACTAGATTAATAAATTCATTTAACATTCCAATTTTGAGTTTTATTTCTTTGCAAACATATATTTAAAAGAATTTCAGGTAGCACTTGAAGCCTGGACGTCAAGGAGGAAGAGAATAACATCGCAAAGGAGTACAATCACCGAATATCCAAATACCACTAATCGATTATTCTATTTCATAATCTATTTAACGCGTTAACCAAATTTTTCATAAACAACCAAAGAAAATAAAATAAGAAAGGAATTAATATAATAACGAGGAATAATCTAATAAATAAATAGAAAAGAAAACAAAACAAAAAATGTTTTCAATAAATTAAATTTTAAACAACATTTTCACATATTCATATTTATAATTTTTGTAACACCAATAAACAGGATCGTTATAATATTCAATAGTTATTTAGAATTTTCTGTGCTGCTGCAGATTTTCTCAACTTTCTGCTATAATTCTGCATTACACAAAGATAATGGCAGTTGTTCAGCACCTTCTACAATTTCTTGAGCAAATAAAACTGATTGCTATTTACACACATTTTGGCTAAGTCTATTGTATACCTTCATGAGTTTTAAAAATAGATTTATCCTTGCCATTTGTTGTTCTATATCCAATAAATTCTTCAACTCTGGTGGTACAGGCATCACATCCATTTTATTCTAAAACACTTGAGAAGGAACTTTACATTTCTTTAGATTGCTAGAGCAACAAGTGCATCCCACCACATTAGACAGTTCAACTAAATCATTGGTTAGAAGATCACCATGAGACAATGTTTCAAGTTTATAACGCTACCTTGGATATAATAATTTTCTACACACTGCATATGAAACATCAGCAAATTTGTTTATTGATGATGTAAAATTGTCTTTTTTAATACAATTATGTCATTTATAATTTACATGCATGCTTTCTAAGTGTTGTGTTCTTTGCTCCTCTGTTTTGTTTTATCTTTCTTTCTGACTATATTCCCATGCTGCCATAAACCTTTTATTAGGTTCATGAGGAAACTCACCATCCAGACATTGGATATTTTCATCTGACTCATGATCCAATCAATCACGAATCGAGCTGAGTCACATGCTGATCAGTTCATTTGTTGCTCAAAGGTTCACAGATATAATTGAGGCAGAATCAGTTTTCGCAGCAGACAACTTTTGAGATAACGTAGAAAACATATAATCTCTCATTTGCAACAACCTAGCTTGTCAAACAGCAGAGGTCTCTTGAGACCATGTTTTAGTCACTTCGTTAAGCATTTTTTAATAGACAAAGTTTTTCTCTTTTCCAGATTCCTTAGCATGCTATTTTCTCATATGTTATGCATCTTTTGTTTGTCTGTCCTTAATTTAAAATATTTGCTTTACTAGATACAAATTTTATTTATGAAAAAATAATAATTTAATCAATTACATGAGCAAAATTATCAAATTAATACCTACTAAAAATTGAAAAACAAAATTTTTTGGATAAAGTAAACCAACTTCAAAAAGAAGAAAAGTAATTGAACACACCTGAAATTATTTTATAAAAAGCTCTAAAACATGAAAAATAATTTTTACATTCTATGCTATGCAAATGGAAATTATGAAATTTCATTTTTAAAAAAAGACTCTGTACCACAACATTTATTATGAATTTATGTACTTAATATCTTATGCTTCCTGGCTAAAAAAAAAACCTTTCACATAACTTAATCCTAATACACGTTTTGAAGTCAGTTAGGTTAGGTTAGGTTAAGACCACATCGTGCTCCTAGGGAACTCATCAAATTTAACACCAAATAACATTTTATAAAATTAAAAGCCAAGTCATATTTATATTAGAAACCGCTAGGAGTCACATAGAGTGTGAACAATGTTCGCAGGAAGGGAGTTTGCACACCCGCAAGAGAATAGTGACTAATAGGGTGTAAATATGAGACTCTACAAATGTGAATTGGTCTTTTCCACTTTATGCTTAAGGAGATTTTTTATGAGGGTGAAATATTTTAGTACTCGGTGATCAATTGGCAATATTGCTTTTTCGTTTCATCTGTTTGTTATAAGTTGAATCAGTTTACTTCCCTAGAAGCACGAGGTGTATGGAAGTGAGCCGGTCACCATTATGCTGTATATGAAGTTCTCACTTCAAAAAGTGATTTAGCACTGACTTCAAAAAATGTATTGTGATAAAGGTTTTATTTACCGCTTTTTAAAACTTTTTATAAAATAATTTCAGGTGTGTTAAAATGTTTTTCTTCTCTTTGAAATTGGTTTAATGTTTTTCAAAAATGTTTCATTGTAATTAATCCTTTGTTTAAAAACTGCTGATAAAACGACCTTGTTAGTCTAATCATTTGCTGCACTTGTGATAACTACCACATTTATGATTATCCCAACAAGAGGTCACTTTGTCACAGCAATAATAGTGATTTGTCACACCATTTAAGTGATGTTCCTTTTCCCCAAGAATAGACAAAATTACTAGAAATCAGATTCGGGAATATAGTGAATAATGAGGGGAACCAGGGTAAATCCCTAAATCAAAACAAAAACACCAAGAGACTGAATAATAATTAACTTTAAGAAACTGTTTAAGTAAAAATAGATTTGTTTGTTGTGTTAGCAGTTCATTGAACTCATAGCATTGAATGCTTGAGATTCAATTTATTTTTCAGATAATATCTTTATTATGTTTTAATAATATCAATTAATCAAAAACAATGTTGTAATTAAGTAAGGTCAATTTAGTTGTTAAGATTTTATTAGAATTGTATGTCAGAAAGGGTATTAGCAAGCTGAAATAATAGTAAACTTTGTAATTGAACTAACATAAAAATATAGGCAAAATTGTAAATCTCACCATTATAAATTATTAGAAAATAAGTAGATGAAACTAATTAAATGAATGAAAATTGTTGAGTGTAACTCACTAACCATTTATAATAAATGTAACAACACTTTGTGAAAGTAATGAAGGAATGTGTAGGATATTATTAGGAAAAATGAAAGTGTAATAACACTGGAGTCTAAAGAAAAGCCTAAATTGAAGAGAGTATTCAAATTAGATAAGTAAATCATAAAACTACTGAGAATTAAAGAACCAAATCATAATAATTCAATCAATGATCTTATTTAATGATAATTGGAATCTAACATAGATTGTAAACCATTTAATGTGGGAGGAATCAGCTGACTGAAACAATGTAAATTTACTAATAAATCAGCCAGGACCTGATGTATGATGAAGGAAAAAAACATCTTATTTAATGATAATTGGAATCTAACATAGATTGTAAACCATTTAATGTGGGAGGAATCAGCTGACTGAAACAATGTAAATTTACTAATAAATCAGCCAAGATCTTAAGTATGATGAAGAAAAAAAAAACTGGGAGTTAATTGTTAAACGTCGAGGTGAACCCATCAGAAAGATATAGCTCAGGAAGATAAAAAATAATTTGACATGAACTAAGCCTATGAAAAAGGAAATTTAAAATATGATTTATTAACACTAAAGTCAAATAAAAGAAATCCAACCATGTCATGTAGGAAGATGGGAAATTGTAACCAAGATATTGGAACAGTCTAGGCACTAATCAGAATTTATCTAATGTGAATATCAGTACAACCTTCTAGACGAACTATTTGAATGAGGACACTTTTAAACACCTATTGCCGAACCAAAAAACGGATCACTAATACAGAATAATTACACTACGATGAAGAAAAATTAATCACTACTGCTCTGATGAAGGACACATAAAGAATCAACATTTATTTGGAGGAGAATCGATGAGAAAATCTTTGTATAAAACCGAGGTGAAGAAGGCGGCCATCTTTGATCATATACCCGAGGGTCAGCTGTGATGACATCAGCCCACGCATAGCTGTTGGTTCAAACAATTCCATTTTTTCCTAACATTTTTATAATAAATCTTATTTCTATTTTATCATTAAGAATTTTTAATTGTAAGTATTGTACTTTTCAGCATTGCCCTTTCTCTGACTTTTGATAACAGTTAAAAGAACCTATGAATTTGTTAATGTTAATAATTTAAATAAAATAAACCATAACGACCTGAGATCAAGAGTTTTCGAGCTGTGAATCAGTATTTCGACTCAAAGTCGATTAGTCGCAACTAGATTAATAAATTCATTTAACATTCCAATTTTGAGTTTTATTTCTTTGCAAACATATATTTAAAAGAATTTCAGGTAGCACTTGAAGCCTGGACGTCAAGGAGGAAGAGAATAACATCGCAAAGGAGTACAATCACCGAATATCCAAATACCACTAATCGATTATTCTATTTCATAATCTATTTAACGCGTTAACCAAATTTTTCATAAACAACCAAAGAAAATAAAATAAGAAAGGAATTAATATAATAACGAGGAATAATCTAATAAATAAATAGAAAAGAAAACAAAACAAAAAATGTTTTCAATAAATTAAATTTTAAACAACATTTTCACATATTCATATTTATAATTTTTGTAACACCAATAAACAGGATCGTTATAATATTCAATAGTTATTTAGAATTTTCTGTGCTGCTGCAGATTTTCTCAACTTTCTGCTATAATTCTGCATTACACAAAGATAATGGCAGTTGTTCAGCACCTTCTACAATTTCTTGAGCAAATAAAACTGATTGCTATTTACACACATTTTGGCTAAGTCTATTGTATACCTTCATGAGTTTTAAAAATAGATTTATCCTTGCCATTTGTTGTTCTATATCCAATAAATTCTTCAACTCTGGTGGTACAGGCATCACATCCATTTTATTCTAAAACACTTGAGAAGGAACTTTACATTTCTTTAGATTGCTAGAGCAACAAGTGCATCCCACCACATTAGACAGTTCAACTAAATCATTGGTTAGAAGATCACCATGAGACAATGTTTCAAGTTTATAACGCTACCTTGGATATAATAATTTTCTACACACTGCATATGAAACATCAGCAAATTTGTTTATTGATGATGTAAAATTGTCTTTTTTAATACAATTATGTCATTTATAATTTACATGCATGCTTTCTAAGTGTTGTGTTCTTTGCTCCTCTGTTTTGTTTTATCTTTCTTTCTGACTATATTCCCATGCTGCCATAAACCTTTTATTAGGTTCATGAGGAAACTCACCATCCAGACATTGGATATTTTCATCTGACTCATGATCCAATCAATCACGAATCGAGCTGAGTCACATGCTGATCAGTTCATTTGTTGCTCAAAGGTTCACAGATATAATTGAGGCAGAATCAGTTTTCGCAGCAGACAACTTTTGAGATAACGTAGAAAACATATAATCTCTCATTTGCAACAACCTAGCTTGTCAAACAGCAGAGGTCTCTTGAGACCATGTTTTAGTCACTTCGTTAAGCATTTTTTAATAGACAAAGTTTTTCTCTTTTCCAGATTCCTTAGCATGCTATTTTCTCATATGTTATGCATCTTTTGTTTGTCTGTCCTTAATTTAAAATATTTGCTTTACTAGATACAAATTTTATTTATGAAAAAATAATAATTTAATCAATTACATGAGCAAAATTATCAAATTAATACCTACTAAAAATTGAAAAACAAAATTTTTTGGATAAAGTAAACCAACTTCAAAAAGAAGAAAAGTAATTGAACACACCTGAAATTATTTTATAAAAAGCTCTAAAACATGAAAAATAATTTTTACATTCTATGCTATGCAAATGGAAATTATGAAATTTCATTTTTAAAAAAAGACTCTGTACCACAACATTTATTATGAATTTATGTACTTAATATCTTATGCTTCCTGGCTAAAAAAAAAACCTTTCACATAACTTAATCCTAATACACGTTTTGAAGTCAGTTAGGTTAGGTTAGGTTAAGACCACATCGTGCTCCTAGGGAACTCATCAAATTTAACACCAAATAACATTTTATAAAATTAAAAGCCAAGTCATATTTATATTAGAAACCGCTAGGAGTCACATAGAGTGTGAACAATGTTCGCAGGAAGGGAGTTTGCACACCCGCAAGAGAATAGTGACTAATAGGGTGTAAATATGAGACTCTACAAATGTGAATTGGTCTTTTCCACTTTATGCTTAAGGAGATTTTTTATGAGGGTGAAATATTTTAGTACTCGGTGATCAATTGGCAATATTGCTTTTTCGTTTCATCTGTTTGTTATAAGTTGAATCAGTTTACTTCCCTAGAAGCACGAGGTGTATGGAAGTGAGCCGGTCACCATTATGCTGTATATGAAGTTCTCACTTCAAAAAGTGATTTAGCACTGACTTCAAAAAATGTATTGTGATAAAGGTTTTATTTACCGCTTTTTAAAACTTTTTATAAAATAATTTCAGGTGTGTTAAAATGTTTTTCTTCTCTTTGAAATTGGTTTAATGTTTTTCAAAAATGTTTCATTGTAATTAATCCTTTGTTTAAAAACTGCTGATAAAACGACCTTGTTAGTCTAATCATTTGCTGCACTTGTGATAACTACCACATTTATGATTATCCCAACAAGAGGTCACTTTGTCACAGCAATAATAGTGATTTGTCACACCATTTAAGTGATGTTCCTTTTCCCCAAGAATAGACAAAATTACTAGAAATCAGATTCGGGAATATAGTGAATAATGAGGGGAACCAGGGTAAATCCCTAAATCAAAACAAAAACACCAAGAGACTGAATAATAATTAACTTTAAGAAACTGTTTAAGTAAAAATAGATTTGTTTGTTGTGTTAGCAGTTCATTGAACTCATAGCATTGAATGCTTGAGATTCAATTTATTTTTCAGATAATATCTTTATTATGTTTTAATAATATCAATTAATCAAAAACAATGTTGTAATTAAGTAAGGTCAATTTAGTTGTTAAGATTTTATTAGAATTGTATGTCAGAAAGGGTATTAGCAAGCTGAAATAATAGTAAACTTTGTAATTGAACTAACATAAAAATATAGGCAAAATTGTAAATCTCACCATTATAAATTATTAGAAAATAAGTAGATGAAACTAATTAAATGAATGAAAATTGTTGAGTGTAACTCACTAACCATTTATAATAAATGTAACAACACTTTGTGAAAGTAATGAAGGAATGTGTAGGATATTATTAGGAAAAATGAAAGTGTAATAACACTGGAGTCTAAAGAAAAGCCTAAATTGAAGAGAGTATTCAAATTAGATAAGTAAATCATAAAACTACTGAGAATTAAAGAACCAAATCATAATAATTCAATCAATGATCTTATTTAATGATAATTGGAATCTAACATAGATTGTAAACCATTTAATGTGGGAGGAATCAGCTGACTGAAACAATGTAAATTTACTAATAAATCAGCCAGGACCTGATGTATGATGAAGGAAAAAAACATCTTATTTAATGATAATTGGAATCTAACATAGATTGTAAACCATTTAATGTGGGAGGAATCAGCTGACTGAAACAATGTAAATTTACTAATAAATCAGCCAAGATCTTAAGTATGATGAAGAAAAAAAAAACTGGGAGTTAATTGTTAAACGTCGAGGTGAACCCATCAGAAAGATATAGCTCAGGAAGATAAAAAATAATTTGACATGAACTAAGCCTATGAAAAAGGAAATTTAAAATATGATTTATTAACACTAAAGTCAAATAAAAGAAATCCAACCATGTCATGTAGGAAGATGGGAAATTGTAACCAAGATATTGGAACAGTCTAGGCACTAATCAGAATTTATCTAATGTGAATATCAGTACAACCTTCTAGACGAACTATTTGAATGAGGACACTTTTAAACACCTATTGCCGAACCAAAAAACGGATCACTAATACAGAATAATTACACTACGATGAAGAAAAATTAATCACTACTGCTCTGATGAAGGACACATAAAGAATCAACATTTATTTGGAGGAGAATCGATGAGAAAATCTTTGTATAAAACCGAGGTGAAGAAGGCGGCCATCTTTGATCATATACCCGAGGGTCAGCTGTGATGACATCAGCCCACGCATAGCTGTTGGTTCAAACAATTCCATTTTTTCCTAACATTTTTATAATAAATCTTATTTCTATTTTATCATTAAGAATTTTTAATTGTAAGTATTGTACTTTTCAGCATTGCCCTTTCTCTGACTTTTGATAACAGTTAAAAGAACCTATGAATTTGTTAATGTTAATAATTTAAATAAAATAAACCATAACGACCTGAGATCAAGAGTTTTCGAGCTGTGAATCAGTATTTCGACTCAAAGTCGATTAGTCGCAACTAGATTAATAAATTCATTTAACATTCCAATTTTGAGTTTTATTTCTTTGCAAACATATATTTAAAAGAATTTCAGGTAGCACTTGAAGCCTGGACGTCAAGGAGGAAGAGAATAACATCGCAAAGGAGTACAATCACCGAATATCCAAATACCACTAATCGATTATTCTATTTCATAATCTATTTAACGCGTTAACCAAATTTTTCATAAACAACCAAAGAAAATAAAATAAGAAAGGAATTAATATAATAACGAGGAATAATCTAATAAATAAATAGAAAAGAAAACAAAACAAAAAATGTTTTCAATAAATTAAATTTTAAACAACATTTTCACATATTCATATTTATAATTTTTGTAACACCAATAAACAGGATCGTTATAATATTCAATAGTTATTTAGAATTTTCTGTGCTGCTGCAGATTTTCTCAACTTTCTGCTATAATTCTGCATTACACAAAGATAATGGCAGTTGTTCAGCACCTTCTACAATTTCTTGAGCAAATAAAACTGATTGCTATTTACACACATTTTGGCTAAGTCTATTGTATACCTTCATGAGTTTTAAAAATAGATTTATCCTTGCCATTTGTTGTTCTATATCCAATAAATTCTTCAACTCTGGTGGTACAGGCATCACATCCATTTTATTCTAAAACACTTGAGAAGGAACTTTACATTTCTTTAGATTGCTAGAGCAACAAGTGCATCCCACCACATTAGACAGTTCAACTAAATCATTGGTTAGAAGATCACCATGAGACAATGTTTCAAGTTTATAACGCTACCTTGGATATAATAATTTTCTACACACTGCATATGAAACATCAGCAAATTTGTTTATTGATGATGTAAAATTGTCTTTTTTAATACAATTATGTCATTTATAATTTACATGCATGCTTTCTAAGTGTTGTGTTCTTTGCTCCTCTGTTTTGTTTTATCTTTCTTTCTGACTATATTCCCATGCTGCCATAAACCTTTTATTAGGTTCATGAGGAAACTCACCATCCAGACATTGGATATTTTCATCTGACTCATGATCCAATCAATCACGAATCGAGCTGAGTCACATGCTGATCAGTTCATTTGTTGCTCAAAGGTTCACAGATATAATTGAGGCAGAATCAGTTTTCGCAGCAGACAACTTTTGAGATAACGTAGAAAACATATAATCTCTCATTTGCAACAACCTAGCTTGTCAAACAGCAGAGGTCTCTTGAGACCATGTTTTAGTCACTTCGTTAAGCATTTTTTAATAGACAAAGTTTTTCTCTTTTCCAGATTCCTTAGCATGCTATTTTCTCATATGTTATGCATCTTTTGTTTGTCTGTCCTTAATTTAAAATATTTGCTTTACTAGATACAAATTTTATTTATGAAAAAATAATAATTTAATCAATTACATGAGCAAAATTATCAAATTAATACCTACTAAAAATTGAAAAACAAAATTTTTTTGATAAAGTAAACCAACTTCAAAAAGAAGAAAAGTAATTGAACACACCTGAAATTATTTTATAAAAAGCTCTAAAACATGAAAAATAATTTTTACATTCTATGCTGTGCAAATGGAAATTATGAAATTTCATTTTTAAAAAAAGACTCTGTACCACAACATTTATTATGAATTTATGTACTTAATATCTTATGCTTCCTGGCTAAAAAAAAAACCTTTCACATAACTTAATCCTAATACACGTTTTGAAGTCAGTTAGGTTAGGTTAGGTTAAGACCACATCGTGCTCCTAGGGAACTCATCAAATTTAACACCAAATAACATTTTATAAAATTAAAAGCCAAGTCATATTTATATTAGAAACCGCTAGGAGTCACATAGAGTGTGAACAATGTTCGCAGGAAGGGAGTTTGCACACCCGCAAGAGAATAGTGACTAATAGGGTGTAAATATGAGACTCTACAAATGTGAATTGGTCTTTTCCACTTTATGCTTAAGGAGATTTTTTATGAGGGTGAAATATTTTAGTACTCGGTGATCAATTGGCAATATTGCTTTTTCGTTTCATCTGTTTGTTATAAGTTGAATCAGTTTACTTCCCTAGAAGCACGAGGTGTATGGAAGTGAGCCGGTCACCATTATGCTGTATATGAAGTTCTCACTTCAAAAAGTGATTTAGCACTGACTTCAAAAAATGTATTGTGATAAAGGTTTTATTTACCGCTTTTTAAAACTTTTTATAAAATAATTTCAGGTGTGTTAAAATGTTTTTCTTCTCTTTGAAATTGGTTTAATGTTTTTCAAAAATGTTTCATTGTAATTAATCCTTTGTTTAAAAACTGCTGATAAAACGACCTTGTTAGTCTAATCATTTGCTGCACTTGTGATAACTACCACATTTATGATTATCCCAACAAGAGGTCACTTTGTCACAGCAATAATAGTGATTTGTCACACCATTTAAGTGATGTTCCTTTTCCCCAAGAATAGACAAAATTACTAGAAATCAGATTCGGGAATATAGTGAATAATGAGGGGAACCAGGGTAAATCCCTAAATCAAAACAAAAACACCAAGAGACTGAATAATAATTAACTTTAAGAAACTGTTTAAGTAAAAATAGATTTGTTTGTTGTGTTAGCAGTTCATTGAACTCATAGCATTGAATGCTTGAGATTCAATTTATTTTTCAGATAATATCTTTATTATGTTTTAATAATATCAATTAATCAAAAACAATGTTGTAATTAAGTAAGGTCAATTTAGTTGTTAAGATTTTATTAGAATTGTATGTCAGAAAGGGTATTAGCAAGCTGAAATAATAGTAAACTTTGTAATTGAACTAACATAAAAATATAGGCAAAATTGTAAATCTCACCATTATAAATTATTAGAAAATAAGTAGATGAAACTAATTAAATGAATGAAAATTGTTGAGTGTAACTCACTAACCATTTATAATAAATGTAACAACACTTTGTGAAAGTAATGAAGGAATGTGTAGGATATTATTAGGAAAAATGAAAGTGTAATAACACTGGAGTCTAAAGAAAAGCCTAAATTGAAGAGAGTATTCAAATTAGATAAGTAAATCATAAAACTACTGAGAATTAAAGAACCAAATCATAATAATTCAATCAATGATCTTATTTAATGATAATTGGAATCTAACATAGATTGTAAACCATTTAATGTGGGAGGAATCAGCTGACTGAAACAATGTAAATTTACTAATAAATCAGCCAGGACCTGATGTATGATGAAGGAAAAAAACATCTTATTTAATGATAATTGGAATCTAACATAGATTGTAAACCATTTAATGTGGGAGGAATCAGCTGACTGAAACAATGTAAATTTACTAATAAATCAGCCAAGATCTTAAGTATGATGAAGAAAAAAAAAACTGGGAGTTAATTGTTAAACGTCGAGGTGAACCCATCAGAAAGATATAGCTCAGGAAGATAAAAAATAATTTGACATGAACTAAGCCTATGAAAAAGGAAATTTAAAATATGATTTATTAACACTAAAGTCAAATAAAAGAAATCCAACCATGTCATGTAGGAAGATGGGAAATTGTAACCAAGATATTGGAACAGTCTAGGCACTAATCAGAATTTATCTAATGTGAATATCAGTACAACCTTCTAGACGAACTATTTGAATGAGGACACTTTTAAACACCTATTGCCGAACCAAAAAACGGATCACTAATACAGAATAATTACACTACGATGAAGAAAAATTAATCACTACTGCTCTGATGAAGGACACATAAAGAATCAACATTTATTTGGAGGAGAATCGATGAGAAAATCTTTGTATAAAACCGAGGTGAAGAAGGCGGCCATCTTTGATCATATACCCGAGGGTCAGCTGTGATGACATCAGCCCACGCATAGCTGTTGGTTCAAACAATTCCATTTTTTCCTAACATTTTTATAATAAATCTTATTTCTATTTTATCATTAAGAATTTTTAATTGTAAGTATTGTACTTTTCAGCATTGCCCTTTCTCTGACTTTTGATAACAGTTAAAAGAACCTATGAATTTGTTAATGTTAATAATTTAAATAAAATAAACCATAACGACCTGAGATCAAGAGTTTTCGAGCTGTGAATCAGTATTTCGACTCAAAGTCGATTAGTCGCAACTAGATTAATAAATTCATTTAACATTCCAATTTTGAGTTTTATTTCTTTGCAAACATATATTTAAAAGAATTTCAGGTAGCACTTGAAGCCTGGATGTCAAGGAGGAAGAGAATAACATCGCAAAGGAGTACAATCACCGAATATCCAAATACCACTAATCGATTATTCCACTAATTTAACGCGTTAACCAAATTTTTCATAAACAACCAAAGAAAATAAAATAAGAAAGGAATTAATATAATAACGAGGAATAATCTAATAAATAAATAGAAAAGAAAACAAAACAAAAAATGTTTTCAATAAATTAAATTTTAAACAACATTTTCACATATTCATATTTATAATTTTTGTAACACCAATAAACAGGATCGTTATAATATTCAATAGTTATTTAGAATTTTCTGTGCTGCTGCAGATTTTCTCAACTTTCTGCTATAATTCTGCATTACACAAAGATAATGGCAGTTGTTCAGCACCTTCTACAATTTCTTGAGCAAATAAAACTGATTGCTATTTACACACATTTTGGCTAAGTCTATTGTATACCTTCATGAGTTTTAAAAATAGATTTATCCTTGCCATTTGTTGTTCTATATCCAATAAATTCTTCAACTCTGGTGGTACAGGCATCACATCCATTTTATTCTAAAACACTTGAGAAGGAACTTTACATTTCTTTAGATTGCTAGAGCAACAAGTGCATCCCACCACATTAGACAGTTCAACTAAATCATTGGTTAGAAGATCACCATGAGACAATGTTTCAAGTTTATAACGCTACCTTGGATATAATAATTTTCTACACACTGCATATGAAACATCAGCAAATTTGTTTATTGATGATGTAAAATTGTCTTTTTTAATACAATTATGTCATTTATAATTTACATGCATGCTTTCTAAGTGTTGTGTTCTTTGCTCCTCTGTTTTGTTTTATCTTTCTTTCTGACTATATTCCCATGCTGCCATAAACCTTTTATTAGGTTCATGAGGAAACTCACCATCCAGACATTGGATATTTTCATCTGACTCATGATCCAATCAATCACGAATCGAGCTGAGTCACATGCTGATCAGTTCATTTGTTGCTCAAAGGTTCACAGATATAATTGAGGCAGAATCAGTTTTCGCAGCAGACAACTTTTGAGATAACGTAGAAAACATATAATCTCTCATTTGCAACAACCTAGCTTGTCAAACAGCAGAGGTCTCTTGAGACCATGTTTTAGTCACTTCGTTAAGCATTTTTTAATAGACAAAGTTTTTCTCTTTTCCAGATTCCTTAGCATGCTATTTTCTCATATGTTATGCATCTTTTGTTTGTCTGTCCTTAATTTAAAATATTTGCTTTACTAGATACAAATTTTATTTATGAAAAAATAATAATTTAATCAATTACATGAGCAAAATTATCAAATTAATACCTACTAAAAATTGAAAAACAAAATTTTTTGGATAAGTAAACCAACTTCAAAAAGAAGAAAAGTAATTGAACACACCTGAAATTATTTTATAAAAAGCTCTAAAACATGAAAAATAATTTTTACATTCTATGCTATGCAAATGGAAATTATGAAATTTCATTTTTAAAAAAAGACTCTGTACCACAACATTTATTATGAATTTATGTACTTAATATCTTATGCTTCCTGGCTAAAAAAAAAACCTTTCACATAACTTAATCCTAATACACGTTTTGAAGTCAGTTAGGTTAGGTTAGGTTAAGACCACATCGTGCTCCTAGGGAACTCATCAAATTTAACACCAAATAACATTTTATAAAATTAATAGCCAAGTCATATTTATATTAGAAACCGCTAGGAGTCACATAGAGTGTGAACAATGTTCGCAGGAAGGGAGTTTGCACACCCGCAAGAGAATAGTGACTAATAGGGTGTAAATATGAGACTCTACAAATGTGAATTGGTCTTTTCCACTTTATGCTTAAGGAGATTTTTTATGAGGGTGAAATATTTTAGTACTCGGTGATCAATTGGCAATATTGCTTTTTCGTTTCATCTGTTTGTTATAAGTTGAATCAGTTTACTTCCCTAGAAGCACGAGGTGTATGGAAGTGAGCCGGTCACCATTATGCTGTATATGAAGTTCTCACTTCAAAAAGTGATTTAGCACTGACTTCAAAAAATGTATTGTGATAAAGGTTTTATTTACCGCTTTTTAAAACTTTTTATAAAATAATTTCAGGTGTGTTAAAATGTTTTTCTTCTCTTTGAAATTGGTTTAATGTTTTTCAAAAATGTTTCATTGTAATTAATCCTTTGTTTAAAAACTGCTGATAAAACGACCTTGTTAGTCTAATCATTTGCTGCACTTGTGATAACTACCACATTTATGATTATCCCAACAAGAGGTCACTTTGTCACAGCAATAATAGTGATTTGTCACACCATTTAAGTGATGTTCCTTTTCCCCAAGAATAGACAAAATTACTAGAAATCAGATTCGGGAATATAGTGAATAATGAGGGGAACCAGGGTAAATCCCTAAATCAAAACAAAAACACCAAGAGACTGAATAATAATTAACTTTAAGAAACTGTTTAAGTAAAAATAGATTTGTTTGTTGTGTTAGCAGTTCATTGAACTCATAGCATTGAATGCTTGAGATTCAATTTATTTTTCAGATAATATCTTTATTATGTTTTAATAATATCAATTAATCAAAAACAATGTTGTAATTAAGTAAGGTCAATTTAGTTGTTAAGATTTTATTAGAATTGTATGTCAGAAAGGGTATTAGCAAGCTGAAATAATAGTAAACTTTGTAATTGAACTAACATAAAAATATAGGCAAAATTGTAAATCTCACCATTATAAATTATTAGAAAATAAGTAGATGAAAATAATTAAATGAATGAAAATTGTTGAGTGTAACTCACTAACCATTTATAATAAATGTAACAACACTTTGTGAAAGTAATGAAGGAATGTGTAGGATATTATTAGGAAAAATGAAAGTGTAATAACACTGGAGTCTAAAGAAAAGCCTAAATTGAAGAGAGTATTCAAATTAGATAAGTAAATCATAAAACTACTGAGAATTAAAGAACCAAATCATAATAATTCAATCAATGATCTTATTTAATGATAATTGGAATCTAACATAGATTGTAAACCATTTAATGTGGGAGGAATCAGCTGACTGAAACAATGTAAATTTACTAATAAATCAGCCAGGACCTGATGTATGATGAAGGAAAAAAACATCTTATTTAATGATAATTGGAATCTAACATAGATTGTAAACCATTTAATGTGGGAGGAATCAGCTGACTGAAACAATGTAAATTTACTAATAAATCAGCCAAGATCTTAAGTATGATGAAGAAAAAAAAAACTGGGAGTTAATTGTTAAACGTCGAGGTGAACCCATCAGAAAGATATAGCTCAGGAAGATAAAAAATAATTTGACATGAACTAAGCCTATGAAAAAGGAAATTTAAAATATGATTTATTAACACTAAAGTCAAATAAAAGAAATCCAACCATGTCATGTAGGAAGATGGGAAATTGTAACCAAGATATTGGAACAGTCTAGGCACTAATCAGAATTTATCTAATGTGAATATCAGTACAACCTTCTAGACGAACTATTTGAATGAGGACACTTTTAAACACCTATTGCCGAACCAAAAAACGGATCACTAATACAGAATAATTACACTACGATGAAGAAAAATTAATCACTACTGCTCTGATGAAGGACACATAAAGAATCAACATTTATTTGGAGGAGAATCGATGAGAAAATCTTTGTATAAAACCGAGGTGAAGAAGGCGGCCATCTTTGATCATATACCCGAGGGTCAGCTGTGATGACATCAGCCCACGCATAGCTGTTGGTTCAAACAATTCCATTTTTTCCTAACATTTTTATAATAAATCTTATTTCTATTTTATCATTAAGAATTTTTAATTGTAAGTATTGTACTTTTCAGCATTGCCCTTTCTCTGACTTTTGATAACAGTTAAAAGAACCTATGAATTTGTTAATGTTAATAATTTAAATAAAATAAACCATAACGACCTGAGATCAAGAGTTTTCGAGCTGTGAATCAGTATTTCGACTCAAAGTCGATTAGTCGCAACTAGATTAATAAATTCATTTAACATTCCAATTTTGAGTTTTATTTCTTTGCAAACATATATTTAAAAGAATTTCAGGTAGCACTTGAAGCCTGGATGTCAAGGAGGAAGAGAATAACATCGCAAAGGAGTACAATCACCGAATATCCAAATACCACTAATCGATTATTCCACTAATTTAACGCGTTAACCAAATTTTTCATAAACAACCAAAGAAAATAAAATAAGAAAGGAATTAATATAATAACGAGGAATAATCTAATAAATAAATAGAAAAGAAAACAAAACAAAAAATGTTTTCAATAAATTAAATTTTAAACAACATTTTCACATATTCATATTTATAATTTTTGTAACACCAATAAACAGGATCGTTATAATATTCAATAGTTATTTAGAATTTTCTGTGCTGCTGCAGATTTTCTCAACTTTCTGCTATAATTCTGCATTACACAAAGATAATGGCAGTTGTTCAGCACCTTCTACAATTTCTTGAGCAAATAAAACTGATTGCTATTTACACACATTTTGGCTAAGTCTATTGTATACCTTCATGAGTTTTAAAAATAGATTTATCCTTGCCATTTGTTGTTCTATATCCAATAAATTCTTCAACTCTGGTGGTACAGGCATCACATCCATTTTATTCTAAAACACTTGAGAAGGAACTTTACATTTCTTTAGATTGCTAGAGCAACAAGTGCATCCCACCACATTAGACAGTTCAACTAAATCATTGGTTAGAAGATCACCATGAGACAATGTTTCAAGTTTATAACGCTACCTTGGATATAATAATTTTCTACACACTGCATATGAAACATCAGCAAATTTGTTTATTGATGATGTAAAATTGTCTTTTTTAATACAATTATGTCATTTATAATTTACATGCATGCTTTCTAAGTGTTGTGTTCTTTGCTCCTCTGTTTTGTTTTATCTTTCTTTCTGACTATATTCCCATGCTGCCATAAACCTTTTATTAGGTTCATGAGGAAACTCACCATCCAGACATTGGATATTTTCATCTGACTCATGATCCAATCAATCACGAATCGAGCTGAGTCACATGCTGATCAGTTCATTTGTTGCTCAAAGGTTCACAGATATAATTGAGGCAGAATCAGTTTTCGCAGCAGACAACTTTTGAGATAACGTAGAAAACATATAATCTCTCATTTGCAACAACCTAGCTTGTCAAACAGCAGAGGTCTCTTGAGACCATGTTTTAGTCACTTCGTTAAGCATTTTTTAATAGACAAAGTTTTTCTCTTTTCCAGATTCCTTAGCATGCTATTTTCTCATATGTTATGCATCTTTTGTTTGTCTGTCCTTAATTTAAAATATTTGCTTTACTAGATACAAATTTTATTTATGAAAAAATAATAATTTAATCAATTACATGAGCAAAATTATCAAATTAATACCTACTAAAAATTGAAAAACAAAATTTTTTGGATAAAGTAAACCAACTTCAAAAAGAAGAAAAGTAATTGAACACACCTGAAATTATTTTATAAAAAGCTCTAAAACATGAAAAATAATTTTTACATTCTATGCTATGCAAATGGAAATTATGAAATTTCATTTTTAAAAAAAGACTCTGTACCACAACATTTATTATGAATTTATGTACTTAATATCTTATGCTTCCTGGCTAAAAAAAAAACCTTTCACATAACTTAATCCTAATACACGTTTTGAAGTCAGTTAGGTTAGGTTAGGTTAAGACCACATCGTGCTCCTAGGGAACTCATCAAATTTAACACCAAATAACATTTTATAAAATTAAAAGCCAAGTCATATTTATATTAGAAACCGCTAGGAGTCACATAGAGTGTGAACAATGTTCGCAGGAAGGGAGTTTGCACACCCGCAAGAGAATAGTGACTAATAGGGTGTAAATATGAGACTCTACAAATGTGAATTGGTCTTTTCCACTTTATGCTTAAGGAGATTTTTTATGAGGGTGAAATATTTTAGTACTCGGTGATCAATTGGCAATATTGCTTTTTCGTTTCATCTGTTTGTTATAAGTTGAATCAGTTTACTTCCCTAGAAGCACGAGGTGTATGGAAGTGAGCCGGTCACCATTATGCTGTATATGAAGTTCTCACTTCAAAAAGTGATTTAGCACTGACTTCAAAAAATGTATTGTGATAAAGGTTTTATTTACCGCTTTTTAAAACTTTTTATAAAATAATTTCAGGTGTGTTAAAATGTTTTTCTTCTCTTTGAAATTGGTTTAATGTTTTTCAAAAATGTTTCATTGTAATTAATCCTTTGTTTAAAAACTGCTGATAAAACGACCTTGTTAGTCTAATCATTTGCTGCACTTGTGATAACTACCACATTTATGATTATCCCAACAAGAGGTCACTTTGTCACAGCAATAATAGTGATTTGTCACACCATTTAAGTGATGTTCCTTTTCCCCAAGAATAGACAAAATTACTAGAAATCAGATTCGGGAATATAGTGAATAATGAGGGGAACCAGGGTAAATCCCTAAATCAAAACAAAAACACCAAGAGACTGAATAATAATTAACTTTAAGAAACTGTTTAAGTAAAAATAGATTTGTTTGTTGTGTTAGCAGTTCATTGAACTCATAGCATTGAATGCTTGAGATTCAATTTATTTTTCAGATAATATCTTTATTATGTTTTAATAATATCAATTAATCAAAAACAATGTTGTAATTAAGTAAGGTCAATTTAGTTGTTAAGATTTTATTAGAATTGTATGTCAGAAAGGGTATTAGCAAGCTGAAATAATAGTAAACTTTGTAATTGAACTAACATAAAAATATAGGCAAAATTGTAAATCTCACCATTATAAATTATTAGAAAATAAGTAGATGAAAATAATTAAATGAATGAAAATTGTTGAGTGTAACTCACTAACCATTTATAATAAATGTAACAACACTTTGTGAAAGTAATGAAGGAATGTGTAGGATATTATTAGGAAAAATGAAAGTGTAATAACACTGGAGTCTAAAGAAAAGCCTAAATTGAAGAGAGTATTCAAATTAGATAAGTAAATCATAAAACTACTGAGAATTAAAGAACCAAATCATAATAATTCAATCAATGATCTTATTTAATGATAATTGGAATCTAACATAGATTGTAAACCATTTAATGTGGGAGGAATCAGCTGACTGAAACAATGTAAATTTACTAATAAATCAGCCAGGACCTGATGTATGATGAAGGAAAAAAACATCTTATTTAATGATAATTGGAATCTAACATAGATTGTAAACCATTTAATGTGGGAGGAATCAGCTGACTGAAACAATGTAAATTTACTAATAAATCAGCCAAGATCTTAAGTATGATGAAGAAAAAAAAAACTGGGAGTTAATTGTTAAACGTCGAGGTGAACCCATCAGAAAGATATAGCTCAGGAAGATAAAAAATAATTTGACATGAACTAAGCCTATGAAAAAGGAAATTTAAAATATGATTTATTAACACTAAAGTCAAATAAAAGAAATCCAACCATGTCATGTAGGAAGATGGGAAATTGTAACCAAGATATTGGAACAGTCTAGGCACTAATCAGAATTTATCTAATGTGAATATCAGTACAACCTTCTAGACGAACTATTTGAATGAGGACACTTTTAAACACCTATTGCCGAACCAAAAAACGGATCACTAATACAGAATAATTACACTACGATGAAGAAAAATTAATCACTACTGCTCTGATGAAGGACACATAAAGAATCAACATTTATTTGGAGGAGAATCGATGAGAAAATCTTTGTATAAAACCGAGGTGAAGAAGGCGGCCATCTTTGATCATATACCCGAGGGTCAGCTGTGATGACATCAGCCCACGCATAGCTGTTGGTTCAAACAATTCCATTTTTTCCTAACATTTTTATAATAAATCTTATTTCTATTTTATCATTAAGAATTTTTAATTGTAAGTATTGTACTTTTCAGCATTGCCCTTTCTCTGACTTTTGATAACAGTTAAAAGAACCTATGAATTTGTTAATGTTAATAATTTAAATAAAATAAACCATAACGACCTGAGATCAAGAGTTTTCGAGCTGTGAATCAGTATTTCGACTCAAAGTCGATTAGTCGCAACTAGATTAATAAATTCATTTAACATTCCAATTTTGAGTTTTATTTCTTTGCAAACATATATTTAAAAGAATTTCAGGTAGCACTTGAAGCCTGGATGTCAAGGAGGAAGAGAATAACATCGCAAAGGAGTACAATCACCGAATATCCAAATACCACTAATCGATTATTCCACTAATTTAACGCGTTAACCAAATTTTTCATAAACAACCAAAGAAAATAAAATAAGAAAGGAATTAATATAATAACGAGGAATAATCTAATAAATAAATAGAAAAGAAAACAAAACAAAAAATGTTTTCAATAAATTAAATTTTAAACAACATTTTCACATATTCATATTTATAATTTTTGTAACACCAATAAACAGGATCGTTATAATATTCAATAGTTATTTAGAATTTTCTGTGCTGCTGCAGATTTTCTCAACTTTCTGCTATAATTCTGCATTACACAAAGATAATGGCAGTTGTTCAGCACCTTCTACAATTTCTTGAGCAAATAAAACTGATTGCTATTTACACACATTTTGGCTAAGTCTATTGTATACCTTCATGAGTTTTAAAAATAGATTTATCCTTGCCATTTGTTGTTCTATATCCAATAAATTCTTCAACTCTGGTGGTACAGGCATCACATCCATTTTATTCTAAAACACTTGAGAAGGAACTTTACATTTCTTTAGATTGCTAGAGCAACAAGTGCATCCCACCACATTAGACAGTTCAACTAAATCATTGGTTAGAAGATCACCATGAGACAATGTTTCAAGTTTATAACGCTACCTTGGATATAATAATTTTCTACACACTGCATATGAAACATCAGCAAATTTGTTTATTGATGATGTAAAATTGTCTTTTTTAATACAATTATGTCATTTATAATTTACATGCATGCTTTCTAAGTGTTGTGTTCTTTGCTCCTCTGTTTTGTTTTATCTTTCTTTCTGACTATATTCCCATGCTGCCATAAACCTTTTATTAGGTTCATGAGGAAACTCACCATCCAGACATTGGATATTTTCATCTGACTCATGATCCAATCAATCACGAATCGAGCTGAGTCACATGCTGATCAGTTCATTTGTTGCTCAAAGGTTCACAGATATAATTGAGGCAGAATCAGTTTTCGCAGCAGACAACTTTTGAGATAACGTAGAAAACATATAATCTCTCATTTGCAACAACCTAGCTTGTCAAACAGCAGAGGTCTCTTGAGACCATGTTTTAGTCACTTCGTTAAGCATTTTTTAATAGACAAAGTTTTTCTCTTTTCCAGATTCCTTAGCATGCTATTTTCTCATATGTTATGCATCTTTTGTTTGTCTGTCCTTAATTTAAAATATTTGCTTTACTAGATACAAATTTTATTTATGAAAAAATAATAATTTAATCAATTACATGAGCAAAATTATCAAATTAATACCTACTAAAAATTGAAAAACAAAATTTTTTGGATAAAGTAAACCAACTTCAAAAAGAAGAAAAGTAATTGAACACACCTGAAATTATTTTATAAAAAGCTCTAAAACATGAAAAATAATTTTTACATTCTATGCTATGCAAATGGAAATTATGAAATTTCATTTTTAAAAAAAGACTCTGTACCACAACATTTATTATGAATTTATGTACTTAATATCTTATGCTTCCTGGCTAAAAAAAAAACCTTTCACATAACTTAATCCTAATACACGTTTTGAAGTCAGTTAGGTTAGGTTAGGTTAAGACCACATCGTGCTCCTAGGGAACTCATCAAATTTAACACCAAATAACATTTTATAAAATTAAAAGCCAAGTCATATTTATATTAGAAACCGCTAGGAGTCACATAGAGTGTGAACAATGTTCGCAGGAAGGGAGTTTGCACACCCGCAAGAGAATAGTGACTAATAGGGTGTAAATATGAGACTCTACAAATGTGAATTGGTCTTTTCCACTTTATGCTTAAGGAGATTTTTTATGAGGGTGAAATATTTTAGTACTCGGTGATCAATTGGCAATATTGCTTTTTCGTTTCATCTGTTTGTTATAAGTTGAATCAGTTTACTTCCCTAGAAGCACGAGGTGTATGGAAGTGAGCCGGTCACCATTATGCTGTATATGAAGTTCTCACTTCAAAAAGTGATTTAGCACTGACTTCAAAAAATGTATTGTGATAAAGGTTTTATTTACCGCTTTTTAAAACTTTTTATAAAATAATTTCAGGTGTGTTAAAATGTTTTTCTTCTCTTTGAAATTGGTTTAATGTTTTTCAAAAATGTTTCATTGTAATTAATCCTTTGTTTAAAAACTGCTGATAAAACGACCTTGTTAGTCTAATCATTTGCTGCACTTGTGATAACTACCACATTTATGATTATCCCAACAAGAGGTCACTTTGTCACAGCAATAATAGTGATTTGTCACACCATTTAAGTGATGTTCCTTTTCCCCAAGAATAGACAAAATTACTAGAAATCAGATTCGGGAATATAGTGAATAATGAGGGGAACCAGGGTAAATCCCTAAATCAAAACAAAAACACCAAGAGACTGAATAATAATTAACTTTAAGAAACTGTTTAAGTAAAAATAGATTTGTTTGTTGTGTTAGCAGTTCATTGAACTCATAGCATTGAATGCTTGAGATTCAATTTATTTTTCAGATAATATCTTTATTATGTTTTAATAATATCAATTAATCAAAAACAATGTTGTAATTAAGTAAGGTCAATTTAGTTGTTAAGATTTTATTAGAATTGTATGTCAGAAAGGGTATTAGCAAGCTGAAATAATAGTAAACTTTGTAATTGAACTAACATAAAAATATAGGCAAAATTGTAAATCTCACCATTATAAATTATTAGAAAATAAGTAGATGAAAATAATTAAATGAATGAAAATTGTTGAGTGTAACTCACTAACCATTTATAATAAATGTAACAACACTTTGTGAAAGTAATGAAGGAATGTGTAGGATATTATTAGGAAAAATGAAAGTGTAATAACACTGGAGTCTAAAGAAAAGCCTAAATTGAAGAGAGTATTCAAATTAGATAAGTAAATCATAAAACTACTGAGAATTAAAGAACCAAATCATAATAATTCAATCAATGATCTTATTTAATGATAATTGGAATCTAACATAGATTGTAAACCATTTAATGTGGGAGGAATCAGCTGACTGAAACAATGTAAATTTACTAATAAATCAGCCAGGACCTGATGTATGATGAAGGAAAAAAACATCTTATTTAATGATAATTGGAATCTAACATAGATTGTAAACCATTTAATGTGGGAGGAATCAGCTGACTGAAACAATGTAAATTTACTAATAAATCAGCCAAGATCTTAAGTATGATGAAGAAAAAAAAAACTGGGAGTTAATTGTTAAACGTCGAGGTGAACCCATCAGAAAGATATAGCTCAGGAAGATAAAAAATAATTTGACATGAACTAAGCCTATGAAAAAGGAAATTTAAAATATGATTTATTAACACTAAAGTCAAATAAAAGAAATCCAACCATGTCATGTAGGAAGATGGGAAATTGTAACCAAGATATTGGAACAGTCTAGGCACTAATCAGAATTTATCTAATGTGAATATCAGTACAACCTTCTAGACGAACTATTTGAATGAGGACACTTTTAAACACCTATTGCCGAACCAAAAAACGGATCACTAATACAGAATAATTACACTACGATGAAGAAAAATTAATCACTACTGCTCTGATGAAGGACACATAAAGAATCAACATTTATTTGGAGGAGAATCGATGAGAAAATCTTTGTATAAAACCGAGGTGAAGAAGGCGGCCATCTTTGATCATATACCCGAGGGTCAGCTGTGATGACATCAGCCCACGCATAGCTGTTGGTTCAAACAATTCCATTTTTTCCTAACATTTTTATAATAAATCTTATTTCTATTTTATCATTAAGAATTTTTAATTGTAAGTATTGTACTTTTCAGCATTGCCCTTTCTCTGACTTTTGATAACAGTTAAAAGAACCTATGAATTTGTTAATGTTAATAATTTAAATAAAATAAACCATAACGACCTGAGATCAAGAGTTTTCGAGCTGTGAATCAGTATTTCGACTCAAAGTCGATTAGTCGCAACTAGATTAATAAATTCATTTAACATTCCAATTTTGAGTTTTATTTCTTTGCAAACATATATTTAAAAGAATTTCAGGTAGCACTTGAAGCCTGGATGTCAAGGAGGAAGAGAATAACATCGCAAAGGAGTACAATCACCGAATATCCAAATACCACTAATCGATTATTCCACTAATTTAACGCGTTAACCAAATTTTTCATAAACAACCAAAGAAAATAAAATAAGAAAGGAATTAATATAATAACGAGGAATAATCTAATAAATAAATAGAAAAGAAAACAAAACAAAAAATGTTTTCAATAAATTAAATTTTAAACAACATTTTCACATATTCATATTTATAATTTTTGTAACACCAATAAACAGGATCGTTATAATATTCAATAGTTATTTAGAATTTTCTGTGCTGCTGCAGATTTTCTCAACTTTCTGCTATAATTCTGCATTACACAAAGATAATGGCAGTTGTTCAGCACCTTCTACAATTTCTTGAGCAAATAAAACTGATTGCTATTTACACACATTTTGGCTAAGTCTATTGTATACCTTCATGAGTTTTAAAAATAGATTTATCCTTGCCATTTGTTGTTCTATATCCAATAAATTCTTCAACTCTGGTGGTACAGGCATCACATCCATTTTATTCTAAAACACTTGAGAAGGAACTTTACATTTCTTTAGATTGCTAGAGCAACAAGTGCATCCCACCACATTAGACAGTTCAACTAAATCATTGGTTAGAAGATCACCATGAGACAATGTTTCAAGTTTATAACGCTACCTTGGATATAATAATTTTCTACACACTGCATATGAAACATCAGCAAATTTGTTTATTGATGATGTAAAATTGTCTTTTTTAATACAATTATGTCATTTATAATTTACATGCATGCTTTCTAAGTGTTGTGTTCTTTGCTCCTCTGTTTTGTTTTATCTTTCTTTCTGACTATATTCCCATGCTGCCATAAACCTTTTATTAGGTTCATGAGGAAACTCACCATCCAGACATTGGATATTTTCATCTGACTCATGATCCAATCAATCACGAATCGAGCTGAGTCACATGCTGATCAGTTCATTTGTTGCTCAAAGGTTCACAGATATAATTGAGGCAGAATCAGTTTTCGCAGCAGACAACTTTTGAGATAACGTAGAAAACATATAATCTCTCATTTGCAACAACCTAGCTTGTCAAACAGCAGAGGTCTCTTGAGACCATGTTTTAGTCACTTCGTTAAGCATTTTTTAATAGACAAAGTTTTTCTCTTTTCCAGATTCCTTAGCATGCTATTTTCTCATATGTTATGCATCTTTTGTTTGTCTGTCCTTAATTTAAAATATTTGCTTTACTAGATACAAATTTTATTTATGAAAAAATAATAATTTAATCAATTACATGAGCAAAATTATCAAATTAATACCTACTAAAAATTGAAAAACAAAATTTTTTGGATAAAGTAAACCAACTTCAAAAAGAAGAAAAGTAATTGAACACACCTGAAATTATTTTATAAAAAGCTCTAAAACATGAAAAATAATTTTTACATTCTATGCTATGCAAATGGAAATTATGAAATTTCATTTTTAAAAAAAGACTCTGTACCACAACATTTATTATGAATTTATGTACTTAATATCTTATGCTTCCTGGCTAAAAAAAAAACCTTTCACATAACTTAATCCTAATACACGTTTTGAAGTCAGTTAGGTTAGGTTAGGTTAAGACCACATCGTGCTCCTAGGGAACTCATCAAATTTAACACCAAATAACATTTTATAAAATTAAAAGCCAAGTCATATTTATATTAGAAACCGCTAGGAGTCACATAGAGTGTGAACAATGTTCGCAGGAAGGGAGTTTGCACACCCGCAAGAGAATAGTGACTAATAGGGTGTAAATATGAGACTCTACAAATGTGAATTGGTCTTTTCCACTTTATGCTTAAGGAGATTTTTTATGAGGGTGAAATATTTTAGTACTCGGTGATCAATTGGCAATATTGCTTTTTCGTTTCATCTGTTTGTTATAAGTTGAATCAGTTTACTTCCCTAGAAGCACGAGGTGTATGGAAGTGAGCCGGTCACCATTATGCTGTATATGAAGTTCTCACTTCAAAAAGTGATTTAGCACTGACTTCAAAAAATGTATTGTGATAAAGGTTTTATTTACCGCTTTTTAAAACTTTTTATAAAATAATTTCAGGTGTGTTAAAATGTTTTTCTTCTCTTTGAAATTGGTTTAATGTTTTTCAAAAATGTTTCATTGTAATTAATCCTTTGTTTAAAAACTGCTGATAAAACGACCTTGTTAGTCTAATCATTTGCTGCACTTGTGATAACTACCACATTTATGATTATCCCAACAAGAGGTCACTTTGTCACAGCAATAATAGTGATTTGTCACACCATTTAAGTGATGTTCCTTTTCCCCAAGAATAGACAAAATTACTAGAAATCAGATTCGGGAATATAGTGAATAATGAGGGGAACCAGGGTAAATCCCTAAATCAAAACAAAAACACCAAGAGACTGAATAATAATTAACTTTAAGAAACTGTTTAAGTAAAAATAGATTTGTTTGTTGTGTTAGCAGTTCATTGAACTCATAGCATTGAATGCTTGAGATTCAATTTATTTTTCAGATAATATCTTTATTATGTTTTAATAATATCAATTAATCAAAAACAATGTTGTAATTAAGTAAGGTCAATTTAGTTGTTAAGATTTTATTAGAATTGTATGTCAGAAAGGGTATTAGCAAGCTGAAATAATAGTAAACTTTGTAATTGAACTAACATAAAAATATAGGCAAAATTGTAAATCTCACCATTATAAATTATTAGAAAATAAGTAGATGAAACTAATTAAATGAATGAAAATTGTTGAGTGTAACTCACTAACCATTTATAATAAATGTAACAACACTTTGTGAAAGTAATGAAGGAATGTGTAGGATATTATTAGGAAAAATGAAAGTGTAATAACACTGGAGTCTAAAGAAAAGCCTAAATTGAAGAGAGTATTCAAATTAGATAAGTAAATCATAAAACTACTGAGAATTAAAGAACCAAATCATAATAATTCAATCAATGATCTTATTTAATGATAATTGGAATCTAACATAGATTGTAAACCATTTAATGTGGGAGGAATCAGCTGACTGAAACAATGTAAATTTACTAATAAATCAGCCAGGACCTGATGTATGATGAAGGAAAAAAACATCTTATTTAATGATAATTGGAATCTAACATAGATTGTAAACCATTTAATGTGGGAGGAATCAGCTGACTGAAACAATGTAAATTTACTAATAAATCAGCCAAGATCTTAAGTATGATGAAGAAAAAAAAAACTGGGAGTTAATTGTTAAACGTCGAGGTGAACCCATCAGAAAGATATAGCTCAGGAAGATAAAAAATAATTTGACATGAACTAAGCCTATGAAAAAGGAAATTTAAAATATGATTTATTAACACTAAAGTCAAATAAAAGAAATCCAACCATGTCATGTAGGAAGATGGGAAATTGTAACCAAGATATTGGAACAGTCTAGGCACTAATCAGAATTTATCTAATGTGAATATCAGTACAACCTTCTAGACGAACTATTTGAATGAGGACACTTTTAAACACCTATTGCCGAACCAAAAAACGGATCACTAATACAGAATAATTACACTACGATGAAGAAAAATTAATCACTACTGCTCTGATGAAGGACACATAAAGAATCAACATTTATTTGGAGGAGAATCGATGAGAAAATCTTTGTATAAAACCGAGGTGAAGAAGGCGGCCATCTTTGATCATATACCCGAGGGTCAGCTGTGATGACATCAGCCCACGCATAGCTGTTGGTTCAAACAATTCCATTTTTTCCTAACATTTTTATAATAAATCTTATTTCTATTTTATCATTAAGAATTTTTAATTGTAAGTATTGTACTTTTCAGCATTGCCCTTTCTCTGACTTTTGATAACAGTTAAAAGAACCTATGAATTTGTTAATGTTAATAATTTAAATAAAATAAACCATAACGACCTGAGATCAAGAGTTTTCGAGCTGTGAATCAGTATTTCGACTCAAAGTCGATTAGTCGCAACTAGATTAATAAATTCATTTAACATTCCAATTTTGAGTTTTATTTCTTTGCAAACATATATTTAAAAGAATTTCAGGTAGCACTTGAAGCCTGGACGTCAAGGAGGAAGAGAATAACATCGCAAAGGAGTACAATCACCGAATATCCAAATACCACTAATCGATTATTCTATTTCATAATCTATTTAACGCGTTAACCAAATTTTTCATAAACAACCAAAGAAAATAAAATAAGAAAGGAATTAATATAATAACGAGGAATAATCTAATAAATAAATAGAAAAGAAAACAAAACAAAAAATGTTTTCAATAAATTAAATTTTAAACAACATTTTCACATATTCATATTTATAATTTTTGTAACACCAATAAACAGGATCGTTATAATATTCAATAGTTATTTAGAATTTTCTGTGCTGCTGCAGATTTTCTCAACTTTCTGCTATAATTCTGCATTACACAAAGATAATGGCAGTTGTTCAGCACCTTCTACAATTTCTTGAGCAAATAAAACTGATTGCTATTTACACACATTTTGGCTAAGTCTATTGTATACCTTCATGAGTTTTAAAAATAGATTTATCCTTGCCATTTGTTGTTCTATATCCAATAAATTCTTCAACTCTGGTGGTACAGGCATCACATCCATTTTATTCTAAAACACTTGAGAAGGAACTTTACATTTCTTTAGATTGCTAGAGCAACAAGTGCATCCCACCACATTAGACAGTTCAACTAAATCATTGGTTAGAAGATCACCATGAGACAATGTTTCAAGTTTATAACGCTACCTTGGATATAATAATTTTCTACACACTGCATATGAAACATCAGCAAATTTGTTTATTGATGATGTAAAATTGTCTTTTTTAATACAATTATGTCATTTATAATTTACATGCATGCTTTCTAAGTGTTGTGTTCTTTGCTCCTCTGTTTTGTTTTATCTTTCTTTCTGACTATATTCCCATGCTGCCATAAACCTTTTATTAGGTTCATGAGGAAACTCACCATCCAGACATTGGATATTTTCATCTGACTCATGATCCAATCAATCACGAATCGAGCTGAGTCACATGCTGATCAGTTCATTTGTTGCTCAAAGGTTCACAGATATAATTGAGGCAGAATCAGTTTTCGCAGCAGACAACTTTTGAGATAACGTAGAAAACATATAATCTCTCATTTGCAACAACCTAGCTTGTCAAACAGCAGAGGTCTCTTGAGACCATGTTTTAGTCACTTCGTTAAGCATTTTTTAATAGACAAAGTTTTTCTCTTTTCCAGATTCCTTAGCATGCTATTTTCTCATATGTTATGCATCTTTTGTTTGTCTGTCCTTAATTTAAAATATTTGCTTTACTAGATACAAATTTTATTTATGAAAAAATAATAATTTAATCAATTACATGAGCAAAATTATCAAATTAATACCTACTAAAAATTGAAAAACAAAATTTTTTGGATAAAGTAAACCAACTTCAAAAAGAAGAAAAGTAATTGAACACACCTGAAATTATTTTATAAAAAGCTCTAAAACATGAAAAATAATTTTTACATTCTATGCTATGCAAATGGAAATTATGAAATTTCATTTTTAAAAAAAGACTCTGTACCACAACATTTATTATGAATTTATGTACTTAATATCTTATGCTTCCTGGCTAAAAAAAAAACCTTTCACATAACTTAATCCTAATACACGTTTTGAAGTCAGTTAGGTTAGGTTAGGTTAAGACCACATCGTGCTCCTAGGGAACTCATCAAATTTAACACCAAATAACATTTTATAAAATTAAAAGCCAAGTCATATTTATATTAGAAACCGCTAGGAGTCACATAGAGTGTGAACAATGTTCGCAGGAAGGGAGTTTGCACACCCGCAAGAGAATAGTGACTAATAGGGTGTAAATATGAGACTCTACAAATGTGAATTGGTCTTTTCCACTTTATGCTTAAGGAGATTTTTTATGAGGGTGAAATATTTTAGTACTCGGTGATCAATTGGCAATATTGCTTTTTCGTTTCATCTGTTTGTTATAAGTTGAATCAGTTTACTTCCCTAGAAGCACGAGGTGTATGGAAGTGAGCCGGTCACCATTATGCTGTATATGAAGTTCTCACTTCAAAAAGTGATTTAGCACTGACTTCAAAAAATGTATTGTGATAAAGGTTTTATTTACCGCTTTTTAAAACTTTTTATAAAATAATTTCAGGTGTGTTAAAATGTTTTTCTTCTCTTTGAAATTGGTTTAATGTTTTTCAAAAATGTTTCATTGTAATTAATCCTTTGTTTAAAAACTGCTGATAAAACGACCTTGTTAGTCTAATCATTTGCTGCACTTGTGATAACTACCACATTTATGATTATCCCAACAAGAGGTCACTTTGTCACAGCAATAATAGTGATTTGTCACACCATTTAAGTGATGTTCCTTTTCCCCAAGAATAGACAAAATTACTAGAAATCAGATTCGGGAATATAGTGAATAATGAGGGGAACCAGGGTAAATCCCTAAATCAAAACAAAAACACCAAGAGACTGAATAATAATTAACTTTAAGAAACTGTTTAAGTAAAAATAGATTTGTTTGTTGTGTTAGCAGTTCATTGAACTCATAGCATTGAATGCTTGAGATTCAATTTATTTTTCAGATAATATCTTTATTATGTTTTAATAATATCAATTAATCAAAAACAATGTTGTAATTAAGTAAGGTCAATTTAGTTGTTAAGATTTTATTAGAATTGTATGTCAGAAAGGGTATTAGCAAGCTGAAATAATAGTAAACTTTGTAATTGAACTAACATAAAAATATAGGCAAAATTGTAAATCTCACCATTATAAATTATTAGAAAATAAGTAGATGAAACTAATTAAATGAATGAAAATTGTTGAGTGTAACTCACTAACCATTTATAATAAATGTAACAACACTTTGTGAAAGTAATGAAGGAATGTGTAGGATATTATTAGGAAAAATGAAAGTGTAATAACACTGGAGTCTAAAGAAAAGCCTAAATTGAAGAGAGTATTCAAATTAGATAAGTAAATCATAAAACTACTGAGAATTAAAGAACCAAATCATAATAATTCAATCAATGATCTTATTTAATGATAATTGGAATCTAACATAGATTGTAAACCATTTAATGTGGGAGGAATCAGCTGACTGAAACAATGTAAATTTACTAATAAATCAGCCAGGACCTGATGTATGATGAAGGAAAAAAACATCTTATTTAATGATAATTGGAATCTAACATAGATTGTAAACCATTTAATGTGGGAGGAATCAGCTGACTGAAACAATGTAAATTTACTAATAAATCAGCCAAGATCTTAAGTATGATGAAGAAAAAAAAAACTGGGAGTTAATTGTTAAACGTCGAGGTGAACCCATCAGAAAGATATAGCTCAGGAAGATAAAAAATAATTTGACATGAACTAAGCCTATGAAAAAGGAAATTTAAAATATGATTTATTAACACTAAAGTCAAATAAAAGAAATCCAACCATGTCATGTAGGAAGATGGGAAATTGTAACCAAGATATTGGAACAGTCTAGGCACTAATCAGAATTTATCTAATGTGAATATCAGTACAACCTTCTAGACGAACTATTTGAATGAGGACACTTTTAAACACCTATTGCCGAACCAAAAAACGGATCACTAATACAGAATAATTACACTACGATGAAGAAAAATTAATCACTACTGCTCTGATGAAGGACACATAAAGAATCAACATTTATTTGGAGGAGAATCGATGAGAAAATCTTTGTATAAAACCGAGGTGAAGAAGGCGGCCATCTTTGATCATATACCCGAGGGTCAGCTGTGATGACATCAGCCCACGCATAGCTGTTGGTTCAAACAATTCCATTTTTTCCTAACATTTTTATAATAAATCTTATTTCTATTTTATCATTAAGAATTTTTAATTGTAAGTATTGTACTTTTCAGCATTGCCCTTTCTCTGACTTTTGATAACAGTTAAAAGAACCTATGAATTTGTTAATGTTAATAATTTAAATAAAATAAACCATAACGACCTGAGATCAAGAGTTTTCGAGCTGTGAATCAGTATTTCGACTCAAAGTCGATTAGTCGCAACTAGATTAATAAATTCATTTAACATTCCAATTTTGAGTTTTATTTCTTTGCAAACATATATTTAAAAGAATTTCAGGTAGCACTTGAAGCCTGGACGTCAAGGAGGAAGAGAATAACATCGCAAAGGAGTACAATCACCGAATATCCAAATACCACTAATCGATTATTCTATTTCATAATCTATTTAACGCGTTAACCAAATTTTTCATAAACAACCAAAGAAAATAAAATAAGAAAGGAATTAATATAATAACGAGGAATAATCTAATAAATAAATAGAAAAGAAAACAAAACAAAAAATGTTTTCAATAAATTAAATTTTAAACAACATTTTCACATATTCATATTTATAATTTTTGTAACACCAATAAACAGGATCGTTATAATATTCAATAGTTATTTAGAATTTTCTGTGCTGCTGCAGATTTTCTCAACTTTCTGCTATAATTCTGCATTACACAAAGATAATGGCAGTTGTTCAGCACCTTCTACAATTTCTTGAGCAAATAAAACTGATTGCTATTTACACACATTTTGGCTAAGTCTATTGTATACCTTCATGAGTTTTAAAAATAGATTTATCCTTGCCATTTGTTGTTCTATATCCAATAAATTCTTCAACTCTGGTGGTACAGGCATCACATCCATTTTATTCTAAAACACTTGAGAAGGAACTTTACATTTCTTTAGATTGCTAGAGCAACAAGTGCATCCCACCACATTAGACAGTTCAACTAAATCATTGGTTAGAAGATCACCATGAGACAATGTTTCAAGTTTATAACGCTACCTTGGATATAATAATTTTCTACACACTGCATATGAAACATCAGCAAATTTGTTTATTGATGATGTAAAATTGTCTTTTTTAATACAATTATGTCATTTATAATTTACATGCATGCTTTCTAAGTGTTGTGTTCTTTGCTCCTCTGTTTTGTTTTATCTTTCTTTCTGACTATATTCCCATGCTGCCATAAACCTTTTATTAGGTTCATGAGGAAACTCACCATCCAGACATTGGATATTTTCATCTGACTCATGATCCAATCAATCACGAATCGAGCTGAGTCACATGCTGATCAGTTCATTTGTTGCTCAAAGGTTCACAGATATAATTGAGGCAGAATCAGTTTTCGCAGCAGACAACTTTTGAGATAACGTAGAAAACATATAATCTCTCATTTGCAACAACCTAGCTTGTCAAACAGCAGAGGTCTCTTGAGACCATGTTTTAGTCACTTCGTTAAGCATTTTTTAATAGACAAAGTTTTTCTCTTTTCCAGATTCCTTAGCATGCTATTTTCTCATATGTTATGCATCTTTTGTTTGTCTGTCCTTAATTTAAAATATTTGCTTTACTAGATACAAATTTTATTTATGAAAAAATAATAATTTAATCAATTACATGAGCAAAATTATCAAATTAATACCTACTAAAAATTGAAAAACAAAATTTTTTGGATAAAGTAAACCAACTTCAAAAAGAAGAAAAGTAATTGAACACACCTGAAATTATTTTATAAAAAGCTCTAAAACATGAAAAATAATTTTTACATTCTATGCTATGCAAATGGAAATTATGAAATTTCATTTTTAAAAAAAGACTCTGTACCACAACATTTATTATGAATTTATGTACTTAATATCTTATGCTTCCTGGCTAAAAAAAAAACCTTTCACATAACTTAATCCTAATACACGTTTTGAAGTCAGTTAGGTTAGGTTAGGTTAAGACCACATCGTGCTCCTAGGGAACTCATCAAATTTAACACCAAATAACATTTTATAAAATTAAAAGCCAAGTCATATTTATATTAGAAACCGCTAGGAGTCACATAGAGTGTGAACAATGTTCGCAGGAAGGGAGTTTGCACACCCGCAAGAGAATAGTGACTAATAGGGTGTAAATATGAGACTCTACAAATGTGAATTGGTCTTTTCCACTTTATGCTTAAGGAGATTTTTTATGAGGGTGAAATATTTTAGTACTCGGTGATCAATTGGCAATATTGCTTTTTCGTTTCATCTGTTTGTTATAAGTTGAATCAGTTTACTTCCCTAGAAGCACGAGGTGTATGGAAGTGAGCCGGTCACCATTATGCTGTATATGAAGTTCTCACTTCAAAAAGTGATTTAGCACTGACTTCAAAAAATGTATTGTGATAAAGGTTTTATTTACCGCTTTTTAAAACTTTTTATAAAATAATTTCAGGTGTGTTAAAATGTTTTTCTTCTCTTTGAAATTGGTTTAATGTTTTTCAAAAATGTTTCATTGTAATTAATCCTTTGTTTAAAACTGCTGATAAAACGACCTTGTTAGTCTAATCATTTGCTGCACTTGTGATAACTACCACATTTATGATTATCCCAACAAGAGGTCACTTTGTCACAGCAATAATAGTGATTTGTCACACCATTTAAGTGATGTTCCTTTTCCCCAAGAATAGACAAAATTACTAGAAATCAGATTCGGGAATATAGTGAATAATGAGGGGAACCAGGGTAAATCCCTAAATCAAAACAAAAACACCAAGAGACTGAATAATAATTAACTTTAAGAAACTGTTTAAGTAAAAATAGATTTGTTTGTTGTGTTAGCAGTTCATTGAACTCATAGCATTGAATGCTTGAGATTCAATTTATTTTTCAGATAATATCTTTATTATGTTTTAATAATATCAATTAATCAAAAACAATGTTGTAATTAAGTAAGGTCAATTTAGTTGTTAAGATTTTATTAGAATTGTATGTCAGAAAGGGTATTAGCAAGCTGAAATAATAGTAAACTTTGTAATTGAACTAACATAAAAATATAGGCAAAATTGTAAATCTCACCATTATAAATTATTAGAAAATAAGTAGATGAAACTAATTAAATGAATGAAAATTGTTGAGTGTAACTCACTAACCATTTATAATAAATGTAACAACACTTTGTGAAAGTAATGAAGGAATGTGTAGGATATTATTAGGAAAAATGAAAGTGTAATAACACTGGAGTCTAAAGAAAAGCCTAAATTGAAGAGAGTATTCAAATTAGATAAGTAAATCATAAAACTACTGAGAATTAAAGAACCAAATCATAATAATTCAATCAATGATCTTATTTAATGATAATTGGAATCTAACATAGATTGTAAACCATTTAATGTGGGAGGAATCAGCTGACTGAAACAATGTAAATTTACTAATAAATCAGCCAGGACCTGATGTATGATGAAGGAAAAAAACATCTTATTTAATGATAATTGGAATCTAACATAGATTGTAAACCATTTAATGTGGGAGGAATCAGCTGACTGAAACAATGTAAATTTACTAATAAATCAGCCAAGATCTTAAGTATGATGAAGAAAAAAAAAACTGGGAGTTAATTGTTAAACGTCGAGGTGAACCCATCAGAAAGATATAGCTCAGGAAGATAAAAAATAATTTGACATGAACTAAGCCTATGAAAAAGGAAATTTAAAATATGATTTATTAACACTAAAGTCAAATAAAAGAAATCCAACCATGTCATGTAGGAAGATGGGAAATTGTAACCAAGATATTGGAACAGTCTAGGCACTAATCAGAATTTATCTAATGTGAATATCAGTACAACCTTCTAGACGAACTATTTGAATGAGGACACTTTTAAACACCTATTGCCGAACCAAAAAACGGATCACTAATACAGAATAATTACACTACGATGAAGAAAAATTAATCACTACTGCTCTGATGAAGGACACATAAAGAATCAACATTTATTTGGAGGAGAATCGATGAGAAAATCTTTGTATAAAACCGAGGTGAAGAAGGCGGCCATCTTTGATCATATACCCGAGGGTCAGCTGTGATGACATCAGCCCACGCATAGCTGTTGGTTCAAACAATTCCATTTTTTCCTAACATTTTTATAATAAATCTTATTTCTATTTTATCATTAAGAATTTTTAATTGTAAGTATTGTACTTTTCAGCATTGCCCTTTCTCTGACTTTTGATAACAGTTAAAAGAACCTATGAATTTGTTAATGTTAATAATTTAAATAAAATAAACCATAACGACCTGAGATCAAGAGTTTTCGAGCTGTGAATCAGTATTTCGACTCAAAGTCGATTAGTCGCAACTAGATTAATAAATTCATTTAACATTCCAATTTTGAGTTTTATTTCTTTGCAAACATATATTTAAAAGAATTTCAGGTAGCACTTGAAGCCTGGACGTCAAGGAGGAAGAGAATAACATCGCAAAGGAGTACAATCACCGAATATCCAAATACCACTAATCGATTATTCCACTAATTTAACGCGTTAACCAAATTTTTCATAAACAACCAAAGAAAATAAAATAAGAAAGGAATTAATATAATAACGAGGAATAATCTAATAAATAAATAGAAAAGAAAACAAAACAAAAAATGTTTTCAATAAATTAAATTTTAAACAACATTTTCACATATTCATATTTATAATTTTTGTAACACCAATAAACAGGATCGTTATAATATTCAATAGTTATTTAGAATTTTCTGTGCTGCTGCAGATTTTCTCAACTTTCTGCTATAATTCTGCATTACACAAAGATAATGGCAGTTGTTCAGCACCTTCTACAATTTCTTGAGCAAATAAAACTGATTGCTATTTACACACATTTTGGCTAAGTCTATTGTATACCTTCATGAGTTTTAAAAATAGATTTATCCTTGCCATTTGTTGTTCTATATCCAATAAATTCTTCAACTCTGGTGGTACAGGCATCACATCCATTTTATTCTAAAACACTTGAGAAGGAACTTTACATTTCTTTAGATTGCTAGAGCAACAAGTGCATCCCACCACATTAGACAGTTCAACTAAATCATTGGTTAGAAGATCACCATGAGACAATGTTTCAAGTTTATAACGCTACCTTGGATATAATAATTTTCTACACACTGCATATGAAACATCAGCAAATTTGTTTATTGATGATGTAAAATTGTCTTTTTTAATACAATTATGTCATTTATAATTTACATGCATGCTTTCTAAGTGTTGTGTTCTTTGCTCCTCTGTTTTGTTTTATCTTTCTTTCTGACTATATTCCCATGCTGCCATAAACCTTTTATTAGGTTCATGAGGAAACTCACCATCCAGACATTGGATATTTTCATCTGACTCATGATCCAATCAATCACGAATCGAGCTGAGTCACATGCTGATCAGTTCATTTGTTGCTCAAAGGTTCACAGATATAATTGAGGCAGAATCAGTTTTCGCAGCAGACAACTTTTGAGATAACGTAGAAAACATATAATCTCTCATTTGCAACAACCTAGCTTGTCAAACAGCAGAGGTCTCTTGAGACCATGTTTTAGTCACTTCGTTAAGCATTTTTTAATAGACAAAGTTTTTCTCTTTTCCAGATTCCTTAGCATGCTATTTTCTCATATGTTATGCATCTTTTGTTTGTCTGTCCTTAATTTAAAATATTTGCTTTACTAGATACAAATTTTATTTATGAAAAAATAATAATTTAATCAATTACATGAGCAAAATTATCAAATTAATACCTACTAAAAATTGAAAAACAAAATTTTTTGGATAAAGTAAACCAACTTCAAAAAGAAGAAAAGTAATTGAACACACCTGAAATTATTTTATAAAAAGCTCTAAAACATGAAAAATAATTTTTACATTCTATGCTATGCAAATGGAAATTATGAAATTTCATTTTTAAAAAAAGACTCTGTACCACAACATTTATTATGAATTTATGTACTTAATATCTTATGCTTCCTGGCTAAAAAAAAAACCTTTCACATAACTTAATCCTAATACACGTTTTGAAGTCAGTTAGGTTAGGTTAGGTTAAGACCACATCGTGCTCCTAGGGAACTCATCAAATTTAACACCAAATAACATTTTATAAAATTAAAAGCCAAGTCATATTTATATTAGAAACCGCTAGGAGTCACATAGAGTGTGAACAATGTTCGCAGGAAGGGAGTTTGCACACCCGCAAGAGAATAGTGACTAATAGGGTGTAAATATGAGACTCTACAAATGTGAATTGGTCTTTTCCACTTTATGCTTAAGGAGATTTTTTATGAGGGTGAAATATTTTAGTACTCGGTGATCAATTGGCAATATTGCTTTTTCGTTTCATCTGTTTGTTATAAGTTGAATCAGTTTACTTCCCTAGAAGCACGAGGTGTATGGAAGTGAGCCGGTCACCATTATGCTGTATATGAAGTTCTCACTTCAAAAAGTGATTTAGCACTGACTTCAAAAAATGTATTGTGATAAAGGTTTTATTTACCGCTTTTTAAAACTTTTTATAAAATAATTTCAGGTGTGTTAAAATGTTTTTCTTCTCTTTGAAATTGGTTTAATGTTTTTCAAAAATGTTTCATTGTAATTAATCCTTTGTTTAAAAACTGCTGATAAAACGACCTTGTTAGTCTAATCATTTGCTGCACTTGTGATAACTACCACATTTATGATTATCCCAACAAGAGGTCACTTTGTCACAGCAATAATAGTGATTTGTCACACCATTTAAGTGATGTTCCTTTTCCCCAAGAATAGACAAAATTACTAGAAATCAGATTCGGGAATATAGTGAATAATGAGGGGAACCAGGGTAAATCCCTAAATCAAAACAAAAACACCAAGAGACTGAATAATAATTAACTTTAAGAAACTGTTTAAGTAAAAATAGATTTGTTTGTTGTGTTAGCAGTTCATTGAACTCATAGCATTGAATGCTTGAGATTCAATTTATTTTTCAGATAATATCTTTATTATGTTTTAATAATATCAATTAATCAAAAACAATGTTGTAATTAAGTAAGGTCAATTTAGTTGTTAAGATTTTATTAGAATTGTATGTCAGAAAGGGTATTAGCAAGCTGAAATAATAGTAAACTTTGTAATTGAACTAACATAAAAATATAGGCAAAATTGTAAATCTCACCATTATAAATTATTAGAAAATAAGTAGATGAAACTAATTAAATGAATGAAAATTGTTGAGTGTAACTCACTAACCATTTATAATAAATGTAACAACACTTTGTGAAAGTAATGAAGGAATGTGTAGGATATTATTAGGAAAAATGAAAGTGTAATAACACTGGAGTCTAAAGAAAAGCCTAAATTGAAGAGAGTATTCAAATTAGATAAGTAAATCATAAAACTACTGAGAATTAAAGAACCAAATCATAATAATTCAATCAATGATCTTATTTAATGATAATTGGAATCTAACATAGATTGTAAACCATTTAATGTGGGAGGAATCAGCTGACTGAAACAATGTAAATTTACTAATAAATCAGCCAGGACCTGATGTATGATGAAGGAAAAAAACATCTTATTTAATGATAATTGGAATCTAACATAGATTGTAAACCATTTAATGTGGGAGGAATCAGCTGACTGAAACAATGTAAATTTACTAATAAATCAGCCAAGATCTTAAGTATGATGAAGAAAAAAAAAACTGGGAGTTAATTGTTAAACGTCGAGGTGAACCCATCAGAAAGATATAGCTCAGGAAGATAAAAAATAATTTGACATGAACTAAGCCTATGAAAAAGGAAATTTAAAATATGATTTATTAACACTAAAGTCAAATAAAAGAAATCCAACCATGTCATGTAGGAAGATGGGAAATTGTAACCAAGATATTGGAACAGTCTAGGCACTAATCAGAATTTATCTAATGTGAATATCAGTACAACCTTCTAGACGAACTATTTGAATGAGGACACTTTTAAACACCTATTGCCGAACCAAAAAACGGATCACTAATACAGAATAATTACACTACGATGAAGAAAAATTAATCACTACTGCTCTGATGAAGGACACATAAAGAATCAACATTTATTTGGAGGAGAATCGATGAGAAAATCTTTGTATAAAACCGAGGTGAAGAAGGCGGCCATCTTTGATCATATACCCGAGGGTCAGCTGTGATGACATCAGCCCACGCATAGCTGTTGGTTCAAACAATTCCATTTTTTCCTAACATTTTTATAATAAATCTTATTTCTATTTTATCATTAAGAATTTTTAATTGTAAGTATTGTACTTTTCAGCATTGCCCTTTCTCTGACTTTTGATAACAGTTAAAAGAACCTATGAATTTGTTAATGTTAATAATTTAAATAAAATAAACCATAACGACCTGAGATCAAGAGTTTTCGAGCTGTGAATCAGTATTTCGACTCAAAGTCGATTAGTCGCAACTAGATTAATAAATTCATTTAACATTCCAATTTTGAGTTTTATTTCTTTGCAAACATATATTTAAAAGAATTTCAGGTAGCACTTGAAGCCTGGACGTCAAGGAGGAAGAGAATAACATCGCAAAGGAGTACAATCACCGAATATCCAAATACCACTAATCGATTATTCTATTTCATAATCTATTTAACGCGTTAACCAAATTTTTCATAAACAACCAAAGAAAATAAAATAAGAAAGGAATTAATATAATAACGAGGAATAATCTAATAAATAAATAGAAAAGAAAACAAAACAAAAAATGTTTTCAATAAATTAAATTTTAAACAACATTTTCACATATTCATATTTATAATTTTTGTAACACCAATAAACAGGATCGTTATAATATTCAATAGTTATTTAGAATTTTCTGTGCTGCTGCAGATTTTCTCAACTTTCTGCTATAATTCTGCATTACACAAAGATAATGGCAGTTGTTCAGCACCTTCTACAATTTCTTGAGCAAATAAAACTGATTGCTATTTACACACATTTTGGCTAAGTCTATTGTATACCTTCATGAGTTTTAAAAATAGATTTATCCTTGCCATTTGTTGTTCTATATCCAATAAATTCTTCAACTCTGGTGGTACAGGCATCACATCCATTTTATTCTAAAACACTTGAGAAGGAACTTTACATTTCTTTAGATTGCTAGAGCAACAAGTGCATCCCACCACATTAGACAGTTCAACTAAATCATTGGTTAGAAGATCACCATGAGACAATGTTTCAAGTTTATAATGCTACCTTGGATATAATAATTTTCTACACACTGCATATGAAACATCAGCAAATTTGTTTATTGATGATGTAAAATTGTCTTTTTTAATACAATTATGTCATTTATAATTTACATGCATGCTTTCTAAGTGTTGTGTTCTTTGCTCCTCTGTTTTGTTTTATCTTTCTTTCTGACTATATTCCCATGCTGCCATAAACCTTTTATTAGGTTCATGAGGAAACTCACCATCCAGACATTGGATATTTTCATCTGACTCATGATCCAATCAATCACGAATCGAGCTGAGTCACATGCTGATCAGTTCATTTGTTGCTCAAAGGTTCACAGATATAATTGAGGCAGAATCAGTTTTCGCAGCAGACAACTTTTGAGATAACGTAGAAAACATATAATCTCTCATTTGCAACAACCTAGCTTGTCAAACAGCAGAGGTCTCTTGAGACCATGTTTTAGTCACTTCGTTAAGCATTTTTTAATAGACAAAGTTTTTCTCTTTTCCAGATTCCTTAGCATGCTATTTTCTCATATGTTATGCATCTTTTGTTTGTCTGTCCTTAATTTAAAATATTTGCTTTACTAGATACAAATTTTATTTATGAAAAAATAATAATTTAATCAATTACATGAGCAAAATTATCAAATTAATACCTACTAAAAATTGAAAAACAAAATTTTTTGGATAAAGTAAACCAACTTCAAAAAGAAGAAAAGTAATTGAACACACCTGAAATTATTTTATAAAAAGCTCTAAAACATGAAAAATAATTTTTACATTCTATGCTATGCAAATGGAAATTATGAAATTTCATTTTTAAAAAAAGACTCTGTACCACAACATTTATTATGAATTTATGTACTTAATATCTTATGCTTCCTGGCTAAAAAAAAAACCTTTCACATAACTTAATCCTAATACACGTTTTGAAGTCAGTTAGGTTAGGTTAGGTTAAGACCACATCGTGCTCCTAGGGAACTCATCAAATTTAACACCAAATAACATTTTATAAAATTAAAAGCCAAGTCATATTTATATTAGAAACCGCTAGGAGTCACATAGAGTGTGAACAATGTTCGCAGGAAGGGAGTTTGCACACCCGCAAGAGAATAGTGACTAATAGGGTGTAAATATGAGACTCTACAAATGTGAATTGGTCTTTTCCACTTTATGCTTAAGGAGATTTTTTATGAGGGTGAAATATTTTAGTACTCGGTGATCAATTGGCAATATTGCTTTTTCGTTTCATCTGTTTGTTATAAGTTGAATCAGTTTACTTCCCTAGAAGCACGAGGTGTATGGAAGTGAGCCGGTCACCATTATGCTGTATATGAAGTTCTCACTTCAAAAAGTGATTTAGCACTGACTTCAAAAAATGTATTGTGATAAAGGTTTTATTTACCGCTTTTTAAAACTTTTTATAAAATAATTTCAGGTGTGTTAAAATGTTTTTCTTCTCTTTGAAATTGGTTTAATGTTTTTCAAAAATGTTTCATTGTAATTAATCCTTTGTTTAAAAACTGCTGATAAAACGACCTTGTTAGTCTAATCATTTGCTGCACTTGTGATAACTACCACATTTATGATTATCCCAACAAGAGGTCACTTTGTCACAGCAATAATAGTGATTTGTCACACCATTTAAGTGATGTTCCTTTTCCCCAAGAATAGACAAAATTACTAGAAATCAGATTCGGGAATATAGTGAATAATGAGGGGAACCAGGGTAAATCCCTAAATCAAAACAAAAACACCAAGAGACTGAATAATAATTAACTTTAAGAAACTGTTTAAGTAAAAATAGATTTGTTTGTTGTGTTAGCAGTTCATTGAACTCATAGCATTGAATGCTTGAGATTCAATTTATTTTTCAGATAATATCTTTATTATGTTTTAATAATATCAATTAATCAAAAACAATGTTGTAATTAAGTAAGGTCAATTTAGTTGTTAAGATTTTATTAGAATTGTATGTCAGAAAGGGTATTAGCAAGCTGAAATAATAGTAAACTTTGTAATTGAACTAACATAAAAATATAGGCAAAATTGTAAATCTCACCATTATAAATTATTAGAAAATAAGTAGATGAAACTAATTAAATGAATGAAAATTGTTGAGTGTAACTCACTAACCATTTATAATAAATGTAACAACACTTTGTGAAAGTAATGAAGGAATGTGTAGGATATTATTAGGAAAAATGAAAGTGTAATAACACTGGAGTCTAAAGAAAAGCCTAAATTGAAGAGAGTATTCAAATTAGATAAGTAAATCATAAAACTACTGAGAATTAAAGAACCAAATCATAATAATTCAATCAATGATCTTATTTAATGATAATTGGAATCTAACATAGATTGTAAACCATTTAATGTGGGAGGAATCAGCTGACTGAAACAATGTAAATTTACTAATAAATCAGCCAGGACCTGATGTATGATGAAGGAAAAAAACATCTTATTTAATGATAATTGGAATCTAACATAGATTGTAAACCATTTAATGTGGGAGGAATCAGCTGACTGAAACAATGTAAATTTACTAATAAATCAGCCAAGATCTTAAGTATGATGAAGAAAAAAAAAACTGGGAGTTAATTGTTAAACGTCGAGGTGAACCCATCAGAAAGATATAGCTCAGGAAGATAAAAAATAATTTGACATGAACTAAGCCTATGAAAAAGGAAATTTAAAATATGATTTATTAACACTAAAGTCAAATAAAAGAAATCCAACCATGTCATGTAGGAAGATGGGAAATTGTAACCAAGATATTGGAACAGTCTAGGCACTAATCAGAATTTATCTAATGTGAATATCAGTACAACCTTCTAGACGAACTATTTGAATGAGGACACTTTTAAACACCTATTGCCGAACCAAAAAACGGATCACTAATACAGAATAATTACACTACGATGAAGAAAAATTAATCACTACTGCTCTGATGAAGGACACATAAAGAATCAACATTTATTTGGAGGAGAATCGATGAGAAAATCTTTGTATAAAACCGAGGTGAAGAAGGCGGCCATCTTTGATCATATACCCGAGGGTCAGCTGTGATGACATCAGCCCACGCATAGCTGTTGGTTCAAACAATTCCATTTTTTCCTAACATTTTTATAATAAATCTTATTTCTATTTTATCATTAAGAATTTTTAATTGTAAGTATTGTACTTTTCAGCATTGCCCTTTCTCTGACTTTTGATAACAGTTAAAAGAACCTATGAATTTGTTAATGTTAATAATTTAAATAAAATAAACCATAACGACCTGAGATCAAGAGTTTTCGAGCTGTGAATCAGTATTTCGACTCAAAGTCGATTAGTCGCAACTAGATTAATAAATTCATTTAACATTCCAATTTTGAGTTTTATTTCTTTGCAAACATATATTTAAAAGAATTTCAGGTAGCACTTGAAGCCTGGACGTCAAGGAGGAAGAGAATAACATCGCAAAGGAGTACAATCACCGAATATCCAAATACCACTAATCGATTATTCTATTTCATAATCTATTTAACGCGTTAACCAAATTTTTCATAAACAACCAAAGAAAATAAAATAAGAAAGGAATTAATATAATAACGAGGAATAATCTAATAAATAAATAGAAAAGAAAACAAAACAAAAAATGTTTTCAATAAATTAAATTTTAAACAACATTTTCACATATTCATATTTATAATTTTTGTAACACCAATAAACAGGATCGTTATAATATTCAATAGTTATTTAGAATTTTCTGTGCTGCTGCAGATTTTCTCAACTTTCTGCTATAATTCTGCATTACACAAAGATAATGGCAGTTGTTCAGCACCTTCTACAATTTCTTGAGCAAATAAAACTGATTGCTATTTACACACATTTTGGCTAAGTCTATTGTATACCTTCATGAGTTTTAAAAATAGATTTATCCTTGCCATTTGTTGTTCTATATCCAATAAATTCTTCAACTCTGGTGGTACAGGCATCACATCCATTTTATTCTAAAACACTTGAGAAGGAACTTTACATTTCTTTAGATTGCTAGAGCAACAAGTGCATCCCACCACATTAGACAGTTCAACTAAATCATTGGTTAGAAGATCACCATGAGACAATGTTTCAAGTTTATAACGCTACCTTGGATATAATAATTTTCTACACACTGCATATGAAACATCAGCAAATTTGTTTATTGATGATGTAAAATTGTCTTTTTTAATACAATTATGTCATTTATAATTTACATGCATGCTTTCTAAGTGTTGTGTTCTTTGCTCCTCTGTTTTGTTTTATCTTTCTTTCTGACTATATTCCCATGCTGCCATAAACCTTTTATTAGGTTCATGAGGAAACTCACCATCCAGACATTGGATATTTTCATCTGACTCATGATCCAATCAATCACGAATCGAGCTGAGTCACATGCTGATCAGTTCATTTGTTGCTCAAAGGTTCACAGATATAATTGAGGCAGAATCAGTTTTCGCAGCAGACAACTTTTGAGATAACGTAGAAAACATATAATCTCTTATTTGCAACAACCTAGCTTGTCAAACAGCAGAGGTCTCTTGAGACCATGTTTTAGTCACTTCGTTAAGCATTTTTTAATAGACAAAGTTTTTCTCTTTTCCAGATTCCTTAGCATGCTATTTTCTCATATGTTATGCATCTTTTGTTTGTCTGTCCTTAATTTAAAATATTTGCTTTACTAGATACAAATTTTATTTATGAAAAAATAATAATTTAATCAATTACATGAGCAAAATTATCAAATTAATACCTACTAAAAATTGAAAAACAAAATTTTTTGGATAAAGTAAACCAACTTCAAAAAGAAGAAAAGTAATTGAACACACCTGAAATTATTTTATAAAAAGCTCTAAAACATGAAAAATAATTTTTACATTCTATGCTATGCAAATGGAAATTATGAAATTTCATTTTTAAAAAAAGACTCTGTACCACAACATTTATTATGAATTTATGTACTTAATATCTTATGCTTCCTGGCTAAAAAAAAAACCTTTCACATAACTTAATCCTAATACACGTTTTGAAGTCAGTTAGGTTAGGTTAGGTTAAGACCACATCGTGCTCCTAGGGAACTCATCAAATTTAACACCAAATAACATTTTATAAAATTAAAAGCCAAGTCATATTTATATTAGAAACCGCTAGGAGTCACATAGAGTGTGAACAATGTTCGCAGGAAGGGAGTTTGCACACCCGCAAGAGAATAGTGACTAATAGGGTGTAAATATGAGACTCTACAAATGTGAATTGGTCTTTTCCACTTTATGCTTAAGGAGATTTTTTATGAGGGTGAAATATTTTAGTACTCGGTGATCAATTGGCAATATTGCTTTTTCGTTTCATCTGTTTGTTATAAGTTGAATCAGTTTACTTCCCTAGAAGCACGAGGTGTATGGAAGTGAGCCGGTCACCATTATGCTGTATATGAAGTTCTCACTTCAAAAAGTGATTTAGCACTGACTTCAAAAAATGTATTGTGATAAAGGTTTTATTTACCGCTTTTTAAAACTTTTTATAAAATAATTTCAGGTGTGTTAAAATGTTTTTCTTCTCTTTGAAATTGGTTTAATGTTTTTCAAAAATGTTTCATTGTAATTAATCCTTTGTTTAAAAACTGCTGATAAAACGACCTTGTTAGTCTAATCATTTGCTGCACTTGTGATAACTACCACATTTATGATTATCCCAACAAGAGGTCACTTTGTCACAGCAATAATAGTGATTTGTCACACCATTTAAGTGATGTTCCTTTTCCCCAAGAATAGACAAAATTACTAGAAATCAGATTCGGGAATATAGTGAATAATGAGGGGAACCAGGGTAAATCCCTAAATCAAAACAAAAACACCAAGAGACTGAATAATAATTAACTTTAAGAAACTGTTTAAGTAAAAATAGATTTGTTTGTTGTGTTAGCAGTTCATTGAACTCATAGCATTGAATGCTTGAGATTCAATTTATTTTTCAGATAATATCTTTATTATGTTTTAATAATATCAATTAATCAAAAACAATGTTGTAATTAAGTAAGGTCAATTTAGTTGTTAAGATTTTATTAGAATTGTATGTCAGAAAGGGTATTAGCAAGCTGAAATAATAGTAAACTTTGTAATTGAACTAACATAAAAATATAGGCAAAATTGTAAATCTCACCATTATAAATTATTAGAAAATAAGTAGATGAAACTAATTAAATGAATGAAAATTGTTGAGTGTAACTCACTAACCATTTATAATAAATGTAACAACACTTTGTGAAAGTAATGAAGGAATGTGTAGGATATTATTAGGAAAAATGAAAGTGTAATAACACTGGAGTCTAAAGAAAAGCCTAAATTGAAGAGAGTATTCAAATTAGATAAGTAAATCATAAAACTACTGAGAATTAAAGAACCAAATCATAATAATTCAATCAATGATCTTATTTAATGATAATTGGAATCTAACATAGATTGTAAACCATTTAATGTGGGAGGAATCAGCTGACTGAAACAATGTAAATTTACTAATAAATCAGCCAGGACCTGATGTATGATGAAGGAAAAAAACATCTTATTTAATGATAATTGGAATCTAACATAGATTGTAAACCATTTAATGTGGGAGGAATCAGCTGACTGAAACAATGTAAATTTACTAATAAATCAGCCAAGATCTTAAGTATGATGAAGAAAAAAAAAACTGGGAGTTAATTGTTAAACGTCGAGGTGAACCCATCAGAAAGATATAGCTCAGGAAGATAAAAAATAATTTGACATGAACTAAGCCTATGAAAAAGGAAATTTAAAATATGATTTATTAACACTAAAGTCAAATAAAAGAAATCCAACCATGTCATGTAGGAAGATGGGAAATTGTAACCAAGATATTGGAACAGTCTAGGCACTAATCAGAATTTATCTAATGTGAATATCAGTACAACCTTCTAGACGAACTATTTGAATGAGGACACTTTTAAACACCTATTGCCGAACCAAAAAACGGATCACTAATACAGAATAATTACACTACGATGAAGAAAAATTAATCACTACTGCTCTGATGAAGGACACATAAAGAATCAACATTTATTTGGAGGAGAATCGATGAGAAAATCTTTGTATAAAACCGAGGTGAAGAAGGCGGCCATCTTTGATCATATACCCGAGGGTCAGCTGTGATGACATCAGCCCACGCATAGCTGTTGGTTCAAACAATTCCATTTTTTCCTAACATTTTTATAATAAATCTTATTTCTATTTTATCATTAAGAATTTTTAATTGTAAGTATTGTACTTTTCAGCATTGCCCTTTCTCTGACTTTTGATAACAGTTAAAAGAACCTATGAATTTGTTAATGTTAATAATTTAAATAAAATAAACCATAACGACCTGAGATCAAGAGTTTTCGAGCTGTGAATCAGTATTTCGACTCAAAGTCGATTAGTCGCAACTAGATTAATAAATTCATTTAACATTCCAATTTTGAGTTTTATTTCTTTGCAAACATATATTTAAAAGAATTTCAGGTAGCACTTGAAGCCTGGACGTCAAGGAGGAAGAGAATAACATCGCAAAGGAGTACAATCACCGAATATCCAAATACCACTAATCGATTATTCTATTTCATAATCTATTTAACGCGTTAACCAAATTTTTCATAAACAACCAAAGAAAATAAAATAAGAAAGGAATTAATATAATAACGAGGAATAATCTAATAAATAAATAGAAAAGAAAACAAAACAAAAAATGTTTTCAATAAATTAAATTTTAAACAACATTTTCACATATTCATATTTATAATTTTTGTAACACCAATAAACAGGATCGTTATAATATTCAATAGTTATTTAGAATTTTCTGTGCTGCTGCAGATTTTCTCAACTTTCTGCTATAATTCTGCATTACACAAAGATAATGGCAGTTGTTCAGCACCTTCTACAATTTCTTGAGCAAATAAAACTGATTGCTATTTACACACATTTTGGCTAAGTCTATTGTATACCTTCATGAGTTTTAAAAATAGATTTATCCTTGCCATTTGTTGTTCTATATCCAATAAATTCTTCAACTCTGGTGGTACAGGCATCACATCCATTTTATTCTAAAACACTTGAGAAGGAACTTTACATTTCTTTAGATTGCTAGAGCAACAAGTGCATCCCACCACATTAGACAGTTCAACTAAATCATTGGTTAGAAGATCACCATGAGACAATGTTTCAAGTTTATAACGCTACCTTGGATATAATAATTTTCTACACACTGCATATGAAACATCAGCAAATTTGTTTATTGATGATGTAAAATTGTCTTTTTTAATACAATTATGTCATTTATAATTTACATGCATGCTTTCTAAGTGTTGTGTTCTTTGCTCCTCTGTTTTGTTTTATCTTTCTTTCTGACTATATTCCCATGCTGCCATAAACCTTTTATTAGGTTCATGAGGAAACTCACCATCCAGACATTGGATATTTTCATCTGACTCATGATCCAATCAATCACGAATCGAGCTGAGTCACATGCTGATCAGTTCATTTGTTGCTCAAAGGTTCACAGATATAATTGAGGCAGAATCAGTTTTCGCAGCAGACAACTTTTGAGATAACGTAGAAAACATATAATCTCTCATTTGCAACAACCTAGCTTGTCAAACAGCAGAGGTCTCTTGAGACCATGTTTTAGTCACTTCGTTAAGCATTTTTTAATAGACAAAGTTTTTCTCTTTTCCAGATTCCTTAGCATGCTATTTTCTCATATGTTATGCATCTTTTGTTTGTCTGTCCTTAATTTAAAATATTTGCTTTACTAGATACAAATTTTATTTATGAAAAAATAATAATTTAATCAATTACATGAGCAAAATTATCAAATTAATACCTACTAAAAATTGAAAAACAAAATTTTTTGGATAAAGTAAACCAACTTCAAAAAGAAGAAAAGTAATTGAACACACCTGAAATTATTTTATAAAAAGCTCTAAAACATGAAAAATAATTTTTACATTCTATGCTATGCAAATGGAAATTATGAAATTTCATTTTTAAAAAAAGACTCTGTACCACAACATTTATTATGAATTTATGTACTTAATATCTTATGCTTCCTGGCTAAAAAAAAACCTTTCACATAACTTAATCCTAATACACGTTTTGAAGTCAGTTAGGTTAGGTTAGGTTAAGACCACATCGTGCTCCTAGGGAACTCATCAAATTTAACACCAAATAACATTTTATAAAATTAAAAGCCAAGTCATATTTATATTAGAAACCGCTAGGAGTCACATAGAGTGTGAACAATGTTCGCAGGAAGGGAGTTTGCACACCCGCAAGAGAATAGTGACTAATAGGGTGTAAATATGAGACTCTACAAATGTGAATTGGTCTTTTCCACTTTATGCTTAAGGAGATTTTTTATGAGGGTGAAATATTTTAGTACTCGGTGATCAATTGGCAATATTGCTTTTTCGTTTCATCTGTTTGTTATAAGTTGAATCAGTTTACTTCCCTAGAAGCACGAGGTGTATGGAGGTGAGCCGGTCACCATTATGCTGTATATGAAGTTCTCACTTCAAAAAGTGATTTAGCACTGACTTCAAAAAATGTATTGTGATAAAGGTTTTATTTACCGCTTTTTAAAACTTTTTATAAAATAATTTCAGGTGTGTTAAAATGTTTTTCTTCTCTTTGAAATTGGTTTAATGTTTTTCAAAAATGTTTCATTGTAATTAATCCTTTGTTTAAAAACTGCTGTTAAAACGACCTTGTTAGTCTAATCATTTGCTGCACTTGTGATAACTACCACATTTATGATTATCCCAACAAGAGGTCACTTTGTCACAGCAATAATAGTGATTTGTCACACCATTTAAGTGATGTTCCTTTTCCCCAAGAATAGACAAAATTACTAGAAATCAGATTCGGGAATATAGTGAATAATGAGGGGAACCAGGGTAAATCCCTAAATCAAAACAAAAACACCAAGAGACTGAATAATAATTAACTTTAAGAAACTGTTTAAGTAAAAATAGATTTGTTTGTTGTGTTAGCAGTTCATTGAACTCATAGCATTGAATGCTTGAGATTCAATTTATTTTTCAGATAATATCTTTATTATGTTTTAATAATATCAATTAATCAAAAACAATGTTGTAATTAAGTAAGGTCAATTTAGTTGTTAAGATTTTATTAGAATTGTATGTCAGAAAGGGTATTAGCAAGCTGAAATAATAGTAAACTTTGTAATTGAACTAACATAAAAATATAGGCAAAATTGTAAATCTCACCATTATAAATTATTAGAAAATAAGTAGATGAAACTAATTAAATGAATGGAAATTGTTGAGTGTAACTCACTAACCATTTATAATAAATGTAACAACACTTTGTGAAAGTAATGAAGGAATGTGTAGGATATTATTAGGAAAAATGAAAGTGTAATAACACTGGAGTCTAAAGAAAAGCCTAAATTGAAGAGAGTATTCAAATTAGATAAGTAAATCATAAAACTACTGAGAATTAAAGAACCAAATCATAATAATTCAATCAATGATCTTATTTAATGATAATTGGAATCTAACATAGATTGTAAACCATTTAATGTGGGAGGAATCAGCTGACTGAAACAATGTAAATTTACTAATAAATCAGCCAGGACCTGATGTATGATGAAGGAAAAAAACATCTTATTTAATGATAATTGGAATCTAACATAGATTGTAAACCATTTAATGTGGGAGGAATCAGCTGACTGAAACAATGTAAATTTACTAATAAATCAGCCAAGATCTTAAGTATGATGAAGAAAAAAAAAACTGGGAGTTAATTGTTAAACGTCGAGGTGAACCCATCAGAAAGATATAGCTCAGGAAGATAAAAAATAATTTGACATGAACTAAGCCTATGAAAAAGGAAATTTAAAATATGATTTATTAACACTAAAGTCAAATAAAAGAAATCCAACCATGTCATGTAGGAAGATGGGAAATTGTAACCAAGATATTGGAACAGTCTAGGCACTAATCAGAATTTATCTAATGTGAATATCAGTACAACCTTCTAGACGAACTATTTGAATGAGGACACTTTTAAACACCTATTGCCGAACCAAAAAACGGATCACTAATACAGAATAATTACACTACGATGAAGAAAAATTAATCACTACTGCTCTGATGAAGGACACATAAAGAATCAACATTTATTTGGAGGAGAATCGATGAGAAAATCTTTGTATAAAACCGAGGTGAAGAAGGCGGCCATCTTTGATCATATACCCGAGGGTCAGCTGTGATGACATCAGCCCACGCATAGCTGTTGGTTCAAACAATTCCATTTTTTCCTAACATTTTTATAATAAATCTTATTTCTATTTTATCATTAAGAATTTTTAATTGTAAGTATTGTACTTTTCAGCATTGCCCTTTCTCTGACTTTTGATAACAGTTAAAAGAACCTATGAATTTGTTAATGTTAATAATTTAAATAAAATAAACCATAACGACCTGAGATCAAGAGTTTTCGAGCTGTGAATCAGTATTTCGACTCAAAGTCGATTAGTCGCAACTAGATTAATAAATTCATTTAACATTCCAATTTTGAGTTTTATTTCTTTGCAAACATATATTTAAAAGAATTTCAGGTAGCACTTGAAGCCTGGACGTCAAGGAGGAAGAGAATAACATCGCAAAGGAGTACAATCACCGAATATCCAAATACCACTAATCGATTATTCTATTTCATAATCTATTTAACGCGTTAACCAAATTTTTCATAAACAACCAAAGAAAATAAAATAAGAAAGGAATTAATATAATAACGAGGAATAATCTAATAAATAAATAGAAAAGAAAACAAAACAAAAAATGTTTTCAATAAATTAAATTTTAAACAACATTTTCACATATTCATATTTATAATTTTTGTAACACCAATAAACAGGATCGTTATAATATTCAATAGTTATTTAGAATTTTCTGTGCTGCTGCAGATTTTCTCAACTTTCTGCTATAATTCTGCATTACACAAAGATAATGGCAGTTGTTCAGCACCTTCTACAATTTCTTGAGCAAATAAAACTGATTGCTATTTACACACATTTTGGCTAAGTCTATTGTATACCTTCATGAGTTTTAAAAATAGATTTATCCTTGCCATTTGTTGTTCTATATCCAATAAATTCTTCAACTCTGGTGGTACAGGCATCACATCCATTTTATTCTAAAACACTTGAGAAGGAACTTTACATTTCTTTAGATTGCTAGAGCAACAAGTGCATCCCACCACATTAGACAGTTCAACTAAATCATTGGTTAGAAGATCACCATGAGACAATGTTTCAAGTTTATAACGCTACCTTGGATATAATAATTTTCTACACACTGCATATGAAACATCAGCAAATTTGTTTATTGATGATGTAAAATTGTCTTTTTTAATACAATTATGTCATTTATAATTTACATGCATGCTTTCTAAGTGTTGTGTTCTTTGCTCCTCTGTTTTGTTTTATCTTTCTTTCTGACTATATTCCCATGCTGCCATAAACCTTTTATTAGGTTCATGAGGAAACTCACCATCCAGACATTGGATATTTTCATCTGACTCATGATCCAATCAATCACGAATCGAGCTGAGTCACATGCTGATCAGTTCATTTGTTGCTCAAAGGTTCACAGATATAATTGAGGCAGAATCAGTTTTCGCAGCAGACAACTTTTGAGATAACGTAGAAAACATATAATCTCTCATTTGCAACAACCTAGCTTGTCAAACAGCAGAGGTCTCTTGAGACCATGTTTTAGTCACTTCGTTAAGCATTTTTTAATAGACAAAGTTTTTCTCTTTTCCAGATTCCTTAGCATGCTATTTTCTCATATGTTATGCATCTTTTGTTTGTCTGTCCTTAATTTAAAATATTTGCTTTACTAGATACAAATTTTATTTATGAAAAAATAATAATTTAATCAATTACATGAGCAAAATTATCAAATTAATACCTACTAAAAATTGAAAAACAAAATTTTTTGGATAAAGTAAACCAACTTCAAAAAGAAGAAAAGTAATTGAACACACCTGAAATTATTTTATAAAAAGCTCTAAAACATGAAAAATAATTTTTACATTCTATGCTATGCAAATGGAAATTATGAAATTTCATTTTTAAAAAAAGACTCTGTACCACAACATTTATTATGAATTTATGTACTTAATATCTTATGCTTCCTGGCTAAAAAAAAAACCTTTCACATAACTTAATCCTAATACACGTTTTGAAGTCAGTTAGGTTAGGTTAGGTTAAGACCACATCGTGCTCCTAGGGAACTCATCAAATTTAACACCAAATAACATTTTATAAAATTAAAAGCCAAGTCATATTTATATTAGAAACCGCTAGGAGTCACATAGAGTGTGAACAATGTTCGCAGGAAGGGAGTTTGCACACCCGCAAGAGAATAGTGACTAATAGGGTGTAAATATGAGACTCTACAAATGTGAATTGGTCTTTTCCACTTTATGCTTAAGGAGATTTTTTATGAGGGTGAAATATTTTAGTACTCGGTGATCAATTGGCAATATTGCTTTTTCGTTTCATCTGTTTGTTATAAGTTGAATCAGTTTACTTCCCTAGAAGCACGAGGTGTATGGAAGTGAGCCGGTCACCATTATGCTGTATATGAAGTTCTCACTTCAAAAAGTGATTTAGCACTGACTTCAAAAAATGTATTGTGATAAAGGTTTTATTTACCGCTTTTTAAAACTTTTTATAAAATAATTTCAGGTGTGTTAAAATGTTTTTCTTCTCTTTGAAATTGGTTTAATGTTTTTCAAAAATGTTTCATTGTAATTAATCCTTTGTTTAAAAACTGCTGATAAAACGACCTTGTTAGTCTAATCATTTGCTGCACTTGTGATAACTACCACATTTATGATTATCCCAACAAGAGGTCACTTTGTCACAGCAATAATAGTGATTTGTCACACCATTTAAGTGATGTTCCTTTTCCCCAAGAATAGACAAAATTACTAGAAATCAGATTCGGGAATATAGTGAATAATGAGGGGAACCAGGGTAAATCCCTAAATCAAAACAAAAACACCAAGAGACTGAATAATAATTAACTTTAAGAAACTGTTTAAGTAAAAATAGATTTGTTTGTTGTGTTAGCAGTTCATTGAACTCATAGCATTGAATGCTTGAGATTCAATTTATTTTTCAGATAATATCTTTATTATGTTTTAATAATATCAATTAATCAAAAACAATGTTGTAATTAAGTAAGGTCAATTTAGTTGTTAAGATTTTATTAGAATTGTATGTCAGAAAGGGTATTAGCAAGCTGAAATAATAGTAAACTTTGTAATTGAACTAACATAAAAATATAGGCAAAATTGTAAATCTCACCATTATAAATTATTAGAAAATAAGTAGATGAAACTAATTAAATGAATGAAAATTGTTGAGTGTAACTCACTAACCATTTATAATAAATGTAACAACACTTTGTGAAAGTAATGAAGGAATGTGTAGGATATTATTAGGAAAAATGAAAGTGTAATAACACTGGAGTCTAAAGAAAAGCCTAAATTGAAGAGAGTATTCAAATTAGATAAGTAAATCATAAAACTACTGAGAATTAAAGAACCAAATCATAATAATTCAATCAATGATCTTATTTAATGATAATTGGAATCTAACATAGATTGTAAACCATTTAATGTGGGAGGAATCAGCTGACTGAAACAATGTAAATTTACTAATAAATCAGCCAGGACCTGATGTATGATGAAGGAAAAAAACATCTTATTTAATGATAATTGGAATCTAACATAGATTGTAAACCATTTAATGTGGGAGGAATCAGCTGACTGAAACAATGTAAATTTACTAATAAATCAGCCAAGATCTTAAGTATGATGAAGAAAAAAAAAACTGGGAGTTAATTGTTAAACGTCGAGGTGAACCCATCAGAAAGATATAGCTCAGGAAGATAAAAAATAATTTGACATGAACTAAGCCTATGAAAAAGGAAATTTAAAATATGATTTATTAACACTAAAGTCAAATAAAAGAAATCCAACCATGTCATGTAGGAAGATGGGAAATTGTAACCAAGATATTGGAACAGTCTAGGCACTAATCAGAATTTATCTAATGTGAATATCAGTACAACCTTCTAGACGAACTATTTGAATGAGGACACTTTTAAACACCTATTGCCGAACCAAAAAACGGATCACTAATACAGAATAATTACACTACGATGAAGAAAAATTAATCACTACTGCTCTGATGAAGGACACATAAAGAATCAACATTTATTTGGAGGAGAATCGATGAGAAAATCTTTGTATAAAACCGAGGTGAAGAAGGCGGCCATCTTTGATCATATACCCGAGGGTCAGCTGTGATGACATCAGCCCACGCATAGCTGTTGGTTCAAACAATTCCATTTTTTCCTAACATTTTTATAATAAATCTTATTTCTATTTTATCATTAAGAATTTTTAATTGTAAGTATTGTACTTTTCAGCATTGCCCTTTCTCTGACTTTTGATAACAGTTAAAAGAACCTATGAATTTGTTAATGTTAATAATTTAAATAAAATAAACCATAACGACCTGAGATCAAGAGTTTTCGAGCTGTGAATCAGTATTTCGACTCAAAGTCGATTAGTCGCAACTAGATTAATAAATTCATTTAACATTCCAATTTTGAGTTTTATTTCTTTGCAAACATATATTTAAAAGAATTTCAGGTAGCACTTGAAGCCTGGACGTCAAGGAGGAAGAGAATAACATCGCAAAGGAGTACAATCACCGAATATCCAAATACCACTAATCGATTATTCTATTTCATAATCTATTTAACGCGTTAACCAAATTTTTCATAAACAACCAAAGAAAATAAAATAAGAAAGGAATTAATATAATAACGAGGAATAATCTAATAAATAAATAGAAAAGAAAACAAAACAAAAAATGTTTTCAATAAATTAAATTTTAAACAACATTTTCACATATTCATATTTATAATTTTTGTAACACCAATAAACAGGATCGTTATAATATTCAATAGTTATTTAGAATTTTCTGTGCTGCTGCAGATTTTCTCAACTTTCTGCTATAATTCTGCATTACACAAAGATAATGGCAGTTGTTCAGCACCTTCTACAATTTCTTGAGCAAATAAAACTGATTGCTATTTACACACATTTTGGCTAAGTCTATTGTATACCTTCATGAGTTTTAAAAATAGATTTATCCTTGCCATTTGTTGTTCTATATCCAATAAATTCTTCAACTCTGGTGGTACAGGCATCACATCCATTTTATTCTAAAACACTTGAGAAGGAACTTTACATTTCTTTAGATTGCTAGAGCAACAAGTGCATCCCACCACATTAGACAGTTCAACTAAATCATTGGTTAGAAGATCACCATGAGACAATGTTTCAAGTTTATAACGCTACCTTGGATATAATAATTTTCTACACACTGCATATGAAACATCAGCAAATTTGTTTATTGATGATGTAAAATTGTCTTTTTTAATACAATTATGTCATTTATAATTTACATGCATGCTTTCTAAGTGTTGTGTTCTTTGCTCCTCTGTTTTGTTTTATCTTTCTTTCTGACTATATTCCCATGCTGCCATAAACCTTTTATTAGGTTCATGAGGAAACTCACCATCCAGACATTGGATATTTTCATCTGACTCATGATCCAATCAATCACGAATCGAGCTGAGTCACATGCTGATCAGTTCATTTGTTGCTCAAAGGTTCACAGATATAATTGAGGCAGAATCAGTTTTCGCAGCAGACAACTTTTGAGATAACGTAGAAAACATATAATCTCTCATTTGCAACAACCTAGCTTGTCAAACAGCAGAGGTCTCTTGAGACCATGTTTTAGTCACTTCGTTAAGCATTTTTTAATAGACAAAGTTTTTCTCTTTTCCAGATTCCTTAGCATGCTATTTTCTCATATGTTATGCATCTTTTGTTTGTCTGTCCTTAATTTAAAATATTTGCTTTACTAGATACAAATTTTATTTATGAAAAAATAATAATTTAATCAATTACATGAGCAAAATTATCAAATTAATACCTACTAAAAATTGAAAAACAAAATTTTTTGGATAAAGTAAACCAACTTCAAAAAGAAGAAAAGTAATTGAACACACCTGAAATTATTTTATAAAAAGCTCTAAAACATGAAAAATAATTTTTACATTCTATGCTATGCAAATGGAAATTATGAAATTTCATTTTTAAAAAAAGACTCTGTACCACAACATTTATTATGAATTTATGTACTTAATATCTTATGCTTCCTGGCTAAAAAAAAAACCTTTCACATAACTTAATCCTAATACACGTTTTGAAGTCAGTTAGGTTAGGTTAGGTTAAGACCACATCGTGCTCCTAGGGAACTCATCAAATTTAACACCAAATAACATTTTATAAAATTAAAAGCCAAGTCATATTTATATTAGAAACCGCTAGGAGTCACATAGAGTGTGAACAATGTTCGCAGGAAGGGAGTTTGCACACCCGCAAGAGAATAGTGACTAATAGGGTGTAAATATGAGACTCTACAAATGTGAATTGGTCTTTTCCACTTTATGCTTAAGGAGATTTTTTATGAGGGTGAAATATTTTAGTACTCGGTGATCAATTGGCAATATTGCTTTTTCGTTTCATCTGTTTGTTATAAGTTGAATCAGTTTACTTCCCTAGAAGCACGAGGTGTATGGAAGTGAGCCGGTCACCATTATGCTGTATATGAAGTTCTCACTTCAAAAAGTGATTTAGCACTGACTTCAAAAAATGTATTGTGATAAAGGTTTTATTTACCGCTTTTTAAAACTTTTTATAAAATAATTTCAGGTGTGTTAAAATGTTTTTCTTCTCTTTGAAATTGGTTTAATGTTTTTCAAAAATGTTTCATTGTAATTAATCCTTTGTTTAAAAACTGCTGATAAAACGACCTTGTTAGTCTAATCATTTGCTGCACTTGTGATAACTACCACATTTATGATTATCCCAACAAGAGGTCACTTTGTCACAGCAATAATAGTGATTTGTCACACCATTTAAGTGATGTTCCTTTTCCCCAAGAATAGACAAAATTACTAGAAATCAGATTCGGGAATATAGTGAATAATGAGGGGAACCAGGGTAAATCCCTAAATCAAAACAAAAACACCAAGAGACTGAATAATAATTAACTTTAAGAAACTGTTTAAGTAAAAATAGATTTGTTTGTTGTGTTAGCAGTTCATTGAACTCATAGCATTGAATGCTTGAGATTCAATTTATTTTTCAGATAATATCTTTATTATGTTTTAATAATATCAATTAATCAAAAACAATGTTGTAATTAAGTAAGGTCAATTTAGTTGTTAAGATTTTATTAGAATTGTATGTCAGAAAGGGTATTAGCAAGCTGAAATAATAGTAAACTTTGTAATTGAACTAACATAAAAATATAGGCAAAATTGTAAATCTCACCATTATAAATTATTAGAAAATAAGTAGATGAAACTAATTAAATGAATGAAAATTGTTGAGTGTAACTCACTAACCATTTATAATAAATGTAACAACACTTTGTGAAAGTAATGAAGGAATGTGTAGGATATTATTAGGAAAAATGAAAGTGTAATAACACTGGAGTCTAAAGAAAAGCCTAAATTGAAGAGAGTATTCAAATTAGATAAGTAAATCATAAAACTACTGAGAATTAAAGAACCAAATCATAATAATTCAATCAATGATCTTATTTAATGATAATTGGAATCTAACATAGATTGTAAACCATTTAATGTGGGAGGAATCAGCTGACTGAAACAATGTAAATTTACTAATAAATCAGCCAGGACCTGATGTATGATGAAGGAAAAAAACATCTTATTTAATGATAATTGGAATCTAACATAGATTGTAAACCATTTAATGTGGGAGGAATCAGCTGACTGAAACAATGTAAATTTACTAATAAATCAGCCAAGATCTTAAGTATGATGAAGAAAAAAAAAACTGGGAGTTAATTGTTAAACGTCGAGGTGAACCCATCAGAAAGATATAGCTCAGGAAGATAAAAAATAATTTGACATGAACTAAGCCTATGAAAAAGGAAATTTAAAATATGATTTATTAACACTAAAGTCAAATAAAAGAAATCCAACCATGTCATGTAGGAAGATGGGAAATTGTAACCAAGATATTGGAACAGTCTAGGCACTAATCAGAATTTATCTAATGTGAATATCAGTACAACCTTCTAGACGAACTATTTGAATGAGGACACTTTTAAACACCTATTGCCGAACCAAAAAACGGATCACTAATACAGAATAATTACACTACGATGAAGAAAAATTAATCACTACTGCTCTGATGAAGGACACATAAAGAATCAACATTTATTTGGAGGAGAATCGATGAGAAAATCTTTGTATAAAACCGAGGTGAAGAAGGCGGCCATCTTTGATCATATACCCGAGGGTCAGCTGTGATGACATCAGCCCACGCATAGCTGTTGGTTCAAACAATTCCATTTTTTCCTAACATTTTTATAATAAATCTTATTTCTATTTTATCATTAAGAATTTTTAATTGTAAGTATTGTACTTTTCAGCATTGCCCTTTCTCTGACTTTTGATAACAGTTAAAAGAACCTATGAATTTGTTAATGTTAATAATTTAAATAAAATAAACCATAACGACCTGAGATCAAGAGTTTTCGAGCTGTGAATCAGTATTTCGACTCAAAGTCGATTAGTCGCAACTAGATTAATAAATTCATTTAACATTCCAATTTTGAGTTTTATTTCTTTGCAAACATATATTTAAAAGAATTTCAGGTAGCACTTGAAGCCTGGACGTCAAGGAGGAAGAGAATAACATCGCAAAGGAGTACAATCACCGAATATCCAAATACCACTAATCGATTATTCTATTTCATAATCTATTTAACGCGTTAACCAAATTTTTCATAAACAACCAAAGAAAATAAAATAAGAAAGGAATTAATATAATAACGAGGAATAATCTAATAAATAAATAGAAAAGAAAACAAAACAAAAAATGTTTTCAATAAATTAAATTTTAAACAACATTTTCACATATTCATATTTATAATTTTTGTAACACCAATAAACAGGATCGTTATAATATTCAATAGTTATTTAGAATTTTCTGTGCTGCTGCAGATTTTCTCAACTTTCTGCTATAATTCTGCATTACACAAAGATAATGGCAGTTGTTCAGCACCTTCTACAATTTCTTGAGCAAATAAAACTGATTGCTATTTACACACATTTTGGCTAAGTCTATTGTATACCTTCATGAGTTTTAAAAATAGATTTATCCTTGCCATTTGTTGTTCTATATCCAATAAATTCTTCAACTCTGGTGGTACAGGCATCACATCCATTTTATTCTAAAACACTTGAGAAGGAACTTTACATATCTTTAGATTGCTAGAGCAACAAGTGCATCCCACCACATTAGACAGTTCAACTAAATCATTGGTTAGAAGATCACCATGAGACAATGTTTCAAGTTTATAACGCTACCTTGGATATAATAATTTTCTACACACTGCATATGAAACATCAGCAAATTTGTTTATTGATGATGTAAAATTGTCTTTTTTAATACAATTATGTCATTTATAATTTACATGCATGCTTTCTAAGTGTTGTGTTCTTTGCTCCTCTGTTTTGTTTTATCTTTCTTTCTGACTATATTCCCATGCTGCCATAAACCTTTTATTAGGTTCATGAGGAAACTCACCATCCAGACATTGGATATTTTCATCTGACTCATGATCCAATCAATCACGAATCGAGCTGAGTCACATGCTGATCAGTTCATTTGTTGCTCAAAGGTTCACAGATATAATTGAGGCAGAATCAGTTTTCGCAGCAGACAACTTTTGAGATAACGTAGAAAACATATAATCTCTCATTTGCAACAACCTAGCTTGTCAAACAGCAGAGGTCTCTTGAGACCATGTTTTAGTCACTTCGTTAAGCATTTTTTAATAGACAAAGTTTTTCTCTTTTCCAGATTCCTTAGCATGCTATTTTCTCATATGTTATGCATCTTTTGTTTGTCTGTCCTTAATTTAAAATATTTGCTTTACTAGATACAAATTTTATTTATGAAAAAATAATAATTTAATCAATTACATGAGCAAAATTATCAAATTAATACCTACTAAAAATTGAAAAACAAAATTTTTTGGATAAAGTAAACCAACTTCAAAAAGAAGAAAAGTAATTGAACACACCTGAAATTATTTTATAAAAAGCTCTAAAACATGAAAAATAATTTTTACATTCTATGCTATGCAAATGGAAATTATGAAATTTCATTTTTAAAAAAAGACTCTGTACCACAACATTTATTATGAATTTATGTACTTAATATCTTATGCTTCCTGGCTAAAAAAAAAACCTTTCACATAACTTAATCCTAATACACGTTTTGAAGTCAGTTAGGTTAGGTTAGGTTAAGACCACATCGTGCTCCTAGGGAACTCATCAAATTTAACACCAAATAACATTTTATAAAATTAAAAGCCAAGTCATATTTATATTAGAAACCGCTAGGAGTCACATAGAGTGTGAACAATGTTCGCAGGAAGGGAGTTTGCACACCCGCAAGAGAATAGTGACTAATAGGGTGTAAATATGAGACTCTACAAATGTGAATTGGTCTTTTCCACTTTATGCTTAAGGAGATTTTTTATGAGGGTGAAATATTTTAGTACTCGGTGATCAATTGGCAATATTGCTTTTTCGTTTCATCTGTTTGTTATAAGTTGAATCAGTTTACTTCCCTAGAAGCACGAGGTGTATGGAAGTGAGCCGGTCACCATTATGCTGTATATGAAGTTCTCACTTCAAAAAGTGATTTAGCACTGACTTCAAAAAATGTATTGTGATAAAGGTTTTATTTACCGCTTTTTAAAACTTTTTATAAAATAATTTCAGGTGTGTTAAAATGTTTTTCTTCTCTTTGAAATTGGTTTAATGTTTTTCAAAAATGTTTCATTGTAATTAATCCTTTGTTTAAAAACTGCTGATAAAACGACCTTGTTAGTCTAATCATTTGCTGCACTTGTGATAACTACCACATTTATGATTATCCCAACAAGAGGTCACTTTGTCACAGCAATAATAGTGATTTGTCACACCATTTAAGTGATGTTCCTTTTCCCCAAGAATAGACAAAATTACTAGAAATCAGATTCGGGAATATAGTGAATAATGAGGGGAACCAGGGTAAATCCCTAAATCAAAACAAAAACACCAAGAGACTGAATAATAATTAACTTTAAGAAACTGTTTAAGTAAAAATAGATTTGTTTGTTGTGTTAGCAGTTCATTGAACTCATAGCATTGAATGCTTGAGATTCAATTTATTTTTCAGATAATATCTTTATTATGTTTTAATAATATCAATTAATCAAAAACAATGTTGTAATTAAGTAAGGTCAATTTAGTTGTTAAGATTTTATTAGAATTGTATGTCAGAAAGGGTATTAGCAAGCTGAAATAATAGTAAACTTTGTAATTGAACTAACATAAAAATATAGGCAAAATTGTAAATCTCACCATTATAAATTATTAGAAAATAAGTAGATGAAACTAATTAAATGAATGAAAATTGTTGAGTGTAACTCACTAACCATTTATAATAAATGTAACAACACTTTGTGAAAGTAATGAAGGAATGTGTAGGATATTATTAGGAAAAATGAAAGTGTAATAACACTGGAGTCTAAAGAAAAGCCTAAATTGAAGAGAGTATTCAAATTAGATAAGTAAATCATAAAACTACTGAGAATTAAAGAACCAAATCATAATAATTCAATCAATGATCTTATTTAATGATAATTGGAATCTAACATAGATTGTAAACCATTTAATGTGGGAGGAATCAGCTGACTGAAACAATGTAAATTTACTAATAAATCAGCCAGGACCTGATGTATGATGAAGGAAAAAAACATCTTATTTAATGATAATTGGAATCTAACATAGATTGTAAACCATTTAATGTGGGAGGAATCAGCTGACTGAAACAATGTAAATTTACTAATAAATCAGCCAAGATCTTAAGTATGATGAAGAAAAAAAAAACTGGGAGTTAATTGTTAAACGTCGAGGTGAACCCATCAGAAAGATATAGCTCAGGAAGATAAAAAATAATTTGACATGAACTAAGCCTATGAAAAAGGAAATTTAAAATATGATTTATTAACACTAAAGTCAAATAAAAGAAATCCAACCATGTCATGTAGGAAGATGGGAAATTGTAACCAAGATATTGGAACAGTCTAGGCACTAATCAGAATTTATCTAATGTGAATATCAGTACAACCTTCTAGACGAACTATTTGAATGAGGACACTTTTAAACACCTATTGCCGAACCAAAAAACGGATCACTAATACAGAATAATTACACTACGATGAAGAAAAATTAATCACTACTGCTCTGATGAAGGACACATAAAGAATCAACATTTATTTGGAGGAGAATCGATGAGAAAATCTTTGTATAAAACCGAGGTGAAGAAGGCGGCCATCTTTGATCATATACCCGAGGGTCAGCTGTGATGACATCAGCCCACGCATAGCTGTTGGTTCAAACAATTCCATTTTTTCCTAACATTTTTATAATAAATCTTATTTCTATTTTATCATTAAGAATTTTTAATTGTAAGTATTGTACTTTTCAGCATTGCCCTTTCTCTGACTTTTGATAACAGTTAAAAGAACCTATGAATTTGTTAATGTTAATAATTTAAATAAAATAAACCATAACGACCTGAGATCAAGAGTTTTCGAGCTGTGAATCAGTATTTCGACTCAAAGTCGATTAGTCGCAACTAGATTAATAAATTCATTTAACATTCCAATTTTGAGTTTTATTTCTTTGCAAACATATATTTAAAAGAATTTCAGGTAGCACTTGAAGCCTGGACGTCAAGGAGGAAGAGAATAACATCGCAAAGGAGTACAATCACCGAATATCCAAATACCACTAATCGATTATTCTATTTCATAATCTATTTAACGCGTTAACCAAATTTTTCATAAACAACCAAAGAAAATAAAATAAGAAAGGAATTAATATAATAACGAGGAATAATCTAATAAATAAATAGAAAAGAAAACAAAACAAAAAATGTTTTCAATAAATTAAATTTTAAACAACATTTTCACATATTCATATTTATAATTTTTGTAACACCAATAAACAGGATCGTTATAATATTCAATAGTTATTTAGAATTTTCTGTGCTGCTGCAGATTTTCTCAACTTTCTGCTATAATTCTGCATTACACAAAGATAATGGCAGTTGTTCAGCACCTTCTACAATTTCTTGAGCAAATAAAACTGATTGCTATTTACACACATTTTGGCTAAGTCTATTGTATACCTTCATGAGTTTTAAAAATAGATTTATCCTTGCCATTTGTTGTTCTATATCCAATAAATTCTTCAACTCTGGTGGTACAGGCATCACATCCATTTTATTCTAAAACACTTGAGAAGGAACTTTACATTTCTTTAGATTGCTAGAGCAACAAGTGCATCCCACCACATTAGACAGTTCAACTAAATCATTGGTTAGAAGATCACCATGAGACAATGTTTCAAGTTTATAACGCTACCTTGGATATAATAATTTTCTACACACTGCATATGAAACATCAGCAAATTTGTTTATTGATGATGTAAAATTGTCTTTTTTAATACAATTATGTCATTTATAATTTACATGCATGCTTTCTAAGTGTTGTGTTCTTTGCTCCTCTGTTTTGTTTTATCTTTCTTTCTGACTATATTCCCATGCTGCCATAAACCTTTTATTAGGTTCATGAGGAAACTCACCATCCAGACATTGGATATTTTCATCTGACTCATGATCCAATCAATCACGAATCGAGCTGAGTCACATGCTGATCAGTTCATTTGTTGCTCAAAGGTTCACAGATATAATTGAGGCAGAATCAGTTTTCGCAGCAGACAACTTTTGAGATAACGTAGAAAACATATAATCTCTCATTTGCAACAACCTAGCTTGTCAAACAGCAGAGGTCTCTTGAGACCATGTTTTAGTCACTTCGTTAAGCATTTTTTAATAGACAAAGTTTTTCTCTTTTCCAGATTCCTTAGCATGCTATTTTCTCATATGTTATGCATCTTTTGTTTGTCTGTCCTTAATTTAAAATATTTGCTTTACTAGATACAAATTTTATTTATGAAAAAATAATAATTTAATCAATTACATGAGCAAAATTATCAAATTAATACCTACTAAAAATTGAAAAACAAAATTTTTTGGATAAAGTAAACCAACTTCAAAAAGAAGAAAAGTAATTGAACACACCTGAAATTATTTTATAAAAAGCTCTAAAACATGAAAAATAATTTTTACATTCTATGCTATGCAAATGGAAATTATGAAATTTCATTTTTAAAAAAAGACTCTGTACCACAACATTTATTATGAATTTATGTACTTAATATCTTATGCTTCCTGGCTAAAAAAAAAACCTTTCACATAACTTAATCCTAATACACGTTTTGAAGTCAGTTAGGTTAGGTTAGGTTAAGACCACATCGTGCTCCTAGGGAACTCATCAAATTTAACACCAAATAACATTTTATAAAATTAAAAGCCAAGTCATATTTATATTAGAAACCGCTAGGAGTCACATAGAGTGTGAACAATGTTCGCAGGAAGGGAGTTTGCACACCCGCAAGAGAATAGTGACTAATAGGGTGTAAATATGAGACTCTACAAATGTGAATTGGTCTTTTCCACTTTATGCTTAAGGAGATTTTTTATGAGGGTGAAATATTTTAGTACTCGGTGATCAATTGGCAATATTGCTTTTTCGTTTCATCTGTTTGTTATAAGTTGAATCAGTTTACTTCCCTAGAAGCACGAGGTGTATGGAAGTGAGCCGGTCACCATTATGCTGTATATGAAGTTCTCACTTCAAAAAGTGATTTAGCACTGACTTCAAAAAATGTATTGTGATAAAGGTTTTATTTACCGCTTTTTAAAACTTTTTATAAAATAATTTCAGGTGTGTTAAAATGTTTTTCTTCTCTTTGAAATTGGTTTAATGTTTTTCAAAAATGTTTCATTGTAATTAATCCTTTGTTTAAAAACTGCTGATAAAACGACCTTGTTAGTCTAATCATTTGCTGCACTTGTGATAACTACCACATTTATGATTATCCCAACAAGAGGTCACTTTGTCACAGCAATAATAGTGATTTGTCACACCATTTAAGTGATGTTCCTTTTCCCCAAGAATAGACAAAATTACTAGAAATCAGATTCGGGAATATAGTGAATAATGAGGGGAACCAGGGTAAATCCCTAAATCAAAACAAAAACACCAAGAGACTGAATAATAATTAACTTTAAGAAACTGTTTAAGTAAAAATAGATTTGTTTGTTGTGTTAGCAGTTCATTGAACTCATAGCATTGAATGCTTGAGATTCAATTTATTTTTCAGATAATATCTTTATTATGTTTTAATAATATCAATTAATCAAAAACAATGTTGTAATTAAGTAAGGTCAATTTAGTTGTTAAGATTTTATTAGAATTGTATGTCAGAAAGGGTATTAGCAAGCTGAAATAATAGTAAACTTTGTAATTGAACTAACATAAAAATATAGGCAAAATTGTAAATCTCACCATTATAAATTATTAGAAAATAAGTAGATGAAACTAATTAAATGAATGAAAATTGTTGAGTGTAACTCACTAACCATTTATAATAAATGTAACAACACTTTGTGAAAGTAATGAAGGAATGTGTAGGATATTATTAGGAAAAATGAAAGTGTAATAACACTGGAGTCTAAAGAAAAGCCTAAATTGAAGAGAGTATTCAAATTAGATAAGTAAATCATAAAACTACTGAGAATTAAAGAACCAAATCATAATAATTCAATCAATGATCTTATTTAATGATAATTGGAATCTAACATAGACTGTAAACCATTTAATGTGGGAGGAATCAGCTGACTGAAACAATGTAAATTTACTAATAAATCAGCCAGGACCTGTTGTATGATGAAGGAAAAAAACATCTTATTTAATGATAATTGGAATCTAACATAGATTGTAAACCATTTAATGTGGGAGGAATCAGCTGACTGAAACAATGTAAATTTACTAATAAATCAGCCAAGACCTTAAGTATGATGAAGAAAAAAAAAACTGGGAGTTAATTGTTAAACGTCGAGGTGAACCCATCAGAAAGATATAGCTCAGGAAGATAAAAAATAATTTGACATGAACTAAGCCTATGAAAAAGGAAATTTAAAATATGATTTATTAACACTAAAGTCAAATAAAAGAAATCCAACCATGTCATGTAGGAAGATGGGAAATTGTAACCAAGATATTGGAACAGTCTAGGCACTAATCAGAATTTATCTAATGTGAATATCAGTACAACCTTCTAGATGAACTATTTGAATGAGGACACTTTTAAACACCTATTGCCGAACCAAAAAACGGATCACTAATACAGAATAATTACACTACGATGAAGAAAAATTAATCACTACTGCTCTGATGAAGGACACATAAAGAATCAACATTTATTTGGAGGAGAATCGATGAGAAAATCTTTGTATAAAACCGAGGTGAAGAAGGCGGCCATCTTTGATCATATACCCAAGGGTCAGCTGTGATGACGTCAGCCCACACATAGCTGTTGGTTCAAACAATTCCATTTTTTCCTAAATTTTTTATAATAAATCTTATTTCTATTTTATCATTAAGAATTTTTAATTGTAAGTATTGTACTTTTCAGCATTGCCCTTTCTCTGACTTTTGATAACAGTTAAAAGAACCTATGAATTTGTTAATGTTAATAATTTAAATAAAAAAACCATACGACCTGAGATCAAGAGTTTTCGAGCTGTGAATCAGTATTTTGACTCAAAGTCGATTAGTCGCAACTAGATTAATAAATTCATTTAACATTCCAATTTTGAGTTTTATTTCTTTGCAAACATATATTTAAAAGAATTTCAGGTAGCACTTGAAGCCTGGACGTCAAGGAGGAAGAGAATAACATCGCAAAGGAGTACAATCACCGAATATCCAAATACCACTAATCGATTATTCTATTTCATAATCTATTTAACGCGTTAAACAAATTTTTCATAAACAACCAAAGAAAATAAAATAAGAAAGGAATTAATATAATAACGAGGAATAATCTAATAAATAATAAACTAATAAATAAATAGAAAAGAAAACAAAACAAAAAATGTTTTCAATAAATTAAATTTTAAACAACATTTTCACATATTCATATTTATAATTTTTGTAACACCAATAAACAGGATCGTTATAATATTCAATAGTTATTTAGAATTGTCTGTGCTGCTGCAGATTTTCTCAACTTTCTGCTATAATTCTGCATTACACAAAGATAATGGCAGTTGTTCAGCACCTTCTACAATTTCTTGAGCAAATAAAACTGATTGCTATTTACACACATTTTGGCTAAGTCTATTGTATACCTTCATGAGTTTTAAAAATAGATTTATCCTTGCCATTTGTTGTTCTATATCCAATAAATTCTTCAACTCTGGTGGTACAGGCATCACATCCATTTTATTCTAAAACACTTGAGAAGGAACTTTACATTTCTTTAAATTGCTAGAGCAACAAGTGCATCCCACCACATTAGACAGTTCAACTAAATCATTGGTTAGAAGATCACCATGAGACAATGTTTCAAGTTTATAACGCTACCTTGGATATAATAATTTTCTACACACTGCATATGAAACATCAGCAAATTTGTTTATTGATGATGTAAAATTGTCTTTTTTAATACAATTATGTCATTTATAATTTACATGCATGCTTTCTAAGTGTTGTGTTCTTTGCTCCTCTGTTTTGTTTTATCTTTCTTTCTGACTATATTCCCATGCTGCCATAAACCTTTTATTAGGTTCATGAGGAAACTCACCATCCAGACATTGGATATTTTCATCTGACTCATGATCCAATCAATCACGAATCGAGCTGAGTCACATGCTGATCAGTTCATTTGTTGCTCAAAGGTTCACAGATATAATTGAGGCAGAATCAGTTTTCGCAGCAGACAACTTTTGAGATAACGTAGAAAACATATAATCTCTCATTTGCAACAACCTAGCTTGTCAAACAGCAGAGGTCTCTTGATACCATGTTTTAGTCACTTCGTTAAGCATTTTTTAATAGACAAAGTTTTTCTCTTTTCCAGATTCCTTAGCATGCTATTTTCTCATATGTTATGCATCTTTTGTTTGTCTGTCCTTAATTTAAAATATTTGCTTTACTAGATACAAATTTTATTTATGAAAAAATAATAATTTAATCAATTACATGAGCAAAATTATCAAATTAATACCTACTAAAAATTGAAAAACAAAATTTTTTGGATAAAGTAAACCAACTTCAAAAAGAAGAAAAGTAATAGAACACACCTTAATTTATTTTATAAAAAGCTCTAAAACATGAAAAATAATTTTTACATTCTATGCTATGCAAATGGAAATTATGAAATTTCATTTAAAAAAAAAAGACTCTGTACCACAACATTTATTATGAATTTATGTACTTAATATCTTATGCTTCCTGGCTAAAAAAATAACCTTTCACATAACTTAATCCTAATACACGTTTTGAAGTCAGTTAGGTTAGGTTAGGTTAAGTCCACATCGTGCTCCTAGGGAACTCATCAAATTTAACACCAAATAACTCTGTGATCAATTGGCAATATTGCTTTTTCGTTTCATCTGTTTGTTATAAGTTGAATCAGTTTTACTTCCCTAGAAGCACGAGGTGTATGGAAGTGAGCCGGTCACCATTATGCTGTATATGAAGTTCTCACTTCAAAAAGTGATTTAGCACTGACTTCAAAAAATGTATTGTGATAAAGGTTTTATTTACCGCTTTTTAAAACTTTTTATAAAATAATTTCAGGTGTGTTAAAATGTTTTTCTTCTCTTTGAAATTGGTTTAATGTTTTTCAAAAATGTTTCATTGTAATTAATCCTTTGTTTAAAAACTGCTGATAAAACGACCTTGTTAGTCTAATCATTTGCTGCACTTGTGATAACTACCACATTTATGATTATCCCAACAAGAGGTCACTTTGTCACAGCAATAATAGTGATTTGTCACACCATTTAAGTGATGTTCCTTTTCCCCAAGAATAGACAAAATTACTAGAAATCAGATTCGGGAATATAGTGAATAATGAGGGGAACCAGGGTAAATCCCTAAATCAAAACAAAAACACCAAGAGACTGAATAATAATTAACTTAAGAAACTGTTTAAGTAAAAATAGATTTGTTTGTTGTGTTAGCAGTTCATTGAACTCATAGCATTGAATGCTTGAGATTCAATTTATTTTTCAGATAATATCTTTATTATGTTTTAATAATATCAATTAATCAAAAACAATGTTGTAATTAAGTAAGGTCAATTTAGTTGTTAAGATTTTATTAGAATTGTATGTCAGAAAGGGTATTAGCAAGCTGAAATAATAGTAAACTTTGTAATTGAACTAACATAAAAATATAGGCAAAATTGTAAATCTCACCATTATAAATTATTAGAAAATAAGTAGATGAAACTAATTAAATGAATGAAAATTGTTGAGTGTAACTCACTAACCATTTATAATAAATGTAACAACACTTTGTGAAAGTAATGAAGGAATGTGTAGGATATTATTAGGAAAAATGAAAGTGTATTAACACTGGAGTCTAAAGAAAAGCCTAAATTGAAGAGAGTATTCAAATTAGATAAGTAAATCATAAAACTACTGAGAATTAAAGAACCAAATCATAATAATTCAATCAATGATCTTATTTAATGATAATTGGAATCTAACATAGATTGTAAACCATTTAATGTGGGAGGAATCAGCTGACTGAAACAATGTAAATTTACTAATAAATCAGCCAGGACCTGATGTATGATGAAGGAAAAAAACATCTTATTTAATGATAATTGGAATCTAACATAGATTGTAAACCATTTAATGTGGGAGGAATCAGCTGACTGAAACAATGTAAATTTACTAATAAATCAGCCAAGATCTTAAGTATGATGAAGAAAAAAAAAACTGGGAGTTAATTGTTAAACGTCGAGGTGAACCCATCAGAAAGATATAGCTCAGGAAGATAAAAAATAATTTGACATGAACTAAGCCTATGAAAAAGGAAATTTAAAATATGATTTATTAACACTAAAGTCAAATAAAAGAAATCCAACCATGTCATGTAGGAAGATGGGAAATTGTAACCAAGATATTGGAACAGTCTAGGCACTAATCAGAATTTATCTAATGTGAATATCAGTACAACCTTCTAGACGAACTATTTGAATGAGGACACTTTTAAACACCTATTGCCGAACCAAAAAACGGATCACTAATACAGAATAATTACACTACGATGAAGAAAAATTAATCACTACTGCTCTGATGAAGGACACATAAAGAATCAACATTTATTTGGAGGAGAATCGATGAGAAAATCTTTGTATAAAACCGAGGTGAAGAAGGCGGCCATCTTTGATCATATACCCGAGGGTCAGCTGTGATGACATCAGCCCACGCATAGCTGTTGGTTCAAACAATTCCATTTTTTCCTAACATTTTTATAATAAATCTTATTTCTATTTTATCATTAAGAATTTTTAATTGTAAGTATTGTACTTTTCAGCATTGCCCTTTCTCTGACTTTTGATAACAGTTAAAAGAACCTATGAATTTGTTAATGTTAATAATTTAAATAAAATAAACCATAACGACCTGAGATCAAGAGTTTTCGAGCTGTGAATCAGTATTTCGACTCAAAGTCGATTAGTCGCAACTAGATTAATAAATTCATTTAACATTCCAATTTTGAGTTTTATTTCTTTGCAAACATATATTTAAAAGAATTTCAGGTAGCACTTGAAGCCTGGACGTCAAGGAGGAAGAGAATAACATCGCAAAGGAGTACAATCACCGAATATCCAAATACCACTAATCGATTATTCTATTTCATAATCTATTTAACGCGTTAACCAAATTTTTCATAAACAACCAAAGAAAATAAAATAAGAAAGGAATTAATATAATAACGAGGAATAATCTAATAAATAATAAACTAATAAATAAATAGAAAAGAAAACAAAACAAAAAATGTTTTCAATAAATTAAATTTTAAACAACATTTTCACATATTCATATTTATAATTTTTGTAACACCAATAAACAGGATCGTTATAATATTCAATAGTTATTTAGAATTTTCTGTGCTGCTGCAGATTTTCTCAACTTTCTGCTATAATTCTGCATTACACAAAGATAATGGCAGTTGTTCAGCACCTTCTACAATTTCTTGAGCAAATAAAACTGATTGCTATTTACACACATTTTGGCTAAGTCTATTGTATACCTTCATGAGTTTTAAAAATAGATTTATCCTTGCCATTTGTTGTTCTATATCCAATAAATTCTTCAACTCTGGTGGTACAGGCATCACATCCATTTTATTCTAAAACACTTGAGAAGGAACTTTACATTTCTTTAGATTGCTAGAGCAACAAGTGCATCCCACCACATTAGACAGTTCAACTAAATCATTGGTTAGAAGATCACCATGAGACAATGTTTCAAGTTTATAACGCTACCTTGGATATAATAATTTTCTACACACTGCATATGAAACATCAGCAAATTTGTTTATTGATGATGTAAAATTGTCTTTTTTAATACAATTATGTCATTTATAATTTACATGCATGCTTTCTAAGTGTTGTGTTCTTTGCTCCTCTGTTTTGTTTTATCTTTCTTTCTGACTATATTCCCATGCTGCCATAAACCTTTTATTAGGTTCATGAGGAAACTCACCATCCAGACATTGGATATTTTCATCTGACTCATGATCCAATCAATCACGAATCGAGCTGAGTCACATGCTGATCAGTTCATTTGTTGCTCAAAGGTTCACAGATATAATTGAGGCAGAATCAGTTTTCGCAGCAGACAACTTTTGAGATAACGTAGAAAACATATAATCTCTCATTTGCAACAACCTAGCTTGTCAAACAGCAGAGGTCTCTTGAGACCATGTTTTAGTCACTTCGTTAAGCATTTTTTAATAGACAAAGTTTTTCTCTTTTCCAGATTCCTTAGCATGCTATTTTCTCATATGTTATGCATCTTTTGTTTGTCTGTCCTTAATTTAAAATATTTGCTTTACTAGATACAAATTTTATTTATGAAAAAATAATAATTTAATCAATTACATGAGCAAAATTATCAAATTAATACCTACTAAAAATTGAAAAACAAAATTTTTTGGATAAAGTAAACCAACTTCAAAAAGAAGAAAAGTAATTGAACACACCTGAATTTATTTTATAAAAAGCTCTAAAACATGAAAAATAATTTTTACATTCTATGCTATGCAAATGGAAATTATGAAATTTCATTTAAAAAAAAAAGACTCTGTACCACAACATTTATTATGAATTTATGTACTTAATATCTTATGCTTCCTGGCTAAAAAAATAACCTTTCACATAACTTAATCCTAATACACGTTTTGAAGTCAGTTAGGTTAGGTTAGGTTAAGTCCACATCGTGCTCCTAGGGAACTCATCAAATTTAACACCAAATAACATTTTATAAAATTAAAAGCCAAGTCATATTTATATTAGAAACCGCTAGGAGTCACATAGAGTGTGAACAATGTTCGCAGGAAGGGAGTTTGCACACCCGCAAGAGAATAGTGACTAATAGGGTGTAAATATGAGACTCTACAAATGTGAATTGGTCTTTTCCACTTTATGCTTAAGGAGATTTTTTATGAGGGTGAAATATTTTAGTACTCGGTGATCAATTGGCAATATTGCTTTTTCGTTTCATCTGTTTGTTATAAGTTGAATTAGTTTACTTCCCTAGAAGCACGAGGTGTATGGAAGTGAGCCGGTCACCATTATGCTGTATATGAAGTTCTCACTTCAAAAAGTGATTTAGCACTGACTTCAAAAAATGTATTGTGATAAAGGTTTTATTTACCGCTTTTTAAAACTTTTTATAAAATAATTTCAGGTGTGTTAAAATGTTTTTCTTCTCTTTGAAATTGGTTTAATGTTTTTCAAAAATGTTTCATTGTAATTAATCCTTTGTTTAAAAACTGCTGATAAAACGACCTTGTTAGTCTAATCATTTGCTGCACTTGTGATAACTACCACATTTATGATTATCCCAACAAGAGGTCACTTTGTCACAGCAATAATAGTGATTTGTCACACCATTTAAGTGATGTTCCTTTTCCCCAAGAATAGACAAAATTACTAGAAATCAGATTCGGGAATATAGTGAATAATGAGGGGAACCAGGGTAAATCCCTAAATCAAAACAAAAACACCAAGAGACTGAATTATAATTAACTTTAAGAAACTGTTTAAGTAAAAATAGATTTGTTTGTTGTGTTAGCAGTTCATTGAACTCATAGCATTGAATGCTTGAGATTCAATTTATTTTTCAGATAATATCTTTATTATGTTTTAATAATATCAATTAATCAAAAACAATGTTGTAATTAAGTAAGGTCAATTTAGTTGTTAAGATTTTATTAGAATTGTATGTCAGAAAGGGTATTAGCAAGCTGAAATAATAGTAAACTTTGTAATTGAACTAACATAAAAATATAGGCAAAATTGTAAATCTCACCATTATAAATTATTAGAAAATAAGTAGATGAAACTAATCAAATGAATGAAAATTGTTGAGTGTAACTCACTAACCATTTATAATAAATGTAACAACACTTTGTGAAAGTAATGAAGGAATGTGTAGGATATTATTAGGAAAAATGAAAGTGTAATAACACTGGAGTCTAAAGAAAAGCCTAAATTGAAGAGAGTATTCAAATTAGATAAGTAAATCATAAAACTACTGAGAATTAAAGAACCAAATCATAATAATTCAATCAATGATCTTATTTAATGATAATTGGAATCTAACATAGACTGTAAACCATTTAATGTGGGAGGAATCAGCTGACTGAAACAATGTAAATTTACTAATAAATCAGCCAGGACCTGTTGTATGATGAAGGAAAAAAACATCTTATTTAATGATAATTGGAATCTAACATAGATTGTAAACCATTTAATGTGGGAGGAATCAGCTGACTGAAACAATGTAAATTTACTAATAAATCAGCCAAGACCTTAAGTATGATGAAGAAAAAAAAAACTGGGAGTTAATTGTTAAACGTCGAGGTGAACCCATCAGAAAGATATAGCTCAGGAAGATAAAAAATAATTTGACATGAACTAAGCCTAATAAAAAGGAAATTTAAAATATGATTTATTAACACTAAAGTCAAATAAAAGAAATCCAACCATGTCATGTAGGAAGATGGGAAATTGTAACCAAGATATTGGAACAGTCTAGGCACTAATCAGAATTTATCTAATGTGAATATCAGTACAACCTTCTAGATGAACTATTTGAATGAGGACACTTTTAAACACCTATTGCCGAACCAAAAAACGGATCACTAATACAGAATAATTACACTACGATGAAGAAAAATTAATCACTACTGCTCTGATGAAGGACACATAAAGAATCAACATTTATTTGGAGGAGAATCGATGAGAAAATCTTTGTATAAAACCGAGGTGAAGAAGGCGGCCATCTTTGATCATATACCCAAGGGTCAGCTGTGATGATGTCAGCCCACACATAGCTGTTGGTTCAAACAATTCCATTTTTTCCTAAATTTTTTATAATAAATCTTATTTCTATTTTATCATTAAGAATTTTTAATTGTAAGTATTGTACTTTTCAGCATTGCCCTTTCTCTGACTTTTGATAACAGTTAAAAGAACCTATGAATTTGTTAATGTTAATAATTTAAATAAAATAAACCATACGACCTGAGATCAAGAGTTTTCGAGCTGTGAATCAGTATTTTGACTCAAAGTCGATTAGTCGCAACTAGATTAATAAATTCATTTAACATTCCAATTTTGAGTTTTATTTCTTTGCAAACATATATTTAAAAGAATTTCAGGTAGCACTTGAAGCCTGGACGTCAAGGAGGAAGAGAATAACATCGCAAAGGAGTACAATCACCGAATATCCAAATACCACTAATCGATTATTCTATTTCATAATCTATTTAACGCGTTAAACAAATTTTTCATAAACAACCAAAGAAAATAAAATAAGAAAGGAATTAATATAATAACGAGGAATAATCTAATAAATAATAAACTAATAAATAAATAGAAAAGAAAACAAAACAAAAAATGTTTTCAATAAATTAAATTTTAAACAACATTTTCACATATTCATATTTATAATTTTTGTAACACCAATAAACAGGATCGTTATAATATTCAATAGTTATTTAGAATTGTCTGTGCTGCTGCAGATTTTCTCAACTTTCTGCTATAATTCTGCATTACACAAAGATAATGGCAGTTGTTCAGCACCTTCTACAATTTCTTGAGCAAATAAAACTGATTGCTATTTACACACATTTTGGCTAAGTCTATTGTATACCTTCATGAGTTTTAAAAATAGATTTATCCTTGCCATTTGTTGTTCTATATCCAATAAATTCTTCAACTCTGGTGGTACAGGCATCACATCCATTTTATTCTAAAACACTTGAGAAGGAACTTTACATTTCTTTAAATTGCTAGAGCAACAAGTGCATCCCACCACATTAGACAGTTCAACTAAATCATTGGTTAGAAGATCACCATGAGACAATGTTTCAAGTTTATAACGCTACCTTGGATATAATAATTTTCTACACACTGCATATGAAACATCAGCAAATTTGTTTATTGATGATGTAAAATTGTCTTTTTTAATACAATTATGTCATTTATAATTTACATGCATGCTTTCTAAGTGTTGTGTTCTTTGCTCCTCTGTTTTGTTTTATCTTTCTTTCTGACTATATTCCCATGCTGCCATAAACCTTTTATTAGGTTCATGAGGAAACTCACCATCCAGACATTGGATATTTTCATCTGACTCATGTCCAATCAATCACGAATCGAGCTGAGTCACATGCTGATCAGTTCATTTGTTGCTCAAAGGTTCACAGAAAAAAAAAAAAAGACTCTGTACCACAACATTTATTATGAATTTATGTACTTAATATCTTATGCTTCCTGGCTAAAAAAATAACCTTTCACATAACTTAATCCTAATACACGTTTTGAAGTCAGTTAGGTTAGGTTAGGTTAAGTCCACATCGTGCTCCTAGGGAACTCATCAAATTTAACACCAAATAACTCGGTGATCAATTGGCAATATTGCTTTTTCGTTTCATCTGTTTGTTATAAGTTGAATCAGTTTTACTTCCCTAGAAGCACGAGGTGTATGGAAGTGAGCCGGTCACCATTATGCTGTATATGAAGTTCTCACTTCAAAAAGTGATTTAGCACTGACTTCAAAAAATGTATTGTGATAAAGGTTTTATTTACCGCTTTTTAAAACTTTTTATAAAATAATTTCAGGTGTGTTAAAATGCTTTTCTTCTTTTTGAAATTGGTTTAATATTTTTCAAAAATGTTTCATTGTAATTAATCCTTTGTTTAAAAACTGCTGATAAAGCGACCTTGTTAGTCTAATCATTTGCTGCACTTGTGATAACTATCACATTTATAATTATCCCAACAAGAGGTCACTTTGTCACAGCAATAATAGTCAATATTTTTTTCTTGCCCTTAACTATGCACTGTTGTCATGACTTTCAGCTGGTATTAAGGGAATTTTCCAGCCCACTCCCTTTTCACTATTTATTCTTGAGTTCGAATCTCATTGAAATTATATCTCATTCATCCATATTGTATAAATACATGTTTTCATAAGAGTATAGATAAGTCGCAAAGATGTGTAGTAATAAACAATTTACTGTTATAATAAACGTTCATAATAATCAAATTTATTCTATTTGATCATCAGTGTCTCTGCAATAAATTCTTCCCTGACTATTTGTACATTTCGAACATGCCCTAGGGAGACAGTAGATAATTTTACTACTAAGATTGCTATGATTAAAACAGCTAAGCTATGTAGACTAACCTTGCTTGCAGCTAAGCAAGTGTGTACACGCCTAGCGCTACACCCCAACACATTGAGTGTGCGACAACGGGTGTGTTGTGTGTGTATTTTGCTCGTATTTTAATCTTGACAATTGTAATAGTAAAATTTCCATGTAGGCTATGCCACCTCGAGTATTTTATAATGGGCAAGTAATCTGCGATAAAATGAGATAATCTGCGATAGAATGGAATACTTCTGCAATCGTTCCCTGTACGAATTACACTAAATATTTTAGAATATTATTCTTTCCAAATGATTTACAATTTTACAAAAAGTAAACGTTGCATAATTTGGCTTTTTAAGAAAAATATATAATATAGAATATAGAACTTTCACTTGTGAAACTTACTTGTTTATTCTTTCCGTACGCGTTTTGGCATGGTGTTCGCCTTCGTCAGCAGTTTGAGACAGACTGGCCAATAACTCGTAACGGTTTTTGTTTGGAAGGTTTATTGGGGGTGGTGTGTGGAGGAAGGGGATTGGCGCGGGGATCCAAATTATTGTTAGTTTTATGTATAATTGTGTCAAAGAGTGTGTGTGATTTATAGTTTAATTGGTCGTTAAGTATGTTGTTTGGTTTTGTTTTGTAGTGTTTGTATATTTCATATTGTTCTGCTGTGTTAAGTTTTCGACTTTTGGGTAAGTAGTGTAATATCTCAAGATTAGTACCCCATCTATGTTGGTGTAGCTGTGGTTTTTTGTATGTGGCAAACGCAGAATGTATATTGTTGTTGGATAAAGCTTTCAGGTGTTCAGAGTAACGAGATGAAAAATATCTTCCCGTCTGGCCTATATAGAAACTATTGCAATCATTACAATTTAATTTGTAAACACCTGTTTTGTTGTATTTGTCTATGTCCGTGTTATATACTATGGTAGGCTATGCTTAAGATGTATTCGGAAATTAATCGGAAATATTAGGATTATTATGAAATAAGATTTATTCCTTAACAAACACTTGTTACTCCAAATCCTAGCGCGACCTCAATAAGTATTAAGTACCTTTCCTGTAAACGTTAACTAAATTAATGTAGTATTTCTTTTATGAATTTGCTAACTGCTATAATTTTTTATTGTTCGACTAAGCACAATATGCTAGTCGAACAATAAAAAATTATAGCAGTTAGCAAATTCATAAAAGAAATAGTAAGGATGGCTGCTAATTTAAACAATACGAAGAATAAATTAATGTAGGCTACATTAGTCCTCCATTGACATACGAGAGCTGGAGAACTGAATGTAAAATACCCTCCCGTCATTATCCATCACTCCCTCATCCATAGGCCTATTGCTTTTCGACGCAACCTCGCCCCTTTCACAAGAAGTAGTAACATCATAGAAATTATATGGTAATCTTTGTTATCACTGCTCAGCAATCATGCATTCCGAAACAATTTTAGTTGTAGGCTATCTAAACTTCCTTTAGTTGTAGCATTTCTATTGCAATAATGTAACAGGATTCATTTAAAACAATAGGTTTTGATCGTTTAGTGTAATGCCAGCCTAAAGTGGGAAAGCCATGACACATCAAGAGAAAAGTTAAATAGAATTTCGACAACGTGGCCGATATACCTGTAACAGGTATTTTGGAACGATATTTTTGTGGAACGGATGTAACAGTGACTGAAAAGTTGAAATACCTGTTATTCGCGGCGACGCTGTTCCGAGTCCAGATACGCCGCCCTCACTGTTCCGAGTCGAGGCACACCCCCTACGCACCTACACAGACACGCACACACAAAAAGTACGCAAGATCACGTAAACGAATACGCCAAGGCCAAATACTAGGCGTACAAAAATATCGCTGGAACGCAAGGAATAGCTAGTAACGCGTATTTAAAATACTATGTATTTCAAATACTAGTGGTATCACCGATATACAAGGAACAACACGTTCCAGAGCAACAGTAGTATTTTAGGAACACCTAGTATTTTAGGAACAGGTAGTATCAAGCATATTTCGAGTAGGAACTAATACGAGCCACTTTTTCGTCCTGTATACTTCATTCTGAGCAAAGAGACGGAGCTGTTTTTAATAAAGGAAAAAATTCATCCTGATGTTACATTTATTCTCGTGTGATATGCAGATATAAAATACAGATTATAGTATTCAGCATGTCATTTTGTTTTTTTTTAACATCCTTGATAATTTTTTTTACTATGATTCGCTGTTACGTTGGTTAACCTGGTTGCAGATAACAATACCAATGGCGGTGATGTTGAATACTTTGTATACGTCTAGAAAGTAAAATTCGAATTGTTGAACAGAGTGTTATTGTGATAGTTGATATTGTGTATTTAATGGATGTGACAGTATTTATTAGGTGTTTATATTTTTAGGTTCTACACGTAAGCGTTTCTATTTCTGCTTTGACCAGACGAAGGTTGCAGTTATTGATTTTCTTTACATTCATATCACAACGAATGTTCATTCATATTTTAAAACAGCGCGTAAAGAATCCAAACAGTTTTAATCACATGTTTTTATAATTAAGCATTATTAATTTTGTACTTTGCAACGATGAAGAAAGTTTTAAACTTTGTTAAAGGTAAAAGGGATGATAAGAAAGACAGTAAAGTTGTTAATAGTCATATATCTGTTGAAATAACAAACCCTTCAGGTCATAAAGTTCCAAGTGAAGATGAACATTTAAGTGGATTACAGTCAGGTTATGGATATGATGTAGATTTAAATGGCAAAGATAGAAGTATGACAAAAATTCATAAAGCCGCATGGCAAGGCAATCTGGATAAACTTAAAATCCATGTCAAAAAATTTGATGTAAATCTGACAGACGAATTTAACAGAACACCCCTACATTTTGCATGTGCCCATGGCCACACAAATGTAGTTTCATATTTACTTAATAATAAAGCAGTTGCTGACATTTATGACAGTGATGGAATGACCCCATTATTAAAGGTAAGATTTTAAGTGTGATTAACTTACTTTATAAATAATATAATTATAACAATGAAATTATAACCATCAACAAATATTTGTGACTGTAGGTGAACATAATCATGACGAAAAATCTGCTTCCCAACGATCTAACCTAATATCGGGTGCCCACTGTGACATATGTACAAAGTTCAAAGGCCTGATGCCTAACCTCTGTCCCCACAGCTTGTAAAGGATAAGCTAAATAATATGGCTTATTCCTAAACAATTATTTTTTCATATCAATTAAATTTTCGGACTCAAATAACCGTTCATAAAGCAATACGATACATTAAAGAATCAATGTAAGTAACGTTCTAGTGTGTAATACTAAATTTTTTTAAACTGATAATAATTTTCATGTTTCTAAACATTTTAGTATTTACTAAAATATATGTCCAAAAACACTTAATGCAGAAAATTATATTTTGATATTTAAAAAGTTAAGCTTTATTTAGAACTGTGGTGTATATTTTATTATCTCAACACAGACTAGGAGCCCCCATGCAGTTCAAGAAACAAGGCTTTTTAAGTAACATACACATGACTTTTTGGAATCGCTAAAAAAGATTGGCATTCTAACCACAGTTGACAAAATTTCTAAATTAACACATCACAAACTTGTGGCAAGATAAAATTTAATTTGACAGTATGTTTGCATGCACTCATACTAGTCTCACCATGTCCTTTATAGTGTTTTTCCAGTATTTTTTAGTCCTTTTACAATTGCTTGTAATCATTTACCTGGTATAATATTAACGAGAATTTAACAATATTAAAGTGTTCTGTCATGTGTCTGAAAATGTATCAGTGGGCATCATCCCAATTTTTACATGCACACACACACACACACACACACACACACACACACACACACACGTGTACCGGTACTGCTAAATGAATTATGATATGTCCATATCTAAACTGTATATGGCTAAGCATTAATATAGACTGGGTTAGGTTTCAACATTAACTTTTACATAAAACACAAAACAAACAACAGACAAAGACAGAAAACAACAAATTCATAACACTAACATACATCAACAAACAAACTGAAAAAATTGCCCACAAATTCAAACAAGCAGGATACAGAATCGCTTACAAAACTACTAACAAAACAGAACACACACTATCAAAACGCATGCCCAAAGCACAAAACAAATTCGACCTACCTGGTGTATACAAGCTAAATTGCTCAAATTGCAATAAATTCTACATAGGCCAGACAGGACGTAGCTTCAAACAGAGATACATTGAACACACAAAAGCGCTCCACACCACTACAGAATCTACCTTTGCAAACCACCTCATTGAAGCAAACCACACATATAAAAACATCGACAATAACATGAACATTCTACACGTACACACAAAAGTCTGAAAACTAGACAATCTAGAACAATTAGAAATATACAAACACACAAAAACAAATAAAAACGACATCCTAAACGAACAGACACAATTCAAATCGCACGCATTATTCGAACACATCTCACCACACACACACACACAGCTTCAATCTTTCGAATAACTATCCTGTCGCCAACAACAAGACGGACAACGCTACCTATGGCAGCCTCTGATGAAGCCTTCTAAAGGTGAAAGCCGGTTCAGGCTGTAAGGTAAAACTTTACGTTTTTACTTATAAAAAACTTAGTGTTCCGATTCGTCAATACTTTAGTGATATTTAGTTGAATAAAAAATTAAAAGATTACCAGCAACAGTGTAAAGAACACTTAGAAAGAATGTCAGATTCCAGAGTGGCCAAACAAGTCTGGAAACCTATGAACACAGGTGTGTGGGTAGACCCAGAAAGAGATGGCTGGAAGATCTTTGAAGGCAGAACACGCAGCACCTTGTCTATGCAGTGTTGTGAAGATGATAATGGTATCTGATTGGAAAATTGTCAAATATGAAAATAAATAATTGATATCCTGACATGAGTAGTTGTGAGCCTATCAAATGTTTTCATAAGCTTATATAATAACAGACAAACAATTTGTATCATAGATAAATTTCACAAATTCTTTCTCCAATAAATATATCGCAAAATATATTTTTTTAACATGACACATTGGTACATGAACATTCAGCTTTAGATTATCAGACAATATGGCATTTGACATTGAAATTAACATCGTCTTACTTTTACTTTGAGGGTCAATCAGTTGTAAGAACAAGTGTGAGTCATATAATCATTTAGTAGCATAGTACTATATGAATTAATCACATACATGTATACAGATTAGTTTATATCCTTACAAAGATCTTAAGCTCTCTCTCTCTCTCTCTCTCTCTCTCTCTCTCTCTCTCTCTCTCTCTCTCTCTCTCTCTCTCTCTCTCTCTCTCTCACACACACACACACACACACACACTCCCTCACTTACTCACTCACACTTCACTTCTTGTTGAAGATCTGACTGCTTCCTGTATGTACTATGCCAGTGGTTCCCAAAGCCAACAATGTTTCAGGGGGTCCACAGACACTTTTAAGAAAAAAATAGAATATACCACAATTTTCTCAGATTTTTTATGGTGTAAACTCTAAATCTAAATTTTAGAATCTTAAAACAATTAGTAGAAGAATCCAGTATTTTTTTTGTTCAAACTAACTGTAATTTTAAAAGTAATTTCAAACTAATGGCTTTAATAATATCTTTAAATCATGTCATGTAGCAGATCTGTTTGTCTGCCGAACAGACTAGACCTCTCTCTTACAGTACAAGAAGAAAATTCATTGGCAGAACTTTCAACTGACAGTTCATCACAATTACAGTTTCCTAAATTACAGCCAGCTGACTTCTGGTTATATGTAATTACTGACTATCCTGAACTTGGGAAAAGAACTTTGGAGTGGTTAACTGTGTTTTCCTCTACTTATTTGTGTGAAACCACTGTCTCCCTGCTCACATACTTAAAGTCAAAGTAAAGAAATAAACTTGATGTCGAGAGTTATTTAATACTGAAATTATCAGACATTAAACGAGCTAATTATGCAAAAGCAGCTTCATAGTTCACACTAAACTATGTTTGATATCATCAATATTATAATTTTGCAAATTAAGAGAATTTTGATTTGAATACATTTTAATTAAAGTTTAAAGTTTCCATCATATTTACTGTTTGTTTTATTTCAGAACTCAGACGGGGTCCGTGAATTTTTTTTGGGGGGGAGGGGTCCACGGACTGAAAAGTTTGGGAACCATTGTACTATGCAATACTACTGGTAGTATAATGCCATACAAGAAATCATATAACCACTATACCGGTACAACACTTGACATACAACTGTATCGTGTAGAAAGCCATGTGAGACAAAAAACATGTTAATTATCTAGACCTAATGTTTGTTATTTTCTTCTCTACATAACTTTCCTTATCCTTATACAAACTTTTGATCACATCATAGTTATCAGTATACTATAACTTTACATTTCTTTTACCAGTTAAAAAAATATATTTTATTTCAACTATTATCACAAAGCATGAGTTTTTCTCACTATATCTCAAAGATTTGATCTCCCAGATACTGTTTTTAGTATTATCTACTCATTTTCTGTTGTACAAGTTTTGTAGAACTTCCTTGTTCACATTCTGTGTTTCGAGAATGATTCTCCAGTATCTACATTAAAATCATTTAGCCTGCCAAACAAAACCTACAGGAAATTACAGTTTAAATAATTGCCTAACGTACTTATAATTAATTAATTAATTCTTCATACTTCTGTAGGCAGTAGAGTGTGGCGTCAAGGACTGTGTAAACATTCTTATTGAAAAAGGAGTCGATGTCAATGTAGCAGATACCAATGGCAACACGAGCCTTCACTTAGCTGCCAAACATGGATTTTTCAATATAATGTCTACCCTCTTGAAAAATGGAGCTAATTATGACTGTTCTAACAATGTAAGTAAATTACACTTATATTAAAATATTAGTAAATATTCATTTGATATGTAAATATCTTGCTTTTCATAACTTTTGTCAGTGGTGTTCATTGGTAAGTCAAATAATGTTCGAAATAATAACCTGTAAGATTGATTAATACGTTTATGGCAATTATCTTGATTTTCAGTTATACATACTTTACAATGCCAAACAGAAAATCATCTTTAGGAAGGTTGACAATAAATGCAAGATGAAAAAGACTTTCCTTAACATCAGAAATACAACAAGAGTGTGACAAAAGGCTTACACCTCAACAAAGTAGGCAGACAAATGTTATGGTTGCTGCAAGGGCTGAATAAAAAATTCTTTGAGGTGAAAAAATAAATTAAACAGTAGTTTTAATTATAAGTGGTTCATCAACTACACAAATGAACCTGACATAGGAAAAGTATGATTATCTCTCATAAGTCCACCTCTAGAAACCTTAAAATAATTATTGAATTGAGTTCAGCTTTTCAATTTACATCATTAGGAGACAATGAAATAGTCAAAGGAAATTTCATGCCTACTTTTAAAATTCAAGGACAAATCATGTCATAGGGTCATTACAACCATTAAGCAATGGTGTTTCTAAATTCCTTCAAGTATACTTCATCACAGATCAAACTACAATGGATCTTATTAGTAATTTAGATCAAACGTTAGTAACAGAGCTTCAAAATTTACTTCATGGAGTAAACCATATGTGGATGAACTGTACTATGTGCTTTTGAATTATTCACTCTTTGACAGATAATGAATGAATATAGAAAAGACAGATATTCATACTGATTGAAAAGTGAATAATACAGAGCATCAGGGCCTAATAATTCATGCTAGGGATTACAGACAACATTGGATTTCAGAAACACACCAAGCTTATGTTGCTTTGCAATACCCTTTAATGTTTTGTCAAGGAGAAGATGGGTACCACTTTACATTGAAACTAAGGGATTCTAATACAGAAAGAAGAACAAATAAGACAGTTTCAGCTATACAGTTTTATTTGAATCGATTCATGGTTAGAAAACATGGAGTACAATCATTTGACTTATTACAAGCAACTGTTGAATCAGTATATTGTAGACATGTACAGGGTCCACCAGTAAAATCAAGACAAAGTCATATTTGAATTTCCCACCTCATTTGACTTCAGTGATAGATCATTGTTGACATTCACGCAGGGCAGATGTTTGTAGTAACTGTGTATAACTCAAAATGTCCAATCAAATAAGATCGAGTGAGGAATATAATCAGAGAGCCGCGATCATTGAAGGCCTTTATGCTGGGTGTTCACAGACCAAAATTATTCGGTTTTTTGGGTACCCAAGATCAACTGTATATGATGTTGTGGCAAGATATTTTACTTTAGAGGCGACCAAAAAAGGTTCTGCTAACCCGACGAGGAAGACCCACTCAAAAGAAAAGTCGGTAAGGACCCCAGCAATTATCCAAAGGGCTCAAGAACTCATTTCCGAGGACCCAGGGCTGTCTCTGACGAACCTGTTGAAAATTCTGGATGTGAATGAAACCACAATGTGTCGAATTGCTGAAGAGGATTTATGTTACAAGTCCTATATAATAAAAGTTCGACAAATGCTCTCAGAGGCTGCCAAGGTGAAGAGAGTTGCTCCTTGTCACTTGCTTCTGTTTTCATTGAAAAATGAAACTGCGAGACGGATCAGATTTTTTTCTGATGAGAAAATTTTTTCTGTCGATGCTAAGGTGAACTGGAGGAATGACTGTTGGCTCACCTGTGTCCCAAAGGTGTCCCCATAATATCTAGGACGAAGTTTCCGGCTTCTATTCACATCCTAGGTGTCGTCTCCAGTGGGGCCACGTCATGCCACCACATTTCTTTCAAAAGAAAGAAACCCTTACAAAGGAAGTATATTTACATGTTCTGTCAACTGTTGTGAAGCCGTGGATGGATACCGTGGTCGCCAGGAGGCCATACATCTTCCAGCAGGACGGCGCGCCAGCACACACGAGTCACTTAATTCAGTGAAACATATGAATATTGTATGATCTACTCCAGCATTTCCCAAACTGTGTGCCGCAAAGCCTGGCTGGGGGTCACAAAATTTTACAAAAATAAAAAAATATAAGATAAAGTAAAATCTCTAACATCCGCTCAACAGTAGTCCGTTAAGGACCAAGGCGTACCGCGCGGCTTTTTGAGTTAGTGCGACGGTGTATGGCTAGTACTATGCGCCACCAGCCGCTAGTTGTAGTATTCACAGCCAGGAGCGGCGCTGTTATCTCAGCGCCTACTCAGTTTGCCTCACTACGCTGAGTGCACACCATACGGAACCTCCGCCGGGAATTGAACCCGGGACCACGAGCACATCAATCGCCCCGTTAGCCACTAGACCACCTGGAGGCTCAAAGTAAAATCTCTAACTTGGCAAAAACAGAAATAAAAAGCTGTTTCTTTACTGAGTTAATAGTCCTGTCTTGAAAAATAAATGTAGTCCTGATAAATTTGTGGTACAGATGGACAGGCCCACTGACATAACTGGGAAATCACAAGTTCTACTAAGATAAGTAAGTAACATTTATTATTATGGTATATTACGCTGCAGTGTGATTTTAAAGTCATCGTGAAAAGGTACTGATGGTGAGGAGGGGGTCGATATGTAGAGGGAGGGAGTGTGCCGTGGCTTCTGACTATTTATTTGTAATGTGCTGTTGATTAAAAAAGTTTGGGAAATGCTGGTCTAGTTCACCCATGCCATAGAAATTTCAAAGACTTCAGTGACTGGATAATATAGAAGACACAAACTGTATTATAAAGAAGTTGACTCTCCATGACATATTACCTTCACATGTCAACATTATTCCAATATATGAAACCAGTAAAAGATGTGGTGTCTGAGACTAGTGAAGAGTAGTCAATAACTCAAGACAAACTGGTCAGGCACAGGTTGTATTCTATCCTGGCTACCTTCACAAACACAGCATTAAGTATAGAGGGCATGTAGTAGCTTGACATGAACTAGTATTGCCAGGAACAATAATGCAAAGGTATCAGACTGAAACAGGTTACATATATTAAAGGCAGCCTCTCTATTTTCTGACCATTTTCACTAGGCAACGTCCTCGGTCCCAGGTACCAGGTTGAGAGAGTTATTGTGTTCTAAAACATATATTATATGAAATATAAATTACTTTTGCAACATTGATGTTTACTTAATATACAGCATTCCTTTTTTATACAGCTTATTTTTATGAAGTCTGTTTAATTCGGGATTAACTCTTCTATATGTGGATTAACTCTTTTATGCTGTAAAAATTTGAAGTTAACAAATTTGTATAGCTTTAGAAAATTAAAAATAATTATTTATGTTTCAGATAGGAGAAATGCCTCTCCACATAGCAACAGATCAGGAACATGGAGAATTAGTCGAGTTATTGCTTCAATTTGGTGCACATGTGAACGTTGTGGACAGGGACAACAGAACTCCTTTAATGCTAGCAGCACGAAATGGTATAAATACACTTGTCACATTATTCCTTGGCCACGGAGCTCATTTGGATGCATGTGATTCTAATGGTAACTTTTAAGTTTATGCTAACTATATTTGCTTTTAAAAAGACTCAGTGCTATCAAGACATTGAGAGAGAGAGAGAGAGAGGGCAGGGGAATTTCTTGATTATGATTTTATCCCAAAATATGCTGTCTGTCACAGCAGTGCTCTAACAGTTTAATGACTACAAAACTTAATCGAATGTATTTTATAAGACTTTTACTTTTTGTCATATTGCTAGTTACTGATTGTTTTACTACAATTTTGTTTTTCAGTGTAAGTTGCTCAAATAAGGCATTTAGTAACAAGGTAGTAGTCACTTGACAAAATGTTAAATTATTAAAAAAGTAATGCCTTAAAAAAATGCTTACTGTAATACCTGATTTAAATAAATTTAAAATAAAGAAACATAATGTCTTCAGTAAATATAACAACTGAATAGTATCAATTCCAACTGTGATATTATAAGGGATATCCAGTTTAGTAACTTCCAGTTTTAAGTATTGCCAATGCAGCACTAAAATCACGTTAGTGCATATTGAAATATAATTAAATTTGAATTAACACCTCACATATTCAAATATGTAATATAATGAAATTTGTATTCATTGACAAGCCTCATGTATGAAGCACCAATTATGTAATATTATTTATACAGAATTAATTCATTTATTGATTTTCTTGTTTAAATGATTAATTAACTTTGGAGTAGCCCTACATTGTTGGTGCCAAATTATGTAATACTTTGTAATTTACTTATTAACGCCTCACGTCAAGGGTCAATATATTTATTATTATATAATTTTTTAGGTATCTATTTATTTAGGTATTCCGTTTGTTGATTTTATAATCACACTTTTGATGTGCCAAATAATTAATCTTGAGAATTTGTAATATGTAATTGTTAAATATAAAATGATAATATAGCGTTTCTATGATTTTAGGTTATTTTGGTATATGTTTTTATTTCAAGGATACATTAGAGTTAGGAATATTTTATTTTTCTTTAAAGATTACTTTCTCTTACCTTCAGTACACCAAGTATGTACTAGATGTCGCATGAAATCTTCATCAGATTAAACTCACATCATTCTATCAGTAATTCATTAACCAAATGACAAATTAACCAAATAACAAAATAATTATACAATGTCTTTTCACGGTAAATAACAAAATTCCTTTATTTATTTCTTAAGTTTTTTCACAGTAAAATAATTAAATAATGTTCAATCAACAAATACCACAGCTCAATTTACAGAATTAATTTCGCTCAGCGTAGGTTGGTACACTGACATTTATCACAGGGACATTAATTAATAAGTTTTGGATTAGTTAAAATTTAAATAACTTAACATGAGTTCTTGGGACTACAATTGAATTTACGAGAATGCCCTTTGTGAAGTACAAAATAATTACAATTCTATTATATCTTAAATAAAAATGACAAATTATTTACAACTCGATGACGTAAAGATGTTTTGCGCATGCGAACAGGTTGATTCTTAGTTTGATAAATAACAACAAAATTCTTATGATTTCTTTTATAAATTTGCTAACTGCTATAATTTTTTATTGTTCGACTAAGCTTTTCGTCATTACTGACATCTTCAGGTCTTAAACCTATGACGAAAAGCTTAGTCGAACAATAAAAAATTATAGCAGTTAGCAAATTTATAAAAGAAATAGTAAGGATGGCTGCTAATTTAAACAATACGAAGAATAAAATTCTTATGGCTAAACACAATAAAATAATTATAATCCAACCAATGGGTAACAGCAAAATTAATATAGAATATTGAAACTTTCAACTTGTGAAACTTACTTGTCTTTGAGACTACTGAGTCTGTCTCAAAGCTGACGAAGGCGCACATCACGCCGAAACGCGTACGGGAAGAAAAGACAAGTAAGTTTCACAAGTTGAAAGTTTCAATATTCTATATTAGTTTAGTGCTGTGAAAAAAGAAGATGAACAATCAAAACAACAGCAAAATTGTTGTATAAAGTGATAGTGTTCAGTGTGCTATAGTGTTTACATCAAGTAATCAGATAGTCTAAGTTCATGTGTCACAGTTGAGTTACTTTCAAAAATATTAAATTGGATTTATCTCACCAACTGTGATACTCTTCTGGTTGGTTATTGAATATTTCACTTTTTAACATAGATTATTCTTCGTGGTTCACTTAAACTATTTATCATCATGGAATTAATTCTCACTGGGTTATATTCGTGACATAACCTGTTTTAGGTTTGACTCTAATTGCAGTTTCCTGACCAAGAATATAGCAGAGATTCCGTCTTTACACTTCAAGTTCCAACAATAGAGTGACGTGTTTTTGTGAATTTTACTAGCTTCTTGGTGCAAAATTAGCAAAATTCCAGTTGGTCTAAATCGTATACATTGTTTACAACTATGGCTTCTATCTTAGACAGAATAAACATTTGATTGCTAGTTACAAAACTCTCATCTTATACTAAATACAATCTCAACGATATTATAAATGAAATCCTTATATACTGAATTAATTTGATACCTCACAAGCTGGGTTTTTGCTAAGTATATTGATATGTTACATTTACGCCTTTCTACTCAATCTTATTATTAATGCCTAAAAAGTCCTTCTCTATACCCTTAATACTACAAAACATTCGCTATTAACATTAGATAACATTGATAGTTCAAAAAAAATATATATATATATTAGTATTAGTCATGATAAATGTTAACATCCCTTTTGTCTTAAATTCCTACTGTATACAGTATAATCACAATAGATTGCTTTATAGACCCTTTAACACTATTAGTTTCTTAAGGCACATTGCTATTTTACATAATATAATAATCATAATTCAGACATATTCTCTAATATAATAATCATAATACTGACATATTCTCTGTCACATTAATACAGTTACCGGTAGTTTAAGATTTACCATAATAAATTAATATAAGTTTTATATAACAAAATTCAACAACCATTCCAACTAAACATTTCGGCATTAATCTTCAGTATTGAACTAAATCCTATAATATCTAGTTTATCATTTTAATTTTTACCAGTTATATTCCTTGAGAATACATTAACACAGAAAACATAATAATAACAGAAAGTCAATCCATAACTTCTGATTACTGTTTTACTGTTCTAGTGTAGTTATACCACACTACACTTCTTCATAACTTATTATTTGGCATAAAATTATTGTTTAACAAACCTTATTCCTGAACTAAAACAATTTTCCCTTAACAATATTATATATCATATTAATTAGTTATGCATTAGGTGATATTGCTCTTACATATAAATAATAAAACATGACACAAAGTATTCAACTTCAACAAGTATAATAGTGTTTTAACTTGACTTGTAAACCTTTCCTTAACTGTGTCATATAGCAGTTTATAACATTAACAAAACATGGTATTGCAAACATTTTACAAAATAAATCTAATATTTTATTTTTTATTTTGTACTTCAGTTGGCTTAGTCACAAGTAGTTAAGTGATTCATTTTTTCACAACTCTATACTTTCCAAAATGGGTAAGTTTCTAAGGTTCATTTAAGGGAAACCGTCATGTTACAATATTCATGTTGAATTTTCTGATATGTTGGCTAGGCACTAATATGAGACACTTATATGCATGTTGTTGTATATGTTTTTAATATTTCAATAAATTAAGATACCCACCACATTCTCATGTGAAATGTGGTCTGTGATCAAAATGTGTCCCAGACAGAACTTACTTTCTGTATCCATAGATATTATGAAGTACCAATGACATTTTGAGCAACAATGTGATTAATAGTGGTTTACTTATATAAATGTTTTTTCTGTGAAGTTTTCAGAGAGACATATTGATTCAAGTGTTTTGATGTGATAGTCTTAATGTGGTATTGTTAAAACCACTTGTAGTGTTAAAATATGTGTATATCTATAATTATCAGACTGTAAAACATGAATTTAAAATATTTTTTCATAATTCTATTAATAGTTTAAGATTTACTATGTAGTTTAAGGAAACCATTAATATGGAACGGTTTCCATATTCCAGTTCTAATAGTTACTTTGTTTTCATTAAAAGGTTGGACTGCAGAAGATTATGCTTTAATTGGAGGCCATGAACAACTTGCAGCAGAATTAAAAGTTCCTGTTACTGAACTTCATATAGATGAAGCAAGAACTATACAAAATAATTCTGTAAATACAGTAGCACCTCCTCATAAAACAGATAATGAAGATGAAAACATAGAAAATATGGTAGGTAATCAAATTAGATAAATCATCAGGCTTCCTATTTGTAGTTGATGGTCTGATACGAAGTTATGTACTCATAAGTCAAATATAAATTGTAATATAAGCACTGAACTTAAAGTTTAATTTAAACAAAAAGAATATATACATCTCTCAAGATTAACCTCTACGTATCCACAATTATTCTTTCTTTGTTTCCTTTATTAACAAAAAATGTATTGATTACAATGAATAGTGATTAATAACAAGATTAATAAACCTATAATTACTATTACTGTGGCCCTACAGCCCAAAGTCAGGTAGGCTTTTTTAATTTTTGTCTCCACTCATTTCTCTTCACCACTGCTCTCTTCCAATGCCTTATTCCCAATTCTCATGATGTGCAATTCCCTTCTCCCATGTTATTCTTGGTTGGTATTTTTTGTTTTCCTCCATCCACTTGCTCTGTAATTCCCAAAATATATATTTACTGCAAATAAAAACTACATATATTGTCAAATTTTTATTTGTCAACAATCCATACATATGAGGTAGGATTCACTTAAAAGAATACATTTTGCTTAATTAAATTGGTTACTATCAAATTTGCCATAAGCAGCAGCGTAGCTCAGTAGAAGAGTGCTCACTTTGCACTATGTGCTGTGGGTTTGGCTCAAGGTCAAGTCAGTCCAGTCATGTCTACCTAACTCAGCACTGTGCATGGTTAAGTACAGACTGATTCTCTCTGATTCTGTGGTATGAAATGTAACTCAACTAGATGACACAACAGTCCATGTGCTCAAAACTTGAGGGAAGATTATGATTGTGGTGGTGGGATGATGTTGATGACGATGATGATGATGATGAGACCGTTGCTTAATTTTTAAATGAAAATCATGATATAATTCTCCTTATCTAGCACAACAGCCCTACACGAGCCTTGGCCTCCCTAATGACATATCATCATTGGTCACAGTTCTGAGCCAACATCGTCCAGTTTCAAACACGTAGCTTATTCACACCATGTGTACACATTCGTTTGAATCTATCTCTTTCTCTTCACCCTTTGGGATGCTCCATTATAATTTTTCTTTCTGGCTCACTCCTGCATATGGATATTATTTCCAGCCCATTTAACCCTCATTGAACTTGAACTGAGCTTGAGTTGTTGATAGCTCTTTGTAACAGTACAGATATGACCATCCCGAACCATTGCGAATTTGAACATATTTTTGTATTTGAAAATATTATTGGGGTAAAACAATGTACGCAAATCGGAGTCAAGGTTGACTAGTTCACAGCGAGAAGCAGTTATTTTTAGCCACCTGACATTTGAACTTTGTATATTAGACAAAACAATATGAGACGTCATCAGCCAAACCCAACCGACGTCACAGGAATGTAAGACGTGTCAGCAGTATGTCAACAATTTGCGCTTGAGTTAACAAAGTCAGTCGTTATACAACATCTCATGGCGACGGACGCAGGCAGCTTTCGCCCCTGTTTTAATATACCCAGTGATACAGCCGTAAAAAGTTCCGCGGAACCAAATCGTCAGGCGCCCGAATAAGTAGCTAAAACGTAACATTCTCAAAGAAAAGCAGTTTTACTTGATTAATATAAATTAAAGTAACAGTTTCGGTATAAAAGATGAAAAAGGAGTTGTGCGGAGTGAAGGAGAACAAGTGAGGAGACTGAACTGTTTCGGACTATCAAGGAATTTCAGATGAGTAACACTCGGGGAATATAAAGTAAATTAAATAAGGGGTAGCAAAATTAAATACCATTTTTCTGGGTTTAATAATTAATTAACAAATAAAAATGGAGATCTCCTAAAGGTATTGGGCGAGAGCTTGTGTGTGTGTGTGTGTGTGTGTGTGTGTGTGCGTGGGGTGAAAATTATATTAGAAAAAAGAGCGCTGGTTTGCGGAATTTAGATTAGAATGATTTCTGTTGATTAGAATAACATAGCTTTTCTTCATGGGTAGTAATAAATAGTAAAATGTAATTAAGGAAGGGAAATAAGATTGTGTGTTAGACCAATAAGAATTGATTATTTGGTAACGAAAATCACATATAAATTTATAAGTTTTGATGAATTAATAAAAATATAGAATGTTAATTTGAAAATACTGGGCTAGACTAATTATTTATTGCAAACAACCATTTTGCTTTTCAGCTCATCCAACCGAACCTTGGACCTGGTAAGTGAAATTTCCGATGTTGGTAGTCATTAAAGATGGCGGCTAAAATAGTCGAAAAGTAAGTTTGTAAACAAAGTTTGAAATAATAAAGTAGAGTTTAAAGGGAAGATAAATTGTTTCATCTTAATATATTTCATGAGTAAAATGCCTCTACCACAGGCTGTTCTCATGTAAAGCTACCAAAATCCTTCTCAGGATCTTCCTTTCAACCATGCTATTTTGATTCTCATCCTTCTCTGACATTGCTCAGGTCTCAGAGGCATAAATTAGTATGGATTTTACCATGGTTTTGTTGAAACAAGTTTTGTATTTCTATTGAAAAGATATTTTAAAAGTGATTTAAAATAGCATAGTAAGCCCTATTTGCTGCTATGAATCTTACTGCAACTTCCTTTGAAACACCACTGCCCCAAGTTACTAAGGACCCCAAATACATACAAATTTTTAGCCTGTGAAAGCAGTAGTTGCCATTGTTAATATCAGATGGCACATTTGGCCTGTGAGCTTTTCCTGTTTCCATATAAACTTGGTTTTAGACTGGATTGTACAGGCTTTATCTATTGTCAGGAAGGATTCCTCCACAGACCTCCTACTTCTTTCAGTAATGACTATTTCATGAGCACAACCTAATATCTGAGTTAATCTTTAAAATATTGTACCTCATGTTTGCACTTCTGATTCTACGTTGACTTTCTAGTATGATACTAAATATGAAGCATGCCAGGCATTCTTTTGGCAAAGTTCATGTTTATTGTTCAGTCTCTCTGAGATGTTTCAAGTAAACCGAACTAAACCATTTATCTAGTTAATTGTGCATTTTCGCCAGTTTGATTACTTTATTGTGTATTCTTCATTCCTTCATTAGCATATAGAGTTGATTCATATTAATACTGTTACAAGCAGTCTTCAAGTTTATGAAGAGCTGCTAAGTATTCACCCCAAAATCTTCTGTCATAGCATTAAAATTGTGTTAATCGTGATATAAAATTAACATTAATGAAGACAGTCCTTGTTGTCATACCAAGGGTGTAGAATTACCCTTCCGTGCTCTATAGAATTACCAAAAAGTATAGAATTGAATGCCTTTATGTATCAGAGTGGAAAATAGTAATGTTCTAAACATCGTAACACACTAATAGAATAAACTTGTGTTAGTTATCTAAAGCCACTAGCCAGTTGGTCTACGCTCAATTTATTACCATAATTGCTCCTCCAGGTGATGAGTACAAACTCCATAAACTTAAATTCATGTCAGTTTCCTTGAATGCTTTTGTTTTGATTTTATGCATTTTCCTGACACTTGAGTCTAGAGTATATTTAATGGCGTATGTTAAATTTTCTCACGGAATCTCATCAGATCTGCACTGACTTTAGTTGTATATTATCTGATATAATATATCTCCTACAAAAACTAAAAAACTTTTTTTCCTAAAAACTTCAGTATGGTAAATTGTGTATTTTATGTGTGTTTCTGATTTCTGCACCTGTGTATGTGTTTGTGTGTGCACGCACGTGTCCACGGACATACAAATATCATACAGATAAAGTTGAAAAATGAATGAGAGATAATTTTAGCACACAGAAGAATACCAACCAAAGATTGTTTTATCATATTCTCGGAGTTATTAATTCTTTATTAAAAAATCATGATTCCCTATGTTTTACATATGATAATTACAGTTTCTTATGAAAATTTTAATTTTTAATAATATAACTGTTGTTTGATGTACAATGTCATTAAAACCTAATATGATATTTTCAAGAATGTAGAAGAAGAAAATTATGCTGCTCAAGCAATACAAAAGACAAAGGAAGGAATTAAATCTCCACCAAATGTGAGTAAACCTATACATAAGTAATATTGTAACATTAATATTATTATTGTTTTTCTTCTTGCTTGCATCATTATTAAAATAAACATCAATAAATTTCTCACTTTAGTGTAATGCCATAAACAGTTATCTTTTTTATAAGTCAAGTGTACATTTGCTTTCTAAATGGTTCTTTCATCACAGATGAAGAGAGTACAATATGTCCAAATAACGTGATCCAGCATTAAATGAGAAGCCATTTGTCAGTGGAAATTTGTGGTTAGCCAAATTGAACAGTTACTAGTTTTCTTTAATTTTAATATTTGTTTTGGAACTATTAATATACAGACATTTAGTTTTGTACATGTATAAATTAAAAAATAAACATACTCAAACTATAATTTAAGGAAATCTCTAAGTAAATTCAGAAATATTCAGTAAATTTCTTACAAGCATGTAATTTTCAGAAAAACAATAAAGGAGATGTTTATACCAAATTGTTTGCTATGTAAACATTGAAAAAAAAGTTTGCAAAAAAATTATAGGGAAAACCTAATTATTTTTCATGTTTTTAGCATTCTTAGGAAATAAGTGTATGTACCCATTTTAGTCTCCATTAATGTCACCTTACTTTCCCATTAATATGGCAATGTGTCGTTTTTGTTTTGAGTGTAGATAACACTAATCCCTGTCACGTACATCCTTTCTACAATTCAGTTTCTTGTTTGATTTTGTACTTGAATGTCACTTACCTTAACCATAACTTTACTTAAAACACATAAACACAGTTGTTCATCTATACTTGTTATTTATGCTATAATGCAGAGAGCTATAAGTTAGTTAACCACAGAATATCACACACTAAATAACACATTGAATTGTTTCACTGTCTGCACTTCTACTGTGTGTTACACACTGATGTTTGCTTATACACAGTTATGTCTGGTATGAGTTTAGATTTTTATGCTTTAATAGGCCTATAAGTAAGCACAGCTTACACTTTTGATAACAATCATTTTTAACAGGACAGTCACCGTATGTAGTATGGAACAATCATCAGAAGTATTATAACTTTATGACAAGTAGTAAAAAGTGTTTTATCTTGATTGTTATAAAAAACATTTAAACTTTAAAAAAACTATTGTTTTTCCTATTTAAAAAGCTTGGTTGTGTGCTTTTCATGTGGGAAGTCCAATTCCTTTCCTTCTCAAAAAGGGAATGTGAAAAAATTACTTCAGAAATGTCTGAATATATGGTTGTACCAATTTTTCATATGGAATTGATAATGATAAACTTACAGTTTGTTTAGCTTAATGTTTTTTCATGATAAAGTTTATTAAAAATAATATCCTAATAACATATTTAATATGAGAACTTTCAACAGAATGCTGTATGCTTGTAAGAAAGCAAAATTTGAATATTATGAAGATATTGGTTTGTTCTTAAACTAAAAATAGTACAGTACATCTATATCTCAAGTCTCTACATTCCTCAAGTGTCCATACCTTCCTTTTGAACTGTAGTAGAGCTTATTATGTTCTCACTTTCTTTACTGTTTCTATCAACATCTTACTATTTATGTAATCATACCATGAAATTCTTTGTGCCTTCAATACACCCCTCTGTTTTAGAATTGCATCTGTTTATTTATTCGTAACCCTTGCTGTTCTCCTTCATATGTCTTCTTTGAAGCAATAGATCCCTTTAAGATCTTTCTTTCAAATATTAGATATGTTCCTTATCTGTATTTGTAACGTACATTGCCATACATCGTATTACTGTTTTGTACATACTCAGCATACAAACAAGAAATTTCTACTGATCTTGTCTTGCTTAAGTGTTTTATATCTACTATGCACTTTATCATCGACATAACAGAGTTATTTTGTCTCTACTTAATTCTGCTTTGTTAGGCATTAAATCACTACTTTGCATTTTGCTGCTGACAAAGTGCTGTAGCACTTAAAATTCTTGACTGTGTACCTCCTTAAGTGTGTCTCTCCTGTGCCATTATTTCCCCTTTTTCTTTTTACTATTATGTTTTAGATTCTCTTCTGTTGTTTTATTTCCACCTCCTATTCCTTGCTATTATTGGTAGATCATAAGCATGCCCTAGTATTTTAACTAATTTCTCTATTTTCCTTTCAGTGCCCTTATCACTCCTTCCAATACATCAAACTATCAGTGTCACTACCACTGCTGATACTATATCACCTATAAAATTTAAGATAGAGAGACCTCACATTTGGTTGGGCCAAATATAAAATTTACTCTGAATACCCCTCGGGTTCGGGCGTCAAATATAATTAACTCGACATTGGTCGTTAACGAAATTTACTTGCTTTTGGTTAATTTTAATTATATTGATTAATTGACAACGGATATAGTCATCTATATTCTAACTGCTGCCTGGATTTTTGTTGGGTGCCAGAGATAATTCTTATCTAAAAATGAAACTTTTTCTTGTAAACTTACTGTTTATTCTCTTCTCGTCGAACGCGTTTCGGCGTATGTATTCGCCTTCTTCAGCTTAGAGACAGACTGCCATCATTTAGTAACGGTTGTTGTGTGGAATGTGTAGTTGGGGTGGTTCACAAGAAAAAGTTTCATTTTTAGATAAGTGTTAGTGCTGTGAAAGAAATGATGAATAATCAAGACAGAGATAATTATTAATCTCAGGGGTTATTGTTAAATAATAACACTTTGTTCAGATGCTAAATGACACAACGTTATATTTATCAACTTGTATGTACATTATATAATATCAACATATAACATGATGATTACTATTAATTGTGCAAATTGAATGATTTATCAATAGATACCAAATCTTGTCATTTTTTAATCTTCAATAGAGATTACTTGACATATTTAAATAATTTATCAGAGATTCTTTAACACATTTAAATCATCATTCTTCAATCTTCAATAGAGATTATTAAACACATTAACTAATTTATCAGAGATTCTTTAACACATTCAAATCATTTATAATATTATGCTAACTTCTTAATATCTTGAATCTCCCCTTCTCCATTCATACTTTACTTGATCAAAGACATGACTTAATATCTAACACATTATATATATATATATATATGTTATGTAACGTAACAGAGTTGAGGTTCCCCAACGTTACATAAAAATTGAATGAAATATGGTCAAGGACCATACCCTGAATTAAGGTTGTTCAATAGTTAATGTGTTTGAGAAGTACCTCAAGTCAAAAGAGGCAATGACTAATGTTAAATATAAAAGAACCAGACCAATGAATGATTGAATGTAATAAAATGTTTGTTTTTGTACTGTAACATGTTAAGGTCTACAGAGTATTTATGTTGTATTTTGAAAATGCTAAAAATGAACTGATGTTGCTTAATAGTAATACTTAATCAATAATTATGTTTATATTTATATTAGATTTGTCTTTATACAATCAAGTATAGTTACCAAGGTTGGGCACTATACTAAGTTCTAAGTATTGTATAAAGTGGAATAATACTGTTGTTTGAATTAATGTTTATAAACTGGGCCAGGAGGGTGATCAGTGTTACATGTTTAACAAGTAGTTCTGACAATTATATTATAAATTAATGAAGGGTTCCAGAACCAGTTAATTAATGTAAAAAAGTAACCACCAGTAAATTAAAATTAATATAATTAACCATTTAACCAATAATTAACTGTACAGTAGGTCAGGTAAAAGAAAATTAAGTTAAAGAACCAAATAATGTTATAACGGTTGTAAGAAAATCTATAGGCCTAAATTCCATATTAGTGAAAGGAAATTAATACCTTTTTAAGAAACCCAGTCCAACGAAAATCTGGTAAAACAGTTACTGTTTAAGAAGGAAGGTTAGGGGAGAATTTTAGGTGATTTCATATTAATCCAAGCATGGAGTATTTTATTGGAAAAGAGTAGTAATATTCTATAATACCGGCTCAAGGATATATAGAAAACGTGGTTGTTAAGGCAACTAAAATGTACAGAAGTTGTTGAATTGAATTAATTCGTTCTGATTGTTACAAGCTATTAGGTTGAGATGGACCGATATATTTAAAAAATATGAATAAATCTAGAAGAAATATGACTCAAAATTGAAAAACCCTTTTTAAAAAATAATGATAATTTAATGCTAATGAGTAATAAAATTTAAATAACCTTCCAAATTGTAAATGAATACAGTTAAAAAGAATTGAAAGCCTCTCACCTCATTCACCAAATAATTCCGCTGGATTCGGTATAAAACCAATTCCTTCTATAAACCGAAGATCAGTAAAAAGAATTAAAGCCTGAACTAACGGAATTATTGAAAATACCAGAAGACTCAGTTTCGCAGAAATAACCTTCATTGGCAGCAGAAGAAGCTGGGATCCTAATTTCGTTTCACCGGGACCGAGAATTGTTAAGAGCACAAAAGAAGAACAGAAGTCCGAAGATTTCCTGAGGGTTTACCAGTACACGCCACCATCAATTTTATTGAAAACCAGAGCAGTTTCACTGGATGAAGACGAGATAAGCTGATTTTTGGCCACTGTTTACAAACGTCCACCGCCAGTTGAAGTTTTCGTCGGATTGGTAAAAAAACAACCTATTTTAATTTCACTGTATTTAGCGTAATAATTTTATTTTTGTAAATTGAGCAACCTTAATTATGCATTTTACCTGGCCTTACTAATGGTTCCAAGAACTTTACGAACCCTGGGATAAGAATTATTTATTATTTTCATGTGTATATGTTTATAGATTTTGAGTAATTAATAATCGATATATTTCTGGGTGATCGATTGGATCGTATTATTGTTTTTTGAGATAACGTGGACTGTAAAGTAATAGAGAAAATAAATAAAGTATCTTTATTGTATGAAATAACGTTTGAAGTTATTGCAGAATAAATACTATATGTAGTGGTTGGAATAATTTACAAAAAGATTGATTCAAACTCAATGAATAACTAACCTATAAGTACGCTTATTACAAGGAACAGCGCTCAAAGTTTGCAGCTGGTGGGACGGGAGATTGCTGAACTAGCTTGTGTTTAGTACAAAATTTGAATGGAATTTTCTACCATCGAGTGACTAGGGTTGACACAAATACCCCTTATATTCAGTCAATACTCCCTACATATTGCTAATATTACACAACCACTGAAAACTAAGTTAAGTCTATATAGTAGTATGATTATAAATTCAAGGAACATAATTATAATTTTGTTTGCTTAATAATCTATTTTCCGAAGGTTTCATCGGTCACAATCAAAGGACATATTCATTAATAAATAAATCATTAAAAAACGCAGAGAAAGCTTTTCGTCACTGACGCAACCCAAAGTGAGACTGTATTGAACCCCAGTACATACAGTCACATACTTGTAAACGTTGTATTCCAAATTGGAATCCAACAGTGGTGCTTCCACACATCTTCATATAATTAAATAAAATATAGTAACCCGTTTAATTAAAAATTGGCGAACCCAACAGTGGGGCTTAAGATCAGAATAAACAGATAACTAGTTAATTACAAATTGGCGTTCAACGAGTGGGCTTTAGTTAAGTAAAAAATCATAATAATTATTACTTAACTTGAGCAGGCAACCATTAGAGGCACAGGAATGCATACGAGAGGTGTTACGAAAAGAATGGAGAAGGAACAAGAAACAGAAGAAGATAGGAGGGAAGAAGAAACAGAGGTAGGTACAGATACTGAAATGGAACAACAGGCGAGCAATAAAGAGGATGCCCAAGGGGACCAACCAGATAAATCTGCCCGAAAGGAAGACATGAGTATGCAGGAGCTGTTGAGGATTATAATGGAAAGCAATAAACAAATAAATGAGGGAAATAAGGAGAACTTTAGGAAACAGGAGGAAAACTCAAGGCAAACCAAGGAAGAATTAAATAAAAAATTCGATGAAAATTCAGAAAAGCTGGAAAATAAAATAGACAGTATAAATGAAAATTCAGAAAAGCTGGAAAATAAAATAGACAGTATCAACGAAAACTCAAAGAAACAAAATGAAATTTTGAGTGAGAATTTGATCAAATTAATGAACGAGAAGTTTGACAGAAATAAAGAGGAAAATGATGAGAATAACCGGCTGATAAATGAAAGCTTAAACCAAATCAATGAAAGGTTTGATAGAAACGATGAGAGCTTGAGGCAGATTCTGGAGAATACTAAACAAATGGATGAGAAAATTGAAAACCATAATAAGGAGTTGCGGCAAATCATCAATGAACAAGGCCTAGCGTTGAGGGAAGTCATCAATGAAAGTATTATAATTGTCAATGAAACACGGAGCAAAGGAGTTGATAGCTATGAAGTGGAAGTAAGACAGAAAATAACCGAAACCAAGGTGGGTCTGGAAAAGACAGATGAAACCATAGTACAACTTGCAGTGGAAGTAGAGACCAAAATTACTCAAATAGGAAACATACAAACGAAGACCCAAGAAAAATTTGACAGTATACCAATTAATAGAACCGGAAGAATAGAACGGGTTCATGATGAAATGAAGATAGTGAGAATAAGGAAAATAGGGAGAAAGAAAATATTCAATACAAAAGAAGAAATGGTGATGAGGAAGGGTGGATTAATTAATATATTTAACCCTCCCATTAATAAACAAAGGGAGTTAAATAAAGTTAGAAATTGTAGACAAAACTCAATAAAAATATCAAAGGTAAGCCACCATAGAATAATAATAAAAAACTTGAATGAATTTAAATATCAGTTAAAAATGTCGACGATTGACGTGCATCAGAAGATATTAGTCATATCATCAAGACGGAATATATCATTAAAAAATTTGGTAAATAATCCAGAGGAAAACGGGAATGGAATAATATTAAAAATGAGTGAATATGTTATGTCAGAGGAGGTGCAATACATGTTAGTTAAAAAAGAACTAACAATGACAGAAAACCGTGACTTCAATGAAGACTTTGTATCAGCTGAATTACGATGCCAGGTGAAAGAGAGGTATTTAACAAATAACAAAATCATTATGAATACCCCAGTAACCCGAGTAAAGGGAGTACCTGAAATAATGGACCACGGTTAAACAGATTCCAAACAAACCGGAAAAAAGGGACGGATTTTATGGATACAGGACCAAGCAACCCATTGTTAATAAATACCCCAAAATTCTAAAAAAATGTAAGAACAACTTACTCAACAATTTATCTAGGAACAAGACGATTTAATAAAAACTATGTAAGGACAACTTACTTAATTTATTCAGAAATAATACGATTTAAGATATTTCGAAACCATTTAATTTAACAAAAAATAAGAACTGATTAGTAAATAAGAGTTATAAAGAATTGATTTAAAATGAAATAATAGGAAAAAGTAATATTTTTAATGGTAACAAACAGAAGAAAAATTAAATGAACAAAAACAATTGATGGTAATGTGCTCAGATAAGAAGAATAAAGAATAATTTAATGACTCCAATGAAACTGAAGGAGGATGATAATTAATACAATAATTAGAATTTCTCGGAATTGAAGATTATATAAGAAGAAATGATACGGAGAAATATGTCACAAGAAGTAAAGTCAAAAGAATTTTAACATAAGGCATATCAATAATGTTATATGCTATTATTTAATGGAAAAGAAGAAGTAATCAAGGAGAAGAAGAAATATATAAATAAATGCAAACAGCTACAGTATGAAGAATCCCAAAAGTGTTTAGTACTAGTCACTAATTGACTACTACTTATAATTTTTTTATTTTAATGTATTGACCGTAGAAATGTTCCGGCAATAATTTTTATGAGCAGGGATGATGTTCCCCTGGTCTCAGAAGGTGTAAGGATGGACAGCAGAGTTATGGACCCAAAAGTGGCCACCCGACTGGTACCACCGCACAGGATAGGGAAAAATGTTAGGGAAATTGAATATTTAAGGGATAATAATTATAAAATAGCTGAAAAGAGTGATATTAGATTCCAGAAGTATAGATGAAGAAAATAGAAGGAAGATAGCAGACCGAAGCTTAATTGATAAAGCTAATTTATAGAAGTAAATAGAAATGAGTGTTAAAACAAGTTTAATATGATTAGTGTGACCAGTCCTTATCAAATAAAATGTGGAAGTACACTACCCAGAAATAAATAATTGATGAATTTGCCTCCAAGAGAGAGAGAGTAGAGTAAGAAAACAGCAATTACCACCGGTCTGAATTACCAGTCAGTTTACAATCAGTCGGAAATATAAAAGTACTATGAATAGGAAACCAATTGGCCAGATACAAGTTGTGCGTTTATTTCTTGCTAAACTTTGTTTATACAAAATAAACTTATTTCGAAGGGGGGTGTTATGTAACGTAACAGAGTTGAGGTTCCCCAACGTTACATAAAAATTGAATGAAACATGGTCAAGGACCATACCCTGAATTAAGGTTGTTCAATAGTTAATGTGTTTGAGAAGTACCTCAAGTCAAAAGAGGCAATGACTAATGTTAAATATAAAAGAACCAGACCAATGAATGATTGAATGTAATAAAATGTTTGTTTTTGTACTGTAACATGTTAAGGTCTACAGAGTATTTATGTTGTATTTTGAAAATGCTAAAAATGAACTGATGTTGCTTAATAGTAATACTTAATCAATAATTATGTTTATATTTATATTAGATTTGTCTTTATACAATCAAGTATAGTTACCAAGGTTGGGCACTATACTAAGTTCTAAGTATTGTATAAAGTGGAATAATACTATTGTTTGAATTAATGTTTATAAACTGGGCCAGGAGGGTGACCAGTGTTTCATGTTTAACAAGTAGTTCTGACAATTATATTATAAATTAATGAAGGGTTCCAGAACCAGTTAATTAATGTAAAAAAGTAACCACCAGTAAATTAAAATTAATATAATTAACCATTTAACCAATAATTAACTGTACAGTAGGTCAGGTAAAAGAAAATTAAGTTAAAGAACCAAATAATGTTATAACGGTTGTAAGAAAATCTATAGGCCTAAATTCCATATTAGTGAAAGGAAATTAATACCTTTTTAAGAAACCCAGTCCAACGAAAATCTGGTAAAACAGTTACTGTTTAAGAAGGAAGGTTAGGGGAGAATTTTAGGTGATTTCATATTAATCCAAGCATGGAGTATTTTATTGGAAAAGAGTAGTAATATTCTATAATACCGGCTCAAGGATATATAGAAAACGTGGTTGTTAAGGCAACTAAAATGTACAGAAGTTGTTGATTTGAATTAATTCGTTCTGATTGTTACAAGCTATTAGGTTGAGATGGACCGATATATTTAAAAAATATGAATAAATCTAGTAGAAATATGACTCAAAATTGAAAAACCCTTTTTGAAAAATAATGATAATTTAATGCTAATGAGTAATAAAATTTAAATAACCTTCCAAATTGTAAATGAATACAGTTAAAAAGAATTGAAAGCCTCTCACCTCATTCACCAAATAATTCCGCTGGATTCGGTATAAAACCAATTCCTTCTATAAACCGAAGATCAGTAAAAAGAATTAAAGCCTGAACTAACGGAATTATTGAAAATACCAGAAGACTCAGTTTCGCAGAAATAACCTTCATTGGCAGCAGAAGAAGCTGGGATCCTAATTTCGTTTCACCGGGACCGAGAATTGTTAAGAGCACAAAAGAAGAACAGAAGTCCGAAGATTTCCTGAGGGTTTACCAGTACACGCCACCATCAATTTTATTGAAAACCAGAGCAGTTTCACTGGATGAAGACGAGATAAGCTGATTTTTGGCCACTGTTTACAAACGTCCACCGCCAGTTGAAGTTTTCGTCGGATTGGTAAAAAAACAACCTATTTTAATTTCACTGTATTTAGCGTAATAATTTTATTTTTGTAAATTGAGCAACCTTAATTATGCATTTTACCTGGCCTTACTAATGGTTCCAAGAACTTTACGAACCCTGGGATAAGAATTATTTATTATTTTCATGTGTATATGTTTATAGATTTTGAGTAATTAATAATCGATATATTTCTGGGTGATCGATTGGATCGTATTATTGTTTTCTGAGATAACGTGGACTGTAAAGTAACAGAGAAAATAAATAAAGTATCTTTATTGTATGAAATAACGTTTGAAGTTATTGCAGAATAAATACTATATGTAGTGGTTGGAATAATTTACAAAAAGATTGATTCAAACTCAATGAATAACTAACCTATAAGTACGCTTATTACAAGGAACAGCGCTCAAAGTTTGCAGCTGGTGGGACGGGAGATTGCTGAACTAGCTTGTGTTTAGTACAAAATTTGAATGGAATTTTCTACCATCGAGTGACTAGGGTTGACACAAATACCCCTTATATTCAGTCAATACTCCCTACATATCGCTAATATTACACAACCACTGAAAACTAAGTTAAGTCTATATAGTAGTATGATTATAAATTCAAGGAACATAATTATAATTTTGTTTGCTTAATAATCTATTTTCCGAAGGTTTCATCGGTCACAATCAAAGGACATATTCATTAATGAATAAATCATTAAAAAACGCAGAGAAAGCTTTTCGTCACTGACGCAACCCAAAGTGAGACTGTGTTGAACCCCAGTACATACAGTCACATACTTGTAAACGTTGTATTCCAAATTGGAATCCAACAGTGGTGCTTCCACACATCTTCATATAATTAAATAAAATATAGTAACCCGTTTAATTAAAAATTGGCGAACCCAACAGTGGGGCTTAAGATCAGAATAAACAGATAACTAGTTAATTACAATATATATATATATATATATATATATATATATATATATATTTACTTGTCATTCAATTCAATCTCATCACAACTTATTATCTAACAAATTAGATGTATTTAATTCTTATCCAATTCTATGTCATAACATGTAAATGCATCTCTAGGATCTGAACGTTCTCATGGGTTCTTTGAGAATGAAATGGGTTGAATTTACGGTAGACAGTTATTACTACATCAAGATTATGTGCTTTAGACAATATACTTTGATAGAGTTACTTGTAAATGGTTATCCATTCCGCTGCTGGCTCCTTCCACTTTATACACAACATACCACTTCACTTCTTATTACTCCGCTTTACTATGCACACAATCGCGATGACTAATTGACGCCACGCACTTAGCAATTCAGACTTACTTATTCTTCCGCACACATTATAAAGAAATACTGCTTCGCATCTCTGCCCGCACACCAATTCAATAATACTCACTAGTTCTTCACCTTTACGTCACCGAGTTCTCATATTTCACTTGCTTTAGTTCATTCTAATTAAGTAAATATTACGGTAATTCGTAATTCTGACTAACAAATACTATAATTGACCGACCGCTATCATTACCGAACTTCGTACTTCTTCTCCTTGACTTAACCGTTTTTTCACTTTTTACTGACTGACTGGCCACTTATTGACCTTTACTGTTCTCTTACTGACTTTGAACTATCGTTACTGACTTTGCGAGTTATAGTGATAGAGTCCGATTGAGTTCAATAGAAAGACTGATTTAGATAGAATGACTGACTGATTAGATAGAACAAGACTGTCACGTTCTTCTTCAAGAGTTTCATTTATAGTCTCTCCAAAACTTCCCTTTCTGCTGTCACTCTGTTAACAAACATAACAATACAAATAATATGTCCATAGTTCTGGGCGACATTTGTTAACAAACTTTCTTTTTACATATTTAGATTTTAATTTATTATTTATTTTAATCGTAATTCGCATTGTACTCACCATACATCCGGTATAAACACGTGCTTCGTCACCAACACTAAACTTACCAATCGGGTCCAGGGCTTCGTTAAACGAAAGGGCAGAGACAGTCGGATTTTGAAATAACAATATCAACTGCATTTAAACAGTAAGACTGGTGGTTTATTCAGATTTTGCAATTATCAAATTTAAATAGACCATGTGGAGTCACCTCTTTTACATAGCGATTTAACAAAATGGCGTCGCTACTGCTTCCGCCGTCTCAGTACATTCACATCTCATTTTAACATCAAATTATCTCTCAAACTGCCTTTGTACGAGATCATTTTATTATACTGCAGTATCTATTTTATATTTATTTATTATCTTTATTTTATTATCTAAAACTAGACACTCTAGAACAATTAGAAATATACAAACACACAAAAACAAATAAAAACGACATCCTAAACGAACAGACACAATTCAAATCGCACGCATTATTCGAACACATCTCACCACACACACACAGCTTTGATCTTTCGAAACACTATCTCGTCGCCAACAACAAGATGAACAGCGCTACTAACGACAGCCTCTGATGAAGCCTTCTATAGGTGAAAGCCGGTTTAGGCTGTAAGGTAAAACTTTACGTTTTTACTTATAAAAAACTTAGTGTTCCGAGTCGTCAATATTATAGTGATATTTAGTTAAGTAACGGACACATCATGGACAACGAAATCCAAGAATCTTTATTTGTTTTGAAGAAACAAAAACAAACCAACACCTCAAAGTAAGGTTCAGATACCGGCATCCTTTAACATTCACACACTCACTTTTACATGACATACATTGGTTATCGGTACATGTTTGATTATTTAAAGTAAATTGAGCTCAGTTATAATTATTATAAATTTTAAATTTTTGACTTCCCTGTACTGATGGGGTAATTGTTGCTCCTCAGGCGATTCCCATGCTTGTTGGCAGATGTTCAGCCTAACTTACAGTCTGTCTGTTTTTTTTTAGTGCACTGAGTTTAATTTATTCCATTTTGTAACTGTTCACTTTGTTAATTACATTGTTGAATTACATTTTTTATAAGTTTAACACACTTTTGCTGGCGTTAACTTGCCAGCACACTAGTGAACGTGTTAACGCTCTTACTGATGGATGAAGACTGGGGTGGATGCAATGCACATTTTGCGTAAGTGTGTATGCATCGACGTGATTGTCTTTTGTTTCACACGACTAACGCCCTTGTTTCGCGTCATTGTTGTTACGTCATTCATATTTTTAATGACGCCTCGCATTGTTGACCAATGAAAAATATATTAAGAGCTTGTGTCGACTCATGCAACCATCGAACGCGTGTTATTTCTCACGTACGCCCTTGGCCTTGGAATCGCCCCGCACCGATGTAACTGCGTCGTTTTTGTTAAACAAAGGGAAAATTGTCCTACCCATGCACATGTGTGCAAAATACAATAAAATAATACCTCTTGTACCATAAATATGAAAACAGGATTTTGTCCTGTTACAAAACCCCCTCAATGAAAGGTTTTATGCCGAAGCATAAAAACTTTCATTGACCCATTCACACTTCCTAAAGGGATCAGCCCAGATATGTTGCCACAACCCCCTGTAGTGTTACTATATAAAAAATTTTAATCACTTACCCTCGGTCCAATGGTGATGATCGTACCTGTCCAACCCTCCCGGACTTCTCTGACGAGATCCCAACACCATAAGGCCGGTCAGGCACTGAACGCTCCTGTTCTGACGCACCGGTCAGCTCAGGACCGCCGTCACAACACCATCAAAGTCTGAAACATGAAATACAAAAATTTAAAATAGTGGCCTTATCTATTCCCATATCCACAACTGATATGTCTCCCCTTAGCTGCATTGGTTTGTGTTTAGAGTCATTGGTTTGCTTAACTTAAAATTCTCTAATAACAAAATAAACAAGATTTTTAGGATAGAAGATCCATTCCTACTTTTGACATTCCTCTATTCATCAAAATTTTCCGACTCCAGTCAATATTAACTTATTTCCCTCACCACAAGAAAACATATTATTATTCTAATCATAACACATAAAACAACCTTTTAATTTTCAAAGCAACAACCACTATCTCTATCATTGTATATAAAATCAAAAAAAATATACCTATTATGGCAAACACTTCAAATACTTTAAATTTTCTTTACTCAGTTTTCTTTATACTTATATTTCTTTGCAACAGAGTCATAATTATATATTTTATAACCAACACTATTATCAACATTATTTCTTTACTTAATATTTGTTACCGTTGCTACCCCTGTAGCAACCTCCCAGCCACACACACTATTACCATGAAACATCATATAACATAATAAACCGTAAACATTAAACATTAACATTATTACCTTTACATTACATCACTTTTCAGTCACTATTCCATCTATGAATTTTCTCTATCTAACCTTACTCACCTTTTTCCTTTTTTCTACTAACAACCGCTACTAACAACCATTAACATATTATGACACCAATATCTCAATTATAACTCCCTTCACATATTCCACTTACCTCTGGCACCGCTCGTCTTTGTACTAGGATGTGTGTTCCCTACCTGGCCATATACATACCTAACCCATTTGCCCTCCACCAAATATTGGCAAACACTCCCTTAAACTACTCTAACACTTGCCACAACGCCACACACTGGTCTCTTGCTACGCCGCACGCTGATCACTCCTTACACCACTGCCCTTACTACAAAATATCATCAATCAACAAATATATTTACCATTCACATTACTCACCTCTCTACATATTATCACTAACTACTGTGTCCCTATAATATCTAACACCCTCTTTGTACTATCTGTACCTCAACTTTTTATTCTTTGTAACTCCCAATAACTCTAATTCTGACTAATTCATATGCCTTATTTATCATCAATACCCAAACCTCTTTACAACATTTCACCTTAATATACCACTAGAAAATTCATCACTTACTTTACAATCATAATACAATTTAATATCCAAATATATTACATGCTTAATCATTTATTAACCATTAGAATCTAAATCTCATAACTATTTAAAATCATCCTCATAATTAATTATTCTTGAATATTTAAAATTCTACAGTACATGGTTTACATAAAAAATACATAAAATACACAACATCAAAAGTACACAAATACATTGACATTAATACACAAAAATATACCATCCAAATTATCATTTAATCATTTACCATAAATCAGTTTATAAAACAGTCCATTTCAAAAACACTGTCCACATAATTAAACGTTCATTAACACAATAACATATTTATCCTCCATCATTAAACAGTAATCTTATCTTATGTCTATACAACTTATTTATTATTGGATACCTTATATTATCATTATAAAAGTACCAACTATTCAAATTTGTATCATTTTCCGCAAACTCATATAATTCATGATCGGGTATGGTTCTGTCACCTTCAGTATAATTAGTCACCACTAGGTATGTTATAAAGTCATTATTTTCATTATCATCTTCTCCTACTGCTATATCAGCTTCATTACAAGGTAAGTTCTTATTTTTATTATACATCATCTCTACTCCTAACCTTTCCATAAATTCTACATAAGTTCTACTCATCTTAAAAATATCTGTTTCTCTCTTTCTCTCACCATATCTCTCACAATACCTCTCTACACTCTCTCTCTCAATATTTGCAGGGGACACTAATTCACAACTACTGCACCACCTGTGAAGTGCACTAAAAACCCTAGGGACAACTTTATTTGTAGACCTATCGTCTCCCAAATATACATTGAAGGCACTCTCGTCCTTCCTCAACACATGTACTTCACCCCCAACTACACCATTAAGGGAAAAATTTACCCCCTGCAATCCCCCTACAATTATACTTTCTTTACACACTCTTTAACCCTTCAACACACACTAACATTCCATCATTATCATATTCTATTCCCCATAAAATCTCATCACTACCAATGTTCACATAGTCATTTCCTAATATCATATTTTTATTTCTATTATTACAATTCTCTCCCCTACTTGCCTTGTCTTTATTTATGTTTATTTTTAATTTGTCCATTTCTCTCTTATTTTCTAACTCGATTTCATCTAACCGTGCATGTATCTCATTTATTCTTTTATCAAAATTACAATTTTGTTTCTTGATTTCATTTATGTCACTTTTTAAATCGCTAAATTTCTCGTCAAATTTGTTATTTTGTATTTCAAAAAGTGTTTGCATTATTTTTACAATCTCGTTCTTTTCGGTTCTTTTACTTATGACTGGTGTTGATTGATCGCTTTCGCTCATAATTTGCGATTCAGTAATACTTATTTCACTATTGTTTGCCATTTTAATATAATATTTGGTCAAACTTTCTTTACTTTCAATTGTTGCTTTCTATTTTAATTAAACAATAACATAACCTATCATTGTAATGTTACATGCTATGTTTTATTATTTCAGTACCAACCGTCTCTGCACTTTGGTTCATTTATATAAAATAATCTCTTATATAAAGTCCGTAGTTCGGGCGGCATTTGTTAACAAACTTAACAATATCAAACAATATGTCCCTAGTTCTGGGCGACATTTGTTAACAAACTTTCTTTTTACATATTTAGATTTTAATTTATTATTTATTTTAATCGTAATTCGCATTGTACTCACCATATATCCGGTATGAACACGTGCTTCGTCACCAACACTAAACTTACCAATCGGGTCTAGGGCTTCGTTAAACAAAAGGGCAGAGACAGTCGGGTTTTGAAATAACAATATCAACTGCATTTAAACAATAAGACTGGTGGTTTATTAAGATTTTGCAATTATCAAATTTAAATAGACCATGTGGAGTCACCTCTTTTACATAGCGATTTAACAAAATGGCGTCGCTACTGCTTCCGCCGTCTCAGTACATTCACATCTCATTTTAACATCAAATTATCTCTCAAACTGCCTTTGTACGAGATCATTTTATTATACTGCAGTATCTATTTTATATTTATTTATTATCTTTATTTGTTTTGAAGAAACAAACACAAACCAACACCTCAAAGTAAGGTTCAGATACCGGCATCCTTTAACATTCACACACTCACTTTTACATGACATACATTGGTTATCGGTACATGTTTGATTATTTAAAGTAAATTGAGCTCAATTATAATTATTATAAATTTTGAATTTTTGACTTCCCTGTACTGATGGGGTAATTGTTGCTCCTCAGGCGATTCCCATGCTTGTTGACAGATGTTCGGCCTAACTTACAGTCTGTCTGTTTTTTAGTGCACTGAGTTTAATTTATTCCATTTTGTAACTGTTCACTTTGTTAATTACATTGTTGAATTACATTTTTTATAAGTTTAACACACTTTTGCTGGCGTTAACTTGCCAGCACACTAGTGAACGTGTTAACGCTCTTACTGATGGATGAAGACTGGGGTGGATGCAATGCACATTTTGCGTAAGTGTGTGTGCATCGACGTGATTGTCTTTTGTTTCACACGACTAACGCCCTTGTTTCGCGTCATTGTTGTTACGTCATTCATATTTTTAATGACGCCTCGCATTGTTGACCAATGAAAAATATATTAAGAGCTTGTGTCGACTCATGCAACCATCGAACGCGTGTTATTTCTCACGTACGCCCTTGGCCTTGGAATCGCCCCGCACCGATGTAACTGCGTCGTTTTTGTTAAACAAAGGGAAAATTGTCCTACCCATGCACATGTGTGCAAAATACAATAAAATAATACCTCTTGTACCATAAATATGAAAACAGGATTTTGTCCTGTTACAACTCTTCCAATAACCCCGATTGGTCATATTTTGAAAGTGTCGCCGGTAAATTCGAAAATATCCAGTCATCGCTTACAAAATACTCGCGCACAACGATGATACTATTTCTTATTGGCTACTGCTTTCGGCACTGAGATTTTCCAGCACAGCCGGGATTCGTAAAAAGAGAAATCTACTTTCTAAAACACACACCCCATTTCAGTATGTTAGCTATTGTATTTTTGAAGGCCGATACACCCTCGTTCTAACGGTATATCACATTTTTTGCTGGTTTGTGCAAACAAAGCATTTTATATTTTTATGACATAAAAGTTTGGATGTACAATACCTTTCTAAGCTGCCAGGCGACAGTGTGTCGGCGTCCACGCCTTAACTATCCACTTACATAACTAGTACAGTATACAAAATCTGTCATACTTTCTTACTATTAATATTACAATTTGATATTAACTTTAATAATTATTAAAAATTATCATTACAGATATTTATAATTTATTAATTAACTATTCATAACTCCTTGATTTACGTTACACACCTTTTATTACACCAAAACAAATGCTGGCCAATAAGTCCCTTAGCCTTGTCCCTTAGATGGCATTGCTGATACCAAGAATACGTATAATCAAATTGAGTATCTGTTACAAACAAAATTTGAGGAATATCAAACCATTCTAATGTATAGTTTTCTTTTATATGTTATTTACATAAGGCAGATTTTTAATGTGTACAGTTGTTTAATATTTAAAACTACTTTTGTGTCTTTGATTGCATCATTATCATTATGATCGGTCTCATTAGTGTATTCAGTTATTTAGTATATTACATGTCAGTAGTATAAGTTATTAGAAAGATCGCAGCCATGCAGAATCTTTTACTGGGCAGATTAAATACGTTCAGAAATAACACGATTATTTTACTTGAAGCTGAAAGCAAATTAATATACTTAATAACTTCAAAAAAAAAACTAAAATATTTACTTGAATGTGATATGAGTGCTTCAAAAGAGTTGCAACTCTATTCCTATGTACAAAACAGAGTATTTTGCAGTAATTAAACACTTCCTTGGAATAGTATAGATTTTCTTGTCACCAATGTAACATATTTAATCATCGAAAGGATATACTGCTTCTTTATGACTTTTCAGAAACATTTTTTAAACTTTTTTCTGCAAGTTTCTCTTTGTTTACTGTTAGATTTTTTTTGTTAGATGGTACCAGTTTCCTTACCTCATGTACATTGGACTATGGTGATTTTGAACACTTGTTCATATTATCATTATAGCATTTTATATCCTTACCAGTTTCTCTACACATTTGTAAAGATATTTCATGGCTGTAGATATGAATAACAATTTTTTGACTCGTATATATCATATTTTGCTATATGCCAATGAAATACATTTGTGTGAACTTCTCTAACTTCTTATTAGACACTAATCCAAATTGTTCAATGGAAAGTTAATTTGTGTGCATGTGCATGAATATGTACTTATAGATGTGTGTGTGTGTGTGTGTGTGTGTGTGTGTGTGTGTGTGTGTGTGTGTGTGTGTGTGTGTGTGTGTGGTTTAAATGTTTTTTAAAGAGCTGTTTATGAGAGATATATAATAAAGATAATCCTCATATCTGTATTTAATCTTTGTATAGAAACTATAGGTACTGGAGCTGATAAAATTTGTTTTATATAAGCATTCTTCTGTTTTGAAGTACATTGTAGATGACTTGTACAACATGAGTCAATTTTGTTGAAAAACTGTGCAAAGTGCCCATGTGTGAAATACATATTTCATTCTGATGTTTTCACTTTCTACAGTTTTTAACGTGCTTTTCAGTTATACAAGGTGTGATCGATAAATACGCAGAATTTTCGTTTTTATCAAAAAATCTTTATTTATTCATCAGTATTAATTTTGTCCCCTTCAAAGTAGTCTGTCAGATATAATACACTTGTGCGCTTTTATATAGTGCTTTTCCCAATCTTCAAAGCACTTCTAGAACACAATTTTTGGTATGGCGTTTAGCTCCTTCAGCGATTCTCTCTTTATCTCCTCAATGTTGTCAAAAAATCGTCCTTTCATGGTTTTTTTTCATCTTCGGGAATAGGAAGAAGTTGCAAGGGACCATGTCCAGCCAATATGGAGGCTGAGGCATCATAACGGTGTTGTTTTGGGCCAAATTCATGAACAAGCAGTGAATTTTGAGCAGGTCCATTATCGTGGTGCAATTGCCATGAGTTGTTTTGCCACAAATCCGGGCTTTTTCTTTAGATTGCTTCACGCAAATGGCGTGAACTTTCAGGTAGTACTCCTTATTGACTGTACGACCTAGTGGCAAAACTAGCTGTTGAAATAAAAGAAAACAGTGAGCAGAAATTTCACATTCAATTGAACTTGACGAGCTTTTTTCAGTCTTGGGTATTCAGGAAGCATCCATTGGATGATTCGGGCTTAGTTTCAATGCTATATCCATACACCCATGTTTCATCACCAGTTATGACCTGTTTCATCAGTTCTGGAACGTCATTGACTTCATTCAGCAACTCCTGAACAATGTCCATTCAGCACTGCTTTTGGTCGAAATTTAGGGACAAATTTTGCTGCCACACATCTCATGCTCAAAACATCCACAAAAATTGCTTGGCATGAGGCAAATATGATATGCCAACATCATCAGCAACCTGTCTGATAGCTGTTCAGCGATTGTCCATAATCATTTTCTACACTTTTTCAATGTTCTCATCGATTGTTGATGTGCTGGTACATCCAGGGCGCTCGTCATATTCAACGTCTTCACGGCCCTCTTGGAAACGTTTGTACCACTTGTAAACACTTGTTTTATTCATAGAAGATTCGCCAAAAGCAACATTCAACATTTCCAATATGGTGCTGCACTTTATTCCATTCTTAAAAAAAATTTAATGGAAATTCTTGTTCCATTTTTTCCACAAGTAAAAAATCGCTGAGCATACCAAAACATATATAACCTTTTCGACAGCCAACAATGAACTAAGCATCCAATACTTGGCTACCAGTGTCAAAATACATCAGGAACAAGGGTATCAACACAACAACAACAAATTATGGCAATTGGACTTATACAGCCTGCGAAATTTAAAAATTCCATGTTTTATTGATCAAACCTCTTACATTAAACAACAAATAACTTTGTTTATAAAACTCATATCTCAAATAATTGTTTATAAGTCTGATGAGAAAGTATTGTTTCTCCAGAGTATATTAATAATAGAAGAAGACTCACCTCGTTCATGTGTGACTCCACCACCACTCAAACCTCCAAGAAGCTGGGAGATGATCCAGGCTGGCATGATTGATCAGACTCAGGTAAAGTAGCACACATTTACTGTCCCCTTCTTTTTTCTTTTAATTTATATCAAATAAATATATGATGTCATATTATTAAACACTTATTTAGGGTGATGTACCTTATATAAAACTTTCTGTCACAATAATTAAACACAAATGTGTGTTCTTCATACTTAAAAAAAGCAGAATCAAACCTGAGAATTTCATATAGTCACAAATTTACTTTCATATTTTGGAACTCAAAAGATAACTTCTTACTTTATTATGTGTTTTGCATGTTAATCTACACATGTGTACAAACATCTATTGTAATTCACAACTTTGATCTCACTTTGTAGTTTTTTAATATGGCATTCAACTAAAATTACATGACATGTGCTGTGAACTTCTCTATTCTATTCACTTTTGTTATTCCTTCTGTAAAGAATGTATTTCAGTTGTACAATCCTACATTCTACAAAGTCAATAAGCATATTTATTTGTTCTTTTCTTTGCCCAAATCTAAATTGCCCAACATATATTTCCTGACCAAGCCTTATTACCCACTTTTACATGAACCCCATTGTGTCACTTTTGTTTTGTTATACTCTGAATGATCTTTTGGGTGTTACATTATAGTATATCCTTGATTGTGTACATCAGACCTTTTGGGAATATTGAAAAAGTTACACTGAGGGTGTAAGTTTTTAAAGAGACAAGTGTGTAAATTTGCCTAAAGTCAGCAGCCTTTTTTCAACTGTGCTATAAGTGAAAAAAAAACTCCATTATACCACATACTACTCTTTTATGTTTGCAAAACTACAGAGTGTGATGTGAGACGTACAGTGTGCACCCACCTAAATCCTAATTCATGGCACACAACTTTGTGATATGCTTATGTGAAATGTCTCCTACAACCACTAATCTAAAAATGCAATGGTAGGACTGTAGCCATATTAAGAATTGCAGGCACACATAATACATGACACATAGAAGAAGAGCTACCTGACATCTCACATCAAAGCAAGTGCGCATGTAATAAATACTGTGTTGAGAAGGCTGACCACAACTAAGTGACACATGATTTTGTGTACAAGATAAGTATAACTGATAACAGAAATGATACATTCAAAAGTAAACATAATTGTCAAGAATAATTTTAGTGCATAAAGTTGCAGCATAGGGCTGCGAAATTTGATTCCCACCGCAGCAAAAGAAATTTGGTGTGTGATCAGTTTAGTCTGAAACATTATTTGCATCATTGATTGTGTGTATGCACACAGAGTTATGTTGTAACTGTATCGACAAAGAAGAACCACCGACAAAACAAAAACCAAAAACCCCAAGTCGCCACCACATTTTTTAGGCGGGATATGTAAACCACAACACTGTCCCCATAAAAAACACAATAACCGCAATATTAAATATCCACACAAGCCCTTACAGAAGAGTACTGGGTCCAGGAACATTTAAGAGTCTGACAAGTACAGGTTAGATTATAGTGAGGTAACAAATAATAAAACTTAATGTAGAATCGTCTTAACAATTTTTATTCAAAATATTAAATAAAACATTAAATTTACCCAAGTGTGCATTCTTTTACAGTTGAAATTACTATATATTGTTAAAACGTTTGTTGTAGTATAAAGAATTATTTACTGAATATTTCTCATACAACTTGTTTGTAACACTGCTACAGCATTAGAATAATTACAGTTATCAAATTACAGTCTCATTGAACCCACATTTATCTTTTAGTTTTGTTAAAATTTACAATTAATATTTGAATTCAAAGATATTAGATCAAGTCAAATAGAACCAGCACATTCATTAAATTACTTTGTATAAACTTATATAAAAATCCCCATAAGATACACGTACTTTCACGCACACACACTAGCTTTATATTAGTTTTAGATTTACCCTCTTTATTGGTTTCATTATGCACATAATGAGTATAAATTTGGTCACTCACCTACCTTAATAGTTGCAGCTACCTAGTTAATGGTTTTGAAGGAATACTGCTTAATGCTACGAATTCAACTAGTGTTATCCCACATTGAAGCACTTGTAACCCTCTTTTTATTTATGTGGGAGTTTTATGGATTTTTTTTTTACAAAAAGGGTTACTTAATATTTAAGACTAGGCTGAAGGCCTAGAAGGAAGCATAAAGTGTGCTGGGTCCAATGAGATGGAACTTGCAATTAATACTCTCTGTTAACAAGCAAGATAACAACCTTTATTGGGGCCTAGACGATTACACATAATTTAACATACACAATACATATAAATCACAGATACAATTATATATATATTTACAGGGCCTATGGGCAACCTGTATAGTTTCATCAAAATACAATAACCCCCAAGATTACTGAAAAGGCAATTGGCCATCATAATAAGAAAACACAATTTATAAGTTTAAAATGCCTTGTGAACAGCCTGTATAGTTTTATGAAAATACAATAAGCACCAAAATTATTTAAAAGGCAATTGGCCATAATAATCAAGTAAATACAATTTATAAATTTAAAATGCCTATAAACAGCGTGTATAGTTTTACCAAAATACAATAACCACCGAAATTACTTAAAAGGCAATTGGCCATAATAATAAGGAAATACAATTTATAAATTTAAAGAAAATAACCTGCATTGGCCCGGCCGCTGACATGTTCCACACGGCATCCGAAAAGGCAATTAACCATTACAAAATTTAGGAAACCCCCCCCCAAACTTCTACAAACCCATTCAGTACCAAGGTAAAAAAAAATAATGTATAGCATAAAAAAAATTAATGAGCGCTGGTCACATGCCAGCGAACGGGCCTACAATTGCTCTCGAGACCAATTACACATCCAAGCAATGTTACATAAAAGTTTGCATGCAAAATTATGTCCAGCAGGGCACGCGCACAACTGAAATGGTTTTATACTGTAGTAAGTCAATTAAGTAGAACTTGAGTTTTTGTAGATAGTTAACGCACGATATCTGTTGTTTTATACAGAGGCCAAATTTATCTAAATATTGGATGAATATCACCTTGTTTTATGCAGATGATTCCCAGGTGGACTTCTGCCTTGCTGTACTGTCACTAGATCATGAGGAGGGTGGTTATGGTTGCATCCTTACTGTTTTCTTTTTTTCTTCCTCCGGCAGGCGAGAAACGAGAGTCTGTATGTGTCGTCAGTTCAGGACACGGTAGAGGATGAGATTTCTACCATGCTAGGGTCAAGTCTCCGTCGCTCCGGGAGCCCGGAGGTCTGTAAAAGTCTACCTACTCATGATAGGATAGAAAATACAAGAATTAACCAAACTCTGTCTGCCGAAGGAAAAAGGCTGTTTACAGTTCTGTAGATGGCGGCCAACTGAAAAAATTTTGCAATCAGCAGAGCCGGATTAGAGAACACAATTGCCTGCTTCCGCTAACAGATGGCACGAGCGTGCAGTAACGCAAAACATGGCGCTAGCTGAACATCGCGAAATAATAAATTCGCAATTTATATTTACAAATTATATTTTTATACTGTCGGCCAGTTTCTTTGAGAAACCACGGCACACCCCCACCCCAAAAAGGCAACATGGTTGCCAACCACTTGAAACTGGGTACCCTGCATAGTACCCCCAATCTTCGAGACCACAGAACTTTTCTGGGGATCTCAAGAAAACTCACACTTAGGAGAACAGAGGCTCAGAAGGAAAACAAAAGAGATGGAAAGAAAAAGTGTAGTGGGTATACTTGTGTGCATGTAAGTACTTGTGTAAGTGTGCAGGCACTGCATGCTGACTTGATCAGAGTCAGCATACAGCAAGAAGGGACAGAAGAAGAAAAGAAGAACGAGAAGTTCAGGAGCTCCCTGAGTTCTGACCTCCTAAGGCCTCCCAACTTACATTTTGAGACACCAAAGACTTATCAACTTTAACAGGGCCTTATACCACATAGTTTTTTTTTTTTTAGCTAACCAAACAACTGAACAACTTCACACTATCAATCCATCGTACACTCTCAAGACCGGGGGAAAATGATGGCCTCCATGAGACTATAATCTAAGGGTATGCCAAAACATACAGAGTGGACGAAGTTTACAACTGACCTCGTCAACCCTGTAAGTTTCACTCTTCTCTCTAACTCCTTTTTTTTTTGATTTTACATTCCTTTTCTAATTTTTTTGAATTTTTTTTTTATATTTTCTGTTTTTCTAAGGGGAGGGTTAGGAAGATCGGGAAGATGAAAAGGGCAAGGATCATTGAAAGGTCAAGAGATATTATTTAATATATAATGTTTAGTAAAGTATTTGTTCGAACCAAACGTTGTGATGATGAAGCTATCGGTCCTGCAGAGGATCATGGGATTTCAAAATGGCTGCTTCGTGCTGCATATGTTGTCGAAGGCTGCATGTCAAGGAATTCTCTTCAAATAAATGTCGCCTTTCCAAGTTTTCCTCGTCTCAGCAATGGTGGTTAATTTCTCTGGTGATAGTGTAGTTGTCCTGGATCAGTGGTCAGTGATTCGCCTCGATAAATTGTGTTGGACAATGTTTTTAATTCACTTTGTGCCATATGGTCGATAGTGGCAGGTTTCGTCTTGCTATTCAGAATTATCGTTTATAGGTGTGAAAATTGTTATTACACTTTAACTGTTCAGTATTAGTTTACTTCAATAGTCGTGTTGGTTTAATTCACTGAATTTAGTGGTTATTTAAACTTTTTCCAAAATTCACGATTTCAAAATTATTCGACTTGGTTTGTACTATTATTATTGATATTAATGAAACCTAAGGGATTTTACTTTTATTATATTTAATTATTTACTTTCCAAATAATTTCTTCGGGCGCCATCTTGTATTGCCAACTACCAGAAATATATTTACCAAGGTTCGATTCAGCGAACCGGGAGAACAGAATGTGGTTGCTGAAATAACAACAATCATTTATGTTCATTAATAATTAAATGTTATTAATGCTTTATTATTTTTCATATTTCAATAAAATCGTACAGACAGAATTTGTTAGTGAATAATACTTGTTTCTACCTTGAATCTCTTATATACGAATTTACTTACTCACAATACCATAACAAGTTCTTAAAATACATTTATTAAGGGAACACAAACCAGCCTTCTTTATCTAAAATACATTCTCACATACCCACGCACACACACACCGTTACTTTAGAGATCTCATTTTATGTTGAAAACTTTGAATTTATATTGAATATTTGAATTTTCGTTTGAAGTTCTGTTTTATCCTGATTTGTTACTTATCTGTTCATTGAGTCCTGTAGATGTTACCCACACAACACAGCTAGCTGTTTTCACTGAATTTACTTGAGTTTGTATTACTTATTTCACATTTTTATGTACTATAATAACGGTATTAACCGTTAAACGTTTAATTTACATTTTATATCTACGTTGTTCACATTTTATAGCTTGCGGGCGACTAAAACTTCGTCTAAACCGGCGAGCCGGCGGACGCGAAGGTTATTTGCGTCCGACACTGGTAGTTGTTATTTGCCGACTGTCCTTGTTCTCTGTGTGCAACGAAAACTGCTAGCGTTGCTACACCCACATTCTTCGTTATGTAAGGCGCTGACGTAACATCGCCTGATGCTCAGTTACATAATTTGTTTACAGTTTTGTGTGTCATTGGTTGACCTTGGCACACAGTTCCAGCTTGTTGATTTGGTCGCTTCAGAAATTCACATACATAATGTCCCAAGCAGTGCTACCACTGCCGCTACCACTGAATATACCTTTGCTTACGTTTTGTCCCAATCATAGTAAAAAAATGTTATTTGTTTTATTAAAAAAAATACAAACTTCTTTATTACCCCAAAATTAGGCCAAAAATGCCCCGTTACAATACCCCCTCAATGAGATATTTTATGCCGAAGCATAAAAAATCTCATTGACACATTCATACTTGCTAAAGGGATCAGCCAGGATATGTCGCCACAACCCCCTGTATGGTTTACAACAACAACAAAATTATAATTAACTCACCCTTGGTCCGGTGACTGTGACCGCACCTGAATGACAATACTGGACTTCTCTATCGAGATCCCAACACCATAGAGTCAGACAGATACTCAACGCCCCTGCTCTGACGCGCTGGCCAGCTCAGGTCCACCGCCACAGCATCACCAAACACTGAAAAAACAAATCAAATATCAACTAGTGGCCTTATGTAACACCATATCCCCAACTGATCTGTTTCCCCCTAGCGGTGCTGGTTTGCGCTAAGAAGCACTGGTTTTGTTTTTTACTTACTTCTAACATATATCAGAATACCTAACAACAACATGATACCCATTTTAAAATTCCATAATCCCATTCTATCTACTTTCTCTTGTTAACTTTTATCCCAAAATTCAAAATTATTGCCCTGATTCCCATCAGAATTTAAATAAACATTTCCCATTACCATATTATACATCTCTGTCATCCCCAATTTGCATTTAAAATATTTAAATTCATAAAATTCTCTTACACTAACAAACACAATATAACATAAGAAAACATAGTACATTCATAATTCACATTGTTATTATTATCTTAAAATAAACAATTTGTATTTAAAATGTTACACACTTTACATCATTCAATTTGCATATAAAATCATAAAATTACCTTTTAATCTGAATTGACTTTTATTAATTCTCTTTCAAAAAAAATTATTATATATATATATATATTTTTTTTCTTTCATAACATTGCAATTATTATTCCATTTCATTCATTTGGGTGATTCTCAGTTATTCATTATAATTCACTTTATCAACTTGGCATTTACTCATAATCTTACCCCTTTTATTACTCTAACGCTCCCTTACAAAATCTTTAACTAGTATGACACCCCTCTCTACCAAAAAATCTACTAACCCTTCTCTACCTCTAACTACTTACTACTTTAACTCAATTCGCCACATTCTCTCAATATATAAAAAAAAATACTCTCTAACCCTTTGTACTTAGGATAAGTGTTTCCCCCCCCCAAAAAGCTCATTTCCCTTATCTGGCCCCTGGATTCTACCTAAGGCAGCCCCTCCTCACTAAATCGATACCAATCCCGTCCCAACTTATCATTATGTTGCGGACTCCCACATTACACTACCCCCTACTACAAAATTGCCATCCCCAAAATCTCAATCTCATTACCTTACTACAACTGCAACAAAATAACAACATCAATTATAAACAACAATATATCACTCAAAACTATACATATATTCTCCATTTCTACTGTGTCTCCACTTATACTCAAATTCTCTATTACATGTATTTCATCTCTCATTCTCTTTAATACCCCAATATATTCAACTTGGACTGACTCAAACGTTTTACTCAAACAATTACTATCACCCACTTCTATCTTTTGCAACCCATTGAAAATTTTAACTATCACAACTTTATTTCATTTTATTTTAAAATCTATAAACACATTGAATACATATTATTATATTTTTATAATCCTTATTCCTAACATACTACATTCAATTAACACAATAAGACATAATAAACACAATATAGGAAGTATGTAGTGCATCTATTTTTTAAATCAAAACAAAATTATTTAGTAGCGAGTCATCATTATTAAAATACAACAAATTTCTAATTCGTTACCCCCCTGGATAACCTCCCTGCCACACACACACATCTTAACATAACATAATAAACAAGTAGATATTTATCTTGATTATTAGCATACATTAAACAAACAATTCTCTTTTAAATAATTTATATAGAAACTTATAAACATTATAATTTGAAATTTTAATTAACTCTTTTAGATATCATCATTTCATTATTTATCCTTTGCTGTAGTTAGATTCCTCAAAATTATCAAATTTATTATTAATCTATATTTTTAACCATTATGCTATTCCACAAACTAAACCATTTAACATTCATTTATTTATTCATTGTTTGTCGTTAAATTGAAATCTCATCAAATAATTTAAATTCATTATAAAATTCAAACATATAACATTCAATCACAATATTGAAACATCTCAAATTATTTACTTCAATTTAGTATTAAAACACAACATATTTCAATTATTATCAAAATTTTACAAATCATCAATTATTGTCTTCATAATTAATTTTATTATTTATTTAGACTGCAAAATATTAATAATATTATTATTACTATCACAACATTTTCTACTACATATACACATTGTTTATCTAACATTTCAACATACACACATTCTAACATATCTATATTTCATAATACACACAATTGAATTCACTACATTATTTACAAATTATTCGTCAATAACTGTTCAATTGTTTCACACTTCATATGTCCAAGTCTGCAAGGTCATTACCATAAATTACAATATTTAAATTGTCCATTCACTGATTTTTATTTCAACCTCCATCATCGTATATATATCGAATATATTTATAACATGCATCATTGTTATCCACATACAATTTATTATTATTATTATTATTATTATTATTATTATTATTATTATTATAATCCATTAACTTTATTTCATTCATTATGCCATTATAATTTATAGGGTTATTCCCCATTAATATTTCATAAACCTTGTCAACATAAGTTATTATTGTCCAGTCTCCATCAGTATTATTGGTCAACGTCAGGTAAATTATTTTATCATTTTTATATTCCTCTACTATTACGTCAGGTAAGTCATTATCGTTTATAAAGATATTATCAAAATAATTCTCTATCTCTCTTTCAACGGGTAAGTATTTTATATGGTTTATCTTCACCCCTTCTAATCTTTTTCTCAATTCATCATAATTTCTTTTTAACTTATATAATTCTATCTCTCTCTCAATACACAACTCTCTCTCTTCATAACACCACATCACACTCTCACAATTATTACAGACAGAGGGTACAACATTATACAACATCAATATACACTTCAATTCATCTACCAATACGGGTCTCTTGCCCTTCAAAAACAACATTTGTGAACACCTTGGTTCAGAAAAATTAATGGGAAAATTTACCCTCTGCCCACATTCAGCTATTATACTATTTTTCCACTCTCGCTCTAACTCATTAACACACATTAACATCTCATAATCACATTCTACACATTCATCAGTATTTTCATTACTTATTTTCATCGTATCGACCTCCGATACTAATTCTTCAAATACATTACTATTATTCTCATTATTCTCAACATTATTGTTATCACTTGTTAACTCTTTCTCTGGTATCATATTTTTACATTTGTCATTACAATTTTCATTTGTTTTATTATCTCCCATACATACACACTCTCTTGACTCCTTTGTTTCTCTACATATTTCGTTCAGCTTACTCTCCAGACTACATAGTGAATTAGTTAATACATCAAACTTAGCATCATTCATGTCAAAACGACTATTCATATCGCTACTCATCACATTAAATTTGTTATTCTGTGTATCTAACTTCTCATTTACACTACTTTTAAATTCTTGCATCTCGTTTTTCTGTTCATCAAATTTGCTATCAAATTTATTCAACAATAACTGCATCATACTCATCATATCACTATTATTCTCTTTCTTAACTGAGGTCGGCGTCGATTGACTCGTTACGCCTTCCATTATTCTCGATTCAGTCTCGCTTAAATTGCTATTTACTTGACTTTCAGTTTGACTATCAGTGAAACTGACTTCATTGTTAATATTTTCATTAGTATTCATCATTTTTATTTAATTCTTACTTATTTATAATACACATCTATCAATCATATTATAACCTTACTACTTATGTTTACACATTTTTTAGTTACCTTAAACAACCATTCTGTTCTCCCAAGTAGGCCTATATTTATATAAAAAAAAAAATATTTTTTATATAAATGTCCCTAAGTTCGGAAGCCAAATGTACTATTTGATATTTATTATTGATATTAATGAAACCTAAGGGATTTTACTTTTATTATATTTAATTATTTACTTTCCAAATAATTTCTTCGGGCGCCATCTTGTATTGCCAACTACCAGAAATATATTTACCAAGGTTCGATTCAGCGAACCGGGAGAACAGAATGTGGTTGCTGAAATAACAACAATCATTTATGTTCATTAATAATTAAATGTTATTAATGCTTTATTATTTTTCATATTTCAATAAAATCGTACAGACAAAATTTGTTAGTGAATAATACTTGTTTCTACCTTGAATCTCTTATATACGAATTTACTTACTCACAATACCATAACAAGTTCTTAAAATACATTTATTAAGGGAACACAAACCAGCCTTCTTTATCTAAAATACATTCTCACATACCCACGCACACACACACCGTTACTTTAGAGATCTCATTTTATGTTGAAAACTTTGAATTTATATTGAATATTTGAATTTTCGTTTGAAGTTCTGTTTTATCCTGATTTGTTACTTATCTGTTCATTGAGTCCTGTAGATGTTACCCGCACAACACAGCTAGCTGTTTTCACTGAATTTACTTGAGTTTGTATTACTTATTTCACATTTTCATGTACTATAATAACGGTATTAACCGTTAAATGTTTAATTTACATTTTATATCTACGTTGTTCACATTTTATAGCTTGCGGGCGACTAAAACTTCGTCTAAACTGGCGAGCCGGCGGACGCGAAAGTTATTTGCGTCCGACACTGGTAGTTGTTATTTGCCGACTGTCCTTGTTCTCTGTGTGCAACGAAAACTGCTAGCGTTGCTACACCCACATTCTTTGTTATGTAAGGCACTGACGTAACATCGCCTGATGCTCAGTTACATAATTTGTTTACAGTTTTGTGTGTCATTGGTTGACCTTGGCACACAGTTCCAGCTTGTTGATTTGGTCGCTTCAGAAATTCACATACATAATGTCCCAAGCAGTGCTACCACTGCCGCTACCACTGAATATATCTTTGCTTACGTTTTGTCCCAATCATAGTAAAAAATGTTATTTGTTTTATTAAAAAAAATACAAACTTCTTTATTACCCCAAAATTAGGCCAAAAATGCCCCGTTACAGGTTAGACTCTAGCCATGTTTTACTCCTTCGCTATGTGCGAATATTTAGCGAGAGCTGGCTTAGATGTGTCCTGTTCAACGTATAACAATCAACTGTTCTATTTTCTTCTTCATCCGAAACGTCTTAGCCAATTTAATATTAAAAAGACATTGTTTTAATTTCTAGCATTTCCGCTTACATAACTGATTTTTACATTATATGATTGAATACATTTTACTATTTTTTAATTTTATTAAATACCTAATACATAATCTCTTTCTCTAGTTAATTCTACGTGATTTAATACCAGATATGATACTTTTACAATGTTTTCCATCTCAAAATGCCCTATTTACAGTATTTTTTTATAGGTAGGCCTATAATTTTACTTCCTGTCACATTAAATGGTTTACCATCCTTATGAAGTTATAATTATGATTGAACAAAATTCCTGATTGAAATAAAATGTTTATTTCTCCTTAATTCCTTGTAATTTTATGAATTAGTTATCTTTTTTTAAATATTCTTTAATTTGGGACTCCCCCCTTTGATTTTTCTGTTATTACATTTGCATTTTTTCCAATAATCTCATACCTTTTTCCAATATCTTTCTAAAGTATAGTTTCAGTTATAATACACTGTGTCTAATTTACATTATACAAATTTCATCAGTTTAATTAATTTACTTGACTTATTCATCAATTGTAAGGTTGTTGAGATTTACCATTTGCCTAAATTTTACCTGTGTTCATTTACAATGTTTTATGGATATTACAGCTTGCTTCTACCCCTTCTGACATTCTATTCAAATACAATTTTAATTAAAATTCCCTTACTTAACTACATGAGTATTTAGCATTGATAACAATTATTAACTCTTAACAAATATTTTATAACAAAAAATTGTATTCAAACCCAGACATTTCAGCCTTGAGTTCATTGAACTTAACATAAACAAAACACACCTGTACTTTCATTATTTAGATCATTTCTTAAAATTACTTTTGGTGCAGTCTTAGCTGTTTATGTTTTATATGGGGATGTACCCTTTTTCACTTCACTTAAATATTTCCTGTTCTTATTTTATCTCTGTCATTTTAATGAATGTTGTTGGATAAAAATTGGCACTTTCTTAAAAACATTTGTAGTCTATTTTTTATAATAACATTCTACAAAATACTATTTCTGTATTTGATACAATAACTTTAAAGTTGTGTAAAGGTACCAATCAGTTTAAGATACACTTAGTTTAAGAACTTTAAACACAGACACTTGAAGTTTATTTAACATAATAAAATAACTTGCACTGGTCCCCTGTTATTCTTATCTGCTATCTCTAATTTAGTTTTTTATCTTATCAGATCAAGAATTTTATTTATCGAGGATTAAGAAGATTCGTTTTTTCCATTATATAAATAACTTCCACTGGTTCACTTATAGTTCTACCTTTAGACACTTTTGTTTATATCTATATTACATTATTTGTTATTTTATGTGTTATACTTCCATCGGTTAAATATACTCTCTTTTGGGGTTTTATCCTTTTATTACTGGGTTTACTTTGGGTATTTCCCTACTCTATCTTGTTCTACGACATGGTTTCTTCTAATTTCATTCCTTTTATTAGGGATGTCGGTATTTTCTGGGTTTTTCCTTACTTACTCCTATCCTACCTGGGTATTTCCTTACTTTATTTTAGTTTTTTGGTTTATTTTTCATTACTCATAGGTGTTGCTTAGTTGTTTTTAATTTATTTTTATTTCTTCAAATTATGATTAATTTTACTGTGGTACTTATTTGTTTGTATTTGGATTTTTGGATTTTTCCTTGATTTCATTTTATTTTAAATTTGTTTATGATCATTTTTCATTCATTATAATGTGGATAATCTGTCATGCTACAGATTGCTCTCCTCCAGAAGTGATTAGTTCAGACCATACCTTGAGTATGTATGAAATAATTGCTTATGATATTTTTTAGTTATTATATTTCTTGTCTTCCTTTCCATTTCTATTTTTGGTTCTTCCTACTTGAGCATAGGTTTTTTTTTTTTTAATTCATTTTTCCTTGATAGTTATTGTTATCTGAGGTTTATTATTATTAATTTTTATTTTTTCCTTAACTTGGTGTTTTATCCTTGGGATATTCATTCCCTAACATTCCCTAACACGTGAGCTGGGGCAGTCCAGAGAGGCACTTGTGGCTACATATACTCTGCTGGCCATACTACACTACTCATTGAGATCAGAGGAAATTCATCTCTGCTCAAAACATAATAATACTGCTGGAATTATCTACAGACAGTCATTAATAAAAATTATACAAGAATAGTCTATTTTTCGACTAATAAAAAACATCCTTGGATACCTCACTTCGTATTTGCTCAGATTTGTTAATATTTCTATCTCAGTTATTTTTCTTTTCAGTTATTCTTCTCATTTGTTAGCTCTGCTGATATATTTATTCTTATCATGGTTGGAAGCTCTTTTAATATATTTATTTTTCTCATGGTTGGAAAGTCTGTTGATATAATTATCACTAGTTATTGAGTAAACTTTTTCATCTGAATTCTCTTTAATTATTTTATTGTCCTTACCATCTTCTTCTGGTTATTGGTAGCATATATATTATTATATTTTTCTTGTCTTAGTTCTTATGAATTGTTCCACTGGATTCATGTTATTACAATTATTCTTCTAATTGTCTTTATTATTATTGAAATTCAAATTATGATCATAGTTATATTATATATTTATTCCTTTCAAAAAATTATTTCATTCTTGTTTTCATCCAAATTAATTCCTTAATTATATTATTTATGTGGTCATTGCTTCTCTTTGTATTTCGTAAATGTTTTATTATTTTCATTCCAAAACAAGTTTATTCATTTTATTTGTATCAGTTGTCCTTATAGTTTTTTAGAGTTTGGGAATTCACTAATTACTCAATATTAAATGCTGTTAATAATTGTGATAAGTTGATCTTACTTTGTAGTGGTCATTCTAAATTCAAATTCTTCAATTCCGAATTATTTCTCCTAAATAGTCGGTTGTAAGTGGTTCTTACTTCCTTTTAGGTTTTGTGGTTTTATTATTCCATTCAAATCATTTATGTAAATACTTGTTGTAAGTTGATTTTATCTTCTTTTTTAAATTTTGTTGTTTTATATTTCCATTCAAAATTAATTCTCATAAATAAATAGTTGTAAGCTGTTCTTACTTTCTTTTAGAATTTTTTAAATTTATTCAAAATTCCGTTTCTTCATTTCCAAAATTAAGTTCATAAATAGTTATTTGTAAGTTGTTCTTACTTTCTTTTAGAATTTTTTTTTTATTCAAAATTCCATTTCTTCATTTCCAAAATTAAAGTTTCATAAATAATTGGTTGTAAGTTGTTCTTACTTTCTTTTAGAATTTTTTATATTATTCAAAATTCACTCCTCGTAATATCTTTTTAAGGAAGCCTGGTTATACACGCCCTTGATTTTTCCTGAAACCATCTCCTTTATTTCATATGTGTTACTGTTATTTATTTTGGAGACTATATATGGTCCTGTATACAGTAGCAATAACTTCTTCATTATTCCTTCTAGCGTGCTGGGTAGTTCACGATTTTTCAGCAGTACCTTTTCTCCTAGTTTATACGTTATTATCTTCCCAATCGATTTCGTATGTTTTTCAACTTCGGGTCAGATTGCTGGTGGATGCTAATGTTTATTAATAACGCTGCTAAATCAGATCTGGTGCTAATAATGTGGTAGATCTTGAGTATGCTCTCCTTCTCTCCCTCAAAAGTTTGATTTTCCACATTAATACGTGATGATACGTCCGCTACAACTTTTTTTTTCCCGGGATGTATTCCCATCGTAGATCGTACTCTTGCAGGGCAAGTATCCACCTGGTCAGTCTGCCGTGACTCAATTTGCATCTCCGTAGAAACGATATAGATTTATGGTCTGTTCGGACTCTAACTGGGTAACCCAAGATATAGGTACGGAATTTACCACAAGCGAATACTACGCTCAGTAATTCCTTTTCGGTGACATTGTAGTTCCATTCGCATTGATTTAAAGTCCGACTCGCAAAGCTAATCACTAGATGTTGACCCTTCCCATCTTCTTGATACAGTGTTGTTCCTAGGCTGATGTTGCTGGCATCGCAGTTTAAGAAAAAAGGTTGTTTAAAATTTGGGTGGTGAAGTATTATGGTTTTTAAAAACTTGTCCTTAATGAGTTGAAAAGTCACGTCCTGCTCTTGACCCCAGATCCATTTGTTTTTGGAATATAATTGTTGTTGAAACTTAGCTGTTAATTCTGAATATTGTTCCTGGAACTTCCTGTAATAATTACAGAGTCCCAGAAATGACTGTAATTGTTTTCTATTCTTTGGCTTAGGGAATTTCTGGATTGCTTCCACCTTTTCTGATGACGGTGAGATTCCTTGGTCATCCAAATTAAACTCAAGAACTGGACTTCTCTTGCAATGAACTTGGATTTTTCTAATTTAAGAGTGATATTATTTATAGTCAATTTCTCAAGTATGTGTTCCACTCGGTAGCAGTGTTCCTCCCAAGTTTCTGAGGTAATCAGTAGATCGTCTTCATACACGGTGGTAAACTGAAGTGCTTCCTGCCCAAGTATCTGGTCCATGCAGGCCACAAAGATGGCTACTGAATTCATGAGTCCGAAGGGCAATCTCTTGAATTGGTAATTGCACCCCTCGAATATGAATGCCAGATACTGACGACTCTGTGGGTGCAACTCCACCTGCCAGTAACCGCATATCGTGTCCCAGGTACTAATGTACTTGGTACCGTGGAATCGTTTCAAGATTTCTTCTATCTCACCGGGCGATGTTCTGTCATTTATGATCATTTTGTTTATCTCGCGCGCATCCAAGCAAAGCCGGACTTGGCCGTATTTCTTAGGAATAGCCACGATAAGGCTGGTGAATGAAGATTGGCTACCCTCTATGATGTCACTGCTGATCATTTTGTTTATTTCGGCTCTTACAGCCTCCCTTCGTGAATGCGCGATGGGATATGACTTTCGGTTAAACTCCACTGTTTCTCTAAATTTAAGTTTGCATTGGTAATTTTTTACCTTACCGGGTTCATCTGAAAATACTGAGCGATACTTCTCATATATACTTATTAACTTATTTGCTTGGTGTATGGGTAATTTTTCACTTGTGATGCCGCCCCGGAAATCCCTTATTTCCTGTATCTTTTGTGACCATAAATCTTCGTCCATGTTATTGTATATTATTGGGTTAATTATGGAGTTATTTTCTATATAATTTATGTTCCGAAGTTGTTGGTGGATACTGCTGGGAAGTATTGTCTCGCTACCTACTAAATCAGCCGTCCATGTTATACCTTCTGTAAACAGTGATACTCTTTCTGTGCGCAAATCAATGATAGCAGAGTTCCTCATTAGTACATCGCACCCTACCAATATATTAAAGGGCAATCCTGTCGCAATTAAAAATACCATGTTTATAGCTATACCCTTGCTAATAACGTTTACTGAAACTTGCTTTCTTATTGTTTTGTTTTGGCGACCAGTGGCACCTATTAATACAATGTTATTCACCGGTAATATTGGCAATGTTCGACCACATTCTTTTTGGATTCTTTCCAATTCAGTAATGTTAATTATAGATACGTTCGCCTCTGTATCAATCATTAATTGGGCGAAAATTCCTTCTACTTCCGCGTTTATGTATATTATCTCATTATTTGGACTATTGAGGCTGGTGTCGTTCTCCAATAGTTCGTTTCTGATATTTTTTAGATAGTTACAACTAATGATTGTAATATTATTAGTTTCAGTTGCACCTTGCAACTCTTGTTGATACCCAGGAGATAGGAGCAGTGAAGGGTCGTGATCATTCATTACTGCCTCCTCCCATTTAAATTATCATTTTCATTGTTATTATTGTTAGTTCCGACCGAGGTGTCAGTCTGGAAACTTTGAGTGGGTTCCTGCCGCTCCGTACGATGATCAAATGGTTGTTCTTGGTTTGGTTGCCGTTCTGGATCATCTAAACTGGTACTTTGTCTATGTTGATTGTACCTCGGACCATCACGTTCTCCGTTTCTCTGCCGATCATCATAATCGTGGAAACTGTTCCGCCGCTGATGGGTATATCTTCGTTGACTATTGTCTTCGGCCCGTATGAAATTTACTCTGGGTCGGGAAACCCTATTGTTATTGTTGTTGTTATTCTGTTGGTAACCTCGATTATTATTGTAATACCGTTCGGTACTATTTTGGTTGGGATTTCTCTGACTATTATAATTATTTGGATTCTGGTAATAATTATTTCGATTACTCGGGTAGCTGTTGTTATTCCTATTAGGATTTTGGTTATTCTGGAAATTATTATTATTATTGTGGTTATTATTATTATAATAATTTGAATTTTTGCGGTTCCCTTGGTATTTATTTCCATTATGGTTATTACTGTTATTGGGGTACTGATTATTTCTTATTTCCGGCCAATCATTCCTCCTTCTACTTTGCCGATAGTAATCTTCATTCTCATAGTTTTCCAATAATTCGGTCATCGCTTGTACCGTCTTTATCTGGCTACCCCTTCTCGCTCTTATGATGTCTTCATCGTAATGGTATGACAGCTTGTTCACTAGGCATTCTTCTGGTATGGCCGGTTCCAAATGCTTCGCAAGACACACCTTTCCTAGGAAATAAGCGGTCATAGTGTTACCTACTTGGGTATTGTATCGACCATGACAGATGTTGTCCCGTATTAGGTTCTGCGTTGTCTCCGACCAGTACTTTGCTTTGAATAAGTTTTTGAATTGCTGGTAGTCCGCGATCTCACTGCGGTTCGGATGGCGAACCGCAATTGACGGACAATTGGCGGATGCCGCAATTGGGGTGCATCCGCCAATTGTCCGTCATCTCTCGAAACAATTCGTCCAACAGTTCCCGGTTGTTACTCCACCTATTGCCCCGATGTCTGGCAAAATATTCTTTTATTCGAGCCAAGAACTTCATCGGCTTCCTTTTATACTGGCGAAATTCAGCCATTCTCGGTTCTTGTTCATTGGAATACCCGTAATGTTAGTGGGTCTGTTTCTAATTACTTCCATCTCTTCTTGGCTCTGCCGTACTTGACCGGTTATGTTCGTCATAGCAACTTCCATACCGTCACACCTTTCCGCGATTTGGTTCCGTACCTTTCCTAATTCTTCCTGGGTTTCTCTTCGGTTTTCTTCCACCTTCCTTCTATTGTGCTCTTCGATGTTAGTGAATTTGGTGTTTACTTCTTCTGTAAAACCCTGTACTTCTCGCTCGGTCTGGCTACATCTTTTGTCCACTTCCATGATTTGTTGTTTTATTACTATGGTTTCTTCTTCTATTTTCTTGTTTGTGTATTCCTTATTATTGTTGATTTCCTTGTTCCACTCTTCCTTTAACAACTCTATCCTTTCATCTAACTTGTCCAAATTCTCCTGGTTGACCTCCCTTAATTCTTCTCTTAATAGTTGGTTATCCTCTTTCAATTATTCCAACTTCTCCTCCATCTTCTCTTCCATCTTCTCTTCCATCTTCTTATTGTTTTCATCCATTTTCTTATTGGTCTTTTCAATTTTGTGACTTAATTCTCCCAATTCTTCCTTGGTGGATTGGTCGTTTTCATCCATCTTCTTACTCAATTCTTCCCTTAACAGTTGGTTGTCACTTTCCATCTTCTTACTATTTTCCTCCATCTTCTCTTCCATTTTCTTACTGTTTTTATCCATCTTCTCTTCCATCTTCTTACTGTTTTCCTCAATTCTCTTATTCGTATCTCCAATTTGGGTACTTAATTCTCCTTTCATGGAATCCATTTTCTTACTCAAGGATTGGTTGTCCTCCTTCAATTCCTTGCTGGTTTCCTCTACCTTCTTATTAGTTTCATCAATTTTCTTATTTGTCGATTTGTTATCCTCTCTCATTTGTAGGAACATTTCCATTATCTTGTCCATTTTCGTATCTTCTGTTGTTTTGGATTTCTCGGACTCTTTCTCCTGTACATTGACTTCCCCCTGTTTGCGTGGGTATCTCAGGTTGTTCCTCTGGTGGTGTAGGTTGGTTTAGTTCCGCAGGAGGTAATCTTCCTTCCAGATCTTCCACCGGAGTTGCCTCTTTGTCATCCATATTTATTTCTTCTGCTTCTTTTTCCGCTTCTGCCGCCCTTTTCTTGGATAACGCCCGTTTCTTCATTTTAATTATTCTTCTGACTTGATAACAGCTGCCAAGCTAAAATTAGGGATTGGGCAAATTATTCTTCTCTTATATGGCCTATCAATCGCTAATTAAAGCCCCACGTTGTGCACCAATTTTGTTTATTTTTCGAAAATTTATGTTTTATGTTTTAATTGTTTTTGGATTAATTATTTTAAACTGTTGTGGTGTAAATTTAATTCTATTGAAATTGTTTTTATCAAATTATATTACTTCTTGTAATTAGAATTAGGTTCTGCATTAATAGGATTGTCTCTTGTACTAATCGATTTGCGGTTCGTCTTCTTCTGAGTGTATGCTCCTTCCACTTTGGTAATTGCCGCTTTTCGTGTAGTCCGTGATTTAAATATTATCCTATTTATTCTATTTATATGTTTTAGAAATAAATAGAAATCAATTTTGCAGAATTCCAAGTTTTATTAACAAATTAATTATGGATCGATTGTAAATCGATTATTCAACAGTTAAAATATCGACTCATTCTCTCAGGGTGAATGATTATTTTTATATAAATTATTAAGATTAATTCACAGGTTCTTTGAGCTGTTGTGTTATAATAGTCAGTTAAAGGGCAAAGTTTGGAAAGTATAACACTTACAATTAAGAGCTTACTGATCTAAAAATATAAAGATATTATTTAATATATAATGTTTAGTAAAGTATTTGTTCGAACCAAACGTTGTGATGATGAAGCTATCGGTCCTGCAGAGGATCATGGGATTTCAAAATGGCTGCTTCGTGCTGCATATGTTGTCGAAGGCTGCATGTCAAGGAATTCTCTTCAAATAAATGTCGCCTTTCCAAGTTTTCCTCGTCTCAGCAATGGTGGTTAATTTCTCTGGTGATAGTGTAGTTGTCCTGGATCAGTGGTCAGTGATTCGCCTCGATAAATTGTGTTGGACAATGTTTTTAATTCACTTTATGCCATAAGGTCGATAGTGGCAGGTATCGTCTTGCTATTCAGAATTATCATTTATAGGTGTGAAAATTGTTATTACACTTTAACTGTTCAGTATTAGTTTACTTCAATAGTGGTGTTGGTTTAATTCACTGAATTTAATGGTTATTTAAACTTTTTCCAAAATTCACGATTTCAAAATTATTCGACTTGGTTAGACTCTCGCCATGTTTTACTCCTTCGCTATGTGCGAATATTTAGCGAGAGCTGGCTTAGATGTGTCCTGTTCAACGTATAACAATCAACTGTTCTATTTTCTTCTTCATCCGAAACGTCTTAGCCAATTTAATATTAAAAAGACATTGTTTTAAATTTCTAGCATTTCTGCTTACATAACTGATTTTTACATTATATGATTGAATACATTTTACTATTTTTTAATTTTATTAAATACCTAATACATAATCTCTTTCTCTAGTTAATTCTACGTGATTTAATACCAGATATGATACTTTTACAATGTTTTCCATCTCAAAATGCCCTATTTACAGTATTTTTTATAGGTAAGCCTATAATTTTACTTCCTGTCACATTAAATGGTTTACCATCCTTATGAAGTTATAATTACGATTGAAAAAAATTCCTGATTGAAAAAAAATGTATATTTCTCCTTAATCCCTTGTAATTTTATGAATTAGTTATCTTTTTTTAAATATTATTATTTAATTTGGGACTCCCCCCTTTGATTTTTCTGTTATTACATTTGCATTTTTTCCAATAATCTTTCATACCTTTTTCCAATATCTTTCTAAAGTATAGTTTCAGTTATAATATACTGTGTCTAATTTACATTATACAAATTTCATCAGTTTAATTAATTTACTTGACTTATTCATCAATTGTAAGGTTGTTGAGATTTACCATTTGCCTAAATTTTACCTGTGTTCATTTACAATGTTTTATGGATATTATAGCTTGCTTCTACCCCTTCTGACATTCTATTCTAATACAATTTTAATTAAAATTCCCTTACTTAACTACATGAGTATTTAGCATTGATAACAATTATTAACTCTTAACAAATATTTTATAACAAAAAATTGTATTCAAACCCAGACATTTCAGCCTTGAGTTCATTGAACTTAACATAAACAAAACACACCTGTACTTTCATTATTTAGATCATTTCTTAAAATTACTTTTGGTGCAGTCTTAGCTGTTTATGTTTTATATGGGGATGTACCCTTTTTCACTTCACTTAAATATTTCCTGTTCTTATTTTATCTCTGTCATTTTAATGAATGTTGTTGGATAAAAAGTGGCACTTTCTTAAAAACATTTGTAGTCCATTTTTTATAATAACATTCTACAAAATACTATTTCTGTATTTGATACAATAACTTTAAAGTTGTGTAAAGGTACCAATCAGTTTAAGATACACTTAGTTTAAGAACTTTAAACACAGACACTTGAAGTTTATTTAACATAATAAAATAACTTGCACTGGTCCCCTGTTATTCTTATCTACTATCTCTAATTAGTTTTTTAGTCTTATCAGATCAAGAATTTTATTTATCGAGGATTAAGAAGATTTGTTTTTTCCATTATATAAATAACTTCCACTGGTTCACTTATAGTTCTACCTTTAGACACTTTTGTTTATATCTATGTAACATTATTTGTTATTTTATGTGTTATACTTCCATCGGTTAAATATACTCTCTTTTGGGGTTTTATCCTTTTATTAATGGGTTTACTTTGGGTATTTCCCTACTCTATCTTGTTCTACGACATGGTTTCTTCTAATTTCATTCCTTTTATTAGGGATGTCGGTATTTTCTGGGTTTTGCCTTACCTACTCCCATCCTACCTTGTTACTTCAAAAATGGTCCTTATATTAGGGGTGATGGTTTGTTCTGGGTTTTTCCTTACTTACTCCTATCCTACCTGGGTATTTCCTTACTTTATTTTAGTTTTTTTGTTTATTTTTCATTACTCATAGGTGTTGCTTAGTTGTTTTTAATTTATTTTTATTTCTTCAAATTATGATTGCATTTTACTTATTTGTTTGTATTTGGATTTTTCCTTGATTTCATTTTATTTTAAATTTATTTATGATAATTTTTCATTCATTATAATGTGGATAATCTGTCATGCTACAATGTGAATCTTTGGTGAGGGACTTAGGTTAATTTCACTATTTGAACAAAATTTTAATAATTTAATTTGATTTGAAACAGTAATGCCAAACAAACAATTAAAGATTGCAAAATGGGAGTGAGTTTTGTGTAGAAGCAAATATAAAACATTTATGTGAATTTTATATTAATAATTAATGTGGAGATAGTGTATTTAATGTAGTAATGAATACATGTACACACCCAGTACTTGCTAAAGGCAATCCAGTATGTATGTAAGGGGAGATATATCGGTTGAGGATCTGGTATGGTATAAGGCTAGTTGTTGATTTTACTTAGAATGTTACAAGGTTAGGTGGTACTGTGGTGAGTGCCTGTCCAATTTTACGGTGTTGGGATCTCGAACCGAGAAGTCCAGTAATATCGTTCAGGTGCAGCCATAGTCGCCGAGCTAGGGGGTAGTTTACCCATGATGTGTTAAGAAATTAAAGGGGGGTTGTTGGCACCATATCCTCGCTGATCCTCTTGGGTTTAGCAATGAGAGTTTTTCTGTTTCGACAGAAAACCTCTCATTGGGGGGGGTATTGTAACGGGACAGAATGGGCGACAGGTTTTAATATAATTGTGAGTGCGATGCAGCGGAGTTACCCAAATCGGGCCTCAGTCTTTAACAATCAACATTCCTGTAGGGAACGCCTATCTGCAACTTGGTCCCGAAAGTCTGTCAACATGCACAGCTTTCAGGTGCTCTGGAATGTCTCAAGCGCGTGCATGCTTGCTTGCACGTTTGAATAATCATGAACGTTTTAGCGAGCCCCAGGTCATCTGTTACTTGGCCAACTATGGTAAACTCGCTCTCAGAAAATTAACTAATTACCGTGTGAGGTGATGCCTTTTGAGCCAATCACAGGGCGAGCTGGTCAGCAAGAGAACATTTTTCGCCATCTTGAAGCGTTGGTTTTGGAGTGAGTCGTCTAACAGCGTCAGACCGTGCGATCATATAAAAACGTTGCTCGAGCAAATTAGGGTCGGCCGACCAATAAATCATGTGATTTTAAGGTAAAACAACAGTAAATCATGTAATATTGATCCATCAGACGTAATTCATAAACATTAACAGTTTAACTTATTTTTGGAGTGTGTTAAAGAAATCGGAAGGTACCAGTGATGGTGTAACCACATGGAGACGGCGATAACAGGATGAGTACATAATATAAGCAGTTGAACAGCCAAAAACATTTCAATTTTAAATGAATTCAACACTGAAACTAATTATGAAAATTTAAATAGAAAGCAGTTTATAGTATAAAATGTATAATGAATGAATGAGAGTATGAGCAAACTGGGTCGCCTTCTAAAATAGATATAAACTAGTTGAATAAGTAGTTATAAGTCTATAGGAATTATTTTAAACTATATTTCAGAATCTGTTTTAAACAATGGCCGATAATGGACCATAGTCAATTCGAAAGTAAGAATGTAAAATGTAGAGAAAGGGGTAAATTGTTGATGTGGTAGTTTAACAAGAATGACAGAGTAAAACGAAATAAAGTAGTGTTTTATGTGAACGTATAAATATGTTTTTGTTATTTGCATTCACCTGTTTTTCTTTGCCGATTACACTAGACGACACTTTGGTTAATTTGCACAAGAACGTCAAGATTTAAGTTTGTTTCAATTGACGTCCAAATAAGGTAGGTGACACAAATTTAATGCTTTTAATCATCAAATCAGTGAGTAGTTCAAATGACGCCCGAAAACAGGGACGAATTTAAATACTTTTAATTAATAATTCCCATGTACTACTACAATCAACCATGTCAGCTGGGCTGCATCCACTATTTAATTGCATATAAGGTTGCACCACTGAATATTTAAAACTATTATTTTTTACCCAAAGTTATTTTCTTCGAACAATGTTCAATGTTTAACGTGTTTAATCGCACTTTTAGATATGTTTAATGCCAAAAAACCATTATAATATGGCCTTACCCCATATTGTGCAACAGGTTACCACCAAATTTATTATTAAATTATTTCATCAGAGTTTCATGTTTGGTAGCTGGACATTACTTGTACACTCACTCAATTCTCGATATGATAAAATGACTAGAGTTTTAGCTTCTACATCCATGCAGAAAACTGAGTTTTAGACAACCTGGCCAACCATATTTTGTCTCACCGTTTTTCACTTATTCACTCATTTTTACTGTAGATTTTTCACTGTTTTTGCCAAATCAAAATGTTGTTCTTCAGTTCACTCTAAAATTTTGCCTTTTTACATAATAAAAGTGATTTCATTTACCACGCACATGGTGCAGTTGTTACTTCTACAGCAGCTATTCGATGAATGAATCAGCTGGGACTACTTTTAACGTTTTACTCAAAGCAGTCTCAGTGCCAGCTTTTGGTATCAGTTAAGCTCACATAAAACTTTGATATCATCATTTCTCCAGTTATGTTCCCAAACTCATTATTATTAACTTTTGTTGACTTCTTTCTTTCATATAAATATAAAAAAATGTTTTTTGTAACACTTTACAGATTATATAACTATTCCCAATCACATGCTACCTTTTGATAACCCAGCAATACTATCGATTTATGCACTGGTGCGCTTAATGTCCATACCATTACAATTTAACTGGATATGTCTGTACTTATTAAACAAGTGTTTATAAAAATGTGCATACAATTTGTAAACACCAAATCTATTTTCAGTAAAGACTGTGAATAAGTAAATCCATGACACAAGTACTAAGAACACGTTGTGCCTAACATCCCTACATTTTTGTTTCACCATTAGGGATTGATAGTAATTTAAGATATACCTATATAAAAATATTGTACATATCAGTACCACACAATTTTCAACTCGCAAAATCTTAATTTCAATTTTTTTTAGAAATTTCATTATTTTTACCCAAAAAGGTTAAAAGCTGCAGGCCAATTTTTAGCATGAGGTTTTGGTATATTCAGAGTGTTGACCAAAACTTCCCAAGCTGTCATATAGTGAATCAATGGATATGTTTGGATTTGTTTAAAATAATTTTTATCCATTTTTACCTTTTTCTATGTCATCAGACTTTACTATAATTAATATCAGAAACATTCATCTATCTATGATTCTTGATCTTGATAAAAAGCTTCTAGATTACTTCACAATACAAGCGAAAAATGACACAATCCTTCTTATACATATGGTTAGCAAAAGAAAATAGTCAGCCATCTTTTTGTTGAATTTCACCATTGATATGCTGATACATTGCATGATTTTCAAATTTATCATTTATCGTTTCTAAAAATTTAAACAAATTATTTTCTCAAAATGTAACAGTAACCTGATAATGTGATTTTACTGTAATTTGCAAATCTTGCATATTTTTTTTAAATGCCAAGATCCCTCTTCCACATCCATGTCTAATTTTTTTTTTATGGTTAATTTACAAAAATCCATCTCATTATTCAGTAGCTACAGCTCTTAATAAGCATTTTATATGATGATTTTTGTACATAAAATATACTCTTAATTTAGGTTCAGAGGCGCAGTTTAATGACTCTAGGTACTCTGCGATCACGTCGGGAAAGCTTCAATGATGCCAGTGGTGGGACAAGTCCACACAGTGGTCAAGCTGATAACACTCACATGCAAATTGAGGAAGCTGTAAAAATAGCAAGTGGAGGTATATAATTGTATAATTACCAAATATAATTACTAGACATATTATTTTATTTTTAAAATTTGCTTACTTATGTGATTAATGCTTAATCCAAATAAACATTATATTATCACAACTAAAATGTTATGGATAGTGTTTTAAAATAAACTGAAATATAAATTAAACTGACACATCATACAAGTCTTTTGGTAAGTAGGGTCTAATCACACATAAGTTTTGTAAATATAGCCTGATTGACTTCATGCATGTGCAGTATGTTAGTTGATTTATTGGAATCTAACAAGCATCAGTATGATGTTGTTTTATATATAATGATGGTATGCTTATTAAATATTAATAATCTCATAGAAACTTCTGGTAAGTGTAAAGTTTAGTGTGTGGTAATGTATTTTGTACATACTGGTACAAAAAGAAAGTGGATCAAACTACTACCAGAGTATTAGTAATTAGTATTATTATTAGTTATTAGTATTTCATTATGTAATGATAATGGAAAAGCTCCTTTGATAAAAAGCCTATGCAAGGTGGATTTCAAAAATAGTCACCAGGTTCAAGAGAACAGCATAAAAGAGCTTCAACAAGAGAGTAAGGAAGTTGTTTTAGACCAGTATCATGCTGAAAGAGAATTTATTGTCACTGGAGATGAGACTTGGACCTTATATATAATGCTAGAAACAAAACACCAGTGTCAGTTGATACTGTGTGTGTGTGTGTGTGTGTGTGTGTGTGTGTGTGTGTGTGTGTGTGTGTGTGTGTGTGTGTGTGTGTGTGTGTGTGTGTGTGTGTGTGTGTGTGTGTGTGTGTGTGTGTGTGTGTGTGTGTGTGTGTGTGTGTGTGTGTGTGTGTGTGTGTGTGTGTGTGTGTGTGTGTGTGTGTGTGTGATAAAAACTAATGATGTTCAAACAAGTGTTATCTGCCAGAAAACTTATTGCTACAGTTTTAGAGATGTTAAACTGTTTTGCTTGTAGAATTTACGAAACATGGTACATTGATACCTCTAATGTCAGACATTACTGATGTCGAGGAGCAATATCAAACAGTGACATGGCTTTTTTCTAATATGTTGTTGTTGTTTTCCAATGGCTCCCCTTTGGTACATTTAACCCATTTGGTAGCGGGCTTCCCAATAAAGACCACTGTAAACTCTGAGTTCTTGCATTTCCCGGTCCAGCTTCACACACTCCAATAGATGATTTTTGTTCACTTTTGAGTCTTCTCTCCTGCACATTATACATTCTTCTGTAGTGGAGATTTTTAATTTGTAAAGATGCACTGAGAGACAGTCATATTAGAATTTTTCTAATATTGTCTTGCTTCATTATATTGCTTAATCACATTCTGCCACCAATACTTGTGAATTTCAGATGGAAAATTTTTCCATCCTCCTTATAGCTCAGCCTTAGTGCCTAGTCACTTTTACCTGCTTAAGCTTCTGAAAAAATTTCTTGATTCACAAAGTTTCACAAACTGTGAATCTCCAAAAGTCAACACTTTGACATGAAGTCAAAGGTATCATAGAAGAGTGGTTTCAAAACTGACAGTAAATATTTTTAAAAAGGAGATAAAGAAATTATTCTCTGCTTAATCCAAAATGCTTTAATATTGATGAAGATTAGATTAAAAGTAGGTTGAATTCAATAAGTATAGAAACATAATAAAATTAATTTACACACCGTCTGTCCAGGTTTAGGCATTTCTGCCTGTTCAAAACTTTACCATCTCAATTTCGGTCAACCCACATTTTTTCCATATGGGGCATACTCCACTTATAATGTTCCGGGCTACGTTATAAATCCAGGGAACCCGTGATAATTGACGCTAGCCAGTTATACAGGCTGCCTACGTTGTAACAAACTGAAAATCAACACAACACTTAGAACAATAATAGTTACTCTAATTATAGGAGACAAGGGAAGGTATTTTAACTGATGTATGCACTCACTTCAATATGTAACAAGATGACATCTCTTTATTAACAAATGGTATATATATAGATCCCATTACATAAAAATTTTTTCATACTGAAATAGTTAAAAGGGGTTTTCTGTCAAACAAAGGATCAAACAAATCATGTATTTTACCTCGGATCCGAGTCTCTTTAAATCTAGTAAAGACGTCTGAAATTTACTTTACTTATCAAGAAGGTTGCATTGTTACATGAACACCATTTGAAGAATGGTCTTATTTAGTTAAGGGATTAAAACTTATATCTCAAGAGTAATGTTACAACGTATGATTTTAGAAATTACTGGGTATATTTTTCTAATACTTAAAGCTTAGAGATTGTCTTTTTTAAAAGTCTCTGGCATGTATGAAAACTTATATTTTAAATGTACATAATTCTCGGTAGACGAGCTACCGAGTCACCTCTTAAATACGCTTTTACTGTCCGTGTCCTGGGGCGTGAATCTTCGGTACTCTGGTAGTCGGGGTAGTCATCTGAGTAGTGTTTCCGGTGAAAGTTCTCTGGGTGTATTAATGAGGAGATGGGTGTTATCCTGTGTGAAGTCAGGCTGATCCTCGACGGTTCTGGTAAGTGTGGTTTAGGTGGTAGTCGTCCGTATCTGCAGTTGTGCACGTCACATATTTACTGCCACCGTAGTACTGGAGTTTGCATCTTCTTTTTTACATTAATATCTGAATTACACTTTACTCGAACAATATTCGAGAGTTCGGGTTTTTAATTAACTTTAGACATCACCTTATATACGAGTTCTTTTTACATTATCACACTTTCTAACAAATTCCTCACTACATCTTCAATATATAACTAGCTCTCCACACTTTTAGTGGAAGCTAACACTCAATTAAAAAATCAAAAAGAATAACAAAACATTTTATGAAGAGCCCTCGCTTGGAGGTGTTTACAGTCTGAAAGCCGCATCGTTACTCTTGCATTGTTACAACAGGTAGACTGCAACAACGCGGAGTGAGTACTCCGCCATAATATAGTTCCAACTCTTTATTAATAATACATTCTTATAGTATGACAAAATAAACTATCTAGACTTATCCTGTTTACAGGGATTATTATAACTACTACTTGTGGCTTTAAATTATTAATTATTTACATTACGATTTACAGATATTTTTAATTTACTGCCGGTTCTGTATGCACGTTGTGTCCGGAACAGGCAGGTCAACGCATGATAAATTTATTAAAGGGTTAACTGTATTATTCTTAACTTTTACATTCAGATTTTAATTACTTATTTAGTTAGATTTTCTTAATTTAATTTTCATTACTATTATGAGTTAGTTCAGGGGTATTTGGTTTAATCGTGCGTTTAAAGTACTTACTTACTTTCGTTTTTTTTTTATATTTTTATTATTAATTTATTTATTTTTTACCATTTAAATCGTCACAAACTATTGTCCTCAGTATTCTATCTGGAGACATGTGTAGGACGTGATCCCTCCAGTTAGCCTTGTAATGATGAGCTGTGATCACAAGGTCTTCAATATTTAATGGAGTTTGTATATCTTCGTTTGCACTCTATCCAGTCTTGAACACTTGTACTATCTCAACAAATTTCATTTCTGATGTCTGCAAGGCCCTTAAGAGCTTTTATTTTGTCTTGGTACCCAGCATTCTAAACCAAAAAGTAACATAGACACAGCCACAATCTTATAAAGATTGATCTGCATTTCTCTATGGGTCTTCCTCCTTAATGTTTTTGAAATTGTACCAGATATTTTCAAATCTGTGTATCTTAATGGCTATGCCCTTGTCATATTCATATATCAAATCACAACCTAGGTAATTTGAAGTGTGATACCTATTCTAACACAGTATTGTCAGTAACAATCTTATATTCTACGTGATAGTTGCCTTTCAGTGTCATAACTTTTGTTTTTCCACAAAAAAATGTTAAATTGTATGTTTTACTGAAGAGATGCAACTTATGAACTGCTAGCTGTAATTTGTCTTCACTGTCTGGAATAATGGCCTGATCATCATAAAATTTACACATAACAGTGTTAATTTATATCCTATCAGATTTACTTTCTCCTTTTTATTAAGGGATGTTTATACTTGCCTGTTAATTGAAATAATTCTTCTGTACATGTGAGACATACAATACATCCATACATACAAACATAGTTAATTTTTGTACAGTTACTTTTTATACATTTTATATTTTCATATAGTATTTACTCTTTGAGTCCATAAGTTCCTGTTTCATGTATGTTCAAATTTTTGTATTGAATAATCAATCATTTCACCAGGGGTCCACACCTCGTGGATATGGGTTTAGCACACCCAATGTACCCTAGCTGGATTCTCACCTTGCTTCAATCTGTCTTGGGTGGAATCCCTTTATTTAATCTCTCCTGTCCGATATCTCTTGACCAACTCTTGGTCTTTTCAACCCTGGCGCTATTAAATGTTCGAGGCATAGGGCGTATTTCATTGTTTTCATATTTTGGCTTTACCATTTAACTTTTGTTTTGTTGTTTACCTTTCGTACTACCTGCTAAGGGTCCAGCCCAGCGTTAAAGGCGTCAAATGGTCAATGGTCCTAGGGGCGGAAGAGGAAGGTTTCTCAATGGCACTAGGGACAGCAGAGCCTAGGAGGTGGGTCTCTGAATGAAGCCCAGAGCAAGACCAGAGGTCAAAGGTAGCCCACCTACCACTGGTTTTACTCTAAGGGATGCTGTTAACATCCTTAGAGGACATTTATCATACTCAAAAGTTAAAAAGGAACATATCAGATGGAAATAATGGTTATGGACAGTGAATGACTATAGGTACAGGAATTGGTATTGCAGACATATTAACTGTGGCAACATGGAATGAGGGGCCTTGCTTATAAAGCCATAGAAATTTGTAAAGAGTAGAATGTTTTTAATATACAAGATTGTGTTCTAGAGAACAGTGAGATATGGATTGCTCATCTAAATAGGATGCCAGATGGCAGGTTGGGTAAGGAGGTTGGTAATACAAGCCTGTTGGACAACAAAGTATAGGAAGACCTAGAAGGCATTGATGAAGTGTATATATTCCTTTGGAACCAGAACAGGTGATTTGCCTACTGTCTGACAGAAGAAGAATAAGAAGATAAGCAGTCATAAATATTAACTCAGCAATTTTTGCCTCCTCTAGCATCTCACTGCAAATAATAAGTGTGGTTGAAGACAAGTCAATAGTCCCCATGTTATTAAATGTTAAAATATATTAATTTTGCTTTGTGAAAATGCTTTAGAAAACATTTCTAATGATTTGGAAGTCATTTGGATATGAATTACTAGGGTGATTTTCTGAGAGTAATTATATTTGCATCTGCTTCAGCCATAAAACATAATTCACAATACAGGACAATCATTTGGCACTGAACCCCTACTAATTTAGGCTGTCCTCAAGAACATACTCAGATATACAACTTCTTTTTAATTAAAGGCATGTTTCTTATTTAAACAATGATGTAGACTATATTAGTGATCACCAAGCAATACTATTGAAATTAGAAAAGAATGCGGTACTTGAAGAAATGATGCATCAGTGCTTACAGAATCTGGGGAAGATATAATATTTTATCACTTAAATATTTTTGTGATACTTGTTTAAATAAAACGTGCTATTTTTAATGGTTCCAGGTAAAATTACAACTAGAGTTGTTTTAAAGGCATTCTGGATAATTCTACAACTGAAATCCAAAAATAAGACAACCCATTAGGATACTGAAATTCTGAGAATTAAAGAGGCCATCAAACAAAGCAAAATCTTTCTAAACTTAGAGAAAGTTCATGGACATCAGATGAGAACAGTTAGATGACTTAATAGCTAACCCTAACCAGCTCAGTCTCAACTTTGGTGCTTTGTTTATTGGTTTCTTAATTTTATCTGGTACATCACAAGATGATTGTTTAGTTTACTCAGATTTATTCTTCCAGCACTTTTGTTCATTGTTTGGCAAATTATAACTGATGACAGATGACTTTAATTTAATAAACAAATATATTATGAAGAAAGAAAGCTAATATACACAAAATTTTAATTGAGAAATTATAAAAAATGAAATTTATTATACAATTAAAATTATAATTGGGAAGTTGAAGGAAGTGATAGTGACATATGTACAGTTTGGTTGGTGTGTGTGTGTGTGTGATAAAAGTTCGCATAAGGTCAATTTTTATATTGTTGAGGTAAGGAGTGCTTAGAGTAATTCCTGGCTTACAAAGTGACAATTATAATTTTTCAATAGAACTCTTAAAATACTGGCCTTTCATAGTAAGTGCTATTGTGTGTGTGTGTGTGTGTGTGTGTGTGTTCTGTACATTGCATGTAAATAAATTATTCATGTACCTTACATCATGTTACATAAAAACGCACATATTATTATTCAAGCTATCATTTTAGATTGCAAAGTAAAAGCAAGTTCAGACACAGAATGGGACAGTGAAGATAGTTTGCCAGCAGATTGTGTTCTTCCTAGCAACCTTTTGCTTCCAGTTACACCTGACAGAAGGAGTCGGATTACTCTAGAAAGAACTCCTTCTATTGACCTGACTGATGATGAGCACTCAGAAAATAAGGTAATCAATTGGCAAGTATATTCACTACATGTAAAACTGGGAAAATAATCAGCTTTCTACACAACTTAGATCAATCAGAGTCTCTTATTAACAGTGCTTTAATGTACTATTTTAAAATATGAAGCGATTACAAGATATTAAAATTTAAACTTTTAATAGGGTGCATATAATCACATACAGGACGTATAAACAAGAAGTAAAGGCGAAAGTTGGATGATAGAAGTTAAATGATTGTGTCACAAAATTAAAAGTTTTATTTGATAATAGTGAAACTGGAACTAATTGTAAAAGAATACTGATAAAAATATAGCTGTAAGTTGACGTGATTCCACTTCAAAACCATTTAAAATGGAAAATGTGAGGCAGTCAACTTTTGCAGTGTAATAACCAACCAAGTTTAAATTGTCATCAACCAAGGTACAAAAATTGTGCCCATTTAATAAACTATACTGTTATAAAATACCAAAACTGATGTTTAAAGATATTACAGTATATTTTTGAAAAGTATTCAACACTTTAGTAAGAACATCATTCTCCTTTATCGTGTGAGACCCAATTAACAATCTTTTGAAATATGTTTTTTATCAGTTTTACTGTTTATATCTGTAATCAACTTTTATTAAAATAATTTTATATAGTGTGGCAAAGTAAGGATAGCGTGGTGTGGCACTGTGATAGTGTGGCAATAATTTTATTATGCCAAAAAATGTATTCAGGAGTGACTAAAATAAAAACTGCACACAGATGGCAAGCACGCTAAAGGTGGTTGCCATCATAGAATACAGTAACAGTTACAACTACCAATATTATAAATATAGCTTAAAACAGTATTTTACTGTAAGCAAATTGTCTTACTGAATGTGATTTTGTAAATTTATATATACAAGGATTTTTCCCAAGATTTAAATAATTCGACTAATGAATTGTTATAGTAGCACCACTGACAAACAAGTGGCACTGGAAATTGAATAACTTGTAAGGACAGTTCGTTCTACAAACCACTCTAACATCATGATGTTACGCACACATCTTCAAGTAGGATAGCGAAACAAAAGATGGTATGTTTTTTGGAAAGAAGAAATTACAGCATGACAAAAGCTATAAAGTTGAAGTTAGAATCCAGCATTGATACACCTACAAAAGCAGACAAGACAATAAAAATTAAATATTTGAGTTACGTTGTCGTATTAAAATAGGGATATAAATACATATACTTAAGTACAAATTTAAACCCAGAAAGGCGGAGAGCCACCAAACCATTTATTTTTTTGTTTTTTATTTTAAATATAATTTGTTTTAGAATTGAAGTAGAAAAAATGCATTCTATTTTTGTACATATGGGCTTTGTACTGACAAAGGTTTCCTAGACCTTGTATTAAGCTATATCAGGGGGAGATCCAGCAAGTAATTGGGAGAGAGGATTATGAAAAGTTGGACCATTCTTTCTAGGCCTAAAGTATAAATGATAGCAATGAGTGTAGATACAAATGCTGTTTGTTATTATAAACACAATAAGTTAATTGACATACAAGTATAAAATATCATATCTGTGTTTGTCAGTTCATTGTTCACTTACAGTTTAAAATAGACACTACACTTGTAGACGAACTACTGTATTTATAGTATTTATCAAACAAAAATTATCATCCTGGTAAGATACAGGTACAATTTAAAGTAATTTTAATAGTAGAACCATGAACCTACATAACATGATATGAAATTTGAGTCATATTCACAATCGCAAGTGACAATTTAGGAGGAGTGACAATTTCCCCCATTTCCCCCCTCTGTGGATCTGCACCTGAGCTATATACTCAAATGTGGTATGTTCAAAAAAAGAACAAACTGTTGTAATAACACCACAACTAGCACATGGATCATGTTCTAACAAGTGGCACTGACTAGCAGCAACTCCTGAAAACACAATGTCACTTAATGCGTTACACCACTGTTGTTGGTATTTAACCTACAACAGCTGGAGTAAATGTGTATACTAACTTCTTTTTAAAACAGTGAAAATGAAAGATCTTGAAGAATTATGTGTTTAGGTTTAATTTTGCTTTTTAAAGTTGCTAAAATGGTTACATTGAAAATACTTCAGCAAACTTATGTGGAAGACTGTATGAGCCAAACACAGTGCTAGAAATGGTTCAGTCATTGTAAAGTGGGTACAACATCGACCAGTGAAGATCCCAGACCTGGATAACCTTAAACGTCAAGAAATAATGCAGTTCATGCTATATATCATGAAAATTTCTATCTAACTGTCTAAAAGATTGCTGAGGAGTAGGCATAGCATAGGATCATCCCATGCAGTTTTAACAGAAAAGCATAACATAATTGCATCGCCACAAAATTAAAAATGAATGACATGTTTGTTGACCAATAATCAGGAAGAGAACTGTCTTAACACCAGTCAAGATGTCCAATCTTAACATTGGCTCAATGTCGTTCAAACCTTTTTGGAAATTATCATAACAGGAGATGAGACTTGGATTTACATCTTTGATATTGAAACCAAGGCACAATCGTCACAGTGAGTGGGGAAAGGATCACCTTGGTCAAAAAGTGCCCACATGAGTCAGTCAAAGATGAAGGTTATGCTGGTGGAAAGGCTTAGTCCATTATGTAATCAGGCAGTAAACAAGGAATTTTACATAGAAGTTTTAAGGTATTTGAGGGATGTTATTGCTGGAAGAGGCCTGAGCTGTGGGAAAACCAGAGTTGGATGTTCAACTACAACAGTGCACCTCATGCATCACTCCATATCTGCATGCAGTTATCTCGCAAAACATCAGACAACCGTCCTGCCCCACCACCATATTCTCCAAACTTGGCACCAGCAGGCTTTTTCTTAAAATTGAAGGCAACCTTGAAAGGACATCATTTTCAAACCATTAATGGAAAATATGAGACCAGCATGCCATTCCCAAAAACATGTTCTGAAAAACATTCCAAAAATTGAAGAAACATTGAGAGAGATGTGCTGTCAGCAGAGGAGGTTACTTTCAGGGAGACAAGCCTAAATAAAATTATATTACATTAATAAAAGTTAATATTATAAAAGTTTGGTCTTTTTTTAACACACCTTTTACGTATCCCATAATTTTAAGATACTTATTTTTAATATCTCTTACAGGTACTTTTATCAGAAGATGTTTTGTGCCGGGAAGAAGATGCTTGGGATACTAAACATACACAGCTTGGAAATAATACAGATATTAACACTGGTGAAAACAATAACAATATAAACATAAATATAAGACAGTGTAATGAAAACATTAATAATAATATAATTATATATGATACAGGACAGAAAAATTCAGTAACTTCTGAAGACTGCAGTGAAAATGTATCAAATGAAGTTTATAAAAGTATTGTGGAAACCAAAGGCAGACTTGATAAAGAGTTAAAATGTAGTAGTATAGGAATTATTGAAGGTAAGAAAGTTAGAGAATCATGCTCTTTGGATAATCTAGATGATATTAAAAAAACACATATTGAAATAACAGATTTTCATTCCTGTAGTGATCTTGATAAGGAATCATTGAACACAACAGAAAATTTATATTCTGGAGCATTTTCCTTAGATACTTTGGATGCTGAAACAAGTACAAATGATCGAGAATTGGCTCAGTCTCTAGACAGTCTGGATGAATCACCATTAGGAACAGTTGTAAAAAAGAATATATTCCGTGAATCACACTCATTAGATGTACTAGAAGATTTAGGAAGTGGCTGTATTGGTAGTAGGCCAGTACGTAAACATGTCAGAAATAAATCAATATGCATGAATTCTCAGTGCTGGAGTAAAAGTGTAGATGTGTTATCAAGACCATGCAATGCAAGTAAAGTGTGTATTGACAAGAAAAATATAGATGCACAATTAGAGTGTTATGATGAAGCACTGCGAGAACTTGCTGAAGCTGAAAAACTGAAGCAAAACACATCATGTAGAACATCTGACAAAACCAATATCTCAATTAGTCGTCAAGAAACATATACTATAACAATTGAATCAGAAATTAATACAAAAGACATGAATTCATTTGTTGAAAGTGGACAAAATATTTCAGAAAAGAAAGTTGACTTACCTAAACAGAATCATAAAATTCAAAATTCTGTTATAAATAGTGATATGAATAGGATAGAAAAGGATGTAGATTCAAATAATACTTTACTGTTAAGTGATCTACAAATAAATTCTAAAACAATTCAGGAATTACAGTCCACGAGTGCCTGTATTGACGTTATTACACCTGATGAGAAAGAAACTATAGAAAATCCGTGTAGTCAATTAAAAATTAAAACTTTACAAGATGGTAATACAAAAGCCGATTCTGAACTACATTCAGAACCAAAACATGAAATTTTGTATACAAAAAAGAATAATGATAATATTGTGAACTCTAATTACCAGAATAATGAATGTATTGACAAAATTAATGAAAATTTTATTGCAAAAGAGCATAATGGTACTGAAAATTTAGAAAATTCAGACTCTTTGACTTTCACAAAGAAAACAATCAATAAAGAGAAATGTGATGTAAACTCAGAAGCAGAAGATAATACAAAAGAGAAGAAATTTTGTAAACCTGTAGCAGTATACATTGAACAGATCATAAGTAATAAGGATGATACCACAAAAAGTAAAAGAAATAAGCAAGAAGTAGTTTTAAGTGAGAAATCGGAAAGTGATTCAGATTGGCATCAAAGGCCAATCAGAAATAAAAGGAGACAATTGCTTGCAATGAGAGATGTTGTAGCCAACTCAAAAGACAGTGATGATTCCATTGAAGAGGATCCTCCCTTCTGGATGAGCACAGACAAAGGAGGATGTTTTGCAAGACAGGATACTGTTGTCTTCCAACCACCAAATATCAGCACACCTACCAATACACCTCAGCCTAAGTTTAGTGGGTAAGATGCCATTACATTAAACTATTAATCTATAACTATAAGTAATACATAATGCTATAAAATGCATATTTCTTCTCTCAGTCTGTTCTTTATTGTACATTTTACTCAAAAATATCAATAAAATATTTGTGCAACAGGACATGCAATATATCATATTTTACTTAAATACTTGGTTTATGAAACTTAAAAAATATAAATATAAGTACATCACTACCGACTCGGAACACAAAGTTATGTTGTGTTCCGAGTCGGTAGTGATTTAATTATACTTAGGTAATTAACGGGCACGTCATGGACAACGAAATCCAGGAATTTAAAAATATCATTATTTTATTACACTTAATAATGTAAAAGTATTTCCATCATTTTATAGTGATAGTTTCAAAGACTGAGTTTCATTTTAACAAAATTTTATTTAGTGAAGAAACTGCTTACAGATGATGAATATTTTCTATTCAGGCTTCAGTTACTTAAATTAATTATATAATATTTAGTAACAAATAGTTTATGCTATTATGCTTGTATTTAATGTACTACACCTATAGTTGTATGTCATAATTTTACATCAATTTGCCATGAACAGGACATTATTTGTTCACATTTATAGACCTACTGGCTAGAAAGATTGAGCTTTCTTGTTTCAATCAAATTAAAACTTTGTAATCCATAATTACTGTATACTCCAAACGATGCTGAAAGTAGTATGGAGTGGGTTTATAAAACAGCTGTAAGACTTGTTACCTTTTTATTTAGTTAGATGTTACTGTTGTTAGTCTGGGGCTCTACTTCCATTCAAAAAACAGAAATTCAATGTGCTCTGAATATACTTAGTTAACTATTCAATTCATATAAGGTATTTTTATATAGCCTATTATGAACTTATATACTATCCAGGCCCGGCTTCAGGCAGGGGCGAACCGTGCCACCGCCCAGGGCGGCAGATTCCGAGATGTTAAGTTTTGAAATTGAGAAAAAATAAACTTATTCACTTAATTTCATCACAATATGTAAGATCAGTAAGAATTACTTTATGTATAAAGTCAGCGGAGTTTAACGAAGAGTTGAAAACTAGTGAACGAGAGAACGTAAACCTTGTGTTCCTTTTATTGTCTCTACAATTTTTATTGTAGCCGTTCGCCGCATTGTAAACGTGAAAAAGTTCTAGTTATTTGATAAACACAACAATGCAAACATTCCTAGTCATCATTTGAACGCAGTCACCATATCGTTAGAGTAGGTCTAGTATGCGTGAATGTGTTCAGAGTTAAAATAGTGTTACGATGGTCTACTGATCGTCGTATGGTACAGTGGAAAACATTAGAGCGTAATTCATTGCGGCCTTGAAACAGCGTGGCCGCACAACTTCTGGCACAGTCTAGCTTCTAGCTAATGCGTTGAGAATCACGTACGCACACACTTTATAGCTGAATTCCACTGGAACATTCGGTAAACTTGTAGAACGTTCCGTATTATGTAACACTTTTTCCGCATTAAAGTAACAATAGGGAGGGGGCGGCACTAATAAATACTGCGCAGGGCGGCAGAAGCGCTGGGGCCCACCCTGATACTATCAAGAAAGTATTGTAGAAACCTATTTTAAATTTCTGTAATTCCCAAAATATGAGTTATAACAATTATATTTTTTAATAAATACTCGTAATTTAGGTATGAACTTCCATTTAGTAAATCAGATATTTAATCATTACATTAAAATTAACTGAACTTCAGACATGTTTTTGTAATTTTGTTACAAACCATTATTCTAAAATAATATATAAGCGTAAAAAATTAATTACCCAAATTAAATTAACAAAATAAAATTAAAACAAATTATACTATTTTTTCATAAGAAATTTCATGTACAATATACTTTATATAGAAATAAAACTAACTTAATTCAGGCATTTGTGAGCAAACATTAAAAATAATGTGTTTTGTAGGAAACCTGTTGTTTCGGACTTGAATCTGAAAACAAAGACAAGCACAGAAGGTAAATACAGCTAATATATAAATAATTTAAACTGTTAGTGTTAGTTCTTACTATTATTATTCAAATCATATATAATTAAAATATACCATATATACTCATATGGTAATACCCTTTTTATATGGTTTTTTAAAGTCTTCGTTGTATATCATAAAATAATAATTGCAGTATTATTATTATTATTATAAGTAGTAGTAGTAATAGCAGTAGCAGCAGTAGTATTGTTATATTCTGTTCTATAAACTTTACTATTCACAAAATAAATGGAGTGAATAAACTCAGATAAATATAACTCCATTCAAATCATTCTGCTTGTTAAAATTTACTTTTTATTGACAATGCAGATAGGTTATGAAGCCTCATTACACTTTTAAATCCTTGCTGTTATGTATTACTCTTATTCCAAAATTCATTGCAGTAATATCACAGTTTTCACAAGAATAACTAATTTCTAAATATAATTATTTCACTACCGACTCAGAACACAAAGTTTTTTATGGGTAAACACGTAAAAGTTTTACCTTATAGCCTTAACCGGTTTTCGCTTTTAAAAGTCGGTAGTGAAATAATTATATTTAGTTATGTAACAGACACGTCATGGACAACGAAATCCAAGAATTTAACTACTTTCATCTGTAATTATAAATTATTATGTTGTCTTTCACATGCTTGACAGATTTAAAACTGCATAATCAGAGATATTGTATTAACTAAATAATGTTTTATAATTTGATGATTTATTGTTCACTGAAAGTTGTTACCACTGTTCTTTTTTTCTTTTTATTGTGTATATTTCTCTGTGACTGATTCCACTCTCTGATGAATTCATTTGAGTTTCAAAGAGTGAGGACATATTTTCTTATTACTTACAAAAAGTAATTAGCATTTTCAATTTCACCAACTACAATTTTATTTCAGTTTTAAAAAATGATAAGAAATCCAAGAAATGATAAGGAATACTCCTGTAACTTCATGTTGTTGAAGCATTTAATGTACAGTTACTTATATAATGTGTAACATTCTTAGACATGTTTAAACATGTGTCTACCATAAGTGTTAAAGTACCATATGTTCATTTGGTCCACATTAACAAATAAAAATTGAATTTTTAAATAATATGTGTTTACCTTTTTTTGTAAACAGTATATGTGTTAATGTTTACATAATTTGTAATGATAAATATTATGTAATTAGTTAAAAAATACTAATTAATGTTTCCTTGCAAACAGTCAAAATTTTATACATTTTAACAAATCAGAAACATGTGGATCTTTAATGGGACCAGATGATGATAACACACAAATTTTTATTGCTGTAATCTTAACATTTTATGAGGAATTATTCCTTAATTTATATATAGTAACTTTAAGGAGAAAATAAAAAATTATTGTTTAGGAGAAGGAGAAGAGTCATCAGCAAGTTCTGAACCTGACAGTGGAAGTTTGTCTCAATCTGATGCCACCCCACAACACACTTACACACTAAGAGTAAGTTTGGCTTATTCATCTCATTTTAATGCATTCTACTTCAGTTGCAGTTTTTAGGAAACACCCTTAAACTATGATCAATTGCAGTTGAGTTATCATTGGTATAGTACTGTGACCTTATTCACTGGCTGTGTTAATGGTGTAACGTGTCCTCGTCTAACCGGCGTATTCGTCATCTAGATTTGATTTGTTACGTCTGTTTATACTCTGATAGTGTTATTTATTTTTAATTGAGAGTGTGTGATTATGAAAATATTGACCACAGTATTCTTTATTAGGTATTATATCTGTTCAGTTGTTTGTAAATGGGTAGGAGAGAGAGAGAGAGCGAGAGAATTCCTCTCTTTGAATACAATTTAATCGTTTGATTTTTTCGCGTGTGGCATCAGCTGTTTTCCACTCTCTAACCAATTGAAAGGTTATGTTGTCCGGCGTATTTCATACATTCTGATGTTGGAGTTTATTTTCTTCCTCTTCTCTGCTATTAACCTTTTTCCTGTAACAAAGCTGCTATCTACAAGAAATAATACACAGTCAATTACCTAAAAGAAAGGTATTTATTGATTGAATGTTGTTTAATTTTTCTGGAAATTATTACCTCCAAATCATGAGTTTACAATCGATTATTTTTGAAATCACAACATTTTTCTATATTAGTTTTTTCATATAACACAACAGATGTATTCAATTACAGTTACTATTAAAATTAACATATTATTTATCTCAGGGTTATTTTGAGGATTCTTTGAACTATAAGAAAGTCAGAAATGCTTAGTAAATAGAATCATGCTTTACATTAATTAATATTTGGTTTCTTAAAGTCTGATTCAACACGTTCGTTTTTTAAACGCCAGAGCGCAGACTACGTATTCATCCAGAACACAAGAAAATAAAGATGGCTGTCGTAGATTTCTAATGAAACCACATTTTACTATTTTTGGTTAAATAAAATAAAGTTTATAATGTTCACACTAAGTTTTCTTATAAATTGAAAGATGTGGTACTGTTTCTAGTGTTCGTTACTTGTTGGTGATGTGTAATTTTTTAGTTTATTAAGGTAGGCATCCTCACCCAAGAGGTTACAGTTCAAAATGTCCAGGCCATTAGATAGTGAGATGAATTTTCTATGTTCTTCGAGTTTCTGGCATTAATTATTGTGGTTCAACGATTAATTATTGTGGTTCTCAGATGTAGTTGCTTGTGCTGAATCGTTTCATTATTTTAGAAGATGATTTTTCCAAATTGTAGTTACTTAATTTTTTTTAATTTGCTGGACATTATCTTTTGGTCATCTACTCACTTGAAATTCAATTAACAATTCTTGTTGATTAGTTACTCCTAGTAACCAAGAAATTGATGAGTTTTTATTGGCTAACCTAGGTACAGTTTTAGTAAATAGGCTAGGATTAATCATTATTATTTCTTCCCTTCTTTTAAGAAAAATACTCCTTTATTATTTTTAACTATAATTAAATTTAATTTATATAAGGTTTTTCTTCACATCTTTACATAAGCTTAGCTACTTGTATTTTATAATTTAATGATTTTTAACTTGGTTTATTTCTGACTTATACTTCTGTAAATGTATTATTATATTACTCTGGGCACTATTTTCATTTTCTACCATCTCGTTACTTTATTGTAATTAGCAATTATTAATTTCTTATATAACCCTGGATCCTTTAAACATAAACAAAAATAATATTTTAATTACATTGATATTGCCTTTGTGGCCTAATAACACAAAACTACAACAACTTATTATTAAACTTATAGTTTATTAATATAGTACTGCATCTTCACTATTTGTGATTGATGTCTTTTTCAGTTTTTAACATTTACACATATCATACTATGTTGCACTTTGTACACACCGCACTTTTATGGTAACACTTAGTACATTGTTTTTAATCGCTACAGTGTTTTATGGTACAAAAGTTTTCATAGCATGATTCTTAATCCCTCATTTCTGACTTTTGGAATGGGTAACTAACTGACTTTTTATTCTTATTATTATACAAATACTCCTTTATTTCTTATCAGTATTGATCACTGTTTATGTAATGTTACAATGGTAAACATTGATCATGCATTTTTTGATACAATATTATTATTTTTTTAACATTATTATTTAATGTTATTAAATATTTGTATTCATTATTATTATTTAATAAACCAAAACACATTATACTATAAGAAGACAAATAAAAAAGTGTTTACTCACTATAAACTATAACGTGTAAAAAAACAATATTATGATCATGGTCGAATGGAACATGTATGGAAATAGTAACGTTATTATATTATTATTAGTGTATTATTGTCATAAAATTACATTAATATAGTTTGTATGTTGTTAAAATAACTTTTTGGTGTTTGTGTTTGTTTAAAATAAGCTCCATGTTGAATGCATCACTTGTTAAAAAACCTTTTCTTGCTGTCACTTTGTAATAAATCTCGATCTGTCAGTGCGTTTATTTAGTCGCACGTTGAATGCGTCACTGTGTTATAAACGCTTCGTGTAGTCTGTTAGTCCTTACCTGTCCTTACTCACTAGTTTTTTCTTCCCGGTAGGCGCAAATTGTTTTGCAAGAAAACAATTAAAAGATTCTATCTCAGTTGTTTACGGTACTGTAATGAGTGATTCAAATTACTTGCCGACTGACGGGAACTCGAATTTCGCTTGTGTGGGGGGACGTGTTGCCAACATAAAATATGGTTGGCTAATTCTATTCACTGCTACAGAACACAACATACATAATACACTTGAAATGATTACAGGACAGCTAGTAACGATTCACACTTATTTATTTGGCTTGATAGCTTATTAATTTTCAATAATGCTTGTACAAATGAGATTAATATAATAGTTTTTAGCCTCGGCAATAAATTAATTGTTTACTCAGCAGAGAGCAGGGTGGCAGCATAAGTTAATCTGACGCCATCTTCTTATTTATACAAAATAAAATTGCCAATGAATTCTTTTAAGTACGATACAAAAGTTTAGAACAAGATATTCAAATAAAGTACACCACCTTACAATTGTGGTAATTACATATGAAATAGGTTTACATTAAATTCAACTCTGTGGTGTTAAAAGTGTGTGCCAGTGTTATTCGTTTAATACATAGGTTATAATTTAGTTACTTGGTATTCATAAATATTTTTTATTAATTAATCTTTGAAAGAAATAATATCATCAGTTTATAGTTCACTACACTTTGAGAGTTCAAAGTGTAGTGAGAAAATTTAAAGAGAATTTTTAATTTGAATTCGGGTAATTCATCAATACTTATCAATCAGTTGACTTAAGGTGTAGTGTCATACAGTTGAATTAGGTTGGGTCATCGTTTTCCGTCTTCAATCTTCAATCATCTTTGGATTCCATCACGCCTTGCGTCTTTTTCGTGTTAGTTGATCAAATTTAATTGATTGGGAATTAATTAATCTGGTCTGTTGCCTAGGTTGGATGTATTAGTTCCTCATCAGGTAGTTTGGTTCTTCACTTTAAAAAATCTGGTTACTTTTGACTGTTTTAAATAAAAAAATTGGGCCATTTACGGCTTGGCGTCTATTCCTCTTGAGCGTCACTATGGAATTAACAGTATCTAACGGAATATTCATACATAACGTTCAGTTGTCATGGTAACTGATTGATTCTGATTGGCTATTCATGACTTAAGCCCATTGTTAGAATATTTTAATTTTTATTCAAAATGATTAAATATCTTCTCATTGCTATTATTCTTCCGTCTTCTTGTTTATGTATGAGATATTATCACAACTGTTCGTAATTTCTTTCAAAGATTATTTTGACATCCCACAAAGCTGGGTTTGCTTACTTATTAATGTTTGAACAATCATGTTGATATTATTTAATTACATTTCTTTCTTATTTTATGTCCTTAATTTAACATTTATCTTTTAATATGATCCATTAATTATCATTGACTAGTTACTTGCCTTTGATTTGCTAATATTGTAGTTAATTTCTTACAATTTGTTGTTATTGGTTTTATACAGTTAGGCATTTCATAGGCCTAGGTAGTAATTGGCTATATTTTCTTATTTTATACAGATTACATATTATTTTACCTTTGTACTATAATATTCTATTTATATTACAATTACAAATACAAAAAATTAATTTTTTCACCTTCCACCTACCTTGTTCTGTCTTCTCCCAGGATCCGGCACACGAACGTTAAGATGCAAGTATGATTATAGGGTCACACAACAAACGTACGCTACACTCATTTGTTGATGGAATTCAAAAATTTATTAGCTTTACTTCATTTTGAATAAATTTCAATTAGCTCAACTTTCAACAGAGAAACATGTACATTTATGGAAACATATTCTTATTCTAACATATATATATTCTACTAATCAGGCGAACCCAGCTTGCCACACACACACATTCAAACAAATTTATAAAAACCCCATATTTATTTAAGTTAGGCTTTTGAAAGAAAGTAATTGAATTGAATACAGTTACTTGTTCCGTAGCGTCGCTGCCAACTGCATGGTGCGTCCGATAATATTCTCACACTATAAACGATTAACAGTTCACTTTCTACTACACACTCACGGGTTTGTCATCTTCACAAATTACTATCAACTCTTCATACTATTTTATACAAACTTGGTTAGTCGGTCGACTTGATAAAATGAAAATTTACCCGGGTATAAAGTTTAAGTGACCGCTCGCGGTCTGTATTGGTAGTCGACTGGGAAGAAGGTTATCAATGCACCTCCCTCCAAACGCTCAGACAGAGCGGAAGTCTCAACGCCTCATGATTGAATCGTCCGTCACTGTTCATTCAACACATGGGTTTTTCTGTGTTTTTTACGTACATGATATTTGGTGAGCACTGGTTGACGTCACAAAAGAGGCTGGACTTAACTTATTTCCGCCGTCAGCTAGGACCCTGAGGCTAATAAAACTTTCGCCTCTAAGCCATGTTGAGTTTGCTTCTTGGCGTGGGTCCGCGCACATGCTGGTGTAGTGCGTTTGGGCGTAGATGTCACACAGACGTTAAGTTCTTAGAATTGTGCTACAGTTGACAACACGACATTCCTTTGTAATTATTTCACCACAGCTACAGCGTACTGTTTCTTTGTTTGAACTGCGAGTTAGATTCAATTGGAGACTGGCCACACAGATGGAATGAATTTAAAATATTTTATAAAATGAAAACCAAAATTAATAAAATAAAAAAACCCTTTTAATTTGCCCCATTACAATACCCCCCAATGAGATATCTTCTGCCGAAACAGAAGAAATCTCATTGCTAAACCTCTAAGAGGAGCGGTGAGGATATGGTGCCAACAACCCCCCTTTTGTTCTTATACATCATGGGTAAACTACCCCCCTGGTTCGGTGACTATGGCCGCATCTGAACGAGATTACTGGACTTCTCTATACGAGATCCCAACACCATAAAATCGAACAGACAAGCACCACAGCGCACCTCACCTTCTAACATGCCGCCCCAAAATCCAAACCCCTGGTCTTATACCATGCCAGATCCTCAACCGATATTTCCCCTTTTCATGCACACTGGGTTGCCTTTGGCAAAAAACTGGGCACGTACATATACCTATAATTACTACATCCTAGCAAAAAATTTATTCTTATATTCAAAAATCTATTTAAGTTGAAATCAAATTGCTCTATCTACATTATTTTCTGCAAAATCAAAAAAAATAAAATCTTTTACCTGAATTGATTAATTCTCTTCATTATTATTAATAATTAGAAAAAATAAATAAATGGAACATTTAATTAAACATGAACTTCCTTATCCTAACATTTGATTACACCTATGTCCTACACAATATGATTCAATAACACTATTGATACACATAAACAATAATACAATCAAAATGCATAACATCAATTTGATGGCAGGCACCAAAAAATATCAAAATTTTTTTTTTCTACTACCCCCTTTATAATCCCTTAACCCCTGATACCCGTTACATATTTATGTGTTCTGCGCTAGGCTTCTTGGCCCTTGCCAGCCTCATCCTAGCCGTAAACCACATCTCCCTCGTGACCTGTAACTGGGTCACCCCCCATCCACACTCACTATTACCCCCCTGGACTCTGGCACCCAGTTGCTTTCACAAGGACTGATGCGGAAGGGGTGGACATTTTTTTCTTTTATTCCACCCCCATCCTTGCTTTGGCGTTACAATAAAATTCAGTGTTACACCTACTATTCTTGATTGATACGCCCCTAACGGACTACCACCCCTATCTGGGTGAAAATAGACCTGTTCCAAAATTTGGTAGATTCCCCAAAAAATAACCCCCCTACTAAATCTAACAAACCACCGGGTTAACAAAATAAAACAAACCACAAGCCGGTTATATCAAGTGAAATTTATGATTTGCCACAATTAACTACTTTCACGGTGATGATCCGGTGAGGTCATGACCGCACTTATGTGGGGAATCTACAGTTAAACATAAAACATAGATTGTCAATTGTAAAAGTTTACATGAATGGTCATATGAACATCTTATTTTCCCAAACACTATCTAAGCCCAAATATTTCCATCAGTTGTCAGTGTTAAATGAATGTTTTAATCATTATTTTCATCAATTAGCATTTAATTTATAATTCCAGTTTGAAAATAAAGTTAAGTTCATTATTACAAGTTCATTATTAAAAATCATCTTTTCAATTGATTTAATTACCGAGTTAATTTAATTTTATTTAATTAACAGTTTCAGAATTACATTTATCACACTGATTCTCCATAACAAAATCCTATCCCACAAGATTTAACTGCACTATATTCAAAACATTAAGTCATTTCCTTACATTATAAAATTTTGCATTCATTTCAACACATCTTAATTTCTTTTATTTCATAATAGGATTTTCCTACTGGCAATGATTCAGCAGAATACAATAGTTATTACCTTCAACACCTGGCTGCAAACATTAGTCAAAACATGCACTATGCCTGTTTACATAAACAGTTGTCTGCCAGACTGGTGTTCTAAACACTTTCAGTTTCAACATTCTGCTTACCACATACTGACACATATACTTCCTACAAATTTTTTTTTCTATAAATCTTTTAATGTTAACATATTTGTCAAAGTCTATTTATTACAGTTCAAACCAAATATAATTTTAATTCACCTTTCAGTTATTATTACTTTTTAATTACAGTTTCTATTTAATACCATTATCTCAATTCATTTTTATTATTGGATCCAAATCTTTTCACACCTGTAAACATTTTATTCTATCTAATTGGTATTATAAACTTTATACTTACGGTACATTATTCACCTACTAATGTGAACACAAAATACACACCACACACACACCAATATCTCCACGTAACCTCTGAAACATTTAACAACAATGTTATTTCATACCAAACAATTTAACATTTATTTATTAATTAATATCAAATCTCATAAAATAATTTAAACTCATTAGAAAAATTCAATTATACAACATTTAAATCAATCAAAAATATTTAAACATTTCAAATTATTTTAATTAAATTAATTATTGAAAACACAACCTTTTAATTACTTTCACCAATTCTAATAATTACAATTCATTTATTATCTTCTTCAAAATTAATTTAGTTGTTTATTTAGGCTGCAAAATATTAATATTATTATTCTCACAACAATTTCCATTACATACCCACATTGTTTACCATAACATTTACAATACACACAGTTAATTTCACTAAACATTTATTTACAATTCTTCATCATTATTATTCAGTTATATCACACTTCATTGTCCAAATCAGCAGGGTGATTACCATAAACTAAAATGTTTAGAATGTCCATACACTGAGTTTATATTCAACCCCCATCGTCAAAAATTAGTCTGGGTTTCACATAACAATTTTCAATTTTATTTACATTCCACATAGGGCTATCTTGTGTGTAATAACCATAAAATTTTAGTTCATTCATTTTACCATAATAATCATAAACCAAGTCAACATTATTTATTTCTGTCCAGTCTCCATTAGTAGTTATATTCAATATCGGGTCAGTTATTTTCTCATTCATTACAACATAAAGTAAATTATTATTACTTAAACGTGTATCATTTAACATCTCTTTCAACTCATTATAATTTCTCTGCAACTTATATAATTCTATCTCTCTATCAACACACAATTCTCTATCTAAATCTCTCTCATCATAACACCCTCTCACACTTTCAACATCATTCCACACAGAGGGTACTAACTTATAGAAAAAAGGGAAACTACTCAAATCTTCCACTAATAAGGGTCTCTTGCCCTCCAATAATAACATTTTTGAACACCTTGGTTCATCACAGATATGGGGAAAATTTACCCTCTGCCCTCCATATTCATCTACTCTCTCTTTCCATTCTTTTTCTAATTCATCAACACTAATTACTACTCCATTACGACATATCACTCTCTCTCTCTCACTCACTATTTCACTATCTATTTTCAACGTATCACTCTCTGATACCACCTTTTCAATTACATTACCATTTTCAATATCATTGTTACCATTTGTTACCTTATTCTCTAATACCACATTTTTAATTATATTACCATTTTCAACATTATTTTTATCACTAGTTACTTTGTTATTATCCTTATTATTTTTACTTTTGCTCTGTTTCCCTACTGACTCTACTATTTTCTCAATATCTCGTTTCAATTCGTTACAATTACTTTCGCATTTCATTTTTACCTCATTAATGTCAAATTTAATTACATCAAATTTACAATTAAATTCACTTTTAATTTCAGTCTTAATTTCATTCAATTTTATATCGTTATTGTCAAAACGATTATTTAATTCGTTAAATTTATTATTCTGTTCCCTCATGTTAACATCATTTTCATCAAAACGACAATTGATTACATTAAATTGTTGTTGTAAAAAACTCATTATATCGTTATCGGACTTACTACATTTTGTTGCAGTCGGAGTTAACTGAACCCCTGAATCCTCCATAATATTTGTGTCATCTGAATTATTTTTTGTTTTATTTTCCTGACTCACGTTTGGAGTCGAGTGGATTTCAACATTATTCATAATATTTGAACCATCACAGTTTTCGACACTAGCCGTTTCATTTATACTGCTTTCATTATTTCCTGCCATATCTATAAATTTATTAATCTAGATTTACTTACATAAAAACATCTGCCACTTAACTCTTAAACTCTGAACATTGATATACTATTTTGTATGTGCTGCGTAATTTTTTACGTAGTTACTTAACCCTCAAATCAAACCTGCATCTATCGTAGGTGTGGAATTTTAATTATTCAAATTCGAGTTCCTGTCGTAGTGCCATTTGTAATATTCTATTTATATTACAATTACAAATACATAAAATTAATTTTTTCACCTTCCACCTACCTTGTTTTGTCTGCTCCCAGGATCCGGCACACGAACGTTAAGATGCAAGTATGATTATAGGGTCACACAACAAACGTACGCTACACTCATTTGTTGATGGAATTCAAAAATTTATTAGCTTTACTTCATTTTGAATAAATTTCAATTAGCTCAACTTTCAACAGAGAAACATGTACATTTATGGAAACATATTCTTATTCTAACATATATATATATTCTACTAATCAGGCGAACCCAGCTTGCCACACACACACATTCAAACAAATTTATAAAAACCCCATATTTATTTAAGTTAGGCTTTTGAAAGAAAGTAATTGAATTGAATACAGTTACTTGTTCCGTAGCGTCGCTGCTGACTGCATGGTGCGTCCGATAATATTCTCGCACTATAAACGATTAACAGTTCACTTTCTACTACACACTCACGGGTTTGTCATCTTCACAAATTACTATCAACTCTTCATACTATTTTATACAAACTTGGTTAGTCGGTCGACTTGATAAAACGAAAATTTACCCGGGTATAAAGTTTAAGTGACCGCTCGCGGTCTGTATTGGTAGTCGACTGGGAAGAAGGTTATCAATGCGCCTCCCTCCAAACGCTCGGACAGAGCGGAAGTCTCAACGCCTCATGATCGAATCGTCCGTCACTGTTCATTCAACACATGGGTTTTTCTGTGTTTTTTACGTGCATGATATTTGGTGAGCACTGGTTGACGTCACAAAAGAGGCTGGACTTAACGTATTTCCGCCGTCAGCTAGGACCCTGAGGCTAATAAAACTTTCGCCTCTAAGCCATGTTGAGTTTGCTTCTTGGCGTGGGTCCGCGCACATGCTGGTGTAGTGCGTTTGGGCGTAGATGTCACACAGACGTTAAGTTCTTAGAATTGTGCTACAGTTGACAACACGACATTCCTTTGTAATTATTTCACCACAGCTACAGCGTACTGTTTCTTTGTTTGAACTGCGAGTTAGATTCAATTGGAGACTGGCCACACAGATGGAATGAATTTAAAATATTTTATAAAATGAAAACCAAAATTAATAAAATAAAAAAAACCCTTTTAATTTGCCCCGTTACAGTACATGTTTGGTTTTGTGTTACAAATGATTTGTTTACTTGTTGAATGGTTTTGGGTCTGTTTTATAATAATTGTATGTTTTTATTGGTTTCCATATTATGGCTTTCCTATTATTTTCTAACTGCCTTTCCAATATTATTAGATTTATATTAATTTATCTTTTTTCTTATTTATATTGTCATTGTTTATAATTTGGTTATTATTTACTATTCTCTATAAAATATAACATAACATTTAGGTTTATGGTCTGTATAACTCTTCAGCCATATTCCTATACATAAACTTAATAAAACAATTCTTTAACAGTTATTATACTACTCTTGTTTACATTTGATTAATTCTTACTTATTTCTTGGTGATAAACATCATCACACCATTTAACTTTACTTAACTAACAATCCGTTAGAACATAGGATGTTTATTGATTTTGCCTTCCTATTCTTTACCACATTCTTTCTTAAATAAACTTTACTCTCTAACCATGGTAACACTAACCCTTAATACTATTGTATTCCTCATCTACAATTTATCTTAATACTAATAATAACAAAATCCTTATTTAATAACACTTTTCACCAATAAACCTTTAGTGTTTATCACTGATTATCAGGTGTTTATACCTATCAATAGGGTTTCTATTTAATTTGGGGTTTTGCACTGTCACTTTGCACTTTTTATATTTTATTTAAGTGTTACTAGTGGGTATTACCTAACATTAAATTCTCTTTCTCACATACTCATTTTCATTATCTCTCTGTTTCTTTATCTCTCACTTTACAATGGTTAAATTATACTGTTAACAAGTTCATGTCATATTAGGATGATTTATAATAGTTACTCTCTATTTATTTGGTTAGTGTACTTTGTTTGTCTCTAAGTTATTGAATTTTAACAATTATCATTTACATTGCTTATTTGGTTGATACTAATACTTATCATTTATTGGTTTCTTTTCCATTATTATATTTGAGTGTAACATTTCTCCTTTTTTGTTCTATATTATTCGTTTGTGTCTTTTCATTTCTTTTCATTTTATTTCATTTATATTTTGGTTTTCACCTTCTCATTTGGTTTCATTTTATTTGGTCAGTCACTGGTGTTGTGGCTGGTTCTACCTATTCACTTATTTTATTTCTTTTTATATATCTTTTCACTGGTGTTGGGGCTGGTTCTGCCTATTCACTTATTTTATTTCTTTTTATATATCTTTTCACTGGTGTTGGGGCTAGTTCTACCTTTTCACTTATCAATCTATTGGGTTATTTTGGTTAAATCGCATTGTACTATTGTTTTCAACGCTTGCTTCATTGCTTGCTACCTTTCTCTTATCAGAGGTTACTTTTACTATTACTTTTATTTGTTTGATCGTATAATTATGTTAATTACCCCTTCCTTTATCTCTGATTCATCCCTTTTTATTCATAGCGTTAATCATTTAGTATTTTATTCTTATCATGTTGCTTCATTAATGCATGTTGAAGATATGTACCCTTACAATGTTGTAAAAAGTTTTCTAACCAGTTTACTTTTACTTATAACTTAGTTTTTTTTACTTTTAATTTTATAATTCATAATTATAAATTGACAGAAATTGTGTTTCACTTCTATCGTTAATACACTTCAAGTAATAAACTGTTAATTATATTTCCTAGTAACATATTTACATTATGCTATTACAGAATCATCAGAGCTTATTAAAGGAACATCTTAGGCAAGCAACTTCAGAAAAAGCCAGACTAGAAGAACTTGCGGCACAGTTAAAGGATCAGAACGGTAGGTTACAGTATGAGCTAGCAGATATTATTCAAATTGTTGCTGTCAGGGATGATACCATACGTATTCTGCAAGAACAGCTGGCACGTCTTGAAACGAAGCACTCAATTACTCTAGATGAGGTGCATAATCTTAAACACAAACTTAACACTTCAGAAGTTGAACTCCGACACCTTAGAGACCTAGTAACGAAGGTAATATTTATTTTGGAATTTACAATCTGTTTGTTGTGAAGGCAATATAATTTTTTAGTATTAAAACATAACTCATAAAGTTTTTGCCGTTACAAAACAATAATTGTGTGTGTATGGGTGTGTGTGTGTGTGTGTGTGTGTGTGTGTGTGTGTGTGTGTGTGTGCGTGTGTGTGTGCGTGTGTGTGTGTGTGTGTGTGTGTCAAATTATGTATTTTACACAATGATGTTTTTACTTACATAATAGTGTATTGAGCACTAAGCTGTATGCTCATTGTCTCATTGTCAGCCATGTTCATTCACTGTCTAGTAAAGGATTTGTGCTTTGTTGGTTACTGTTGATGGTTGGTAATAATGGGACTTCATTGGTTGCAGTGCATCAGTTGAGTGTTATAAATATGTTGCTTTGTAAGCATTTCAAATATTTAATTTTTTTAAGCGAATTGTGTTGTGTTTTGTAACGATTTGAATCTGTTCAGGTATTAATTTGTTTTGCGTGTGTGCCTTGAAACTTAAAACCTTCAGACACATGTCACTGAAGTATAAAAATGACTTACAGCTGTCAGCTAATTATAAATTTCTCTTTAAAAAAAGAATTTGTTTAAATTTATATTAGTATAGAAATCATGAATCATATTTGTTGCAGTCAAACTTGGAACGAGATAGAAAAAATGCTGATATGGACAAATCTTATCAGGAAATCCTAAAACATCTTGAAGAAGTGATCCAAGCAAACAAACAAGTGAAAGCAGAAAAAGAAGCATTGATTGGTCAAAACATAAAAGATATCAAGAAACTGCAAGAAGATACACTACATTGGAAAGATTTGTACGTTCTTTATTTATTCTTCGCATTTTGTGATTACATAGTGTTCCCGATATTTTTATTTCTTTCTCATTCTTTTCCATTTTGTAGTTTGTTTTTCATGAAAGGAAAGAATTTACAAGGCTGTGATTTTTGTGTGCGTGTAAATAGAAACATTTGAAACTAAGTACTGAAACACATACCTGGAAATTCTGTTTACAGGATGATTCTGGAAAATTACAGATCTAATTTGCTAGCATCGTATATTTACTATTTTATTTGTAAAACAAGAAATTGTAATGTTTTGATAAAATCATATTACTTGGCTTTAGTTATATAAATAATCACGCATACTAGTCATTTGAATACAGTCACAGAATTACTTTATTAACTTCTAAAATTCATTTTTACAACATTGTACTTCAGTTTCAAAATATATTCTTTCTACTATCTCCAACATAAGCGACTGATTGTTGAACATTATAAGTTGCTAAAACAGAAAATCAAATGAATTTATTATACTGGCAACTCTCATCTCGAAACATATTTTACACTTGGATTACATCTGAGCTCTTTACAATGATACCAAGTTCAATTTAAAGTTCTTACTTGTAACCTTATATCACAGTTGTGCAGTTCCATGATTCTGGTGAACACTGCAAAAGTTCTAAATCTCTAGGTCCCCCAAAGGCTTGCCAGAAGAAGAAAGTATAGGCTAATATGGGCTCAACTGCATTCAGCAAAGCTCCTGGTATCTTTCAAATCCAGGTCATGATACTTACCGAGTATGTGCATCTCATTTCAAACAGTATTTTTAAAATTAGGTATATACCTGCAAATTATGTACCAATTGCTTGAAGGAAGTAGAATCTGGAGATGAATTATAAATACCCAGAAGCATTCTCAGACAAGTTTTAAAGGATTAAAATATGAGTTAGGCCTGGAAAGAGCACAGATTTCCTATAAAAGTAACTTGGAAACTCAAGAAAAGTCCAGACATGTTGGTAGCCTAATCACTCCACATTGCTGGCCTGCTAAGTCCAAACTGAAAGGAACTTTTACTGAAAATTTGTGTATCACAGACTAATGTAAGCAAATATGGGAGTAACATTCACATACCAGAGTAAGTACACACATTCACACAAAGTTTAATTGATCAGAACAAGAAAATTATATCATTAAATAAGTCACTTGATATTACTAAAATTAAAGAATGGTGAAGGAGAGAAATGAAAAGGACAAATGGAAAACTACAAGATTCAAATATGAAACCATAACAGTGTAACAATCATATTTACCATCATATGATTAATATATAATATTGAACTTTCACTTGTGAAACTTACTTGTTTTCTCCCGTAAGCATTTCGGCGTGATGTGCGCCTTCATCAGCGGATTGAGATAGACTGCCAGTAACTCGTAACGGTTTTATTTGGTAGGTTGAGTGGGGGTGGTGTGTGATGGAAGGGGATTGGTGCGGGGATCCAAATTATTGTTTTTCAGATTCACAACTGATGAAATGGCTTTATTAAACAAAGGACTAAAACATAATTTGACAAACAATACATCCAACAACAACAACCACAATAGACATATACGCGACATAATCATAGACACAGAAACACCTGGACAAAACACGCACATTAACGATCACGATTCCATACGACACGACATAAAACGAAAACTACAATGCACACAAATACAACCAAAATGACACAACAATGAAATTAAAACGCTTAATAATGTAAAACAAAAGTTACTTGAACACAGCGTAACAATATTAAAAGCTGATAAAGGGAACATAAAAACGTCATAATGGACAAACAAGAACTAAACACTAAAATAGAGAAATTCTTCAACGAAAATAATATAACAAAAATAAATAAAGACCCCACACTAAAATTTCAAAAACAAATTAACAAATTTATAAATAACACGAAACACATAATCCAACCAGAAAGCACCAAATACCTCAAACAAATCAAACCTAACCCCCCTAAACTAAATGCTTTACCAAAAATACACAAACCTAACATTCCCTTCAGACCCTTAATAAACAACACACAAGCTCCCTCCCACAAAATCGCAAAACACCTAGACAAAATAATCAGGAAAAACATTAATCTCAGTAACAATACTTCTGTCAAAAACAACATAGAACTAGTCAACAAAACCGAACACATCCACATCCCACACAATTCAACATTAGCATCTTTTGACATAACCAATTTATACACCAATGTACCCATTAAAGAAACCATACAAACACTAGAACCAGTAGCGTACCAAGGGGGTGGGGGGCGTACCGCCCCAGGCCCCCGCCTGGGAGGGGCCCCACGACGAGACGAATTTGTATTTAAAATTTAAAATGTGTCTCATAAAAAACTTAAATCACATTTTTTACAACCCATTCTATTCATAGATTATTGCGGGTAATTCTAAATTCTAAGAGGCCTTCGAATATATATATTTTTATGACATAAGAAATAAATCATATAACCTAGTTTACATATCTAACTATAAGGAATATTATTATTATTTTATTTATTTATTTATTTAACATTTTTACGAGATATACCCATTTACAATTAAAACCCTAATCCAACTCGTCATTATGGGTCATAACTCCCCATAATGACGGGTCCTACTGCTTATAGTGGAATCCGAACCACTTGAGTACAGCAGTTATTGTCATACAGCACATAGCATTGTTTCTTTCGAAAAAAAGCCAGAGGTGCCGGGCCGGGATTCGAACCTTGGTCCTCCGAATGAGAAGACCTATCGTTCTATCCACTAAGCCACCGCGGACTCTTATGTTTCATTGAAATAAAAGACAACATAAAAAAATTACGCATGGATTGGCATCACTGCCATGAGTCGCGGCTGGACATGACCTTGAAGAAGGTTGCGGTGGCCAGGCGCTGCGTGGTTTACAAACACGAAAACAGTTGGGTCAGTCCGCAGTTGACTTCGTCTTGTTGACTAGGTGTGCTATTTTCCTTACTTATGATAAATGTGCCAAAGTTAGTTTTGTAAGTAATTTACTGTAGTTCATTACGTTTTTTCTGCAGTTCTTCCTTCATTTATAAATTTATTGGCTTACCGTCATCTGATCTGACAAAGTAAGTGCAAAATAGAAGTGTATTAAAACAACTACAGTGGTCGCCGGTTATACCGCCCTTCGGTATACCGCCACTGCGGATTCGGGTACGACGTGGTTTCATCTTTTCTCCCTTTCTTTTTACAGTTTTTCTTAATTACTTATTTATCTAAGACGACAAGAACTAAACATGTCACATCGGTATGTATACAGTAATTTAGTGTTCATCAAAATGTTTTGGTTAATTTTTAATTTGTCTTGATCATACGATAATTTTGAGTGGTAATGAAAGAGACCAGTTCCCTGATTTGCACGGTCTGTTAATGAGAGAGGGAAGGAGAGAAAGCAGTGCGTACGATAATTTTGTTTGCGCAACTTATTGACTGGTTCCCTGCTACAGTATACGTACAATCTGAACAGCATTCAAATGCATCTGAATTCAACTTTTAATACGGTCTAAAAACACAATGCTTGGTGTTTTGTTTTATAGGCTGTATTAAATCATATCGGTCAACCGGTGTTCTCCGTTTATGCAGCAGTCGGTCTTATGACGCGGGTTTGTTTTGTCATCGAGAAACCGCGGTATAACCGGCGACCACCAATATAGCTTAGTACAAGTACAACATGCATATTAAAGAATAAAATAATAATGCTTTGTTTAAGCATTAAAATTTGTAAAATGAATTGCGCCATGCCGCCATATTCTTTTTATGGTTAATTGTGATATTGCACAAACAATGAAAATTAGCACCAAGTACTGCTATGCGAGGGTTATTGTTTTGCTTGTTCTTATCTTATTATACTTTTGCATGGTTTTTCCCAATTAATAGTTTTTTATAAACTTGTTCTTTCTAAAAGATTTTATTTAGGATCACCGTATAATTTTATAATACAAATACAAAATAATACAATAATAAAATCATTTACAAAAAATGTAACTTTATAATTTTATAAAGATTTTATCATATGCAATACATACGCAGAGCAGTATTTTAATTATAATAAATCTCTTGCAGACATACTGCAATGATGCGTCATTATCCTAGTGGTGCAGAGAAAAAAAAATTAAAAAAATCAAGAGAACAAGCAGAAAAGTCAATCAAAGGATCAATTTTGAAATTTGTGCATCAGTTTTCGAACACTAGTGATCAGGGTCAGGGAGAGTGCAGCACCAGCATGTCTATTGGTCTTGAAATGCCAGCCGCCGTAGAAGAAGAGCTAGCAGCTCCCCAAGAAGGGGAAGATTATTTAAGTGAACAAGACCCAGAAAACAGTGTTAACACACCACCGCAGCAATCTGACGAACAACATGAAGGTCTAGTTATGCCACAAACGGAAAGTGCTGATGGTGACTCAACAGACGGAGTCAATATCGACACATTGCTTCTTGACTCTGGCGTAGGAAATTGGCCAATCCTTGGTACAGATGGTCTAAGAATTGATATAGTAAAAAGAGGATCCGAGTATTTTCAAAACCGAGAGGGTCCATTTGAATCTGTACAAAGAACTGGGACAAACCTGAAATGATTAAATCGCCAGCTAACCAGCAATTGGTTTTACAAGCACCTTCCGAATGGAGAAAAAGTTTTAACAAAATGGATGGTTTATTCTCCATCAAAGAAAGGTCTGTTTTCCTTTTGTTGTAAACTATTTAATACAGATGAAAAACAGCTGACACATCAAAATTCATTACAGGATTTCAAAACTGGTGGAAACTAAATCCTAAGGTGTCTCTGCATGAAAACTCGGACCAACATTTGTCCAATCTCGAAAAATGGAAAACTTTAGGATCAAGGCTATTGCACAATAAAACTATCGATTGTGTACAACAGGAAGTTCTAGAAGGAGAAAAAAAAGTGGAACAATATGTTACATAGACTACTTGATATCACTATGTTTTTAGCAAAACAAAACTTGCCTTTCCGAGGACATAGGGAGCATCAACTTTCTGAAAACAGGGGAAACTTCTTAGAACTCCTTTCACATTATGATCCTGTGCTAAAAGAACATTTGGTGAGAATCCAGCAACAAGCTGTACCAAAAGGGGAAGTTTTAATGTCATATTTGTCCCCTAAAATTCAAAATGAGTTTATTTCACTTTTGGGGAAAATTGTCAAAGAGAAAATCATTGAAAATGTAAATAAGGCGATGTACTATGAAATATTTTTTGACAGTACACCTGATGTATCTCACCAAGATCAGATGAGCGAAGTAATCAGGTATGTGCATATTGAAGGCGGAAAAGTTGAGGCGAGAGAGTCGTTCTTAGGATTTTTCCCTCTTGCTGGTAAGAAGGCTCTTGATGTTACAGAAGAAATATTGAATGCACTTAACAGTGACGGACTGGACTTGAATCTATGCCGAAGTCAAGGCTACGATAATGCTTCCACTATGGCAGGTGTCCCCGGTGTTCAAACAAGGATTCGCCAGTTGAATTCAAAAGCAATGTTTGTCCCATGTGCCAATCATTCGCTCAATTTCTGCGGAGTTCACGCTTTTGGAAGTGTCCCTTCTTGTATTACATTTTTTGGTACACTAGAAAGCATTTACAACTTCTTTTCGTGTTCAACTCACAGATGGGATGTACTAGTTGAAACCTTAGGAGTAACAGTAAAAAAGTTGTCACAAACTAGATGGAGTGCACATCATGAGGCAGTAAAACCTGTGATGAAATACTATGAAAAGTTGGTAAAGGCTGTAGAAAAGTTGTGCGAACCAACTGAAAATGTTGACACAAGAGGTTCAGCAGAAATTTTATGGACGAACATCTGCAACTTCACGTTTCTTGCCTACCTTCATTTGTGGTGTCACGTTCTTGAAGAAGTCAACCATGCTCAAAAATATCTTCAGATAAAGGGGATAACACTTGACAAAAGTGTACAAAAGTTGAAAACTTTGAAACTTTTTTTACAAGAAAACCGAGAAGAGATGGTTGGAAGTGCGCTTGATTTTGCAACAAACACTTGTAATGACTTGGACATACCAGTTGAAAAAGGTGGACGTAGAAGATTCAAGAAAATGATGCCGGGAGAAAACGCAAGAGACGAAGGCCTCTCTGTACAACAAGATTTAAGAAGATGCATGTTTGAATGTATAGATAAATTTTATCAAGAACTGATAATGAGATCGGCTTCAATGAAAACTATGAATGAACGATTCGCTGCTATACAGTCTGCTCATCTTATGGAGACAGATGTTGAAGAACTCCCTCAGCTCATTTCAAACCTAACCCAGACATTTGATGAACTCCAAAAGGAAGAAATGTTACCCAAAATACAGCGGCTACGATGTCACGTTCAAGCTGCAGACATCAAAAAAGAAGTGGCAAAACAATGGTCATCATTGAAAATGTTGGATTTTATTATCGAAATGGACTTAACAAGAATCAGTTCCCAACCTTTGTGTAGCACTTAAGATATTTTTAACGATATGTGTATCCATTGCTTCTTGTGAAAGAAGTTTTTCAAAGTTAAATCTAATAAAAAGTTATCTTCGCTCAACAATGAGTCAATCAAGACTGAATAGTTTAGCGATACTTCTATAGAAAGTAAAGTAGCTAATACAATAAATTTTGACGAATGTATCAAAATATTTGCAGAAGCAAAAGCTCGTAAAAAGCAGTTTCTATAAATCATTGAGAGTATTTTATTTTGTGTAAGTTTTTGCTGTCTTATAATACACATTTTGTAGCACATAATTATCAGTACAACACTTTCATTTACAACTAACAATGGTTGAAAATGTTTTTCAGCAAACAATGCTCACAATATACGGATTCAGTACTGAAGTTAATTAAATATTTTGCCTAGTTTTATAATACGTCAGAACATGTATGTAGTAAGGATTTAAGTTGAAAAATTAAGCATTTTTCTACATGTTGTCATTAATTTTAATTGAAATAAAAACTACATATTTGAAAAAGTAATAAAAAAAACGCAAATTCTGTGTTTTTATTTTAGTTTTCCTTTAAGTTCTATTAATACTTACATAGTTAGTTCTTTCCACATATTTTTTTCCAATAGTTTTTATGGATATAAGATTATGACTCAGTAATGTGGTGCCGATAATAGAGGCACAATATGGGAAGTCATTAATAATGGGGGGGGCCACGGCCAAGAACTCCCGCCCCGGGCCCCCAAAGGCGTTGGTACGCCACTGACTAGAACATTTACTCAGACAAAACAACATGCCCGAAACACACATACATGAGATCATCACACTCACCAAAATAATTACAGAACAAAATTACTTCACATACAACAACAAGATATGCACACAAACAGACGGTCTCCCGATGGGGTCCCCCATATCAGAAATACTGGCTGAAATATTCATACACAACATAGAACAGAACCACATAATAAACAACAACAAATACACCAACAAAATCATTTATTGACACAGGTATGTGGATGATATATTACTTTTATTCAATGGCAATATAAGACAGGTAGAAAACTTCCACAAATATATAAACACTGTACACCACAAACTAAAATTTACACTGGAAATAGAATAAAACAATAGTATAAATTTTCTGGACCTAACAATTAACAAAACAAACAATACACACACGTATAAAATATACATCAAACCATCCAACGCAACACAAACATGCGGCCTTCAACCATATGCTCCATAGACTAACAAAAATACCATTAAGTAAACAAGATTATAACGATGAACTCAACACAATCAAATATATAGCAATAAAAAATGGCTACAACCCTAATTTAATAAACAAAGTACACAAACACATCATAAACAAAAACAACAAAACACTAAATACTAACAACACACAACAAACTAAATACATCACACTCACATACCATAACTCCAACACACACAAAATCGCCAACACATTCAGGAAACACAAGTACAAAATAGCATACAGAGCAAACAATACCATCAAAATACACATCAATGATACAAACACGGACAAGACAAATACAACAAAACAGGTGTTTACAAATTAAACTGTAATTATTGCAATAGTTTCTATATAGGCCAGACGGGAAGATCTTTTTCATCTCGTTACTCTGAACACCTAAAAGCTTTATCCAACAACAATATACATTCCGCGTTTGCCACACACATACACACAAAAAACCACAGCTACACCAACATGGGTACTAATCTTGAGATATTGCACAACTTACCCAAAAGTCGAAAACTAAACACAGCAGAACAATATGAAATATACAAACACTACACAACACAACCAAACAGCATACTTAACGACCAATTACACTATAAACCACACACACTTTCTGACACAATTATACATAAAACAAACAATAATTCGGATCCCCGCGTCAATCCCCTTCCACCACACACCACCCCCACTCAACCTACCAAATAAAACCGTTACGAGTTACTGGCAGTCTATCTCAATCCGCTGATGAAGGCGCACATCACACCGAAACGCGTACGGGAGAAAACAAGTAAGTTTCACAAGTGAAAGTTCAATGTTATATATTAATTAGTACTGTGAAAAAAGAAGATGAACTATCAAAACAACCATCATATGATATTCTGCTACCTATTATCTGTTACCTCTTATTATATCCTATTACCTATTATCATATGCAACCATTATCAGGTTGGCATACTTCAGGTTGGAAGTCCCTGTCTTCTTATTACTAAAATTGTAGTCTCCTCATAGTTGAACCATAACTTATCATCATTTTCCAGGCTGTTAGACCATGGTCTAGAATGTGTATAGATATGCCAGATAATTTGACCATTCCATGACAGATATCTTCAGTGACGTAGTAACAGAGATTTCAGATGCCCACATAGGACTACAAAGATTGTCCTACCCCATTGAGGCACTTCTATTTACACATGTTTCTAAGATATCAAACTCTCTGCTGGTTGTTTGCCCAATTCCATTGCTCTTCTTTTTTATTCCCATGTCATTGCTGGTATCCAGTATTTATTCAACACTAAGGACTTTTCTTTCTTGTTTATGTATTTCTACTGACTCTCTCTGCAACCTAGCAAAGTACCATCGAGTCGAGGACAGGACCTGGGTCTCTCAAGATAAGATAGTACGGCCTTCATTAGTCAGCGCATGTTCCACTATGCCAGACCTCTGTGTTTGGCCCAGATGGCAATGTTGCTGTGTTCACCAATGCGAGTCTTGATACACTATGCTATAAGTTCCTTTATAACTTATTGCCTTATGTTCAAATTCTGAATAAATCTACCTCTTGACTTAACACAACACCTTTCACGATCTGTATTTTATATATAACCATTAAAAATTTCCTTCTAATCAATAAAACAAACGCAACAAGAACAATTACCATTTTTCTTAAGTGACCCTGGTTCCCATCTTTCTTCCTAAACCCTACTAATCTTCTTCCCTTATTCTTCACCTTTATTTTTCTATTTTTTTCAATATTATTGAATAATTTTTCTTACATGAGAGACTAAACTTATAATAATATAATACTATATATTTTGGCTACTTGTTTCTTTTTCAATCTATATTCAAATAGCTGCAAAAGATACTAGCACTGTGTGTGTGTGTGTGTGTGCGCGCGCGCAGAAAATTTTAAGTGGAAATCTGTTAATTACAATACGTGCATAAATAATTAATCAATTAATTAATTATGTAACAATTATTATAAAACATATAAACAATGTACTTTCAACATATGTTTAAACCTTTAACAATGTAGATTACCTCTGCAAATCATTTGTAAGCTGAACAATAATGTAAAATGTGTACCTTCAGAAGAAATTTATTATTTTTATAAATATACTATAAAGCACAATAAATAGAAAAAAATTCTCTGTAATACTGCTACTATTAATATATTCCTGTACAGAATTCATAAACTACACAAAGACACCATTGTATCTGTATAAAGACATAGCAGTAGGGAAGATATTTGTTCAAAGTACTACCACTCTGTATGAAAGCTGGTAATGATACTAAATTGGGAGGTATAGATATTTACTAATTATTCAGAACATTGGTAGGAAACTAAATATAGATAACTAGGATTATAAATTATCTGTATAAATATGTATAGTTATCGATATCTGTAACTATTACTAACACATATTAACATTATCATTAGTTAGATTTAATTATTTTCATTTATTAAGAAGATAAGAAAAGTCTGAAAAGAAATGGCACATGTTACAAATTTTTCTGTTCAAACTGGATATAAATGCAGTTTATAAAACAATGCATATAAATTATGTTGTTCCATTTACCAGTCATTCTGTTAAGGTCAAAATGAATACTAACAGAATTCTGAGATTTTTCAGCAACAGCGTTAGACAGTGTGTTTAGAATGATATTACCTTTTGAACATATGGCTTTTTTATGTGTTTTATTCTGTTGGTGCATTTGCTAGTGGTTAAAATAAATAAATATAATATACAAATTTTGTATATGACTAATGTAGATAAAGTGACAAGTTGATTGGGAGTGTGCATTTTTCAAATATTTTTTAGATTGACGAGCATGCCGTTACTGCTTGACTTTTACATTCCTGATTCAGGTCACCTGGTTAATAGTGTATCAGTAGCCAGGAAAATATTCTTGTAATGGTTTCTCATTAATTTCCAACAATTTCCTCTCTAAAGGATTCACACTTCTTTTCCAACTACAATAAATTTTGTAGAACTCATATAATTGTTTCCTTCATGCACAGGTATGAGGAAGCTGTGAGTAAACTGGAACAGATTCAAGGTACTTGCGAGCCCCACTTAATGAAAACTATGCGAAAAGTAGATGCTCTACAAGTTACTATTAAAAAATTACAAGATGAAAAACTTTTAGAAAATGAACGTTGGCACAGCAGATTAACGGTAAATGACTGCTAGTTATTTTTTGTGCTGTTATAATTATCACTAATTTAACAAAGTTAGGATAATTTTCATATCAGTCTTATAGGTTTCTATAATACAAACATTTTATATCCGAAACATATAAATGAAAAATTATTAACATGGATGTAGCCTATTTAATCATAATTTTATAATTCCATTTAAATGTTCTGAAAGTGAGTAAATAGTAAAATTGTATTACAATTAATTGAAATTTTACTGGATCACTTATACAGTAAAAAAATTAATTGACAAGGTAACATATGCATCAAAATAATAACAGATTTTCTATTGTTTTTTGCAGTATATTAAATATAAAACAAATTAGATTTCGTTTAATTCTAATTACTGTAAGTACACATATGCATTGAAAAAAAACTGTCTGTGTTGTGTCATACTTAAATCACAGAGATTGTCGAGATGGGTAATAGAAACGGTTTCTGTTAGTAAAACATTGAGCAATTATAAATATATCAGTTTAAGTGAAAAGCAATAGTAAAGTTCTATGATGAATTCCTGTAATCAAATAATGACTTGAATAATTTTTTCTGTATTTTGGACTATCAGTTATATTTGTTCATACAGTGTACACATGTTTAGGTAGAAGAACAATTAAAACAAGAATTTGAAAACACCAGGCAGAAACTACTGTTAGAATTAACAAAAGTACAAACTGCTCTGAAAGGTAATTTTTAATTTACTGATATTCTTTTAGACACAAAAAAATTAAAGTAAAAATGAATCTCATGGATTAATATATAATTGGGCAACATTTATATATGTGTATGTATATAAATAACCTTATTATTCTTTATCACATACACGAAAAACAGAAAAGAATGTTGTAAAATTTGAGTGTAAAATAATTAGATCTGTGTTAAAAACTGTAAAAAAATATAAGTTTAACAAGAATCCATTAAAGAACTGTTTTCAACCTTTACTAAATGTATTAAAGTTTTCAGTTTCCAGTCTGTTTTGCTTTCACCTTTTTTATTAATTTTTATCTCAATTTGATCTCAACCTTTCATGTAGTTGTATTTCTTGTATAAGAATACTTAGCCAGTGGTCATTTTCATTTAAGAATGTTTTAATTTCCATTTACTACATTTTATTTGTGTGTGTGTGTGTGTGTGTGTGTGTGTGTGTGTGTGTGTGTGTGTGTGTGTGTGTGTGTGTGTGTGTGTGTGTGTGTGTGTGTGTGTGTGTGTGTGTGTGTGTGTGTGTGTGCGCGCGCGCATATGTACACATACTTTTTATCATTTTACTTGTTCAAGTTTTTAAACTTATTCAAATAATTTAATTTAAATTTATTCCTACCAAACTACCAAGCATTTGTTTTACAAATAAATGTGTATTACAAAAAGCTGAAAACTAGTTTGACCAAATTAATTTATTTTCAAAATGTTCAGATTTAATTTGATTGAAATTATTTCATGTTAGTATATAAATATATAGTCTTCAAATTCAGAATTCAAAATTATAAAAATTTACATTGCAATATTCTTCTTCTTCTTCTTCTTCTTCTTCTTCTTCTTCTTCTTCTTCTTCTTCTTCTTCTTCTTCTTCTTCTTCTTCTTCTGCTGCTGCTGCTGTTGCTCCTCCTCCTCCTCCTCCTCCTCCTCCTCCTCCTCCTCCTCCTCCTCCTCCTCCTCCTCCTCCTCCTCCTCCTCCTCCTCCTCTTCCTCCTCCTCCTTTTGCAACTACTGTGTACTGCGTTTCTGCTTGTACTTTCTTCTTCCTTTGTTTAGATAAAAGATGGTGCTCCAGTGTTATCCAACTCTTTATATAATTCTGCTCTGTACAGATTTATTTTTGTTGTATACTTTTTACATCCATCACTGATTGGTCTGCTTATGTGGTTTTTAATTTTTCTTCCTGCTCTTCATCCACTCCCCAAATTTTTCTTCCTAAAATGTTATATTTTGACTATAATACAACTGTATAGTATTTCTCGACAGTGTAATATAATATTGTTGTTACAACAATTACGGAACACTCTCAAAGAGTCAAGAGCGTCCTTCCACCCATTTCTTGGCTAGTGCAACATTTCAGTCAAGGCCTTACCTGTAGACTATTCGAGTGCTTGTTAACTACGCATATTATGCTGGCACGGAAAATTATTCTGGAACATCTGTAGGCTATGTATAAGCAACAGCGGCTGACTTAGTGAGTTAGTTACACATGGCGAGATTGTAGGCCATGTTTCAAGTGGTTGTTGTAGAAAGTGACTACTGTTTAGAATATGCAGAACTCTTAATAGTTAACATTATTATTGTGTGTGAACAAATTTAACTTGAATTACTGTATGAGAGTATCTTGCTGACTTAAATTGTTATTTGTGACTCATTAAAGGTGGTAATTAGTGACTGCATTTGTATCTGTATTTTGTTTCACTGCACCATATGCCAACATGTGAGACCATCGTAACATTATGTTTGTTCAATTTGTGTACATTGAGTCCCATTTATTAGATAAATATGATGGAATATAGTTCCATAAATACCAGTCTTGTAGTAAGTAATTTTGTATATCTTGACTTCTGTGTCTTGTCTAAGACACCTTGCTTCTTTATGCACTTTACTGTTTCTTCTCTAACTTTATTGTACAGATTTCTGTGGCTTGATGTAACTGTACTCAGGAACTTGAATGTTATTATTTGAAACCTATAAGATTTTAATTTGTATTGTATGATGCATTGGTCGTGTAACCTACAACATTTTTTATGATTAGTTTGGTACCAATGTATTTTATACAGTTACTGTAACTAATGTTTTTTTTCAAAGAGCTGTCAGTAAGAATCATTTATAAACCATTAAATAGTTATACCCAAAAATCCCAGTACAAGAAACTAATATTAACAGGCCACAGTACAGTGATCCTTCTTTATCGTATTGGAACATAACACTTTATTCAAAATAAAATTTATTATTATTTCCTTCTTACAATGCATGCATCAAAGTTGTCTTGAACCATTACAGTCTTAAATTATAATATATTTACTAGGTGTTTTAAATATGTTTTTGACCTGCTATAATTCTCTTTTTCAATTTACTTTCATGACACTCTTTCTCTATGGTTCTTCAACGTTCTGCAGCAAAATTAATTCATTCTTGAAGAACTCTTATCTTGTGAATGTTAATTCAGCATCTGCTGAATTGAACCTCTCATTATTTCGCAGAATCACACAAAACTGATATCACATTTGTAATATCTTGATTTACAGTTTTTGAATAACAATATGCATATCTACAAATAAAATAAATAAGATTCAAAATACCTAAACATGAGAACATTTCAAAAATTAAAACATAATGTATAAAATACAATACAATTTTTTGTATTTTGGAGATAGTCAAAATATATGCAAAATATCGTCATCACCTACATCAAGGATTAGGCATTGATTATGCCATTCCAGCATCACAGGTTTATTATGTCCATCTTGCTTTTGGCCATCCTGGATCTCTTTTACCTCTTTCTGTATACTGCCAAGCTTTTTTGGCAATGTTATCATCTGGCTGCCTATTTAAATCGACTTTCCATTTGGTGTGATACTCTGTTATTTTTTTTATTCATTGAACATATACTCAATTCCTTCATGATATCTTAATTCCTCTTACCATATCTCAATATATATCCTACCATTGAACACAAACATTTCATCTCTGAAGCCTGGATATTTTTACAATCATTTTTTGTTAATGTCCAGAGCTCTCTATCATATAACAGAGTAAGAACAGCTGTTACTCTATACAATTGCAATGAAGTGTCCCTTTCCACCTTTCTTTTGAGTGTTCTTAAAGTTGTGACATACTTATGTTGAAATCTAGATTTTTTTTTGTAGATCATAATTATAATTATAACTCATATCACATCCTAGATAATTAAAGACTTTCATCTGTTCTGTAACTCAGTAAAGCAATAATTCAAGACTGTCTTTCCTCTTATTGGACTTTACCACGAAAGCAATTAATTTAGTCTCTTAGTAGGTATATTTAAACTATAGCCGTTAATGGTTTTGCCAAGAGCTAAAATGCTTTTTGTAGAGCAACTCCTGATCCAAATAACAGAATCTGGTCATCTCCATCTGGAAACTGGTAGATAGTTTAAAGTCATTTAACTTAAATCCACAATCAGAACCCATTATCCATGTTTTGGTTGTATCATCCGAGTAAAGATTAAATAGTATTGGGAACAGATAACAGTCTTGAAGTTTTTCAATTATTTGTTACATCATAAAGATATTATTAGTACGAGAGAATCCTTTGCAAAACCAGTTTGTTTTTTTAATTAGTCTTACTCAATACAACTATTTCACTAACGACTCGGAACACAAAGTTTTTTATGAGTAAAAACATAAAGTTTTACCTTACAACCTGAACCGGTTATCACTTTTAAAAGCTTCTTCATAGGTTCAGGTTCAACCTCTGAAGAAGCTTTTAAAAGTGAAAACCGGTTCAGGTTGTAAGGTAAAATTTTATGTTTTTACTCATAAAAAACTTTGTGTTTCGAGTCGTTAGTGAAATAGTTGTATTTAGTTAAGTAATGGACACGTCATGGACAACGAAATCCAAGTAGTCTTACTCTTCTAGGTTGTCTTATTTTTGTTAGTCTTGCAGTGATTATTCTAGAATAAATTTTATAGACTGATGTTAAGAGGCTAATACCTCTATAACAATTGCAGACTATAAACTACTAGACAAATTTAACAAAAGATGCGGAAAAAATGTGAACTAAGGGAGTTCAGCGACAAAGCGCAAGCGTGTCTCATACTACCGAGCAGTCTACAGTCATACTCAAAAGTTTGTCATTTGAATGTATGTTTCCCATGAGCGAATGTATTACAATGTGAATATCATGAGAGTCGATTTGTATTACAAGTATAGGCTAATATTTGTGCATGTTCATGTTACAAAGTATGACATTTGGAATGATGTAGAATAACAAGAAACAAAGTTTTAGTATTCTAATGTTCTTACTGTAATTTTCGGACGGGTAAATTTTCAAGTCGCGTATGAGTTTTACTTTGACTGTACTCTTAATTTTCCCCATTTTCACTAATAATCTCTTCTCCTTTATTCTCTGTATTCTGTAGTGATATTTTCCCAATTCTGTACAAATGGCAAGCAGCGTAGGGGGATGTACTGTACCCCACACAACTCGCAGTGCCAGTGCTGCTACGTTTCCCCTCTCATAATCCAATGTTTACGTAGCCATATAGTAGTAATAGTAATAGTTACTATTACAATTATTGTATTGAATTGAATGGCAAGATTGCAATAAATGTTACATAGGACAAACAAAAAACAATTAAAAAAACATTATTTTGAACATCTAAACACCTACAAAAAAAAAAAAAACAGAAATATATAAATCTAATTTTTCCACACGTGCCATAAACACAGGACATGGATTCCCAGACATAACCAACATGACACTAATAAAACACATACCACTCAAAGCCACCATAATGAAAATATGGGAAAATTTACAAACACAAAACACTAATACCTGAACAAATACAAATCAATACAAAACATGACACAATTTTTAAAGCACTCAACATCGAAAATACTCAGAAATCTAATATATACATCACACACAATAATACCAGTATAAAATACCAAAATCCAACAGGAAACCATAACAACAACCAACCAAAACACAAATACTCCACAAGATATAAAATCAGGAAGGCTGAGGATGAGAACAATAGGATTCCCGAAACATGTTCCAAATAAGGGAAAACATCTTGAGGTAAAGAATTTATAAATACTAAACAAATTATATATGCATCAAAAAATAGACTGTAGCAAGTAGTGTTTGAATTATTGTGCGTATCTCCTTTTAAAAATTGGAGTTACCGCTGCTGTCAGCCATTCTTGAGGGATACATTAATTATGCCACCACAAATTATATATGCTTAATAATCTCTGTTTCACTTTCTGACTTGAATGTCTGATAAGATCAATATTTAACATATCATTCCCTGGCAATTTATGATTCTTTGCACTATTTAAAGCATCCTGAAATTCTTTAAAATTGATATCATCTACTTCCTCCCCATAATCTGGCAACCACTGTTACTGCCAATTTGGTTTTGAAGTGTTCCATAAGTTATCAAAATAATCTTCCCATTCTTCAATTTTAATATTCTGTACTTTCGCTGTCTTCCTTTATGACTTGTTTAAATTGTTAAGAACTTTATAGGCAGTGTTTGATTTCCAGTGTTCTGTCTCCAAAATATATTGATCCCAACTTTCTTTCTGTATCCAGTGTATCTCCCTTTTTAAAAGGTGCACATTTTTGTTGATAAACTATTTTATTGTCTACAGATTTTATATGCAGGTATTTCAAATATGATGGTTTTTTATCATCTACTAATTTTGTCGTATTATCATTCCACATCTTCCAGATGCCTTAAAAGCTGATTTTTCGATATTCTTTCTTAACCATATCCATTATTGATCTGCATTATGAAGCAATGCTCTCTGATCCATATAATCATCTAACCTTTTTGTATAAAATTATTTTATTGAGTTATACTTAAAGCAGGTTTCTGATCTTTGTTGCATATTACTTATTTTATACCATCTTTTTTTAGAGTAATTTTTGCAACTACTGTGAGAGGTCTAAATTAACATTTGTACCACTGAACAATCTTGTGCCCAGTAATACATTGTAAAGTTTTTTATTGTCCATTATGTAATCAATGATGGATTTACTTCCTCTTTCAATCCATGTAAATTTATATCTTTATGTTCAAATAATGAACTAATTATTTTTAATTTTTATTATAACGATCAAATTTCTTTATTTTCACCATTTTCACTAATAATCTCTGCTCCTTTATTATCTGTATTCTGTAGTGATATTTTCCCAATTCTGCCATTAAAATCCCTGCTGATAATCAGATGATATTGCTGGACACTATTAGTTTTTGTAAATCATTATAGAATATATTAATATATATAAACTTTCACGTATGAACTTACTATTCGTTATCACTTCCCCAAACGTTTCAAGGTGATGTGCCTCTTCCTCAGTGAAGTATTTACTCCCACTGAGGAAGAGGCACATCTCCTTGAAACGTTTGGGGAAGTGATAACGAACAGTAAGTTCATACGTGAAAGTTTATATATATTAATAAATTTAATAAAGTGAATGAAGAGGATGAATCAACAAGATAATTATTATAGAATATGTCGGGTTTCTTGTTTCTTTCTTTCTTCAGGTCCATAAGCTACTATGACTGTTACATATTCACCGTTTACATTTGATGGTTACTATCTCTTATCGATCCAGGAATATGAATGTATTTTACCTCTCCACTTTTCATTGAGTAATAACTCCAGCCTTTACTCTCTCATTCTGAGGCACTCTGCTATAAATTATAATGTGTTTGTCTAAATCTACAGTCTCTTTAAGTTTCTTCTTCATTTCAGTTATAGTAACTATTCAATCTTTCAATCTTCTTATCTAATAGGGTCCTCTCCAACTGTTACCTTGTCTTTTATGGATCTTACATTGTAGGTGGCCGTTATAATTTTTCCACTTGGCTAAATCCTTGTCCCTTAATCTGTGCCTGGTCTTCTGCCCTGTTATCCATCTGGTTATTACCATAAGGCCAGATATATATTACAAAATATGAAATTATAAAATCTAACAAAAAAACTTAGCAGTGGGCAGCAAAATTAATAGATTATAATTGATCACCAGCATCAGCCATAGCTCTACAACCCTTGGTGGGTCTTGGCCTGCTCCAAGAGTTAACTCCATTCTGCTCTATTGCTTGCCCTGGCTTTCCAGTTTCTTATGTTCAGCTTTCTGAGATCCTCCTGTATCTGGTCTTTGAATCTACTTTGGCGTTTTCCCCTTGTTCTACTACACATTCTCTCTATGTGTCCAACCCACCTTAGCCTCTATATTTTGATTATCCTAATATCCAGATGTCCGCCTCTTTCTAAATATGTAAAGATTATAATTGATACCAAGTGTTTTTAAAGAAGGAACTGAAATTCTGAATAATGTGTGTGTGTGTGTGTGTGTGTGTGCATTAGTGCGCGTGCGCACGCACGCTCATGTAACTGAAAACACAAGGTGGGGGGGAGTCTGGAGGATGGTTATATTACAGTAGAAGAGGCATACAAATCAGGACTCCATATGAAAAGTGGATCCTATATGTCTACTATGTTTATTACACGTTTTACAAAGTATAGGGAACAACATAATTCTTTTGCACATCAAGTGACTATAATTAAGTAATTGTGCCTTTAATTGATATTTTGACATACTGTATACGTATCATAATAATGATGTACAGTATTTATAAAATCTGATTCCTGTTTTAGCATGGCTTTATGAATAAACTAATAATATAAATTGCTCTGTTAATGTATAATGTTCAGATAAAGAAGCTGAAGAGAAGTTACTTAGAGAGCATTGTGAAAAACTGACTCAGGAAATTGAAAAATCTGAAGAATTGAAGCGCAGACAACTTTTAGAGAAATCTTACAACCTGAATCTTGCTGATCAGATAACCATGTAAGTACATTTTCGTCTGTTAAGCTATTACAATTTATATATATTGTAACGATGTTATTTGAAGTCGTCTCTGAAAAATGTGTACCAGTTTTATATTTGTGTAGTGTTAGTGCGTTCGTCTCGCACTGGGGTCGTTACATCAATTTTGCGCTAACGATGTCCGTAGCGTTGCTGGAATTACCAGTACAACACGGCAGTAACCTTACCTGTTCTTATATAGGGGTGTGTTAATCCCGGGTGGCGCCAAATTGTTTGTTAAAACAATTAAACTTGTTAATCTGTATCTTACTAGGGTGTTCTCAGCTATGATGGTCGGGGCGTTCAAATAATTCCCGCTCGTTCAGCCTTCTGTATCGTGTAGATAGTTGTACTAATTGCAACTTGAGCGCTGATTGTCAAATCTAGCTTTCGTAAATGAACACAAGTAATATAATGCACTCCCTATGAAATAATAACAACGGTTACTCCCTGTACTAGTTATTTTAATGTTTGGTAAGTAATATTTTCAATTTTTGACAATTAAATTATATTAGTTGATTAACAACTTTGCACCGACTTTTTACATGAAACAATTATTCTCAGGATGACGATTAAGGAACGATATATTCACATCAGCATGGCAGCTGAACGTGTAGTTGTTAGAATTAATTTCGTTCCAAAATCTTTGTTTTGATTACAAGACAAAGAATTCCTATGAATACAATAAAAGTACTTTACCTTACTCTAAGTGTACACAAATAATAAGGTGTGTGGTTACAATCTGTTCTGTAGTGTCATTAAATGTGTTTCGAAAGTTCGTATTTAACTATAGGTTATATTTTATGTTAACATATTTTCAGTGTGTTTATTTTTCTTAATTAATCTTTGAAAGAGAATATTCGGCTTATAGTGAGATCAAATTACTTTTAATAAAATTTAGAGTGATTTTATTTTTGGAAATAAGGTAATTCAATGGTACTTAACACATCAGCATGACTTGGTGTTTTCCTTCATTGGGTCGGACGAGGATTGGGCTCAATTGGTTCTGTTTTCATGAATCTTTGGACTTAAGTAGGTCTGGCGTCCTTTTCATATAGGATGTGGTCATAATTTTCTTTTATTTTTCTGTTTTATGGTCCTTGGTCTTTAGTTGACTGCTCCAATGGTTCGTATGTTTCTTATTCAATCATGGTTTGGAATTTCGTTCACTGTTTTACATTATTTAATTAAAAATTGGTCTTCCAAAATTCGGCTTCTGTCCTGGTAGAATGACGCTTTACGAGTAACGGTATTCAATGGTAATTTTCGCCACCAACGTCGGTTTCTATGGTTACCAAAGAATTCTGATTGGCTTAGCTTGATATAAATCCATTGTTATCAAAATTTGAATTCTTTTCAAAATCCTAGTTTATCTTCTGATTGCTGTTATTCCTCTATTTTCCTTCCTAATTATTAAATATTGTCACTATAGTATGTATTTCCTTTCATAGATTATTTTGATACCCCACAAGTTTGGGTTATTTTAGGTTTTATGTTTTTACAATTATTTTAATACTTGTTAATTACATTTCTTTTTGAATTCAAATGCTTATTATAATATTTTGTCTTAAAAATGATTTACAATTTATCCTTAGTGAGTCCTTCACCTCGGATTTGCTAATTTCTTAGTTAACTTATTACAATTTGTAGTTGTTTGTTTTTTGACAGTTAGGCATTTTCATAGGCCTAAGTAGCCATTATGGTATTTGACTTATTTCATTCAAATTACATTTCCTTTTAGCCTAATGGGCTTTATTTTGTTATTATAATTGGTTGTATCATTTATTGTTGTGTTTTGGGTCTGTTTATGTGTTATTATTATGTCAGTATTATTTTGTACATAATTGTTTACTATTTGGTTTCCTCGTTTTCTAGTCATACATTTCTCAACTTTTTTACTTATTTACTTTGCCAATAATAACAATGTGGCTATTATTTACTATTTTTTGATCTTATTAAATACAATATTTAGGCCTATGGTCTGTATAATTCTTCCAGCCATATCCTATTCATAAACTTGCTTAAATAATTATTTAACTATTATTTGCTAATCTTTGTTTACAGTTCATCTTATTTTATATCATTTTTTGTGTGATAAACAACATCACTTTTTATGAACTTGTTTGAATAATGATCCCTTATAACATGGGTGTTTATTGATGAGTTTTTTTAACTCCTTAACTTTTTAAACAATCTTTACTCTCCCTCCATGTTAACACTATCTGTTTTTCCCTTCAGGGCATTCTCCCTTTTAATTATATTTGCATTTACTTAAATTTAATAATAACGTTCTTTCTTAACTAACTACTGTCTTCATCACTTTTCAGCGTTCATTATACCTTACTTAACTGTTTATACTTACTGCTATTCTTAATTACTAATATTCTTCACTTTTTTATTCAGCGTTTCCTTCGGATTTATTAAGTGTTTATGCGTTTATCATTCACTATTTTAACGTTCTTTATTTTACACTATTCTCATTCAGTCATCACCTTCACTTTTAAATTATTTATAGTTTATTATAATTTAATTAGTGTACCTTCTTTATCACTACTCTTTGGGGTTTTTACACTTTCATTTTGCACTTCACAAATGTTTTTGTTTTTAAGTGTTTCTATATGGGTAATCCCTCTAATTACTATCTCACTACCGTACTATCTCTTTCATTACAAATGTCATTAATAATATGAACAATTTTATGTCTTTATATTTTAACATTACATCTAACTCTAAATTGTGGGTTAGTTTGCTTTTTTATATTTATATTTAACATTGTTTAATTGGGTTCCTTTCAATTATCATTTACTTTTTGTCCATTAATGGATAATAACATTTACTTTTTTTTCTCATAGGTTAATTATTGGTCTTTTTTCCAATATTACATTTGAGTGTATTATTTCTCTTGCTCATATTCTTTATTACTTATTTGTGTATCATCATTGGTTTTCATTTTTACTTATTTCCCTTTATCTTGGGTTTGTTTCCTTTTCATTTCCCTCCTTCTTCATTTTCATTGTATTTGGTTAATACTTTGGTTTTCCACCTTCTCCTTTGGGTTCATTTTAACATGTTGCATTGAGTCATTCAATTCCATGAACTTGTTTCATTTTTGTTTGGTTTTGGTTTTTTCCCTTCTTCATTTGGTTTGGGTTAATCACTTTCTTCTTTTCTTTGGTTTTATTCTTGTTTGTTTTTTGTGGTTCCCTTCTTCTTTTGTTTCCTTTTGTTGGGTCAATCACTTGGATTAGGTCATGTCGTCGTTTGTTGTGTCATTGTCTTTTTATTTTATTTATATTAAACATTTTATTTTATATGAAGTATTATTTTATATTCAAAATCATCTTTTTCATCCCTGGTATTGGGGTGGCTTATTTGTGTTGTAACATAATATATATATATATATATTGCGACAACACAAATTACTAAACTATTGGCGCATAGGATATGATAGTATGTGTATCTCAAATTAAAAGTCTATATTGGAGGGTTTAAGATTATTTATTGCACAAAACACAAGTAATTGTTTATATGGTATATTTGATATGTACAGAATGTAATGTTTGATATAGAGTCTTTCTTTTAAAATGTTAAATACTGTTCATACGCAAGAAGTGATACGTTGCATAAAGAAGATTCCCACGATGATGTTGCTGAAAAGAAGGGCAGGTCTTTGCGGTGTAGTTGGTTCGTCAGGTGCGGCTTATAAATGACAGACGTTTCCCCAGAAACGTTTACAGCTGGGCTGGCGTCCTGTAACAGCTGGGCTGGTGTCCTATAACAGCTGGGCTGGTGTCTTGTAACAGCTGGGCTGATGTCCTATAACAACTGGGCTGGTGTCCTATAACAGCTGGGCTGGTGTCGTGACAGCTGGGCGGGTGTCCTGTAACAGCTGGGCTGGTGTCCTGACAGCTGGGCTGGTGTCCTGTAATTCCCACGATGAATCTGACGCTTCGCACACACAACGGTACTACGGATCTTATTACTTGTAAAATTAATATAGAGTTTATGACCAAGTAATATCTCAGGTGACAGTGAGTTTAATCTAATAACGGTATATTGAACTTTTACCACTCCGGCTTCTTCAAGTGTTCACGCGAATACCCAGGTCTACCGCGATCAGCAGACCACCCTATGAGGAAATCTTGCACTAACACGGAAACGTCTTGATGGAACAACTTACTATTGCGTAACTATCAATGATACTGACACTGCGGAAAATCTCCCACAGTGATACAGTTACACTCACTTATTACACACGTAATACTACAATACTAATATCGTGTGTAAAGAGTTAATATTCAACCGTTCTGCGTCACACGCGTTACTATCCCCGAATAGTCTTTACAGATTCCTGCAAGCGACAGAATCTTGAACAAGAATTGTGTGTACCGTTCGCGGTAGCAGCCGTGAAGAACTGCCTGTAATTATACGCGCAATGCGTTAAAACAATACTGTGTGCAGATGTACTACACACATAGTTCTGAGTCTTCCCGTTTCACTAACGACAAATAGTTTTTACAGCACCTTGCAAGCGGTAGAATCTTGTACAAGGAGTGCACGTCCCGTTCGCGGTAGATGGCGTAGAAGAACTGCCTGTGTAACGACAGGCTTAAGAAAATTTCCAACCACCACTCAGCATTCTATTGGTGGATGGAAGTCACATGGTTAGTACACCGTGACATGCACTTTTCATGCAGTAGAGTGCATTTACTTTGTAAGAGCATGCATAGCGGTAATCAGAATACCCTTATCACATGCATAACTGCATACTTTACTAATATCATACATGAACGTAAACAATAGTCAGAAATATATAGGGATTGTAGCAATACATATGTCTATGTTCAGTTCAATGTCAAACACAATGATAATTAATTCACGCACAGCCCGGGAAACGTTTACCACTCGCGCACGCGCGCACATTTCCACAAACACAGTACATGAATAACAATAAATAAATAATGCACAGTTTTACTAACTAAACCCTTATCCTTACTAAATACAACTGATAACATAACCAAACTTAACCATCTACCAATATAACATGAATGTCCATTGTCTGTGTAATATATGAGCTTGCCCCGCTTATCATGATCCTGTGATTCGTTGCAGGATTAACCCCTGAAGCATGGAATTTACCAATCGCACGGTTGGTATTTGGGTTGGTTAATATAAATGTATTTTTTCCAACTTGTTCCGACAGGGTATATGGACCATTATACAGCCTAAAAAACTTCGCGGCTGTGTTGTCCTCCCTTCTACCAACATTTAATGCTTGTAAAAGCACACTCTCTCCAGTCTTGAACTTCACCAGTTTATGTTCCGCATTGAATTTTTCCGTGCGCTCCTCTGCACACTTTTTAATGCGTCTTCTAGCCTCAATTTTCTTTATCTCGACTGGTATAGGCATATTATGCATCGCTATCCTTTCAATGTGCTTACCCCAGACCCGGCCTGGCATTTCTCCGGTTTGGAGTTCATTCGGAGTATACCCAGTAGTAGAATTATAATTTCCATTTATGGCTGATTCAAAAAATTCTAGGAATTCCGGCCACTTACTCTGTTTAGTATTACAGTACGTACGGAATAACCGTCCCAACTCCTTGTTGACCCGTTCGGCCAAGTTACCTTGCGGTCTCCGGATCGCTGTTAGGACCGTCTGAACACCGTGTTTCTCAAGCTCGGAGTGCCACTTGGTGTTCGTAAATTGCTTACCTTGGTCTGAGAGTATCTTCCTTACGGGACCATTTTTCGGCATGTATCTATTTAGCATAATGTTTATGACAGCCGACGTTGTAGGTCTACCAATAGCATACAGGCTAACATGTTTGGTAAAAGCATCCGTAACAACCACAAGGTTCTTCATTCCACGCGCCGCCCGAGGAAGTGGACCCAAAAAATCAATGCAGACAAGGTCATTTTTATTACGTGCAACAATGTTACCCATTTCAACTTGGGTATGTTGGTTCGGATATTTCGCTGTTTGGCAGATGTGGCATGTGCGGAGTATGGCCTTTATTTTCCTGGTCATATTTAGCCACACAAAATCCTCCCGCATTGCCAGGTAACATTTATAAGGGCCCGCATGAGCCAGACTCTCATGACACATCCAGGTGAGGTCTTCCACCATCGCGTCAGGCACATAATCTTCCATCCGCCATTGACAATTTTATACACTACGTCTTTATATATTCTGTACTTGGGGTTTTCTTGTATCCGGATCGCGTCACATATCTGCTTCAATTTGGTGTCCCGCTGCTGTTCCATACCAATATTTTTTAACTTATTTTTAAGACTGTCTTCTAATTTATATTTGACAGCTAGAATTTGAACTTCCTGGTTATTAGACGCATGACGTTCTTCCACCGTTGGAGGGTATCGGCTTAACGTGTCAGCAGCTTTGTTCTCGCTTGCCTTACAGTACTTAATGGTAAAGTCGTACTCTTGGATGGCCATGATCCAACGGGATATGCGAGCGTTCGCCAACTTGCAGCGCAACATGAACGATAAGGCCTGGTTGTCCGAAAGGATTTCGAAGTGTTGTCCAACCAGGTAATAACGAAATTTGCTGATGCAGTATACAATAGCCAATATTTCTTTCTCCGATGTGAAATAGTTGCGTTCGGCCCCTTTTAGTGACCTACTGCTGTGCGCAATTATTTTGTGCTCACCCTTCTCATTCCGTTGGTAGAGTACCCCCCCAATGGCATAATCAGAAGCATCGCAATTCAAGACATACGTGCCCTCTTTCTCAGGATGGAACACGTGCAGGTTTCTACTATACAAATTTTTAGCCGCGTCGAATGCATGCTGATGACGCTCCTCCCATCTCCATTTAGTACTCTTACGAAGCAGTTCCAATAACGGCTCAATTGTTCCAGAATATTCTGGAGTAAAACGTCGGAAGTAACCAGTCAATCCAAGGAACGCTCTGATATCCCTGGGTTTTGTGGGTTTCGGGAACTCCATGATCGCACGTATTTTTTCCGGGTCCGTTGTTATACCTTCTGCTGAGATAATATGTCCCAAAAATTTAATTTGCGATTTTCCAAACTCGCACTTTTCAAGGTTGAGAGTCAGGTTAGCGGCTTGCAATTTCCGAAATACAATCTTGAGATGTTCAAGATGTTCCTCAAATGATTTTGATATGACCAAAATATCATCAACAAATATGATGACAAAGTCCTCCACCTCAGGTCCCAGAGCTAGCTCCAAACATCTGACCATGGCCGCTAAACTTGTAACCAAACCAAAGGGAACTACTCTAAACTGGTAGCATTTATTGCGATATAGAAATGCTGTGTATTTTCTTGACTCTTTGGCAAGGGGAATCTGCCAGAATCCACTTTTGAGATCAAGGCGAGACATGTATTTAACCCCTTGACATTTAATGAATAGGTTCTCCGCATTCGGAGCACAGTCGTAGCATTTTTTTGTAATAGAATTAAGATTTCTCATGTCGAGACATAATCGAATGTCGTTATTTTTTTTTTTTAACAACAACCATAGGATTTAGAAAATTGCTATCAGTTCGTTCAATCACACCATTCTCAAGCATACTCTTAACTTCCGCATCAACCTGTTGTTGATAGTGAAGGGGGATGGGATAAGTCTTCCGTACAAATTTATTTTCATCGGTGACTTGAATGTTGTGTTCATATACATTCGTGGTGGTAGGTTTGTTTGAAAACACCGATCCGAATTTATCAAGCACACTTTGCAGTTTATCTTGCTCACCGCTCGTTATCTGCCTGCTGTGTGTCCGCAGATTATCTGTTATCTTATCGGCAATTTGAACAGCCGGATGAGCTACAGTAGTCGGTTCACAATCAGACCCCGTCTTACCCCTCCTGCGTCCTAATCTGATATCGTGTTTACTATTATTAACAGTACATTTCAATATTTTATTTGGAAAATCAATGGTCGCGTGTAGTTTATTTAATGCATCCACTCCCAAAATAATATTATACACGAGTTTCTTGATAATAAGCACCGTGACTTCTATTTCCATTCCCTGAATGGATATTGTTATCATTGCTTGACGGTCAACCCTCTGAGATTCACCCGTCGCTGATTTTATGATTTTGTGGGTTACTGGCAGAATCGGGATTTTTTTTAAATGTTTCTTGTGCCTCTCTAGGAATCGCTCATCCACTAACGAGATTTCTGTGCCGCTGTCGAATAAAACCTCGCCGACACATCCGTTAATTTTCGTGTTGACAATGAGGTCAGTGTCATTTTCAATACTAATACTTTTCTCACCTTCATTATTATTGTTATTGCAAATTAAACTATCTCTAATTTCGGCAGGATATAGGCCGGACACCACGAATTTATTCTTATAACTAACATCTTTCACATTTGATTTATTGAACTGCTTTTTATGGTTACAACGGGCTTTTGAAACTTCATTCATACCTTTATGTGTATTAAACTTCTGATTGGTATTTCTATTTGGTATTTTATGTTGTTGTGGTGACTGTGTTTGCTTGGTTTGAGTTTGATACTGAAAATTTTTACTCGGTGTTTCATTACTGTTACCACTGTTATTCGGGTCGTCAATACCTTCCCATTTTGTAAGTAATATGAGTAGCTCTTCCCACGACTTAACTCCTTGCGTAAGGACGGCCACCTGTATACCGCGTCCAAAATGGTGCGCAAGTTTACTTACTATGTCAGGTTCGGTTAAGTTAGGCTCAAGATACCTAGCTCTTGATATCAACTGCATCACATATGATTCTTTAGAACCTTTGGTATTGGAATATTTTCCAAACTCCAGCTGAGCACGGATCTTCCTCTGGATCTCCTCATTCCAGTATCTAGCTCTGAAATGTCTTACCAGGTCTTCATACGTGTTGATTTTATCCTGGATAATAATGAACCACTCCGCGGCAGTACCCTTAAGTCGCCGCACTATGAAATTAATTTTATCAGCTTCACTTAAGTTATCACCAATTGCCTCCAGATCCCGCTGGCAAACCTTAATGAAATTCATGGGGTTTTCATTCTCCTGTCCATAAAACTTTAGCTGTGAATTGACGTCATCCAAAGTCTTATATACATACGTGGTACAGTTTAGTGGTGACGAGGTACTCTGCAATCGTGACACTTGATGTTGCAGCTCTTGAATCCGCAGGTCTTGCTCGGCCATTAATTCACTCACCGTGGATCTGTGTTGTACTACCTGCTCTTCCATTCCAGAGAGTTTCGCTTCATATTCACTAAGTCGTGACTTATTAACTTCCAAACTCGCCTCTATATCAGCTTTCATAGTTTCCACGGTCTCGCTAATACGCTTTTCTGCCGCTTCTATCATTTGTTTGCTTTGTTTAGATTGCTCCTGCACGGCCGCATATATTCTTTGGTTTTTGTCATGGAGTGATTTGTTTTGTTTCCCGGCTTCTACTTTACCAGATTTAATTTCTTCGGACATGGTTTCCATCTTCGCTAACATGGCCGCTAAAGCACTCTCTATCCCTTTTGACTCCGCCATAATGCTCAAAATTCAGTTTAAAATTTAATAAATTTAAATTTACTGATTTATACGCAAAGAAAGTTATTATTATTACGACAAGATTAGAACATATGGTAACCAGTTTATATGCACACAGAAAAAGCAGTTCAAAATATCAACATGTAAATAAACCTTATCTAACACACAACAACTAATAATCTACCTCCAATATACTGATAAAATCTGTTCATATATGACATACAAGAGAATATGCACAATTGATAAATTATACCCTCAGATTATCATATGAACTATACACATACAATTATTACGTTAATTATAATTATACATAGGATTTTTACCAACAAATTTTATACTCATAGACAAATATATAATAGCGTAAAATTACCGCTATTTTACTAGCCCCAAGTTGCTAAGCGCCAGAATATCTCTATGCGACAACACAAATTACTAAACTATTGGCGCATAGGATATGATAGTATGTGTATCTCAAATTAAAAGTCTATATTGGAGGGTTTAAGATTATTTATTGCACAAAACACAAGTAATTGTTTATATGGTATATTTGATATGTACAGAATGTAATGTTTGATATAGAGTCTTTCTTTTAAAATGTTAAATACTGTTCATACGCAAGACGTGATACCTTACATAAAGAAGATTCCGACGATGATGTTGCTGAAAAGAAGGGCAGGTCTTTGCGGTGTAGTTGGTTCGTCAGGTGCGGCTTATAAATGACAGACGTTTCCCCAGAAACGTTTACAGCTGGGCTGGCGTCCTGTAACAGCTGGGCTGGTGTCCTATAACAGCTGGGCTGGTGTCTTGTAACAGCTGGGCTGATGTCCTATAACAGCTGGGCTGGTGTCCTATAACAGCTGGGCTGGTGTCCTGACAGCTGGGCAGGTGTCCTGTAACAGCTGGGCTGGTGTCCTGACAGCTGGGCTGGTGTCCTGTAATTCCCACGATGAATCTGATGCTTCGCACACACAACGGTACTACGGATCTTATTACTTGTAAAATTAATATAGAGTTTATGACCAAGTAATATCTCAGGTGACAGTGAGTTTAATCTAATAACGGTATATTGAACTTATACCACTCCGGCTTCTTCAAGTGTTCACGCGAATACCCAGGTCTACCGCGATCAGCAGACCACCCTATGAGGAAATCTTGCACTAACACGGAAACGTCTTGATGGAACAACTTACTATTGCGTAACTATCAATGATACTGACACTGCGGAAAATCTCCCACAGTGATACAGTTACACTCACTTATTACACACGTAATACTACAATACTAATATCGTGTGTAAAGAGTTAATATTCAACCGTTCTGCGTCACACGCGTTACTATCCCCGAATAGTCTTTACAGATTCCTGCAAGCGACAGAATCTTGAACAAGAATTGTATGTACCATTCGCGGTAGCAGCCGTGAAGAACTGCCTGTAATTATACGCGCAATGCGTTAAAACAATACTGTGTGCAGATGTACTACACACACAGTTCTGAGTCTTCCCGTTTCACTAACGACGAATAGTTTTTACAGCACATTGCAAGCGGTAGAATCTTGTACAAGGAGTGCACGTCCCGTTCGCGGTAGATGGCGTAGAAGAACTGCCTGTGTAACGACAGGCTTAAGAAAATTTCCAACCACCACTCAGCATTCTATTGGTGGATGGAAGTCACATGGTTAGTACACCGTGACATGCACTTTTCATGCAGTAGAGTGCATTTACTTTGTAAGAGCATGCATAGCGGTAATCAGAATACCCTTATCACATGCATAACTGCATACTTTACTAATATCATACATGAACGTAAACAACAGTCAGAAATATATAGGGATTGTAGCAATACATATGTCTATGTTCAGTTCAATGTCAAACACAATGATAATTAATTCACTCACAGCCCGGGAAACGTTTACCACTCGCGCACGCGCGCACATTTCCACAAACACAGTACATGAATAACAATAAATAAATAATGCACAGTTTTACTAACTAAACCCTTATCCTTACTAAATACAACTGATAACATAACCAAACTTAACCATCTACCAATATAACATGAATGTCCATTGTCTGTGTAATATATGAGCTTGCCCCGCTTATCATGATCCTGTGATTCGTTGCAATATATATATATATATATATATATATATATATATATATATATATTGTTACGTAACATAGTTGAGGTTCCCCAACGTTACATAAAAAATTGATTGAAATATGGTCAAGGACCATACCCTGACTTAAGGTTGTTCAATAGTTCATGTGCTTGAGAAGTACCTCAAGTAAAAAGGAGGCAATGACTAATATTAAATGTAAAAGGAGCCAGACCAATGAATGATTGGATGTAATGAAATGTTTGTTTTGTACTGTGACATGTTAAGGTCTACAGAATATTTATATTGTATGTTGAATATGTTAAAAATGAAATGATGTGGTTTGATAATAATACTTCATCAGTAATTATGTTTATATTTATATTAGATTTGTTTTTATACAGCCCAGTATAGTTACCAATGTTAGGCACTGTACTAAGTTGTCAGTATTGTATAAAATTGAAAAATACTGTTGTTCTAATTAATGTTTATAAACTGGATCAGGAGTGTGACCAGTGTTTCAAGTCTAACAAGTAGTTCTGACAATTATATCATAAATTAATAAAGGGTTCCAGGACCAGTTAATTAATATAAAAACAAATAACCACCAGTAAATTAAAATTCATGTAATTAACTATGTAACCAATAATTAATTGTACAGTAGGTCAGGTAAAAAGAAAATTAAGTTAAAAAAACCAAATAATGTTATAATGGTTGTAAGTGAATCTATAGGCCTAAATTCCATATTAGTGAAAGGAAATTAATACCTTTTTAGTTAACCCAGTCCAACGAAACTCTGGTAAAACATTTACTGTTTAGTAAGGAAGGTTAAGGGAGAATTTTATGTGATTCAATATTGATCCAAGCATAGAGTATTTTATTGGAAAGAAGTAGTAATATTCTATAATGCCGGCTCAAGGATATAGAAAAAACGTGGTTGTTAAGACAACTGAAATGTACAGAAGTTGTTGATTTTGGATTAATTCGTTCTGATTGTTACAAGCTATTTAGATTGAGATGGACCAATATATTTAAAATATATGAATAAATATAAAGGAAATATATATCCGAATTGAAAAAGCCTTTTTGTAAAACAATTATATTTGAATGCTAATGAATCATACAAATTAAATAACCATCTAAATTATCAATGAGTACAATAAAAAAGAATTGAAAGCTTCTCACCTCATTCACTAAATAATTCCGCTTAATTTGGTATCAAACCAATTCATGCTATAAATTGAAGACCAATAAAGAGTTAAAGCCTGAATTAACGGAAATATTTGGAAATACAGAAGACTCGGTTTGACGAAATAACCTTCATTGGCAGCGTAAGCTGAGATCCTAATTCCAGTTCACTGGGACCAAGATTTGTGAAGACCGTAAAAGAAGAATAGAAGCCAGAAGATCTCCTGAGGGGTTACCAGTACACACCACCATCAATTTTATTGAAAATCAGAGCAGTTCCACTGGAGGAAGACGAGATAAACCGCATTTTGGCCAGATACACTGTTGACAAACGTTCACCGCCAGCCGAAGTTTCGTCGGTTTGGTAAAAAACAACTTATTTTCATTCCACTGTATTTTAAGTAAATAATTTTATTTTTTGTAAATTGAACAACCTTAATTATGCGTTTTACCTGGCCTTACTAATGGTTCAAAGAACTATACGAACCCTGGGATAAGAATTATTTGTCATTATTTTCAAGAGTATATGTTTTTAGAGTTTGAATAATTAAGAATCGATATATGTTGGGATAGTCGATTGGATCGTCTTATTGTTTGTCTGAGACAACGTAACTTGTTAATTATCAGAGAAAAATAAATAAAGTACATTTGTTGTATGAGATAACGTTTTAGTCATTGCAGAGAAAATACTATATGTAGTTGGTGTAATAATTTATAAACAGATTGATACAAACACTCCGAATAACTAACCTATAAGTACACTTATTTCTAGTAACAGCGCTTAAAGTTTGCAGCTGGTGTGACGGGAGATTGCTGAACTAACTGGTGTTTAATACTAAATTTGAATGAATTTTTCTACCATCGAGGGACTAGGGTTGACATAAATACCCCTTACATTCAGTTAATACTCAATACATATTGCTAATATTACACAACCACTGAAAACTAAGTTGAGTCTATAGAATAATACAATTATAAATTCAGGAACATAATTATAATTTTGTTGGCTTAATAATCTATGTTCTGAGGGTTTCACCGGTCACAACCGAAAGGTATATTAATTAATAACATATTAATTAAACCAGGTAACAGCATTTTAATTGTTACGAATTGCCACCTGCAACGTATTACTTGCCGTTTGTTACACAGGAGTCTCTTATAACTAATTACACCCATAGACAAGATTTCTTTACAATTTGACGTTTCCAGCGTGCAGCATATACTATAACATACGTCCTCACATAATTAACAAGTAATTCTTTACTAAATTGACGATTACAACAGTGGAGCTTTAAGGAGAGTAATAGAGTTACTATTACAAATTGCCGCCTGCAACGTGGGGCTTAAACGAAAAACGAGGACGTTTTTAGGAAATTCTTTACAAATTGGCGCTCAACGAGTGGGCTTTAGTTAAGTGAAAAATCATACTAATTATCACTTAACTCGAGCAGGCAACCATTAGAGGCACAGGAATGCAATAAAGAGTTATGATACAACAGGAAACGAAAATGCCCGAACAAAAAAGACGACTAAGCTACACGGAATGGATGACGGCGCTATTTAAAAAATTCAGCATGGATATGGAGTATATTAACAAGAACGCCACCAATCACGAAAGAGCGCAAATGAGTCGTGCGAATGCAATGGGAACACCAAACGACAAAATGACTTTGAGAGACATTTATGATGAAATGTGGGAGTTAGATGCCAGGTGTAATAAAGAAAAGACTATTGGGACGAATAACGAAAAAGACGATAACAAGGTGGAAAGGATGACTGAAGAAGATTGGGAAAGATGGGACGATAATGAAGAACAAATGAAAACCGAAAGAACAGGAGTATACGCCCAAGTGACAGAACAATATACTCAGGAAGACTATGAACAATGGAAACGAGAAATAAGACCACCTGAAAACCAAATACAAACAGAAAACAAAGAATTAAAGGAATGGATGAGGGTGATGTTTGAACTATCCCGAGAAGATATGTGTCACTGGAGGAAAGAACACAATCAAATAGATGAATTTATCGGAATGCCAAATCATAAAAAGCTAGAACAATCCAATGTACAAAAAGAAGTAAAAATAGTCAAAGTGAAGCAACAGAAGAAAATATCAAAACAACAGGCGAGCAATAAAGAGGATGCCCAAGGAGGATTAAATTGGGAAAAATTAATGGAATTAATGAGTAGTATGAAGGAGGATAATAAACTAATGAGAGTTTAGGACAAACTAACGAAAAATTTAAGGAAACTAATGAGAGTTTAAGACAAATCAAAGAAGATAATAGACAAACTAATGAAAAAATAGACAGTATCAAAGAATATAATAGACAAACTAATGAAAAGATAGACAGTATTAAGGAAAGTACTAGTGAACTTTTAAGGCAAACCATAAATGAAAATAATGAACGATTGAAGGCCAATTTTAGACAAATCAATGAAAAGATAGACAGTATAAATGAAAATTCAGAAAAGCTGGAAAATAAAATAGACAGTATTAATGAGAACTCAAGAAAACAAAACGAAATTTTGAGCGAAAATTTAATCAAGCAAATGAATAAAAGGTTTGACAGGAATGATGAGAGTTTGAGGCAGATTCTGGAGAATACCAAACGAATGGATGAGAAAATTGAAAACCATAATAAGGAGTTGCGGCAAATCATCAGTGAACAAGGCCTAGCATTGAGGGAAGTCATCAATGGAAGTATTATAATTGTCAATGAAACACGGAGCAAAGGAGTTGATAGCTATGAAGTGGAGGTAAGACAGCAAATAAATGAAATTAAGGTGGATCTGGAAAAGACAGATGAACCTATCATGCAACTCAGAGTGGAAGTAGAGACCAAAATTACTCAAATAGGAAAACTACAAGCGAAGACCCAAGAAAAATTTGACAAGATACCAATTGATAGAACCGGAAGAATAGAACGGATTCATGATGAAATGAAGATAGTGAGAATAAGACAAATGTGTAAAAGGAAATTAATAAATACACGGGAAGAATTGGAAATGATTAAAAGGGGATTGGTTCAGCTACATAATAGACCGATTACGGAAAACAGAGAAGTAAGGCAATTAAGAAACTTTAAACGAACCACACTTAAATTCCCAGATGGACTAGAAGGACCAAAAAGGCCAAAACTAACTAAGGAGCATGGAGGACTTATGGAATTTATGTATGAACCATCAGAACCATTAAGAGACAGTACAGAAGAATCAGTTCAAAGGACGATGATGAGCTTGACTATAAATGACAATTTTATAGTGACAAGAGGCAAGAACTGCACAAGAATGATATATGTCACCAGGACAGAAATAACTCTATACACTAGAGGAATCCGGACAATCAGTACAGAGGAAATAATGGACCACGGTTAAAAACAGATTCTAAACAGAATATAAAAGAAAAGGGACGGATTTTATGGATACAGGACCAAGCAACCCATTGTTAATGAAAAACCCAAAATTCTAAAGAAACTGTAAGAACAACTTACTCAATAATTATTCAGAAACAGTATAATTTAAAATGAAGAGAATAAATACCCCAAAATTCCAAAAGACATAAGGACAACTTATTTAATTTATTCAGGAACAATGTGATTTAATAAAAACAACCAAATTCGAAAAATAAGTAAAAACACCTTACTATACAATTTAGAAGAAATTGCTTTAAACTAATATGAAAGAAAAAAATAAATAACACTGATTCAACATAATAAAAATCATCAAAACCAAAAGACGAAATGAGTTTATCTGATGTAATATAATAGTGAGAAATGTAATTTAGAATGTAAAAGAAATAATAATGATTGTGCCAGAAGAATATAACTACATGATGTAATGTATAGTACTAACCAAAATCGCATAACCAGCTGTATTGATCATAAAGGAATATGAGCCAATGAAGATAAGAGAATGAAGAAGCCAAAATGGAACCCTCAAAAGGATCACAAGAAAAAAAAAACAAATGGTTAAGAATTATCCGTAAAAAACCAATTAATAAAAGTCAATAAAATAGCCAAGTATTGGAGAGAAAAAGTGTATAATAGAAGGAAGAATTAATATGAAGAAATAATATGATCTGAGTTAAAGTACAGTGAATAATCCCTAGAGTATGATTATTATTTATTATTTTATTGAAGGTCACATGATGACTACCTTACGAGGTTTATTAATGAAGATTGACTGTAGAATATTCCAGCAATCATTTAACTGGGCAGAGATGATGTTCCTCTGATCCCAGAAAGTATGTAACGGACGACGGTAATTGGTTAGCCGATAGAGCACCACCGATTCGATTCCAGTTATAATGTTAGGGAGGTTTAGGAAAATTAAATATTAGAGGGAAAACTCACAAATAAATATAGAGAATCAAATAAAACCAGATCCAAAATGTATAATTAATAAAGAATGTCACAAGAATGATTATAGAAATAAGATTTAAACTTGGGAAATAATTGATTTTAAGAAGGAACGAAGAAATGATAATAATATAACGGATAATTCTGAAATATAAAAGTACTATAAATAGGAAACCAATTGGCCAGATACAAGTTAGGAGTTTATTTCTTGCTAAACTTTGTTTATACCAAAATAAACTTATTTCGAAGGGGGGGTGTTATGTAACGTAACATAGTTGAGGTTCCCCAACGTTACATAAAAAATAGATTGAAATATGGTCAAGGACCATACCCTGACTTAAGGTTGTTCAATAGTTCATGTGCTTGAGAAGTACCTCAAGTAAAAAGGAGGCAATGACTAATATTAAATGTAAAAGGAGCCAGACCAATGAATGATTGGATGTAATGAAATGTTTGTTTTGTACTGTGACATGTTAAGGTCTACAGAATATTTATATTGTATGTTGAATATGTTAAAAATGAAATGATGTGGTTTGATAATAATACTTCATCAATAATTATGTTTATATTTATATTAGATTTGTTTTTATACAGCCCAGTATAGTTACCAATGTTAGGCACTGTACTAAGTTGTCAGTATTGTATAAAATTGAAAAATACTGTTGTTCTAATTAATGTTTATAAACTGGATCAGGAGTGTGACCAGTGTTTCAAGTCTAACAAGTAGTTCTGACAATTATATCATAAATTAATAAAGGGTTCCAGGACCAGTTAATTAATATAAAAACAAATAACCACCAGTAAATTAAAATTCATGTAATTAACTATGTAACCAATAATTAATTGTACAGTAGGTCAGGTAAAAAGAAAATTAAGTTAAAAAAACCAAATAATGTTATAATGGTTGTAAGTGAATCTATAGGCCTAAATTCCATATTAGTGAAAGGAAATTAATACCTTTTTAGTTAACCCAGTCCAACGAAACTCTGGTAAAACATTTACTGTTTAGTAAGGAAGGTTAAGGGAGAATTTTATGTGATTCAATATTGATCCAAGCATAGAGTATTTTATTGGAAAGAAGTAGTAATATTCTATAATGCCGGCTCAAGGATATAGAAAAAACGTGGTTGTTAAGACAACTGAAATGTACAGAAGTTGTTGATTTTGGATTAATTCGTTCTGATTGTTACAAGCTATTTAGATTGAGATGGACCAATATATTTAAAATATATGAATAAATATAAAGGAAATATATATCCGAATTGAAAAAGCCTTTTTGTAAAACAATTATATTTGAATGCTAATGAATCATACAAATTAAATAGCCATCTAAATTATCAATGAGTACAATAAAAAAGAATTGAAAGCTTCTCACCTCATTCACTAAATAATTCCGCTGAATTTGGTATCAAACCAATTCATGCTATAAATTGAAGACCAATAAAGAGTTAAAGCCTGAATTAACGGAAATATTTGGAAATACAGAAGACTCGGTTTGACGAAATAACCTTCATTGGCAGCGTAAGCTGAGATCCTAATTCCAGTTCACTGGGACCAAGATTTGTGAAGACCGTAAAAGAAGAATAGAAGCCAGAAGATCTCCTGAGGGGTTACCAGTACACACCACCATCAATTTTATTGAAAATCAGAGCAGTTCCACTGGAGGAAGACGAGATAAACCGCATTTTGGCCAGATACACTGTTGACAAACGTTCACCGCCAGCCGAAGTTTCGTCGGTTTGGTAAAAAACAACTTATTTTCATTCCACTGTATTTTAAGTAAATAATTTCATTTTTTGTAAATTGAACAACCTTAATTATGCGTTTTACCTGGCCTTACTAATGGTTCAAAGAACTATACGAACCCTGGGATAAGAATTATTTGTCATTATTTTCAAGAGTATATGTTTTTAGAGTTTGAATAATTAAGAATCGATATATGTTGGGATAGTCGATTGGATCGTCTTATTGTTTGTCTGAGACAACGTAACTTGTTAATTATCAGAGAAAAATAAATAAAGTACATTTGTTGTATGAGATAACGTTTTAGTCATTGCAGAGAAAATACTATATGTAGTTGGTGTAATAATTTATAAACAGATTGATACAAACACTCCGAATAACTAACCTATAAGTACACTTATTTCTAGTAACAGCGCTTAAAGTTTGCAGCTGGTGTGACGGGAGATTGCTGAACTAACTGGTGTTTAATACTAAATTTGAATGAATTTTTCTACCATCGAGGGACTAGGGTTGACATAAATACCCCTTACATTCAGTTAATACTCAATACATATTGCTAATATTACACAACCACTGAAAACTAAGTTGAGTCTATAGAATAATACAATTATAAATTCAGGAACATAATTATAATTTTGTTGGCTTAATAATCTATGTTCTGAGGGTTTCACCGGTCACAACCGAAAGGTATATTAATTAATAACATATTAATTAAACCAGGTAACAGCATTTTAATTGTTACGAATTGCCACCTGCAACATATTACTTGCCGTTTGTTACACAGGAGTCTCTTATAACTAATTACACCCATAGACAAGATTTCTTTACAATTTGACGTTTCCAGCGTGCAGCATATACTATAACATACGTCCTCACATAATTAACAAGTAATTCTTTACTAAATTGACGATTACAACAGTGGAGCTTTAAGGAGAGTAATAGAGTTACTATTACAAATTGCCGCCTGCAACGTGGGGCTTAAACGAAAAACGAGGACGTTTTTAGGAAATTCTTTACAAATTGGCGCTCAACGAGTGGGCTTTAGTTAAGTGAAAAATCATACTAATTATCACTTAACTCGAGCAGGCAACCATTAGAGGCACAGGAATGCAATAAAGAGTTATGATACAACAGGAAACGAAAATGCCCGAACAAAAAAGACGACTAAGCTACGCGGAATGGATGACGGCGCTATTTAAAAAATTCAGCATGGATATGGAGTATATTAACAAGAACGCCACCGATCACGAAAGAGCGCAAATGAGTCGTGCGAATGCAATGGGAACACCAAACGACAAAATGACTTTGAGAGACATTTATGATGAAATGTGGGAGTTAGATGCCAGGTGTAATAAAGAAAAGACTATTGGGACGAATAACGAAAAAGACGATAACAAGGTGGAAAGGATGACTGAAGAAGATTGGGAAAGATGGGACGATAATGAAGAACAAATGAAAACCGAAAGAACAGGAGTATACGCCCAAGTGACAGAACAATATACTCAGGAAGACTATGAAAAATGGAAACGAGAAATAAGACCACCTGAAAACCAAATACAAACAGAAAACAAAGAATTAAAGGAATGGATGAGGGTGATGTTTGAACTATCCCGAGAAGATATGTGTCACTGGAGGAAAGAACACAATCAAATAGATGAATTTATCGGAATGCCAAATCATAAAAAGCTAGAACAATCCAATGTACAAAAAGAAGTAAAAATAGTCAAAGTGAAGCAACAGAAGAAAATATCAAAACAACAGGCGAGCAATAAAGAGGATGCCCAAGGAGGATTAAATTGGGAAAAATTAATGGAATTAATGAGTAGTATGAAGGAGGATAATAAACTAATGAGAGTTTAGGACAAACTAACGAAAAATTTAAGGAAACTAATGAGAGTTTAAGACAAATCAAAGAAGATAATAGACAAACTAATGAAAAAATAGACAGTATCAAAGAATATAATAGACAAACTAATGAAAAGATAGACAGTATTAAGGAAAGTACTAGTGAACTTTTAAGGCAAACCATAAATGAAAATAATGAACGATTGAAGGCCAATTTTAGACAAATCAATGAAAAGATAGACAGTATAAATGAAAATTCAGAAAAGCTGGAAAATAAAATAGACAGTATTAATGAGAACTCAAGAAAACAAAACGAAATTTTGAGCGAAAATTTAATCAAGCAAATGAATAAAAGGTTTGACAGGAATGATGAGAGTTTGAGGCAGATTCTGGAGAATACCAAACGAATGGATGAGAAAATTGAAAACCATAATAAGGAGTTGCGGCAAATCATCAGTGAACAAGGCCTAGCATTGAGGGAAGTCATCAATGGAAGTATTATAATTGTCAATGAAACACGGAGCAAAGGAGTTGATAGCTATGAAGTGGAGGTAAGACAGCAAATAAATGAAATTAAGGTGGATCTGGAAAAGACAGATGAACCTATCATGCAACTCAGAGTGGAAGTAGAGACCAAAATTACTCAAATAGGAAAACTACAAGCGAAGACCCAAGAAAAATTTGACAAGATACCAATTGATAGAACCGGAAGAATAGAACGGATTCATGATGAAATGAAGATAGTGAGAATAAGACAAATGTGTAAAAGGAAATTAATAAATACACGGGAAGAATTGGAAATGATTAAAAGGGGATTGGTTCAGCTACATAATAGACCGATTACGGAAAACAGAGAAGTAAGGCAATTAAGAAACTTTAAACGAACCACACTTAAATTCCCAGATGGACTAGAAGGACCAAAAAGGCCAAAACTAACTAAGGAGCATGGAGGACTTATGGAATTTATGTATGAACCATCAGAACCATTAAGAGACAGTACAGAAGAATCAGTTCAAAGGACGATGATGAGCTTGACTATAAATGACAATTTTATAGTGACAAGAGGCAAGAACTGCACAAGAATGATATATGTCACCAGGACAGAAATAACTCTATACACTAGAGGAATCCGGACAATCAGTACAGAGGAAATAATGGACCACGGTTAAAAACAGATTCTAAACAGAATATAAAAGAAAAGGGACGGATTTTATGGATACAGGACCAAGCAACCCATTGTTAATGAAAAACCCAAAATTCTAAAGAAACTGTAAGAACAACTTACTCAATAATTATTCAGAAACAGTATAATTTAAAATGAAGAGAATAAATACCCCAAAATTCCAAAAGACATAAGGACAACTTATTTAATTTATTCAGGAACAATGTGATTTAATAAAAACAACCAAATTCGAAAAATAAGTAAAAACACCTTACTATACAATTTAGAAGAAATTGCTTTAAACTAATATGAAAGAAAAAAATAAATAACACTGATTCAACATAATAAAAATCATCAAAACCAAAAGACGAAATGAGTTTATCTGATGTAATATAATAGTGAGAAATGTAATTTAGAATGTAAAAGAAATAATAATGATTGTGCCAGAAGAATATAACTACATGATGTAATGTATAGTACTAACCAAAATCGCATAACCAGCTGTATTGATCATAAAGGAATATGAGCCAATGAAGATAAGAGAATGAAGTAGCCAAAATGGAACCCTCAAAAGGATCACAAGAAAAAAAAAACAAATGGTTAAGAATTATCCGTAAAAAACCAATTAATAAAAGTCAATAAAATAGCCAAGTATTGGAGAGAAAAAGTGTATAATAGAAGGAAGAATTAATATGAAGAAATAATATGATCTGAGTTAAAGTACAGTGAATAATCCCTAGAGTATGATTATTATTTATTATTTTATTGAAGGTCACATGATGACTACCTTACGAGGTTTATTAATGAAGATTGACTGTAGAATATTCCAGCAATCATTTAACTGGGCAGAGATGATGTTCCTCTGATCCCAGAAAGTATGTAACGGACGACGGTAATTGGTTAGCCGATAGAGCACCACCGATTCGATTCCAGTTATAATGTTAGGGAGGTTTAGGAAAATTAAATATTAGAGGGAAAACTCACAAATAAATATAGAGAATCAAATAAAACCAGATCCAAAATGTATAATTAATAAAGAATGTCACAAGAATGATTATAGAAATAAGATTTAAACTTGGGAAATAATTGATTTTAAGAAGGAACGAAGAAATGATAATAATATAACGGATAATTCTGAAATATAAAAGTACTATAAATAGGAAACCAATTGGCCAGATACAAGTTAGGAGTTTATTTCTTGCTAAACTTTGTTTATACCAAAATAAACTTATTTCGAAGGGGGGGTGTTATGTAACGTAACATAGTTGAGGTTCCCCAACGTTACATAAAAAATAGATTGAAATATGGTCAAGGACCATACCCTGACTTAAGGTTGTTCAATAGTTCATGTGCTTGAGAAGTACCTCAAGTAAAAAGGAGGCAATGACTAATATTAAATGTAAAAGGAGCCAGACCAATGAATGATTGGATGTAATGAAATGTTTGTTTTGTACTGTGACATGTTAAGGTCTACAGAATATTTATATTGTATGTTGAATATGTTAAAAATGAAATGATGTGGTTTGATAATAATACTTCATCAATAATTATGTTTATATTTATATTAGATTTGTTTTTATACAGCCCAGTATAGTTACCAATGTTAGGCACTGTACTAAGTTGTCAGTATTGTATAAAATTGAAAAATACTGTTGTTCTAATTAATGTTTATAAACTGGATCAGGAGTGTGACCAGTGTTTCAAGTCTAACAAGTAGTTCTGACAATTATATCATAAATTAATAAAGGGTTCCAGGACCAGTTAATTAATATAAAAACAAATAACCACCAGTAAATTAAAATTCATGTAATTAACTATGTAACCAATAATTAATTGTACAGTAGGTCAGGTAAAAAGAAAATTAAGTTAAAAAAACCAAATAATGTTATAATGGTTGTAAGTGAATCTATAGGCCTAAATTCCATATTAGTGAAAGGAAATTAATACCTTTTTAGTTAACCCAGTCCAACGAAACTCTGGTAAAACATTTACTGTTTAGTAAGGAAGGTTAAGGGAGAATTTTATGTGATTCAATATTGATCCAAGCATAGAGTATTTTATTGGAAAGAAGTAGTAATATTCTATAATGCCGGCTCAAGGATATAGAAAAAACGTGGTTGTTAAGACAACTGAAATGTACAGAAGTTGTTGATTTTGGATTAATTCGTTCTGATTGTTACAAGCTATTTAGATTGAGATGGACCAATATATTTAAAATATATGAATAAATATAAAGGAAATATATATCCGAATTGAAAAAGCCTTTTTGTAAAACAATTATATTTGAATGCTAATGAATCATACAAATTAAATAACCATCTAAATTATCAATGAGTACAATAAAAAAGAATTGAAAGCTTCTCACCTCATTCACTAAATAATTCCGCTGAATTTGGTATCAAACCAATTCATGCTATAAATTGAAGACCAATAAAGAGTTAAAGCCTGAATTAACGGAAATATTTGGAAATACAGAAGACTCGGTTTGACGAAATAACCTTCATTGGCAGCGTAAGCTGAGATCGTAATTCCAGTTCACTGGGACCAAGATTTGTGAAGACCGTAAAAGAAGAATAGAAGCCAGAAGATCTCCTGAGGGGTTACCAGTACACACCACCATCAATTTTATTGAAAATCAGAGCAGTTCCACTGGAGGAAGACGAGATAAACCGCATTTTGGCCAGATACACTGTTGACAAACGTTCACCGCCAGCCGAAGTTTCGTCGGTTTGGTAAAAAACAACTTATTTTCATTCCACTGTATTTTAAGTAAATAATTTTATTTTTTGTAAATTGAACAACCTTAATTATGCGTTTTACCTGGCCTTAATAATGGTTCAAAGAACTATACGAACCCTGGGATAAGAATTATTTGTCATTATTTTCAAGAGTATATGTTTTTAGAGTTTGAATAATTAAGAATCGATATATGTTGGGATAGTCGATTGGATCGTCTTATTGTTTGTCTGAGACAACGTAACTTGTTAATTATCAGAGAAAAATAAATAAAGTACATTTGTTGTATGAGATAACGTTTTAGTCATTGCAGAGAAAATACTATATGTAGTTGGTGTAATAATTTATAAACAGATTGATACAAACACTCCGAATAACTAACCTATAAGTACACTTATTTCTAGTAACAGCGCTTAAAGTTTGCAGCTGGTGTGACGGGAGATTGCTGAACTAACTGGTGTTTAATACTAAATTTGAATGAATTTTTCTACCATCGAGGGACTAGGGTTGACATAAATACCCCTTACATTCAGTTAATACTCAATACATATTGCTAATATTACACAACCACTGAAAACTAAGTTGAGTCTATAGAATAATACAATTATAAATTCAGGAACATAATTATAATTTTGTTGGCTTAATAATCTATGTTCTGAGGGTTTCACCGGTCACAACCGAAAGGTATATTAATTAATAACATATTAATTAAACCAGGTAACAGCATTTTAATTGTTACGAATTGCCACCTGCAACGTATTACTTGGCGTTTGTTACACAGGAGTCTCTTATAACTAATTACACCCATAGACAAGATTTCTTTACAATTTGACGTTTCCAGCGTGCAGCATATACTATAACATACGTCCTCACATAATTAACAAGTAGTTCGTTACTAAATTGATTTACAACAGTGAGGCTTTAAGGAGAGATATTTAGTTCTATAACAATATATATATATATATATAAAATTGTTAATAATAAATATAACTTTTCTTGTTTTGGCAACAGTGGAGGAAATTAAACATGTCCAGAAGCAACAACTAGTTTATTAGTAGATTTGGCCATGTTGTTACCAGGCCATGCCTACCAAGCCTGTTGTTTACCTTCATGTGAAATGTAAATGCCAACTGTAAGAATGAACAATCGTATGAAATTCATGCTTTGACTTCTTGTTGTGAAAAATTGTCCAATTCTCCTGAATTCATTGAGACCTGTGTAAATTATAGTAGTCTAGATAAGACTGTACAAAGTTCATGATGAAGAAAGGAGCAGTAGACATAATGTTCAGATGATGACTATGTTCAGGCCCGGATTTAAGTGTCCCCTAGGCAGTATTGTTAGCCCCCCCCCCCCAAATAGTAACTTCTATATATTCAATTCTCCTTGACTGCTGAAAATGATCATTTCAACTATTTCTATTGCAAATATCTAAAATTAAATGTATAAAACTAAAATTATATCTAAAATATCTAATATAAAACTAAATTAAATGTATCAAGTTTTCCCCTTCATTTAAACAACATTCTCTATTATGCTTTGAATATATGATCATGAGCAGTAGGGATTGACTTCTAGATCGAGGCCCCCCAAGCGATATCGAAACAAACTATTTTATTCGGCAAAAAAGCATACAAGAATTTAAACGGAGTGTCCAAACCTGTATATATGACTGTGCTCCGCTCCGACCACCGCTATTGATAGGCCCAATGTCAATACCGTGTTATTCAAAGATAAAATTAAAGGTTATTTCAAAACCATTTTCTTCAATTTGGCCATAATGCAAGTCCCCAATAAAAATACTGTAATTAAAAAACCAAAAACATGAAATTTTAACAAACAATTTTTACCTTGTGCCGCCCCCCCCTGAGTCTGCTGCCCTTAGGCACGTGCCTAGTAGGAAATCCGGCCCTGACCATGTGTACTGTGGCTGTAATATAGAAAACGTCTTTATTTAATTAATTAATGAAGTGATTTGTAAATACAAATAATATAGAGATATTCATTTACAGATAATGGACACATCTACAGATCCTTACAGTTCTCAGCACACTACTGAGTCTGTTGGTTCATGATTCATTTAGAAGGAACAATACTATGTGTACAAGCATGCATTTCAGACAAGTGTAAATAGAACAAATGTTTGTTTGTTTCAGGAAAGAAAAAGAATTGTCAGTTAAACAGTCTGTTATCTCTCCATCTACATCACTGTCATCACCACCAACACCTCCACCACCACCATCACCACCTCCACCCCCACCATTACCACCACCACTTATGCCCATGGCATCACTGATGTTTTGTAAACCTACTGAAGATAATCTGTTTAGTCCAAAAACACTTCAACAACAACTTGAAAACAGCATAACTAGGCAAAAAGGTATTCTTTTCCTATTATATTGTGTCATAAGCAAGAATGTAATCTAACATGTAAAGACTTCATTCTAAATGTAACAGGAATGGTGTTTTTCCATTGTAAGTAATCATATACTTGTATTAGGTGACCAGTCACTGGGAAAAGACATCGTAAACTTGAAAACTCCATTCAAAACTTCTGATTGTGTGGCAGACAGAAACAAGCAATGACCTGCTCAATAAGTGTTTTTAAATATTAGAATATATTTTTAACATATATTTACTGTAGTTATTACTGAAAATAGTATCATCAACGAAATAATCTGGAATAATCAATAAGTGTTATAGTAACTGTATGTACTGTGCATAAAAGTAGTGTATTTGTATCAGCAGGTGCTAAACATATAAGTATTTGATATATATAAGAAGTAATTTTATATCAATTTAAAAATGTATTTTGTAGTAACCAATATAAGTGTGTGTGTGTGTGTGTGTGTGTGTGTGTGTGTGTGTGTGTGTGTGTGTGTGTGTGCACGCGCACGCGCACGCTATCTCACCATTATTCGTTTTTGTGTTATATAACAATACTGACCTACGTGCAAGTTCATTGAATATGCACCTATTCCTTGATTATTGCAGTCGATTACTATATTTATCATTTTCTATATAAGTAACTCAACGTTTCTTGCAGTAATTATATAAATTTGTGATGTTATTCAATTTGTTTCTTAAAAAAAAAAAAAAATTTTTACTACTTGCAGAAGAAACAAATCACAAATTTATTACATATTTGTAATGGTATGGTAAATGAAAAACACTGGGAAAATCAAATCCAAATTATATAGTCACAGTAAATCAAACATGTTAATTAAGGGGTAATATATTAAGTACAGTATAATATAATTACACTGATTGACAAAATTTTTTTTTTTAAGTAAGTGAGCAATTTTTTATTATATTTAAACAGCGCTCGCGCGTGCGTGTGTGTGTGTGTGTGTGTGTGAAACTTTTAACAACTTTTGTATGTTATGATGAAGAAGTACTTAAACAAAGAGGTACACAGTCTTCATTACATTCAAGCGATATCAGAGAGCATAGATAAGACAGTAAAAGAGTTTTAGAACACAATTAGATTCTACGATTCCCTATTTATTGATGAAAAAAGATAGTTACAATTCCACTACATCATTTCCTGTCAATTAACAGGGAAATTAATAAATGTTCACAAATATATGTTTTCTATTCCTTTATTTTTATACTATTTTTACACAAAAATAACAGTAGATTAAACAAAATGTGAATTGTAGGATTGATCCCGACTTTGCACGCATGTGTAATGGTATGGTAATTACGTTATAATCACTACCATATGTTATAAATAAATTTTTTGACCCTAAAAAACCACTAAACAAATATAATCAATTTCACATATTTAAATTGTATTGATCGTTCCTTATTTTCTTAATAACTAGTATCTTTAATTAAAAATACACATGATAATGGACAAAATAAACTCTCCAAATGATGTTTCACTCTTTACTTTGTTAGCATTGTATTGTATTGTTTTTTTCATAACAGTTATATAAACAAACTGGTTTTATTAAATAACAGCACGGCACATTATTTAAATTAGAACCCTGTTATAACATTTCCCTACACAATCAGGGTTCATCTCCAATAGCATTCTTGCTACAATATAAGACAAGACAATTTGTACAGATAACTAACCATTTTTTGTAAACTATATCGTTAATGGGCAACATATGGTCACTAGCAAAAGATTTAAAAATACACTAAAAAAACATTTGTAATTAATACTTGATAAACTAAGTTCATTTTTATAGTCTCAGAAACAATTCTTCTAATCATCATCCTCAAGGTTTAAACCAAGAATGGTTTGTTCCAGTCTCAAATAGGCAAATATTTGGTCACTCCAGCGCTTCCTCGAATGTCCCACACTTCTCCGTCCCCTCGGCTTGTAGTTCCATAGTTGTTTGGGGCTGCGGCAGTCATCCATTCAGCAAAGATGTTCCCACCAATTCAGCCGATACTGGGCGATCCTGTCGAGTGTACTCATAATATTCAGTTCCTGCCATATATATGTGTTTCTTTTATGATCATGGAGAGTATACCCTGCCACGTACCTGAGAAATCTCATTTCAGCCACTTGGATGCAACTGGCCTGGCCTTTTGTTAAAGTCCAATTCTCAGACCCATAAAGAAGTGTGGGAAGAACCATCACCTTGTAGAATTTTAGGCGTATTCCTTTACTTGCTGACTTAAGGGTTCGCCTGATGGTCCCGCACATAAGGTTGAACTTATGCACCACGTCGTTGCTTGCATTATAAGACACATTGTAGCCCAGGTATTCAAAACTGCTAACATGTTCCAGGACAGTACCATCTATAACAATTTTTGCCCGTACGGGATCAGTTCGACAAAAAGCCATCACCTTGGTTTTAATTGTGGATACCAGAGTCTTTGCAGATTCCATTTAACAACAGATTGCAAAAACAATTCTTAATATAATAATTCACTGATTCATTGTACTGTTAACATACAAAATATTAATATGTATATGTATATATATATATATATAATATGTACTGTTACAAAACCAAAATATGGAGTACCAAATATAATTACAGAAGATAAATTTAAAAACAAGAAGATTTATAAACAGCGATATAATTTCAAAGAATATATATAATAAGCACAAGTAAGAAAATTATATTTGTTGTGTAAAAACCATTTTTACTTTCTGCCACTAATTGCTATGCCAGCGGTGAGGGTGAAGGTAAAGGTGTGAACTAGCACTTGCTGTGTAATTGATACACGTAACTTGCTAACAATTTGTCCAGTTGCGCTGTTATGTTACTGCTTACATTCTTCTTATTACTGTTGGTAGTTTGGACACCATGAAATTATACTGGATTTCTTATGCCAAAAGTAATGTCAGTAGAGACTCTTTGATGTGCCACTTAACAAACAAATGCTTTAGTGAGCACTTGGTATTATTTTTAATGTTTCTATTACATATTTCTATTTCTTCAGTCTTCCCTTTGCATTTGGACAAATTTTTGTGCCTCTACATTGAACTTGGGTGATACAAGTAAGATGGTTCAAATGCTATTGCTTTTGTTAGTTAGTTTAAATCGTAAATTAAATTAGTTTCCATGAATGTTTTTGCTTATATACATCTTATTACTGATGGTGGTTTTGACAGCATGAAATTATATTGAATTTACCACGGCAAAAATGATGCCAGTAGATACTCTCCAATGTGTCATTTATAAAGAAGTGCTCTAGTGAGCATTTTATACTACTTTTAATATTTCTATTGTATACTTTTAATTCATCAGTCTTCCATCTACATTTGGATAAATTTTTGTGCTTGTACATTTGAACTTGGGTGACAACAATTAGAAGTTTTAAATGTTATTTCTTTTTCTTGTTAAAACATCTTTAAATTAATATTCTGTAAAAGATGATTGATAATTTACTGGACTTAAATGGTACTACAGAGAAAACCAACAAACTTACCAATTCATTTTTTGAATATATACACATATCAGGAAAACAATAAACAATACTAGTTGGTGAAATATTACCAAGCTTACTTGGTCAGAGAAGCATACACACATACAGAAAAAAGTTATTTATTGCAAACAATGACAGGTCCATTTCCATAGTATGCAAACACATAACTGAGAAATCCAGTTTGATGTGTGTGTGTGTGTGTGTGTGTGTGTGTGTATGTGTGTGTGTGTGTGTGTGTGTGTGTGTGTGTGTGTGTGTGTGTGTGTGTGTGTGTGTGTGTGTGTGTGTGTGTGTGTGGTGTGTGTGTGTGTGTGTGTGTGACTTTTACAAATTATTATTTTCTTTTACATTATTGTTTCTGTTAATACTGCATAAAATTAACTTTATATTCAGGTCTTATTTCAAAGCGTAAATTTAGAACCATTGTCATCTGTAATTTCACATACAATATAATGCTGTTGTATCCTTATATTTTAGTACATCATAGGATGCAATAGTATAATTTGTAAAAATTAATATAAAGACAAAGAATATATAAAATAATCACAAAAGCATTTTTACAGACTGTCATTTCCACATTTTCTGCAACTAATTGCTATGTCTGAACGATAACATATGAGTGATATAGGGTAAGCTTGTCAGGTTTTGAGACAGTGCATGACAAGTCATCTGCTTATTCCTCAGCCATATTAATTTTTAATCTTCTCAGCCAGAAGTGCTGGATGTTGTAGTTATTCATTTGTGCTCATAAAGCTGGGCGGACACAGTGCAGACTTCCTGCAGGACTCAAATCACCAGCTTTTCACACTAAAGGCAAAGATGTTAGCCTCTACACCATGAAAAATTTATTTGTAAAGAGTGCATTAAATGTACGTCATGGACAACAGAATCCAAGAATTTGTATGTAACATAAAATACTGCACTCAAAAATTAAGAAAAGCCAACCTTTGGAATGTGTTCTAGTAGAAATTGACACCAGTTTTATGGAGAAATAACAAAATATGGGAATAGCTCACTTAAGCGTCATTCCCATTTGTGGGCATAAAAATTGTTATATTACTTTTTTTATTTTGTTGTCTTTTGTGGGTCTAAAGAAAGTGGATAGATAAAATATTTGTTATTTCTACTTTCACATTGCAAAACTGTTTACACAACAATTAAGGGAACTTATAAACCAGGGTTTTATGTGTTTCATGTATTGTACACATCAGTTTTTGGAAACAACATTTTTTCTTCTAGAAACAACTTGAAAGTTTGCATAACTAGCTACCCTAATCATATGAACCTTTTAATTTTTTAACAAAAATGCTTTTTTGTAAATTAAATTGTTTCAAAAAAGTCAGCTACAAATTCTGAATAGTAACAATTATAACCTTATATAACTTTTCTTGTATTTTTGTTCACATATTAGTTTTGTAAACAACTGTTTCTTTAAAAATTCAAATCAGCAAGCTGCACATGAAAATATTCAGCTTTTCATGGTCCATATCAAATCACACATCTTCTGTTATCTGATAACATTTCATTCATTCATCTTGCAGAGGGTACCTTCGGGTCAATGCAAAGCGTAGGTCAGTATATATATATATATATATATATATAATATATTGTAACAAATTACCAAGTAATATTCTTTTGTATACTGTTGATAAAAATTTATTCTTGTAGTTTATAAAAAAAAAAATTTTTTTATTAAAATTTTTTTTTTTATTAATTTAATATTAATTATTTTAAAGTGTTTCGTGGTCTTTCGAACTTCTTATTAATTGTTTTTGTCGAATTATATCCTTTGGTGTATTTAGAATTCTTTTATTAGTTAATAGGATTGTCTCCAGGAACAATCGATTGGTGATTTTTCCTTATTTGCAGGTTATCTTTCTTTAAAGTTGTCAAATTGTGGTAGTTGTGTCTCAACTAAGGTGATATATTATTCTATTTATAGTTTAGGAATAAATAGGATTCAATTTTATAATATTCAAGGAATTTTACTAACAAATAATAAAGTAATCGATTTTATATCGATTGATGAATCGACTCTCTCAGGGCAAAACAATAGATTTTACAAATTATATATTCTCGGGTTCTTTGAACAGTTATTTTATATATAGTCAGAGAAAATGACAAAGTATAGAAAGTATAACATTACAAATTATAAGCTTATTAATTAAAATATAAACATATTATTCAATATATAATAGTAAGTAAAGAAATTTTTCGAACCATGAAGATATACTGGGCATGATGCTTGGAATTGTGGGAAGTCAAAGATGGCCGCTTCGTGTTCATATGTAGTTGACGAATGCACCTCGGCGAATTTGCTTCAAATAAATGCTGCTTTTCCAATGATTTCTCGTTCCTGCAGCTGCGATTATTCCTTCTGGTGTTAGTGGAGTGGTCCTGGTTAAGTGTTTGTGGTTCCCTTCGATAAAATGTGTGGGATAAAGTTATATTTCACTTTAGTTAACAAGGTCGACAATTGCACTGTTCGTTTCGTTATTCGGAATTATTGGTTTTAATGGTTTAAATTAGGTATTCACTTATTTTCTGTTCTGTGTTAAGTTATTTTAATGTTTGTAATTGTTAATTCCACTGAATTTAAGGTTTAAGTGAAATTTTCCGACACTTGCGATTTTCGCAGTAGACTAGGCTTATGAGTTGAACGCCATGCTTGTCTTCGCTATTAGGTTATTATTTAGCCAAACTCTCGTTCAAATGTGCTCGACAAAGTCTAATAATCAACTGTTCTAACTTCCTTCGTCATCTAAAAACGTCTTAGCCAATTTAATATTAGCAATACATTGTTTCAATTCTTTTTTGCTTCCGTTACATGCATGAAAATTACATTATATTACTGAATATAGTTTTGCTATTATTTAATTTTATGAAATACTAAATACATAATCTTTTTCTTTAGTTCATTCTGCTTGATCTGATACCAAATAAGATAGTTTTACAAAGTTTTGTATCTAAAATGCTATATTTACTTCATTTTGAAATTGTAAGTTTTTAAATTTACTTCCTGTCCTTCTCAAAATGTTTGCCATTTTATATGTTATATTTATGATTGTACTAAATCTCAGATTGGAATAAAATGTTTATCTTCCCTTAATTTCTTGTAATTTGATTAATTGGTTATCTTTTTAAATATTATTCATTAATTTGTGACTCCCCTCTTTGAATTTTTAGTTATTACATTTGCAATTTTTCCAATGATTCTTACTATCTTTTTACAATATCTTTCTTAATTATAATTCCAGTTATATGACTCTATGACTGATTTACCTTATATAAATTTCATCAGTTTAACTATTTTTCTGTACTTAATTCATCAGTTTTAATGTTTAGATTTACCATTTGGCCTAGATTTTATCTGGTTTTACATACAAAGTTTTTTTAATAATACAGCTTGTTTATACCCCTTCTGACTTTCTATTCTAATATAACATTAATTAACATTTTCTTACTTTAACAATAGAACATTTAGTATAGGATTCAAACTATTAATCCATAACAAATAATTGAAATTAACAATGGTATTTAAACTCAGACATTTTAAACTTGATTATCACTATCAACACATAATAAAAGTTTTATATTAAAAGAATTGTACTCTCAGACATTCCATCCTTGAGCTATTTGAACTTATTCTAAATAAACAAAACATATCAGTCCTTCCATTATTTACACTATTTCTTATAACTAGTTTTATTTTCAGTCGTAGCTGTTGTTGTTTGATTTTTGGGGTAATGATTCTTGGTCACTTCACTTTTTTATTGGCCTGCTCTTGTTTTATTATTGTCATTCTAATGAATGTTGTATATAAAGAGTGGCAGTTATTTAGAAACACTTGTATTATTTGCCATTATAATACTCAATTAAATATTATTTATTGACACAATATAAAAACTTTAAAGTTGCATAAATGCACAATTTACTTAGTTTATGAACTCCAACATTGACACATTAAGTTTATTTAATATAATATAGAAACTTGCACTGGTCCCCTTTTTATTCTTTGATTTTATTTCTAATTAGTTTTATAGTCTTTTTAAAATCAAGAAGTTTGTTTATAGAGGATAATGAAGGTTTGTTTTTTCTATTATATTACTAATTCACATTGGCTTCACTTTTATTTCTACTTTATACACTTTTGTTTATATTTATTTTACATGGTTTTCTAAATTCGGGTTTTTTGTTATACTTTCATTGGGTATTTTTATTTTCTTTAGGGGTTTCGTTTTTATTTCTTTCAAGAGCACTCCTTCCTATCGTGGATGTTGTCTTGTTCTTGTTTCTTCCTTAATCACTCTTATCCTACTTGTTTCTTATAAAAGTATTCCCTCTCATTGTGGATGTTGTCTTGTTCTGGTTTCTTCTTTAATTACTCCTATTCTCCTTGTTCCTTATAAAAGTATCCCTTTCATTGTGGATGTTGTCTTGTTCTGGTTTCTTCCTTACTTACTCCTATCCTACCTGGGTATTACCTTACTTTATTTTTAGCCTTTTGGTTTATTTTGATTACTCATTATTCATTGTAATATTGGTTTTAATGAAATTCTTACTTCAAACTATGATTGTGGTTTACGGTGGTTCTTAATTAATTTTTAATGTTGCTTTCTTGGATTTAAATTTGTTTTTATTTTATTCTATGATCTTTCTTTCCTAAATATCACTATAGTATTGACGACTCGGAACACTAAGTTTTTTATAAGTAAAAACGTAATGTTTTACCTTACAGCCTAAACCGGCTTTCACCTTTAGAAGGCTTCATCAGAGGCTGCCATAGGTAGCGTTGTCCGTCTTGTTGTTGGCGACAGGATAGTTTTTCGAAAGATCAAAGCTGTGTGTGTGTGGTGAGATGTGTTCGAATAATGCGTGCGATTTGAATTGTGTCTGTTCGTTTAGGATGTCGTTTTTATTTGTTTTTGTGTGTTTGTATATTTCTAATTGTTCTAGAGTGTCTAGTTTTCGGCCTTTTGTGTGTACGTGTAGAATGTTCATCTTATTGTCGATGTTTTTATATGTGTGGTTTGCTTCAATGAGGTGGTTTGCAAAGGTAGATTCTGTAGTGGTGTGGAGTGCTTTTGTGTGTTCAATGTATCTGTTTGAAGCTACGTCCTGTCTGGCCTATGTAGAATTTATTGCAATTTGAGCAATTTAGCTTGTATACACCAGGTAGATCGAATTTGTTTTGTGCTTTGGGCATGCGTTTTGATAGCTAATTATATATATATATATATATATATATATATATATATATAATGTAATTATATTGTATATTATTAAATGATTATATATATACAAATATATATATATTGCAACCTTACAACAATTATACAAATATGTTACCATGTACTCAACGCAACTAAATATGTATTACACCGGCCAGGTCGCAGGATATGTTTCTCTCGTTGCGTTAAGTATATGTAGTTGCACAATAATTAAATAGTTTTAAAAGAGGAGTGAGATGTTGTTGACATGAAATAAATCATTTAAAATCGTTTCAAATAATCATTCTAAGATTTATTCATTAACAGGAAAAAATATTTCAATAATAAAATTTCAAATATTAGACACATACATATTTACCTGTAACCTGCAATGCTATTCATAACATACCACACAAATAAACACCCATGTAATCTTATTGACTAAACAAACATGTTAAACAAGTATTTAAATTATTTTTATTTCTGTGTGTCTGAAATTAACTCAACTTTTAAATACTGATAGCAACTCAGTTACAAACAAAATAAGATTAAGTTTCAAGAATGAATTTATTGTTGCTATAAAAAAAAATAAAATAATCTACCATTTACTTCCAATCTATTATGGACTTATACTGACACACTCAAAAATACTACAAAAGATTATTATTTCTTTACTAGATTTGCTTGTTAACTTACTCTCTAATCTAAGTATTATTTAATATTAAAACTCTAATTATTATATTCATATTTAAGTTCTTTTTCTAGAGCTCTTTTCACAATAAAGTTACTATAATTGTTTTTTTTTATCACCTGCATACTGCTGCTGTTACCGTTGTGTGTGTGTGTGAGAGACCAGAATGCTGAGAGTATGATGTAGATGATGATGATGTTGTTGATGATGGTGCTGTGGTTGTTGGTGATGCTTCAGAATTCCTTCTTACGTCTTGGTGTGAGTGTGGTAGTGTGCGTGTGTGTCCAGAAGTCGATCGTCAAACGGGCAGCGTAACGTCCTGTAGATTTGTTGAGTCCGAGTGTCTGATCGCCCAAAGTTGCCAGTGGTACTTATACTGGTGGCGATTTGACAGGAACATTCCTGCTTTCGACAGGATAGAGATGGTCAGTTCGCTCCAGAGCGACCTTTTCATTACACTCACTTTTTGGTTAATTATTGCGAACTTATGACCATATTCATCACACGAGCGATCTCATTGTTTGCGTAATTTTTCTCTGGTCACTCACATATACAACACATATTAATTACTCTAGTAATTAATATTAATTAAATAGCATCATTAATATTGCACCTCTGGAAATAAATTTTACGTTACTGCATTCGTTAAGAATTTATTAATGCAATGGTGTCTTTATAATTGGCGTAAGTCTTTGCTTACAGGTTCAACACAAGTAATTAGTTTATTATAATCCTGTTAAGACCTGAATAATTGGAACAAACAATTCGTAGCGCCACCCCATCACATCGTTCAAAACAGGTCACAGCTGGCTCACACACACAAACTCACACATGCTGTATCTTACGCGGCGGCAGGTGTACGTTTTTCGACAGGTCAGACTTTGTCAATTCCTGCATTTTCTTGCACAAAACTGTCTAAAACTGTACCTTATACTTTCTATGCTAATTACATATTAAACATACCGCCCTGGGCAAATATGCAAATATAATAATGTATTGTTGCAATATATATATATATATATATATAATATCAGCATATAACTACACATAACTGTGCTAGACTTGGGTGAAACATCATCAGACAGCAGTAGATAAATGATACAGTAGAAGCTGAATATTTTCATCACATCTACTATGGAAGCCTACATAATAAGAAACTTGTATAATTAGCCATTCCTAACATTATTAATTTTTCTGGATACATTATTTTTTTTTAACCTTAGTAAAAAATAAATTAGTAGTGTTAAAATTATTTATTAATGTCAATGTACTACATAAAATTTGGACAATTCAATGTACTCTGTGTTATAGTATCATAATAATGCAGCTTCAAGTGGTAATAAAATTTGTCATTATATGCAAATGAAAATTATGAATTTTGGGTTGCACACCATGTTTTGATTTGTAGTATACAACCAAATCTCATTTTGGGAAATTCACATGTGCTGGTAGTCTGGTAGCTTAAGTAAACTATTACCTTCACACACACACAACCATATTAAATTACATAATTGCATATTATAATTCACTAAAGTGCAAAAATAAAATATAAATAACATGCGCTAGCATTATATATAATAATAATTATTATTATTATCTATATTATTATTATTTTATTAGTTTTTATATCCACTGCATGAACTTTAACTTACATACAAAGTATAATACATATTTAAGTAGCATCACTGTCCATGTGCCATATCCACAAATGATACTGAATAACTAGTAAATGACCTATAAATTTTTTTGTAGTTGTATGTTAATAGTTAATGTTATAAACGGAAGTGTGCACAAATACTTGTGATATTGTATAGATTTAAATTCAATTGAGTACAGTCTTTCAAATATGGAATTTGCTGAACTTCTAGGATTATTTATATAATATTTAAAACATTATGTATACATTAACTATATAAGCATTTGTCTTTTAATGAGATTAGTAATAGTTTTGTGATTCTGTATTAAATTTGACATTATAATAATTATAGTTAATTACATATAATATTACATAAACACTTGTAAACAAAAGAAATATAAAAACATATATCTGTTGTGAAAATAACTATGCAATACATACTTATATGTATGTGTATATATGTACATAGCTACTGCACGAATTCATAATATAAGTACTAACAGTTAACTGTCAATGATTATGTGACATAATTATAATAATTTGTATTGTGTATTGTGTTGTATCACAACAAAATCTGTGTACTTTTGTTATTTATGCTTTAATCAGATACATATTTATTTCCTATTAAAGTATGTGTTCACCTGATTTAATAGACACATAGCAAAACAGTAAGAGTTCATACTGCTCATTTATTACATTACAACTTTTAAAGTTTTATAAACAGACTCGTTAAACGTTTTATAAACGTTTTCTCTTTTTATTGCATAATACAGACTCTCCTAATGTAAAACGTAACAATATATATATAACTATTTATATGTTTATAGTTTTAAATAGTTTTAACAAAAAATTATACATTACCGGTACCACTTGCTGTAAACATTAAGTTAATACAGATGCCAAAACTGTGTACTATTAGTATATATTACTAGTATGTTATGTACGTACATACATACATTATATATACATTAAATGGTATGTTCGTTTGTAATTTGAACGTATATTGCTTCCTTGTAAATGCAAGAAGTATTTTATTAGTTTATACAAATTTGATTATTCTATATGAATGGACTGTTAAACTGTTTAACATACTTTTCACAAGTAAACGTTTAAATAATATTGAAACTTTGGGCCTATTCAGAACACATTATTCTCAGATTATTCAATAAAAAATTAACACTTGGATTTATTTTATAAATTGTGCAAACTAAAATTGGCAACAGTGTAGTATGTTAAATATGCAATAAGCTTTTAACCAGGTGGCAACAGGGCTAAACAGTTTATACAGTGTTTGGCCAAAATGTGTTTAGTAGGGTTAACTAATTGCTGAATAAACACTTTTGATTACATCTGGTGTAATAAACATGTGTGTGTGTGTGTGTGTGTGTGTGTGTGTGTGTGTGTGTGTGTGTGTGTGTGTGTGTGTGTGTGTGTGTGTGTGTGTGTGTGTGTGTGTGTGTGTGTGTGTGTGTGTGTGTGTGTGTGTGTGTGTGTGTGTAGGAAATAGTTTAAACAAATATAAAATTTTCATCTAGCTCACAGTACGAAACTGTTACACGAATGAGGTTGATCAATCAACAATAATATAATTAGTTAAATAATACAATATCTAACTTACTGATATAATAAAAATACAATACTATGTATTACTTTTTATTTATAATTTTTAATGAACTAAAAATTTTAGGTTTTAATTTCTGATATACTTTAGAAAAGCCAAAGTTGTATAGCTTAGGTGCATATAAAAACAACATGAGGTTATAAGTAAGAATACTACACTGTACAGCAAAATAAAGATTGTCACAGAATAACCTGGTGACAGCTGTTAATTTTAAAACCCAAAGTAAATGAAATAAGTCTTCCAGTTTATGAAGTAATGAGTCTTCAAGTCTTCCCCTATTGATATCTTTAAAATGTATAGCATACACATGTTCTGAAAACTGTTTGATAAATAAGTTAATGATAAAATGAACTGGTAAGTAACAAAAGTAATCTGAAACCTACAGTTAGTTTCACTTATTTTACTCCTAATTACACTTTAAACTTGCCATAATTAATTTACCAAATATGTATTCTTTTCTTTGTCATAAGATAAATGACACTTGTCCTTTGCTGAATTTGTTCATATATGTTTCTACAAGTTTTTGGCAGGATTTTTCCACAAGAATGTATTATCGATTATGATAGGGGGTTGTGTTCGCCATGTAAAATGACAACATACCTCTGCCACACTCCATCTTCTGCTTCTCTTAGATAATACCCAGCTGCATTCATTGTCCCATATGGTAATGCCTTGGGAAAAACATCTAGTAAAAGGTTTTACTAGATTTCACCTATGGGTTCCAATCATAAATCTCACTGGTAAAATCACAAAATTGGTTTGTCACTAAATCTGACAACTGCTTTTTATTGTTACACTCTCTTATAGCCATATGACAGATATATTAAATCCATACCTTAATCAGTATCTGATCAGGTGATATGTCAAAAAAAAAAAATTGGATAACAGTTGTAATGGCTAGTAAAACAGCAAGTAGGTGAAGCCAGTTCAGAAATTTCTTCATGCATTCAGGTTTTTGTTTACAGATCCAGTTCTAGAAAACATGCTCGTCATGGCAGTTAGTTATAATTTGTTTATTACTAGTGAGGTGAATTGAATCAGTAAATTGTAAGCCAGATATTAATAATAGTGAATTAGAAAATACTGTATATTATCAGTGAAATTGTTATTATAATTCAAATTCTTTAATAATATGAGGTAGATTCAAAAAGTTCCTGGAATTAGTTTTATTTCATAAAAACTATACATTACAATGTTTGACATTCAATTTTCTTCAAAGCAGATTCCTCTGGCAGTTACACACTACTGCCAAGATTCATAAAGTTTTTAGAAACATTCCTAGTGCCCATACTTAGAAACCTCCTTCAGCTGCTTTGTTGCTTCAGAAATAACATCATCAGTACCCTTGTACCTTTATCCTTTCAGAGCTGATTTCAAGTGGGATAACAAGTAAAAATCAGCTGGTGCAAAGTCAGGAGAATATCGTGGATGCTTAATAGTTGTCACGTTGTGGCATGGTACTTGTTAACTACATCACTAAATTGTAATCTCTACTACTGATGTGCGATCAGCAATAAAGGGTCTGAAGGTGAGGATGGCAGTTGGCACCGGTGGGATTCCATCATTTATTATTAAAGGTGTGGCTGAGATTGTCACTGCCATTCTTGCCTTGCTTCTTAATTGGAATTTAACACATAAAATAGCTGTGGACTGTGGAAAGTAGCTGCTATTTGCCTATTCCAAAGAAAGGTCCTAATACAATATATAATTTTAGGCCAATTTCAGTCATTAGTGTTATTCCCAATAACTTTGAAATGATCATGTATAAGTATCTATATATATAAGTATATATATACCATCTGTTTTCTCCCTACCATCATGACTTTATAAATGGATGACCTACGGTTACCAACTTGGTGTCCTTTTTGTCTGTTGCCGATCCAGCAATTGAGAACCATGGCCAGGTGGACATCATCTGTTTGGACTTTATAAAAGCATTTGATAAATTACCAAGCCAAATTTTTCTGAATAAATGGATGAGTCCTCAACTAATTCAATGGATTGGATTGTACCTTCGCCAGTGGTGGTTTTGAGTAAGATTTGGTGGAAATACATCTGATAGTTTTATAACCGCTTTGCGAATTCCACAGGGCTCCAATTTAGGATCTCTCCTTTCTTATGTTTATTAATGACATGGCATTACCCTAAATTTTGATGTCCAACTGTTTGCAGATGATGTGAAGATCGCAATTCCCATCAGTGGCATGGAGGATCATCTTACACTGCAACAATGTTTACATAATGCTGTAGAGTGGGCAAAAAGGAATTACATACCACTAAATCATAAGAAAAATGTAATAGCCTCATACACCAGTCCATCTTACTATACTTATAAGACAGATGGTGTGGCTGTAGAAAGAATGATGGCTGACCTGGGTGTTCATATGAATCCAAAACTTCTCTTCCCTCAGCACATTGAAAGTGTTGTCTTCAAAGCTTACAGAAATTTAGGCCTTATTAAATAGATTGGGAGACATTTTAAGAGTTCGGATTTGTGTGTGACTATAAATCTTTGTCCATAGATATCTAGAATATGCTTCAGTCATATGGAACAGGAACCATGAGAACACAGCTAACTCTACTGAGAGAGTTCAGAAAAGTTTGTATCACTGGATGACCAACAAATTCACCGTATTAGGTCGTGATGTGGAGGTTGCAAAAGTTCTTGGTCTTCCTTCACTCTGGACTAGAAGAACTTTTGGAAGAACTCTTGACAGACCTGCTCTTTTTTCATTGAGTTCTTCATGGTCTTAGTGGTCCCTACCTACACATTTCCAAGTTTATTGGTGAACATGCAGTGTCATGTAGTCTAGTTGTGACATGCACTGAAGTTGCCAGTCCCTATGTTGGTGCCCTTGACTTCTTTAGTGACAAAAAGAAGGTTCAACGTGCAGTAAAGGATGTATTTTTGTGATTGCACTTGTTTGACCTGCTACATTCATTTTGTACCATGATTTGTTAGAGGTGTAGTATTTAGAAATTACTATGGCTTCTATTTTTTTCTTGTCACAGGACACCTTCTTAATTGACACAATAAATCTCTCCGACTCTTTCAAGTATGGTATAGTAATTTCTATGAACTGATCTATCATACTTGTCCCCTGTTACTTTACTGTCCTTCTGTCTCAGTGGATGGATTGGCAGGGTATAAGGGTGTGTCTGTGATTATTATTATTATTATTTTACTTTACATTCATAAAAGCTGAGAACTTGTGCTCATAGAGTCATGAAATTAAAAAGTAAGCAGAACGGAATCTACTATCCAGACAAACTCAAGTTCCAAAGCTGCTGAGAGAAAATTTTCAAAATTTAATCACCAGAGTGCAGTTTTTTCAAACATAATTAAATCTTCTTGAAGTTTGGCCTTTCTCATTTCCATGGATTCTTAAAAGCTTTTAAATCCAGTCTTTCTTTATTTGGCATTTAAGCGTAAAAACCCTCAGTTAAGTTTACATTGCAGTTATGTCATGTAAGTTCCACACATAAAATAGCAGGATTACTAATAAGGTGAAAAACAGTACAGTAACCGCTTTCAAGCTAGGCCAAAATAAAATCTTCTGGAAAGTAGACAGATAGTTTGACACCACAAGAAATCATTCTCCACAGGCCTTGGATACTAACAGTACACTATTTGTTTAAATGTCTTTTAATCAAGCTTTTACTTTCATTATTGGACAGTCAGGCTTTGTCAGTGACCTGGATCACTAGGTTATTTCCTGACCTGTTGTAAACAGGCTGTCTTTAGTCCAGTTTGCTGTTACTAACAGAATGTTTTTCCGTGTCATTAATATCTATCTTGACTTAACTGGGGTTCAGTTTATAACACAAATTTGTGAAATGCTTATAGTTCACATTCAACAAACATCTAATAGAGATTGTGGTGAATAAAAAATGCTCAAAAGTGAGTTTCAGTCTTTACAATGAAATGATTGTTCCCACTGAGTAATATAAATTACAAAATATTCCATATGATAATTTATTTGAAAAATTACATAGTAATAAACAAGTATCTAGTTTTGAAAGTGTCGTATGTAATTTCTAAAATTTTCTTTGTGAAATTTATGGAAATCCATATCACTGAAAAAAAATTTTGTGAAAGTTCATAAACATGTTTAACTGTAAACACAGCTTTCATGAATGAAATCCTGCAGAAAGACATTCTGTATTTAATTACACAGTGTTTATATTTTATTTAAATATATTGTATATTTATGAAGGTTTTTACTGTCATACAACATAAAACATGTATGTACGTGTGTACACATTATAGAGTCTTGTATATATACATATATATGAACACTTAGATAGACCATCCCAAACCATTTACAGGTCAGTAGCAAAGTAATTCCATAAAAATATTGTTAGTGAGTCTTAGAATATAGGTATAAGTATACTAAAGTATTTAGCTCATATTTTTCTATGTCGTTTTTAAAACATTCCATATATGTTGTGATGTAATTGTATATTTTAATACCACTGACACAATTTATATAATATATATTAGATATATGTGTATAGTGTGTGTGTGTGTGTGTGTGTGTGCGGGCGCGCATACTCCACGTTGGCACATATGTTTACACTATATACCTATAAACATAATGACTACTGTAGTGTCAAAATGAAGAAAGTTATGTGTGCCAAAAATTACAATATTAAACTTCAGAGTTTATTATATACTTTTATTTATAGTATTAGAATCAATACACAGATAGTGCTTAATAACACAGTATCTTATTATTATAAACCTTGTATAATACAGTGTGTATTATTAATTTTGGATCCATCAAGTTCTGTTTTAAGCTATTTGCTTATCTGAGCATTATCTGCTACCATGTAGTGTTGAGCAGTAAATTTTCCTCAGTCAGGCTTAACATGTTAGCAGTCTTCATCACTCCAATTTTGTTGTACTTTGTTACTGAACTGTTCAGATCATTTTGGCCTTGATAATGGTGATGACACCATAAGGCTCATTCAGCACAATACAGCAGCAACAAAGTTGGAGTAAAAGTTTTCCTTCCATATACAACAGATAGAAAATACAAAATTAAATCAGTTTTGCTAATGACCAGTAAAAAAATATTTGTTTACTTAAGTGCTTACAAACAGATAATTTTCTGTTGGTGTTTGATCGAGAAATTTTTGTAACTTCGAGAAGAGGGAACTATTATTATTGTAATGAGCAACAGCTGAAAAATAGAACTGTTCTATTCTGTTCAACCTAGAATACTCGTTTATAGTGGTGTTCTGTGCTTAATAAACTTAACTGAAACACAAACTTTGTAAATTGTTTCCCTTAAACTAAGTTAAAATATAGTAGTGGCAGAAACTATGAATCAGTCTATAAGTAACAAAAACCAGTACAGTAAGGATGACGCAACAGAAACCCTGAGGTGGAGACTGAAACTGCACACATCTCTTCTGCAATACTTTGATTCTCAGTTTTGTATTATTTACATAAATCAAAATATTAGGTCTAATTTGTTAGCCTATTTAGCTATGCTCTTTATGGATTTGTAAAATATGTAGGCCACTTAAAGTTCAGATCAAGTAGTAGATTTGAAGCATTGTTATTATAAAATTTAAATGTAAGAAAAGAAACAGCAGATTCATATTTATATGAAGGAAGGAGCCATGAAATAATTTTTGTGATGGGCCTAGAAATCGTACTACTGACACATTGTATTCATATAGGATAATTTTTATAATGATTTACAGTTTAATTTTATAACAGTGTGTACATATTTTTCTACTCTATCTAATAGCAGTTTTGAATAAAATCACTACAGTATTAAAATAATTATACTTAATTCAACTTCTGTATTGATTATTATACAATGCTCAGTATATATATTTTATGAGTTTGAGTATACATGCCGGTACCAATCTGAAAGCTTGACCTTGACGACAGCTGGCAAGGACAAAAGCTAATAGTCTACTTAAAAATATTGTCCCGCTACTCTATAGGTGACTATTTGCGTTACTTTATACCGGATCATATTTTAATAGTTTGCGGTCATTTATAACAAATCTTTGGTATACTTAAATTTATACATTTTCGGAGAAGTAGTTGAATACTAAATCTGTAAATTATTAATGTAATTGTAAATTTCTTCAAACAGGCATCGAATAAGTACGTGAGCGTAAGCATTTTTTCATCCACCAGGGAACTTTTTTTACAAAGCGATGACCTATAGCTTTTTCCTGTTGGAACTGTTTCAAGGTCAAGCTTTCAAATTGGTACCGGCTTGTATATACAGTTTATTTCATATTAAAGGTATTAATCACTGAAGTTGCAGATTAGTCAGCAATTAGAGACATGTGAATATATAAATATCACTATTAAAATAATGTTTACCACTATTATCCTATTTAATTGTTATGATTTTGATAATTAAATAAAATATGCGAATTTATTAAATATATGTTCTTGAATTAAAATTAATTTATCCTAAAAAAATTTGAATTCTTCAGTTTGTAACACAGTCTTACTAACTGATGAGAAATATTTTAGTTTGTGTTGGATGCTTTTCAAAGTAGATTTTTTAACTTTGTCATCTTCAGATGTATTTTTGGTTATTTTCATAACATTGAAACATTTACTATAAACTACATCAATTCTTTTCGTAGTAATAATTATGTAAACAAAATATAAATAAGAACAACAATAAATATTAAAGTGTATGAATGTATAAATTTATGATTCATTGACGTGTTAACTTTTGTACTCATGTCTCAGATAATCAGTTCTATACATACTTGTTTGTGTCTGTCAATGACTTGTTTGAACATTAGAGGCTGTGATAATTAATTTTATCTCATGTTTTTTAAATAGTGTTCTTGAATTTTTGTCTGGTAATGCACTTAAAAATGGTGTAATCAAGCTTTGTAAAATAATTTTTCCATGCCTATTTGTTATATAAACTAAATAGATACCAGTGAATTTTACAAGTTTGCTGTGACGGCTGTGTATACTGAGGCTTTTTAAAGCTGAGACGTGTCTTGTAACTTTGTGTAATAATGTAATAGTTTAATAATTATTTCTTAATAAATTTGTATTGAAGGCCTAGTCCTAAATATTGTAACTCATTTTAATAAATATGTTAAGTAGAATTTTGAATGTATAATATTTCTTGTTAATTACAAATAATCAGGTTAGCATAATTGAAATTTTATTGAATGAAATACCTATTGTATACTTCCTGTGCATGCTTAATAATTTGTTGACAATTTGATGATTGGGAATTAAGTGGTTCCATTATGTAAGGGAATCAGTTAACTAATTTAGCTTGGTACTTCTATTTCAAGGCATTTTTTTCAGCCATTATTCATTATTCAGTAATGCTTTGCAGTATTGTTTATTTTCAATTTTTGTATCTGTTGTACAAGAGATACAACAGATATAGAGTTGTGTGTTGTATAGAGTTGTGTTCCTACTATACACACAAAATTCTATTGTAGCACATTAACATGAGATACACAATACTAACTTGGATTTTTCAGGCTACAGGGCCATGGTCCAATTCTTTGTGGCATTGCAGACATATCCATTGTGATTTTGGGACACAATAGAAAAATAAATTCATTTATGGAACTAATGTGGCCATCTTCAAACAGACAGTTGTTCTCCCTATTATGAAACATAAGAAGGTGTGTGATCAGTTAACTCAGAATGAAACCATCACTCAGTTTCCACATGTCTTTTAAGACTCAAGGAATTATTATTCTTTCTTAAAAAATTGTTCCAACAGTGAAACAGATCTTAAATTCGAACCTGTTAAATCTCACATACACACGCTAGGCCTACACAGTATACAACAATGTTTAAAGGGTAAACATTGTAGATCTAGGTACAATTAAGTATGGTGACTGCTAGTTTGCTGCATGATGTACATAATATTGTACTGTAGTACTTCCTGGTTCTGACGTAGGCCTGCTATTTGTTGTTTGTTTTAGTATGCAGTTTTAGCATGCAATTATTGCACAATGGAATGTACCTCACTACACATACAGGTTTGATCAAAAAGTTTTGCGCAATTTTTATTTGTTTGTAAAATTAAGCATTGGTTCATCCACACTTACAATGCCCCCTTCGTGTGTCTGTGTATGTTGTTTACGACTAATATGTGGTCCTACTTGATAAGCATTTTCACGCTGTCCCGTGCAGAACGTTTTAATGTATAAGCACACTATTTTGTATAACTAGATAACCATAGTACCTATAAAGTTTTTTGTTGTTTTTTTCTGACCACATTCATGTTGTTCAGCAGCTCTAGCAAATAAAGGTTATTACCATACAGATTATTCGGTAATGTTAATGTATAGAATACTGTAAAGCTCGATGCACACATCAGGTTTTTTACCGTGCGGTGCCGCTGCGTGCACGTTGCCGCAACGCAAAACGCAGGCTCCATGCACACACACGTGACTAGCAGTCGCCTAACCGCAGTCGGCAGCCAGGTTTTGCTACTTAAAGCCATGCATTTATATCATAGAAAACGTGTTCTTATTTCTATCATAGAAATAGAAAATGTTCTCTTATTTAGTGTAGTCTACAGACCAGTGGCGAAGCTAGTAGTTAATGAATGGGTAGGCAAAAAGCTTATCTTAAATTTTTTTAAGGAATCTGTAAAAGGACGGTGGTTCAAATCGGACGCTGAAGTAGCGTTTGCTGTAAGCGAATGGTTCCACAAACAGCCGTAAGAATTTTACTAGCAGGGAATCTACAGGTTAGTGCAACAGTGGAACTCATGTCTTAAAATTAATGGAGACTTCTTTTAAAATCGTTGAATAAAGAATGCTTTACAGCTCTATACCTGTTTCTATTGAACAATCCTTGTATTAGTCATACACAATAATACAACTGATTGAACTTCAAAATTTTAAACTTGATTAGCTCCTATATATATATGTTAATGTTACAAATAATTAAAATAACAATCTTGATCATCTGTTAGTTCAGCGGAATAACAGGGACACTTTTAATAACGGCATTAAATAAACACACTTATAAACAACACAGGCGCTTTAACTTAACTGTTTGGACCATAGAGTGAGGCATGCCTCAACGCTCTATGTGTACAGCGCGAGACAATCCCCCCTCCCTTGACTTCCCTATCGCTCCAGCACATTGCTTACATACGATGTATACAAAAAACGCTGAGGCAAGTTCAGTTGCCTCATTCGCTTTAAACGAGCTATGCCGAATCTCACCTGTCACCATCTAGCGGTCGCTCAGTAAAGCACGTTTCGGCTTAATAAATTCGACAGTCGCGGTAATAATGTATAATCTTTACGTTATGTAGTTCATACGTATTTATAATTTTTATTCTACAGAATTGTTTAGGGTAGGCATTGCCTCAGTGTAACTTCGCCACTGCTACAGACGTTTTCTTTGGAATCGAAGACGGTTTTGGGTGCACCCATTTACAGATTCAAGACTTAAAGGTAGATTTCGTATGGTTTTTGGTGATTTAAGAGAAAATTCGTATACATTTTTCAATTACTTTCTAATCAGTGTTCATTCATTTGACGAGCTAATAAAGCGACAAGATAAAATCCCGAGATATGTGGCTGAGACTGTCTGTACCTCCACGGGAAATGTTAGCTATAACTCTTTAGGATAGCTAAGGATATTTTTTATTTCACAAATGAACTATGTCCAAAAGATCTTCAGAAATTGATCCAGCCATAACTACGATTACGTCAGATCACCGGAGGTGTGCGCTGGTCAATAGACAATAATGTACTGAGAGCCGGAGTAGTGTGTGGGGCGCCGCTGCGGTAAGGAGGGGAACTGCGGCGAAAAATGCACGCACAGTGGACGTGCAGTGCCGCAGCGTTGCCGCAACATTTTGCCGGATGTATGTGTGTAGTGACTCGTATGCCTTCCAGTACACCACGCAGCGGCACCGCACGGTAAAAAACCGGAGGTGTGCATCGAGCCTAACTGAACTGACAAAGCCAGCCGCTCTTGCTTTTATAGGTCACGCAGAGGTTCCTGAATAACTTTCCATCCTTCCGGTGGCGTGAGCAGAATTTGTGTATTTACAAGTGCTCTCCAGAACAATCTAGAAGGTAGGCTACTTGAGTGCGGCCTTGATTGAAACGTTAATCTGCTCCTCTAGCGTAGAAACAGTTGGAAGGACGCTATCGACTCTTAAGGACAGTTCCGTAACAGTCGTTACAATACTGAAAAACAGGACATGGCATTCATATGTTAAATGTCTACGTCGTTTTTGAGTTAATTTCGTATATTTTTAAGCCTAAATGGCAGTTTTAATATAATTTATTGCTTAATGTGACAATGTAACTTTTTTCCAAAATAGGCCTACATGTATGAAAACTACAGTCAACCATTCTCGTGTCAGCATTTTAATTAAACTTTTAAGATTTTAATGTGCGCTTTTATACTAAATACTTGGATTTACTTCGTCTTAAAACACAACTCACTGTAAACAAAATGGAAACTTACACACACACTATCACTGATTCTCCTTACACTCACTAAAAATTATACCTACTTTGTTTACACTTACAAAGTGCGTACTAAATTGAGTACTAAAGCTAATTCACTTAGAAAACATAGCATACTGTATAATCGTATTACGACCACAAACACAAATCAAACTGACGCGTAGATTCGCGGTACTTCGGGTTTCAGAGACGATCATACTTTAGGCTTTCCAAGGAGCTATGTTATTTTGCTACAGCATCAATTACGTTCGTTTTTGTACCCGGTATGTAAAATCGTAAAACTGCTTAACACCATCCACTAATTTATAAAATATTTTTCTGTTAATAACATTAAATTCTTAACAGTATAAAATTGCTGCCTGAAAAGCAAAATATTCCCCACTGTCCACATTGATATTTACGGCATTACATACCATAGCCGCTCCAGTCAGGGGGAGCCAGAGGATGGGACAAGAAAATTTGGGGCCCAGGCCCACTATGACCGCCACCTGTGACGCCGCCCATGGTGTACAGTGGTGCAGGGGCTACTGTACACTCACACAGGTGGTAGCAGGCCACATCCCAATCCACAAGAACCATTTGTCTCTTCCTTGTCAAAAGCTCAAGTCAAGATAGAATACTGCTCAAGTAAAATTTTTTGCTCTACTGCGGATGTTTGAACGACCCGTCGTCTCGCGTCTCACCACTATTGCACTTCCTTAATAGTCCTATTATACAGTTAGTCTTGTACCTTCGTGTTGTTAATAACGTTATTCTGCAATGTACGAAGTTCTGTACACGTCTCAAAGTGTATTTACTACTGAACACCAGAAATAGCTTGAATGTCTCCAGCTTCCCTGCTTTAAATTTATAAAATTGGACATAAACAGTACAAATATTTTACCTACACTAGAGAGAAAATAATGCGTCTGTCTTGTCTCTTCTCCCATTCTAGCAGACTGTAGCTGATCCTTACGCCAAACTGGATCGGCGTATACAGCGCATATTGTTGTACAGCGGGGAATGGCGTGGATCTTCCCTCTGTGTGTGTGTGAGTGTGTATTGACTACCGTTTCAGCGTACACTGGCGTTAGCTGAGATGCGATTCCTTGCTTTTGTTACGAACAATTACTGATGATTTTGTATCTGTGTAGCCTATATGGTAGTTCTACATATGCGTATGCTGGGGTAATATTTATGCCATCCATAATATGAACACTATCTATAAAGCAAAGAACTGTTTTGTGTTCCGTTTTGACAAGTTCACAGTGTGTCTACAGTAAAGTATCACGAAAGTTAACCAGATTTAGATGAAATAATTTTTTCTTGAACATTAAAAGACCAAGGATCGACTTTGTAAAATAATCGAATAAGATTTCATGTCATCACGGGTTTCTCGGCTGATAGTGTGCGCTAAAGGACACAGTTTTTTGTATGTACCACCTTAGAATTTTAAAAATTCCCATTACAAAATTTTCGCTACGCCACTGTTGAACGCATCGTCTGTACCCCACAGTGTGAATCTTAACACATGTACCAGTATGTAACGTGTTCTTCTTACTAACCATTCGTAATCTCGCTTGTTAACGTAGTAGTTTTCGTCACGAATAACTCTGGTTTTCTGGGCGTTGGGTGACAGGAGCTTCAGTCAAGCAACTAAGGATACCTATCGTAAATGGACGGAATATCTGAGTTAAACAAACAGGTTAAATAAACAGATGTGTGCAAAGCTTAAAAACAGAGTTGTTCTCAAAATAGTCTTGTTATTATTACCGTTAAGCAATGTGCAACTCTACACGTGTTGTGTTTTTAGCGCCGTATCCGAATCGTGTGGCGTAATTTCTTTATACCAATCTGCGGTATGTAAAGTCCATGCATACCGTATATCGTGACGTAGGTCTAATTGTAACATAATCATTACAATTGTAATAATAGGCTTACAAATCAAAACCATCAAAAGAAACATTTTGTTGAATTTAGGTCTAAGGAAAGAACTCATCACAAGTCGCAGTCGAAACCTGATGCGAAAGTAATCAGCTCTCGACTAACAAGTAATTAATTGTCTTGTTAGTTTTCAGCAATTATCTGTAAACAAATATTACAGATACAATTTTTTTATATTATCATATTATCTTAAGGTATTTGATAAATAAATGGGGTGCTACAAGAAATACTGAGTAGATTCAAAGAAAAAAAAAGCAACTTAATAAAATTTCTCCGTACACAACAATTTTGTTTTCTCAGATCTTTAATTAGTGCTGTGAACGGGTAAGAACCAAATGGATGCTATGTACGTGCGCGCGGACACACACAAAGAAGCAAAGTGAAGAATACACAGGTCACACCTATGTTCTGAGGAATTGTGGTTAACAGGAGGAAAAATGCAACAGCAACTATTGCATTTTAAAAGAAGGAGAAAGTTGTGAAAAAATTATTCTGCCACAACATTCGTTTGAAAATATAACTAGATTGTTCACAATAAGATCAGGAGTTCCCAAGGAAGTGTTCTGAGTCCAACTTTGTGTCTTCTTTAATACACCACATCTGCCTACTAGCAACAGCGTGATCATTGCTACGTATAAATGCTATATAAGTAAAGACCCACAGGAAACAAACTTTTTGTTATAGAACCCTCTAAATGTTAGAAATTTTAGAATAAATCTATGATATGGTGATGAAGAATAAAAGATGAAAAGTGCATGTTATTTCTGCGGCTGCTGGCATCTCATCAGAGCGAATATATTTTCCTCGAATGGTTCGGATTTGAGAAACCTGTCTCAAACTTGGTGTTGAAATAACCTCTTTATTTCCTACAAAATATATTATAAGAATGCAGTTAATAATGTTGACAAAAAAAAAACCAAGAAAATGAAAAGAGAATCGAATATTTAATTTTCTTTTTTCTTGAATTCTATAATTATCTTTTCGCTACTAAAAAAAAATCTCTTTTAAAAAACAATCTACAAAAAGATAACACAGGGCAAGTCAAAAATTAAAGGCAAATTTTATTTTCCCTGCTGCAATGGATGGCAGCACTGACAGAACAATGACATATCATAACCTCAAAGTTTTTTGTTCTTTAGCTGTGTTGTTTCAGTGCTCAGCTCCATTCGTAGTGATTTCAGGGCATTTTATTATGAGTGCCCCGTTGTCCGTGTGCACCAAGGAAGAAATGAGGGGAGTGGTACCTACGTTTTCTGCACTCTGAAGGGACTAAACCTGCGGAGATTATTCGCAGAATGCAGCAGTAGTACGGTGAGAGCTATCTTAGTGAACGCAAAATTTATGAGTGGATAAATCGCTTTAAAAATGGTCGTGTATCTATCTGCGATGAAGAGCGTTCAGGTAGGCCATCCACTTCGAAGACGGACAAGAACATCGAGACAGTTGAGCGAATGATTCATGATGATCGTGGTGTCAAAATTTATGATATTGCGCATGCGTTGAACATTAGCCACGGTTCAGCAGTTGCAATCATCCACGAATCACTAAATTATCGCAAAGTGTGTGCTCGTTGGGTACCACATCGACTGACAGACCAGCACAAACAGAAACGTTTGGAAATTTCTAAATCACATTTAAGGCGTTTAGAAGAGGAAGGAGAAGAGTTTCTCAGTCGCATAGTAACCGTTGATGAGACGTGGGTCCATCACTTCGAACCACAGAGTAAGCGGCAGAGTATGGTGTAGAAACATCCATTCTCACCTACAGCAAAAAAGTTCAAAAGACAAGTTTCTGCAGGAAAGTTGATGATGACAGTGTTTTGGGATATGAAAGGTCCACTTCTAATTCATTACACTCCTAAAGGTCAAACAGTGAATAGTGACAGCTACTGTGAGCTACTGCGAGATCTGAAACCCAAAATCAAAACAAAGAGGCGAGGAAAACTTTCAAAAGGTGTGCTTTTGCTTCAGGACAATGCCCGTCCTCATACTGAGGGGAAAACGATCCAGTCCATTCAAGATCTTGGTTTTGAGCTGCTGGAGCATCCGTCGTACAGTCCTGACCTAGCTCCAAGTGATTTTCACCTTTTTGGTCCGATGAAGGAGCACCTGCGTGAATCCAAGTTTTCGTCGGATGACGAGGTTGTGGAGGCGGTGCGCGAGTGGCTGTGCACAATGCCACAAATCTTCTTTCAGGACGGAATTACGAAGCTTGTCAAGAGATGGACCAAGTGCATAGAAGTTGAGGGAGATTATGTAGAGAAATGATGTTACTTGTCATCTTGTTTTCACAATAAAAAGTTCCTTTTTAAAAATTTGCCTTTACTTTTTGGCTTACCCTCGTAGAATCAATAATATTACTTTAAACTATCAAACAAACTGAAAAGTAAATGTTTTGTGACGGCAGAGAGGCGAGCGTCTGCTCTCCGGTACCACCTGACGTCCCTCGCTGGCAGAGCTGTTGGGATGCGCGTCGTGAGACGTCCCAATGGTTTCCTAGTTCCGAGCCTCCGGTAGGTGCTCCTGCCTAGTGATCCTGTCCAGACGGAATTTTATTTATTAATTAGTGGCCGTTATAACGGCATGCTCGTACTAGGCCGTTCTAGTACACTATTTGACGAGACCGTTTCCAAGAATCACCTGGACATGGTCGGCACTTGCCAAGGGTTTGCCTGGGTCCTCGCAGCTCGGACGTAAAATTTACATGCAAGTCGCCTTACGGTGTCATCCAAGGAGCGGACACCGAGTCCTCTTCTCAAAAGACGAGAAGGGAACCGATAGGGGGCTTTGATAGGGAGCCGAAGACCCCTATCGAGGACGCTTTGCAATTTTCTTTTATGAACGGTTGCGAGATAACCCCAGACGGGAATAGCGTAGGTAATGATCGGCAACAGGTACGCGTTGACAATCAACTTACCCAGCTTGCGGGTCATAGCCTTGTTGGCGAGTATCGGAAACAGTTGCGCGAGACGAGCGGACGCTCTCTGACGCATCGTCTCAGCGTGGGCACGCCAAGTGAGCCGATGATCAAGGTGGACACCGAGGTATTTAACTTCTCTCGACCAGGGCAGGTACGTTCTACCGAGTCTCACTTGGCCTCGTGGATCTTTCCGGCGCTTTGAGAATAGCACCTCGGAGCTCTTGGTCTCGTTGACGGCAACTTTCCAGCTTTCCGTCCACGTCGCATACGCATCGAGTGCGCGCTGGAGTCGTGGGATAGCCCTGTCAGCGTTCCGATCGGCGGTTTATACCGCCGTGACATTGCAAACAGGGCCATCTGGACTCCAGGCTATCTGGGTGCGTCGTTGACGAACACGGAGAACAGAAGAGGCCCTAGCACGCTACCTTGAGGTACCCCGGCTGTAATGCATCTCTCGGAAGAGACATGGTCATCAATTCTCACGCAGAAAGTCCTCTCCGTCAGAAAGCTAGCAATCTGGGAGCTGGATTTCCTGGAGCTTGAGCAAGAGCCCGTCGTGCCAGACACTATCAAAGGCCTTCTCCACATCTAGGAAACAGGCGACAGTCTGCTCTTTCCGACAGCCGGCGCCCGTGATGTATTCCACCAGTCTCATCAGCTGATGAGTGGTGGAATGCCCCACACGGAAACCGAACTGTTCGGGGACCAGTGCATCGAAGTTTCTTAGATGGTCTAGGACTCTCCGTTGTACAAGACGTTCGAGGACCTTTGACGTGGCCGACAGTAGACTAATGGGCCGGAGGTTGCCGGGACGGGAAGCGTCCTTTCCCTGCTTCGGGATCACTATGACCGTCGCCTTTCGCCATTTCTTGGGAAAATAGGCCAGTCTTAAACACGCGTTGAACAGCGCAACCAAGAAAAGTATTCCTTGCTCCGGGAGTCGAATTAGAGCAGCGTTCGAGACGCCGTCCGGGCCAGGAGCTTTTCTCGGTACTAGTTCAACGAGCCGATCTGACACCTCTTCCCTAGTAATGGGTTCGGGCTCCGCAGTGATCGGAAGAGACAGAAAGTCTTCCACTTCGTTCTCGACTTCTTCATTGAAGTCCCAGTCCATGGGCGGGTTTGGAGCGAATTTACGCTCGAAACACGCGCCCAAGTACCTCGGCCTTCGCCTCCGGGCGAGCCAGGATTTGACCGAAAGGTCCAGCAATGGCTGGGATGCGAGGTCGGCGCCTCTTCCCTACCAAAGCCGACCCTGCCAAAGGTATCCGGTAAGGGCGACTTATGTCCGATCCGTCCCCTGCTTGGGCCACGGCGAGTTCCCAACGGCGTCTCCGGTAGGCCTGCATTTCACTACGTAAAATGCAGGTCGCCCGGTTGTACGCTGCCTTGTCGGCCGGGTCACGGGTCCACTGCCAGCGTCTCCGGAAGCGATTTCTCTCGCAAGTGAGAGCACTCGTCTCCTCTGGGATCCGCTGCCAGTTAGGCGTGACGCCAGGCTTCATCCTGGAAGATGCGTCGATCGCAGATACGACAGCCTCGTCAAACGCGGCAACTGCCTCGTCGACTTAGCGGACGGTTTCAAGTGGTCCCGCCTCTGGCAATCGGTGACTTAACGCCGAGCCATAGCGGGAGTCCAAGACATCGGGAGCCGCGCGGAGTTGTGAGGGGTAGAACGTAGGTTGGGCGGGCCCAATCACCGTCACCCTTCGAGAATCTCCAAACCTGCATAAGCGCTTCCCGTTTGGGGCAGTCAAGCGACTGTTCCAATCGCGATGCTTACAATTCAGTTCGCCGGCCATGATGACCCTCCTGTGTGCATCGGACGCGACCGCTAAATCGGGGTGAAGGAGCTCTTTGTTCGGCGGTTTGTACGCCGATACCACGAGGTCACCGCCCAGAGTGTTCAACATCTCCACAGCGGTGACCTCTAGGTGAGTCATTTGCGGCAAGAGGACGCGGTGATGCTCAAGACTGAGCATCCCCGCGACCGCAGTACCGCCACCAGCAGTGCCCGGTCTGTCGTTTCGATAGCACACATAGTTGGCCAATCGGAACCGGTTCTCAGGGGTCAAGTGGGTCTCACTGAGAAGCACTACGTCGGGTTTGAGTCGAGCCAGTAATTCTTGGAGTTCCTGGATTTTGTTAGCCGAACCGTTGGCGCTCCAGGAAAGAATTGAAATGTATCGTTTGAGGACCCGGTTCATAGAAGTCCTACACAAGTGGCGGCTTCCACCAAAAGCATGAACCTCTCGGTTATGTCAGCAGTCTCCAAGCGGGAGCGGATGGACCTGAAGGTCTGAGCAACTTTGCGGAGGTCAAATTCCGCAAGGAAGTCTTTGACGACCTGGTAGTCGTCAGGTACGGTTTTCGAGGCAGAATGCCCGGAGACTGTTTGCGTGTAAGAGCGCCTAGGCTTTACAATCGAGGGATTGGTGGAAGCCAAGGGTGCAACAGGGCCAGGTGTAGCGCCTTTAGCGGAGGCGCTAGGAAGAGGGACAGATGCGATTGAGTCGGTCTTCTGAACGCGTTGCGCAGACTTTCTGGACTGTGCGGCTGGGTTGGCAGGAGCCCAGGAGCGAGAGCCACGGGGGTTACGATGCCGCTTGATGAAACCGCGGAGGTGGGAGGTCAGCCGAGGCTGCTTCTACAGCAGGAACAGGGTTCTCCGGTGGGGAGGATTGAGTTGTTGTCTCAGGCTACACAACCGAGATGATTTCTTGGAACTGGACAGTCTCACTTTCTGATGTCGCGGAGTTACGGCGCTTTTTCGCCTTAGGTGGGGCAGGGGCTTGGGAAGGAGCCTGAGTTGGGGTTGCCTGTACCACAGGTGATTGCTTCGGGTCTTTGCTTTAGCTTTACTTCTGCTGCTTAGATTTGGCAACAGTGGTGACAGTCACGGCAGCCGTAGTAGGAGGCGAAGGACCTGGCTGCTCGGTTACAGGTCTGGAACCAGCTACCGGATGCCTCGGTGGTGGCAGGGGCCCTTTTGGTTTTCGCCGCTCGAGCTCTTGCTTTTACACAGGGTAGGACCGGTAGTTGGCGGGGTGACTTCCGCCACAGTTGATGCACCGTTTGAAAGCCGGTGCGTCACAATGCTTAGTGAGGTGCGGCAAAGACCACCTCACGCACGCTGGAACATTAGAACAGGTGTCAGTGTGGTGCCCGAAGCGTTGGCACCTGTGACATTGAGGCAGAGCCCCGGGAGCGCGGTTTTTGTTCCACCTTAACGCGGAACCCAAAAAGACGCGTTAGAGAGAGTAGGCTTTTGCCTGCCTCGCTTTTCTCCGCCAGGATGCGGAGAAGTGGACGGTTAGGTCCGGCTGGGGCGTATACCCGATGAACCGAGCGAACTGGATAGCCCAGCTCGCGCAGCTCATCGAGGATTTCCCCGAGGGGTGATTCCACGTCCAAGCCTCTGAGCACGAATGACAGAGGCTTCACGTGCTTGGGGGAGAAGGTGTGGAACTGCAGCTGGGCGGATTCCACGAACGCCATGACATGACGATGCACGTCCATTCAGCGGACAACGATCTTAACTGTGTCGCCCCCAAGGAGCTTCAAGTCGACGTTGGCCGGGGAAAGTCCGGGCGCCGTTATCTGTCGCCGGTAAAAACCGGTGACGTTGCTCACGCCGTGTACGAACACGGGCGGGATGCGACCAGAGGCCGGCGGTGCTTGGGCATCGCCGGACAAAGGTGGCCCCGTGCCGGATTCGCCATCGGCGGGGACAACTTCCATGTCGGACGCCGAGGAAGAGGTTGAGGAGGACCGGTTCCGCCTCGGTTTCTTAACCGGGCGTTCCCGTAGCCCAACCGCCACGAAAGCGTCGGACCCTTAACCGGGCGCCCCCGTGTTCCAATCGCCACTAAAGCGTCGGTCTCGTCACCGGGCAGCGGGACCGTCCGATGATCGACTTTGTCCGTAGCCATTGGCGGAGAACTCGGCGAGTCGCTCGAGTGGGGCAGTGCAGAGGCGAGCGACTGCGTGCTCGTTGACTCGCCCGTACCAGGCATGGCCGTCAACGAGCGGGGGGTTTGCCGGCCAGAGACAACAAGGCCGCCTCTGCCGGTAACCAGGGACATAGGGTCCGGCCCGAACCGGATTTCGACGAGCTGGATGGGAACCCTCAGGCTATCTAACAGAGCTGGGCCAATGACCGGCTTCGTTGAATACCTCTCCTTACCAAGAGAGGTGTCCACCCGCCTCGTTACCCCGGCGATATCCAAGTTCGCTTACCACTGGTGGGGACTTACAAGGATCGTCCGGGGCAGCGCTACCTAAGAGCCTGAGCGTCAGCGATACAGATGCACTGCGCAAAATTAGCTCTGGCAGGCTAGTACTCCTCTTCTACAGGCGAGATGACGTTGCCTGGTCCTTAGAAGGCCCGACGAGACAGATAGAAGAAAAGTTTTACAAGGGAAGACCCAGAACCGAAGTTCTATCTTCATCCCTTGGCCCCCATGGGCGCTGAGTTTACTCTTGAAAACGCTGACTAAGCGCCCGACGTTCTACTGGTCGGTACCCCTTGGAATAGGAGACGTGCAGCTCTATTCCTCCGTGGGGTTCGGGTGTATCCACTATCTAGGATTTGACAGTTCAAGGACATCATCCCCAGGTACGCCTCAAAGAGGCTCCCGCAGCGATGCCACGAAACCGAGACCAAAAACCACCTCGAGTCCAACACCAAATATGGTTGGAGGGCCCGACAATTGCCAGGCCCCCCATACCCGACTGGGGCAAGGGACGGGCGTACCCGCCTCCTGGGGCCCCCCAGCCTCCCGAGGAATCAGTTTAGATTCCTCGTTCCAAGAACGACAAACCTCCCACTGACCAAGGGGCGACTTCGTAGCAAGCTACTAAGTCTACCAGCGGCGGACATTCGGCCAGCCTTCCGAGTCTGCACACCCGGGGGCCTTGGTGGAGCCCATCTGTTGCGCAAACTGCGCCCCGCTACTACCCTCCCGTCCCCATGGTGTGCCCACGTATTTACCCGCCCCCAGACTTACGTCTATTGCAGATTACGCGGCCACACCATTCTATCCCCAGACTCTACAAGCTCAAGCACTGGACGCACATCCCACCCCTAATTAGGATGACCTAATCAGCGTCCACGGTTTACTTCCGGAGTGAATCCCATCCCTACTTACCCCTCAAGGTCCATCCTCTCCCTGCCCTCTCGTTCCCTGCCCAACGACCAAGTCCAGGAGTCCAAGTCTCAACAGCCTCTGCGTTGTCCAAAATCTCTCTGAGGTCCCATCTTACGCCGACATCCATCAATTGCATCCTAAACTGGGCTCGGCTAACTGCTACTTCTTCACAATCATACATAACGTGCTGCGGAGTATCCACCACCCCACAATACTCACACAGATCACTTTCCCTAATTCCAAACCTCTTTAGATATGCGTTAAAATTCCCGTGACCACTAAGAAACTGCACATTGTAATGGGTCAACTCTAGGCGTTTTTTAACTCTATCTTCGACATTCGGCATCAGAAAGTGCGTATTGCGACCTGTTTCTGCAGAATCCCACCTCTCTTGCCACTTCCTCATTCCATCTCTTCTAATGTGGCCCGACGAGACAGCTGTACTTGAGCTAGCTACTTCGTTCACCAGCCAGCTGAGTCTTGGTCTTCTTACTTCTTATTGTTGTTGAAGCAGCAAGCGGGCCAGCAGATGTTGACTGTCCTTAGCGGCGAAGGCAGCAGGGCAGCAGCTGAGAACACAGCGAAAGCTTCCAACATCCAGAAGAAAAGTCCAGAAGATATCCTTGCTAGTGGAGAGCTAGATGCGGAATGGTACCACCTGACGCAGCGAGCCAATCAGGGATCAGCAGCTGAGACTTGACATCTGACGTGTTCGGAGCGAGCGAACCAGCGATCCCGATCAGGGCATAAAAACAGCGCTGCTAGACTCCTTCGTCACAGCGCACTTCACCGCCACGCCATTGGACGCACTTCATCTCCTCTCCTCTCTCGTCATAGGTCTTCTATGAACCGAGCCCTTAAACGAGACCTCTCGCTCGTAGCCTGGAATGTTAACTCCATAGGTTCCAAGCATTCCGACATTCTGGAATTCCTGGCTCGGTTCAAACCCGACGTACTTCTCCTCTCAGAAACCCACCTGACCCCGGCGAACCGGTTTCGATTACCGAATTACGTGGTCTATCGGGATGACCGAGTCGGCCGACAAGGAGGCGGCAGCGCGATCGCGGTGAGGACCTCTATAGGTCATCATCGTGTCGTTTTGCCGCACCGTACTAACCTAGAGGCCACCGTCATTGAGGTCCATGGAGCTCTTGGCGGCGTCCTCGTGGTTTCAGCATACAAGCCCTCTCGCGCTGAACTCCATGTCGGCGACCTGGACGTCATCTTTGATTCCCACCGAAGGGTAATTTTGGCCGGCGATCTGAATTGCAAGCATCCCGTTTGGAATAGCCGCTTAACTACTCCGAACGGGAAGCTCCTGCTCAGATATGTTGAATCGCGCCGGGCGATGGTTGTTGGTCCAGCGCAACCCACGTTCTTTCCGATGCTACCTAACGCGGCTCCCGATGTTCTGGATATCGCGGTTACCCAAGGAATTGTCTGTCCGGTCGAGGTATTCTCGCTTACGGAGCTGACATCCGACCACAACCCCATCTTGGTCCACGTCGCTACCCAGCACGCCTATGCACGGGACGAGAAGAAGGTAATCGATTGGGACCGCTACGGCCCGGCTCTGTGCCGTAGATTGCCGCCAGCGGGCCCACTCGATTCAGTCCGCCTCCTAGACGAAGCAGTAGTGGGAATCGAAGAGGCAATCATCTCGGCAATAGACGTGTCTTCACGAATGCGAGCCGGTTTCACGCCTGACTGCCAACGCATCCCTGAGGAAGTCTCTCTTCTCGCTCGCGAGAGGAATTACTTCCGCAAACGTTGGCAGAGAACCCGTGATCCGGCCGATAAGACAGCATACAATCGGCTCACTGGACGACTGCGTGGCAGTCTGAAAGCGTTCCAACGTAGCTGTTGGGAACTCCGTGTGGCCCGAACGGGGGATGCGGACCCGCAATGTTACCCGTACAGAATACCTTCCATGATGACGGGACGGAGGCGACAACCTCCACTCCCCGCTATCGTTGGGCCGTTCGGACGACTCCTGGGTCGCCCGGAGGAGAAGGCCGAGTTCTTGGGTGCGTGTTTCGAGCGACAGTTCGCTCCCAACCCGCCCATGGACTGGGACTTCGACGAACAAGTCGAGATGGATTTGGAAGACTTTCTATCTCTTCCGATTACGGCGGAGCCCGAACCCATTACTTTGGAAGAGGTCTCAGATTGGCTCGCTGAACTTCAGGCAAGAAAAGCTCCAGGCCCGGACGGTGTCACGAACACCGATCTACGTCTTCTCCAGGAGTCTGGAGTCCAGTTCTTGACCAACTTGTTCAACGCGTATCTAAGACAGGCCTACTTCCCCTAGAAATGACGAAAGGCGACGGTCGTGATCCCGAAGCAGGGAAAGGATGCTTCCCGCCCCGACAACCTCCGGCCCATCAACCTACTTTCCGCTACGTCCAAGGTTTTTGAGCAAGTCGTGTACAAGAACATCAAATTAACTTTGACGTGCTGGTCCCCGAACAGTTCGGCTTCCGTGTGGGGCATTCAACCACTCATCAACTGACGAGAATGGTGGAATACATCACGGACGCCGGGTGCCGGAGAGAACGGACCGTTGGCTGTTTCTTAGATGTTGAAAAAGCCTTCGACAGTGTATGGCATGATGGCCTTTTATTCAAGCTCAGGGAAGTCCAGCTCCCAGATTGCTACCTTCATCTGGTTGCTAACTTTCTGACGGAGAGGACCTTCTGCGTGAGAGTTGGCGATTCAGTCTCTTCCGAGAGACGAATCACAGCCGGCGTCCCTCAAGGTAGTGTTCTTGGCCTCCTTCTGTTCTCAGTCTACGTCAACGACGTGCCGAGACAGCCTGGAGTCCAGGTGGCCCTTTTGCGGACGACACGTCCGTATTTACCGCCGATCGTCATGTGGAAAGAGCCGTTTTACGACTGCAGCGCCAGCTCTACTCGCTCGGGAACTGGACTGAAAATTGGAGAGTGCAACTCAACGCTACCAAAGAGTGTAGCCGTCTAATTCTCAAAGCGACGGAAGTACCCTGTTATGCAGTTACGCATCGGCAGAACGTACTTGCGCTGGTCCAACGAGGTCAAGTACCTTGGAGTTCACCTTGACCTGGCTCACCTGGCGTACCCACGCTCAGACAGTTCATAAGCGAGCATCCGCTCGTCTGAGCTTACTGTTTCCACTCCTGATCAGCTCAGCCATGACCAGGAAATTGGGCAAGATGATCGTCGGAGCGTATTTGCTGCCAGTCCATTACTTACGCTTGCCCGGTTTGGGGCTACCTCGCCGCAATGCATAAAAAGAAGTTGCAGAGCGTCCTCGATAGGGGTCTTCGGCTAGCGCATAAAGTCCCACGTCGCTTTTCATCTCGCCTTCTGAGGAGAGGACTTGGCGTCCGCTTCTTAGACGACACATTCAGGCGGTTTACACGCAAATTTTACGCACGTGCGGCGAGGTTCCCAGACAATCCCTCTTGCGGCTGGGCTGGGTAGGTATCGTATACGTCCAGGTGATTCGTGGAAACACCCTCGGTGTATACTGTGCTAGTGTAGGCTAGCACAACAGCCGATAAATGGCCTGCTACAGAGCACACGCCCTACTTGGGCAGGGCCACGAGGCAGGAGCTCCAGAAGGCAGCTCGGAACTCAGTTCCTGAGCGGTTCGTCTTTGCGACGCACAACCGCACAGCCCAGAGCGTCGAGCGTCGTCCATCGCCACAACACACTTCATCGCCACACCATCGGACGCACTTTCTCGGATGACATCGACGCGGAACCAGCCGGAAGGAACAGCCGAAGAGTAGAATGGATGTTCTTGCATTCTTCGCACTCCTGTACCGCGCCAGCGATGGACGTTGCTGGGCCGGCAGCAGTCCTACGCAACCGATGCCGAAAGAAGAGGAGGACTGCAGTACGCCACGAACAGCGGGCGCAGCCGCCGAACATCTCAGCTCGGCTCGGGCGGAACATCCATCACAGCGTTTTCGCTACACGACCCTTTTTAGGGTCACAAAAATAACTAATAGTTGTACGATTGGCGCCATTTGTCATGCGACAAGCCTTTTGTCCGGTGACAAATGGCGCCCAACCTTTGGCCCCGATCATCGGGCGGATGCTCGATCCAGCCACGCCAGCGAGCTACCAGCCGGCACACAAAATAACATGGCGCCCAATAGACTGGCTACCGTAGAGCATTCAAGACCAGGGGGAGATGTGACAGCAGCGAGGCGAGCGTCTTCTCTCCGGTACCAATGGCGCGGCGCGAGACACCTGACGCAGCGAGCCAATTAAGGATCAGCAGCCGAGACGTGACATCTGACGTGTTCGGAGCGAGCGAATCCGCGATCCCGGTCAGGGCATAAAGACAGCGCCGCTAGAATTTTTTTGCAGTTACGTAAGGTAGGAAACTACCAAGCGATTTACACCATCGAGTCTCTCTTTTACCTTCGAGTAAGAGTCCATTTTTTTTCGAAACTAGGCCCGGACCTAAGCACTGTTACAACTGCCAACGGTACGGCATAGTTCCGTTTTCTGTCACATGCCGACACGCTGCGTGCGCTGCGGTGAGGGTCACCACAAGGACGACTGTCCGCGTGATCGTGACGCTCCCGCCACGTGCGCAAACTGAGACAAAGACCATCCGGCTAGTTCTAAAGCCTGCATCTTTTACTAGACAGACCTGAAAAAAATCTACAAGGTCCCAAAGGCTGCCTGCTCCTACCCCTGTTAGATGTAAGCCCACATCTGCAATCCCGGTGGCCACAACTTCGGCTGTTGTGCTTGCCCCGGCAGCCGCCCCAGCCCCCTCCCTTCTCGGCGTCCTCCGGAACGTCCAGCTATGCGGCTATGGCTGCCTCATCGTCCTCTGGCTCCCAATCGGCCCAATAGCTTAAGCCTGTTGCGCCAAAGAAAGCAAAAACCATCAAATCAGTTTCCAAACAGCAGAAGCCCGCTGCAACTAAGCCAGCATCAACTCCTCAGCCTCAGGAACCTCGGCAGCCCGCACCCAGGCCAAAACCCGACAACGGCGTAATGTTTCGCCAACCCCCGCCCACGCCACAGGCGATCCCGGTGGCGGAAGGGTCTTCGGATCTGACCTTTTCCGAACGCCTGCGTACCTGGGTAGAAACTCTTGTCCCTCAGATCTTGGCTGCCAAGGACATACAGTCTCTTCTGGTCGTCGTTCTTTCTTCAATCATGACACTCCTCCCCGACTCCCATGGCTCAGCCACACCTGGAACGCCAGAGGCGCTGTGGTTCATCGTGCCGAATTGGCCGCCTTCGTCACTGAGCATGACGTTAATGTCATACTCCTCCAAGAAACCTTTCTCACTCCTAGAGTATCCTTCCAGTTTCCGGCGTATGAACATATCGCACAGATCGCCCTTACCAAAATGACCCTCGTCGCCCTAGTGGCGGCACTGTCATCTTGGTCTACAGGCGTATTGCTTATCGTCAACTCCCCCCCCCTGCGACTAGTCGCAATGAGGTGACAGCGGTGGCTCTTTGCGTCGGGGCTCGCGAAGTGCGCCTTATTTCGGCTTACCTCTCCCCCTGGGCGCGTCGGACCGCCGCCGCCAGAGGAGTGGAACGCTCTCCTCGACCACTCACTACCCACTATTGCTGCCGGAGACTTCAACTCCAAGCATCCAACATGGAACAGCCGTGTAACAAACTCGCGTGGCCTCTCGCTCTACTGTTACGTTCAACGTCATCCACAGGTACATGTTCTTGGTCCGTCCTCACCGACCCAGGTTCCCCCGAGGGGACATCCGGATGTCCTTGACATAGTTGTTGTCAAGGACTTGGCCTGTCCTATCACAGTAGATGCCGTGTCAGACCTCTCGTCTGATCACGACCCAGTACTTATCACTGTTCGGCCCCCGTTGGACACACCTTTCCAACCTCCCCGCCGTGTTCAGAGAGTCAACTGGCGCTCTTATCACGATGAACTCCACCGAACAGTGCCATTAGACTCGCCGGCCCCCATCGACACTTCGGCTGATGCGGACCGCCTGGCCAACTATCTACAGGAAGTCGTATCCGCCATGGACAAACACACTTATCGAGTCACTGAGATTAACAGAAGGCCTCAATTACCTGAAGAGGTGCTCCTAGCCATCCGCAAACGGCGCGAGCTCCGCCGTCCATGGCAATGTACCCAGGACCCTGCCGTAAAACGCAGATTTAATGCTCAATCAGACCTCGTCAAGCAGCTCCTGCTTGACGCTTCAGTAGATCGTTAGGACTCATATCTTGAGTCTCTGGAAGTACGGCCCGAATCTGTCTGGCAGGCTGCGAGTCGACTTGTTGCCGAAAAAAGGACCCGCCATCCCCTTAGATCACCGGACGGCATTGTCTACTCTGTGGCAAAGCCGAGGTCTTTGCCGATACCATGGACGAGCAATTCACCGTCCACAGAGGCGTCTGCGATCCTGACCACTCGGCCGTGGTCTCAGGCTTCCTATCTGGATATTTTCCCGCCCTCCAGGTGATACCCAACCCCCGTTCAGCCTGGCTGATGTGGAATCAGCCGTTCGTCGACTGCACCCTAAACGGGCGCCCGGCGAGGATCGTATCGGCCCAGCGGCTCTACAGCACGCACCCCCATCTCTCATCTCGCTAATTCACGAGCTGTTAAATGGATGTCTTCGGTTCAATTATTTCCCCAGCCTGTGGAAACGTGCGAAATTCATCATGATACCCAAACCACACAAGCTGCGTACTCTCCCTGATAACCATCGCCCCATATCTCTATTGTCAGTTATCTCGAAGGTTTTCGAGCGGCTCCTGCATGGTCGGAATGTCCCCCTGCTGGATGATTTCATTTGGCAGGAACAGTTCGGCTTCCGCAGAGAGCACTCGACCACTCTTCAGCTCGTCATAGCCATCACCCAACTGACGGACGCCGTCAACAAAAATCTGTCCACTGTAACAGTAATGCTCGACGTGAGTAAGGCCTTCGATCGAGTCTGGCATGAAGGCCTTCTCTATAAACTGGCCCAAACCCCTCTACCTGCCTCCTTCGTTCATCTTCTGCGGTCGTATCTATGCGATCGCTCCTTTAGGTTATGTTTCGATGGGTCGTACTCATCCAACCGACCGATCGCCGCAGGCGTTCCCCAAGGATCTGTCCTTGGCACCGTTCTGTATCTAGTGTACACGAAAGATCTGCCTGTTTACTTTGGAGTCACTCTCTCGCTATATGCGGATGACGCCATGCATCACTCTAGCTCGGCCAATCTTGGTCATGCCGCTAAAGTGGTGCAACGTCAGCTCGCCATTCTTCCGGACTGGCTAAGGAAATGGCGGGTGGCCGTCAATGCGGAGAAATCCGAAGCGATTGCTTTCTCCCGTCAATTCACTTCCCGATGCCAGCCCCTCTCCCTTAACGGGATCCCTATCGAATGGAAACGGTCCGTGAAATACCTGGGCGTCACTCTTGATCGGCGCCTTAACTTCACTGCCCATGTCTCTCCGTGTCTCCAGAAAGCCCGTGGCGTCAAAGCCAAACTATTTCCTTTTATCTGTAATGATCGAAATTTTAAAAAAATTTTAATTCCTCGATCAAGTGACACGTTCCCACACTCAAGTCGACGGACACAAGCCCAGGTCGTAAATAATGACGAATCGAGGGCACGTCAAACCCGACGACAGAGCGAAGACAAAGAAAAAATGTCTGAGCACTGCACACAATGAGTATTTCAAGGCGTCACTGACAGCTAGCCGTTTGTCAAAATTTACAGCACCCAACAATCTGAAACAAAGACTTCGTCCAGCTGCCGAGTTACACGGAATCGAGATGGAACGCCTGCTGTGGAAGCAAAGTGTAACTGCTCAATTATGAAAGGCTTTACTATGTTACAAAGGAAGTACAGAGCAATTTTAACGGAGAGATAGACAATAGACGTAACTCAATGAATACTGCCAGTGTACCCTGCACAGCGTGAAAACACATCCTTGACAGTTTACTGAAATTTACGACTGAAAAGTAGAATTTCACCGAAATGAAGACAACGAAGGGTTGATAATCGGCGGAACGAACGTCGTGGAACTTAGACAATTAACCAAGACCTGGAGTCTGTTAACAAAAGCTCAGTCAGAACCTTAGGGAAAGTCTAAACAAAGGATAACAGAAGGCCATGAAATTGTCCTAATTTCTTAGAATCTGTGCTACGCTCGTCACATGAAACACTCCGGGGATGACGACGACCAACCAGCATCAAGCATCTTCTAAGAGAGCTCGTGGAGAGAGTAGGAAGGGTTCGGCCGACGAATCGTGAAACAGAGGATGAGATCTACAGAAGGGTAGGAATTTGTACGACCAATCAAGAGTTCGAGAAGGCGTAGAGATCGAAACTTAGACTTATGGGTAAGATGTTCCAATAAAACTGTTTGGCGAAGACGCGGAGCAGGCAGTCAAGTAGTTAATCGAGAGTCAGTAATTTTCAATCGGATAGTCAAGTATTCAATCGAGTAGTCAAGTCGTTCAATCGAACAGTTAGTCGCAGTTAACAGTCAGTCGGTAGTCAAGAGTATGTAGTTAATAGTAGCAGTTGATAGTCGCAATTAATAGTCAGAAGTTAGTGCGTACGATAGACAGACGATTGATTATGTCGACCGACCGGATTCACTAATTTGTAAATTCATAAGTGAACAAAGACATCGGTATAGTCACACTTATACACAATTCTGTGCGGAAATATAAACTATGAGTGCGTACGGGACTTGAAATCTCAACTGACGCGCAAATAATATACTAATTAACATTTAAAGTAGAACAGTGAGTGTCACCTCAAACATTCTCACATCATAACGTATCACCATGTTGAACAATTAGTTGAATAAACTATACCAAACAATTAAGCACGCAGTACGCGATACACCCAAATAGACGGCACAGTTAACCATGTACACAAATATGGCAAACTTTCAGAACAATTCAAGTTAATGACAACATTAACACCTCACTATTTGAACTCCGGACACTCGACATCAGCGGGTTACCACAATACCATACACATGACGGGAGTTGAGATTTAGTGGAGTGAAGTGAAATTATCAGTGCTCTGCGTAACAGTGATTATGATCTTCGACGAATCATCTAGAAAGTGTCTTCTCACGACGACGGAATTGGATAAACACTCTCAAAGATAAGCTTTATGTCTACTTAATCTTAGTAGTATATACTACACTACTGTTCTGTTGCCTCTTTTCAAAGAACTAACCCCAAGAGAATAATTACATATGAGTCATATGAATCATAAAATCTATAAAATAACACTAACGTAATTCGTTATCTGAGAAATAATGAACGCATTTTAGGTAGGAATAAGTATAATTGTTGATTGTTTATTATTCGTGTATGTTTTATATATGTGCATTATTTACTGCATTTGAATGTACCATGTGTTTATGTTTCAGGAAACATCGTATAAATTGAATAATTGTATTTATATCATGTGCTTTAATATGTATGTAATTTGCAGGATATAGTTACTTACTTCAGTAAGATGTGTAATAAATAAGTAGTTAATTTACAGTATTCATGCGTTCATTATTGAAATTTCACCTTTGTTATTGATGTATTTTCATTCTAAGTATTACACTAAAAATCTCATAACTTATGCTAAACATCAATGGATACAATAAACTCGACCATTGAAACGTCTGATTAATAGACTCATAAAATCGTATTTAATCAGACACTGTGTTGAGTCAAATCTGACGAATAGAAATAATTTTAGATATATCAATTTTAACGTATTACATAAATCTTTAATTAATATGATTCATAATTGTTGAGTAATTAATCCGCGCAGATAATTAGCACAGATTAATATTCACTAGATGTAAATGGTTTACACAATTAATTACCACAGATGTAAATTATATTTACACCACTAAATGTAAATGGCTGCACAACGCTTGGCATTAAATGTAAATGGCATCCAGCTTTAGGGCGAGATACATATGAGAAAGTGATAAACTCACATAAAATACCACTAGTCCCATTTACTAAATGTAAATCATTTATATCACGATTAGCATAATAAATAAACCCCATTTATGCTAACTATAAATGGCGCCCATCGCATGGCAAAAGAGAGCAGACAGTAGTATTTAGACTAATTACAATAATATAGTACGTAAGACATTATTAAATAAGTGTAAGGTTAGCTTGACTGGTAAATGATAACGCGAAGCAAGGCGAAAATGGCTAGCGGTAGTTCTGATAGCATGGACTTTGACGTTAACAACCAGTTAGGCGCACCCGACACCAACGAAGAAAACTCATCAGTCGTCGAACCAAATATGACGGAGGAGACGTCAGAGGCCAGAGCGCGGGGACAGGAGTCACAGCAACCACAAGAGTCCCAGCAATCACATGAAGAGGCATCGCTACGTTCATTGTTGATGGACTTCATGCGCACGAATAATGAAAGCTTCAAGATGATGAATCAGAAATTCGATCAGAAATTCGATCAACATAAAGAAGAAATTAAAGAAGAAATCAACCAGAAATTCAATCAAATTAATGAAAATTTTAATAGTCATAAGGAGGACGTCAAGCGACAAATGGACGAACAGCTCGCGCTTATACGATCAGAAATGCGTGACCATAAGACCAGTTGCGACGATAAGATAAGTGAAGTCCTAAAGAAACAAGAGGATGCTACAAAAGGAATAAAAGATGACACCAATAAGAAGTTTGAAGAAGTGTGGGAAGCCCGAGAGTCGGACCACCAAGAACTCAAAAGCCTGGCACAGACCACACAATCTAGTATCAAGAAAGTCCATAACAAGCTAGATCTACACATCAATGGTAATCAGAAGAAGAAGGAAGAACTGAAGACCGAATTATACCACACGCTTCGACAGCAGCAGCAAGAGATAGGTGAAGCCAACCACACATTGCAACAGAAAATCGAGGAAGTAGACGGCCGACAAAGGACGACCGAACAGAAGCTCGACGAGAACGTCAAAGAGAAAACAACCCACATCCAGGAACTCAGGTGTCAAGTAGAGAGACTGCGGCGACAGATCACCGATGGGGAGTCTGGGCATCACAGAATAGTAAACGGACAAATACAGATTGAATTGAAATATGACGGAACCGACAGATTCCCGATGGAGTTCCTAAAGGAGTTGTCGGAGTTTCAAGAATCCTATTACCCGAGCAGCGACATCAGGTGGATCGGCAAACACCTAGAGAAGGACGCAAGCATATGGTGGCGTGTGATCCGGGACCAGATAAGTACCTTCGAAGAATTCAAGGAGGCGTTCACACTGAAGTACTGGGGGTTGGAACGACAGGACATTATCCGCGACAACCTTGAGTACGGCAGGTTTGAATGGCAGGGACCCGTCACAGCTATACAGTACGTCGAGAGGATTCTTTTGGAAAGTCGTCAGTTAACCCCAGCGTTGACCGACCGCCAACTGATAAGGAAAATTTCGAGGCACTTTGGAAGGGACTTGCAGATCGCCGTTATAACACGCGGGATCGTCACCATACCCAATTTCGAGGCCTTGATCACTGAATACACTAGCATTCCATCAAGCCACGCAGGAAGTAGACGTGCGCAATATAAGATAACGAACGAAAGGGAAGCCGGAACTGTCGATCGTCCCAGTGGTAACTTTGTCAACAAGAACGAGAGTGAAAGGAAACCAGTTTGGCAAGGACGGGCGCACGGCGGTAACCGTTACGAGGGTAAATCACACGGAGTAGTAAACACCGTTGAGTACCTGAACTCCAAACCGGGTACAAGCCAGGCAAGCGACGACAGTAATTCTAGGTCGAACAATGACCAAAGCAACAACAAAAAAAACACCCCTACACAGCGAACGACATAGTTTTTGACGACAACAAAAACAACCCCACCAATAATGTCAATATCCTGGTACCTGACTTAAGAGACGACCAACTGAATGAATATGACGAGGACGTCACGAAACAAATATTAAAATGTCCTGAAATAATCATACAATTTAATAATAACATTAAAGTTTTAGCACTTGTCGACACCGGCTCAGTTATTAATGGGTTGTCAGAAGAATGGTTCAACGCAAACAAAAGGGACATTGAACCATATGAAATTTTACCCATGACAAACTCTCTAATCATTAGTGCTGTTGGGAACAAGTCCAAGTTAATTAGAAAACAAATACTGTGCGACATAGAAATTGACGGGATCAAAAATGAGTGTGTCTTTCTAATAATACCTGACCTTATTAAACACTGTATATTAGGGATAAGTTTTTTACAGGAGGTAGGATGTCGTATCGACATTGGCAGCAAGAAAATAGAAATAGTGAATGCGGCTGATGAAGAGGTGCACGCCGTACCCATCATGAACATGGAACTAATTGATAATGGAGAAGAAGAAGAAGAAATCTTGAGGTGCATCGACGAGAAGATATCAAACATGGACTGTCAAGACGAGGAGATATTGGGAAATTTGAAGGGAATACTTGTTAAGAATAGAAGAGTGTTTAGGGAATGCCCGGGAAGAATAGACGGATATGAGCATGAGTTTCAAGTTACGGACAGTACGCCCTACTTTCAACGGGGTTGGCCTGTACCACTTGCTTATCAGAAGAAAGTAAAGGACGAGATAGATAGGATGCTGCGATACGGTGTGATTGAACGTTGTACAAGCCCGTTCATAAATCCACTCGTAACAGTCATAAAAAGAGATGGAAGGGTCCGTCTATGCCTGGATGCAAGAAAGATAAACGGCGTTACTATTCCCGACTATGAAGGCGTTTCTCCAATAAATGAAATCTTGGCAAGATGCAGCGAGATGCGATATCTGTCTACTGTCGATTTGTCGAGCAGCTTTTGGCAAGTACCTTTGAAGAAAGAGTGCAGGAAGTATACCGCGTTCATGTATGAGGGAAGGTGCTACCAATTCACCGTTACACCATTCGGCCTTAGTACCAGTTCAGCGGCACTAACACGCGGATTGGATACGGTCTTAAATGAAGATGTTAAGAAAAACACATTAATATACGTGGACGATTGTCTATGCTATTCTGACGATGTTAAAACACACTTAGAACATTTAGAGGCATTATTAAATAATCTTAACGAAAATAACTTAACCGTCAACTTAAATAAGTCACAGTTTTTCAGGAAAGAAATATCGTATCTTGGATACCAACTAACAACACGCGGCATCCAAGCTACGGAAGAGAAAGTGAAAGCCATTATGGACTTCCCTAAACCCAAGAACCAGAAACAGTTAAAGGGTTTCCTAGGCCTCACTAACTTTTATAACCGTTTTACTAGCAAATATGCGGAGACAACACAACCCCTCCATAAATTATTGAAGAAGAATCACAAATTTGTATGGACGAATGAATTAAACGACTGCTTTGACAGAGTCAAAAATCTATTTATTGACGCTGTAGTTTTAAGATTTCCGCGCCCAGACCAGAGGTATTATATACAGTGTGATGCGAGTGATTACGCATACGGAGGACAACTTTACCAGCTCGATGAAGACGGGGAGATCGGCGTAATCGCCTTCACTAGTAAGACATTCAAGGGTGCTGAGCGGAACTATTATACTACGGAAAAAGAGCTTTTAAGTATTGTCCGATGCTTAGAAAAATTCCGAATATACGTTCTCGGACAACCATTAACGATCATCACCGACAAAAAGGCGTTGACATTCTTAAACAAATGCCATCTAAATAATTCTCGGATTACACGATGGATTCTTGCAGTGCAGGAGTATAAATTCGATATAATTCATTCCAAGGGTAAGGAAAACATCGTAGCCGACATTTTAAGTAGATATCCACACAATACAAAATTAGAAGAGATTCATGACAACACCCATGAATATTTAGTTAACCACATAACCGTAAAAATGAGACTTGAGGTGCGTAAGTTAATCCAAAATATCGGAAAGCACCAGATGGAAGACGATAAGCTAAAAGCGATCATCACTAGATTTAAGGAGGGAAATATAGACCCTAAATTAACTAAATTTTATAAATATGTTAACGATAAGTTGTATAGACGACAGCGGAATGAATGGAAGCTGTATGTTCCTAGCAACATATCTGGGGACATAATTGCTGAAATCCATCATATGTTCGGTCATTTAGGAACAAAAAGGTGTATTAAAATGATCCAGGAACATTTCACATTCGACCGGATGTCAAAGAAAATAAAAACATATATAAAAACCTGTGACCTATGCCAGAAGTGCAAAGACACCAACAACAGAGAGCTATTTGGTGGCACACGCGCTGTGATACCTACGGCCAAAGGAGACCTGGTAAGCGCAGATTATTATGGACCCCTACCGACAGGAACGGGTGGAGTCAAATATTTATTGGTCATAGTGAATAATTTCACGAAATATGTCAAGTTATTCACCCTCCGGAGAGCAACAACCACTACGACGTTGCGGAGGATAAAAACGTATTGCGAACTATTTGGACGTCCGCGGACCATTTTGACGGACAACGGAACACAGTTCACATCCAAGAGATGGGTCAACGGTCTAAAGGAGTTGGACATACAACCAAAGTTTACTGCAATACGTAATCCATGTACCAACCTTGCCGAACGGATTAACCGGCAACTGGGAAACTTATTTCGCATTTTCATAAGTGACCAACACACTAAATGGTCCCAATACGTGAAAACGATTGAAGCGTGTCTAAACGAGGTGTACCACGAGACGATCGAAATAACCCCTCACGAAGCACACCTCGGCACGAGACCTACACGAGCATGGGAGCAATGCTTGGACAAAGGAGTCATTAGCAGCGAAGGAAAACGCGAAAACAATATATTTGTAAAGATAAAGGAGAAGCGAGAGAAACACGCGAAACGCTGTAATGAGAAGAAGAAAATCACAAAATTTGCGATTGGCGACAAGGTTCTGGTGAGAGCATTCCACCAATCCGACGCTGCGTCAAAGAGAATTGACAAGTTCTTCGAACTTTTCGCAGGACCATATAAAATCAACCGCATCATCGGCGAGGCCACATATGAGCTCGTGGAGTGCGATAGCGGGAAGACGAGAGGAAAATTTAATATACGGCAAATTAAGGCGTATCATGAGCCAGCGAACGGAAGTATAGATAACACGAGTGGTAGCGACGACTCCCGGCGACCAGCAGAAGACATAGTTTAGGTAATTTGCTCGCGCGGCCAGTCCAGCTAACCAAATAATGATATGCATTTTACTTGTTGTGTTTAGTCTGTATTTCAATGCTAACTGTGTTTGTGATCAGCACATAATTGTCATTCGTTATGTTAATTAGACGTATAAATACCAACATATACAGAAAGTGATTTGTGAAATGTACCATGTGTCAGAAGGACAGTGTAATACTATGACACAGGACACCAAAGACGTTAATAATTATGAATAATAACTTGTTAAAATGTAGAGACTCGAATAATTTGTTTATGTAAATAATAATTCAAAATGGACGATTGTTTTATAACTTTAAGAGTATGCATCACGAAGTATGCTGATTCCTTAACTATTTAATTAATATGTATGTTTCTTTTACCAATGTAATCATTTATAACATGTTACGAATTGACCATATGTATATATTTGTTAGTATCAACTGTATTCTAGAGACAGTAATGACAAGTTTAAAAGTATTTTATTGCTATATAGGTCATCGACATAAGATCGATTAATATAATGGGTAGCTAATCTACAGCTTATCTAATACATTGTGTATAAAGAATAACGAGACAAACTGTCAAATGGACAAACGTCCATGTCTTAAATTCAATTATTTACTCGAAATCGTATTGTACAGTCCGCATATGGACAGACAAAGTGTAAAAATGCGTTCATTCACTCAGATGTGCGGCAATAAATTCATATGACCATATAAAACATTAAGATGGGGAATAACAATTAATTGCTTCCTATGAGAGATAGATGTCAGTCAACCATGTCCATTCCGAAGCAGACATCCACGACTGGGACAGAGCGCAGAAATTGGATCAGATGTCTCCCGAAGTCCAACATCCAATCCAATTTGGGGACAATGTAATGATCGAAATTTTAAAAAAATTTTAATTCCTCGATCAAGTGACACGTTCCCACACTCAAGTCGACGGACACAAGCCCAGGTCGTAAATAATGACGAATCGAGGGCACGTCAAACCCGACGACAGAGCGAAGACAAAGAAAAAATGTCTGAGCACTGCACACAATGAGTATTTCAAGGCGTCACTGACAGCTAGCCGTTTGTCAAAATTTACAGCACCCAACAATCTGAAACAAAGACTTCGTCCAGCTGCCGAGTTACACGGAATCGAGATGGAACGCCTGCTGTGGAAGCAAAGTGTAACTGCTCAATTATGAAAGGCTTTACTATGTTACAAAGGAAGTACAGAGCAATTTTAACGGAGAGATAGACAATAGACGTAACTCAGTGAATACTGCCAGTGTACCCTGCACAGCGTGAAAACACATCCTTGACAGTTTACTGAAATTTACGACTGAAAAGTAGAATTTCACCGAAATGAAGACAACGAAGGGTTGATAATCGGCGGAACGAACGTCGTGGACTTAGACAATTAACCAAGACCTGGAGTCTGTTAACAAAAGCTCAGTCAGAACCTTAGGGAAAGTCTAAACAAAGGATAACAGAAGGCCATGAAATTGTCCTAATTTCTTAGAATCTGTGCTACGCTCGTCACATGAAACACTCCGGGGATGACGACGACCAACCAGCATCAAGCATCTTCTAAGAGAGCTCGTGGAGAGAGTAGGAAGGGTTCGGCCGACGAATCGTGAAACAGAGGATGAGATCTACAGAAGGGTAGGAATTTGTACGACCAATCAAGAGTTCGAGAAGGCGTAGAGATCGAAACTTAGACTTATGGGTAAGATGTTCCAATAAAACTGTTTGGCGAAGACGCGGAGCAGGCAGTCAAGTAGTTAATCGAGAGTCAGTAATTTTCAATCGGATAGTCAAGTATTCAATCGAGTAGTCAAGTCGTTCAATCGAACAGTTAGTCGCAGTTAACAGTCAGTCGGTAGTCAAGAGTATGTAGTTAATAGTAGCAGTTGATAGTCGCAATTAATAGTCAGAAGTTAGTGCGTACGATAGACAGACGATTGATTATGTCGACCGACCGGATTCACTAATTTGTAAATTCATAAGTGAACAAAGACATCGGTATAGTCACACTTATACACAATTCTGTGCGGAAATATAAACTATGAGTGCGTACGGGACTTGAAATCTCAACTGACGCGCAAATAATATACTAATTAACATTTAAAGTAGAACAGTGAGTGTCACCTCAAACATTCTCACATCATAACGTATCACCATGTTGAACAATTAGTTGAATAAACTATACCAAACAATTAAGCACGCAGTACGCGATACACCCAAATAGACGGCACAGTTAACCATGTACACAAATATGGCAAACTTTCAGAACAATTCAAGTTAATGACAACATTAACACCTCACTATTTGAACTCCGGACACTCGACATCAGCGGGTTACCACAATACCATACACATGACGGGAGTTGAGATTTAGTGGAGTGAAGTGAAATTATCAGTGCTCTGCGTAACAGTGATTATGATCTTCGACGAATCATCTAGAAAGTGTCTTCTCACGACGACGGAATTGGATAAACACTCTCAAAGATAAGCTTTATGTCTACTTAATCTTAGTAGTATATACTACACTACTGTTCTGTTGCCTCTTTTCAAAGAACTAACCCCAAGAGAATAATTACATATGAGTCATATGAATCATAAAATCTATAAAATAACACTAACGTAATTCGTTATCTGAGAAATAATGAACGCATTTTAGGTAGGAATAAGTATAATTGTTGATTGTTTATTATTCGTGTATGTTTTATATATGTGCATTATTTACTGCATTTGAATGTACCATGTGTTTATGTTTCAGGAAACATCGTATAAATTGAATAATTGTATTTATATCATGTGCTTTAATATGTATGTAATTTGCAGGATATAGTTACTTACTTCAGTAAGATGTGTAATAAATAAGTAGTTAATTTACAGTATTCATGCGTTCATTATTGAAATTTCACCTTTGTTATTGATGTATTTTCATTCTAAGTATTACACTAAAAATCTCATAACTTATGCTAAACATCAATGGATACAATAAACTCGACCATTGAAACGTCTGATTAATAGACTCATAAAATCGTATTTAATCAGACACTGTGTTGAGTCAAATCTGACGAATAGAAATAATTTTAGATATATCAATTTTAACGTATTACATAAATCTTTAATTAATATGATTCATAATTGTTGAGTAATTAATCCGCGCAGATAATTAGCACAGATTAATATTCACTAGATGTAAATGGTTTACACAATTAATTACCACAGATGTAAATTATATTTACACCACTAAATGTAAATGGCTGCACAACGCTTGGCATTAAATGTAAATGGCATCCAGCTTTAGGGCGAGATACATATGAGAAAGTGATAAACTCACATAAAATACCACTAGTCCCATTTACTAAATGTAAATCATTTATATCACGATTAGCATAATAAATAAACCCCATTTATGCTAACTATATATCTCACATCGGAGTTCAGTGCCTTTGCGCGCTAAACTCAGCATCTACTTGCTCTTTCTTAGAGCAATCCTTACGTACGCAGCGCCCTCATATTGGTTCCTGTTACGACCCTACATTGTTGCGCGCTTGGAAACTTTCCAATCTCGCACCCTCCGGTATAACTCCAACTCTCTCTGGTATGTCAGGAGTGATCTTATCAGACGAGGGTTGAAGGTTCCTTCTGTAGATGAGTTGTGCGATCTCTTGCGCTCAAACTCTTCACTCGTGCCTCTACCCTCACCTCCGCCGCCTTAGTGCAGACGAGGACGGCCCACCTCCTAGAAAACTTAGAGACGACCTCGACCTCTGCTCGACGACCCCCCATAGACATATCAGCAAACATCTGCTCCTCACCCCCGCCCTTCCGGCGCCTGACTCTCAACTCTTCACCATCCTAATCATGTAAGTGACACTCCTTCTCGTCCCCACAGCTAACAAGTGAAAGCCTCTCGTCAAAACCCTTCCTCTCCAAGTAAAAAAAAAAATTCCAGCCATTGCGAATCGCTCCGCGGTTTTGCAATACATTACCAGCTTCCATCCCTCCTAGAAGGAGGGCTCTATCCTTATTCTAGCGCAAGGCTACCAAGTATTTACGCATCAGGCAGTCATCGGGTTTACCCGGACACTGCAACCACTGGGGCACGTCCAGCAGCTGCCCTACGATTGGATTGGATTTTTTTCGCACTCCATCGCCACAGCGCACTTCATCGCCACGCCATCGGACGCACTTCATCTCCTCTCCTCTCTCGGACGACATCGAGGCGGAGCCAGCCGGAAGGAACAGCCGAAGAGTAGAACGGACGTTCTTGCATTCTTCGCACTCCTGTACCGCGCCAGCGATGGACGTCGCTGGGCCGGCAGCGGACTCGACGCAACCGATGCCGAAAGAAGAGGAGGACTGCAGTACGACACGAACAGCGGGCGCAGCCACCGAACATCTCAGCGCGGCTCGGGCGGAACATCCATGACAGCGTTCGTTTTCGCCATACGGGCCTTTTCAAGGTCACCAAAATAACTAATAGTTGTACGATTGGCGCCATTTGTCATGCGACAAGCCTTTTGTCCGGTGACAGTTTATATAAATATCCATTTGACGCTTGGAGTGGTGGACACGCGCAGTCCAACTTCAGTCTGCAAATACAAAACTTTTGTACATATATGCGGCTAGAATACGCTAAGATGAATATTGTTACATGACATTTTTCCATGCATCTTGTTGACAGAAATATACTTTACTACTCCTACCAAAAGTACCAAGAAACATGATAGTTTTGTTTCAAGAACTAATTATTTAACTACTTAGTTAAATACTATTTATTTCTTTTATTATTTAATTAATGTTAACTAAGACTCTAATAATTATGTTTATTAAAGTTAAATAAATGTTAATAATAGTTATGTAAGGAGGACAATGTTTTGGAAACTATTTACAGTGTTTTGTTATGTTTATAAAACTGGATTGTATACCTTAGGTTAATAAGAATTGTCATAGGTTACTAATAGTTATTAGTAAATAATTTTGCTATATTGATTAATATTATATGTAGTAATATTAATAACACAAATGTTAATATTAATAGGAGAGTACCAAAATAATAGTAATAGAGATTTGTAAATCTAGGCATGTTAAGCATAGATAGTTAAGGGATTTGGAATAAGAATTTATATTAAAATTAGAATAAACAATGTCAGGTTAAGTTATATTATTACTGATTGTGTCCAATAGTTTTAGTAAAGTGAAGAGTACAAGAAGAACTAATAATAAATAATTTTGGAACAAATAATTAAAAGTGTAAAATGGTAACTCAAGAAATATTTAATGGAAGATGAGCAAGAGTGGTATCAAAATATCAGTGTTCCATCAGAAACTCAAAGATACCAATAAATTGAAGATCAAAGATCTTATAAAAAAGTTATAACAGTTTAAAGAAAATGAAAGGTAAAATATTAGAAGTTTGTTTATGTTGAGGCTCAGAGAGCACCATAGTAACATCAAATGTTACATTTCACACCAATGAAAGCTAAGATAGGCCTTAGCAACTAAAATGTTATAAATTGAATAAAGGGGAGTGCATTATTAGCAGGCCCGCCGTCAGGGGGGCAGGGGGGACAAAATCCCCGGGGCCCGGCCTTCCGAGGGGCCCGATTTAAATAACAGTTGACTAAAAAAATGTATACAGTAAAAACGTTTGTTGAACAAATATATGCAAATAAAAAAATCATTTCAATCTATAATGAATAATATCACGTAATTTAATCATACACGGAAAACCCGGAGCACTGTAAATACAAGTGAGCCTCTCGTGGTAAGAAACAAGAAACGATGTCTGCGACGTTGCTAACGCTATCACCGATTTTTTCCGGTGAATTCAACTGTTGGCCCTGAACATAAACACGAAAATGTGTTTACGCCGGCCGGGCGCTACGAAATATTTCGTGTTAATGTTCAATGCCAACGCTGTCACTCTCTCTTCTCTCTACAAGTCTAGTAGTCTACTACCCTACACAAACAATCCTTCTCAGTTCCTTTTGTGCTGTTCAAAGTGTTGAATGTAACAGGTCATTTTTCTAGAAGTGGACTAATGAATTATTTATTATTAATCAATTGTGTGAATAGTAAATGTGAATTTGTGTGGCGGCCCAGAAGTGAAATATCTTTTAACGAAGTTCAAATAAGGTGAGTTTGTTTAAAGCTACTGGTGCATTTGATTTTACTTTAATTTAAATAAAGATACGAGACAGAATTCTCCTTATTCAATTCTAAGAACATGAATTAATTTACATCATTTAGGAATTTTAAAGTAGACCCTCCCGTATTAAATTATGTTTTATTGCGGACTGCTGTTAAGAACGTAAATTGTAGATATCACTTCATTTAATTTCACTTTAACAAATAATGCATTTTATCATATAATTATAGCTATCTCAGACAACCGATTCATTAAATAAATATTGTCAGTAGGCCTATATAACGGCTGTATACTATCTTTTATAACTTCTGTATACTATCGCCATTATAACCTCGGGAGCCCGGTTAATTGACGTCGGTCAATTAAACAGGCTGCCATAATATTCACAAAATATATATATTTAATTAAAATACAACGTAACAAAACACTTAACTGGAACCTGTGAATTAAGGAATATTAGATTCGTGTTGCCAAATTAATTCACGCATGTTTACGTCCATGACATCTCTTTATTTACATACCTAGTAATTAGCATAAAAGAAAATGAGTTACTGTCTTGTTATTAAAAATTAATTAGGCTTGTGATTTGTATAGTTAAAACATACATATATATACTTAACCTACTTTTCGTTTACTCTATTTCGTTCAACTGATTAGTTAACTATATTAAAAAAATAATAACTGCATAATGTATTCATTAATCAACTTGGTTAATTATTTATAAAACTTTGGTAATTCATACCCTCGGATCCGAGATATATCCTTTCTTTATATTAAAGTTAAACAATTTACTTTTGCTGCCATTTGAAGAATGAGTTATTAGTATTAGCATGTTATAGTCATTAAAGTGATGTTAAATACATCATATTGTTTATTACAAAGTTACAATGGTAATTTAATTCGGCCAGTCTTTTGTATAATTATATTAATTTTATTTTGGTGTCAATTGTCTTTCATATTTTTATTAAGTAATTTCTGAACTACAGAAGTTTGACTTCTGTATCACCTGTATGTACCATCCTCGGCGAATCGGGGTTGTCTGTAGTAAACGGTGGCTCAGCGGCTTCTGGTCTATCCTGGAGACTGAAGAAGGTGTAATAATGGAAGGTGTGGTTTTCTCTTTTCCCAAGGTTTATGAGATTCTGGTGCTGGCGGTGGTGAGAAACTTTCACTTGAACTCACTTACTTCGGTTTTCCGCACTTTTTACTTATAGTTAAACTGTTACATATACTGTGATCTCTATCACGTTGACGTGATATTAAATCAACTGCAGAGATGTCATAAACACACACTTAAAACGCATCAAAGATGTTAAACATATTGAAATTACTGATAATTATTGCTATTAGCTTTACTAAGCATTAGCTTAAAGAAACTAAGAGAGTGAACGACATATTCTTTCATTCTCTATAATTTTGTAGTTACTGCCTACATTTTCAACTGTACTGTTCTCGCTGCGGAGTCTGATTTACAACTAACTTTGGGGCGCGCACCGCTGGCTTAGCGAAGTGCTTGTCCGCGCGTGTTGTTATTTACCGGCGCGATAAATAGTTCTTAATTTATTAATTATTATTTTTACTTATTTTAAATTGCTGGTTTATTACGTCTCTCTATAATTTAATACTCGCTGAAGAAACAGGAGGTGGTTTACATATTTATTTGTTTAACATTATTTAGTTTTCTATTTATTTCATATTTATATCATAGGGAGGGAAATTATGTAGTTTCATTTAGGATTATATTATTTTTACCTTTTTTTTATTTTGTGCTATTTAACCCTATTAAATCGTCACATTCTCCTCCACTTAAAGAAGACACTGGGTCGGTAACCGATGTGTATTCAACGGGGAAATAGCTAAAAATTACTATGGGAATTTTGTACGAGCTTCCGTGTGAAATCCCCTTTCTCTCTTTTCGTGATTCACTCATGTGATAATCGAATTATTATCAATTCAATTTTTTTTTATTTTATTTTTTTTATTTTTTTTTATCTAAAGATACAATACTATACTATCTCTAAAATGTATCTTAATACTACTACTTAATACTGCTACTTAATACTACTACCGGTTTTTTCGTTTAGCTTTATCTAACTCGTTTAGTGGAGTTATTCTACACAGAGTATGTTTTTCATACTTACTGCGTTTCCTTTCCTTTTTTAATTGTTCGTCGACAATTTTATCTTAGTACTGTATTTTTCTGTGGTAACGTTACCTTTATTTGTCAGTTGACTTTACATATCGCTTTTATTTATTTTTGGTGAATAAGATCTAAGGTTGATCAGGCCTCATTCTTATTCATACCTTACGATTTTGTAATTAAGTATGGTTTACAGTGACTTAATTACAATATAGAAAATATACTTCGTAGTACATTATTGTTTTTTACTTCATTTCTTTCTTCGCTCACTAGCAGAACAATTTCCGTGATAATATTTTATCTGGGAAACATGACTTCTTCGTACATAATTATCCGTAGTGGGGTCATACAGTGCTACGGTTACAGGCGTTAAATATTTGTGAATCCTGTAAGGGCCACACCATCGGTAAGATAGCTTGGAGGTGGTCTTATCAACTGCACTATTCGTCGGATGAGTTTGGTACATCACTAGGTCTCCGACTTGATACTTAATTTATTTACTATCACGCTCGTGATATTTTCGCGATTTTCTTAAGTTTACTCTCAGCTTTGCGCGAGCTTCGTTCCATATTTTTTTTAATTTTTAACACTGATTTCGCTGGGTAGCAATTCATGTATTTTCCACTTTGTGGATAATGGGTGATTTGGTTTATATTTGTACAACAAATCAAAGGGTGTAGATTTATGTCCTTCGTGATATGCTGAGTTGAAAGCAAATTGGATCCAGGATAGGTTCTGGTCCCATGATGTCTGGTCGTTTGCATGATAGGCTATTGAAGCGGATTTTAAGTTTCGCAAATACCTTTCAGCGATATTACCTTGTGGACGGTACTCTGTAACAGTTATATGGTCTATGCCTAGTCTGAAACACATGTCCTTGAATTCTTTGGACTTAAACTGAGGTCCGTTATCTGACACTAGGTGTACTGGTGTACCAAAGTCTTTAAATAATCTCTCTTGTAAAATTTTCACTGTGGTTGATGCTAATGCTCGTCGCATGGGATACATCCAGACGAATTTGGTAAATGAATCTATGCAAATGAGTAGCATGGTGTTACCGGATTTTGAACGTGGATAAGGGTCGGAAAAGTCTATGTAAATTTTTGAAAAGGGTGTCGTGGGAGTCTCGGAGATTAATTTACCAATGTGGCTGTTTCTCGCGGGTTTGCTGAGTGCACACAATTTACACTCTTTTACGAACTTAGCTATCTCGCTGTTCATATTTCCCCAATGATATTCTTTTCTAATACGATGTATGGTTTTATTAATACCCATATGAGCTCCAATGGTGGATGCGTGGTAGTATTGCATAAGCATTGGTTTAATAATGTCCGGGGCAATTATTCTCAAGGATTTTCCATTTGCTAGTTTATAACATAATACTCTCTTACTCAATATATATTTATCTGAAGTATTTCCTTTATTGATCTGTTCTATTATTTTACTTAAGGAAGGATCTTGTTGTTGATACTGGGCTATGTCAGTAAATGCCAGTGGGAATTCAGTATTAGGGTATTTATTATTGATGTTTCACCTCTTTCATTATGTTCGGATTCCTTACTCGGCTGCTGGAACATACGGGATAGTGTATCGGCTACTACATTTTGGGTGCCACGAATGTGTTGTACTTTAAACTTGTAACAATTTAATCTCAATACCCATCTTCCGATACGACCTAACTGTTTAGGGTGATTTAATAACCATGATAAAGCTTGATTATCCGTTTCTAACAGAAATTCTTTATGTTCTAAAATGGCTTGAATTTCTCGAATGCGAATACTACGGCTAAACATTCTAATTCGTATGCGGAGAATTTCTTTTCCTGATCGGTTAGGGTTCGCGAGGCATAACTGATCGGTAATCTAGTTATCTACTTCCTGATATATGACTGCTCCTAGGGCTACACTTGAACTATCTGTCTGTACGATAAATGGTTTCGTGAAATCGGCCAGTTGTAATACTGGAGGTTGTATTATACTTTCTTTCAGGTTGTCGAATGCTGTTTGATGTTGAGAGGTCCATTCAAATTTTACTCCTTTTTTTCTTAACGCATTTAAGGGTGCTGCTATATCAGCTAGGTGTGGAATATACTTGTGGAAGTAACTTATCATTCCCAAAAATCGGGCTATTCCTTTCGTATCACGTGGTGGTAAAAATTCTGATTGCACGGGTGCGTTCTGGGTCTATGCTTACTTTTCCGTCGGCAGATACTATGTGACCTAAAAATGAGAATTGGTTAACGGCAAAATTTACTTTACTTGGGTTCACGGTTAATCCGGCTTTCTTTAGTCGGGATAAGATTTCGCGTAAATGATGAAGATGTTGTTCCATGGATTCGCTGTAAATTACTATGTCATCTAGGTAGTGGTATACGAATTTAAATTTTACGTCGTGGAATATTTTTTCTAACAATCGACTACAAACAGGGGTTCCTTGGGAGATTCCAAAGGGTACTCTTGTAAATTGGTACAGGCTGAACGGGACTGCGAAGGCGGTTAGATGTTTGGATTCTTCCGATAATGGTATTTGGTGGAATGCTTGATTGAGATCCATTATGGTGAAAACTTTAGCTTTTGTAAAATAGTGGAAGGCGCTGTGGATGTCGGGGAGCGGTATGGACTCGAATTCTATCTTTTTATTTAATTGTCTATAGTCAACGACTAATCTATGTTTATCAGTGCCTTTGGGTACTAGGAACGCGGGTGATGAATACGGGGAAGTGGAAGGTTCTATAACTTGTTGTTCTAACAATTTATTGATTTGATTTTTCATGATTTCCATTTTTGGAGGAGATAACTTATATGGATGCAGTCGGATTACTTTATTATCGTTCAGGTTGATCTTGTACTCTATTAGATTCGTTAAACCTAACTTTGGGGTTAGAACGGTGGAAAATTCTTTTATTAGATTTTGTATTTTTTGTTTATCTCTACTCTCTAAATGATCTAGTGCAGGTTCGTGGTGTACTACGTGCGTTGCGGATGTTTCTGTACCTTTACTGTTACTTACTTCGAAGTCAAAATTATATATTTGGGTACGGTCGAATCTAAAATAATACTTCTTATCGTACATGTCAAGAATTATACCTGTTTTACTGATGAAGTCCGCTCCTAATATTAATTTTGGTCCTAACTCTTCAGATACTAATACTGCAAAATACCATGTTAAATTTTTAATTTTTAGTTTGATAGTAACGCTGAGTTTTATTGTTAATTTTTGGTTATTAGCGGTAGCGCATTTCATATTCACCGGTTGACTACGTTTAACAAGGTGGTGTTTGGCTAATGTTTCGGCTAACTGTTGGCTAATTAAGCTCCGTGTTGATCCGGAATCAATTAATCCTAGTATTTTCGTAATGCCAAGGTCTACTTGTACATATGGTAATTGACACACACTGGATTTGCATGTAGTAATTGAGTTGCATCTATTGACAAATCTTTCTACGTAGGGGTCTAATTTTTTTTTATTATTATTTATTTTGGTTTTATACTTCTCGGTTTTACCTACTCTTACGACGCGGCGGGAGACACAGGATTT